>CM061067.1:30700068-32093944 GCA_030762895.1 Sophora flavescens | reverse complement strand
ATAAGTGGATAAATCTATGTTCTCTTTATGAATAAGTCAACCATGTGAGAGGATTAATGGCAATATGGTTTGCTGGAAATTTTTAATAATTTCATTTTGATCCTTAAACTTTCTCTTAATTCCATTTTTGGTCCCCAAACTAGCTTCCAAGATACTTTATGAAGTGGATCAATTTAATGCTTCCAAACCATAATGGATCATGGTTTTTGAGGCCCAATACCATGGGCCAAGATGTTGTTCTCCATGAAGCCATTTCTACTCATAAACTTTCCTATGTTATTTTATGTCTTAAGCATTTTTATTGCTTGGAAATCAAGTAAATGGACTGACTTTTCAAGCCCATTTCACAAGGCCCAAGTCCAAGGCCCATGAGGATTGCTTCATCAACTTGGATGAGCCAACTTTCTCTCCAAGTCATTCTCATTTACTACCATCTTCTCCAAACTTCTCCATTCTTCTATTTTCTCTCTAACCTATAAGCTTGAGTTTGTGAAGCAACTCGAAATTCTTGCACTTTTCTTCAATTCCAAGAGGTAATCCATGATCCTCATCATCATTTATCTATATGTTCTTTAATAAGTTTTTCATTTCAAAGCCTTAATCATCTTTTTTTCAATTCCTAAATCTAGAAACTTTGAAATTGTTTAGAAAATCAAAGAAAATCTCTTAAAATATGAAATCAATTTCATGTTCTTGTTATCATCCTTATATTCATAATCCAAGAGAGTGATTCTAAACCAAAATTTCCTCCTATTAAACCTTGTAATAATGAAACTCGTGACGGGTGGAGGAAGATTTTGTTCATTTCTTTTTGAAAATGATCTTGTATTTCATTCTTCTAGTATGGATTATGTTGAATCCAGTTCTGTACCAAACCAAAATCTCTTGTTCCACTTTTTTGTTCATGGCCGAAAATGAATGTGATTTGTTTCAATCTTTTTTGTTAATCATTAATCCTATGTCTTTGGTACTTAAGGATCACTAAATCCAAAGACTTAAGAATTTTAGAAATTTTCAGCCACCAAAACTCATAGCCGTAATCCTATATGTTAAGAGAAATAGGTGATTTTATTTGATTGTTTGTAATTGGTTGGTTGTGGTTTGTTGAGGTTATGTGTCGGTTATACTGAGTCATGACACGCATTTTGACGACGCTCGAAAAGGAAATTGGGAGATGTTTTTCAAGAGGTAAGGAGAATAATTAAGGAGTTTTTCCCTATAATCATGTGTTATCTAGTTGATGTCCTGTATTATTATCCGTGGTGTTTGTTTCGGGCTAGTGTTATTTTATCTGTGATGTTTATCTGCTCGTAAATGTTTATCTGCGCTTATATATTATGATGTTGTGAAGCATAGTCTACCTGAGAATATTGGAGCGATGTTGTTAGCTGATCGTTGTTTTAGAAGCCCGTCATGGCCCATAATTAATTAAACGAGATAACAAATTTAAGAAGCTTCACGAGTAATATTCGATTTAATTGAGAAATATTGAATATATTATGATTTAAATAATTATTTGAGAAAAAGAAATTTTCAAAAAATTATTATTTTTTTAATGATTTTCACGTGTAAGAGTGAAATGAGTCACAAAGTGAGGACGTATCTGTGAAATTATTTTGTACTGAATTTTTACTAAGAAATTTCTAATATTATAAAAAAAATTATTTTTATGAAATTAATATTTGAAAAATAACTTAAATTATAATTTTTATAAAATTATTTAAAAGGAAAAGGAATTGGCTTAAATGGCTTTGAAACTACTATTGGACTGGAAAAAGTATCACTTCAAGTATTTCTAACCCATAGCGATTTTTTAAACAAGTTCGAGTCTCGCTACTCCTCTTTCTAAAAATTAAACTTTTAGTAACCGGCGATTTTATAAAGGGAATTTTCATTAGAAATGATTTTCTATAGACAAATTTTTATTCAACGATGTTATTCCAGGCAACTTAGATAAGCGCGAGATTTTGTTTTGAATTTGTATTTCACAAACAAAAGACGGTGTTCATGTCAAAAATATACCTAGCATCCTAGACGCCGTGATATCAATTAAACTCCATAATAAAAACACGAAGATCTTTGATCCGTGAAGTGATGAGAATTTTTAAGACGTTGGAAAATGATGAGACTGTGAGAATTTAAGACGTTGAAGACGACGAGTTGTCGTGAAGCCACTTGGGGCTCTGGTGCTCACCGCAGGTTTACTTTGAGCTCGAGGCTCACCGCATTTCTTATTCTCGAGCCGAGGCTCACTGCAAGTTTATTTTCGAGCTCCGTATGCTCACCGCAATTTTATTTTCGAGCCTCTGTGCTCGCGCAAGTTTATTTCTCGAAGCCTGAGGCTCATCTGCAAGATTTTCAGCCTGAGAAATCACCCGTATCTTTATTTTCAGCTCTAGGCTGATTGCAAGTTTATTTTCGAGCTCGAGGTTCACCGGATATTTACTTTCCCGCTGGACTAGGAGGTTCCGCCCATTGCATCTTTACTGAGCTCAGGCTCACTGCATTTCTTCTCTCGAGCTCTAAGGCTCACCGCAAGTTTATTTTCGAGCCCGAGATCACTGCACTTTTTTTTGAGCCTCGAGGCTCACTGCAAGTTTATTTTCGAGCTTTGAGGCTCATTGCAAGTTATTTTCGAGCCGACATGCTCACTGTTTATATTCTCACTCGAGGCTCATTGAAGTTTATTTTCGAGCTCGAGGCTCATTGTATATTTACTTTCCAGTGACGAGGAGGTTCCTCCCATTGCATCTTTACTTCGAAGCTGAGACTCTTACCGCAATTCATTTCCAAACCGTAAGTTTTTTTTCGAGCTCCTCATGTTTTTCTGACAAAATATGTATTCATTTTCTTTACTTGTTCATTACTACAATACACTGAGAAGTCACGGCTAATCATGTCTTCTAGTATGTAACAAGTAAAGAGTGGCAATGAACACCCATTTTGTCCGTCTTTTATTGTAACATTACACTTCAAGGAGACTAATAATAATAAAAAGAAAAAATGAAAAAGTATGGAACTCGCTAATTTGCTGGTCCCGTCCATCATGTGACATTTCTCTGTTGGACTGAAGTCCCCGTCCATCACATTTGCATTGCCTTTGGACGGGAAGCCGTCCATCACATGGGACTTACTTGTTGGACGGGGAAGTCCCCGCCCATCACATTTGCATTTCCTTACGATGGGCGGGGTGGTCCCGTCCAAATATTACACTTCTTGGCGGACGCGGATGGTAATTCCCTGGCCATCGTGTGCCCTTGCTGTTGGCCGTCTGGCCCATCGCGATCGGTGACGGGTCGTCTCGGTCATTACATTTTGCTGGGTGGACGGGGTGGTCCGCTCCATTGCTTTGACTTGCTTTGTTGGCCTCGTCCGTCCATCGCACTTTTGCCAATGGACGGGGTGGTCCGTCGATCATTACACTTGCGGTGGACGGGATGGTCTCGCCCATTGCTTTTGCCTTGCTGTTGGCTCCGGCCCATCCATCCAGATTTCCAATGGACGGGTGGTCTCCCGGTCATTACACTTTGCGGTGGGCAGGTGGTCCTGGCTCAGCCATTACACTTGCGGTGGACAGGATGGTCAATCCGCCATTGCTTTACTTCTGTTGCTTCTACCGTCCATGCGCCATGGACGGGTGGGTGGCCCCGAGCCCTGTCCCTCTTATTTTCGTTGGACAAGGGGGTTCGGCCCATTTCAATTATTTTAGTTTCGTTGGACGAGGAGGATCCTGCCCATCGCAATATCCTTTTGTTGGACGAGGACGTCCATCCAAAGGTTTCCATCTACTTTTGCATATCTAAGTTTCGTGGGACGAAGAGATTCCGTCTCCTGCAATTTTATTTTCAAGTTGAAGGCTAAAGAATAAGGAAAGAAGAAGGAGAGTATAAGGAAGAAAGGAAGAGAAAACAAGGAGAAAAAGACAATCAACGAAAAGGAAAGCGAAGCTAAGTTACGCCTCCTACCCACTTTACATACCGGCAAGACCTCTTTTCCTCCTCTACCCATCGGTCCTCCTTCTTCCTTACCTCCCCCTTGTTTTAACCTCGGTAACCCTACTCCTAACCCTAAAAAGCCATCATGCACATCGCAATAACCCCCATCTCCTTTCTCTTTCAAGCCGCAACCTCACATCAAATCACCACCTTTTCTCTCTCATGCCACCCCCGTCCGGCACACGCTATTTCAGGCCAAAACCCCCATCTCCTTTATCTTTCAGCCGTCAACCCCACATCAAATCACCACCTTTCGCTACTCATGCCACCCCCGTCCGGGCACACACTATTTCTTCCTCAAAACCCCCATCTCCTTTCTCTTTCACAGCGGCAACCATCACTTCAAATCACCACCTTCGCGCTCATACCACCCCATCCGACACACGCTATCTCCCGCTCAACCCCCCCCTTTTTGCACCTTCCTACCCATTGGTCTTTTCTTTTTCTCGCCATCTCCTCCTCGCCTTAACCTAGCAAACCTCACTCCCAACCCTAAAAAGCCTTCATACCCATAAGACAAAAACCCCATCTCCTTCCCTTCAAGCGTGCAACCTCACATCAAATCCCCTTCCTTCCAGTTACCATAACGGCCCAAGCCTTGGGGTATTCGTGCAAGCCACCTTGAAGTCAACGGAGAGAAGCAAGAAGCCCTCTCTCGGTCTATAAAAGGAGGGGGGGAACATTTTAGGGGAGGACATATGATCTATTTTTCTTAGTGAGAAAAGAGAAAGGAGGGGGAGAACAACTTCTTGAGAAAACGAAAGATTAGAGAAGAGATGGGAGGGAAAGATAAGCAAAGAAAAGAGAAAAGAAAGAGAGATTCTTGTTGGGAGGAGGAGAGATCAGAGATCTGAGTTTCCACTTCTCTTCCTTATTTGGCTAAGAAGGAAGAGCTGAAGGGGCCAGGGAGATTGCATGTAAAGGCTTCGACCTTAAAATCTTACTACTGGGAGTAAACAAAATCATTCTTATTCTGCTCCCATTTGGTAATCTTTGTTCTTTTCGTTGACATTATTAGTAAATTTCTCTTGACACTCTTATTTCTCTGTGTTTTTGTTCTCTAAATAAGTTGTAAAAGATCTCATCTCTACGTTTCTGTCCCATTTTTAAGAAATAAAAATTACTTATTTTACATAAAAAAATAAAAGGATGATCACTTGATTAAAACAACTTTTTTTGGGTTGCCCTATGACAAGTGTCATGTTCAACCCTTCAGATTTAGGGGTTGCCCTATGGACTTACGTGCCATGTTGAACCTCATTTTAGCTACAATAAAGAGATCCACAACGGGTAAATTAAAACAAATGTTTCAAAATTACTAATAATTTACACAACTAATTTTGGGTAACCATTTATGGATGTTCCAGGGTTCCGTGGGGTTAAGTCTCCATGCCTTCCCTAGACATAATCGACTCCCGAACCCAAAGCTTTTCTTAAAAGGTTTTCCTACTTCCTTGAAATAAAATAAAGTTGGTGGCGACTCCATGTTTTCTCTCTAAGAGGAAAAAGCTAGTCTTTTTTTAGGTCGCCACAGCCTCCTCCCTATTTCTCTCGCAACCCACGCGGCCCGTGAATCCAAATGTGGAAAATACCAAATTAAATAAGCAACACTCACTTCGTGGAATCCACATGGGCTCACTCGTGCATCACCTTTGGTCACCATTGGATCAAGTGATTCCACCAGATGCAACCATGTCCTATGAGTGAAGAAGACGGTGGATACACGATGGAGACAAGGTGGAGAAGGCCCCCCTATCTCTCACCCTTTGTGGACATGAAAATTCAGCAATAACCATGGGACACCAATGATTTTGGACACGAATTTGATTTGATGATAGAATTGATTTGAGAATAGAATATAGATCTATCTGATGATTCTGATCGGAAAGAAAGAGTCATAATGGATTCAAATCTATCAGATCTTGGATTTCCGACTTCTTTTGCATTGACAGGTTGCAAACATGTTGCAACCTCATCAACCTCAATAGCAAAATAACAATACCCTTCTCCCCCAAACCCCATATTTTTTTCAACCATTTGTTTTTAATGCCTCTGTGTCTGTGATGTTAGTTTTAGAGGATTTGAAAAACAATGTTAGGGGTGGTACAATTTGGGTTGATAGCGCCATCACGTCCAGATCGACCCGCCGCACACCGCCGTGTGAACCGACGTGCTCACCCAGACGTAAACACCACAAGTTCCTCGCTCTTCACTTTCCCTCTCTTTCAATTCGCTTTTCTTCCAACCTTCAAAGGTGCAGGTAAGACCAGTGGTCGGCCGAGAACTACGCTGACAACGAAAGGTTGAAGATGGTGGAAAGGTTGAAGATGGTGGTGTGGTTGAAAAAGGGTAGCAGAAGAGAGCCAAAGTGAGAGAGAATGAAATGTAAACAAAAAAAAAAAAAAGATCTGGTGTGTGTAGTGCATGGTAACATTTGATGGAACGAAGATGATCCAACGGTGATCAAAGTGATGCACGGTGAGCGACATTCATCCCCTTGCTCACGCTAGAAACGAGCCTTGAAGTATAGTTCAACAATGATTGATTCTTGAGAGACTTAAAGTGAATTTTTAGGTATTAATTTATTTTTTGAATTAATAGATAAGAAATCACAAAAGTACGAAAACAAAACAAATAACTAAAAATAAATGGAAAATTAAATTAAAACCAATAAAATAAATTGAGTTTCTTTTTTCTTTTTTTAAGGCAATGTGACCCTATGTCACCATAATTTATTGAAAAAAAAGAAGAAAAATAAAAGCATGGGGGACATAAACCAAAACCTATGCAAAATAAATCAATTAAACCTAACATTAGGTTTTCTATTCCTCCTCGGGTTATATTTCGTGAGATTTAGACAAAACCATTGTGAAATCAGAATCAACTTCAACAACATTGTCATTATTTAACTTCTCTGCTGAGAGAGAGTTATTCTCTAAGTCATCCTCATCCCTATTTCCCAACAACTTGGCAAGTATTCTGATATCATGAGCAACATTAGGATGCATGTGACTGAATTGATTCTTACCACTAACTGTTAAACTATATGTAGCTATGGAATGCTCGAGCCCCAGAGTATCATTGACTGTAGAGTCAAAATTAGTTTAGTTGCCACAGAAGTTGAGACCTCCTCTGTAGAGTCATTGACAACATTGGTTGCAACAAAAGATGAGTTATGTGGAATTGAATTCGAGACATGATCAGGGGATAAAGGTTCCTCATAGACGGTCTCAACCGATTCACTGTCACTCAAATTTTTGCCAGGAGATATATCAATCTGCTCATTATCTTCAATTGATTTTTGCTCTGGAACCTTAGGAACATAAGCTTGCTTGGTCTTCTGCACCAATGGCGGATCCTTATGCACCAGTTTCTCCTTGTCAAGTTTACAAATAGAAGCCAAGTGTCCAATTGATTTACATTGAGAACAAAAAGAATGAAGCTCTCATATTCGATACCAACAGAAAATGTAAAACCTGCACGTTCAACCACTTAAGCAGCACGTTCAACCACTTAAGCAACTTCCATGTTAGATCAACATCCACTAACACTCGAGCATAATGACCATATGCCCTGGTACGGGTTGCTTCATCCAAAGTTATTGGAGTACCTAAACCACCTGCAATTTCAAACAATAATTTCGAGCGTCAATATTCATGCGGCATGAATTCTAATCAAGCATTGAGCATGAGATTGTTTCTTCTTATTAGGAATAAAATCTTGAGATCAATGAAAAGACGTAATAGCCTGGTCAAGGTTCCAAGCCCCAACAACCAAGACACTACGCAAATCCTTTTGAGAAACAAAACTGAATTCATAGAATCCCTTTCCTAACGGAATCATTCTCCACTGCCCCAAAGGCTTCCCATAATTTTGAAAGTTTGTCACGTAATTCAATGATCTTTACAAGGATGTCACCCTTCAATTCACAACAACAAACGACCATGAAGGTTGTTTTTGCAACATTCCAACCCCTTTTGATATTCATCCTCGTATAGTTTGATAGAGACGGAGTCTTCCTTCATGCATGGCCGAGGAAGCAACTAACCGGAATGTCAAACGAACCCTTCAAAGCCCGAGCAAAAGATTTTTGTTGTGGAAAAGGTTAGGCTGGCTTTGGAAGAAGGGAGATTCCAAAGATTGAGAAACGTCCAAGGAGAGGCCATGAGACAGTTATCACACCAAAAGAGGGATCCACGAAAAAATCCAAAAACCAACGTACAACACAACAAGGAGCCGAGATGATGAAACGATGGAGAAAGTGGGTGGCGATGAAGGAACGATGGCCGAGAGTGATGGGAGCGGTGATGGAAAGGAAGGATGAGAGAGGCGGCTAGGTTGATGTTTCCTCGTCACTGGAGGCTCCGCATAATGTGCCATTCACTATGCCGAAATTCATATTTCTCATCTTAATCAATCATCAAAATTGAGTTTCTATCAAATGCAAAATCAGACAACTCTAGTATCCTCCAACAAATAGGTTGAAAATTGATGCTTTACAAAATCCAACTATTAATCAATTCATTAAAAAAAAAGCTACAATATTTAAAAATAAACAAACCAATAACAGATAATGATTTGGAATTTTGATCATCTACAAAACATTTTATACTTCCTAAAAGAAAATCTTGTGTCATACAAACTTGATTTGAGGTTTCGCCTAATCAAGTCACTGGGGCCACCTATGAATTATCCTTCCATGCGGAGTGTGTCCAATGTTCCCATGAAGCACCAGATATTGACCATTTGACCCAATAACATTGCACACATGAGTAACCTCATGACTCGACTTACGTTGTTGAGTGAGGCGATGGTTGACTCATGCTGCATGTATACAACGAGACATTAAAAAATTAATGTGCATCCAGGATCGTATAAAGTTTACAAAGTATGTCAAACATATAAAAGGATTTATAGAGAAAGCGAACTTACCTGACGTCATGAAATATTGCATCTGGTACTTTTTCAACCTTGCCGCTCGCCGATTCTTTAATAATAATGCCATGTTCCCTTGCAACGTTATCTGAAATCCAGAAATATGTCAAACAGCATTTGTTGTTGCATATTCTGATTTCGGTCCATTATCAGAAAAGTTAAATTCAATTTTTATTATTATTATCAAAACAAAAAGCTACATGATCAATAATTATAAAATAGATACAAAAGGAGTATAAAAAAGAGCATGAGAATTACAAATGTTAGTAGTAAAAGTTTTTACCTTCTCCGTTGCCATATGAATTCCCACATCCCTGCCGGCATCGACATTCACTCGTGCAATATCCAGCTTTTATCTTTAAAAATTTTAAAAAGAGTACTGTTAGGTAGGGATGGTGGAGATAAAGCATATAGCGATGATTTTTTTACACAAAAATGAGACACCTAATGGTGTCCCCTTTGTTTTTTGGGTGTATGTTTGAGAAGCGTGTATACAGAGAAGATAAAAAGTAAGTGAAAGATAAAAATAAAAATATACGGTATCCAAAATTTATGTTGAAATATCATAACTCTAAAGTATTGAGCATATAAACTTGTATAATAATGTACACGAATAATTACCATATAACAATGACATGAAAATTTGTTACACTTTGACTTTACGCAAGCGCAACCTTGCTTGTGCCATTTTGGTGTCTTCAGATTGGCATCCTCCTGCAGATACACATTAAACCGTCATTTTATTTCATGAACTACAAGTTAAAGTTAATTAAACCGTCATTAATTATATTTATATATATATAAAAGTGAAATACAAGTGAGTTATACCGTATGATATGATGGAGTATCAGTGGCATTGTGTATAATATTGGAAGCAAATGAAACTGGATTAGTGGATTCAAGAGACTGTTGACTTGTCATTTTGCCTAATCTCGTCATTGGTAAACTATTTCCATGTGGACGAATATGTCTTCGATCCCACGAAGCACCAAACATTGAGGCACGATTGGTCAGAGGAGGAGTAATCGGGCTTGCGTTTGCTGCTGCTAATTGACTCATGCTGCATATATACATCACAAAATATGTATCATTTCTGGATTATATATATATATATATATATATATATATATATATATATATATAGTTTATAAAGTGTATCAAATATTATGTATTGGAGGATTTATTTATAGTGAAAACGATCTTACCAGGAGTATCGCAACAATGGTGTTGCAGGTGAGAGGCCGTGCACATCATTGAATGAGAAGCGGCGCACATTATTCATGCGATGCAAGTCTGCAACTGCAGGTAACAAATCTGATAGGAATAGGATTTATTCATAATATACAAAACCTCTGCAACATATATTCTGGAATCCAAAAATTATAAATCACTTTACTAGCATTCTTAGTTGCACATATATCTTGACTAATAATGATTATGTGTATCCTCTCTCTGGCCTACGTTTTATGACATGCAAATGAAATTCAATCAGATAGCGAGAATTAATATGTTCATTCGTAAAGTTAAGTTAAAATTTGTACTAGTAACTTTACATTCTACTAGTCAGACAAAAATTAAACTCAATTTTATGGAGCAGCACAAATTTAACAGCAATTGTTCGTAAAATTATTTTACCTTTTTTGCCATAGGGATTGACTTCCTCCTGCTGCAGACACATTAAAGTTGTTATTTTTTATTTTCCGAAACAAAAAATATATACAAAGTATAAACGTTAACTACAACTTTATGAGGATCTTGTACCATATTATTCAGTGGAATATCGGAGGCATTCTGTGGAATATTGGAAGCAGATGCAATTGGCTTATGGGATTCGGATATTTGCTTAGCATCATCCGGTATATCTGGTCTATTTGAGCAGCCTTGGCAAGAACAAGACTCTTTACAATAGGAGTTAGAAGCAAAACAGCCGCAGAAACTACAAATAAATCAACGTGTCAGTAGTCAGTACATAGATATTTAGATGTATCAAACAAAGGGATACAAATTACCTATCCCATTTTGGTATGCCATATTTTGTCCTTGTACCGGCCGAGAAGGTAAGGCCGAGGACTCGTCTATATTTTGGATTGACCGAGCTTACCCCGGCTATGGGCCTTAGCCCAAACTCCTCCAAGGCCGAGGACATATCAGCACACCGGGCCAGCCGAGGATAAGTACTCGGACTCGCCCTACCATGGAAGTACATCTCGGTCCCTTGCAGATAAGTCATAAATGACTGGTCCGAATATCACTCCGCATAATCAGGGACCTGATCCTAATATCTCTCCGTATATCTCGAAACCTGATCCTAATATCTCTCCGTATATCTCGGAGCTTGATCCCGAAAGATCTCTATAAATAGGGGGCTTACCCCCTCATTCAGAACTACGTTTGCTTTGATTCCCATTTGGATACGTAGGAGCAGAATTCACATTCTGTCATGCACATTCCAAAACACTCCCACTAAGCTTTCTTCGGCCGAGTATCTCTCATCTGAGGTATTTGGACGGAACATTTGGCGCCGTCTGTGGGAATCGAAGCAAATTTTCCCATACCACAAACGATCAAACGATGGTGAGGACAAGGAGCGGGAACTACAGGAGGGAGGAACCAGGGAATGCAGACAACGGGGATAATGGAGAGCGATCCATAGGCCCAGCAGCAGTGGCTGACAATCCCATCGTTCAGGAGCTTCTCACGTAGATTGCAACGCTGAGAAGGGAGAACGAAGAGATCCGCCGGCAGAACAGCTGTCGCGAAATAGAGCAAAGCAAGGAAAGGTCTGTCTCTTCTCCCCACGAGAGAGAGCGCCGACCAGCCGAGAACGAGGGATCCAGAAACATGCGCAGAGGAGGAGGCCCACAACTCCAGACTTCTCATCATACTGACCGAGCAAACGAGGAGGAATTTCCTAGGCAGGCCCCTGAATTTTCACTTCAGACAAACAAGCCTAATGAAAGGACCGGCGTGCGGAGGCCTAGGCATCCCTTCACAAACGCCATTATGGAAGTCCCCCTACCACCCAACTACAAACCGATAAGCATTGATAGGTATGACGGCACCTCGGACCCGGAGCGGCACTTAGATGCTTTCACTACTCAGATGTACCTCTTTACCGATGACGATGCCGTCATGTGTAAAGTCTTTCCAACTACTCTGAAAGATGCTGCGTTGAGCTGGTATACCCAGCTACCGCCAGCGTCAGTGGACTCCTTTGACACATTCATGACTAAGTTCAATGCTCAGTTTGCTACGAGCCGAGCTCATCAAAAAACCTCGGCCTCGTTGGTAAACTTTAAGCAGGAAAAGAACGAGACTCTGCGTGATTCCATGGCCAGATTCAGCAGGGAGGCGGTCCTCATCCGGAATCTCAGTGCCGATGTTGCACTACACACTATCTTGACCGGGTTACGACCTGGTCCCTTCGCCAGACACTTAGCTCGGAAGCCTCCATCCAGTATGGATGAGTTGAGGAGAAAAGCTGCCGAACTCATTAATATGGAGGAAATAGAAGAATCTAAGAAAAGAGAAAGAATCGATGATTCCGATAGACGAGAACGGAGAGAGAAGAGGAGGGCTGGAGGTGACAATCAGAAATTCAAAAACACATCTGAGCATAGGGGGCCAAAGTATGAGTACTATATCCCCCTCAACACCAATCGAGCTCGGGTATTCGAGGAAGCCTACAACGCAGAACTTTTGCAGCTCCCCAACCGTGGCCACACGCCCCAGAATGCTGATAGACAGAAGCATTGTCGGTACCATCGTAACTACGGGCATACCACCGAGGAGTGTTGGGTCCTGCGTGACAAGATTGAAGAGTTAGTGCAAGCTGGTCATCTGAATAATTTCGTTCGGAGAAATCACAACAATGGTGAAGGGCGTGGCAGAGATAGAAGAAGAGGAGGTGGCCAAAGCCCTGGAAGGGGGGGTGGTCGGCAAAATAATGAAAGAAGCGAGAAAATAGGGAAGATCGAATGAAAGGAGGGAGGAGGATAATACTTGTCCGAGGTGTAATAAACACTATTTCAGGTGGATTTGCGGGAGGAGGCACAACGAGTTCAGCTCGGAGAAAACACTCAAGGCTATTCGGTCGTAAACTTCGGTGGCAAGCAAACCCCCGAGTATTTCCCCACCGATTATTTTCTCCGATGAAGACTTCTTGGGTGTGGATCCTAATCAGGATGACCCAATGGTAATCACAGTGCAATTGGCCAACTTCTCGGTCAAGAGAACTCTCGTCGACTAGGGGAGCTCGGCTGATATCCTATATTATTCAACATTTCAGAAGCTCGGGATCCCGGAAAAAATCTATTCAGCCATACGACAAGAAACTCGTCGGCTTTGTTGGGGAACATGTGGATACCCGAGGATACATTGACCTCCTAACTACTTTTGGAGATGGCAAAGCGTCCAAAACTATTATGGTCGCACGTGTTGGTTAATGCAAGAACATCGCATAACGCCTTAATCGGAAGACCATCTTTGAACGAGCCGGGAGCCGTGGTCTCTACTTCCCACCTCACAATGAAATTCCCCTTCCAACTCGGGAGACATAGTTGCTATCCCAAGGATCGAAAATGGCCAGACAGTCTGCTATGCTGATAGTTTGCGTGTAAGCAAACTCAAACCTACATCTGCAGTAAACACTAGACAGGGGAAAAGACAAGTCCGTAAATTGCTCAGAACTAGACCCGAGAATTGACATGCAAGAACAACGGCCACAACCCATTGAGGAGTTGGAGAAGTTCCAGCTTGGATCACAGCCCGATCAGTGCACTAAGCTACAGTTGATGTATATAGTCAGGTGATGTACTCTTTTTCCTACCTCGGTATTTTATCCCAAAAAAAAGGGTTTTGACCGAGAAGGTTTTAACGAGGCACACCGCAGACCTTTTTATCCAATAACAGAATTTATTATGGACATTGTTCTATTTTATTATTTTGCCGATGTGTTTATTCTGCAAACATTTAAATTATAAAGGCCGAGTTCGAGCCAATTAAATTGTTAAAGGCCAAGTTTGAGCCTAAAGGCCGAGTTCGAGCCTGAAGGCCGAGTACGAGCCATTAAATTTGTAAAGGCCAAGTTTGAGCCTGAAGGCCGAGTTCCAGCCGTTAAATTCTAAAGGCCGAGTTTGAGCCTGAAGGCCGAGTTCGAGCCGATTAAATGTTTAAGGCCGAGTCTGAGCCTAAAGGCCGAGTTCGAGCCAATTAAATTGTTAAAGGTCAAGTTTGAGCCTAAAGGCCGAGTTCGAGCCCGAAGGCCGAATACGAGCCATTAAATTTGTAAAGGCCAAGTTTGAGCCTGAAGACCGAGTTCGAGCCGTTAAATTCTAAAGGCCAAGTTTGAGCCTGAAGGCCGAATTCGAGCCGATTAAACGTTTAAGGCCAAGTATGAGCCTAAAGGCCGAGTTCGAGCCAATTAAATTGTTAAAGGCCAAGTTTGAGCCTAAAGGCCGAGTTCGAGCCTGAAGGCCGAGTACGAGCCATTAAATTTGTAAAGGCCAAGTTTGAGCCTGAAGGCCGAGTTCGAGCCGTTAAATTCTAAAGGCCAAGTTTGAGCCTGAAGGTCGAGTTCGAGCCGATTAAACGTTTAAGGCCAAGTCTGAGCCTAAAGGCCGAGTTCGAGCCAATTAAATTGTTAAAGGCCAAGTTTGAGCCTAAAGGCCGAGTTCGAGCCTGAAGGCCGAGTACGAGCCATTAAATTTGTAAAGGCCAAGTTTGAGCCTGAAGGCCGAGTTCGAGCCGTTAAATTCTAAAGGCCAAGTCCGAGCCTCCTAGCCGAGTTCGAGCTATTGAGTTATTAAGGCCAAGTTTGAGCCCGAAGGCAGAGTTCGAGCCTAAAGGCCGAGTACGAGCCATTAAATTATTAAGGCCGAGTTCGAGCCATTGAAGTTATTAAAGGCCGAGTACGAGCCATTAAATTGTTAAGGCCAAGTTTGAGCCTGAAGGCCGAGTACGAGCCATTAAATTTGTAAAGGCCAAGTTTGAGCCTGAAGGCCGAGTTCGAGCCGATTAAATGCTTAAGGCCAAGTTTGAGCCTGAAGGCCGAGTACGAGCCATTAAATTTGTAAAGGCCAAGTTTGAGCCTGAAGGCCGAGTTCGAGCCGTTAAATTCTAAAGGCCAAGTCTGAGCCTCCTAGCCGAGTTCGAGCTATTGAGTTATTAAGGCCAAGTTTGAGCCCGAAGGCCGAGTTCGAGCCGGTTAAATTGTTAAAGGCCAAGTTTGAGCCTGAAGGCCGAGTACGAGCCATCAAATTTTTAAGGCCAAGTTTGAGCCTACTGGCCGAGTATGAGCCATTAAATTTTTAAGGCCAAGTTTGAGCCTACTAGCCGAGTTCGAGCTATTGAATTATCAAGGCCGAGTTCGAGCCGGGAAATTGTTGAAATCGAATACAAGCATCAATTAAAAAAGAACAAAAGTTCGAATTTAAAGGCCGAATATGAGCCATGATTTTATTAAGGAAACCGAGTACAATGCGTAAAGCAAAAATAAGGTCGAATTCGAACCTTGAAAAGTACAAACAGGGGAAGGTATTAAGGGAACCGAGCACAGCGCTGAAATTGAAAACAAGGGCCGCTCAGCGGGACAGTAGTTCCCCCAATTAGAGCTGGGGCAAGACCAGTCGGCCCCCAGTCCCCCCAATCGAACGCCACGACTCTCTCTTAAGGGAGGATGTAGTCACTTCCCCCTGAGAAAGCTGGATGATGAAGTGCTCGGCTGGTTCCGGGAGTAGACGGCCACTACCCCTTTCTCCACACCCGAAGCCTGTCATTCTCCCAGTTAACACCCTTTTTGTTAGATTAAATTGTAAAAGGAATTCTGGATCCTGTCTCCCAATTACATCCTTTTTGGAAGCCGTGGAGCTCAAAAAATGATGTTAACTGGGAGAGAGGAACGTAAACCCCTGGTGACATTATGAAGAGTGTTCGGAGTGAGGATTGCTCGGGTCGAATAAGCACGAACTCTATGGATCAAGAGGATGAAGAAGGAGGGAATGAGAGAGCCCCTTTTTATAAGGAAAAGATGCGGTGAAAGAAGTAACTGCGCACGGGGATTAGGCGTATTGGAAGAGTAAATATCCGTTGGGAAATGATTTATCGAAAAATGAGTCTCGAAACTACGCAAAAGCAGTAATTGCATGAACCCATTACGGTTTCCAAAGCATATAATGTGTGATTGCATGCGTAAGGCGTGAATCATATGTTTCACGTGTAGCGACTACCGTCCATTCTTGATATGGACGGTAGAATACCTCGATCTTAACCGAAGATTTGTTTAAACAGGCCGAACACAACGTCGGAAGATAAAAAGATACTTCACGTATATCTCGGCCAAATAGGAGCTACGAAAAGTCACCAAAATGGTGCAACAATTTTTATTAAGTCAAAATTAAAGGTACAGGGGCAAAATCCCATTACAAGGGATGAAGATGATGAAAAACTAATACAACTACTCGTCCCTATGACTCTCCTCGACCTCCATGTGATCCTCGGGAGAGACTCCCACCCCTTCAACCTCCTCCTCCTCCTCTTCGGCAATTATGGGAACAAGTTCCCCGTTCACCACCTCTTTATTCACATCGACTCCCGAAAGATCGACCCTCGGGGCAACAACCTCGACTTGGGCAATAGCCTTGTCGAAACCTTTCCGGTGCTCGATAATAATGCAGTTGGTGGCCTCTTTAACATCCTCCTGGAGCTCCATCTTGGCCTTGGTCTCGGCCTCCAAGGCAGCTTTAAGTTGCTCAATTTCAGCCCGAGCCTTCTTAAGCTCCTCTTCAGCACGAGCTCTACCTTCTTCAGCCCGAGCTTTACTCTCCTCAGCAAAATTTGCCTTGGTGTTAAGCTCGGAGTTCTAGCCGTTCAGCTCGGTGATGGTTGTAGTCAGGAGACTATTGGCCCTGGCTAGCTCATCGCGCTCTGTGGAGGTACGGGCAAAATCCCCTTTCAGCTTCTCAATGGAAGCAAGCTCAGCTTCCAGATGTCGGGATTTCCTCTCGGACTCCACCAAATCTCGGCTGCAGAAGCAGGCGAGAGCAGCAGCTCGGATACAGCAGGCCGAGAGGGCCTCCATGCTGGACTGAGCCCCGTGCTGCCTGATTAATCGAAGGTCGGTCGGTTTGAGGAAGTTCAAGTCAAAGGAAGGGAACGGGTTGAAATCTTCACCCCGGAGGGATGAGGTCCCCGCCTTCAGAGAAGTGTTGTACCATTTCTGCTCGGTGGATGGAGAGGGTTGTTCTCCTCGCCCCGCGGTCCCGGTCTCCCGAGTAGTAGGGTGTGGGGGACTTGGGTGAGTTGGGGGAGGATCTTCGGTGTCGACTACAACCTCTACCCTCTTTCTTTTTTGAGGGGCAGATGATGAAGTTCCCTTAGCAGAGGTCTTGGTGGGAGGAGGTCATTTCTTCTTCTCAGTTGAAGAGGGACCCTGACCCTCTTTTGTAGCAGCCTTTACCAGCTTGGAGAAGTCAAATTTCCCCACAATGACTGCCAAAAAGAAAGAGTTGTCAGTACAGCCACACATACAGAAAAGATTCAAAAACTAAAAAGCCGAGCACTTACTTTTCAGGTCAGCTCTCGGAGTAGAGGAGAAGGGTAGTTTCAGAAGACGCCCACAATGGAGAGGCCGAGGAAGTCTTTCTAGTATGTCTATATCCCGCCTATCCTCGACAGGAAGGGATTGATACACAAAGCCAACAAATTTTGTGGGGGAGGATTGCCAGTACAAAGGAAACTTGGCACATCTATTTTCGTCAAAGAAGTGGGAAGAGTGAGAATCCGAGGGGTGAACTCGGAAGAAGCCAACCTTGAAATCCTTATACGACGACGTGTATAAACTAATCAGCCCTCTTCGGTTCAGCCCGTTAAGGGAAATCCATCCCGTTTTCTCACCAAACCTCGTTTGGTAGAAATACAAAAATTTGGGAGTGGTGGGTTCCATCCCGATGTATTTACATAAAATTTGAAAGGCTTTCATAGAAGCCCAGCTGTTGGGGTGAAGCTGAGTAGGCACGACGTTCATAGTTCTCAGAACGTCGCACTCAAACTCGGTGAAAGGAAGGGACACGCGCAACTGAGCAAACAGTGTTTTATACATATACGTAAAGGGGGGTTCGGTAGGGAGAGCCCTGAGAAAAACGTACTCGGTACCCGAGCATGGGGAACAAATAAACTCGGACTCATCTCCGGACGCCGAGATAGCAATCTGGGACCGCAGATGAGCAATCGAATCGGGAGTCTGGAAGACAGAAAAATAAGCCCCGACTTCGCCCTTAACCCAGGTATACCCAGGGAGGGTAATATCGGGATCTGGGTCTTTTGGAACCCTTGGGCGTTGTTTACGAGCGGCGGGTTTGGACACTGGGGGAGAAGGAGAACCAAATCTAGGAGAACCAGACCTAGGAGAATCAGACTCAGAAGAGTCAGAATCAGTTGAAGACGACCGGGAGGAGGACGGTCCCTCCCCTCCGACGTTCAGTTCCTGTGAAGGAACAGAAGAAGCGGAAGGAGAACCCCCAATGGGGGAAACCTCTCGCTCAATTAGAGGCGAGGTATTTGACTCAGAGGACATGGACGAACTCATATCTGGTAAACCAGAAATTAAGCTTAGAAGCACGAAGGAAAGGAGGAAACGGAGTGTACCTGGAGAGTGATAAGCAGAAGGATGATGGCAGGAACCTGGAAGACGAAGGTGAATGGCAAAGGAGGGTAAGCAAAGTAGGAGGGAGTTGGAGTCAGAGGGGATATTTGTAGCTGCAGTTCATGACACGATCAACGGCTCACGTTCCATCACGCCCAAAAGGCGCGACTTTTGATTTTCCCCTCATTAAATGGGCGCGGAACTCTAGGGTTTCTTACCCGAAGCGTGCCGCAGAAGTACTAGGGGGAATGATTGCTTTCTCTAACAAAGAGAAAAGACTTGATTGAAATGACAGCTGGGAATGCGGATGCCTGTGTGGCCGAAGAATAAGCTCGGTTTCACACTTATCAGCTCTTTCGCTTATTCAAGCTCGGAGCTCGGGGGGACTTGTGTACCGGCCGAGAAGGTAAGGCCGATGACTCGTCTATATTTTGGATTGACCGAGCTTACCCCGGCTATGGGCCTTAGCCCAAACTCCTCCAAGGTCGAGGACATATCAGCACACCGGGCCAGCCGAGGATAAGTACTCGGACTCGCCCTGCCATGGAAGTACATCTCGGTCCCTTGCGGATCAGTCATAAATGACTGGTCCGAATATCACTCCGCATAATCAGGGACCTGATCCTAATATCTCTCCGTATATCTCGGAACCTGATCCTAATATCTCTCCGTATATCTCGGAGCTTGATCCCGAAAGATCTCTATAAATAGGGGGCTTACCCCCTCATTCAGAACTACGTTTGCTTTGATTCCCATTTGGATACGTAGGAGCAGAATTCACATTCTCTCAAGCACATTCCAAAACACTCCCACTAAGCTTTCTTCGGCCGAGTATCTCTCATCTGAGGTATTTGGACGGAACAGTCCTTATCAATAATATCTTGTCATGTATTCTATTTTTTTTTAATATTATATAAAATTTTAACTTACAGACAAGATGTTATAGATCGAGACAAGATGGTGTGAAACATCAAAATGACACAGGTGATCTCTATCCCATGTTAAGATACTGAGGAAGAGATAATTATGAGGCCCTTTCAATAATACTTCAGCTTCTACATTTATGTCATGAAAACCCTTTTTTAAAACTCATCAAAACATGCCAGAATCCTAAGATATAATGAGTTATTATGCTCTTATACCCGAAACATATAAAAAATTACTTACCGTTTTATGCATTTACTCTTCTTACAGTTGCATCCTCGTCTTTTGCCATCAGTGGTGGTTGGTGTTGTATTCCTGAAGAGCAATGCAGACAATTTGGTTATGCAACTAAACATATAATTAAAAACAACAAATTAATAACTAGGAGAAGAACACAGGAACTAACATTTGCTTCTCAAGCATAGTAGGTTGGTTGAATTCCTCAGCATTCCCAGAACTTGTATGTTTAAGTCTTTTGTTATCATGGACTCTTGTAGTAATAGGTTGTGATGTTTCTGGCAGCTTGTTCATTTTCGTTTCACTTGAAGTCGAATTCATTGCCGTAAGATAAGAAGCTGTTAAATCCTTTGATACAGGATGTAAAGCTGTTAAATTAGTCGCAAATTCCTCAAATCGAAGACAGCGTCTAACGGCACTGTGCCTTCGACGAGCCTACAACATTGAATGTAATAGTGTTATTATATCCCCACGAAGAAAATCTTAATAGACTCAAAAACCAAAAATGCAAATGCTTGACAATCATGTTTGCAATTTCATTGTCCTGTGAAATTTCTATGCCTTCAACGAAGTAGATGATTAATGAGTGATGCTAGACACACATCACCTATACATACAGAATCTTATATCTTACAATTTTCACTGTCTGATTATGACTGTTCTTAGATTCATATATGACTAAGCATTATGCATATATAATTCCACTAGACCCCCCTAGTCAAACTGTTAAGTGAAATATGTTTGTTCATATTCTCCTCCATGATCCGAGTAGTTGAATTCTATTCATGAATGAAAATCTTATTTCCTTAACGTATGTGATCCCCATTAGGCCATAACCATGATTTGATGTATACACGAAGCAAAAATCATGCAAATGTGTAGCTGCCCCAAGAGGGCTACAATTAATAAACAACAAATAAAGAGTCTGATTTGTACCTCAACAATCTTTGCGCTTAGGCCTAAGGCAGGTGTAACATTATGCATGGGTTGTTTTACTTCAGGCTGAGGCTGCATGGGTTCTGGCATCAATTGTGGGTTACAATCCTTCTGCCATTCATTTACTTCAGGCTGAAGCTGCATAGGTTCTGGCATCAACTGAGGGTTAGTTTCTTGATTATTCTGCCATTCATTTACTTCGATCGCAGCTGCATCAACCGAGGGTTACAATCTTTACGCCATTCATTTGCTTCGAGTTGAAGTCGCATAGGTTCTAGAATCAACTAAGGGTTACAATGGATGATTCTGCCATTTATTAGCATGAGTCTGCTGCTGCATAGGTTCTGGAATCAACTGAGGGTTACAATATTGATAATTCTGCCATTCATTTACTTCAGGCTGCTGCTGCATAGGTTCTGGCATCAACTGAGGGTTACAATCTTTCTGCTGTTCATTTGCTTCAGGCTGAAGCTGCATAGGTTCTGGCATTAACTGAGGGTCACAATCTAGATGATTCCACCATTCATTTTCTTCAGGCTGCAGCTGCCTAGGTTCTGAACTCAGCTGAGGGTTACAATCTTGATGATTCTGCAATTGATTTACTTGTTTCGCAACTTAAAGTAGTGTGGATCAGTAACAAAGTAAAATAGTAAACAGAAATGTGTATGGCATTAGTCATACACTCATATATATCTACAAGTACTCCCTATCCTATATATCATTAATAAAGTATAAACAGCATGAACCTAAGGTTACCTGGGCTATTGAACCATCACAATGTTGTATCTCTAAAACAGCGTCTGCAGACAAATTGGATTCTACCCCTCTGCATTCTTTAGAAGATTCAACATCTTGTATTTTTCCTGTTTCATCAACATACGTTGGCTTTTCTTGAAGAACCGTCTTAGTTTCCTCTGACAAAAGCAAAGGTCCTTCACTCCATTGATTGAAATAATAAGAATCTTCAATGAGAATATTGCTTCCAATTTCGTCACTTCCATGAGAATTTGGTGCAGCTTCCTTAAATTGAAGGAAGTGTCTAGGGAAACTGTGCTTTTTCCTAGCCTACATCAATTGACTGTAACAATTATTCTTTTGCACAAATTAAAGAAAATCTTAATTGATAGACTCCAAAATTTGAAATGTAAATGCTTGACAATCATGCTTGCAATCCGTTGTCATATGAAATTTCTCTAATAGATTAGTATTTATCTTCTCATGAATCATGATCAATTAATAAATGTTTTAGCAAGCAAATTATTCAGCGAAACATCTTTGTTCTTGTTCTTCTCCATGCTTGAAGATATAATCAGGCCTAAAATTATTGACTTTGAAAAGCTCTCACGCACGCATGCAAAGACATATAATAGACAAAACAAAACACATACAAAAGTCAAGCTGCCCCGAGAGGACTACAACAAACCAGAAAAAAAAAAAGTCCGATTTGTACCTCAGAACCATCTTTCGACACTTTCTCTGCCCTTAATTCTAAGGCTAGCCACACTTCCAAACTCTCACATTCTTCAATATCCAGCAGAAGTTCTGGCATCAACTGAGCTGCACGATCTTGATGATTCCGCCCTTCATTCAGTGCAACCTGCGGCAACTTAAAATCTTGTTGGTCAATAACAAAGTAAAATTTTGATGGCACTAGTCATAGACTAATAGCTATAATATAAATACTGCCTGTCCCATATATATATCCATGTTATTCACAGGGTCTTGCTATAACCGGTGTCCTAAGCGAACTGCATTGATTGAAGAATCAAAGAATAAAAAAAAAACAAGTTTTTCTTGAAACGTTTTAAGAAATTTTTCTTGAAACATGAAGTATTTATCTTCTCAGAGTATTAATTACTTCAGTTTTGGCAATAGTTATCATTCTCCTTATTCGTATATATATAAAAAGCAAGAAACTATGGTTACTTATGAAATCGAATCATGACAATGCTGTAAAACAAGGTCTGCAAACAAATTGGACTCTTACTCTACCTCTCTCAATCCTTGAACTGGCGATTCAACATTCAGTAATTTTTCAACTTCATCAAGATACGATGACCTTTCTTGATGAACCGTCTTGGGTTCCTATAACACAGGCAAAGGTTCTTCACTTACTTTCTTGGAATCATAAGAATCTTCAATACGACTGCGTGGTGGTGTGTATATAAGAGTTGCACCATCGATATCATCAAGAAAACAGTATGAAGAAAAATCATGAGTATTGACTGGTTGCTGCAATGGTGGCAAACGTAAAAAAGCGAGAAAAGAAGAATCCTGCAATGAAAAAGGTGGCACTTGAGTTGAGAAATTCATTATTCATCATTATCAATTAATCATCAAACTGTAATGTAAATTATATGAAAACATAGAGAAGATACAATAAATTAACTAAATAATGCTTTGAAAAAATAAAAAAGAGGGTTCAAGACAACGATATTGCATTGCACGTATAACACAACGTATATATGAATATATTAAACAAAAAGTTGTGATGTTGCATGACAAAAGAACAAGAAATTCCAAGATATCGTACGGAAGGAAAGTAAACGAGAAAGACTGCAAGAGAGAGTGAAATTGAGTCGTACAGGAGTATAGGACAAGGTGTCCTCCTTCATGGGAGCCTCAGAAGAATCCATGCTAATGATAAACAACAGACGGTGCGAGAGAGAGATTGGGGTTGGGCAAGTGGTCTGAGGCAATGATATAAGGTATTATAGAGAAGCATTAGGTTGAGGGTTCAAACCCTAACAAACTATAAGATTATATAAATATTTATATACTTATATTATATTAATTGTTAATTTTTTTGTGGGGATATTTACATGTTAATCTAAACTTATGTTATAATAATTACTTATCAAAAAATAGTCTCTTGTACTTTTGATAATCATTAAATGAGATAAAATGGTCAATATATTTAAAATTATATTAGAAGAGTTTGAATTTTTGTTTTAGAAAAGATAAATGTATCGTTCTTTGATAAATAGAAGAATAATAAATTAAACCACTTATAGATATATATCCAAATTTAGTAACATTATTTTTTATCTGATTAAATAGAAATTATTAATATTTATTTTCCTTTGTATATTATAAATGTATAAATAATTGGAACGTGTTTACTTTTTTTTATTGCTTTCATTAAACCATGGTTGTTATGTTGCAATTCATTATTATAGATATATAGTAGGAGTCTTCACATCCAAACAATCCAAAAAAATCTGAAATCTGAGCTTAAAAATCAAAAACCGAACAAAATCAATGTTTATTAGATTTTTTGGACCTTGTTTTGGGGTTGGGCAAGTGGCTTGAACCAATGGTATAAGGTATGAAAGAGAAGCAGGAGGTTCAGGGTAAATCCTGGCAAACGACAATAGTATATAAACACTTAATTTAATTGTTAATTTTTGTGTGTGGATATATCTAGATGTTAATCTAAACTTCTGTTATAATAATTACTTATAAAAAAAATAGTTTGTTATAAAATTTTTCTTGTTACAAAAGTTTTAGGTGAGTTGGGTCACAGGGACTCACCAGGGGCAGGTCAGTCTGTTATAATTTTGATAATCATTAAATGAGATAACATGGTGAACATATTTAAAATTAGATTAAAAGAGTTTGGATTTTTGTTTTACAAAAGATAAATGTATCATTTTTGATAAATAGAAGAATAATAAATTAAACCGGTACTTATAGATAAATATTCAAATTTAATAACATTATTTTTTATCTGATTTAATATAAATTATTAATATTTATTTTCCTTTGTATATTATAAATGTATAAATAATTGGAACACGTTTACTTTTTTTTATTGCTTTTATTAAACCACGGTTGTTTTGTTACAATCCATTATAGATAAATAGTAGGAGTCCGTTATCCAATCAATCCAAAAAAAAAAATCTGAAAAGTGAGCTTAAAAAATCAAAAACTGAACAACATCGATATTTATTGGATTTTTTGGACCTTGTTTTGTGGAAATTGATCGGATCAAATCAATTTTCGGATTCTTTTTTTGAAAATATACCAAACCAAACTGAATCGCATAAATTTTCTACTGTTTTTAAAGTTCCAAACATAAATTGATATATAGTAGGAGTCTTGATGTCCAAACAATCCAAAAAAAAAATCTGAAAACTAGGCTTAAAAAATCAAAAACCAAACAAAATCGATGTTTATTGGATTTTTTGGACCTTGTTTTGGGGTTGGGCAAGTGGCTTGCATTGAGCCAATGGTATAAAGTGTTAAAGAGAAGCAGGAGGTTCATGGTTCAAACCCTGACAAACGATAAGAGTATATAAACACTTAATTTAATTGTTAATTTTTGTGTGTGGATATATTTAGATGTTAATCTAAACTTCTGTTATAATAATTGCTTATCCAAAAATAGTCCGTTATAAA
Organism: Sophora flavescens; assembly: GCA_030762895.1. Taxonomy (NCBI): domain Eukaryota; kingdom Viridiplantae; phylum Streptophyta; class Magnoliopsida; order Fabales; family Fabaceae; genus Sophora; species Sophora flavescens. The sequence continues at coordinate 32,068,876 of CM061067.1, read as the reverse complement.
AAAAAATTGTTACAGAAGTTTTAAGTGAGTTAGGTCTCGAGGGTTCATCAGGACAAGGACAGTCTGTTATAATTTAGATAATCATTAAATGAGTAAGATGGTCAACATATTTAAAATTAGATTAAAAGAGTTTGAATTTTTGTTTTGGAAAAGATAAATGTATCATTCTTTCATAAATAGAAGAATAATAAATTAAACCACTTATTGATAAATATTCAAATTTAGTAACATTATTTTTTATCTGATTAAATAGAAATTATTAATATTTATTTTCCTTTGTATATTATACATGTATATATAAATAATTGGAACGCGTTTACTTTTTTTTATTGCTTTCATTAAAACACAGTTGTTTTGTTGCAATCCATTACAGATATATAGAGTACCAATCTTGTAACACACTTCTACCTCACATGTTATAAGCACTTTAAGATAAGCAATTAATAAAATTTAATCAGGAAAGTATTGGATACAATAAAGCGTCCGTCCATGGGTAGAAAAGTCCCACATGAACTAGTTCACAAAGCAGAAATAAAACATGTTTAAACAAAACAATATAAACACAACAAATAAACAACCCAACCCCGATGTCACAACTCAAAGCTGGTATAACCGTTCCGGAAAATATATCCTCAGAATACAATTGAAATAGACTAACTAAAAAAAGAGCATACCCTAAATATTAGTGGCGGCTTCTCAGAGTCACTCCTCTCTGGACTGTTCGTCATCCTCTGCAAGGTGCCAATCAGGCCAAACAAACAAACAAAGAACGGGGAGTAAGAATCATGTAAAGATATACGTCATGGAGATAGGAAGAAAGGTAAAACAAACAGAATGGCATCATCATAGGCATACATCAACATATACATATATCAACATACAACAACATCATGTCAACCAAGTATGCTATGCTGTGCAATGCAATACTACTCCGCTACTCCATTATGCATGTGGAACCAAACTAACTCAGGATGAATGACTTCGGAGTTACATATCCATATTGGTCATAGAAGCACTAACACCGGCAGTTCACCAAACATTGGGTGAACCCCATGGATAGCCAACGCATCAAACCGTGGATGCCTCATCACGGGGGCCGCAGTCACCAAACCATCGGGTGACCTACCGTGGATGGCTAGATCACCGTACTCTCGGGCGATCTCCCCTATGTTGAACCTCCCCCATCAACAACTCCAATTCTCTATGCAAATGGCACAACAACAAACAATCTCAACCACCTCCTGCTCGGACCATGAAGCTCCCAAGACTGTCAACATCAACGTCAACATAACCTTATACCCAAACCACAGGGTCAAGGCTCCCTTGGCCAATAAGCACCAAGGTTCAACTCAACATGCTTGGGTCAATAAGCACCCAAGACTTCAACATCAACAACACCTTAGACCCAAACCGTGGGGTCAAGGTCCCCTTGGCCAATAAGCACCAAGGTACAACTTATCAACATGCGGTAACCCAACGGATACCGACTTAAATCTTATTATCTTAATCATCTTAGATAATTATTAACTAGGTTGTCTAATCTTCATCTTTGATTAGCTATGTCAACTCATCATCATTGGGGAATTGGGGTTGGAAACCCCTTAAAAGCCTTTAATTCCATCTCTGTCTGCTAGGGGAGCATGGGCGTGCTTGTCCCCTGCACGGCCGTGCTTGTCACATAAGTGAAGCACGATCGTGCTCCTCTACTGCACGTCCAATTTCCAGAATTCAAACTGGGAGCATGGTCGTGCTCCCTGTTCAGCACGGCTGTGCTCAATGCACGACAGTACTATTCTAGGCAGAGTTCCAACTTTGGTTTTAACCAATTAATTCAACAATTAAGTCCATTAATCCTAATCCGTTTTAGCAACATAATTTCCCAGATTTAACATCATCAACTCAGTCATAACATCATATCCAACCAACAGTTATGGCAACAATCATTCAACCAACATGTCATCATCATATTCATATCAACAATAACCATCATACTATCATATTCATGTCAAGATAACAACATAACATCGAAAACACATAGGAATATATGACCACGAATATGAAGCATACAACATAAACAGAACATTTCATCATATAAACAGCATACATCACATAGGCATGTAAAACTATCAACAACCGGGGTTTTGGGAACCCCTTACCTTACACTACCCCCATAGCCTATGTAAACACTACCCTTCTCCCCATACCTGGATTGAAGATCGCTCCAACGTAAGCTCCTAAGCAAACTGGTCGCGTTTCCCCAAGCTGCTTAGTTAAACCTCCAAGCTTTGACCAATAGAAACACAACATATTAGTTTCCCAAAAAAAGAAAAGGGAAACCAAAAGGGAAGATGAACTATTACCAATAGACTGCCACAGACCAACTTGCTTCCCAAACTGCTTCCAAAACTCCACTATAGCAAGGGATGACGGGGAAATAGGGAAGAAGGCACTCTTGGCCGCAACAGTGGCTGCTGCAACTAGCAAAATAGGGTTTCACGTTAACCCTAAGGTTCTATATCAAATTATATAGGCTGCACCTGAGCACGGTCGTGCTCACCCTTGAGAACGCTCGTGCTGACTTAGCATCAACGAGACGCGATCCGCAAAGTGAGCACGGACGTGCTCAACTTAAAACTTGAAGCACGCTTCAGCCTTTGAGCACGGGCGTGCTCAACCACTAGAAAGGGACTTTTGAGCTAAAAATCCCACTAAGCCCTTAACCAACCAAACAACTTATAAAAAGCACTTAACGAAAAAGCAGGGTGTTACAATTCCACACCACTTATAAAAATTTCATCCTTGAAATTTCTACGTACCTCAAACGAAAAGGTGTGGGTACGCTTCCATCATCTTGCTCTCCAGCTCCCAGGTAGCACTTTGCTCAGTAGCCCCACTCCAAACTACTTTAACCAAAGGAATCTCCTTGCCTCTTAGCTGATTCACCCGCTTATCCTTGACTCGAAGGGGTAACACCTCAAACATCAAGTTCTCTTTCAACTATATTGTATCGGGGACTATCACGTGACTAGGGTCATAGATATACTTTGAGTTGAGACACATGAAAAACACTATGAAGGTTGGACAAGAATGGTGGTAAGGCTATGTGGTAGGCGACTTCACCGACTCTTTTAAGGATCTGGTAAGGACCAATGAACCCCGGAGTAAGTTTCCTCTCCTTCATCACTCTACCAACCCCAGTCGTTGGAGTAACTCTCTAGAACACATGACCGCCTTCCTGGAATTCGAGCGCCTTCCTCATTTTGTCATGATAGCTCTTTTGCCTACTCTGTGCAACTTTCATCTTTTCCTGAACCATCCTGATCTTTTCTGTTGTTTCCTGGACTATCTCTGGCCCTAGCACCACACTATCACTAGGTTCATTCCAACACAAGGGCGTCCTACATCTCCTCCTATAAACAGCCTCATAAGGTGTCATTCCAATACCGGAATGGAAGCTGTTGTTGTAGGTGAACTCTACCAGGGGCAAAAACTTGTCCCAACTGCCCGACTACTCTAGCACACAAGCTCTAAGCAAGTCCTCTAAGGACTGGTTGGTTCTCTCAGACTGTCCATCAGTTTGTGGGTGGTAAGCTAAACTAAGCCTAAGCTTTGTCACTAAAGCATGCTGCAAACTCTCCCGGAACCTGGAGGTAAACCTCGGGTCTCTATCTGATACTAGGCTAGAGGGTACACCATGAAGCCTAACTATCTCTTTGATGTATAGCTTGGCTAACTTCTCTAAAGGATACTCCATGTTCATCGGGATGAAATGGGCAGACTTAGTCAATCTATCCACAACAACCCATATAGCCTCAAAACCAGCTGGAGTCTTAGGGAGTCCAGACACAAAATCCATGGAGATATTATCCCATTTCCATTTTGGGACACTCAAAGGTTGTAACTTACCTGAAGGCTTTTGGTGTTCTATCTTGGCCTTCTGACAAACTAGGCACGCATACACGAACTGGGCCACATCCTTTTTCATCCCAGGCCACCAAAACATCTTCTTAAGGTCCTGATACAACTTGGTGGCACCTAGGTGCACACTCAGTCCACTCCTATGTCCTTCTTCGAGGATCAACTTTCTAAGCTCGGGAACATCCGATATGCACACTCTATCCTTAAACCTCAAGACTCAATCACTTCCATCCTTGAAGCTAAGGTCTCTATCATGAGCAAGCAACTCTCGCTGGTCTAAGAGAAACTTATCTAACTTCTGACCCTCTTTAATCTGGTCCATCAAGCTGTTGGTAACCTTTAAGGTACCAAGCCTAATACTCTTAGGGGTAAACTCACAAGCTAGACTAAGGTCTCTAAACTCTTCTATCAGATCCATCTCGCTAACCATCAAAGCGGAGACGTACAAGGTCTTCCTACTTAAGGCATCGGCCACCACATTGGCCTTCCCTAGGTGATAGGTCAGCTCGAAGTCATAATCCTTTAAGAACTCCATCCACCTACGATGCCTCATATTCAACTCTTACTGATCAAAGAGACACCGCAAACTCTTGTGATCACTAAAAACCTCAAACCTCGCTCCATAAAGGTAATGCCTCCAGATCTTTAAGGCAAATACCACAGCTCCTAGCTCTAGGTCATGGGTAGGGTAGTTCTTCTCATGGGTTTTCAACCGCCTAGAAGCATAGAAACTACCTTACTATTCTGCATCAACACACCACCTAACCCTTGCTTAGAAGCATCGCAGTAAACTACAAAGGGCTCACTAGGATCTGGCAAAACTAACACTAGTGTTGATGATAACCTATCCTTAAGGGTTTGGAAACTCTCTTCGCACTTGGAGTCCCACACAAACAACTGTCCCTTCTTGGTGAGATGGGTCAAGGGTAAAGATATCTTAGAAAAACTTTCTATGAACCTTCTGTAATACCCAGCTAACCCCAAGAAACTCCTAATCTCGGTAACAGACTTTAGAGCTTCCCACTAGAGCACCGTCTCTACTTTAGCCGGGTCTACTGGTACGCCACTCTTAGAGATGACGTGTCCTAAGAAGCTCACATCCTCTAACCAGAACTCACACTTAGACAATTTAGCGTACAAATACTTTTCCTTAAGGGTCTGCAAGACAACCCTCAAGTGTTCCTCATGTTCCTCCTTACTCTTGGAGTACACTAAGATGTCATCTGTGAACACCACCACAAACTTATCCAAGTAAGGGTGAAAGGTCTTGTTGATGTAGTCCATGAACACAGCAGGGGCATTGGTCACACCAAAGGGCATAACCAAGTACTCGTAGTGACCATATCGCGTCCTAAACGCTGTCTTCAGGATGTCCTTAGACTTAACGCGAATCTGATGGTACCCTGACCTCAAATCTATCTTAGAAAAGACGCAAGCGCCCATCAACTGATCCATGAGATCATCAATCCTAAGGAGGGGATATCGATTCTTTATGGTCACCTTGTTGAGCTGCCGATAGTCGACACACAACCTCATACTACCATCCTTCTTCTTCACCAACAACACAGGTGCTCCCCACGGAGACACACTCGGCCTAATGAACTGCTTCTTCATCAGGTCCTCCAACTATTCCTTTAACTTAGCTAGCTCTAGAGGAGACATTCTATAAGGTGCTATAGATATTGGCCCGGTGCCAGGCACTAAGTCTATGGTGAACTCAACATCTCTCTCTGGGGGTAAGCTATCATCGTGTACACTTGGGCTTCGTCTTTCATCGAAGCTTGAACTTGGCTGACAGAGAGAAGGTCCAGATGCTTAGACTCCGTTGGAGTTCCAAAAATCAAGGTTTTATCAAAACAGTTCGGAAGGACGTGGTTGGATGAAAACTAGTCCATGCCAAGAATTATATCAAGATATTTCAGGGGTAAACATACAAGATCAACAACAAAGGTTTTACCATCAATGACAGTATGATAGTTCTTGCATGCATAAGAAGTGGAAACAGGTTTATTTGTGGGTGTATACACAACTAAATCAAACTCAAGAAAGGTAACAGACAACTTAAGACTCTTAACCCTATCATGCGATATAAACGAGTGAGTAGCACCCGAATCATACAATACAGTCAACTGAGTTCCATCAATAAAACATGTACCTTGAATCAAGTCATCAGACTCGAAGGCTTTGGCTCCACTAAGAGTAAAGACTCTCCCAGTGGTCTTCCGTCGGTTGGCCTGAGACTGCTGACTCTTTCTAGCGCTGGGAGGCTCTGCCTTGGATCCCTTACAGTTACGGCTGATGTGACCTGACTTGCCACACCTGAAGCAAATCACAGCTGATTCCTTGCACTGAGAAGAATAGTGATCCGGTGCGTCGCAGTTGCCACACCTCATGGGTCTAGAGGCATTAGAGAATCAGCCCCTTAAACCTATCATGCTGAAATTGTGGCTTCTTGCCACTTTGCTTGAAATCCTTGCCGGTCGGAGCATAACGTTGTTGCCCTCTATCTCTCTGATCAATCCTCTTGCCGCTCTGACTATCCAATCCTTTGGAACTGGCAACCTTGAACTAACTAGCATCCTCATAAATCCTGCTCTTGTTGACCTGAACTGGGAAGACTCTGATCTCCTGGTAGCTAATCGCTTGCTTGATCTCTGGGTTAAGTCCAGCCTCGAACTTACCACACTTGGAACCCTCATCTGCAGTATGCTAGTACGGAGTGTAATACCTCGTCAGCTCCTCAAACTTGGCAGCATAGTCACCCACTGACATAGATCCCAGCTTCAAGGCCAAGAACTCCATCTCTTTCTTGTCCTTGATAACCGCTGGAAAGTACTACTCCAGAAACCTCTGTCTGAACTCAACCCATGTAACCGCTGTGCCCTCAGCTTGCATCCTATGCCTGCAGTTTTCCCACCAATGCTCAGCCTCCTCAATCAGCATGAAGGTAGCAAATATGAGTTTCTGCTGATCGTTGTAATCCATTTCTCGGAAGATCTTCTCAGTCTCCCTTAACCATAGCAAAGCTCCTTCCGGATCATACGCTCCCTTGAACGATTGAGGGTTATTCCTCTGAAACTTGTTCAGGCCCTGAAACTCAGCTGGCCCACCATTGTTGTTGTTGGTATTGACCTAACCGAAAGCATTGGCAAGGAGTGCCAATGCATCCACAATTGCCTGATTGTTGCGCCCTCTACCTGCCATGAGTTCCTATACACGTCCAAAACTACTCTCAGGTACAGAACTTAAGCAGGTAAAAGCTACAAGCAACTAACTTAAAGCATCATTGTCTGTAACAAGTATAGACAATCCAACTAGAGTACACAACAGACTCATACCACGTCCGGACAGGGTCGAACTGCTCTAGTACCACTAAATGTGACACCCTTCTACCCCGCATGTTATAAGCACTTTAAGATAAGCAATTAATAAAATTTAATCATGAAAGTACTGGATAAAATAAAGCGTCCGTCCATGGATAGAAAAGTCCCACATGAACTAGTTCACAACGCGGAAATAAAACATGTTTAAACAAAATAATTTAAACACAACAAATAAACAACCCAACCCCGATGTCACAACTCAGAGCTGGTATAACCGTTCCGGAAAATATATCCTCGGAATACAACTGAAATAGACTAACTAAAACAAGAACAGGCCCTAACTATGAGTGGCGGCTCCTCAGAGTCACTCCTCTCCGGGCTGCTCGTCATCCTCTGCAAGGTGTCAATCAGGCCAAACAAACAAAGAACGGGGAGTAAGAATCATGTAAACGTATACAACATGAAGATAGGAAGCAAGGTAAAACAAACGGCATGGCATCATCATAGGCATACATCAAGATATACATATATCAACATACAACAACATCATGTCAACCAAGTATGCTATGCTGTGCAATGCAATACTACTCCGCTACTCCATAATGCATGTGGATCCAAACTAACTCAGGATGAACGACTTCAGAGTTACATATTCGTATTGGCCATGGAAGCACCAACACCGGCAGTTCACCAAACCTTGGGTGAACCCCATGGATAGTCAACGCATCAAACCGTGGATGCCTCATCACGGGGGGCCGCGGTCACCAAACCATCGGGTGACCTAACGTGGATGGCCAGATCACCGTACTCTCGGGCGATCTCCCCTATGTCGAACCTCCCCCATCAACAACTCCAATGCTCTATGCAAATGGCACAAGAACAAACAATCTCAACCACCTCCTTGCTCGGGCCATGAAGCTCCCAAGACTTTCAACATCAACAACACCTTAGACCCAAACCGTGGGGTCAAGGCCTCCTTGGCCAATAAGCACCAAGGTACAACTTATCAACGTGCGGTAACCCAATGGATACCGACTTAACATCTTATTATCTTAATCATCTTAGATAATTATTAACCAGGTTGTCTAATCTTCATCTTTGATTAGCTATGTCAACTCATCATCATTGGGGAATTGGGGTTGGAAACCCTTGAAAAGCTTTTAATTCCATCTTTGTCTGCTAGGGGAGCACGGGGGTGCATGTCCCCTGCACAGCCGTGCTGGTCACATAAGCGAAACACGGTCGTGCTTCCTTTTGGGCAAGTCCGTGCTCAGCTGCACGTTCGTGCTCCTCTGCTGCACGTCCAATTTCCAGAATTCAAACTGGGAGCACGGCTGTGCTGCTCCTGCTCAAGACGGCTGTGCTCAATGGACGACAGTACTGTTCTGGGCAGAGTTCTAACTTAGGTTTTAACCAATTAATTCAACGATTAAGTCCACTAATCCTAATCCGTTTTAGCAACATAATTTCTCAGATTTAACATCATCAACTCAGTCATAACATCATATCCAACCAACAGTTATGGCAACAATCATTCAACCAACATATCATCATCATATTCATATCAACAATAACCATCATACTATCATATTCATGTCAAGTTAACAACATAACATCGAAAACACATAGGAATATATGACCATGAATATGAAGCATACAACATAAACAGAACATTTCATCATATAAACAGCATACATCACATAGGCATGTAAAACTAACAACAACCGGGGTTATGGGAACCCCTTACCTTACACTACCCCCATAGCCTACGCAAACACCACCCTTCTCCCCATACCTAGATTGAAGGTCGCTCCAACGTAAGATCTTAAGCAAACTGGTCGCGTTTCCCCAAGCGACTAAGTTAAACCTCCAAGCCTTGACCAATAGAAACACAACAGATTAGTTTCCCAAAAAACGAAAAGGGAAACCAAAAGTGAAGATGAACTATTACCTATAGACTGCCACAGACCAACTAGCTTCCCAAACTGCTTCCACAACTCCACTATAGCAAGGGATGAAGGGGAAATAGGGAAAAAGGCACTCTAGGTTGCAACAGTGGCTGCTGCAACTAGCAAAATAGGGTTTCACGTTAACCCTCGGGTTCTATGCCAAATTATATAGGGTGCACCTGAGCACGGTCGTTCTCACCCTTGAGCACGGTCGTGCTGGCTTAGTGTCAACGAGATGCGGTCCGCACAGTGAGCACGAGCGTGCTTAACTTAGAACTTGAAACACGCTTCAGCCTTTGAGCACGGGCATGCTCAACCACCAGAAAGGGACTTTTGAGCCAAAAATCCCACTAAGCCCTTAACCAACCAAACAACTTATAAAAAGCACTTAACAAAAAAGCAGGGTGTTACAAGTCTTGATATCCAAACAATCCAAAAAAATCTGAAAACTGGGCTTAAAAAATAAAAATAAAACCGAACAAAATCGATGTTTATTGGATTTTTTGGACCTTGTTTTGGTGTTGGGGAAGTGGCTTGAGCCAATGGTATAAGGTATTAAAGAGAAGCCTGAGATTCAGGGTTCAAACCCTGGCAAATGACAAGAGTATATAAACACTTAATTTAATTGTTAATTTTTTTTTTGTGTGGATATATTTAGATGTTAATCTAAACTTCTGTTATAATAATTACTTATCATAAAATAGTTTGTTATAATTTTTTTTTGTTTACAAAAATTTTAGGTGAGTTGGCTCTCGGGGACTCAACAGGGCCAGGACAGTCTATTATAATTTTGATAATCATTAAATGAGATAAAATGGTAAACCTATTTAAAATAGATTAAAAGAGTTTGAATTTTTGTTTTACAAAAGATAAATGTATCATTCTTTGATAAATATTCAAATTTAATAACATTATTTTTTATCTGATTAAATATAAATTATTAATATTTATTTTCTTTTTATATTATAAGTGTATAAATAATTGGAACGCATTTACTTTTTTTATATCTTTTATTAAACCACGGTTGGTTTGTTACAATCCATTATAGATATATAGTAGGAGTCTTGATATCCAAACAATCCAAAAAAAATCTGAAAACTGAGCTTAAAAAATTAAAAACCGAACAAAATCGATATTTATGGGATTTTTTGGACATTGTTTTGTGGAAATTGAACAGATCAAATCAGTTTTCGGATTCTTTTTTTTGAAAACATGCCAAACCAAACTGAATCGCATAAATTTTCTACTATTTTAAAGTTCCAAACATAAATTGCTTGTTAACTCATAATATCGTTTTGATTTTTAATATGTTATATGTTATATCTATTAATGTTATTTATACTTACTTTTTAATTAGTTTGTGTTGGTAAATACTGAATCATGATCTAATCTCTTATACAAATCGCTTTTTGGTCAGATTAGATTGATTTGGATTTGATTTAGGAATCAATCAAATCCAAACCGAACCACAACTTGTTTTTAGTTTTGATTAGGAAGACTTTTTAACTCAAAAATAATCTAAACCGATCTATAAACAACCTTAATAGATAGGATTCACATTAATTAATGATGGAAAAAAACCCAGATAGATAGATAGAGAGAGATTCTCAAACCCCATTAGGTGGGACCTTTTAGGATCTATTTGGTAAAAATTAGTAAAACTATAAACCCTAAAAACTAATGGATAACAGATAAGTTAGTTGGTAGTGGATACTCCGTTAGGTGGGACCTTTTAGGCTCTATTTTGTAAAAAATAGTAAAACTATAAACCCTAAACCCTAAAAATTAGTGGATAACGGATAAGTTAGTTGGTAGTGGATGAGCTTATAGTGAACACGAGATGAACAAGTTGTTAGCAAATAGCGAATAAGTAACTGATTGGATTTGAACATCTTATCTCCTTTTTTTATGCACCAAGAATATCTTCCACTGATAATCAAATACCGATCATTTTCAAAGTAGAGAGATCATACCATTGAAGTGTTTATATCCTACCCCATCGAAGTTTTTTCCCTATACATGGCCAAAGGTCAAATCTGATCATCATACATAGGAAACCTAATTAACTATCAACTGTGTTGGATTTTTTTGGTTCATCTCTTTAACTTTATTTAACGATTTGATTATTATTATTATTATTATTATTATTATTATTATTATTATTATTATTATTATTATTATTATTATTAATTTCTTATTCAAAATTCTCTTAAAAAAAGTAAATTTAAATACTCTTTTAGTCTTGTTTGGTTTTTCAAATCGAATGAGTGAAACAAACCTCATTACATTCAGTCATATTTTTAAATGAGAGTCCCTCCTATTAATTTTTAATTTTTGTCTACACGTAAATTTTGATATCGAAATTATAATCACTTACTTAAAGAATTCAAGTCTTTTTAGTTTTGCAATAATTTTTCCCCCCAATATTTTACTTACATTGATCCTTCCTTTATGTTATTGTTTTGTTTTTATATATGAATTGGGGTACCCTTATAATCTTTATTCAATATATTTTTTGGCTAAAAAAAAAAACTCGAAGTCTCTTTTGAATGTGGCTAATACTTGTATTACTATTTAAATCTAAAGAAGCATAAATCCCACTTTCATTTTTATACTTTTTTTTCTCTTTTAAATTGATACTTCTTTATATTATATATAGCGAAATTTAGAAAATAAATCTAATGATTATGATATATATGCCATAGTGCCATTTGTTGCAAGATAAAAAATCTAATATGTGAAAAAACAAATTGAAATTGAAATCGTTGCTAGTGAATAAAAAAAATTATATTTGGGTGACAATGCATATATTTATCAATTTGAATTATTATTTTTTTTTTGGTGAAATATCAATTTGAATTTTAATTTTAGGTGATTGATGGATATGATGTGAATATTTAAGGGTTACTGTTTTTGGTGTTGTGGTAGTACAAATTTTATGCAGCAATGACCGTAAATTCTGCTGTAATTAGTTTGGTAGGTGACTCTCATTCTGGATCTATTGATGTAATTAGATGTCAGGTGATTATGTTTAAAATTTGTTTAGATTTTGGGTCTCACTCAATCCTCAAAAGCTAGTTCATAGAAAGGAGATTATCCATTACTTATAAAATCTTATTAGATATCATCTCTGGTCAATATGAGAGGGTTTGGTGCGTGGATAATATAGTGGATGATCTAATAATAAATTTAGAATAGCTCTAATACAATCTTTAAATTTAGATTTCAACCTAACTAAACCGTAAAAACTACCTTATAGAATGAATGTTGCCCTTGCTTATAAGCATTATTCTCCAGAGGCATATCAATCACTAACTACACGGTAGATGAGATCCCAAAGTTTTTGTAGATATACAGTAACCGGACACCTGTCACCTTTTATTGGTGAACATATTTTATTCATTTTCGCCCGAACTTCATTCCTATATTTTTTTTATCCAGTCTATAGATAGCTATATTTAGGAGAGTCTGAATCTCTCTGATCTATGAAGCTTCTACAGCCTGGACCACCGATTTTACTACATTCTTTCTTACTATTGCAGATGCATAGGAAAAAGGATGCATGGCGAAAAACAAAATCAGTCTTCTCTCTTCTCTCTCTTTATTTCTTCTTCTTCTTCACTCTCACGTCGGTATATTCTCAATTTCTCACATGCTCTCTCTCCCATCGTTCTCCATTTCTCATCTATGATCTATCACTGATCCTCCCTCTCCCAACGGTATTCTCTCTCTCTTTCACTCACTTTCAGCGGAGAAACACCACCAATCAACCTAAATGCTCCAGCCAACCTTCAATCTGGGTAACTTCTCTCTCTCTCTGCCTCCAATCTGCAACCATCATCATGTATTTTTTTTTTATTCGTAATTTCAATTTCAGAGGAAGTAGAGAAGATGAAGACAGCCCAGCCACCATTTTCGAGACCACACAGGTTTGATTCATTTCCTTGATATGAAATCAACACGGTTTCTTTCTCACTATTGAAGTATCATCACTAGCTTGGTATATTTCTTGCTTATTTTCTATTTATCTTTGTATTTTCCCCCTTAAATTGTTATTTTACATGCTTCCTATGTGTCTTGTGCAGGAATATGTGCCGATCGTGATTTTAAAATTCGTGTAAGCTAACACTTCTAACCCCTTAATGAGAACTCGTGTACAAAGTTTATATCTTGGTCATAAAGGGTGACAGCTGCTTCTGTTCATCTCACACTACTGCTTTTTATCTCTTGATGAATAACAATACCAACTTTTCATGTTTACCGATAATGAGTATTTCTTAGAGGATTGCTAATTTGACACAGGATTTTTGACATCATACGCGATATCTGTTATGGTAGCGTACTGTAGCGTTATTGTAGCAACATTTTTTTTAATTTTGACTTTTTTTAAAAAATAAAAATTTTATTTCTAAAAAAACCCATTCACTAGATAATGAACTGAATTCACCAGATATTTGGACATGATTCACTAATATTTGCACATACTTAACCAAAAAATTTATTTATCAAAAAAACCCATTCACCAGATATTTACACATACTTAACCAAAAAATTTATTTATAAAAAAAAACTCACCAAATAATAAACTGAATTTACCAGATATTTATACCTGATTCACCATATATTTGCACATACTTAACCAAAAAATTTATTTCTAAAAAAAACCTACTCACCAGATAATAAACTGAATTCACTATATATTTATACCTGATTCACCAGATATTTGCACATACTTAACCAAAACAATTATTTCTCAAAAAAACTCATTCACCAGATAATGAACTGAATTCACCAGATATTTGTACCCGATTCACCAGATATTTACACATACTTAACCAAAAAAATTTATTTATAAAAAAAAAAAACACATTCACCAGATGAACTGAATTCACCAGATATTTATACCTGATTCACCATATATTTGCACATACTTAATCACAAAATTTATTTCTCAAAAAAAACCTATTCACCAGATAATGAACTGAATTCACCAGATATTTATACCGGATTCACCATATATTTGCACATACTTAATCAAAAAAATTATTTCTCAAAAAAACACATTCACTGGATAATGAACTGAATTCACCAGATATTTGTATCCGATTCACCAGATATTTACACGTACTTAATCAAAAAAATTATTTATAAAAAAAATTTAAATTTAATTTTTTTTAAAAGGACCCGCTACAGTGCCGTACAGTGCAGCTACAGTGCCGCACAGTGCGGCACATACGGTGTCGCCGTATGATGTCAAAAAATCTGTCTCAAATTAACATTGTGTGTATTTGGATGAGCGTTTGACAAACGTGATTTTGAATGAAATTGATTTGTAGAATTGATTTTGGTTAAAAATGAGTTAAAAGTAAAGTGATTCATGTTTGGATGCCTTTATGGAAAAAGTGATTTTTATCAACTCTTGTTGTTTGGATAGTTTAAATCAAAATTGCTTTTGGGTGTACAATTACCAAAATGGGTTTTCATGTTTATATATATATACGAGTGGGTAGCACAAAACAGTGACATTTGCAAGCATGAATTATAGCTTTTTGCTGGTCTGATAATGTTACATATGTGGATGTTTTGATGAACGTGAATTATAATAAGGTGGTTGTTACCTTTTTCATTGTATAAGTCAAGTGTAGTGACATTGTTCCTTTTATCCCAGGAGCTTTGCTTTCCTACTGTTTTCAACCTGTATATCTTTCTTCAATTACTGTTGCTCTACCCCTTAACATTCCAGTTAATTTTCATTTTGAGGATAATTGAAAAGAGCTTTGTATGATCATATCCTTACCTTTTTCAATGAGCTAACAAGTCCACATCGAGTGAATCAGGTCCGTGGAATATTCGGTATCTTAGTAACAAACTTAGTTCTTCCCCCTACTATTTTCCTTCTCTCCCTTGCCACATAAGTAACAAACCCATGTGTCGATGCATTACATGGAATTGACCATGGATCAGAGGATAGAGGTTTGACAAGAATGGTCACCTATTGGCATTTTTTAATTTTTTAGGTAGCTGAGATCTATTTTTTTTATTCTTTTTTCCAATATCCCCCACCTTGGCTTTTAGCTTTCTTCTTTATTCAAGCAAGGGCTGATGGCATTTTTCTAGATGTATCATTTTATAGTTAATCAAATAGGGGTACAGAATTTGGCCCACCAGCAAGCAAATATGCAGTCACTTCCTCTGTATTATTTATTTTTTGCATCTGTATGGTTTATAGTTGCCTGATTCCATAATTAATGGAGGTACATTAAGGAATGTGGACAAGAACACTAGCATCTTACACATCAACCATTTGTTCTTTTGTCTTTAATAGTTGTCTCTATAGCTCAATTGATATGTGCCCGTGTATTATTCGTAGCGTGTCATGTACTACGAGTCAGCTTAGCGACCCGTGCGAGATTGGTTGGTGAAGACTTGAAGTCTATTGTATGTTATGAACCATTTTATTTTTTTTTCTAGCTGAAATTAGTTGACTTGCTCTCATCTCAAAGTTTAAACTAATATAATCAAATTTGGAACTTCTTAATTTGTCAAAAGAAAATAAGAGGTGGTTTTGGTGTAGATTCATTTATTTTCTATTTTTCTTGGTGCAACTCCATATTCGAATACACTTTGATGGTGTTAGTGTGTTTGGTAAACAACTCAAAAAAAATAATCAAATCAGACTATAATTCAGTGTTATTAAAATCGAATAGGATCGGTCGGTCTGATCGGTTCACCCAGAAACCGGACCCATGTTCGGTCTGGTCAGCATATTGGACCGCATAAGCTGTCGAACTGGTGCTGATGTCATTGGCCCGTGGTTGAACGCATCTCCACTAGGACCGGTCCAGCACTTGTGCAGCACGCATATCTGAAATTCTAACGAAATTCCAAAAATTCAGCAAGCCAGACGGACTCGAACACGGGTCTGGCTACAGTGGAAGCACATGGAATGGCACTAGGTCCCTCTAACACACACACACACACACACACACACACACACACACACACACACACACACACACATATATATATATATATATATATGTTTTATTATAAATTTAATATATACCGGTTCATCCAGTGACCCATTAACCTAGTGACTTGACCAAGTCAATAACCGATCCGATTTTAATAACACTGTTATGATTTCCTCATTATATTTTTTCAATTTGATAACAACTCAGTTAAATTCTTATTAGTTTAGTGATTAAATTTAACGAAAACATATATTGTATGTTTTTAACCAAAATGTTTTTTCCACTTGAAATCAATTGAATTACTCTTAGCTCAAAATTTCTTCTTTAGTTTGGTTTGGAAACTGTAATGGAAATGTTCGAAAAACTACTATAAACATAGTTGTTTGCAACTTTAAGACATTTATTTGTGTGCCATAATTGGCACAATCAAAATTGAATTAAAATTTGTAACGTAATTTGTAATAGATTGTATTGATTCCTAAGTTAGTTATTTTGTATATTAGTGTTAATTTAAAATGATGTATAAATCGATATTCATGTTTTGATGATACATGTTATGGTCCATCCATCCTTCTTATAATCAGATCATTTAAGAATATTAAAAAATAATATTTATATGATTAATACTCGTGCGTGATGCAGAGGCCACAACACTAGTTATAAACATACGTTAATACAATTTTTATTGCGAGAGGATAAAAGGAGTGAATTTTTCTTTTTCTTTTTTTTTTTGACAAAAGAAAAGCTAAGCAATTTTATTAATAATGGAGAATGCAATATATTCGGTAATAGCATCACGAATTTGGAAAATGGTAATATATGTAGCCAACCCTAACAAAGAATAAGTGCAACACCCTGATTTTCACTGCTTTTAATAACAGAAATATATGTGAATATGTTTATACGTTTATTTGAGTGCTAGAAAATTATTTTAAATGAAATGAGTTCATCATCTTACTCTACTTGATTGTAGAAAGCTACGATTAAAATTTAGGTTGAAAAGTCGGGCGAAACCCGTCCTTGACATTTCACCGCGGTATATTTATACTGATTGGGAGACCTAATTTTAATTCGTGAACGAAAAACTTAAGGTTTTTATTTAATTTCCTACGATTGTGTATTTTTAGAACTATTTCATTAAAAGTGAAATAATATATGTTTTACGGGTGTTATATTCAAACGGGTGAACGACGAAGCTGATTACAGGAGTTTCGGGACTCGATAAGTGGATAAATCCTATGTTCTCTTATGAATAAGTCAACCATGTGAGAGGATTAATGTGGCACAAGGTTAAGTTGGCAATTTTTAATAATTTCATTTTGATCCTTAAACTTTCTCTTAATTCCATTTTGGTCCCTAAACTAGCTTCCAAGATACTCTAAGTGAAATGGATCAATTTTTATGCTTCCAAACCATAATGGACTGTGGTTTTTGAGGTCCAACACCATGGCCAAGATGTTGTTCTCCATGAAGCCATTTCTACTCATAAACTTTCCTATGTTATTCTTTATGTCTTAAGCATTTTATTGCTTGGAAATCAAGTAAATGGACTTGGACTTCTTCAAGCCCATTTCACAAGGCCCAAGTCCAAGGCCCATGAGGATTGCTTCATCAACTTGGATGAGCCAACTTTCTCTCCAAGTCATTCTCATTTACTACCATCTTCTCCAAACTTCTCCATTCTTCTATTTTCTCTCTAACTCCATAAGCTTGAGTTTGTGAAGCAACCTGGAAATTCTTGCACTTTTCTTCAATTCCAAGAGGTAATCCATGATCCTCATCATCATTTAGCTATATGTTCTTTAATAAGTTTTTCATTTCAAAGCCTTAATCATCTTTTTCAATTCCTAAATCTAGAAACTTTGAAATTGTTTAGAAAATCAAAGAAAAATCCTTAAAATATGAAATCAATTTCTATGTTCTTGTTATCATCCTTATATTCATAATCCAAGAGTTTGACTTAAACCAAAATTTCCTCCCTATTAAACCCTGTATGGCTGAAACCCTGTGATGTGGGTGGAGGAAGATTTTGTTCATTTCTTTTGAAAATGATCTTGTATTTCATTCTTCTAGTATGTATTTATGTTGAATCCAAGTTCTTGTACCAAACCAAAATCTCTTGTTCCACTTTTTGGTTCATGGCCGAAAATGAATGATTTGTTTCAATCTTTGTTGTTAATCACTAATCCTATGTCTTAAGTACTTAAGGATCACCAATCCAAAGACTTAAGAATTTTAGAAATTTTTAGCCACCAAAACTCATCATGGCCGAACCTATATGTTAAGAGAAATAGGTGATTTTATTTGATTGTTTGTAATTGGTTGGTTGTGGTTGTTGAAGGTTAAGTGTGTCGGTTTCGTGAGTTGTGACACCAGAGTTTGACATACGTTCGAGAAAGGAAATCGAGAGATAAGTTTTTCAAGAGGTAAGGGGAGAATACCTAAGGAGTTTTTCCTGTAATCATGTGTTATCTAGTTGATGTCTGTATTATTATCTGTGGTGTTTGTTTCAGTTGTGTTATTTTTATCTGTGATGGTTTATCTGCATTTAAATTGTTTATCTGCAGTTATATATTATGATGTTGTGATGCATAGTCTGCCTGAGAATAATGATATGATGTTGTTGTTGATTGTTATTTGAGAAGCCTGACAATGGTCAGTGGTCAATTAATTAAACGAGATAAAAGCTTTAAGAAGCTTCACGAGTAATATTCAGTATTTAATTGAGAAATATTGGAATATATTATGATTTAAATAATTATTTGAGAAAAAAAGAGATTTTCAAAAATATTATTATTTTAATGATTTACCGGTGTAAGAGTGAACTATGAGTTACAGTGAGGACGTATCTGTGAAATTATTTTGTACTGCTAATTTTTACGTAAGAAATTTCGTAATATTATAAAAAAAATTATTTTATGAAATTAATCTTTGAAAATAACTTAATTATAATTTTATAAAATTATTTAAAAGGAAAAGGTTAAGAATTGGCTTAAATGGCTTTAAAAAGGCTAAACGACGGCAATTTGGAAAAGTATCGACGGCAAGTATTTCTAAAGCGGCAATACGTATTTTAAACAAGTTTGAGCCTCAAGTGACTTTCTTTGCTAAAAATTAAACTTTTAGTAACCGATGATTTTATAAAGGAATTTTCAATTAGAAATGATTTTCTATAAACAAATTTTTATTCAACGATGTTATTCCGTCAACTTAGATAAGTTGCGGAGATTTTGTTTTGAATTTGTATTTCACAAACAAAAGACGGTGTTCATGTTGAAAAATATACCTAGTATCCGAGACGTCGTGATCCCAGTGTTCTATAATAAAAATACGAAGATCTTTGATCCGTGTGCGGATGAGAATTTTAAGACGTTGAAAATGATGAGACGATGAGAATTTTAAGACGTTGAAGACGATGAATTGTCGTAAGCCACTTTGAGGCTCTGAGGCTCACTGCAAGTTTACTTTCGAGCTTTGAGGCTCACTGCATTTCTTTATTCTCGAGCTCTGAGGCTCACTGCAAGTTTATTTTCGAGCTCTGAGGCTCACTGCAATTTTATTTTCGAGCTCTGAGGCTCGCTGCAAGTTTATTTTCGAGCTTTGAGGCTCATTGCAAGTTATTTTCGAGCTCTGACGCTCACTGTATCTTTATTTTCGAGCTCTGAGGCTCATTGTAAGTTTATTTTCGAGCTCTGAGGCTCGCTGCATATTTACTTTCCTATTGGACGAGGAGGTTCCCTCCATTGCATCTTTACTTTCGAGCTCTGAGGCTCACTGCATTTCTTTATTCTCGGGCTCTGAGGCTCACTCCAAGTTTATTTTCGAGCTTTGAGGCTCACTGCAATTTTATTTTCGAGCTCTGAGGCTCACTGCAAGTTTATTTTCGAGCTTTAAGGCTCATTGCAAGTTATTTTCGAGCTCTGAGGCTCACTGTATCTTTATTTTCGAGCTCTGAGGCTCATTGCAAGTTTATTTTCGAGCTCTGAGGCTCGCTGCATATTTACTTTCCTGTTGGACGAGGAGGTTCCCTCCATTGCATCTTTACTTTCGAGCTCTGAGGCTCACTGCATTTCTTTATTCTCGAGCTCTAAGGCTCACTGCAAGTTTATTTTCGAGCTCTGAGGCTCACTGCAATTTTATTTTTGAGCTCTGAGGCTCGTTGCAAGTTTATTTTCGAGCTCTGAGGCTCATTGCAAGTTATTTTTGAGCTCTGAGGCTCACTGTACTTTTTATTCTCGAGCTCTGAGGCTCATTGCAAGTTTATTTTCGAGCTCTGAGGCTCGCTGCATATTTACTTTCCAGTTGGACGAGGAGGTTCCATCCATTGCATCTTTACTTTCGAGCTCTGAGACTCACTGCAATTTCATTTCCAAACTGTAAGGTTTTCTTCTGAGCTCCTCATGTTTTTCGGACAAAATATGTGTTCATTTTCTTTACTTGTTAATTACTACAATACATGAGAAGTCACGGCTAATCATGTCTTCTAGTATGTAACAAGTAAAGCGGGGCAACTATGAACACCCATTTTGTCCGTCTTTTATTGTAACATTACACTTCAAGGAGACTAATAATAATAAAAAGGAAAAATGAAGAAAGTATGGAACTCATAGCTAATTTGCTGTTGGTCCCGTCCATCATGTGGCACTTGCTGTTGGACGGGGAAGTCTCATCCATCACATTTATACTTGCTGTTGGACGGGGAAGCCCCGTCCATCACATTTGCACTTGCTGTTGGACGGGGAAGTCCCGTCCATCACATTTGTGCTTGCTATTGGACGGGGAAGTCCCGTCCATCACATTTGTACTTGCTGTTGGACGGGGAAGTCGCGTCCATCACATGGGACTTACTGTTGGACGGGGAAGTCCCGTCCATCACATTTGCACTTGCCAATGGACTGGGTGGTCCCGTCCAGTCATTACACTTGCTGGTGGACGGGATGGTCCCGTCCATTGCTTTGCACTTGCTGTTGGCCCCGTCCAGTCCACTGCACTTGCCAATGGACGGGGTGGTCCCGTCCAGTCATTACACTTGCTGGTGGACGGGGTGGTCCCGTCCATTGCTTTGCACTTGCTGTTGGCCTCGTCCAGTCCATCATCGCATTTGCCAATGGACGGGGTGGTCCTGCCAGTCATTACATTTTGCGGTGGACGGGATGGTCCCGTCCATTGCTTTGCACTTATCGTTGGCCCTGGCCGGTCCCATCGCAGACTTGCCAATGGACGGGGTGGTCCCGGCCCATCATTACACTTTGCCGGTGGGCGGGTGGTCCTGGCCCATTGTTTTGCACTTGCTGTTGGCCTTGTCCAGTCCACTGCACTTGCCAATGGACGGGGTGGTCTCGTCCAGTCATTACACTTGCTGGTGGACAGGATGGTCCCGTCCATTGCTTTGCACTTGCTGTTGGCCCCATCCAGTCCACTGCACCTGCCGATGGACGGGGTGGCCCCGTCCAGTCCTGTCCCTCTTATTTTTGTTGGACAAGGGGGTTCCGTCCACTTCAATTATTTTAATTTCTGTTGGACGAGGAGGTTCCGTCCACTGCAATTATCCTTTTTGTTGGGCGAGGACGTCCGTCCAGTGTTTATCTACTTTTGCATATCTAAGTTTCTGTTGGGACGAAGAGATTCCGTCTCCTGCAATTTTATTTTCAGGCTGAAGGCTAAAGAATAAGGAAAGAAGAAGGAGAGTATAAGGAAGAAAGGATAAAGAAAACAAGGAGAAAAAGACAATCAGTGAAAAGGAAAGGAAGCTAAGTTACGCCTCCTACCCACTTTACATACCAGGCAAGACCTCTTTTCCTCCTCTACCCATTGGTCCTCCTTCTTCCTTACCTCCTCCCTTGTTTTAACCTGGTAACCCTACTCCTAACCCTAAAAAGTCATCATGCACATCAGACAATAACCCTCATCTCCTTTCTCTTTTTAAGCGTGCAACCCTCACATCAAATCACCACCTTTCTGCTACTCATGCCACCCCGTCTGGGCACACGCTATTTCTGCTCAAAACCCCCCATCTCCTTTCTCTTTTCAAACGTGCAACCCCCACATCAAATCACCACCTTTCTGCTACTCATGCCACCCCGTCTGGGCACACGCTATTTCTACTCAAAGCCCCCCATCTCCTTTCTCTTTTCAAGCGTGCAACCATCACATCAAATCACCACCTTTCTACTGCTCATACCACCCCATCTGGACACACACTATCTTCGCTCAGAACCCCCCTTTTTTGCACCTTCTCTACCCATTGGTCTTTTCTTTTTTCTGCCATCTCCTCCCTCGCCTTAACCTAGCAGCCTCACTCCTAACCCTAAAAAGCCTTCATACCCATCAGACAAAAACCCCCATCTCCTTCCCTTTTCAAGCGTGCAACCCTCACATCAAATCCCCTCCCTTCTGCTGTTCAGAACGGCCCAAGCCTTAGGTATTCGTGCAAGCCGACCTTGAAGTCAATGGAGAAGAAGCAAGAAGCCCTCTCCTCGGTCTATAAAAGGAGGGGGGGGGGGGGGACATTTTTAGGGGGGAGGACTTATGATCTGATTTTTTCTTAGTGAGAAAAGAGAAAGGAGGGGAGAACACTGTTCTTGAGAGAAAACGAAAGATCAGAGAAGAGATAGAGGGGAAAGATACAAAGAAAAGAGAAAAAAAAAGAGAGAGATTCTTGTTGGGAGGAGGAGAGATCGGATATCTGAGTTTCCACTTCTCTTCCTTATTTGGCTAAGAAGGAAGAGTTGAAGGGGCCAGGGAGATTGCATGTAAAGGCTTCGACCTTAAAATCTTACTACTGGGAGTAAACAAAATCATTCTTATTCTGCTCCCATTTGGTAATCTTTGTTCTTTTCGTTGACATTATTAGTAAATTTCTCTTGACACTCTTATTTCTGTGTTTCTGTTCTCTGAATAAGTTGGTAAAAGATCTCATCTCTACATTTCTGTCCCATTTTTAAGAAATAAAAATTACTTATTTTACATAAAAAATAAAAGGATGATCACTTGATTAAAACAACTTTTTTTGGGTTGCCCTATGACAAGTGTCATGTTCAACCCTTCAGATTTAGGGGTTGCCCTATGGACTTACGTGCCATGTTGAACCTCATTTTAGCTACAATAAAGAGATCCACAACGGGTAAATTAAAACAAATGTTTCAAAATTACTACTAATTTACACAACTAATTTTGGGTAACCATTTATGGATGTTCCAGGGTGCCGTGGGGTTAAGTCTCCATGCCTTCCCTAGACATAATCGACTCCCGAACCCAAAGCTTTTCTTAAAAGGTTTTCCTACTTCCTTGAAATAAAATAAAGTTGGTGGCGACTCCATGTTTTCTCTCTAAGAGGAAAAGCTAGTCTTTTTTTTAGGTCGCTACAGCCTCCTCCCCTATTTCTCTGCAACTCCACACGCGCCTGTGAATTCAAATGTGGAAAATACCAAATTAAATAAGCAACACTCGCTTCTGTGAATCCACATGTGGCTCACTATGCATCACCTTTGGTCACCATTGGATTAAGTGATTCCACCAGATGCAACCATGTCCTCTGAGTGAAGAAGACGGTGGATACACGATGGAGACAAGGTGGAGAAGGTCCCCCTATCTCTCACCCTTTTAGGACATGAAAATCCAGCAATCACCATGGGACACCAATGATTTTGGACACGAATTTGATTTGATGATAGAATTTATTTGAGAATAGAATATAGATCTATCTGATGATTCTGATCGGAAAGAAAGAGTCAGAATGGATTCAAATCTATCAGATCTCGGATTTCCGACTTCTTTTGCATTCACAGGTTGCAAACATGTTGCAACCTCATCAACCTCAATAGCAAAATAACAATGCCCTTCTCCCCCAAACCCCATCTTTTTTTCAACCATTTGTTTTTAATGCCTCTATGTCTGTGATGTTAGTTTTAGAGGATTTGAAAAACAATGTTAGGGGTGGTACAATTTGGGTTGATAGCGCCATCACGTCCAGATCGACCCGCCGCACACCGCCGTGTGAACCGACGTGCTCACCCAGACGCAAACACCACAAGTTCCTCGCTCTTCACTTTCCCTCTCTTTCAATTCGCTTTCTTCTTCCAACCTTCAGGTGCGTGTGTACGACCGTGGCTTGGCCGAGAACGGTGCTGACAACGAAAGGTTGAAGATGGTGGAAAGGTTGAAGATGGTGGGTGTGGTTGAAGAAGGGTGCCGACAAGAGAGCCAAAGTGAGAGAGAATGAAATGTAAAAAAAAAAAAGATCTGGTGTGTGTAGTGCATCGTAACATTTGATGGAACCGCATGATCCAACGGTGATCAAAGTGATGCACGGTGAGCGACATGCATCCCTTGCTCACGCTAGAACGAGCCTTGAAGTATAGTTCAACAATGATTGATTCTTGAGAGACTGAAAGTTAATTTTTAGGTATTAATTTATTTTTTGAATTAATAGATAAGAAATCACAAAAGTACGTAAAACAAAACAAATAACTAAAAATAAATGGAAAATTAAATTAAAACCAATAAAATAAATTGAGTTTCTTTTTTCTTTTTTTAAGGCAATGTGAACCTATGTCACCATAATTTATTGAAAAAAAAAGAAGGAAAATAAAAGCATGGGGGACATAAACCAAAACCTATGCAAAATAAATCAATTAAACCTAACATTAGGTTTTCTATTCCTCCTCAGGTTATATTTCATAGATTTAGACAAAATCATTGTGAAATTAGAATCAACTTCAACAACACTGTCATTATTTAACTTCTCTGCTGAGAGAGAGCTATTCTCTAAGTCATCCTCATCCCTATTTCCCAACAACTTGGCAAGTATTCTGATATCATGAGCAACATTAGGATGCATGTGACTGAATTGATTCTTACCACTAACTATTAAACCATATGTAGCTATGGAATGCTCGAGCCCCAGAGTCTCATTGACTGTAGAGTCAACATTAGTTTAGTTGCAACAGAAGTTGAGATCTCCTCTGTAGAGTCATTGACAACATTGGTTGCAACAAAAGATGAGTTATGTGGAATTGAATTCGAGACATGATCAGGGGATAAAGGTTCCTCATAAACGATCTCAACCGATTCACTGTCACTCAAATTTTTGCCCGGAGATATATCAATCTGCTCATTATCTTCAATTGATTTTTGCTCTGGAACCTTAGGAACATAAGCTTGCTTGGTCTTCTGCACCAATGGCGGATCCTTATGCACCAGTTTCTCCTTGTAAAGTTTACAAATAGAAGCCAAGTGTCCAATTGATTTACAATGAGAACAAAAAGAATGAAGCTTCTCATATTCGATACCAACAGAAAATATAAAACCTGCACGTTCAACCACTTAAGCAGCACGTTCAACCACTTAAGAAACTTCTATGTTAGATCAACATCCACTAACACTCGAGCATAATGACCATATGCCCTGGTACGGGTTGCTTCATCCAAAGTTATTGGAGTACCTAAACCACCTACAATTTCAAACAATAATTTCGAGCGTCAATATTCATGCGGCATGAATTCTAATCAAGCATTGAGCATGAGATTGTTTCTTCTTATTAGGAATAAAATCTTGAGATCAGTGAAAAAGACGTAATAGCCCTGGTTGAAGGTTCCAAGCCCCAACAGCCAAGACACTACGCAAATCCTTTTGAGAAACAAAACTGAATTCATAGAATCCCTTTCCTAACGGAATCATTCTCCACTGCCCCAAAGGCTTCCATAATTTTGAAAGTTTGTCACGTAATTCAGTGATCTTTACAAGGATGTCACCCTTCAAGTCACAACAACAAACGACCATGAAGGTTGTTTTTGCAACATTCCAACCCCTTTTGATATTCATCCTCAGATAGTTTGATAGAGACGGAGTCTTCCTTCATGCATGGCCGAGGAAGCTGACTAACTGGAATGTCAAACGAACCCTTCAAAGCCTGAGCAAAAGATTTTTGTTGTGGAAAAGGTTAGGCTGGCTTTGGAAGAAGGAGATTCCAAAGATTGAGAAACGTCCAAGGAGAGGCCATGAGACAATTATCACAGTCCAAAAGAGGGATCCACGAAAAAAATCCAAAAACCAACGTACAACACAGAGCCAAGGAGCCAGAGATGATGAAACGATGGAGAAAGTGGGTGGCGTATGCAGGAACGATGGCCAGAGAGTGATGGGAGCGGTGATGGAAAGGAAGGATGAGAGAGGCGGCTAGGTTGATGTTTCCTCGTCTGCTGGGAGGCTCCGCATAATGCGCCATTCACTATGCCGAAATTCATATTTCTCATCTTAATCAATCATCAAAATTGAGTTTCTATCAAATGCAAAATCAGACAACTCTAGTATCCTCCAACAAATAGGTTGAAAATTGATGCATTACAAAATCCAACTATTAATCAATTCATTAAAAAAAAGCTACAATATTTAAAAATAAACAAACCAATAACAGATAATGATTTGGAATTTTGATCATCTACAAAACATTTTATACTTCCTAAAAGAAAATCTTGTGTCATACAGCTTCTGATTTGAGGTTTCCCCTAATCAAGTCACTGGAGCCACCTCTGAATTATCCTTCCATGCGGAGTGTGTCCAATGTTCCCATGAAGCACCAGATATTGACCATTTGACCCAATAACATTGCACACATGAGTAACCTCATGACTCTGACTTACGTTGTTGAGTGAGGCTGATGGTTGACTCATGCTGCATGTATACAACGAGACATTAAAAAATTAATGTGCATCCAGGATCGTATAAAGTTTACAAAGTCTGTCAAACATATAAAAGGATTTATAGAGAAAGCGAACTTACTTGACATCATGAAATATTGCATCTGGTACTTTTTCAACCTTGCCGCTCGTCGATTCTTTAATAATAATGCCATGTTCCCTTGCAACGTTATCTGAAATCCAGAAATATGTCAAACAGCATTTGTTGTTGCATATTCTGATTTCGGTCCATTATCAGAAAAGTTAAATTCAATTTTTATTATTATTATCAAAACAAAAAGCTACATGATCAATAATTATAAAATAGATACAAAAGGAGTATAAAAAAGAGCATGAGAATTACAAATGTTACCTTCTCCGTTGCCATATGAATTCCCACATCCCTGCCGGCATCAACATTCACTCGTGCAATATCCAGCTTTTATCTTTTAAAATTTTAAAAAGAGTACTGTTAGGTAGGGATGGTGGAGATAAAGCATATAGCGATGATTTTTTTACACAAAAATGAAACACCAAATGGTGTCCCCTTTGTTTTTTGGGTGTATGTTTGAGAAACGTGTATACAGAAAAGATAACAAGTAAGTGAAAGATAAAAATAAAAATATACGGTATCCAAAATTTATGTTGAAATATCATAACTCTAAAGTATTGAGCATATAAACTTGTATAATAATGTACACGAATAATTACCATATAACAATCACATGAAAATTTGTTACACTTTGACTTTACGCAAGCGCAACCTTGCTTGTGCCATTTTGGTGTCTTCAGATTGGCATCCTCCTGCAGATACACATTAAACCGTCATTTTATTTCATGAACTACAAGTTAAAGTTAATTAAACCGTCATTAATTATATTTATATATATATAAAAGTGAAATACAAGTGAGTTATACCGTATGATATGATGGAGTATCAGTGGCATTGTGTATAATATTGGAAGCAAATGAAACTGGATTAGTGGATTCAAGAGACTGTTGATTTGTCATTTTGCCTAATCTCGTCATTGGTAAACTATTTCCATGTGGACGAATATGTCTTCGATCCCACGAAGCACCAAACATTGAGGCACGATTGGTCAGAGGAGGAGTAATCGGGCTTGCGTTTACTGCTGCTAATTGACTCATGCTGCATATATACATCACAACATATGTATCATTTCTGGATTATATATATATATATATATATATATATATATATATATATATATATATAGTTTATAAAGTGTATCAAATATTATGTATTGGAGGATTTATTTATAGTGAAAACGATCTTACCAGGAGTATCGCAACAATGGTGTTGCAGGTGAGAGGCCGTGCACATCATTGAATGAGAAGCGGCGCACATTATTCATGCGATGCAAGTCTGCAGGTAACAAATCTGATAGGAATAGGATTTATTCATAATATACAAAACCTCTGCAACATATATTCTGGAATCCAAAAATTATAAATCACTTTACTAGCATTCTTAGTTGCACATATATCTTGACTAATAATGATTATGTGTATCCTCTCTCTGGCCTACGTTTTATGGCATGCAAATGAAATTCAATCAGGTAGCGAGAATTAATATGTTCATTCGTAAAGTTAAGTTAAAATTTGTCCTGGTAACTTTACATTCTACTAGTCACACAAAAATTAAACTCAATTTTATGGAGCAGCACAAATTTAACAGCAATTGTTCGTAAAATTATTTTACCTTTTTTGCCATAGGGATTGACTTCCTCCTGCTACAGACACATTAAAGTTGTTATTTTTTTTTCCGAAACAAAAAATATATACAAAGTATAAACGTTAACTACAACTTTATGAGGATCTTGTACCATATTATTCAGTGGAATATCGGAGGCATTCTGTGGAATATTGGAAGCAGATGCAATTGGCTTATGGGATTCGGATATTTGCTTAGCATCATCCGGTATATCTGGTCCATTTGAGCAGCCTTGGCAAGAACAAGACTCGCTACAATAGGAGTTAGCAGCAAAACAGCCGCAGAAACTACAAATAAATCAACGTGTCAAGAGGTCGGATATAGATATTTAGATGTATCAAACAAAGGGATACAAATTACCTATCCCATTTTGGTATGCCATATTTTGTCCTTATCAATAATATCTTGTCATGTATTCTATTTTTTTTAATATTATATAAAATTTTAACTTAGAGACAAGATGTTATAAATCGAGACAAGATGGTGTGAAACATCAAAATGACACATAATTATGAGGCCCTTTCAATAATACTTCAGCTTCTACATTTATGTCATGAAAACCCTTTTTTAAAACTCATCAAAACATGCCAGAATCCTAAGATATAATGAGTTATTATGCTCTTATACCCGAAACATATAAAAAATTACTTACCGTTTTATGCATTTACTCTTCTTACAGTTGCATCCTCGTCTTTTGCCATCAGTGGTGGTTGGTGTTGTATTCCTGAAGAGCAATGCAGACAATTTGGTTATGCAACTAAACATATAATTAAAAACAACAAATTAATAACTAGGAGAAGAACACAGGAACTAACATTTGCTTCTCAAGCATAGTAGGTTGGTTGAATTCCTCAGCATTCCCAAAACTTGTATGTTTAAGTCTTTTGTTATCATGGACTCTTGTAGTAATAGGTTGTGATGTTTCTGGCAGCTTGTTCATTTTCGTTTCACTTGAAGTCGAATTCATTGCCGTAAGAGAAGAAGCTGTTAAATCCTTTGATACAGGATGTAAAGCTGTTAAATTAGTTGCAAATTCCTCAAATCGAAGACAGCGTCTAACGGCACTGTGCCTTCGACGAGCCTACAACATTGAATGTAATAGTGTTATTATATGCCTTCAACGAAGTAGATGATTAATGAGTGATGCTAGATACACATCACCAACACATACAGAATCTTATATTTTACAATTTTCACTGTCTGATTATGACTGTTCTTAGATTCATACATGACTAAGCATTATGCATATATAATTCCACTAGACCCCCCTAGTCAAACTGTTAAGTGAAATATATATGTTTGTTCATCATATTCTCCTCCATGATCCGAGTAGTTGAATTCTATTCATGAATGAAAATCTTATTTCCTTAACGTATGTGATCCCCATTAGGCCATAACCATGATTTGATGTATACACGAAGCAAAAATCATGCAAATGTGTAGCTGCCCCAAGAGGGCTACAATTAATAAACCACAAATAAAGAGTCTGATTTGTACCTCAACAATCTTTGCGCTTAGGCCTAAGGCAGGTGTAACATTATGCATGGGTTGTGACCAGTCATTTACTTCAGGATGAGGCTGCATAGGTTCTGGCATCAACTGAGGGTTAGTTTCTTGATTATTCTGCCATTCATTTACTTCAGACTGCAGCTGCATCAACTGAGGGTTACAATCTTTCTGCCATTCATTTGCTTCAGGTTGAAGCTGCATAGGTTCTGGAATCAACTGAGGGTTACAATCTGGATGATTCTGCCATTTATTTGCTTCAGTTTCTTCTGCATAGGTTCCGGAATCAGCCGAGGGTTACAATCTTGATGATTCTCGCCATTCATTTACTTCAGTCTCGCCGCATAGGTTCTCGCATCAACCGAGGGTTACAATCTTTCATTGCTCATTTGCTTCAGTCAAGCCGCATAGGTTCTCGCATTAACTAAGGGTCACAATCTAGATGATTCCACCATTCATTTTCTTCAGTGCAGCTAATTAGGTTCCAACTCACCGTGAGGGTTACAATCTTGATGATTCTCGCAATTGATTTACTTGTTTGCAACTTAAAGTAGTGTGGATCAAGAATAAAAAGTAAAATAGTAAACAGAAATGTGTATGGCATTAGTCATAACACTCATATATATCTACAAGTACTCCCTGTCCTATATATCATTAATAAAGTATAAACAGCATGAACCTAAGGTTACCTGGGCTATTGAACCATCACAATGTTGTATCTCTAAAACAGCGTCTGCAGACAAATTGGATTCTACCCCTCTGCATTCTTTAGAAGATTCAACATTTTGTATTTTTCCTGTTTCATCAACATACGTTGGCTTTTCTTGAAGAACCGTCTTAGTTTCCTCTGACAAAAGCAAAGGTCCTTCACTCCATTGATTGAAATAATAAGAATCTTCAATGAGAATATTGCTTCCAATTTCGTCACTTCCATGAGAATTTGGTGCAGCTTCCTTAAATTGAAGGAAGTGTCTAGGGAAACTGTGCTTTTACTAGCCTACATCAATTGATCAGAACAATTATTCTTTTGCACAAATTAAAGAAAATCTTAATTGATAGACTCCAAAATTTGAAATGTAAATGCTTGACAATCATGCTTGCAATCCGTTGTCATATGAAATTTCTCTAATAGATTAGTATTTATCTTCTCATGAATCATGATCAATTAATAAATGTTTTAGCAAGCAAATTATTCAGCGAAACATCTTTGTTCTTGTTCTTCTCCATGCTTGAAGATATAATCAGGCCTAAAATTATTGACTTTGAAAAGCTCTCACGCACGCATGCAAAGACATATAATAGACAAAGCAAAACACATACAAAAGTCAAGCTGCCCCGAGAGGACTACAACAAACCAGAAAAAAAAAAAGTTCGATTTGTACCTCAGAACCATCTTTCGACACTTTCTCTGCCCTTAATTCTAAGGCTAGCCACACTTCCAAACTCTCACATTCTTCAATATCCAGCAGAAGTTCTGGCATCAACTGAGCTGCACGATCTTGATGATTCCGCCCTTCATTCAGTGCAACCTGCTGCAACTTAAAATCTTGTTGGTCAATAACAAAGTAAAATTTTGATGGCACTAGTCATAGACTAATAGCTATAACATAAATACTGCCTATCCCATATATATATCCATGTTATTCACAGGGTCTTGCTATAACGTGTGTCCTAAGCGAACTGCATTGATTGAAGAATCAAAGAATAAAAGAAAAGCAAGTTTTTCTTGAAACGTTTTAAGAAAGTTTTCTTGAAACATTAAGTATTTATCTTCTCAGAGTATTAATTACTTCAGTTTTGGCAATAGTTATCATTCTCCTTATTCGTATATATATAAAAAGCAAGAAACTATGGTTACTTATGAAATCGAATCATGACAATGCTGTAAAACAAGGTCTGCAAACAAATTGGACTCTTACTCTACCTCTCTCAATCCTTGAACTGGCGATTCAACATTCAGTAATTTTTCAACTTCATCAAGATACGATGACCTTTCTTGATGAACCGTCTTGGGTTCCTGTAACACAGGCAAAGGTTCTTCACTTACTTTCTTGGAATCATTAGAATCTTCAATACGACTGCGTGGTGGTGTGTATATAAGAGTTGCACCATCGATATCATCAAGAAAATAGTATGAAGAAAAATCATGAGTATTGACTGGTTGCTGCAATGGTGGCAAACGTTCCAAAAAAGCGAGAAAAGAAGAATCCTGCAATGAAAAAGGTGGCGCTTGAGTTGAGAAATTCATTATTCATCATTATCAATTAATCATCAAACTGTAATGTAAATTATATGAAAACATAGAGAAGATACAATAAATTAACTAAATAATGCTTTGAAAAAATAAAAAAGAGGGTTCAAGACAACGATATTGCATTGCACGTATAACACAACGTATATATGAATATATTAAACAGAAAGTTGTGATGTTGCATGACAAAAGAACAAGAAATTCCAAGATATCGTACGGAAGGAAAGTAAACGAGAAAGACTGCAAGAGAGAGTGAAATTGAGTCGTACAGGAGTATAGGACAAGGTGTCCTCCTTCATGGGAGCCTCAGAAGAATCCATGCTAATGATAAACAACAGACGGTGCGAGAGAGAGATTGGGGTTGGGCAAGTGGTCTGAGGCAATGATATAAGGTATTATTGAGAAGCATTAGGTTGAGGGTTCAAACCCTAACAAACTATAAGATTTTATAAATATTTATATACTTATATTATATTAATTGTTAATTTTTTTGTGGAGATATTTACATGTTAATCTAAACTTATGTTATAATAATTACTTATCAAAAAATAGTCTCTTATACTTTTGATAATCATTAAATGAGATCAAATGGTCAATATATTTAAAATTATATTAGAAGAGTTTGAATTTTTGTTTTAGAAAAGATAAATGTATCGTTCTTTGATAAATAGAAGAATAATAAATTAAACCACTTATAGATATATATCCAAATTTAGTAACATTATTTTTTATCTGATTAAATAGAAATTATTAATATTTATTTTCCTTTGTATATTATAAATGTATAAATAATTGGAACGTGTTTACTTTTTTTTATTGCTTTCATTAAACCACGGTTGTTATGTTGCAATCCATTATTATAGATATATAGTAGGAGTCTTCACATCCAAACAATCCAAAAAAATCTGAAATCTGAGCTTAAAAATCAAAAACCGAACAAAATCAATGTTTATTAGATTTTTTGGACCTTGTTTTGGGGTTGGGCAAGTGGCTTGAACCAATGGTATAAGGTATGAAAGAGAAGCAGGAGGTTCAGGGTAAATCCTGGCAAACGACAAGAGTATATAAACACTTAATTTAATTGTTAATTTTTGTGTGTGGATATATCTAGATGTTAATCTAAACTTCTGTTATAATAATTACTTATAAAAAAATAGTTTGTTATAAATTTTTTTTTGTTTCAAAAGTTTTAGGTGAGTTGGGTCACAGGGACTCACCAGGGGCAGGTCAGTCTGTTATAATTTTGATAATCATTAAATGAGATAACATGGTGAACATATTTAAAATTAGATTAAAAGAGTTTGAATTTTTGTTTTACAAAAGACAAATGTATCATTTTTGATAAATAGAAGAATAATAAATTAAACCAGTACTTATAGATAAATATTCAAATTTAATAACATTATTTTTTATCCGATTTAATATAAATTATTAATATTTATTTTCCTTTGTATATTATAAATGTATAAATAATTGGAACACATTTACTTTTTTTTTATTGCTTTTATTAAACCACGGTTGTTTTGTTACAATCCATTATAGATAAATAGTAGGAGTCCGTTATCCAAACAATCCAAAAAAAAAAATCTGAAAAGTGAGCTTAAAAAATCAAAAACTGAACAACATCGATATTTATTGGATTTTTTGGACCTTGTTTTGTGGAAATTTATCGGATCAAATCAATTTTCGGATTCTTTTTTTGAAAATATACCAAACCAAACTGAATCGCATAAATTTTCTACTGTTTTTAAAGTTCCAAACATAAATTGATATACAGTAGGAGTCTTGATATCCAAACAATCCAAAAAAAAATCTGAAAACTAGGCTTAAAAAATCAAAAACCAAACAAAATCGATGTTTATTGGATTTTTTGGACCTTGTTTTGGGGTTGGGCAAGTGGCTTGCATTGAGCCAATGGTATAAAGTATTAAAGAGAAGCAGGAGGTTCATGGTTCAAACCCTGACAAACGATAAGAGTATATAAACACTTAATTTAATTGTTAATTTTTGTGTGTGGATATATTTAGATGTTAATCTAAACTTCTGTTATAATAATTGCTTATCCAAAAATAGTCCGTTATAAAAAAAAATTGTTACAGAAGTTTTAAGTGAGTTAGGTCTCGAGGGTTCATCAGGACAAGGACAGTCTGTTATAATTTAGATAATCATTAAATGAGTAAGATGGTCAACATATTTAAAATTAGATTAAAAGAGTTTGAATTTTTGTTTTGGAAAAGATAAATGTATCATTCTTTCATAAATAGAAGAATAATAAATTAAACCACTTATTGATAAATATTCAAATTTAGTAACATTATTTTTTATCTGATTAAATAGAAATTATTAATATTTATTTTCCTTTGTATATTATACATGTATAAATAATTGGAACGCGTTTACTTTTTTTTATTGCTTTCATTAAAACACAGTTGTTTTGTTGCAATCCATTATAGATATTTAGAGTAGCAATCTTGTAACACACTTCTACCTAACATGTTATAAGCACTTTAAGATAAGCAATTAATAAAATTTAATCAGGAAAGTATTGGATAAAATAAAGCGCCCGTCCAAGGGTAGAAAAGTCCCACATGAACTAGTTCACAAAGCAGAAATAAAACATGTTTAAACAAAATAATATAAACACAACAAATAAACAACCCAACCCCGATGTCACAACTCAAAGCTAGTATAACCGTTCCGGAAAATATATCCTCAGAATACAATTGAAATAGACTAACTAAAAAAAGAACATACCCTAAATATTAGTGGCGGCTTCTCAGAGTCACTCCTCTCTGGGTTGCTCGTCATCCTCTGCAAGGTGCCAATCAGGCCAAACAAACAAACAAAGAACGGGGAGTAAGAATCATGTAAACATATACGTCATGGAGATAGGAAGCAAGGTAAAACAAACAGTATGGCATCATCATAGGCATACATCAACATATACATATATCAACATACAACAACATCATGTCAACCAAGTATGCTATACTGTGCAATGCAATACTACTCCGCTACTCCATTATGCATGTGGAACCAAACTAACTCAGGATGAATGACTTCGGAGTTACATATCCATATTGGCCATAGAAGCACCAACACCGGCAGTTCACCAAACATTGGGTGAACCCCATGGATAGCCAACGCATCAAACCGTGGATGCCTCATCACGGGGGGCCGCAGTCACCAAACCATCGGGTGACCTACCGTGGATGGCTAGATCACCGTACTCTCGGGCGATCTCCCCTATGTCGAACCTCCCCCATCAACAACTCCAATTCTCTATGCAAATGGCACAACAACAAACAATCTCAACCACCTCCTTGCTCGGGCCATGAAGCTCTCAAGACTGTCAACATCAACGTCAACATAACCTTAGACCCAAACCACAGGGTCAAGGCTCCCTTGGTCAATAAGCACCAAGGTTCAACTCAACATGCTTGGGTCAATAAGCACCCAAGACTTCAACATCAACAACACCTTAGACCCAAACCGTGGGGTCAAGGCCCCCTTGGCCAATAAGCATCAAGGTACAACTTATCAACATGCGGTAACCCAACGGATACCGACTTAAAATCTTACTATCTTAATCATCTTAGAAAATTATTAACCAGGTTGTCTAATCTTCATCTTTGATTAGCTATGTCAACTCATCATCATTGGGGGATTGGGGTTGGAAACCCCTTAAAAGCCTTTAATTCCATCTCTATCTGCTAGGGGAGCATGGGCGTGCTTGTCCCCTGCACGGCCGTGTGGGTCACATAAGTGAAGCACGATCGTGCTCCTCTACTGCACGTCCAATTTCCAGAATTCAAACTGGGAGCATGGTCGTGCTCCCTGTTCAGCACGGCTGTGCTCAATGCACGGCAGTACTGTTCTAGGCAGAGTTCCAACTTAGGTTTTAACCAATTAATTCAACGATTAAGTCCATTAATCCTAATCCGTTTTAGAAACATAATTTCCCAGATTTAACATCATCAACTCAGTCATAACATCATATCCAACCAACAGTTATGGCAACAATCATTCAACCAACATGTCATCATCATATTCATATCAACAATAGCCATCATACTATCATATTCATGTCAAGATAACAACATAACATCGAACACACATAGGAATATATGACCACGAATATGAAGCATACAACATAAACAGAACATTTCATCATATAAACATCATACATCACATAGGCAAGTAAAACTATCAACAACCGGGGTTATGGGAACCCCTTACCTTACACTACCCCATAGCCTATGTAAACACTACCCTTCTCTCCATACCTGGATTGAAGGTCGCTTCAACGTAAGCTCCTAAGCAAACTGGTCGCGTTTCCCCAAGCTGCTTAGTTAAACCTCCAAGCTTTGACCAATAGAAACACAACAGATTAGTTTCCCAAAAAACCAAAAGGGAAGATGAACTATTACCTTTAGACTGCCACAGACCAACTAGCTTCCCAAACTGCTTCCAAAACTCCACTATAGCAAGGGATGAAGGGGAAATAGGGAAGAAGGCACTCTAGGCCGCAACAGTGGCTGCTGCAACTAGCAAAATAGGGTTTCACGTTAACCCTCAGGTTCTATATCAAATTATATAGGCTGCACCTGAGCACGGTCGTGCTCACCCTTGAGCACGATCGTGCTGACTTAGCGTCAACGAGACGCGATCCGCATAGTGAGCACGGACGTGCTCAACTTAAAACTTGAAACACGCTTCAGCCTTTGAGCACGGGCATGCTGGCTAATGAGCACAGGCGTGCTCAACCACTAGAAAGGGACTTTTGAGCTAAAAATCCCACTAAGCCCTTAACCAACCAAACAACTTATAAAAAGCACTTAACGAAAAAGCAGGGTGTTACAATTCCACACCACTTATAAAAATTTCATCCTTGAAATTTCTACGTACCTCAAACGGAAAGGTGTGGGTACGCTTCCATCATCTTGCTCTCCAGCTCCCAGGTAGCACTTTCCTCAGTAGCCCCACTCCAAACTACTTTGACCAAAGGAATCTCCTTGCCTCTTAGCTGCTTCACCCGCTTATCCTTGACTCGAAGGGGTAACACCTCAAACATCAAGTTCCCTTTCAACTGTATTGCATCGGGGACTATCACGTGACTAGGGTCATGGATATACTTTGAGTTGAGACACATGAAAAACACTATGAAGGTTGGACAAGAATGGTGGTAAGGCTATCTGGTAGGCGACTTCACCGACTCTTTTAAGGATCTAGTAAGGACCAATGAACCCCGGAGTAAGTTTCCTCCCCTTCATCACTCTACCAACCCCAGTCGTTGGAGTAACTCTCTAGAACACATGACCGCCTTCCTGGAATTCGAGTGCCTTCCTCCTTTTGTCATGATAGCTCTTTTGCCTACTCTGTGGAACTTTCATCTTTTCCTGAACCATCCTGATCTTTTCTGTTGTTTCCTGGACTATCTCTGGCCCTAGCACCACACTATCACTAGGTTCATTCCAACACAAGGGCGTCCTACATCTCCTCCTATAAAAAGCCTCATAAGGTGTCATTCCAATACTGGAATGGAAGCTGTTGTTGTAGGTGAACTCTATCACGGGCAAAAACTTGTCCCAACTACCCGACTACTCTAGCACACAAGCTCTAAGCAAGTCCTCTAAGGACTAGTTGGTTCCCTCAGACTGTCCATCAGTTTGTGGATGGTAAGCTGAACTAAGCCTAAGCTTTGTCCCTAAAGCATGCTGCAAACTCTCCCGGAACCTGGAGGTAAACCTCGGGTCTCTATCTGATACTAGGCTAGAGGGTACAGCATGAAGCCTATCTATCTCTTTGATGTATAGCTTGGCTAACTTCTCTAAAGGATACTCCATGTTCATCGGGATGAAATGGACAGACTTAGTCAATCTATCCACAACAACCCATATAGCCTCAAAACCAGCTGGAGTCTTAGGGAGTCCAGACACAAAATCCATGGAGATATTATCCCATTTCCATTTTGGGACACTCAAAGGTTGCAACTTACCTGAAGGCTTTTGGTGTTCTATCTTGGCCTTCTGACAAACTAGGCACGCATACACAAACTGGGCCACATCCTTTTTCATCCCAGGCCACCAAAACATCTTCTTAAGGTCCTAATACAACTTGGTGGCACCTGGGTGCACACTCAGTCCACTCCTATGTCCTTCTTCGAGGATCAACTTTCTAAGCTCGGGAACATCCGATATGCACACTCTATCCTTAAACCTCAAGACTCCATCACTTCCATCCTTGAAGCTAAGGTCTCTATCCTGAGCAAGCAACCCTCGCTGGTCTAAGAGAAACTTATCTAACTTCTAACCCTCTTTAATCTGGTCCATCAAGCTGTTGTTAACCTTCAAGGTACCAAGCCTAATACTCTTAGGGGTAAACTCACAAGCTAGACTAAGGTCTCTAAACTCTTCTATCAGATCCATCTCACTAACCATCAAAGCGGAGACGTACAAGGTCTTCCTACTTAAGGCATCGGCCACCACATTGGCCTTCCCTAGGTGATAGGTCAGCTCGAAGTCATAATCCTTTAAGAACTCCATCCACCTACGATGCCTCATATTCAACTCTTACTGATCATAGAGATACCGCAAACTCTTGTGATCACTAAAAACCTCAAACCTCGCTCCATAAAGGTAATGCCTCCAGATCTTTAAGGCAAATACCACAGCTCCTAGCTCTAGGTCATGGGTAGGGTAGTTCTTCTCATGGGTTTTCAACTGCCTAGAAGCATAGGCAACTACCTTACTATTCTGCATCAACACACCACCTAACCCTTGCTTAGAAGCATCGCAGTAAACTACAAAGGGCTCACTAGGATCTGGCAAAACTAACACTTGTGCTGATGTTAACCTATCCTTAAGGGTTTGGAAACTCTCTTCGCACTTGGAGTCCCACACAAACAACTGTCCCTTCTTGGTGAGACAGGTCAAGGGTAAAGCTATCTTAGAAAAACTTTCTATGGACCTTCTGTAATACCCGGCTAACCCCAAGAAACTCCTAATCTCGGTTACAGACTTTGGAGCTTCCCACTGGAGCACCGTCTCTACTTTAGCCGGGTCTACTGCTATGCCACTCTTAGAGATGACGTGTCCTAAGAAGCTCACTTCCTCTAACCAGAACTCACACTTAGACAATTTAGCGTACAACTGCTTTTCCTTAAGGGTCTGCAAGACAACCCTCAAGTGTTCCTCATGTTCCTCCTTACTCTTGGAGTACACTAAGATGTCATCTGTGAACACCACCACAAACTTATCCAAGTAAGGGTGAAAGGTCTTGTTGATGTAGTCCATGAACACAGCAGGGGCATTGGTCACACCAAAGGGCATAACCAAGTACTCGTAGTGACCATATCGCATCCTAAATGCTATCTTCGGGATGTCCTTAGACTTAACGCGAATCTGATGGTACCCTGTCCTCAAATCTATCTTATAAAATACGCAAGCGCCCATCAATTGATCCATGAGATCATCAATCCTAAGGAGGGGATATCGATTCTTTATGGTTACCTTGTTGAGCTGCCGATAGTCGACACACAACCTCATACTACCATCCTTCTTCTTCACCAACAACACAGGTGCTCCCCACGGAGACACACTCGACCTAATGAACTGCTTCTTCATCAGGTCCTCCAACTGTTCCTTTAACTTAGCTAGCTCTAGAGGAGACATTCTATAAGGTGCTATAGAGATTGGCCCGGTGCCAGGCACTAAGTCTATGGTGAACTCGACATCTCTCTCTAGGGGTAAGTTATAAACATCCCCCGGGAACACTTCAGGAAATTCCCGCACAACAGGCAAGCTGGCGACATCAGGAAGGCTACTCTCTATTTCTAGGGAAGATATCATCGTGTACACTTGGGCTTCGTCTTTCATCGAATCTTGAACTTGGCTGGCAGAGAGAAGGTCCGGATTCTTAGACTCCGTTGGAGTTCCAAAAATCAAGGTTTTATCAAAACAGTTCGGAAGGACGTGGTTGGAAGTTAACCAGTCCATGCCAAGAATGATATCAAGATATTTCAGGGGTAAACATACAAGATCAGCAACAAAGGTTTTACCATCAATGACAGTATGATAGTTCTTGCATGCATAAGAGGTGGAAACAGGTTTAGTTATGGGTGTATACACAACTAAATCAAACTCAAGAAAGGTAACAGGCAACTTAAGACTCTTGACCATATCATGCGATATAAACGAGTGAGTAGCACCCGAATCATACAATACAGTCAACTGAGTTCCATCAATAAAACATGTACCTTGAATCAAGTCATCAGACTCGAAGGCTTCGGCTCCACTAAGAGTAAAGACTCTCCTAGTGGTCTTCAGTCGGTTGGCCTGAGACTGCTGACTCTTGCTAGTGCTGGGAGGCTCTGCCTTGGATCCCTCACAATTACGGCTGATGTGACCTGACTTGCCACACCTGAAGCAAATCACAGCTGATTCTTTGCACTGAGAAGAATAGTGATCCGGTGCGTCGCAGTTGCCACACCTCATGGGTCTAGAGGCATTAGAGAATCCTACCCTTAAACCTATCATGTTGAAAATGTGGCTTCTTGCCACTCTGCTTGAAATCCTTGCCGGTCGGAGCATAACGTTGTTGCCCTCTATCTCTCTGATCAGTCCTCTTGCCGCTCTGACTATCCGATCCTTTGGAACTGGCAACCTTGAACTAACTAGCATCCTCATAAATCCTGCACTTGTTGACCTGAACTGGGAAGACTCTGATCTCCTGGTAGCTAATCGCTTGCTTGATCTCTGGGTTAAGTCCAGCCTTGAACTTCTT
Organism: Sophora flavescens; assembly: GCA_030762895.1. Lineage (NCBI taxonomy): Eukaryota > Viridiplantae > Streptophyta > Magnoliopsida > Fabales > Fabaceae > Sophora > Sophora flavescens. Next base: position 32,027,760 of record CM061067.1, on the reverse strand, counting down.
GAACTTAACACACTTGGAACGTGCAGTATGCTGGTATGGAGTGTAATACCTCGTCAGCTCCTCAAACTTGGCAGCATAGTCACCCACTGACATAGATCCCAGCTTCAAGGCCAAGAACTCCATCTCTTTCTTGTCCTTGATAACCGCTGGAAAGTACTACTCCAGAAACCTCTGTCTGAACTCAACTCATGTAACCGCTGTGCCCTCAGCTTGCATCCTATGCCTGCAATTTTCTCACCAATGCTCAGCCTCCTCAATCAGCATGAAGGTAGCAAATATGAGCTTCTGTTGATCGTTGTAATCCATTTCTCGGAAGATCTTCTCAGTCTCCCTTAACCATAGCAAAGCTCCTTCCGGATCATATGCTCCCTTGAACGATTGAGGGTTATTCCTCTGAAACTTGTTCAGGCCCTGAAACTCAGCTGGCCCACCATTGTTGTTGTTGGTATTGACATGACCGAAAGCATTGACAAGGAGTGCCAATGCATCCACAATTGCCTGATCGTTGCGCCCTCTACCTGCCACGAGTTCCTATACACGTCCAAAACTACTCTCAGGTACAGAACTTAAGCAGGTAAAAGCTACAAGCAACTAACTTAAAGCATCATTGTCTGTAACAAGTATAGACAATCCAACTAGAGTACACAACAGACTCATACCACGTCCGGATAGGGTCGAACTGCTCTGGTACCACTAAATGTGATACCCTTCTACCCCGCATGTTATAAGCACTTTAAGATAAGCAATTAATAAAATTTAATCATGAAAGTACTGGATAAAATAAAGCGTCCGTCCATGGATAGAAAAGTCCCACATGAACTAATTCACAACGCGAAAATAAAACATGTTTAAACAAAATAATTTAAACACAACAAATAAACAACCCAACCCCGATGTCACAACTCAGAGTTGGTATAACCGTTCCGGAAAATATATCCTCGGAATACAACTGAAATAGACTAACTAAAACAAGAACAGGCCCTAACTATGAGTGGCGGCTCCTCAAAGTCACTCCTCTCCAAGCTGCTCGTCATCCTCTGCAAGGTGTCAATCAGGCCAAACAAACAAAGAACGGGGAGTAAGAATCATGTAAACGTATACAACATGAAGATAGGAAGCAAGGTAAAACAAACGGCATGGCATCATCATAGGCATACATCAAGATATACATATATCAACATACAACAACATCATGTCAACCAAGTATGCTATGATGTGCAATGCAATACTACTCCGCTACTCCATAATGCATGTGGATCCAAACTAACTCAGGATGAACGACTTCGGAGTTACATATTCGTATTGGCCATAGAAGCACCAACACCGGCAGTTCACCAAACCTTGGGTGAACCCCATGGATAGTCAACGCATCAAACCGTGGATGCCTCATCACGGGGGGCCGCGGTCACCAAACCATCGGGTGACCTAACGTGGATGGTCAGATCACCGTACTCTCGGGCGATCTCCCCTATGTCGAACCTCCCCCATCAACAACTCCAATGCTATATGCAAGTGCCACAAGAACAAACAATATCAACCACCTCCTTGCTCGGGCCATGAAGCTCCCAAGACTTTCAACATCAACAACACCTTAGACCCAAACCGTGGGGTCAAGGCCCCCTTGGCCAATAAGCATCAAGGTACAACTTATCAACGTGCGGTAACCCAATGGATACCGACTTAACATCTTATTATCTTAATCATCTTAGATAATTATTAACCAGGTTGTCTAATCTTCATCTTTGATTAGCTATGTCAACTCATCATCATTGGGGAATTGGAGTCGGAAACCCTTGAAAAGCTTTTAATTCCATCTCTGTCTGCTAGGGGAGCACGGGGGTGCATGTCCCCTACACAGCCGTGCTGGGCACATAAGTGAAACACGGTCGTGCTTCCTTTTGGGCAAGACCGTGCTCAGCTGCACGTTCGTGCCCCTCTGCTGCATGTCCAATTTCCAGAATTCAAACTGGGAGCACGGTCGTGCTCCCTGTTCAGCACGGCTGTGCTCAATGGACGACAGTACTGTTCTGGGCAGAGTTCTAACTTAGGTTTTAACCAATTAATTCAATGATTAAGATCACTAATCCTAATCCGTTTTAGCAACATAATTTCTCAGATTTAACATCATCAACTCAGTCATAACATCATATCCAACCAACAGTTATGCAACAATCATTCAACCAACATGTCATCATCTTATTCATATCAACAATAACCATCATACTATCATATTCATGTCAAGATAACAACATAACATCGAAAACACATAGGAATATATGACCATGAATATGAGGCATACAACATAAACAGAACATTTCATCATATAAACAGCATACATCACATAGGCATGTAAAACTAACAACAACCGGGGTTATGGGAACCCCTTACCTTACACTACCCCCATAGCCTACGTAAACACCACCCTTCTCCCCATACCTAGATTGAAGGTCGCTCCAACATAAGCTCTCAAGCAAACTGGTCGCGTTTCCCCAAGCGGCTAAGTTAAACCTCCAAGCCTTGACCAATAGAAACACAACAGATTAGTTTCCCAAAAAACGAAAAGGGAAACCAAAAGTGAAGATGAACGATTACCTATAGACTGCCACAGACCAACTAGCTTCCCAAACTGCTTCCAAAACTCCACTATAGCAAGGGATGAAGGGGAAATAGGGAAGAAGGCACTCTAGGTTGCAACAGTGGCTGCTGCAACTAGCAAAATAGGGTTTCAAGTTAACCCTCGGGTTCTATGCCAAATTATATAGGGTGCACCTGAGCACGGTCGTGCTCACCCTTGAGCACGGTCGTGCTGGCTTAGCGTCAACGAGACGCGGTCCGCACAGTGAGCACGAGCGTGCTCAACTTAAAACTTGAAACACGCTTCAGCCTTTGAGCACGGGCGTGCTGGCTAATGAGCACGGGCGTGCTCAATCACCAGAAAGGGACTTTTGAGCCAAAAATCCCACTAAGCCCTTAACCAACCAAACAACTTATAAAAAGCACTTAACGAAAAAGCAGGGTGTTACAAGTCTTGATATCCAAACAATCCAAAAAAAATCTGAAAACTGGGCTTAAAAAATAAAAATAAAATCGAACAAAATCGATGTTTATTGGATTTTTTGGACCTTGTTTTGGTGTTGGGCAAGTGGCTTGAGCCAATGGTATAAGGTATTAAAGAGAAGCCTGAGATTCAGGGTTCAAACCCTGGCAAATGACAAGAGTATATAAACACTTAATTTAATTGTTAATTTTTTGTGTGTGGATATATTTAGATGTTAATCTAAACTTCTGTTATAATAATTACTTATCATAAAATAGTTTGTTATAATTTTTTTTTGTTTACAAAAATTTTAGGTGAGTTGGCTCTCGGGGGCTCAACAGGGCTAGGACAGTCTATTATAATTTTGATAATCAATAAATGAGATAGAATGGTAAACCTATTTAAAATAGATTAAAAGAGTTTGAATTTTTGTTTTACAAAAGATAAATGTATCATTCTTTGATAAATATTCAAATTTAATAACATTATTTTTTATCTGATTAAATATAAATTATTAATATTTATTTTCTTTGTATATTATAAGTGTATAAATAATTGGAACGCATTTACTTTTTTTATATCTTTTATTAAACCACGGTTGGTTTGTTACAATCCATTATAGATATATAGTAGGAGTCTTGATATCCAAACAATCCAAAAAAAAATCTGAAAACTGAGCTTAAAAAATTAAAAACCGAACAAAGTCATTTATGGGATTTTTTGGACATTGTTTTGTGGAAATTGAACAGATCAAATCAGTTTTCGGATTATTTTTTTGAAAACATACCAAACCAAACTGAATCGCATAAATTTTCTACTATTTTAAAGTTCCAAACATAAATTGCTTGTTAACTCATAATATCGTTTTGATTTTTAATATGTTATATGCTATATCTATTAATGTTATTTATACTTACTTTTTAATTAGTTTGTGTTGGTAAATACTGAATCATGATCTAATCTCTTATACAAATCGCTTTTTGATCAGATTAGATTGATTTGGATTTGATTTAGGAATCAATCAAATCCAAACCGAACCACAACTTGTTTTTAGTTTTGATAAGGAAGACTTTTTAACTCAAAACTAATCTAAACCGATCTATAAACAACCTTAATAGATAGGATTCACATTAATTAATGATGGAAAAAACCCAGATAGATAGATAGAGAGAGATTCTCAAACCCCATTAGGTGGGACCTTTTAGGATCTATTTGGTAAAAATTAGTAAAACTATAAACCCTAAAAACTAATGGATAACAGATAAGTTAGTTGGTAGTGGATACTCCATTAGGTGGGACCTTCTAGGCTCTATTTTGTAAAAAATAGTAAAACTATAAACCCTAAACCCTAAAAATTAGTGGATAACGGATAAGTTAGTTGGTAGTGGATGAGCTTATAGTGAACACGAGATGAACAAGTTGTTAGCAAATAGCGAATAAGTAACTGATTGGATTTGAACATCTTATCTCCTTTTTTTTTTATGCACCAAGAATATCTTCCACTGATAATCAAATACCGATCATTTTCAAAGTAGAGAGATCATACCATTGAAGTGTTTATATCCTATCCCATCGAAGTTTTTTCCCTATACATTGCCAAAGGTCAAATCCGATCATCATACATAGGAAACCTAATTAACTACCAACTGTGTTGGATTTTTTTGGTTCATCTCTTTAACTTTATTTAAGGATTTGATTATTATTATTATTATTATTATTATTATTATTAATTTCTTATTCAAAATTCTCTTAAAAAAAGTAAATTTAAATACTCTTTTAGTCTTGTTTGGTTTTTCAAATCGAATGAGTGAAACAAACCTCATTACATTCAGTCATATTTCTAAATGAGAGTCCCTCCTATTAATTTTTAATTTTTGTATACACGTAAATTTTGATATCGAAATTATAATCACTTACTTAAAGAACTCAAGTCTTTTTAGTTTTGCAATAATTTTTTCCCCCAATATTTTACTTACATTGATCCTTCCTTTATGTTATTGTTTTGTTTTTATATATGAATTGGGGTACCCTTATAATCTTTATTCAATATATTTTTTGGCTAAAAAAAAAAAAGAAAACTCGAAGTCTCTTTTGAATGTGACTAATACTTGTATTACTATTTAAATCTAAAGAAGCATAAATCCCACTTTCATTTTTATACTTTTTTTTTCTCTTTTAAATTGATACTTCTTTATATTATATATAGCGAAATTTAGAAAATAAATCTAATGATTATGATATATATGCCATAATGCCATTTGTTGCAAGATAAAAAAATCTAATATGTGAAAAAACAAATTGAAATTGAAATCGTTGCTAGTGAATAAAAAAAAATTATATTTGGGTGATAATGCATATATTTATCAATTTGAATTTTTTTTTTTTTGGTGAAATATCAATTTGAATTTTAATTTTAGGTGATTGATGGATATGATGTGAATATTTAAGGGGTTACTGTTTTTGGTGTTGTGGTAGTACAAATTTTATGCAGCAATGACCGTAAATCACCTAAAATTTATACCTGATTCACCATATATTTGCACATACTTAACCAAAAAATTTATTTCTAAAAAAAACCCTATTCACCAGATAATGAACTGAATTCACTATATATTTATACCTGATTCACCAGATATTTGCACATACTTAATCAAAACAATTATTTCTCAAAAAAACTCATTCACCAGATAATGAACTGAATTCACCAGATATTTGTACCCGATTCACCAGATATTTACACATACTTAACCAAAAAAATTATTTATAAAAAAAACACATTCACCAGATGAACTGAATTCATCAGATATTTATACTTGATTCACCATATATTTGCACATACTTAATCACAAAATTTATTTCTCAAAAAAACCTATTCACCAGATAATGAACTGAATTCACCAGATATTTATACCGGATTCACCATATATTTGCACATACTTAATCAAAAAAATTATTTCTCAAAAAAACACATTCACCAGATAATGAACTGAATTCACCAGATATTTGTATCCGATTCACCAGATATTTACACGTACTTAATCAAAAAAATTATTTATAAAAAAAATTAAATTTAAATTTTTTTAAAAGGACCCGCTTCTGATCAGGCCGATACAAGATAGATTTCTATCACATACACACGGTGTCGCCGTATGATGTCAAAAAATCTGTGTCAAATTAACATTGTGTGTGTTTGGATGAGCGTTTGACAAACGTGATTTTGAATGAAATTGATTTGTAGAATTGATTTTGGTTAAAAATGAGTTAAAAGTAAAGTGATTCATGTTTGGATGCCTTTATGAAAAAAGTGATTTTTATCAACTCTTGTTGTTTGGATAGTTTAAATCAAAATTACTTTTGGGTGTACAATTACCAAAATGGGTTTTCATGTTTATTTTATATATATATATATATATATATATATATATATATATATATATATATATATAGTTTTAGTAGATTTCCTATCCATTTTATTTATTAATTATATATATATATATATTAACAAATCATATAAATATATTTAAAAAAATTTGATTTATTTTAAATGATGAAACTAAATAATTTTATACAAGTTAGTTTAACTTTGGAAGTAAAATACATACAGTACTTTTAGGTTTATAGCTAATAAATTATAAACCTAAAAATAATATAATAGTAATATTTTTAAATTGGGTGAAAATATACCAAATGAAGATAAAAAAAAACAACCAAACACATGCTGATATCTAAAGTAAAAAACACCTAAACTATCGAGAAGTGGAACCATTCTCACTTATTGTTTCATGGTGCAGGAACATAAATAATAGGAATACCTGAAAACACAGTTTGGAATAATTACATAAATCTCATTTTAATGGAACGTGCACACTAAAGATCTCAAAGTAGAGTACCAATTTCTTTCTAGCCCTACAACATTTTGGAATGTTAAATAAAGAAACATGGAACTTCAGACAAAGAAAAAGGTGCTCATGTAATGTACAGAATCACAAACAAGATATGCACAACTTAGGCAAAAAGTTTTTTAAATTTAAATTTGATTGAAGAGATCCAAATGAAGCCCCCATTAAGCACTCCTCCGACTTTCCCATCATCCAAAAGAACAAAGAATCAGGTTGGTAGGATGATGGAGAAAATTCTTCTTCTAAGAATTAATCAAAATGCTCTCCATAGGTGCATACGAATGCTAAATCCTTTCACTGCCAAGCCCTCTTGCTAAATGCTTAAATTCAATATTGTTATAAGCATGGTTAATATGCATACAGGTGCGCATAGCCTAAAACAAATGTGCAGTATAAAAAAAAATTTCTACTTGTAATGTTATTATGATATAAAAAACAAATGTGCATGGTTCTTAGGCTCTTACCATGATATACCACGACAAACCGTCCCTTGCCAAAGGCACTAATAACAAAAATATCAAGATGTTTGATCTACTAACAAATAGTTTTTCATGAAGCACCCTTAGATATATAGAGCTGCAACCAGATAGGTAAATACAGAGCTTCACAATAAAGTGAATACTTCACTTAGTAACTGCCTACCTTCACTCTACTATCCTCACATTTATCCCCACTAACCCCTAACTATATTCTACAGTAATGATAATAATACAAGCAACTCATCTTGCCCAAGGTTGTTGCAGCTATATTAAACAACCCATCATTTTGCTTCTCTATGTCATCTATTGATGTAAACCCTTTGCAAAGCATTATTACAGGAACTACAACAATTTCATTCTCATGCACAGCAGTGAGACGTGCATCAAGCTTAGTGGCCACAACCTGGTCTTTTTGGATCAGCAACCAAGAAACATCTTGCATTGGTCTACACAACTGTGCCACATCTAATAAGAAAACAACAGGTAAGCATTGATAATTATCTATAAGTTAATTAATAGGACAACAAAAAACTTGGAAACTTGACACTCAAAACATAGCAAGATATGCAGCAACATCAAGTTCCAATCTCTCTTAATATTTTACTTTTAGAACTCAGTTTCAAATATATATAGCAGAGAGGTTCTATCCAAAAATGGAACTATTTCAACTATCTAAAAATAATTTTATGTACATGGATATTAAAGGTCTTTTGATCAACATATTTCAATTGTTGTTACACTAATGTGCATAATATAAGGGGCAATCAGCCAAGGAAAAATATCTCAAGAATGTATACAAATTTTTTTTTAAAAGGGGTCAACAGTGGTTCCTCACTTCCCCCTATAACATGACTCGAGCCCGCAACTATGAGAGCAGGCGAGACAGCTTTTACCAACTGAGCTGCCCTGCTTCGTCAAGAATGTATACAACTTCTTTTATCAATGAACAAAATAAGATTAAAAAAATAATATAAACACTTGTTCACTTTTAAGAGACATTTTATCAAACATTTTGAAGACACTCTTTAAAGCTATTAGAGACACACAAAAATATAGACTATACTAATGGGAAGAAGTTAACTATGCAATGCTCATGACTTTGAGGAATTGTTATAAAGAATAAAGGTATGGGTGAAGATTTGTGATAAAGAAATATAACATACCTTGGGACCTCTGAGGAATAAGCAGCTGCTCAAAAAAAGATGGGCAACAAGTATGATAGTGGAAATCCTGATTTTGATAGGCTGGGGAATGCCTTCATGGATGAAGTTCTTCCTCCTTGCAGTAAAGAGGTTAGAAGAGACCAGTAATTTGAGTATTATGTATTCTAAATGACATCTTGGCAATATGCTTATCTACTTGAATTAACAGCATGAAATTGAAGATGCTCATGTCAAGGCTGGTGAATATCCTGAATGTCCAAGTCCAAGTACCCTGTTGCAGAATCCACAGGAAAAGAAGCAGCAGTAATCTGTTGAGGAGGAAGAAGGACAAAAGAAGGCAAAACCAGATACTTTATTAGATCTGAATGTTCCTGGTGATGATTCTGCTCTTGGATGCAGTCCACAACTCATTCCCATCAACCATAAGTTTGAGAAACTGTTGTTGTATGATATAGAAAATTATGTTTTCGAAAATGTAAAATAATATTTATGCTAGATAGGCTTGCAAAATTTTATATTATAAATGCAGACTCATTTACTAGACCAATACAACAAAGCTTTATATTTTAAAAATGCAGACTCATTTTCTTCATCTATCATCTACAACATATTGATTTAGAAACTTTGTCAATCAATGTATTTTATTTTCAAACCTTGTGGTTGTGGATGACTTGCAAAATTTGATTTGTCTATAACTTTTATTATTTATGGTTTGGTTTAATTCAGAAATGGAACAGATAAATGCGAGATTTGCAAAATTGCTATTGGGTGAGGATATGTCTGATGGAGGAAAGGCAGGAAAGGTTTTTTCAACAGCTTTGGAATTGTCAAATGCATTCACAAACCTATCTGGTATGTTGACCTCTTGCTTTCTTTCTCCTTCATAAAAGACACATCATTCTTTCTATACTGCTTAAGTTATGATGGACAAATATTGTGTTGTTCCTTCTATTTTCAAGAGATCTTGATAGCAGAAATCTTTCAAATAATTCATTGTCAGTTTCTATCACTATTTTCTTTATGAGAATGCAGCTGCTGTTTTTGTTGAACAAAAGCGCCTAGAGCCAATGCCGCCAGAAAGGAAAGCAAGATGGAGAAAAGAAATTAGTGAGACTTATATATTCTTATCATAAAATTGGTGTTTTGATATAGTACCTGAAATGTCATGGATACTCAAGTTTATAGTAGTGTTTGTATGCGTGTACATCTTCTGCATCAACTATATTTGGTTATATGATTCTGGCACTTACTTTTTATTTTTTGCAAAGCTTACGCATTTTTGTATGACTTGTGCCTAAATGTGCACAATTTGATTATAAAGTACAAATGTGACGATTGAGCTATACCAGTGGGTAGCACAAAACAGTGACATTTGCAAGCATGAATTATAGCTTTTTGCTGGTCTGATAATGTTACATATGTGGATGTTTTGATGAACGTGAATTATAATAAGGTGGTTGTTACCTTTTTCATTGTATAAGTCAAGTGTAGTGACATTGTTCCTTTTATCCCAGGAGCTTTGCTTTCCTACTGTTTTCAACCTGTATATCTTTCTTCAATTACTGTTGCTCTACCCCTTAACATTCCAGTTAATTTTCATTTTGAGGATAATTGAAAAGAGCTTTGTATGATCATATCCTTACCTTTTTCAATGAGCTAACAAGTCCACATCGAGTGAATCAGGTCCGTGGAATATTCGGTATCTTAGTAACAAACTTAGTTCTTCCCCCCTACTATTTTCCTTCTCTCCCTTGCCACATAAGTAACAAACCCATGTGTAGATGCATTCCATGGAATTGACCATGGATCAGAGGATAGAGGTTTGACAAGAATGGTCACCTATTGGCATTTTTTAATTTTTTAGGTAGCTGAGATCTAATTTTTTTAATTCTTTTTTCCAATGTCCCCCACCTTAGCTTTTAGCTTTCTTCTTTATTCAAGCAAGGGCTGATGGCATTTTTCTAGATGTATCATTTTATAGTTAATCAAATAGGGATACAGAATTTGGCCCACCAGCAAGCAAATATGCAGTCACTTCCTCTGTATTATTTATTTTTTGCATCTGTATGGTTTATAGTTGCCTGATTCCATAAGTAATGGAGGTACATTAAGGAACGTGGACAAGAACACCAGCATCTCACACATCAACCATTTGTTCTTTTGTCTTTAACAGTTGGCTCTATAGCTCAATTGATATGTGCCCGTGTATTAGTCTTAGCATGTCATGTACTACGAGTGAGCTCGGCGACCCGTGCGAGATTGGTTGGTGAAGACTTGAAGTCTATTGTATGTTATGAACCATTTTATTTTTTTCTAGATGAAATTAGTTGACTTGCTCTCATCTCAAAGTTTAAACTAATATAATCAAATTTGGAACTTCTTAATTTGTCAAAAGAAAATAAGAGGTGGTTTTGGTGTAGATTCATTTATTTTCTATTTTTCTTGGTGCAACTCCATATTCGAATACACTTTGATGGTGTTAGTGTGTTTGGTAAACAACTCAAAAAAATTATCAAATCAGACTATAATTCAGTGTTATTAAAATCGAATCGGATCGGTCTGATCGGTTCACCCAAAAACCGGACCCATGTTCGGTCTGGTCAGCATATTGGACCGCATAAGCTGTCGAACTGGTGCTGATGTCATTGGCCCGTGGTTGAACGCATCTCCACTAGGACCGGTCCAGCACTTGTGCAGCACGCATATCTGAAATTCTACCGAAATTCCAAAAATTCAGCAAGCCAGACGGACTCGAACACGGGTCTGGCTACAGTGGAAGCACATGGACTGGCACTAGGCCCCTCTCACATATATATATATATATATATATATATATATATATATATATATATATATATGTTTTATTATAAATTTAATATATATCGGTTCATCCAGTGACCCATTAACCTAGTGACTTGACCAAGTCAATAACCGATCCGATTTTAATAACACTGTTATGATTTCCTCATTATATTTTTTCAATTTGATAACAACTCAGTTAAATTCTTATTAGTTTAGTGATTAAATTTAACGAAAACATATATTGTATGTTTTTAACCAAAATGTTTTTTCCACTTGAAATCAATTGAATTACACTTAGCTCAAAATTTCTTCTTTAGTTTGGTTTGGAAACTGTAATGAAAATGTTCGACAAACTACTATAAACATAGTTGTTTGCAACTTTAAGACATTTATTTGTGTGCCATAATTGGCACAATCAAAATTGAATTAAAATTTGTAACGTAATTTGTAATAGATTGTATTGATTCCTAAGTTAGTTATTTTGTATATTAGTGTTAATTTAAAATGATGTATAAATCGATATTCATGTTTTGATGATACATGTTATGGTCCATCCATCCTTCTTATAATCAGATCATTTAAGAATATTAAAAAATAATATTTATATGATTAATACTCGTGCGTGATGCAGAGGCCACAACACTAGTTATAAACATACGTTAATACAATTTTTATTGCGAGAGGATAAAAGGAGTGAATTTTTCTTTTTCCTTTTTTTTTTTTGACAAAAGAAAAGCTAAGCAATTTTATTAATAATGGAGAATGCAATATATTCGGTAATAGCATCACGAATTTGGAAAATGGTAATATATGTAGCCAACCCTAACAAAGAATAAGTGCAACACCCTGATTTTCACTGCTTTTAATAACAGAAATATATGTGAATATGTTTATACGTTTATTTGAGTGCTAGAAAATTATTTTAAATGAAATGAGTTCATCATCTTACTCTACTTGATTGTAGAAAGCTACGATTAAAATTTAGGTTGAAAAGTCGGGCGAAACCCGGCCTGCGAATTTCACTGGCAGTATATTTATACTGATTGGGAGACCTAATTTTAATTCGTGAACGAAAAACTTAAGGTTTTTATTTAATTTCCTACGATTGTGTATTTTTAGAACTATTTCATTAAAAGTGAAATAATATATGTTTTACGGGTGTTATATTCAAACGGGTGAACGACGAAGCTGATTACAGGAGTTTCGGGACTCGATAAGTGGATAAATCCTATGTTCTCTTATGAATAAGTCAACCATGTGAGAGGATTAATGTGGCACAAGGTTAAGTTGGCAATTTTTAATAATTTCATTTTGATCCTTAAACTTTCTCTTAATTCCATTTTGGTCCCTAAACTAGCTTCCAAGATACTCTAAGTGAAGTGGATCAATTTTCATGCTTCCAAACCATAATGGACTGTGGTTTTTGAGGCCCAACACCATGGCCAAGATGTTGTTCTCCATGAAGCCATTTCTACTCATAAACTTTCCTATGTTATTCTTTATGTCTTAAGCATTTTATTGCTTGGAAATCAAGTAAATGGACTTGGACTTCTTCAAGCCCATTTCACAAGGCCCGAGTCCAAGGCCCATGAGGATTGCTTCATCAACTTGGATGAGCCAACTTTCTCTCCAAGTCATTCTCATTTACTACCATCTTCTCCAAACTTCTCCATTCTTCTATTTTCTCTCTAACTCCATAAGCTTGAGTTTGTGAAGCAACCTGGAAATTCTTGCACTTTTCTTCAATTCCAAGAGGTAATCCATGATCCTCATCATCATTTAGCTATATGTTCTTTAATAAGTTTTTCATTTCAAAGCCTTAATCATCTTTTTCAATTCCTAAATCTAGAAACTTTGAAATTGTTTAGAAAATCAAAGAAAAATCCTTAAAATATGAAATCAATTTCTATGTTCTTGTTATCATCCTTATATTCATAATCCAAGAGTATGACTTAAACCAAAATTTCCTCCCTATTAAACCTTGTATGGCTGAAACCCTGTGATGTGGGTGGAGGAAGATTTTGTTCATTTCTTTTGAAAATGATCTTGTATTTCATTCTTCTAGTATGTATTTATGTTGAATCCAAGTTCTTGTACCAAACCAAAATCTCTTGTTCCACTTTTTGGTTCATGGCCGAAAATGAATGATTTGTTTCAATCTTTGTTGTTAATCACTAATCCTATGTCTTAAGTACTTAAGGATCACCAATCCAAAGACTTAAGAATTTTAGAAATTTTTAGCCACCAAAACTCATCATGGCCGAACCTATATGTTAAGAGAAATAGGTGATTTTATTTGATTGTTTGTAATTGGTTGGTTGTGGTTGTTGAAGGCTAAGTGTGTCGGTTTCGTGAGTTGTGACACCAGAGTTTGACGTACGTTCGAGAAAGGAAATCGGGAGATAAGTTTTTTAAGAGGTAAGGGGAGAATACCTAAGGAGTTTTTCCTGTAATCATGTGTTATCTAGTTGATGTCTGTATTATTATCTGTGGTGTTTGTTTCAGTTGTGTTATTTTTATCTGTGATGGTTTATCTGCATTTAAATTGTTTATCTGCAGTTATATATTATGATGTTGTGATGCATAGTCTGCCTGAGAATATTGATATGATGTTGTTGTTGATTGTTATTTGAGAAGCCTGACAATGGTCAGTGGTCAATTAATTAAACGAGATAAAAGCTTTAAGAAGCTTCACGAGTAATATTCAGTATTTAATTGAGAAATATTGGAATATATTATGATTTAAATAATTATTTGAGAAAAAAAGAAATTTTCAAAAATATTATTATTTTAATGATTTACCGGTGTAAGAGTGAACTATGAGTTACAGTGAGGACGTATCTGTGAAATTATTTTGTACTTCTAATTTTTACGTAAAAAATTTCGTAATATTATAAAAAAATTATTTTATGAAATTAATATTTGAAAATAACTTAATTATAATTTTATAAAATTATTTAAAAGGAAAAGGTTAAGAATTGGCTTAAATGGCTTTAAAAAGGCTAAACGACGGCAATTTGGAAAAGTATCGACGGCAAGTATTTCTAAAGCGGCAATACGTATTTTAAACAAGTTTGAGCCTCAAGTGACTTTCTTTGCTAAAAATTAAACTTTTAGTAACCGATGATTTTATAAAGGAATTTTCAATTAGAAATGATTTTCTGTAAACAAATTTTTATTCAACGATGTTATTCCGTCAACTTAGATAAGTTGCGGAGATTTTGTTTTGAATTTGTATTTCACAAACAAAAGACGGTGTTCATGTTGAAAAATATACCTAGTATCCGAGACGTCGTGATACCAGTGTTCTATAATAAAAACACGAAGATCTTTGATCTGTGTGCGGATGAGAATTTTAAGACGTTGAAAATGATGAGACGATGAGAATTTTAAGACGTTGAAGACGATGAATTGTCGTAAGCCACTTTGAGGCTCTGAGGCTCTGAGGCTCACTGCAAGTTTACTTTCGAGCTCTGAGGCTCACTGCATTTCTTTATTCTCGAGCTCTGAGGCTCACTGCAAGTTTATTTTCGAGCTCTGAGGCTCACTACAATTTTATTTTCGAGCTCTGAGGCTCGCTGCAAGTTTATTTTCGAGCTTTGAGGCTCATTGCAAGTTATTTTCGAGCTCTGAGGCTCACTGTATCTTTATTTTCGAGCTCTGAGGCTCATTGCAAGTTTATTTTCGAGCTCTGAGGGTCGCTGTATATTTACTTTCCTGTTGGACGAGGAGGTTCCCTCCATTGCATCTTTACTTTCGAGCTCTGAGGCTCACTGCATTTCTTTATTCTCGAGCTCTAAGGCTCACTGCAAGTTTATTTTCGAGCTCTGAGGCTCACTGCAATTTTATTTTTGAGCTGAGGCTCGTTGCAAGTTTATTTTCGAGCTCTGAGGCTCATTGCAAGTTATTTTCGAGCTTGAGGCTCACTTTACTTTTTATTCTCGAGCTTTGAGGCTCATTGCAAGTTTATTTTCGAGCTCTGAGGCTCGCTGCATATTTACTTTCCAGTTGGACGAGGAGGTTCCGTCCATTGCATCTTTACTTTCGAGCTCCGAGACTCACTGTAATTTCATTTCCAAACTGTAAGGTTTTCTTCTGAGCTCCTCATGTTTTTCGGACAAAATATGTGTTCATTTTCTTTACTTGTTCATTACTACAATACATGAGAAGTCACGGCTAATCATGTCTTCTAGTATGTAACAAGTAAAGAGGGGCAACTGTGAACACCCATTTTGTCCGTTTTTTATTGTAACATTACACTTCAAGGAGACTAATAATAATAAAAAGAAAAAATGAAGAAAGTATGGAACTCATAGCTAATTTGCTGTTGGTCCCGTCCATCATGTGGCACTTGCTGTTGGACGGGGAAGTCCCATCCATCACATTTATACTTGCTGTTGGACGGGGAAGCCCCGTCCATCACATTTGCACTTGCTGTTGGACGGGGAAGTCCCGTCCATCACATTTGTGCTTGCTGTTGGACGGGGAAGTCCCGTCCATCACATTTGTACTTGCTGTTGGACGGGGAAGTCGCGTCCATCACATGGGACTTACTGTTGGACGGGGAAGTCCCGTCCATCACATTTGCGCTTGCCAATGGATCGGGTGGTCCGTCCGGTCATTACATTTTGCTGGTGGACCGGGATGGTCCCGCCCATTGCTTTGCACTTTTGTTGGCCCGTCGTCCATCCCATCGCACTTGCCAATGGACGGGGTGCTCCCGCCCGGATCATTACACTTGCTGGTGGGCGGGGTGGTCCTGCTCATTGCTTTGCACTTGCTTTGTTGGCCTCGTCGATCCCATCGCACTTGCCAATGGACGGGGTGGTCCCGTCCGGTCATTACACTTTGCTGGTGGGCGGGATGGTCCCGCCCATTGCTTTTCACTTACTTGTTGGCCCCGTCCGGTCCCATCCGCACTTGCCAATGGGCGGGGTGGTCCGCCCGATCATTACACTTGCTGGTGGGCGGGGTGGTCCTGGCCCATTGTTTTGCACTTGCTTGTTGGCCTTGTCTCACCCATCGCACTTGCCAATGGACGGGGTGGTCTCGTCAGTCATTACACTTGCTGGGTGGGACGGATGGTCCCGTCCATTGCTTTGCACTTGCTGTTGGCCCCATCCAGTCCACTGCACCTGCCGATGGATGGGGTGGCCCCGTCCAGTCCTGTCCCTCTTATTTCTGTTGGACAAGGGGGTTCCGTCCACTTCAATTATTTTAATTTCTGTTGGACGAGGAGGTTCCGTCCACTGCAATTATCCTTTTTGTTGGACGAGGACGTCCGTCCAGTGTTTATCTACTTTTGCATATCTAAGTTTCTGTTGGGACGAAGAGATTCCGTCTCCTGCAATTTTATTTTCAGGCTGAAGGCTAAAGAATAAGGAAAGAAGAAGAAGAGTATAAGGAAGAAAGGATGAAGAAAACAAGGAGAAAAAGACAATCAACGAAAAGGAAAGGAAGCTAAGTTACGCCTCCTACCCACTTTACATACCAGGCAAGACCTCTTTTCCTCCTCTACCCATTGGTCCTCCTTCTTCCTTACCTCCTCCCTTGTTTTAACCTGGTAACCCTACTCCTAACCCTAAAAAGTCATCATGCACATCAGACAATAACCCCCATCTCCTTTCTCTTTTCAAGCGTGCAACCCTCACATCAAATCACCACCTTTCTGCTACTCATGCCACGCCGTCTGGGCACACGCTATTTCTGCTCAAAACCCCCCATCTCCTTTCTCTTTTCAAGCGTGCAACCCCCACATCAAATCACCACCTTTCTGCTACTCATGCCACCCCGTCTGGGCACACGCTATTTCTGCTCAAAACCCCCCATCTCCTTTCTCTTTTCAAGCGTGCAACCATCACATCAAATCACCACCTTTCTACTGCTCATACCACCCCATCTGGACACACACTATCTCCGCTCAGAACCCCCCTTTTTTGCACCTTCTCTACCCATTGGTCTTTTCTTTTTTCTGCCATCTCCTCCCTCGCCTTAACCTAGCAGCCTCACTCCTAACCCTAAAAAGCCTTCATACCCATCAGACAAAAACCCCCCATCTCCTTCCCTTTTCAAGCGTGCAACCCTCACATCAAATCCCCTCCCTTTCGCTGTTCAGAACGGCCCAAGCCTTAGGTATTCGTGCAAGCCGACATTGAAGTCAATGGAGAAGAAGCAAGAAGCCCTCTCCTCGGTCTATAAAAGGAGGGGGGGACATTTTTAGGGGGGAGGACTTATGATCTGATTTTTTCTTAGTGAGAAAAGAGAAAGGAGGGGAGAACACTGTTCTTGAGAGAAAACGAAAGATCAGAGAAGAGATAGAGGGGAAAGATACAAAGAAAAGAGAAAAGAAAGAGAGATTCTTGTTGGGAGGAGGAGAGATCAGAGATATGAGTTTCCACTTCTCTTCCTTATTTGGCTAAGAAGGAAGAGTTGAAGGGGCCAGGGAGATTGCATGTAAAGGCTTCGACCTTAAAATCTTACTACTAGGAGTAAACAAAATCATTCTTATTCTGCTCCCATTTGGTAATCTTTGTTCTTTTCGTTGACATTATTAGTAAATTTCTCTTGACACTCTTCTTTCTCTGTGTTTCTGTTCTCTGAATAAGTTGGTAAAAGATCTCATCTCTACATTTCTGTCCCATTTTTAAGAAATAAAAATTACTTATTTTACATAAAAAATAAAAGGATGATCACTTGATTAAAACAACTTTTTTTGGGTTGCCCTATGACAAGTGTCATGTTCAACCCTTCAGATTTAGGGGTTGCCCTATGGACTTGCGTGCCATGTTGAACCTCATTTTAGCTACAATAAAGAGATCCACAACGGGTAAATTAAAACAAATGTTTCAAAATTACTACTAATTTACACAACTAATTTTGGGTAACCATTTATGGATGTTCCAGGGTGCCGTGGGGTTAAGTCTCCATGCCTTCCCTAGACATAATCGACTCCCGAACCCAAAGCTTTTCTTAAAAGGTTTTCCTACTTCCTTGAAATAAAATAAAGTTGGTGGCGACTCCATGTTTTCTCTCTAAGAGGAAAAGCTAGTCTTTTTTTTAGGTCGCTACAGCCTCCTCCCCTATTTCTCTGCAACTCCACGCGCGCCTGTGAATTCAAATGTGGAAAATACCAAATTAAATAAGCAACACTCGCTTCTGTGAATCCACATGTGGCTCACTATGCATCACCTTTGGTCACCATTGGATCAAGTGATTCCACCAGATGCAACCATGTCCTCTGAGTGAAGAAGACGGTGGATACACGACGGAGACAAGGTGGAGAAGGTCCCCCTATCTCTCACCCTTTTAGGACATGAAAATCCAGCAATCACCATGGGACACCAATGATTTTGGACACGAATTTGATTTGATGATAGAATTGATTTGAGAATAGAATATAGATCTATCTGATGATTCTGATCGGAAAGAAAGAGTCAGAATGGATTCAAATCTATCAGATCTCGGATTTCCGACTTCTTTTGCATTCACAGGTTGCAAACATGTTGCAACCTCATCAACCTCAATAGCAAAATAACAATGCTCTACTCCCCCAAACCCCATCTTTTTTTCAACCATTTGTTTTTAATGCCTCTATGTCTGTGATGTTAGTTTTAGAGGATTTGAAAAACAATGTCAGGGTGTCTGATTGGGGTGGTACAATTTGGGTTGATAGCGCCATCACGTCCAGATCGACCCGCCGCACACCGCCGTGTGAACCGACGTGCTCACCCAGACGCAAACACCACAAGTTCCTCGCTCTTCACTTTCCCTATCTTTCAATTCGCTTTCTTCTTCCAACCTTCAAGTACGTGTGTACGACCGTGGCTTGGCCGAGAACGGTGCTGACAACGAAAGGTTGAAGATGGTGGAAAGGTTGAAGATGGTGGGTGTGGTTGAAGAAGGGTGCCGACAAGAGAGCCAAAGTGAGAGAGAATGAAATGTAAAAAAAAAAAAAAGATCTGGTGTGTGTAGTGCATGGTAACATTTGATGGAACCGCATGATCCAACGATGATCAAAGTGATGCACGATGAGCGACATGCATCCCTTGCTCACGCTAGAATGAGCCTTGAAGTATAGTTCAACAATGATTGATTCTTGAGAGACTGAAATTTAATTTTTAGGTATTAATTTATTTTTTGAATTAATAGATAAGAAATCACAAAAGTACGTAAAACAAAACAAATAACTAAAAATAAATGGAAAATTAAATTAAAACCAATAAAATAAATTGAGTTTCTTTTTTCTTTTTTTAAGGCAATGTGACCCTATGTCACCATAATTTATTGAAAAAAAAGAAGGAAAATAAAAGCATGGGGGACATAAACCAAAACCCATGCAAAATAAATCAATTAAACCTAACATTAGGTTTTCTATTCCTCCTCAGGTTATATTTTAGAGATTTAGACAAAACCATTGTGAAATTAGAATCAACTTCAACAACACTGTCATTATTTAACTTCTCTGCTGAGAGAGAGTTATTCTCTAAGTCATCCTCATCCCTATTTCCCAACAACTTGGCAAGTATTCTGATATCATGAGCAACATTAGGATGCATGTGACTGAATTGATTCTTACCACTAACTATTAAACCATATGTAGCTATGGAATGCTCGAGCCCTAGAGTCTCATTGACTGTAGAGTCAACATTAGTTTAGTTGCAACAGAAGTTGAGATCTCCTCTGTAGAGTCATTGACAACATTGGTTGAAACAAAAGATGAGTTATGTGGAATTGAATTCGAGACATGATCAGGGGATAAAGGTTCCTTATAGACGATCTCAACCGATTCACTGTCACTCAAATTTTTGCCCGGAGATATATCAATCTGCTCATTATCTTCAATTGATTTTTGCTCTGGAACCTTAGGAACATAAGCTTGCTTGGTCTTCTGCACCAATGGCGGATCCTTATGCACCAGTTTCTCCTTGTAAAGTTTACAAATAGAAGCCAAGTGTCCAATTGATTTACAATGAGAACAAAAAGAATGAAGCTTCTCATATTCGATACCAACAGAAAATGTAAAACCTGCACGTTCAACCACTTAAGCAGCACGTTCAACCACTTAAGCAACTTCCATGTTAGATCAACATCCACTAACACTCGAGCATAATGACCATATGCCCTGGTACGGGTTGCTTCATCCAAAGTTATTGGAGTACCTAAACCACCTGCAATTTCAAACAATAATTTCGAGCGTCAATATTCATGCGGCATGAATTCTAATCAAGCATTGAGCATGAGATTGTTTCTTCTTATTAGGAATAAAATCTTGAGATCAGTGAAAAAGACGTAATTGCCCTGGTTGAAGGTTCCAAGCCCCAACAGCCAAGACACTACGCAAATCCTTTTGAGAAACAAAACTGAATTCATAGAATCCCTTTCCTAACGGAATCATTCTCCACTGCCCCAAAGGCTTCCATAATTTTGAAAGTTTGTCACGTAATTCAGTGATCTTTACAAGGATGTCACCCTTCAATTCACAACAACAAACGACCATGAAGGTTGTTTTTGCAACATTCCAACCCCTTTTGATATTCATCCTCAGATAGTTTGATAGAGACGGTGTTTTCCTTCATGCATGACCGAGGAAGCTGACTAACTGGAATGTCAAACGAACCCTTCAAAGCCTGAGCAAAAGATTTTTGTTGTGGAAAAGGTTAGGCTGGCTTTGGAAGAAGGAGATTCCAAAATTGAGAAACGTCCAAGGAGAAGCCATGAGACAATTATCACAGTCCAAAAGAGGGATCCACGAAAAAAATCCAAAAACCAACGTACAACACAGAGCCAAGGAGCCAGAGATGATGAAACGATGGAGAAAGTGGGTGGCGTATGAAGGAACGATGGCCAGAGAGTGATGGGAGCGGTGATGGAAAGGAAGGATGAGAGAGGCGGCTAGGTTGATGTTTCCTCGTCTGCTGGGAGGCTCCGCATAATGCGCCATTCACTATGCCGAAATTCATATTTCTCATCTTAATCAATCATCAAAATTGAGTTTCTATCAAATGCAAAATCAGACAACTCTAGTATCCTCCAACAAATAGGTTGAAAATTGATGCTTTACAAAATCCAACTATTAATCAATTCATTAAAAAAATGCTACAATATTTAAAAATAAACAAACCAATAACAGATAATGATTTGGAATTTTGATCATCTACAAAACATTTTATACTTCCTAAAAGAAAATCTTGTGTCATACAGCTTCTGATTTGAGGTTTCCCCTAATCAAGTCACTGGGGCCACCTATGAATTATCCTTCCATGCGGAGTGTGTCCAATGTTCCCATGAAGCACCAGATATTGACCATTTGACCCAATAACATTGCACACATGAGTAACCTCATGACTCTGACTTACGTTGTTGACTGAGGCTGATGGTTGACTCATGCTGCATGTATACAACGAGACATTAAAAAATTAATGTGCATCCAGGATCGTATAAAGTTTACAAAGTCTGTCAAACATATAAAAGGATTTATAGAGAAAGCGAACTTACTTGACGTCATGAAATATTGCATCTGGTACTTTTTCAACCTTGCCGCTCGCCGATTCTTTAATAATAATGCCATGTTCCCTTGCAACGTTATCTGAAATCCAGAAATATGTCAAACAGCATTTGTTGTTGCATATTCTGATTTCGGTCCATTATCAGAAAAGTTAAATTCAATTTTTATTATTATTATCAAAACAAAAAGCTACATGATCAATAATTATAAAATAGATACAAAAGGAGTATAAAAAAGAGCATGAGAATTACAAATGTTAGTAGTAAAAGTTTTTACCTTCTCCGTTGCCATACGAATTCCCACATCCCTGCCGGCATCAACATTCACTCGTGCAATATCCAGCTTTTATCTTTTAAAATTTTAAAAAGAGTACTTTTAGGTAGGGATGGTGGAGATAAAGCATATAGCGATGATTTTTTTACACAAAAATGAGACACCAAATGGTGTCCCCTTTGTTTTTTGGGTGTATGTTTGAGAAGCGTGTATACAGAGAAGATAAAAAGTAAGTGAAAGATAAAAATAAAAATATACGGTATCCAAAATTTATGTTGAAATATCATAACTCTAAAGTATAAAGTATTGAGCATATAAACCTGTATAATAATGTACACGAATAATTACCATATAACAATCACATGAAAATTTGTTACACTTTGACTTTACGGAAGCGCAACCTTGCTTGTGCCATTTTGGTGTCTTCAGATCGGCATCCTCCTGCAGATACACATTAAACCGTCATTTTATTTCATGAACTACAAGTTAAAGTTAATTAAACCGTCATTAATTATATTTATATATATAAAAAAGTGAAATACAAGTGAGTTATACCGTATGATATGATGGAGTATCAGTGGCATTGTGTATAATATTGGAAGCAAATGAAACTGGATTAGTGGATTCAAGAGCCTGTTGATTTGTCATTTTGCCTAATCTCGTCATTGGTAAACTATTTCCATGTGGACGAATATGTCTTCGATCCCACGAAGCACCAAACATTGAGGCACGATTGGTCAGAGGAGGAGTAATCGGGCTTGCGTTTGCTGCTGCTAATTGACTCATGCTGCATATATACATCACAAAATATGTATCATTTCTGGATTATATATATATATATATAGTTTATAAAGTGTATCAAATATTATGTATTGGAAGATTTATTTATAGTGAAAACGATCTTACCAGGAGTATCGCAACAATGGTGTTGCAGGTGAGAGACCGTGCACATCATTGAATGAGAAGCGGCGCACATTATTCATGCGATGCAAGTCTGCAACTGCAGGTAACAAATCTGATAGGAATAGGATTTATTCATAATATACAAAACCTCTGCAACATATATTCTGGAATCCAAAAATTATAAATCACTTTACTAGCATTCTTAATTAGTTGCACATATATCTTGACTAATAATGATTATGTGTATCCTCTCTCTGTCATACGTTTTATGGCATGCAAATGAAATTCAATCAGGTAGCGAGAATTAATATGTTCATTCGTAAAGTTAAGTTAAAATTTGTACTGGTAACTTTACATTCTACTAGTCAGACAAAAATTAAACTCAATTTTATGGAGCAGCACAAATTTAACAGCAATTGTTCGTAGAATTATTTTACCTTTTTTGCCATAGGGATTGACTTCCTTCTGCTGCAGACACATTAAAGTTGTTTTTTTCCGAAACAAAAAATATATACAAAGTATAAACGTTAACTACAACTTTATGAGGATCTTGTACCATATTATTCAGTGGAATATCGGAGGCATTCTGCGGAATATTGGAAGTAGATGCAATTGGCTTATGGGATTCGGATATTTGCTTAGCATCATCCGGTATATTTGGTCTATTTGAGCAGCCTTGGCAAGAACAAGACTCGCTTCAATAGGAGTTAGCAGCAAAACAGCCGCAGAAACTACAAATAAATCAACGTTACATAGATATTTAGATGTATCAAACAAAGGGATACAAATTACCTATCCCATTTTGGTATGCCATATTTTGTCCTTATCAATAATATCTTGTCATGTATTCTATTTTTTTTAATATTATATAAAATTTTAACTTACAGACAAGATGGTGTGAAACATCAAAATGACACAGGTGATCTCTATCCCATGTTAAGATACTGAGGAAGAGATAATTATGAGGCCCTTTCAATAATACTTCAGCTTCTACATTTATGTCATGAAAACCCTTTTTTAAAACTCATCAAAACATGCCAGAATCCTAAGATATAATGAGTTATTATGCTCTTATACCCGAAACATATAAAAAATTACTTACCGTTTTATGCATTTACTCTTCTTACAGTCGCATCCTCGTCTTTTGCCATCAGTGGTGGTTGGTGTTGTATTCCTGAAGAGCAATGCAGACAATTTGGTTATGCAACTAAACATATAATTAAAAACAACAAATTAATAACTAGGAGAAGAACACAGGAACTAACATTTGCTTCTCAAGCATAGTAGGTTGGTTGAATTCCTCAGCATTCCCAGAACTTGTATGTTTAAGTCTTTTGTTATCATGGACTCTTGTAGTAATAGGTTGTGATGTTTCTGGCAGCTTGTTCATTTTCGTTTCACTTGAAGTCGAATTCATTGCCGTAAGAGAAGAAGCTGTTAAATCCTTTGATACAGGATGTAAAGCTGTTAAATTAGTCGCAAATTCCTCAAATCGAAGACAGCGTCTAACGGCACTGTGCCTTCGACGAGCCTACAACATTGAATGTAATAGTGTTATTATATCCCCACGAAGAAAATCTTAATAGACTCAAAAACCAAAAATGCAAATGCTTGACAATCATGTTTGCAATTTCATTGCCCTGTGAATTTTCTATGCCTTCAACGAAGTAGATGATTAATGAGTGATGCTAGACACGCATCACCTATACATACAGAATCTTATATTTTACAATTTTCACTGTCTGATTATGACTGTTCTTAGATTCATATATGACTAAGCATTATGCATATATAATTCCACTAGACCCCCCTAGTCAAACTGTTAAGTGAAATATGTTTGTTCATATTCTCCTCCATGATCCGAGTAGTTGAATTCTATTCATGAATGAAAATCTTATTTCCTTAACGTATGTGATCCCCATTAGGCCATAACCATGATTTGATGTATACACGAAGCAAAAATCATGCAAATGTGTAGCTGCCCCAAGAGGGCTACAATTAATAAACCACAAATAAAGAGTCTGATTTGTACCTCAACAATCTTTGCGCTTAGGCCTAAGGCCGGGGTAACATTATGCATGGGTTGTGACCATTCATTTACTTCAGGCTGAGGCTGCATGGGTTTTGGCATCAATTGAGGGTTACAATCCTTCTGCCATTCATTTACTTCAGGCTGAAGCTGCATAGGTTCTGGCATCAACTGAGGGTTAGTTTCTTGATTATTTTGCCATTCATTTACTTCAGACTGCAGCTGCATCAACTGAGGGTTACAATCTTTCTGCCATTCATTTGCTTCAGGTTGAAGCTGCATAGGTTCTGGAATCAACTGAGGGTTACAATCTGGATGATTCTGCCATTCATTTGCTTCAGGCTGCTGCTGCATAGGTTCTGGAATCAGCTGAGGGTTACAATCTTGATGATTCTGCCATTCATTTACTTCAGGCTGCTGCTGCATAGGTTCTGGCATTAACTGAGGGTCACAATCTTGATGATTCTGCCATTTATTTACTTCAGGCTGCTGCTGCATAGGTTCTGGCATCAACTGAGGGTTACAATCTTTCTGTTGTTCATTTGCTTCAGGCTGAAGCTGCAGCCTAGGTTCTGAACTCAGCTGAGGGTTACAATCTTGATGATTCTGCAATTGATTTACTTCAGGCTGCAACTTAAAGTAGTGTGGATCAGTAACAAAGTAAAATAGTAAACAAAAATGTGTATGGCATTAGTCATACACTCATATATATCTACAAGTACTCCCTGTCCTATATATCATTAATAATGTATAAACAGCATGAACCTAAGGTTACCTGGGCTATTGAACCATCACAATGTTGTATCTCTAAAACAGCGTCTGCAGACAAATTGGATTCTACCCCTCTGCATTCTTTAGAAGATTCAACATCTTGTATTTTTCCTGTTTCATCAACATACGTTGGCTTTTCTTGAAGAACCGTCTTAGTTTCCTCTGACAAAAGCAAAGGTCCTTCACTCCATTGATTGAAATAATAAGAATCTTCAATGAGAATATTGCTTCCAATTTCGTCACTTCCATGAGAATTTGGTGCAGCTTCCTTAAATTGAAGGAAGTGTCTAGGGAAAGCGTGCTTTTACTAGCCTACATCAATTGATCGTAACAATTATTCTTTTGCACAAATTAAAGAAAATCTTAATTGATAGACTCCAAAATTTGAAATGTAAATGCTTGACAATCATGCTTGCAATCCGTTGTCATATGAAATTTCTCTAATAGATTAGTATTTATCTTCTCATGAATCATGATCAATTAATAAATGTTTTAGCAAGTAAATTATTCAGCGAAACATCTTTGTTCTTGTTCTTCTCCATGCTTGAAGATATAATCAGGCCTAAAATTATTGACTTTGAAAAGCTCTCACGCACGCATGCAAAGACATATAATAGACAAAGCAAAACACATACAAAAGTCAAGCTGCCCCGAGAGGACTACAACAAACCAGAAAAAAAAAAGTCCGATTTGTACCTCAGAACCATCTTTCGACACTTTCTCTGCCCTTAATTCTAAAGCTAGCCACACTTCCAAACTCTCACATTCTTCAATATCCAGCAGAAGTTCTGGCATCAACTGAGCTGCACGATCTTGATGATTCCGTCCTTCATTCAGTGCAACCTGCTGCAACTTAAAATCTTGTTGGTCAATAACAAAGTAAAATTTTGATGGCACTAGTCATAGACTAATAGCTATAATATAAATACTGCCTGTCCCATATATATATCCATGTTATTCACAGGGTCTTGCTATAACCGGT
This sequence comes from Sophora flavescens, assembly GCA_030762895.1. Lineage (NCBI taxonomy): Eukaryota > Viridiplantae > Streptophyta > Magnoliopsida > Fabales > Fabaceae > Sophora > Sophora flavescens. The sequence goes on along the minus strand of CM061067.1, from coordinate 32,000,918 downwards.
GTCCTAAGCGAACTGCATTGATTGAAGAATCAAAGAATAAAAAAAAAAAGCAAGTTTTTCTTGAAACGTTTTAAGAAATTTTTCTTGAAACATTAAGTATTTATCTTCTCAGAGTATTAATTACTTCAGTTTTGGCAATAGTTATCATTCTCCTTATTCGTATATATATAAAAAGCAAGAAACTATGGTTACTTATGAAATCGAATCATGACAATGCTGTAAAACAAGGTCTGCAAACAAATTGGACTCTTACTCTACCTCTCTCAATCCTTGAACTGGCGATTCAACATTCAGTAATTTTTCAACTTCATCAAGATACGATGACCTTTCTTGATGAACCGTCTTGGGTTCCTGTAAAACAGGCAAAGGTTCTTCACTTACTTTCTTGGAATCATAAGAATCTTCAATACGACTGTGTGGTGGTGTGTATATAAGAGTTGCACCATCGATATCATCAAGAAAACAGTATGAAGAAAAATCATGAGTATTGACTGGTTGCTGCAATGGTGGCAAACGTTCCAAAAAAGCGAGAAAAGAAGAATCCTGCAATGAAAAAGGTGGCGCTTGAGTTGAGAAATTCATTATTCATCATTATCAATTAATCATCAAACTGTAATGTAAATTATATGAAAACATAGAGAAGATACAATAAATTAACTAAATAATGCTTTGAAAAAATAAAAAAGAGGGTTCAAGACAACGATATTGCATTGCACGTATAACACAACGTATATATGAATATATTAAACAGAAAGTTGTGATGTTGCATGACAAAAGAACAAGAAATTCCAAGATATCGTACGGAAGGAAAGTAAACGAGAAAGACTGCAAGAGAGAGTGAAATTGAGTCGTACAGGAGTATAGGACAAGGTGTCCTCCTTCATGGGAGCCTCAGAAGAATCCATGCAAATGATAAACAACAGACGGTGCAAGAGAGAGATTGGGGTTGGGCAAGTGGTCTGAGGCAATGATATAAGGTATTATAGAGAAGCATTAGGTTGAGGGTTCAAACCCTAACAAACTATAAGATTATATAAATATATATATACTTATATTATATTAATTGTTAATTTTTTTGTGGGGATATTTACATGTTAATCTAAACTTATGTTATAATAATTACTTATCAAAAAATAGTCTCTTATACTTTTGATAATCATTAAATGAGATAAAATGGTCAATATATTTAAAATTATATTAGAAGAGTTTGAATTTTTGTTTTAGAAAAGATAAATGTATCGTTCTTTGATAAATAATTGGAACGTGTTTACTTTTTTTTATTGCTTTCATTAAACCACGGTTGTTATGTTGCAATCCATTATTATAGATATATAGTAGGAGTCTTCACATCCAAACAATCCAAAAAAATATGAAATCTGAGCTTAAAAATCAAAAACCGAACAAAATCAATGTTTATTAGATTTTTTGGACCTTGTTTTGGGGTTGGGCAAGTGGCTTGAACCAATGGTATAAGGTATGAAAGAGAAGCAGGAGGTTCAGGGTAAATCCTGGCAAACGACAAGAGTATATAAACACTTAATTTAATTGTTAATTTTTGTGTGTGGATATATCTAGATGTTAATCTAAACTTCTGTTATAATAATTACTTATAAAAAAAATAGTTTGTTATAAAATTTTTTTGTTACAAAAGTTTTAGGTGAGTTGGGTCACAGGGACTCACCAGAGGCAGGTCAGTCTGTTATAATTTTGATAATCATTAAATGAGATAACATGGTGAACATATTTAAAATTAGATTAAAAGAGTTTGAATTTTTGTTTTACAAAAGATAAATGTATCATTTTTGATAAATGGAAGAATAATAAATTAAACCAGTACTTATAGATAAATATTCAAATTTAATAACATTATTTTTTATCTGATTTAATATAAATTATTAATATTTATTTTCCTTTGTATATTATAAATGTATAAATAATTGGAACACATTTACTTTTTTTTATTGCTTTTATTAAACCACGGTTGTTTTGTTACAATCCATTATAGATAAATAATAGGAGTCCGTTATCCAAACAATCCAAAAAAAAAAAAATCTGAAAAGAAAGCTTAAAAAATCAAAAACTGAACAACATCGATATTTATTGGATTTTTTGGACCTTGTTTTGTGGAAATTGATCGGTTCAAATCAATTTTCGGATTCTTTTTTTGAAAATATACCAAACCAAACTGAATCGCATAAATTTTCTACTGTTTTTAAAGTTCCAAACATAAATTGATATATAGTAGGAGTCTTGATATCCAAACAATCCAAAAAAAAAATCTGAAAACTAGGCTGAAAAAATCAAAAACCAAACAAAATCGATGTTTATTGGATTTTTTGGACCTTGTTTTGGGGTTGGGCAAGTGGCTTGCATTGAGCCAATGGTATAAAGTATTAAAGAGAAGCAGGAGGTTCATGGTTCAAACCCTGACAAACGATAAGAGTATATAAACACTTAATTTAATTGTTAATTTTTGTGTGTGGATATATTTAGATGTTAATCTAAACTTCTGTTATAATAATTGCTTATCCAAAAATAGTCCGTTATAAAAAAAAAATTGTTACAGAAGTTTTAAGTGAGGTAGGTCTCGAGGGTTCATCAGGACAAGGACAGTCTGTTATAATTTAGATAATCATTAAATGAGTAAGATGGTCAACATATTTAAAATTAGATTAAAAGAGTTTGAATTTTTGTTTTGGAAAAGATAAATGTATCATTCTTTCATAAATAGAAGAATAATAAATTAAACCACTTATTGATAAATATTCAAATTTAGTAACATTATTTTTTATCTGATTAAATAGAAATTATTAATATTTATTTTCCTTTGTATATTATACATGTATAAATAATTGGAACGAGTTTACTTTTTTTTATTGCTTTCATTAAAACACAGTTGTTTTGTTACAATCCATTACAGATATATAGAGTAGCAATCTTGTAACACACTTCTACCTCACATGTTATAAGCACTTTAAGATAAGCAATTAATAAAATTTAATCAGGAAAGTATTGGATACAATAAAGCGTCCGTCCATGGGTAGAAAAGTCCCACATGAACTAGTTCACAAAGCAGAAATAAAACATGTTTAAACAAAACAATATAAACACAACAAATAAACAACCCAACCCCGATGTCACAACTCAAAGCTGGTATAACCGTTCCGAAAAATATATCCTCAGAATACAATTGAAATAGACTAACTAAAAAAAGAGCATACCCTAAATATTAGTGGCGGCTTCTCAGAGTCACTCCTCTCTGGGTTGCTCGTCATCCTCTGCAAGGTGCCAATCAGGCCAAACAAACAAACAAAGAACGGGGAGTAAGAATCATGTAAACATATACGTCATGGAGATAGGAAGCAAGGTAAAACAAACAGAATGGCATCATCATAGGCATACATCAACATATACATATATCAACATACAACAACATCATGTCAACCAAGTATGATATGCTGTGCAATGCAATACTACTCCGCTACTCCATTATGCATGTGGAACCAAACTAACTCAGGGTGAATGACTTCGGAGTTACATATCCATATTGGTCATAGAAGCACCAACACCGGCAGTTCACCAAACATTGGGTGAACCCCATGGATAGCCAACGCATCAAACCGTGGATGCCTCATCACGGGGGCCGCAGTCACCAAACCATCGGGTGACCTACCGTGGATGGCTAGATCACCGTACTCTCGGGCGATCTCCCCTATGTCGAACCTCCCCCATCAACAACTCCAATTCTCTATGCAAATGGCACAACAACAAACAATCTCAACCACCTCCTTGCTCGGGCCATGAAGCTCCCAAGACTGTCAACATCAACGTCAACATAACCTTATACCCAAACCACAGGGTCAAGGCTCCCTTGGCCAATAAGCACCAAGGTTCAACTCAACATGCTTGGGTCAATAAGCACCCAAGACTTCAACATCAACAACACCTTAGACCCAAACCGTGGGGTCAAGGTCCCCTTGGCCAATAAGCACCAAGGTACAACTTATCAACATGCGGTAACCCAACGGATACCGACTTAAATCTTATTATCTTAATCATCTTAGATAATTATTAACCAGGTTGTCTAATCTTCATCTTTGATTAGCTATGTCAACTCATCATCATGGGGGAATTGGGGTTGGAAACCCCTTAAAAGCCTTTAATTCCATCTCTGTCTGCTAGGGGAGCATGGGCGTGCTTGTCCCTTGCACGACCGTGCTTGTCACATAAGTGAAGCACGATCGTGCTCCTCTACTGCACGTCCAATTTCCAGAATTCAAACTGGGAGCATGGTGGTGCTCCCTGTTCAGCACGGCTGTGCTCAATGCACGGCAGTACTGTTCTAGGCAGAGTTCCAACTTAGGTTTTAACCAATTAATTCAACAATTAAGTCCATTAATCCTAATCCATTTTAGCAACATAATTTCCCAGATTTAACATCATCAACTCAGTCATAACATCATATCCAACCAACAGTTATGGCAACAATCATTCAACCAACATGTCATCATCATATTCATATCAACAATAACCATCATACTATCATATTCATGTCAAGATAACAACATAACATCGAAAACACATAGGAATATATGACCACGAATATGAAGCATACAACATAAACAGAACATTTCATCATATAAACAGCATACATCACATTGGCATGCAAAACTATCAACAACCGGGGTTTTGGGAACCCCTTACCTTACACTACCCCCATAGCCTATGTAAACACTACCCTTCTCCCCATACCTGGATTGAAGATCGCTCCAATGTAAGCTCCTAAGCAAACTGGTCGCGTTTCCCCAAGCTGCTTAGTTAAACCTCCAAGCTTTGACCAATAGAAACACAACATATTAGTTTCCCAAAAAACGAAAAGGGAAACCAAAAGGGAAGATGAACTATTACCTATAGACTGCCACAGACCAACTTGCTTCCCAAACTGCTTCCAAAACTCCACTATAGCAAGGGATGACGGGGAAATAGGGAAGAAGGCACTCTAGGCCGCAACAGTGGCTGCTGCAACTAGCAAAATAGGGTTTCACGTTAACCCTAAGGTTCTATATCAAATTATATAGGCTGCACCTGAGCACGGTCGTGCTCACCCTTGAGAACGCTCGTGCTGACTTAGCGTCAACGAGACGCGATCCGCACAGTGAGCACGGACGTGCTCAACTTAAAACTTGAAACACGCTTCAGCCTTTGAGCACGGGCGTGCTCAACCACTAGAAAGGGACTTTTGAGCTAAAAATCCCACTAAGCCCTTAACCAACCAAACAACTTATAAAAAGCACTTAACGAAAAAGCAGGGTGTTACAATTCCACACCACTTATAAAAATTTCACCCTTGAAATTTCTACGTACCTCAAACGAAAAGGTGTGGGTACGCTTCCATCATCTTGCTCTCCAGCTCCCAGGTAGCACTTTGCTCAGTAGCCCCACTCCAAACTACTTTAACCAAAGGAATCTCCTTGCCTCTTAGCTGCTTCACCCGCTTATCCTTGACTCGAAGGGGTAACACCTCAAACATCAAGTTCTCTTTCAACTATATTGCATCGGGGACTATCACGTGACTAGGGTCATGGATATACTTTGAGTTGAGACACGTGAAAAACACTATGAAGGTTGGACAAGAATGGTGGTAAGGCTATGTGGTAGGCGACTTCACCGACTCTTTTAAGGATCTGGTAAGGACCAATGAACCCCGGAGTAAGTTTCCTCTCCTTCATCCCTCTACCAACCCCAGTCGTTGGAGTAACTCTCTAGAACACATGACCGCCTTCCTGGAATTCGAGCGCCTTCCTCATTTTGTCATGATAGCTCTTTTGCCTACTCTATGCAACTTTCATCTTTTCCTGAACCATCCTGATCTTTTCTGTTGTTTCCTGGACTATCTCTGGCCCTAGCACCACACTATCACTAGGTTCATTCCAACACAAGGGCGTCCTACATCTCCTCCTATAAAGAGCCTCATAAGGTCTCATTCCAATACCGGAATGGAAGCTGTTGTTGTAGGTGAACTCTATCAGGGGCAAAAACTTGTCCCAACTGCCCGACTACTCTAGCACACAAGCTCTAAGCAAGTCCTCTAAGGACTGGTTGGTTCTCTCAGACTGTCCATCAGTTTGTGGGTGGTAAGCTGAACTAAGCCTAAGCTTTGTCACTAAAGCATGCTGCAAACTCTCCCGGAACCTGGAGGTAAACCTCAGGTCTCTATCTGATACTAGGCTAGAGGGTACACCATGAAGCCTAACTATCTCTTTGATGTATAGCTTGGCTAACTTCTCTAAAGGATACTCCATGTTCATCGGGATGAAATGGGCAGACTTAGTCAATCTATCCACAACAACCCATATAGCCTCAAAACCAGCTGGAGTCTTAGGGAGTTCAGACACAAAATCCATGGAGATATTATCCAATTTCCATTTTGGGACACTCAAAGGTTGTAACTTACCTGAAGGCTTTTGGTGTTCTATCTTGGCCTTCTGACAAACTAGGCACGCATACACAAACTGGGCCACATCCTTTTTCATCCCAGGCCACCAAAACATCTTCTTAAGGTCCTGATACAACTTGGTGGCACCTAGGTGCACACTCAGTCCACTCCTATGTCCTTCTTCGAGGATCAACTTTCTAAGCTCGGGAACATCCGATATGCACACTCTATCCTTAAACCTCAAGACTCCATCACTTCCATCCTTGAAGCTAAGGTCTCTATCCTGAGCAAGCAACTCTCGCTGGTCTAAGAGAAACTTATCTTACTTCTGACCCTCTTTAATCTGGTCCATCAAGCTGTTGGTAACCTTTAAGGTACCAAGCCTAATACTCTTAGGGGTAAACTCACAAGCTAGACTAAGGTCTCTAAACTCTTCTATCAGATCCATCTCGCTAACCATCAAAGCGGAGACGTACAAGGTCTTCCTACTTAAGGCATCGACCACCACATTGGCCTTCCCTAGGTGATAGGTCAGCTCGAAGTCATAATCCTTTAAGAACTCCATCCACCTACGATGCCTCATATTCAACTCTTACTGATCAAAGAGACATCGCAAACTCTTGTGATCACTAAAAACCTCAAACCTCGCTCCATAAAGGTAATGCCTCCAGATCTTTAAGGAAAATACCACAGCTCCTAGCTCTAGGTCATGGGTAGGGTAGTTCTTCTCACGGGTTTTCAACTGCCTAGAAGCATAGAAACTACCTTACTATTCTGCATCAACACACCACCTAACCCTTGCTTAGAAGCATCGCAGTAAACTACAAAGGGCTCACTAGGATCTGGCAAAACTAACACTAGTGCTGATGATAACCTATCCTTAAGGGTTTGGAAACTCTCTTCGCACTTGGAGTCCCACACAAACAACTGTCCCTTCTTGGTGAGACGGGTCAAGGGTAAAGCTATCTTAGAAAAACTTTCTATGAACCTTCTGTAATACCCGGCTAACCCTAAGAAACTCCTAATCTCGGTAACAGACTTTAGAGCTTCCCACTAGAGCACCGTCTCTACTTTAGCCGGGTCTACTGCTACGCCACTCTTAGAGATGACGTGTCCTAAGAAGCTCACATCCTCTAACCAGAACTCACACTTAGACAATTTAGCGTACAAATACTTTTCCTTAAGGGTCTGCAAGACAACCCTCAAGTGTTCCTCATGTTCCTCCTTACTCTTGGAGTACACTAAGATGTCATCTGTGAACACCACCACAAACTTATCCAAGTAAGGGTGAAAGATATTGTTGATGTAGTCCATGAACACGGCAGGGGCATTGGTCACACCAAAGGGCATAACCAAGTACTCGTAGTGACCATATCGAGTCCTAAACGCTGTCTTCAGGATGTCCTTAGACTTAACGCGAATCTGATGGTACCCTGACCTCAAATCTATCTTAGAAAAGACGCAAGCGCCCATCAATTGATCCATGAGATCATCAATCCTAAGGAGGGGATATCGATTCTTTATGGTCACCTTGTTGAGCTGCCGATAGTCGACACACAACCTCATACTACCATCCTTCTTCTTCACCAACAACACAGGTGCTCCCCACGGAGACACACTCGGCCTAATGAACTGCTTCTTCATCAGGTCCTCCAACTATTCCTTTAACTTAGCTAGCTCTAGAGGAGACATTCTATAAGGTGCTATAGATATTGGCCCGGTGCCAGGCACTAAGTCTATGGTGAACTCAACACCTCTCTCTGGGGGTAAGTTATAAACATCCCCCGGGAACACTTCAGGAAATTCCCGCACAACAGACAAGCTGGCGACATCAGGAGGGCCACTCTCTGTTTATAGGGAAGCTATCATCGTGTACACTTGGGCTTCGTCTTTCATAGAAGCTTGAACTTGGCTGGCAGAGAGAAGGTCCAGATTCTTAGACTCCGTTGGAGTTCCAAAAATCAAGGTTTTATCAAAACAGTTCGGAAGGATGTGGTTGGAAGAAAACTAGTCCATGCCAAGAATGATATCAAGATATTTCAGGGGTAAACATACAAGATCAGCAACAAAGGTTTTACCATCAATGACAGTATGATAGTTCTTGCATGCATAAGAAGTGGAAACAGGTTTATTTGTGGGTGTATACACAACTAAATCAAACTCAAGAAAGGTAACAGACAACTTAAGACTCTTAACCCTATCATGCGATATAAACGAGTGAGTAGCACCCGAATCATACAATACAGTCAACTGAGTTCCATCAATAAAACATGTACCTTGAATCAAGTCATCAGACTCGAAGGCTTTGGCTCCACTAAGAGTAAAGACTCTCCCAGTGGTCTTCCATCGGTTGGCCTGAGACTGCTGACTCTTGCTAGCGCTGGGAGGCTCTGCCTCGGATCCCTTACAGTTACGGCTGATGTGACCTGACTTGCCACACCTGAAGCAAATCACAGCTGATTCCTTGCACTGAGAAGAATAGTGATCCGGTGCGTCACAGTTGCCACACCTCATGGGTCTAGAGGCATTAGAGAATCCGCCCCTTAAACCTATCATGCTGAAATTGTGGCTTCTTGCCACTCTGCTTGAAATCCTTGCCGGTCGGAGCATAACGTTGTTGCCCTCTATCTCTCTGATCAGTCCTCTTGCCGCTCTGACTATCCGATCCTTTGGAACTGGCAACCTTGAACTAACTAGCATCCTCATAAATCCTGCACTTGTTGACCTGAACTGGGAAGACTCTGATCTCCTGGTAGCTAATCGCTTGCTTGATCTCTGGGTTAAGTCCAGCCTCGAACTTACCACACTTGGAACCCTCATCTGCAGTATGCTAGTACGGAGTGTAATACCTCGTCAGCTCCTCAAACTTGGCAGCATAGTCACCCACTGACATAGATCCCAGCTTCAAGGCCAAGAACTCCATCTCTTTCTTGTCCTTGATAACCGCTGGAAAGTACTACTCCAGAAACCTCTGTCTGAACTCAACCCATATAACCGTTGTGCCCTCAGCTTGCATCCTATGCCTGCAGTTTTCCCACCAATGCTCAGCCTCCTCAATCAGCATGAAGGTAACAAATATGAGCTTCTGCTGATCGTTGTAATCCATTTCTCGGAAGATCTTCTCAGTCTCCCTTAACCATAGCAAAGCTCCTTCCGGATCATACGCTCCCTTGAACGATTGAGGGTTATTCCTCTGAAACTTGTTCAGGCCCTGAAACTCAGCTGGCCCACCATTGTTGTTGTTGGTATTGACCTGACCGAAAGCATTGGCAAGGAGTGCCAATGCATCCACAATTGCCTGATCGTTGCGCCCTCTACCTGCCACGAGTTCCTATACACGTCCAAAACTACTCTCAGGTACAGAACTTAAGCAGGTAAAAGCTACAAGCAACTAACTTAAAGCATCATTGTCTGTAACAAGTGTAGACAATCCAACTAGAGTACACAACAGACTCATACCACGTCCAGACAGGGTCGAACTGCTCTGGTACCACTAAATGTGACACCCTTCTACCCCGCATGTTATAAGCACTTTAAGATAAGCAATTAATAAAATTTAATCATGAAAGTACTGGATAAAATAAAGCGTCCGTCCATGGATAGAAAAGTCCCACATGAACTAGTTCACAACGCGGAAATAAAACATGTTTAAACAAAATAATTTAAACACAACAAATAAACAACCCAACCCCGATGTCACAACTCAGAGCTGGTATAACCGTTCCAGAAAATATATCCTTGGAATACAACTGAAATAGACTAACTAAAACAAGAACAGGCCCTAACTATGAGTGGCGGCTCCTCAGAGTCACTCCTCTCCGGGCTGCTCGTCATCCTCTGCAAGGTGTCAATCAGGCCAAACAAACAAAGAACGGGGAGTAAGAATCATGTAAACGTATACAACATGAAGATAGGAAGCAAGGTAAAACAAACGGCATGGCATCATCATAGGCATACATCAAGATATACATATATCAACATACAACAACATCATGCAACCAAGTATGCTATGATGTGCAATGCAATACTACTCCGCTACTCCATAATGCATGTGGATCCAAACTAACTCAGGATGAACGACTTCAGAGTTACATATTCGTATTGGCCATGGAAGCACCAACACAGACAGTTCACCAGACCTTGGGTGAACCCCATGGATAGTCAACGCATCAAACCGTGGATGCCTCATCACGGGGGGCTGCGGTCACCAAACCATCGGGTGACCTAACGTGGATGGCCAGATCACCGTACTCTCGGGCGATCTCCCCTATGTCGAACCTCCCCCATCAACAACTCCAATGCTCTATGCAAATGGCACAAGAACAAACAATCTCAACCACCTCCTTGCTCGGGCCATGAAGCTCCCAAGACTTTCAACATCAACAACACCTTAGACCCAAACCGTGGGGTCAAGGCCCCCTTGGCCAATAAGCACCAAGGTACAACTTATCAACGTGCGGTAACCCAATGGATACCGACTTAACATCTTATTATCTTAATCATCTTAGATAATTATTAACCAGGTTGTCTAATCTTCATCTTTGATTAGCTATGTCAACTCATCATCATTGGGGAATTGGGGTTGGAAACCCTTGAAAAGCTTTTAATTCCATCTCTGTCTGCTAGGGGAGCACGGGGGTGCATGTCCCCTGCACAGCCGTGCTGGTCACATAAGTGAAACACGGTCGTGCTTCCTTTTGAGCAAGACCGTGCTCAGCTGCACGTTCGTGCTCCTCTGCTGCACGTCCAATTTCCAGAATTCAAACTGGGAGCACGGTCGTGCTCCCTGTTCAGCACGGCTGTGCTCAATGGATGACAGTATTGTTCTGGGCAGAGTTCTAACTTAGGTTTTAACCAATTAATTCAACGATTAAGTCCACTAATCCTAATCCGTTTTAGCAACATAATTTCTCAGATTTAACATCATCAACTCAGTCATAATATCATATCCAACCAACAGTTATGGCAACAATCATTCAACCATCATATCATCATCATATTCATATCAACAATAACCATCATACTATCATATTCATGTCAAGATAACAACATAACATCGAAAACACATAGGAATATATGACCATGAATATGAAGCATACAACATAAACAGAACATTTCATCATATAAACAGCATACATCACATAGGCATGTAAAACTAACAACAACCGGGGTTATGGGAACCCCTTACCTTACACTACCCCCATAGCCTACGCAAACACCACCCTTCTCCCCATACCTAGATTGAAGGTCGCTCCAACGTAAGCTCTTAAGCAAACTGGTTGCGTTTCCCCAAGCGAGTAAGTTAAACCTCCAAGCCTTGACCAATAGTAACACAACAGATTAGTTTCCCAAAAAACGAAAAGGGAAACCAAAAGTGAAGATGAACTATTACCTATAGACTGCCACAGACCAACTAGCTTCCCAAACTGCTTCCAAAACTCCACTATAGCAAGGGATGAAGGGGAAATAGGGAAGAAGGCACTCTAGGTTGCAACAGTGGCTGCTGCAACTAGCAAAATAGGGTTTCACGTTAACCCTCGGGTTCTATGCCAAATTATATAGGGTGCACCTGAGCACGGTCGTGCTCACCCTTGAGCACGGTCGTGCTGGCTTAGTGTCAACGAGACGCGGTCCGCACAGTGAGCACGAGCGTGCTCAACTTAGAACTTGAAACACGCTTCAGCCTTTGAGCACGGGCGTGCTCAACCACCAGAAAGGGACTTTTGAGCCAAAAATCCCACTAAGCCCTTAACCAACCAAACAACTTATAAAAAGCACTTAACGAAAAAGCAGGGTGTTACAAGTCTTGATATCCAAACAATCCAAAAAAATCTGAAAACTGGGCTTAAAAAATAAAAATAAAACCGAACAAAATCGATGTTTATTGGATTTTTTGGACCTTGTTTTGGTGTTGGGCAAGTGGCTTGAGCCAATGGTATAAGGTATTAAAGAGAAGCCTGAGATTCAGGGTTCAAACCCTGGCAAATGACAAGAGTATATAAACACTTAATTTAATTGTTAATGTTTTTTTTGTGTGGATATATTTAGATGTTAATCTAAACTTCTGTTATAATAATTACTTATCATAAAATAGTTTGTTATAATTTTTTTTTGTTTACAAAAATTTTAGGTGAGTTGGCTCTCGAGGACTCAACAGGGCCAGGACAGTCTATTATAATTTTGATAATCATTAAATGAGATAAAATGGTAAACCTATTTAAAATAGATTAAAAGAGTTTGAATTTTTGTTTTACAAAAGATAAATGTATCATTCTTTGATAAATATTCAAATTTAATAACATTATTTTTTATCTGATTAAATATAAATTATTAATATTTATTTTCTTTTTATATTATAAGTGTATAAATAATTGGAACACATTTAGTTTTCTTATATCTTTTATTAAACCACGGTTGGTTTGTTACAATCCATTATAGATATATAGTAGGAGTCTTGATATCCAAACAATCCAAAAAAAAATCTGAAAACTGAGCTTAAAAAATTAAAAACCGAACAAAATCGATATTTATGGGATTTTTTGGACATTGTTTTGTGGAAATTGAACAGATCAAATCAGTTTTCGGATTCTTTTTTTGAAAACATACCAAACCAAACTGAATCGCATAAATTTTCTACTATTTTAAAGTTCCAAACATAAATTGCTTGTTAACTTATAATATCGTTTTGATTTTTAATACGTTATATGTTATATCTATTAATGTTATTTATACTTACTTTTTAATTAGTTTGTGTTGGTAAATACTGAATCATGATCTAATCTCTTATACAAACCGCTTTTTGGTCAGATTAGATTGATTTGGATTTGATTTAGGAATCAATCAAATCCAAACCGAACCACAACTTGTTTTTAGTTTTGATTAGGAAGACTTTTTAACTCAAAACTAATCTAAACCGATCTATAAACAACCTTAATAGATAGGATTCACATTAATTAATGATGGAAAAAAAACCCAGATAGATAGATAGAGAGAGATTCTCAAACCCCATTAGGTGGGACCTTTTAGGATCTATTTGGTAAAAATTAGTAAAACTATAAACCCTAAAAACTAATGGATAACAGATAAGTTAGTTGGTAGTGGATACTCCGTTAGGTGGGACCTTTTAGGCTCTATTTTGTAAAAAATAGTAAAACTATAAACCCTAAACCCTAAAAATTAGTGGATAACGGATAAGTTAGTTGGTAGTGGATGAGCTTATAGTGAACACGAGATGAACAAGTTGTTAGCAAATAGCGAATAAGTAACTGATTGGATTTGAACATCTTATCTCCTTTTTTTTTTATGCACCAAGAATATCTTCCACTGATAATCAAATACCGATCATTTTCAAAGTAGAGAGATCATACCATTGAAGTGTTTATATCCTATCCCATCGAAGTTTTTTCCCTATACATTGCCAAAGGTCAAATCCGATCATCATACATAGGAAACCTAATTAACTACCAACTGTGTTGGATTTTTTTGGTTCATCTCTTTAACTTTATTTAAGGATTTGATTATTATTATTATTATTATTATTATTATTATTAATTTCTTATTCAAAATTCTCTTAAAAAAAGTAAATTTAAATACTCTTTTAGTCTTGTTTGGTTTTTCAAATCGAATGAGTGAAACAAACCTCATTACATTCAGTCATATTTCTAAATGAGAGTCCCTCCTATTAATTTTTAATTTTTGTATACACGTAAATTTTGATATCGAAATTATAATCACTTACTTAAAGAACTCAAGTCTTTTTAGTTTTGCAATAATTTTTTCCCCCAATATTTTACTTACATTGATCCTTCCTTTATGTTATTGTTTTGTTTTTATATATGAATTGGGGTACCCTTATAATCTTTATTCAATATATTTTTTGGCTAAAAAAAAAAAAGAAAACTCGAAGTCTCTTTTGAATGTGACTAATACTTGTATTACTATTTAAATCTAAAGAAGCATAAATCCCACTTTCATTTTTATACTTTTTTTTTCTCTTTTAAATTGATACTTCTTTATATTATATATAGCGAAATTTAGAAAATAAATCTAATGATTATGATATATATGCCATAATGCCATTTGTTGCAAGATAAAAAAATCTAATATGTGAAAAAACAAATTGAAATTGAAATCGTTGCTAGTGAATAAAAAAAAATTATATTTGGGTGATAATGCATATATTTATCAATTTGAATTTTTTTTTTTTTGGTGAAATATCAATTTGAATTTTAATTTTAGGTGATTGATGGATATGATGTGAATATTTAAGGGGTTACTGTTTTTGGTGTTGTGGTAGTACAAATTTTATGCAGCAATGACCGTAAATCACCTAAAATTTATACCTGATTCACCATATATTTGCACATACTTAACCAAAAAATTTATTTCTAAAAAAACCCTATTCACCGGATAATGAACTGAATTCACTATATATTTATACCGATTCACCGAGATATTTGCACATACTTAATCAAAACAATTATTTCTCAAAAAACTCATTCACCAGATAATGAACTGAATTCACCAGATATTTGTACCCGATTCACCAGATATTTACACATACTTAACCAAAAAAATTATTTATAAAAAAAACACATTCACCAGATGAACTGAATTCATCAGATATTTATACTTGATTCACCATATATTTGCACATACTTAATCACAAAATTTATTTCTCAAAAAAACCTATTCACCAGATAATGAACTGAATTCACCAGATATTTATACCGGATTCACCATATATTTGCACATACTTAATCAAAAAAATTATTTCTCAAAAAAACACATTCACCGGATAATGAACTGAATTCACCGGATATTTGTATCCGATTCACCAGATATTTACACGTACTTAATCAAAAAAATTATTTATAAAAAAAATTAAATTTAAATTTTTTTAAAAGGACCCGCTTCTGATCGCATAAAGATAAATACAATTCTGATCACGCACACACGGTGTCGCCGTATGATGTCAAAAAAATCTGTGTCAAATTAACATTGTGTGTGTTTGGATGAGCGTTTGACAAACGTGATTTTGAATGAAATTGATTTGTAGAATTGATTTTGGATAAAAATGAGTTAAAAGTAAAGTGATTCATGTTTGGATGCCTTTATGAAAAAAGTGATTTTTATCAACTCTTGTTGTTTGGATAGTTTAAATCAAAATTACTTTTGGGTGTACAATTACCAAAATGGGTTTTCATGTTTATTTTATATATATATATATATATATATATATATATATATATATATATATATATATATATAGTTTTAGTAGATTTCCTATCCATTTTATTTATTAATTATATATATATATATATTAACAAATCATATAAATATATTTAAAAAAATTTGATTTATTTTAAATGATGAAACTAAATAATTTTATACAAGTTAGTTTAACTTTGGAAGTAAAATACATACAGTACTTTTAGGTTTATAGCTAATAAATTATAAACCTAAAAATAATATAATAGTAATATTTTTAAATTGGGTGAAAATATACCAAATGAAGATAAAAAAAAACAACCAAACACATGCTGATATCTAAAGTAAAAAACACCTAAACTATCGAGAAGTGGAACCATTCTCACTTATTGTTTCATGGTGCAGGAACATAAATAATAGGAATACCTGAAAACACAGTTTGGAATAATTACATAAATCTCATTTTAATGGAACGTGCACACTAAAGATCTCAAAGTAGAGTACCAATTTCTTTCTAGCCCTACAACATTTTGGAATGTTAAATAAAGAAACATGGAACTTCAGACAAAGAAAAAGGTGCTCATGTAATGTACAGAATCACAAACAAGATATGCACAACTTAGGCAAAAAGTTTTTTAAATTTAAATTTGATTGAAGAGATCCAAATGAAGCCCCCATTAAGCACTCCTCCGACTTTCCCATCATCCAAAAGAACAAAGAATCAGGTTGGTAGGATGATGGAGAAAATTCTTCTTCTAAGAATTAATCAAAATGCTCTCCATAGGTGCATACGAATGCTAAATCCTTTCACTGCCAAGCCCTCTTGCTAAATGCTTAAATTCAATATTGTTATAAGCATGGTTAATATGCATACAGGTGCGCATAGCCTAAAACAAATGTGCAGTATAAAAAAAAATTTCTACTTGTAATGTTATTATGATATAAAAAACAAATGTGCATGGTTCTTAGGCTCTTACCATGATATACCACGACAAACCGTCCCTTGCCAAAGGCACTAATAACAAAAATATCAAGATGTTTGATCTACTAACAAATAGTTTTTCATGAAGCACCCTTAGATATATAGAGTCGCAACCAGGATAGGTAAATACAGAGCTTCACAATAAAGTGAATACTTCACTTAGTAACTGCCTACCTTCACTCTACTATCCTCACATTTATCCCCACTAACCCCTAACTATATTCTACAGTAATGATAATAATACAAGCAACTCATCTTGCCCAAGGTTGTTGCAGCTATATTAAACAACCCATCATTTTGCTTCTCTATGTCATCTATTGATGTAAACCCTTTGCAAAGCATTATTACAGGAACTACAACAATTTCATTCTCATGCACAGCAGTGAGACGTGCATCAAGCTTAGTGGCCACAACCTGGTCTTTTTGGATCAGCAACCAAGAAACATCTTGCATTGGTCTACACAACTGTGCCACATCTAATAAGAAAACAACAGGTAAGCATTGATAATTATCTATAAGTTAATTAATAGGACAACAAAAAACTTGGAAACTTGACACTCAAAACATAGCAAGATATGCAGCAACATCAAGTTCCAATCTCTCTTAATATTTTACTTTTAGAACTCAGTTTCAAATATATATAGCAGAGAGGTTCTATCCAAAAATGGAACTATTTCAACTATCTAAAAATAATTTTATGTACATGGATATTAAAGGTCTTTTGATCAACATATTTCAATTGTTGTTACACTAATGTGCATAATATAAGGGGCAATCAGCCAAGGAAAAATATCTCAAGAATGTATACAAATTTTTTTTTAAAAGGGGTCAACAGTGGTTCCTCACTTCCCCCTATAACATGACTCGAGCCCGCAACTATGAGAGCAGGCGAGACAGCTTTTACCAACTGAGCTGCCCTGCTCGTCAAGAATGTATACAACTTCTTTTATCAATGAACAAAATAAGATTAAAAAAATAATATAAACACTTGTTCACTTTTAAGAGACATTTTATCAAACATTTTGAAGACACTCTTTAAAGCTATTAGAGACACACAAAAATATAGACTATACTAATGGGAAGAAGTTAACTATGCAATGCTCATGACTTTGAGGAATTGTTATAAAGAATAAAGGTATGGGTGAAGATTTGTGATAAAGAAATATAACATACCTTGGGACCTCTGAGGAATAAGCAGCTGCTCAAAAAAAGATGGGCAACAAGTATGATAGTGGAAATCCTGATTTTGATAGGCTGGGGAATGCCTTCATGGATGAAGTTCTTCCTCCTTGCAGTAAAGAGGTTAGAAGAGACCAGTAATTTGAGTATTATGTATTCTAAATGACATCTTGGCAATATGCTTATCTACTTGAATTAACAGCATGAAATTGAAGATGCTCATGTCAAGGCTGGTGAATATCCTGAATGTCCAAGTCCAAGTACCCTGTTGCAGAATCCACAGGAAAAGAAGCAGCAGTAATCTGTTGAGGAGGAAGAAGGACAAAAGAAGGCAAAACCAGATACTTTATTAGATCTGAATGTTCCTGGTGATGATTCTGCTCTTGGATGCAGTCCACAACTCATTCCCATCAACCATAAGTTTGAGAAACTGTTGTTGTATGATATAGAAAATTATGTTTTCGAAAATGTAAAATAATATTTATGCTAGATAGGCTTGCAAAATTTTATATTATAAATGCAGACTCATTTACTAGACCAATACAACAAAGCTTTATATTTTAAAAATGCAGACTCATTTTCTTCATCTATCATCTACAACATATTGATTTAGAAACTTTGTCAATCAATGTATTTTATTTTCAAACCTTGTGGTTGTGGATGACTTGCAAAATTTGATTTGTCTATAACTTTTATTATTTATGGTTTGGTTTAATTCAGAAATGGAACAGATAAATGCGAGATTTGCAAAATTGCTATTGGGTGAGGATATGTCTGATGGAGGAAAGGCAGGAAAGGTTTTTTTCAACAGCTTTGGAATTGTCAAATGCATTCACAAACCTATCTGGTATGTTGACCTCTTGCTTTCTTTCTCCTTCATAAAAGACACATCATTCTTTCTATACTGCTTAAGTTATGATGGACAAATATTGTGTTGTTCCTTCTATTTTCAAGAGATCTTGATAGCAGAAATCTTTCAAATAATTCATTGTCAGTTTCTATCACTATTTTCTTTATGAGAATGCAGCTGCTGTTTTTGTTGAACAAAAGCGCCTAGAGCCAATGCCGCCAGAAAGGAAAGCAAGATGGAGAAAAGAAATTAGTGAGACTTATATATTCTTATCATAAAATTGGTGTTTTGATATAGTACCTGAAATGTCATGGATACTCAAGTTTATAGTAGTGTTTGTATGCGTGTACATCTTCTGCATCAACTATATTTGGTTATATGATTCTGGCACTTACTTTTTATTTTTGCAAAGCTTACGCATTTTTGTATGACTTGTGCCTAAATGTGCACAATTTGATTATAAAGTACAAATGTGACGATTGAGCTATACCAGTGGGTAGCACAAAACAGTGACATTTGCAAGCATGAATTATAGCTTTTTGCTGGTCTGATAATGTTACATATGTGGATGTTTTGATGAACGTGAATTATAATAAGGTGGTTGTTACCTTTTTCATTGTATAAGTCAAGTGTAGTGACATTGTTCCTTTTATCCCAGGAGCTTTGCTTTCCTACTGTTTTCAACCTGTATATCTTTCTTCAATTACTGTTGCTCTACCCCTTAACATTCCAGTTAATTTTCATTTTGAGGATAATTGAAAAGAGCTTTGTATGATCATATCCTTACCTTTTTCAATGAGCTAACAAGTCCACATCGAGTGAATCAGGTCCGACGAATATTCGGTATCTTAGTAACAAACTTAGTTCTTCCCCCCTACTATTTTCCTTCTGTCCCTTGCCACATAAGTAACAAACCCATGTGTAGATGCATTCCATGGAATTGACCATGGATCAGAGGATAGACGTTTGACAAGAATGGTCACCTATTGGCATTTTTTAATTTTTTAGGTAGCTGAGATCTAATTTTTTAATTCTTTTTTCCAATATCCCCCACCTTAGCTTTTAGCTTTCTTCTTTATTCAAGCAAGGGCTGATGGCATTTTTCTAGATGTATCATTTTATAGTTAATCAAATAGGGATACAGAATTTGGCCCACCAGCAAGCAAATATGCAGTCACTTCCTCTGTATTATTTATTTTTTGCATCTGTATGGTTTATAGTTGTTTGATTCCATAAGTAATGGAGGTACATTAAGGAACGTGGACAAGAACACCAGCACCTCACACATCAACCATTTGTTCTTTTGTCTTTAATAGTTGGCTCTATAGCTCAATTGATATGTGCCCGTGAATTATTCTTAGCATGTCATGTACTACGAGTCAGCTCAGCGACCCGTGCGAGATTGGTTGGTGAAGACTTGAAGTCTATTGTATGTTATGAACCATTTTATTTTTTCTAGCTGAAATTAGTTGACTTGCTCTCATCTCAAAGTTTATTCTTTAATTTGGTTGGAAAGTATAGTCAAAATGTTGGCCAAACTAATATAATCAAATTTGGAACTTCTTAATTTGTCAAAAGAAAATAAGAGGTGGTTTTGGTGTAGATTCATTTATTTTCTATTTTTCTTGGTACAACTCCATATTCGAATACGCTTTGATGGTGTTAGTGTGTTTGGTAAACAACTCAAAAAAATAATTAAATCAGACTATAATTCAGTGTTATTAAAATCGAATCGGATCGGTCGGTCTGATCGGTTCACTCGGAAATCGGACCCATGTTCGATCTGGTCAGCATATTGGACCGCATAAGCTGTCGAACTGGTGTTGACATGGTCTAGCTACAGTGGAAGCGCATGGAATGGAATTAGGCCCCTCTAACATATATATATATATATATATATATATATATGTTTTTGTGTGTGTGTGTGTGTGTGTGATATATATCGGTTCATCCAGTGACCCAATTAACCCAGTGACTTGACCGAGTCAACTGTTATGATTTCCTCATTATATTTTTTCAATTCGATGACAACTCAGTTAAATTCTTATTAGTTTAGTGATTAAATTTAACAAAAACATATATTGTATGTTTTTAACCAAAATGTTTTTTCCACTTGAAATCAATTGAATTACTCTTAGCTCAAAATTTCTTCTTTAGTTTGGTTTGGAAACTGTAATGAAAATGTTCGACAAACTACTATAAACATAGTTGTTTGCAACTTTAAGACATTTATTTGTGTGCCATAATTGGCACAATCAAAACTGAATTAAAATTTGTAACTTAATCTGTAATAGATTGTATTGATTCCTAAGTTAGTTATTTTGTATATTAGTGTTAATTTAAAATGACGTATAAATCAATATTCATGTTTTGATGATACATGTTATGGTCCATCCATCCTTCTTATAATCAAATCATTTAAGAATATTAAAAAATAATATTTATATGATTAATACTCGTGCGTGATGCACAGGCCACAACACTAGTTATAAACATATGTGAATACAATTTTTATTGCGAGAGGATAAAAGGAGTGAATTTTTCTTTTTCTTTTTTTTTTTGACAAAAGAAAAGCTAAGCAATTTTATTAATAATGGAGAATGCAATATATTCGGTAACAGCATCACGAATTTGGAAAATGGTAATATATGTAGCCAACCCTAACAAAGAATAAGTGCAACACTCTGATTTTCACTGCTTTTAATAACAAAAATATATGTGAATATGTTTATACGTTTATTTGAGTGTTAGAAAATTATTTTAAATGAACTGAGTTCATCATCTTACTCTACTTGATTGTAGAAAGCTACGATTAAAATTTAGGTTGAAAAGTCGGGCGAAACCCGGCCTGCGAATTTCACTGGCAGTATATTTATACTGATTGGGAGGCCTAATTTTAATTCCTGAACGAAAAACTTAAGGTTTTTATTTAATTTCCTACAATTGTGTATTTTTAGAACTATTTCATTAAAAGTGAAATAATATATGTTTTACGGGTGTTATATTCAAACGGGTGAACGACGAAGCTGATTACAGGAGTTTCGGGACTCGATAAGTGGATAAATCCTATGTTCTCTTATGAATAAGTCAACCATGTGAGAGGATTAATGTGGCACAAGGTTAAGTTGGCAATTTTTAATTTCATTTTGATCCTTAAACTTTCTCTTAATTCCATTTGGTCCCTAAACTAGCTTCCAAGATACTCTAAGTGAAGTGGATCAATTTTCATGCTTCCAAACCATAATGGACTGTGGTTTTTGAGGCCCAACACCATGGCCAAGATGTTGTTCTCCATGAAGCCATTTCTACTCATAAACTTTCCTATGTTATTCTTTATGTCTTAAGCATTTTATTGCTTGCAAATCAAGTAAATGGACTTAGACTTCTTCAAGCCCATTTCACAAGGCCCAAGTCCATGGCCCATGAGGATTGCTTCATCAACTTGGATGAGCCAACTTTCTCTCCAAGTCATTCTCATTTACTACCATCTTCTCCAAACTTCTCCATTCTTCTATTTTCTCTCTAACTCCATAAGCTTGAGTTTGTGAAGCAACCTGGAAATTCTTGCACTTTTTTTCAATTCCAAGAGGTAATCCATGATCCTCATCATCATTTAGCTATATGTTCTTTAATAAGTTTTTCATTTCAAAGCCTTAATCATCGTTTTCAATTCCTAAATCTAGAAACTTTGAAATTGTTTAGAAAATCAAAGAAAAATCCTTAAAATATGAAATCAATTTCTATGTTCTTGTTATCATCCTTATATTCATAATCCAAGAGTATGACTTAAACCAAAATTTCCTCCCTATTAAACCTTGTATGGCCGAAACCCTGTGATGTGGGTGGAGGAAGATTTTGTTCATTTCTTATGAAAATGATCTTGTATTTCATTCTTCTAGTATGTATTTATGTTGAATCCAAGTTCTTGTACCAAACCAAAATATCTTGTTCCACTTTTTGGTTCATGGCCTAAAATGAATGATTTGTTTCAATCTTTGTTGTTAATCACTAATCCTATGTCTTAAGTACTTAAGGATCACTAATCCAAAGACTTAAGAATTTTAGAAATTTTCAGCCACCAAAACTCATCATGGCCGAACCTATATGTTAAGAGAAACAGGTGATTTTATTTGATTGTTTGTAATTGGTTGGTTGTGGTTGTTGAAGGTTAAGTGTGTCAGTTATACGTGAGTTGTGACACCAGAGTTTGACGTACGTTTGAGAAAGGAAATCGGGAGATAAGTTCTTCAAGAGGTAAGGGGAGAATACCTAAGGAGTTTTTCCTATAATCATGTGTTATCTAGTTGATGTCTATATTATTATCTGTGGTGTTTGTTTCAGTTGTGTTATTTTTATCTGTGATGGTTTATCTGCATTTAAATTGTTTATCTGCAGTTATATATTATAATGTTGTGATGCATAGTCTGCCTGAGAATATTGATATGATGTTGTTGTTGATTGTTGTTCGAGAAGCCTGACAATGGTCAGTGGTCAATTAATTAAACGAGATAAAAGCTTTAAGAAGCTTCACGAGTAATATTCAGTATTTAATTGAGAAATATTGGAATATATTATGATTTAAATAATTATTTGAGAAAAAAAGAAATTTTCAAAAATATTATTATTTTAATGATTTACCGGTGTAAGAGTGAACTATGAGTCACAGTGAGGACGTATCTGTGAAATTATTTTGTATTGTTAATTTTTACGTAAGAAATTTCGTAATATTATAAAAAAATTATTTTATAAAATTAATCTTCGAAAATAACTTAATTATAATTTTATAAAATTATTTAAAAGGAAAAGGTTAAGAATTGGCTTAAATGGCTTTAAAAAGGCTAAACGACGACAATTTGGAAAAGTATAGACGGCAAGTATTCCTAAAGCGGCAGTACGTATTTTAAACAAATTTGAGCCTCAAGTGACTCTCTTTTCTAAAAATTAAACTTTTAGTAACGATGATTTTATAAAGGAATTTTCAATTAGAAATGATTTTCTAAAAACAAATTTTTATTCAACGATGTTATTCCGTCAACTTAGATAAGTTGCGGAGATTTTGTTTTGAATTTGTGTTTCACAAACAAAAGACGGTGTTCATGTTGAAAAATATACCTAGTATCCGAGACGTCGTGATACCAGTGTTCTATAATAAAAACATGAAGATCTTTGATCCGTGTGCGGATGAGAATTTTAAGACGTTGAAAATGATGAGACGATGAGAATTTTAAGACTTTGAAGACGATGAATTGTCGTAAGCCACTTTGAGTTTCGACAAGAATATAATGAACAAAAATAAAATGACGAGAACAAAATGTTTTACTTTTACATTTACGGCAGACGTGCCCGACGTTGTTTAACGTGAGACCTTAATGGAAAAGGTATCATGTGATGGTGTATCATTATGCTTGAATGGATAATGAGACGATGTATATGTATCATTGTGCTTATATGTACAATGAGATGATGTATATGTATCATTGTATTTAAATGGACAATAAGAATGTGTATTATTGTTGTGCTTAGCTAGTGATAGCGTGAATCTGCAAGTGAACGCTTCATCGTCAAGTAGTAAAAAGATCGAACCCACAGAGACCATGATCTTAAACAACAATTAGTTATTAAATTAATTAAACTAAACAAGAAAAAGATTTGATTTTTGAAATAAGAATTAACTAACAAATCAAGTATTTAAAACGCAATCAAACAGAATCACAAAGCTAATCAAATCTGGGGTTTTTCAAATTAAAAGAGATTTCCAGGAATTGGGTTACCAACAAGACTGCTTATGTTACTAAATTGACTACCCCTCTTGTTAATTATCAAAATTGCTTTGAAGGTGAATTTATCCTAATAAAGTTAATGTTCCATCTCGAGATACAAGAACCGTTCCCAATTAAACCAACCCCTACTCTTGCAGTAATTGTATTTAAATTGAACCCATTAAGATTTGTGACAATTCAATGAACCCTCGAAAGATGCTTCTAACTCTCGTGATTTAAGTCATAAGTTCAATTCCTATAGATCCGATACCTAAGTTCACTGCTAAGTTCGTCCTTAGAGTATCTACGACATGCAAACAAGTGACCACCAAATTTACAAGTAATTCAAATAATAGGAATTAAATCGAAAACAAATTAAAATTAACAAGAAAGGAAAAACGGTAATTCATCACATAAAACGAGTCTTGGGCATAGCCCCAATTCCTATAAATAAAACGACTACTCACGCGTTGCCATGTTCATAGCAATCTTGAATAACAAAAGCATAAAAATCCTAAGAGAAGAGAAGAAATTGAGAAGAAGAGAAATCCTAATTTTTGCCAATTGGTAGCAGCCCAAAGATGACTATTTTCGAGCCTAATTGCCCTATTTATAGTATAGGTTAACTTGGATTTGAAACTATTACAAAATCAGATCAAATCAGCAAATCTTTTTTCTAGATTTTGCGCGTCACGACCGTGATGCCTGTCATGGACAGGCCGTGACCAATTCTGACTTGGAGAGCTTGGGCTGTTTGCCTATCATATCCGTGATAGGTTCTGTTTTTTGCAATCTTCATTTTCTTCAGCCATAGGCGATCATGGTCGTGATGCTTGTCACCCCCAGGGCATGATGGGCTCTACTTGACTCATTTTTCTTGTTTTTCAAGCAAGTCCTCATGCAAACTCCAACATAACTGGTCTTGAGCAATTTAATCATCAATTCCTCCACACAAACACCACAAAACCACCTTACCCGTTCCAAGGTAAAAACTAACAAATGTCAAATTAAAAATGCCTAAACTACATGAAAATGCATGCAAAATGACAAAGAAATATGAGGGGAAATAACACTCATCAAACTACCCCAAGCTTAAGATTTTGCTTGTCCTCAAGCAATCACTAAGGCCAGAAAAGATAAACAGTTAGAGCACAGACAGTGAATCAAGAACCCGAGTAACAAATCCAAGTAACAGGCACATCCAATAAGTAATCAATTTCAAGTCCAATTAGAATCTAAGGTTCCCTAAATTCATGTCTCTCACTAATTCGGGAACTCTTCTTACCTCACTCAAGTGTTTTAAGGACATGTGACAATTCACTCAATTTCCTTAAGGAAGGTATCCTACCATAAGCTTGACTATTAACCAAATCTCTACTTTATTAATGAAAACACATAAGAATCAAGAGGTCTTTTATTTTGGTTGTAATGGGGCCATGGGATTAATCATTAGGTGGGGAAACCAAGAAAGGAAAAATTCAAGAAGGCTAACAAAATATAAAACAATGCAAAGCATGACAACCTTCTAAAATACCTCTTTTGGGATTTATCGCACTTTTCCACCTTTCTTTCTTTCTTTCTTTCTTTCTTTCTTTATCATCCCCTTCTCCATTTATTATTTATTTATTTATTTATTTGGAGAAAGGGATATTTTCAATTTAAGAGCAATATTTTTTTTTCTAACTTTTTCATCCCACAGATTATTTTTTCAAACCACCTTTTTGCCCTTAATGCAATACTTTCAAAGGTGTCATGCCATGCATCATTTATCAAAATCAATCAAGGTACCAAGAAAAGCATTTTATTTTATTAGGCTCAAAATTGGGCAAATAAGGGGTAACATTTAATCAGTCAAAGCTTAGAAAACCAGAAAAATACCTAGTGCCTCAATCATTTTCAAATATGTTTTCAAAAAATTTTAAGTTTCAAAACGGTTTCAAGTAAAGTTCTAGAGAATACAATCCAAGAGGAATAAAATACTCAACACAAAGAATGGGGTAAATTTAGTGAGTACCCCTTTTAGGCTAAAAAATCTCACATTTAGTAGTTTAAAATCAATGAGAAACACAAATCCAAGGAACCACATGCTAATTATCAACTATCAAAAGATCATCTCAAGCATTTTTATTTTTAGCCTATTAAAAGAATACAAAAATTGGATTCAAAAATTCACTGCCTCAATTTATTTGGCACAAAGTTTTCACAACTGGATGCATACTATAAGCAAGGGGCAATCTAATCATGTGATTATGCAAAACTATGCCTATATGAATGCAACATGCAAAAATGCAAAAATAAAACAAAAATAATACCCCTACCCCAAGCTTAAAAACTTACATTGTCCCCAACGTAAATAATCAAGTGTGAGGAAGGATAAAAAAAAATGGACCAACTCATTGAGGTGGTGGTGGGTGCTGGCTCAGATGCCAGTCATAGAGCTGCTGGATCATGGTTCTCTGCTCGCGCAGCTCTTCCATTATGTGCTCCTGGTTCACTGGAATAGTATCAAAGGTGGATGAGAACCACGTATAAGGATCTTCAGATGATGTACCTGCAGAGGAAGAAGAAGATGGGCGCCCAGATGGCCTAGCCGGCAGAGGAAGAAGAAGATGGGCGCCCAGATGGCCTAGCCGGCGGTGGAAGGCGTAACGGCCTTAGTATCTCAATAGGCTCATGCTCCTCTCCCACTGGCATTTTCCAATTTACCGGATTTTTTATATCCAAGAGTGCGGGCTTAGAGAGAGGAATTGAGCGTCTGCGCTCTGGGTGAGTCAGGCAGTAGATGTCATTCTCCTGGACGATCATCCCCATGGTCTCACAGGCCTGCAAGGTAATACGTGTCCACCCTGGGCGGGCTCAAAACCATCCAAATCAAACTGAAAATTATGGCATATGGTGGTGATTAAGCCACCAATGATAATAGTACCACTTGAGCTCTTGGAAACCTTTAAAAGGTTCCTATCCAAATATGACCCCGTGTCCACATTGCTCTCATGATGGAGCATGGACCAAAGTATAAGAACATCATCCTGGCGGACGGATCTGTCACTCTCCCCACGGGCAAACAAGGTGTTGGCTATGATCATATGCATATACCTTAAGCTCGGGTTAACAAGGCATGTGGACTTGGACGTCCTATCATCAAATCTTTTTCCCTCATAATTAACTCTAGTCCAAAAATCATTTACATTAAACTCGGAGGTGTATCTCCTGTCACCCCTTACAGGTAGACCAAGAATTTCATTCAACTCAGCGAGGCTCAGCACAAAATCCTAGTTAAAAAGCCGGAATGTAATCCGAGCCTCAATGCAATGTGGCCCTTGCAGAATTTCAGCATTTAGAGAGCTCAAGAACTCCAGAGTAGGGCCAGCAAATGCAGGGTATCGGGTACGAGCAAACTCGCTCCACCTGTTGTTTTCCAACATCCAGTTAATGTCAACAGTCAGGCCTAGAGTGTCTATGCAGGCATCATCAATATACTTTGTTTGGACTATTTTCTTATTTTTCAAAAGGTTAAACCTAAATTGTTGAGAAGTATTCTTGAAAACAATTCCATATCCATGGTCATCAGTGTCAGAGTCAGAAGAGTTCGAAGAGTTGCCTAAGTTCCTGTTTCCCCTTGTACGAGGGCGTGAGGCTTCGCTAGCCCTTTGGCGCTTGCTTGCCATAATCTCTCCAATGAATCCCAAAGCACCAGAATGCACAATCCCCTCTGTTGATTTCTTCAAATTCGAATTATAAGGGTTTGGGTTCCAAAATTAGGGCTTTTTGATTTTGCCCAAAATTGAAGGAGTTAGCTTGATTGGGTTGATGGGTTAGGTGTAGGAAGGAAGGAAACTAAGTTTTTTTAACATGGGTGTCATGGAGGAGGTGAGTTTTGAAGCTATTAGTGTATGGGAATGGAGAGAGTGAGGAGATGAAGAAGAAGGTGAATAGGAGGGAGAGATGTTGATGGTTGTGTTTTTGAGTGATTTTTGAATGAAAATGGATGGAGAAGGAGACTTGTGATGGTGTCTAAGGAGGTTATAGAGAGGAGGAGGAAGAGTGGAGGTTGAAGGTGGGTGGGGGACTTCATCTGCATAAAAATCAGCAGGGAGAAGAATTTCTGCGTTTTAAAACGTTGTTGGCTGTCGCGACCGTCCCGTCCGGGCGCCGCGAAAAGGGATGAAAAAGAGGAGGAGTCGCCACCAATATTTTTATTTGGGAAAAACATTGGAAAAACTACTTATTTTAAGGAAAACTGGTCTGAAAAAGAGAGAGATGAGTCCGGGAGCCAGTTACGAGTAGGGAAGGTGTTAGCACCCCACGTCGCCCGTTTAAAAAAACGGTACCTCAAGTTAATTGTGCAAAAACATTTTAATATTTATTTTACCCCAAAAATTATTTATATGAACGAATTATTTTTAATTTTTAATATTTTTATTAATTTTATATTTTTTAATTTTGTTTATGAAGACTGAGTGAGGTTGAACATGGCACATGAGTCCACAGGGTAACCTTGAAAAGAAAAGTTTAATTATTTTGATTAATTATTTTAACATAAAAAGAGACACACAACAAAGAAAATTTATTTTTGGCTTGACAAGATGATTTATCTTGCTCCTACGTATTCCCGGGTGCGATGGGAAACTCAAAGACACGTAGTTCTTTTGGAAAACGATTTGATTGGTTGATTAATTTTATATTTTGATAAGGATTTGATTTATTTATTTTATTATAAAAAGATTTTATTTCAATGTAAATTCACCTTTGCACAGAGTCCAAGATAGCAGTGCTATACGATAAACTCTTACAATTCAGACAACACTTGAGGATGAATAAGTCCATACATCAATGTCGTGGATTGTTGCGTGAATTCAAAAGATATTTTTTTATAAAATGAAATTGGGTAAAATTGATTAAAAGTTTAAATTAAAAAAAAACATTTAATATTATTTTTTAAGGGATTCACTCTTGCACAGGGTTGAAGATAGCAAGGCTATACGATGAACCCTTACTATTCATACAACACTTGAGGATGAAAAATCATACATCAACATTGTAGATTGTTGCATGAACCCAAAAAAAGATTTTTATTTCAAAACATTTTTAATTAAATTCTTATTTAAAACAAGGATTGAAAATATATTTTTATATTTTTATGTTTTGTGATTTCAAATGTTTTTTTTTTTTGGGTGCATTTTATAACTTAGCATCAATTGGAAAGAAACATGGCCTAATAAGTAGCTAACTGGCCCAGACAGAACAGACCCAACAAGCTAATAAATCCTCATAAAAATGAAAACAAAGTTAAGAAAAGCAAAAGGAGATCAGAAGTTAGTCTCCTTCTACATTATCAACAAAAGACCCAGGAGCAGCAGATGGAGAGGATGACGGCGACGGAGGACGAGCTCCTCACGCGGCGGCTGGTCAATGACGGACTCGCGGTGGCTGATCGGCGGAGGACGCAGGCGACAGAGGACACGCAGCAGAGGGAGGAACACGGATCTGGAGGTTCTGTAGAGGCTTGCGACGGCGAGATCCGGTACGACGGTGGCTGGGTTGGTGTCGCGGTGATGGTGGAGGAGGCGTGGACAGGGGAGGAGCTCGCAGCAGGGATGGTGGTGGTGGACGAACCAGAAACGCGGATCTGCACCTCCCCAGCGGCGGAGGTCGCGGTGGTCTCGCGATCTGAGGAAGAAGAAGGAGGATGTGGTGGCTGTGGGAATGAAGTGGGGGTGGCGCCGGATTTGAGAGGGGGAGGAGGAAGATGAAGTTACAGTGGGGAAGGGGTCTGCACTTGTAAAGTAAGGAAAGGAATAGAGAGTAGAAGATGTGTGTCTTCTGATTTTCTCTATTTTTTCTTTGTGTTTTGTTGTTGTTGGCTTGGTTGAAGAAGATGAAGAATGAGAGGAAGGAGATGATGCAGGCAGGAAGATGGAGAAACAGGGACCTCTTTTACTGGCCCCCCCCCCCCCCCCCTTTTTCTAATGTGTTCTCTCCAACTTATAGCAAAAACCAGTGAATAAAAATGACAAAATGTTTCAGGCCAGCTGGGGATGAAAGGGACTATTGATGGGGTGTTGCAGAGATTGAACCATGCTCCAGTCATCTCTCCATTTCCATTTTTAGTGTTCCACTCCTCTGATCTAGGCAAAATGCTCTTCCCCATGACTGAAAACTACCCAAAAATGGGAGCCTATTTGCTTGAGCCTTGTGCTGAGAAGAGCTACAGTGGTGGAGTGAATTAGTGGAGAAAAAATTTCAGAAGAAGTTTTTTTTTATTTTTTTATTTTTTATTTATCATTATTTTTTTCCACAACTTTAATTAAAAAGGCATCCGGACAAAATTAGGTGTTCACATTGGCTACGTCACGGGCAGGCCGTGACCCATTCTGAGCTGCTTGATCCTTCGCATCATGGCCGTGATGCATTCTGTTCTACCGGGTTGCTTCACATCACGCCCGGGAGGGCAATCACGGTCTGGGCGTGACCAATTCTGCCTCCCCCCCCCCCCCCCCCCTTATTCATCCAGGCCATGATCTTCTCTGACTTTTTTTTTTCCATGCCTTTTTTTTTTGCTCTTCATGCCTTCCTAACCTGAAAATACTTGCCAAATCTATTAATTTGTGATCTTTCTCCTCTTAATCTTCTCTAATTATTCAAAAGCAAAATTCCAAAACAAAATAATAAGGGAAAGAAAGCTTGGGTTGCCTCCCAAGAAGCGCTTATTTAAGGTCCTAAGCTTGACCATAGTCCCTTCAATCCTTGGTTGTTGGATCGAGGAGGGAAAGTGCAACCTTCTTTTCAAGTGGATGTTCTCCAAGGTAGTGCTTCAACCTCTGTCCATTGACTTTGAATGTTCCACGTTCCTGGTTCCAAACCTCGACGGCACCATATGGAAACACTTTCATAACTTTGTATGGTCCGGACCATCTAGACTTGAGCTTTCCTGGAAATAACCGCAACGTTGAGTTTTAGAGTAGCAATAGTTCTCCCTCATGGAATTCTCTATGAAGGATATGATTATCATGCCATCTCTTTGTTCTTTCTTTGTAAGATCTTGCGGACTCATAAGCATCCAATCTTAGCTCGTCAAGTTCATGAAGTTGAAGGAATCTCTTTTCTCCAGCGGCCTTTACATCAAAATTTAGCATCTTAATAGCCCACAAGGCCTTATGCTCAAACTCGACTGGTAAGTGACATGGCTTTCCATAAATAAGTCTAAAGGGTGTCATCCCAATAGGAGTCTTGTAAGCCGTACGGTAAGCCCAAAGAGCATCATCAAGCTTTAATGACCAATCCTTTCTAGAACTTGAAACAGTCTTCTCTAGCATGCTCTTTATTTGTCTATTGGAAACTTCGACTTGACCACTTGTTTGAGGATGATAAGGTGTAGCAACCTTATGAGTAACTCCATATTTGAGTAGGAGTTTTTCAAACTGTTTTTCTATGAAGTGCGATCCTCCATCACTAATAATTGTCCTTGGAATTCCAAACCTCGAAAAAATTACCTTCTTGAATAGCTTGATCACGGTCTTTGCATCACTTGTTGGGGATTGAATGGCTTCCACCCATTTAGAGACGTAATCAACGGCTACAAGAATGAACTTATTGTTGCAAGAGGAAGGGAAAGGTCCCATGTAGTCAACTCCCCAAACGTCAAATATCTCCACTTCTAGCATTGTGTTGAGTGGCATTTCATGCCTCTTGGAGATTTTTCCTGTTCTTTGACATGGATCACAAGCAAGCACGAACATTAGGGCATATCTGAAAATATGAGGCCAATAGAAACCGGCTTGAAGCACCTTGGCCGTTGTCTTTGAGGCACTAGCATATCCTCCATAAGATGAGGAATGACAACAACTCAATATACTTGGAACCTCGACCTCTGGAATACACCTTCTATAAATGCTATCCACACACTTGCGAAAAATGTAAGGCTCATCCCACACGTAATTCTTAAGATCGAAAAAGAACTTCTTCTTCTGTTAATAATTGAACTTCGGTGGTAGAATCCCACATACAAAATAATTCACAAAATCCGCATACCACGGATCACTCTCTCCCGAGATGGCCAACAGTGGCTCATCGGGAAAAGAATCATCTATAGGCAAGTTGTCCTTCTCATGTTCCAGCGATTCAAGTATTGATAGGTGGTCCGCAACCAAGTTATTTGTCCCTCTCCGATCCCGAATTCTTGCAAGAGAAGGATCCATCAGATGAGCCTAGGCTTTCCTTCCTTATTGCTCATGAGATACTTTAGTGTGGAGTGGTCGGTGTACACAATGACCTTAGACCCCACAAGGTATGATCTGAACTTCTCAAATGCAAAGACTACCATGAGCAACTCTTTCTCAATGGTGGCATAATTGGCTTAAGCTCCATCTAGATTTTTGCTTGCATAGTAAATCTAATGAACTTTCTTGTCTATCCTTTGTCCCAACACCGCTCCCACGGCATAGTCACTGACTTCACACATAATCTCAAATGGCTCATTCCAATCCAATGTTTGCAAAATGGGAGCGGTGGTCAAGGCTTCAACCTACAAAAGGCACTCAAACATTCCTCATTAAAATCAAATGGAACATCTTTCATCAATAAGTTATATAAAGGTTTAGAAATTTTTGAAAAATCTTTGATGAAACGCCGTTAAAACCCTGCATGTCCCAAGAAACTTCTAACTCCTTTCACATTTACCGGTGGGGGCAATTTTTCAATAACATCAATTTTGGTCCTATCCACCTCAATACCTCTTCCAGAAATCAAGTGCCCAAGCACTATACCCTCTTTTACCATAAAATGACACATTTCCCAATTCAATACCAAATTAGTTTCTTCACAACGCTGCAAAATCTTAGAAAAATTTGTTAAACAATCATCAAAGGTAGTTCCATAAACAGAAAAATCATCCATAAAAACCTCTATGATGTTTTCAATAAATTCAGAAAAAATTGCAGTCATGCATCTTTGAAAAGTAGCCGATGCATTACATAGACCAAATGCATTCTCCTATAGGCAAAAATGTCATAGGGACAAGTAAACGTGGTCTTTTCTTGATCACTAGGATGTAGAGGAATCTGATGAAAACCAGAATAACCATCCAAGTAACAAAAGTATGAATGCATAGCTAACCTTTCAAGCATTTGATCAATAAATGGGAGAGGGAAGTGATCTTTTCTTGTTGCCTTATTAAACTTCCTATAATCAATGCACATTCTCCAACCGGTTACCGTTCTAGTAGGGATTAATTCATTATTTTCATTTTGAATAACAGTCACCCCCCCTTTCTTAGGAACCACATGCACTGGACTAACCCACTCGCTATCGGAGATTGGATAAATAACCCCCGCATCTAACAACTTAAGCATTTATTTCTTAACCACCTCTTTCATATTTGGGTTCAACCTACGTTGATGCTCAATGGATGGTTTATGCTCATCTTCCATTAAAATGTGATACATGCAAAAGGAAGGATTTATGCATTTAATGTCATCAATTGTGTATCCTATCACCTTTCTATGCATTCTAAGCTCTCTAAGCAATTTCTCAGTTTCCAACTCATTCAAGCTAGCATTCACAATTACCGGATAGGAAGAGTTCGAAACAAGAAATTCATACCTCAATGTAGAAAGAAGGGGTTTTAGTTCTACCTTAGGAGCTTCTTCATCTTTCAAATCTTTATTCTTTGGTTTCGACTCAAGTTTTTCTTTTCTTGCTTTGTGAGGGGAAATTTCCGGACTAGCCTCCAAGAGGCGGGCATAATCCCTTACTTCTCCTCCATGAGCACTTAAGTTTCCACCAATCAAGCACATCTCCAACGGATCACCAAGACAAGCTTGAGCAGATTCTTCTTTCACCGCTTGGTGCACTAAGTCAACCTTGCAACAAGAATCCTCAAAAGAAGGGTGTTTAATAGATTTAGCTAAATCAAATTCAACTTTATCATCACCCACAGTTAAAGTCAATTTTCCATTTTTAACTTCAATAATTGCTCCCGCGGTAGCCAAGAAAGGCCTACCAAGAATAATGGGGATATGAGAATCCTCCTCCATTTCAAGTACCACAAAATCCGCAGGAATGAAAAATTTACCCACTTTAATATGAACATCCTCCAAGATGCCTACCAGGAATTTGACGGACCGATCCACCAATTGAAGTGAGATTGTTGTGGGTTTTAGTTCACCCATCTCTAACTTCTTGCAAATAGAGAGGGGCACAAGACTAACACTAGCCCCCAAATCACAAAGAGCTTTATCAAAACTAGTGTTACCAATTAAGCAAGGAATAGAGAAACTACCTGGATCTTTCAATTTAAGAGGCAATTTATTTTGAATTAAAGCACTGCACTCCTCAGTTAAAGATACTGTTTCATAATCCTCTAGCTTTCTCTTATTAGACAATATATCCTTAAGAAATTTAGCATATGTGGGCATTTGTTGTAACGCCTTAGTGAAAGGTACATTCATGTACAATTTCTTAAGGACCTCTAGAAATTTCCCAAATTGCTTATTAACTTGGCCTTAGCCAACCTTTGAGGGAAATGTATTGGAGGTTGGTAAGGTGGTGGAGGGACATACTTAGACACTTTTTCACTAGGTTCTTCCTCTTCTAAGGGTTGTGTCTTAGTAGGTTCCTCTTCCTCATCTACACTCTTGCTATCACTTTCATCTTTAGCTTTGGGATCCTCAAGTTTCTTACCACTCCTTAAACTCACAGCTTTACATTGTTCATTACTTGGATTCACTTCAGGTTGTACAGGAAATTTGCCCGGTTGCCTATTTGAATTGCCCGCTTGTTGGGCAATTTGAGTTTCTAACATCTTGTTATGAATGGCTAAGTTATCTACCTTAGATGTTAACTCTTTTATTGCCTCATCGACTGCCCTACCCTGTTGCCTAAATTCTTCATTTTGCTTTGTTTAAGTAGTAACAAAATTTTCATAAAAGACTCAAGTTTAAACTTTTGTACCTGAGGATACCCCGATGAGGGTTTCCTATTACCTTGGCCTTCTTGGAATTCATGGTTCAACGTGTTGTTGTAGTTCTCGTAGGAGAGATAAGGACTATTCTTCCTTCCTTGGTTGTAAGAATTTGGGGGAACATAGTTTGGCAACTTCGGGTTCGTGTCATAGAAATTGTGACAAGAGTTCACTTGTTCCTCCGAAGCACTGGATCCAGGAGCAATACCATGCGGGCACTCCATTATGTCATGTCCCTGTGTTGCGTGATTTTTTAGATATAAAGGCAAGTGCACCTTGTCGCATACAAGTAATACGGTGGTGAGACCGGTTATCGTATCCACAGGGATCGGTTGCCAATTACCAATTCACAAACTCAACAACTATTTAGACTAAAATGTGGATGGAAGGGAGTTCTAACATGTAACAAAGCAATACAATATTTTTTGTCTTTTTGGACTTTTAACAAACACTTGGAGTGCAGAATTTACAAATGGTTGAGATTGTCAGGTTTAGACTACACTAATCCTCCCTTGATTGCAATGAAATGGCTAACAACACAAGTCCTAATTCAATAATGACAATCAAGCCTTTTCTAAAATACTCAAGCCTAATGTCTTAGGTGCATTGAGCCTAAAACCCCAAATTAAACCCTAATGTCTTAGGTGGATTAACCTGAGATTTTGCATTAAGTCAAGACTTATAAGATTGCAAGCAGCCAACACCTATGTCTAGATTATTGGACTACTTGGCATATGATTCATGAGCATGCCTTAACACCAACCTTTCAGTTATCTATCAAAGCAACATATCATTCCTATGGGTAGCTAATCCAAGAAAAGCATTAAGCACAGAATCACATACTCATAAAGAAATAGAAACTTGTATTGAAACCAAATCAATTAACAATCAAGTTCAGAGAAGCTACATCTAAACCCAACAATGGGGGAATTAGCTACACATGATAATGTCTACAAAAGAGAAAGAGAGAAGAGAGGAAGAAAACTTCATGACGAATCCTTCAATCTTCTTCCAATCCAAGAGCATAGGAGATGTCATCTTTAAGGTCCTAGCCTTCCCCCAGCCATCAGCCCTCTTTAGGGTTTCCAAGCCTTTGCAAAAAGTCCCTTTGTTCTGTCTGCTGTGCTCTTATTTATAGATTCGTCGCGCGTCACGGCCGTGATGGCCATCACGGCCAGGCCGTGACGGTTACTCGCTTCGGAACTTCACGGCGTTTTTTGGCTCTCGCGTGGCGAGCCCCTTCTCGCGTCGCGAGCCCTGCATTCATGGCCGTGATCTCCATCACGGCCAAGCCGTGATGGATTCTGACTTGTGATGGTTTTGGGTCACGGCGTGATGTACATCACGGCTGGCCGTGATGTGACAGACTACGACTTGACCTTTCCGCCTTTTCGGTTTTGCTCGATCATGGCGTGATGGGCATCACAGCTAGGCCGTGATGGGCTCTGTTTGGCTCATTTTCTTCACTTTTAAGGCTCTAAATCATCCAAGCTTCATCATGGCCAAACCTTGGGCATTTAATCATGAATTCCTGCAAAACAACACCACAACACCACCTTATCCGTTCCAAAGGAAAAACTAAACAAAATCAAACTAAAATTGCCTAAACTATATGCAAATCCATGCAGAAATGTACATGGAAAATGAGGTGAAATCACACTCATCAAATTACCCCAAGCTTAAGACATTGCTTGTCCTCAAGCAATCACCAAGGCCAGAAGATCAAAATAGAACATGGATAGTGAACTAAGAACCCGAGTAAATGATCCAAGCAATAGGCAAATCAAACAATTCAGCAAGAGACAATCAATTCAAGTCCAATTAGAGGCTTAGGTTCCTTAGACTCATATTCTCATTGATTTGGGCACTCTTTCTCATTCGAAGCTTACCCCAAGCTTGTTTATTTGCTTGGCTCTCTTCCTACCTCACTCAAGTGTTTAGGGGTATATAACATTTCGCTCAGTTTTCCTCAAAGAATGAACTCTACCATATGCTTGACTATCAACCACATCTCTACTTTATTAATGAAAACAATTAAGAATCAAGAGGTCTTTAGCTTTGGTTGTAACATGGCCATGGGATTAATCATTAGGTGGGGAAATCAAGAAAAGTAAATTTTAAAAGGGCTAAACCAAGTATCAAACATTTCAACACATGACACCTTCTAAAATACCTTCCTGGGTTTTCAATACATTTTTCCACCTTTCTTTCTTTATTTTTCTTTTATTTCTCATTTCTCTTTTTTTTTTTTCATCCCCTTCTCTACTTTATTTTTCTTCTCTTCTTTTTTTTCTTTTGCTTGGAGAAGGGGAGATTTTTCAAATCAAGAGAATTATTTTTTTCTGATTCTTTTCCCAAACTTTTTCACTACCTTTTTACCCTTTTGTAATACTTTAGAAGGTCCCTTATCAAGCATATTCATCAAAACATTCCAGGGTACCAAGAAAAGTATTTTATTCTTTCAGGCTCAAAATTGGGCAACTAAGGGGTAGCATTTCATCATTCAAAGCTCAGAAGGCCAGAAAAATACCTAGTGCCTCAATCATTTTCAAAAAATGTTTTCAAAAATTTTCAAACTTCGAAATGGTTTTAAGTTAAGTTCTAGAGAAATTCATCCAAGAGGAATAACACTCTAACACAAAGAATGGGGTAAAATTTTGTGAGTACCCCTTTGGCTCAAAATCTCACATTTTAGTTCAGAATCAATGAAAATCACAAGTCCACAGAACCATATGCTAATTATTAACTATCCAAGATTATCTCAAGCATTCTTCATTTGCAGCCATATCACAAGAATGGAAAAAAAAAATTGGGTTCAAAAATTCACTATCTCAATTTATTTGACACTTAGTTCTCACAATTGGATGCAAAATCTAAGCAAGGGCAATCTAATTGTGTGATCATGCAGCTATCATGCAAGACTATATGAATGCAACATGAAACATGCAAAATGCAAAATACCCCTACCCCAAGCTTAAGAATTTACATTGTCCCCAATGTAAACAATCAAGTTGGAGCGAGGAAGAAAAATAAAATAAAATAAAATTGGAGCGACTTACAGGGCGGTGGCGGTCTTGACTTTGCTTTTCCGGCTTTGTTTCTCCTCCTTTTGCTTCTCCTTCCTTATTAGCCTGAAAACACTTAACAAATTTATTAATAGAAGAAAACTCTTGATCTTCTCAAATTATTCAAGAGTTAAAAATCAAAAACAAAAGCAAAAAGGAGAAGAAAAATTGGGTTGCCTCCCAATAAGCGCTTCTTTAACGTCACTAGCTTGACTCATTAAGAAGCATCCACCTGGATCCCATAACCTGTGGTATAAGGACCAAGGGTTGCTAACCATGTGAGATCCTTCACCTGGATCCCACGGTTTGCAGCATAAATATGGGAGTGAGTGCTTGAAAATCATGGTGACTTCTTCAAGTGGGAAGGACTTCTCACTCCCTCTTGGGTCAAAGATGACCCCTTCATCAACAAAATCTTCCCAATAAAAATGGGGTTCAACCTCTTGGACTAGCCATGGTGCCTTTATATTTAAAGATCCAAAATCCAATTTCTCAGGCAGAGGCATGAACTCCATTGTTGACTGCTTTAAAATGTGAGGTGGCAAACAAGTGGAGAGGATCACTGGTGGTGTTTTGGCTTCTGTGCAATCTTCACTCTCAGCATTACCAAATTTATCACCTTCCAAATATGCAGAAATCTCAGCACAAACCACACAAGTGTTTCTCCCATCACAATCAACACATGCATAGGAACCAATAGAATCATCTAAGTCCAACAGTTCTTCATCTTCCTATAGCATGGTGAAATAGATGTCCTCCAAATGCCTCTTCTTCTCAGTCTCTTGAGTCAAGGGTTCAATGGGAGGTGGTGCAACTATGTTCTCACAAACAGCTTCTTCACTTCTTAAGTTGATTGCTACCACTTCTTCATCTTCCTCATCATCCATTATTACATCATCTTCATCATCATCCATCAAGTTCCCATGTGGCATTTCGGATAGTTGGTTAGAGAGTTCCTCAATACGTACCCCGAGACTTCGAATGGTATCTTCTTGGTTTTCTAAACTTTCCATTGTTGTTACCATGAAGTTCTCCAAAACAGCCTCTAAGTGAGGTCGACTATCCGGGATAGGTTGCTCAACCTCGACTGGGAATGCGGATTTGAAGTTCTCCCAAGCAATTTCCAATGGGGATGGCTCATCATACCATTGAGATGGTTGTGGTTGATATGAAGGTGTGGAAGATTCCCAATGTTCCTCTTGATCAATCCAAGTATTGTTTGGAGGGTTCCCCCACCATGGAGTAGAAATGTTGGGAAATTGATTTCCCCATTCAGAACAACCTACCATTGGTGGAGGAGAGACAGTTGCCCTTGACAGCTCATCACTCACTTGTTGGATGTTTATGGCCAACTGCAGCATATCTACACGCAGCTGCAGCTCAGATATCTTAATTTCTGCATCAGATGGTTGATAGCAATTGTAGTCCATGATCCTGTCTAATCAATTTTTCACCTCACAGACAATTAAGCCCAAGATCAAAGAAACACAAAAATCAAATATGTACAAAACTAACAAAAGAAGAGATATCAAATATATACAGAAAAATAAAATAAAAATGTCTAAACTAGTTGTCTCATTTGTTACTACTGATATTGGCAAAGCCAATCCCCGGCAACGGCGCCAAAAACTTGTTGCGTGATTTTTTAGATATAAAGGCAAGTGCACCTTGTCGCATACAAGTAATACGGTGGTGAGACCGGTTATCGTATCCACAGGGATCGGTTGCCAATTACCAATTCACAAACTCAACAACTATTTAGACTAAAATGTGGATGGAAGGGAGTTCTAACATGTAACAAAGCAATACAATATTTTTTGTCTTTTTGGACTTTTAACAAACACTTGGAGTGCAGAATTTACAAATGGTTGAGATTGTCAGGTTTAGACTACACTAATCCTCCCTTGATTGCAATGAAATGGCTAACAACACAAGTCCTAATTCAATAATGACAATCAAGCCTTTTCTAAAATACTCAAGCCTAATGTCTTAGGTGCATTGAGCCTAAAACCCCAAATTAAACCCTAATGTCTTAGGTGGATTAACCTGAGATTTTGCATTAAGTCAAGACTTATAAGATTGCAAGCAGCCAACACCTATGTCTAGATTATTGGACTACTTGGCATATGATTCATGAGCATGCCTTAACACCAACCTTTCAGTTATCTATCAAAGCAACATATCATTCCTATGGGTAGCTAATCCAAGAAAAGCATTAAGCACAGAATCACATACTCATAAAGAAATAGAAACTTGTATTGAAACCAAATCAATTAACAATCAAGTTCAGAGAAGCTACATCTAAACCCAACAATGGGGGAATTAGCTACACATGATAATGTCTACAAAAGAGAAAGAGAGAAGAGAGGAAGAAAACTTCATGACGAATCCTTCAATCTTCTTCCAATCCAAGAGCATAGGAGATGTCATCTTTAAGGTCCTAGCCTTCCCCCAGCCATCAGCCCTCTTTAGGGTTTCCAAGCCTTTGCAAAAAGTCCCTTTGTTCTGTCTGCTGTGCTCTTATTTATAGATCCGTCGCGCGTCACGGCCGTGATGGCCATCACGGCCAGGTCGTGACGGATTCTGTTTCTGGAACTTCTGGCATTTTTTTAGCTCTCGCGTGGCGAGCCCCTTCTCGCGTCGCGAGCCCTCTGTTCATGGCCGTGATCTCCATCACGGCCAAGCCGTGATGGATTCTGACTTGTGATGGTTTTGGGTCACGACCGTGATGTACATCACGGCTAGGCGTCGACAGACTCGACTTGACCTTTACGCCTTTTGGTTTTGCTCGATCATGGCCGTGATGGGCATCACGGCTAGGCCGTGATGGGCTCTGTTTGGCTCATTTTCTTCACTTTTAAGGCTCTAAATCATCCAAGCTTCATCATGGCCAAACCTTGGGCATTTAATCATGAATTCCTGCAAAACAACACCACAACACCACCTTATCCGTTCCAAAGGAAAAACTAAACAAAATCAAACTAAAATTGCCTAAACTATATGCAAATGCATGCAGAAATGTACATGGAAAATGAGGTGAAATCACACTCATCACCCTGTATTCCACAAATCTCACAAACAACATTAGTAGCACCTATTGAACTCACATTAGTCTTTTCAAGCTTATCAAAGCGTTTACTCAATGAGTCAACTTTAGACATAATTAAATCATTACCGTTCATTTCAAACTTAACCCCCGAAAGCTTTTTCGGGTTACTACATCTTTCAGAACCCCATTGGTGATAGTTGGTGGCAATGTCCTCAATGATCTCAAATGCTTGAGTCAGTGGTCTATTCATCAATGCTCCACCAGCTGCGGAGTCAAGTGACACCTTCGAAGAATAGTTCAATCCATTGTAAAAAGGTATACACTAAAAGCCACTTCTTAAGCCCATGATGTGGGAAAGATTCTATCAATCCCTTGTAATGATCCCAAGCTTCGGATAAGCATTCTCCGTCATTTTTTAAGAAGCCGGTGATTTGAGTTTGTAGGTATGCGGTCTTGGATGGTGGGAAGAATTTTTCCAAGAATGCCTGCTCCAGTTGGTCCCATGTTGATAAAGTATTAGCAGGCACCGACATCAACCAAGCTCTTGCCTTTCCAGTCAGAGAGGAAGGGAATAACCTCAAGCAGATAGCATCAACCGGAGCTCCTTGAATCCTAGTTGTATCACAAAATTTCAGG
The DNA here is from genome assembly GCA_030762895.1 of Sophora flavescens. NCBI lineage: Eukaryota > Viridiplantae > Streptophyta > Magnoliopsida > Fabales > Fabaceae > Sophora > Sophora flavescens. The sequence continues at coordinate 31,958,792 of CM061067.1, read as the reverse complement.
AATGTCTCCATATGATCAGTTGGGTCTTCTGAGGGTAATCCTCCAAACTGATGTTGCCTAATCATGCCAATTAACTGAGGCGGTATAGTGAAGTTTTCCGCCTCAATTTATGGCCTAGCAATCCCAGTCCGCAAACCCCTAGCATTTGGGGCTGCGTAGTCCTTCAGTGGTTTGGTATCCGGTAGGTTGGCCATGAGTGGAATGAGAATCAACCTCTCTCGCTCTTTGTCTTTGTAGTCTCCTACGTCTATGAAAAGTCATTTCGATCTCGGGGTTAACTTCAATAAGATTTCCAAGACTTTGCGATCTTCGAATAAAAGAGAAAAATACCTGCAAAGAGAGAGATAGATACACTAGAAAAAGAAAGGAAAAAAAAATATCCAGAAAAATAAATTTAAAAATTAAATTGAAATTCAAGAAAGCATAGTCCCCGACAACGGCGCTAAAAACTTGATAGCGTGAATCCGCAAGTGAACGGCTTCGTCGTCAAGTAGTAAAAAGATCGAACCCACATATACCGTGATCTTAAACAACAAGTAATTATTAAATTAATTAAACTAAACAAGAAAAAGATTTGATTTTTGAAATAAGAATTAACTAACAAATCAAGTATTTAAAATGCAATCAAACAGAATCACAAAGCAAATCAAATCTGGAGTTTTTCAAACTAAAAGAGATTTCCAGGAATTGGGTTACCAACAAGACTGCTTATGTTACTAAATTGACTACCCCTCTTGTTAATTATCAAAATTGCTTTGAAGGAGAATTTATCATAATAAAGTTAATGTTCCCTCTCGAGATACAAGAACCGTACCCAATTAAACCAACCCCTACTGTCGTGGTAATTGTATTTAAATTGAACCCATTAAGATTTATGACAATTCAATGAACCCTCGAAGGACCGCTTCTAACTCTCGTGATTTAAGTCCTAAGTTCAATTCCTATAGATCCGATACCCAAGTTCATCGCTAAGTTCGTCCTTAGAGTATCTACGACATGCAAACAAGTGGCCACCGAATTTACAAGTAATTCAAGCAATAGGAATTAAGTCGAAAACAAATTGAAATTAACAAGAAAGGAAAAACATCAATTCATCACATAAAACGAGTCTTGGGCATAGCCCCAATTCCTAGAAATAAAACGACTACTCACGTTTTGTCATGTTCATAGCAATCTTGAATAACAAAGGCATAAAAATCCTAAGAGAAGAGATGAAATTGAGAAGAAGAGAAATCCTAATTTTTGCCAATTGGTAGCAGCCCAAAGATGCCTATTTTCGAGCCTAATTGCCCTATTTATAGTGTAGGTTAACTTGGATTTGAAGCTATTACAAAATCAAATCAAATTAGCAAATCTTTTTTTTTTCCAGATTTTGCGCGTCACGACCGTGATGCCTGTCACGGCCAGGCCGTGACCAATTCTGAATTGGAGAGCTTGGGCCGGTTTACCTGTCATGGTCGTGGCAGGTTCTGACTTTTGCAATCTTCATTTTCTTCAGTCCTACACGATCAGGGTCGTGATGCTTGTCACCCCCAAACCGTGATGGGCTTTGCTTGGCTCATTTTTCTTGTTTTTCAAGCAAGTCTTCATGCAAACTCCGACATAACTGGTCTTAAGCAATTTAATCATCAATTCCTGCACACAAACACCACAAAACCACCTTACCCCTTCCAAGGTAAAAACTAACAAATGTCAAATTAAAAATGCCTAAACTACATGAAAATGCATGCAAAATGACAAGGAAATATGAGGTGAAATCACACTCATCTCCGGAGATTAAGTCGATTTTGATCAACTCATTTTGAAGGCGTTGGGATCTCCGAAGATTAGGTGTGAATGTTAGACAATGAACGTTGAAGTGTCATGCATATTTTTAAAATAGCGATGATCGGGTATGAGACCCAGTGATAAACTACTTGTTTAGTTATGAGAATCTTATGTTGTTATGGTTATATATGTCTATGTGCTAATTTAGTATGTCGTGCATGTGATTATCGTTATAAACTCATATATTGGCATCTCACCCTTATAATATATCAGGTTTTCGGGTTTGGCTTTTGTATCTTGATACATGAAAGTAGATGGTGCAGAAAAGTTCTTAGCCTCACTCGGGAACATGGGTTCCGATACTTGAAGAGATGTTTGAACGTGGGAATGACCACGGGGTCTTTCCAGTAGATATATTGTAAGGCGACCAGTTTAGGATTTTCTTTGGGTTGTGTATTTTTGGGAAAGTTATTATAAATGATTTGAAACACCTTGTAAGGTGTATGAAAAACCATTTCAGAAAAGCTTATATGTTGCGATGCTTTGGTTTACGAATAAATTCAGTTTGTATGTAAGTATAATGTAATTGTACTATTGTGATGTATATATCTTTTTCTGAAGTATTTTACCCCATTTTTGGACTAATTAAAAATTATAGAGGTTATTTTCCTAAAGGAACCAGTAAATAATTTTTTTAAAATTTATTTCCGCACATGTTACGAAGTAATGCCCAAGGAGGGTGTGGCAGTAAGCAATTACATGGATTTTCCTCCTATCAAACTCTACCAAAGAGTTGTTAACATAAAATGATAAATGACTCCTACAATTTGAAATAACAGTCCTATAAAATTACATGGGACTTCCTCTTTTTGCACCTGGAGTCTGGGAGAGTAACTATAAAATTTAGCTTTGAAGAAATATCCTCCCTCATCACGTAAATTGTGATCGAAGTCGATGCTTCGAGCTACCTGCAAGAAATGCTCAATACACTGCCAATTATCTTCGACTTTATTTGCATAAACTAAAAAAAACCAAAATTAAAAAGAGAAAACGACAAAACACGTCTGACCAATAACACCAAACGGGGTATTTGTGGATAGAAACTGCATACAGGTTACCCATGCCTCGGCAGTTCCAACTAAGGATACTTATGGCTTCTGGCAGCCAGAACCTGCCAATAAAAAATGGAGAGAAATGGAGAGAAATAATTCCTTCATCTTCTTCATCCAGCAACGATAGACTCTCACAAATGGAGAGAAAAACATAATACTCTTGAAAATCATAGCTCTCACAAAAGGAGAAAAAAAAATAGCTCGCATTGAACGTGCTCTTGACGTAGCAAAACTTAAACTAACTGTGCAAATCCCCTCTTGAAAAGGTGGTGATGAACAAAGGAGGCTAGAACCCTAGGAGTGAAAATTTCTCATATATTTCATAAATGGTTAAAATTAAAAATTACTTGAAAATTATATAATTACTTAAAAATATATATTTATCTTTTAATCTAAGATTCAATAATTAAAATTTACTCAGTAAACTCACACTAATTAAACTGTTTTGAAGTAAGGGATCTAAGGCATGAGGCTTCGTTCAATTTCTCAATCAGATCTGCAATAGTGAATTTGTGTTAGCAGTGCTTCTTCATTTGGGCTGCAAACTGCAAAATGGACTATGTCTCAAAAGCAAATGGAAATTGGGCTATTGGAGATATTGGGATAGGCATGACCGCAAAAGAAGGTTGGTTTTTACACTATTTGTTTTAGGCATTTAGTTTTCATACCCCATAAATTCATTTTCCCACCTCTCTCCTGTTAATTTTTTCTTTATTCCATAAATATCCTTTTCCCCAACCCTTTATCCCACCCCCATCGACACTCAACCCTCCTCAACCCATCACCCTCTCATCTTCTTTCTATTATTCTCCTACCACCTCTTACCACACTACACTCTATCATCCATTTGCAATCTTCAGTGTGCAAGGAAACAAGACAACAACCTTTTTTTAGTATCTCACGAAAATCGTGTGTTATAAATTTTTTTAGCACATGAAAACTAAGTTTCGGTGTGTTATTCCAAGACCCTAGGGTTTTATTTAGTTTCGGTACAATGATTTAAGAAAAAGAGGCAATATGCAGAAATCACAATATGCAGCAAGTGACAGGTTTAATATCAATTCCCAACTCCAGCATCTCCAAGCTAAATATATGATGTATCTTTGTTACCATATAAGATTTACTTATATAAAATAATAATAAAAATTAAAAAGGCTTTAAATTGCTCATATATTTTGACCTCTTACACTAAATTTCTGGCTCCGCCTCAGTATTTACTAAATGATACTGGCATATGATTTGTTAACTTGCAAATATTTTTAAGTTTTTAAAACTGAAAACAATAATATACAATTCATGTAGAGGTTGTTAATTTGCAGTTGAGTTTGAATTTGAACTAAATATTTTGCGACTAATTAATATATTTCCTTCCATGGAGCATCCTATAGTTGCTTACTTCAACTCGTTTTTAAAATGTTGTTAATATATTTTTTCTGTTAAATTACGTGATCATTGAAATATCCACACCCTCTTTAACATAACAAATAACATATATAGAGATGTGTACGTAGTAATATATGAAGCTTTGTGCACTAAAGATATTTAAGCGATTTGGGTAGAAAACCGTGTAAAAACAAAGAAGATGGACATTTGGGGACTCTCAGAGCATATTATAAAAGATATTGGAGGTCTAAAAAGTAAAAGAAACGATAAAACTTTTATCATTTTGATGGCGTCACTCGTATCTTTCTACCAACTCACGTGCATGCAACAAAAAAAAATGAATTATGTAGCACATACATACAATTTATTTCAAGACCATTTTCAACAATTGTAATTTGTAATCGCTTATATGCGTGTGTATGTATATCTCCGCAGACAAATTGGGAAACAGCTTAAAATTACTTTTATATAAGAAAATATTTTTTTAACATTTAGTATATATCAATATTGGTGAAATTAGATTTTTATGAAAAATGCTTGTCAGATCTTTTGTTTCCATATTTAATTGTTGGAGGCAAGAAAAGCATGCTGGGTGTATAAGGTTGATTAAAATTTAGAACTACATGTCCATGCATGCACATGTACACGTACGTAGTAAAACGCAAAAAGCATAGATTGCGTTTCTAATATATAATTCAAAGGTTAATTTTTTGAGGCCTTTAATTTGAAATTTTAAATTTGTAGAAATGTACGTAATGAGAGTCACTTATCTGTTGTAGAGTATATATAATAATAGATTAAATGAAAAGATAAAGTAGAAAGCATAAGTATACGTTAGGCGTCCATGGGTTTGGTCATCTAGTCATGCATGGAAGCATTTCCCAATGAGAGAATCGAATCAGTACTCTCGCTTCCCTTTCTTTTTGCTTTCACAGCTTGCTACAGCCTTCTTTACCATTCCCCAAGAAAAATGGTGGGTGATTAATTCTATTAATTTTAATATTTTTTTTCATTTCTATATGTTTTTGTTTTCCCTCTTAGCTGTTATTGCCTATAGCTAATTTACCATCACGTGGCTGATCCAGATGATAAGATATTTGAACACCTTAAGCAAGTGGCCAAAGATTTGAATCGCGACTTTTGTATTTGGAGAAGGCCTGGTTGGGAGGGGAGAACCCATCTTATGTATCTAACGGGTTCATCGACGGAGATTGGTCACTGTTAATGATAGTGAATATTTTACACCTATAATATGGTTACCAAAAATAAATCCCTATAGCTAATTCACTTCTACATCTCTTTATTTCTTATAGAGAGAGAAGGAAAAGGGTGAGGGAATATGCGATAATGAGGAAGGAAAAGAACATGACAGCGAAAAAGCCATAGCAGTGTAACGAAGGGGGAAAAAAGAAAAAGAAAAGATGGTCAAAATTTGAACCTCGAAGACTTCTCTTCCATCATCATCAACTTCGACTATCTTTATCGAAACTCTACCTAGTTTTGCTCCTTTCTTTGATTTTTGAACTATTCCTTCAATTCCAATCAACATTTGGTCATCAATGAGAATCGTTTCTCTTTCACTAAATGGTATCGTAGTGCAATTATTTGAACCAAGGACGTTCCTTGAACTAATGGCCATGCAACTTTTACTTTATCTTCGCCTACGTCTTGGAGCTATACACAATTTTACCCTCTAGATCCTCAGCATCTGACATGCACGAGTACCCTTTATTTTGTTTTTATTTGTATTAAATTTTTATATGTCCTCAGTGTCAGAATTGTTTACACGATCAAACAATCATTAATTATTACATCATTAAAAAATATTTAACTCTTATAATAAGTATATTAAAATGACATTGTTGAATATAATTAATATATAGACGGTAGATTTATGTGGACGGTGTGGACGGTTGTTGAATAAAATTAATATATGGACGGTGGATTTATGTGGACGGTGGAGTCCCATCCATTATATTCTTATGATTCATTGTATATTTCTCCTAGGACTTAGTATAAACTTTTATTATTCTAGGAATCAAGTCTAGAGTCAAGTATATATATATATATATATATATATATATATATATATATATATATATCTTGTACTCCTATTCAATAATATACAAGTAAAAAGTATTCAATTTTCATATTCAAGTTGGTATCTAGAGCCTTGTTGGTTCCTGTTTGGTATGTTCATTGGGTTTCAGCTGTTGTGAACACTGGCCCAAGTTTTTGAAGTTGTCTGGTGGCCAGGGAGTGACAACTGCCGTTCACCTCGGGGCGTCATCGCGACTGGACGTCCGCCTAAGCTCCGCCGCCAGATTCGCTGTCAGGCGCCGTCGACAAACTTCTCACTCTCCGACGCGTGTAATCCACGCGCCGCCTTCCCGGCTTCCGTTTGCGCTGCCGATTCCGCCGTCGTGATCGTCGTCCTCTCCCGGTTCTGTTCCGCCCCTGTTTGGTTTGTGGGTCTGCCGTTGTGCTACCCCTTCATTGAATCTTGTTGATGTTTGTATCATGTTGCTCTTCTTCCATGGCAGAAAAGAAGAGCTTGAGCCCCTGTTTGATTTCTGGTTCCCCCACTATTACTACCAAGTCAAATGAAGATCATCTACTTTCGGTCAGTGAGTATAAGGAGTATCTTCAATTTAAAGCTACTCAACAGGCTTTTCCTTCATCTTTTCCTTCGGTCACCATTGCTCACACTGGTAACTCTAAAGTTTGTCTCTCTCAATCTACATCTGTTGAATCTTGGATTTTAGACTCTGGTGCTTCTGATCACCTAGCTGGAAATCCTTCTCTTTTCTCTAAATTGTCATTCCCGAAAACATCTCACAGTATTACTCTTGCCGATGGGTCTAAAGCACAAGCCATTGGTATTGGTCAAGCTTCACCTCTTCCATCCTTACCTTTAAATTCAATCTTGTTTGTACCGGATTGTCCCTTTAATTTAATTTCAATTAGCCAACTTACTCGCACTCTAAATTGTTCCATAACCTTTAATTCTGATTCCTTTGTTATACAGGACCGGAGTACGGGACAAACAATTGGATCTGGATCTGAATCACAGGGCCTCTACTACCTTCGATCTTCCTCATCCACCGTATGTGCTGTTTCAGAGTCTGTCGATCTCTTACATCGTCGTTTGGGTCATCCAAGTCTAGAAAAATTAAAGCAGATGGTCCCTCATCTTTCACATTTGAAGACCTTGAATCGTGAGTCATGTCAACTTGGAAAACATGTTAGAGTATCTTTTCCTAGTAGTGTCGATGAGTCGAACTATGTCTCCTTTTGATATTATTCACTATGATGTTTGGGGTCCTAGTCGTATTCCTTCTGTTCGAGGATATAGGTATTATGTTACTTTCATTGATGATTTCTCAAGATGCACTTGGTTGTATTTAATGAAAAATTGTTCTGAGTTATTTGATGTCTTTCAAACCTTTTGTTCACAAATAAAGAATCGATTTGGAAAAACAATTCATATTTTGCGCAGTGATAATGCAAAAGAATATTTTTCCGCATCTTTTAAATCCTTTTTGAGTTCTCATGGCATCATACATCAGTCCAGTTGTCCTCACACACCACAGTAAAATGGTGTTGCTGAACGCAAACATCGTCATCTTGTTGATACAGCTCGGACTCTTTTAATAAATGCTAAGGCACCCTTGAAGTTTTGGGGTGATGTTGTTCTTACGGCCTGTTATTTGGTAAACTGAATGCCATCTTCTGTTTTGGGTAATAAAATCCCTCACTCTATTTTATTTCCTAACGATTCTCTTTATACTGTTCCCCCTCGTGTGTTTGGTTCTACCTGTTTTGTCCATGATCTTTCTCCTGGTCGTGATAAGTTGTCTGCACGGGCAGTTAAATGTGTCTTTCTTGGGTATTCTCGAGTGCAAAAGGGATATCGATGTTATTGTCCCTCTACACATCGCTTTTATGTATCTGCTGATGTAACATTTTTTGAAGATACCCCCTACTTTGTCACATCAGCTACCTCCGATTCTACTCCATCTCAGGTACTGCCCATTCCTCAACTTGCACGGCCACAAGATGACCGCCCGTTTCATCGATATGGTATTTTTTATGAGCGTCGGGCTCTTAAAGTTCCTGAGATCACACCCAGTATTGATCCTCCTGATTCAGCTCCCGCTCCAATCGCTTCTCCCACTGCGGTCCAACCCGATCCCTGGCGACTTACCAATTGCCCTTCGTAAAGGTAATCGTTCTACTCTTAATCCCCATCCCATTTACAATTTCCTTAGTTACCATCGATTATCTCCTTCCCATTATGCCTTTGTATCTGCCTTGTCATCTGTTACCATTCCCAAGAATGTTCAAGAAGCACTATCTCATCCAGGATGGCAACAGGCAATGGTTGATGAGATGACGGCTTTGGAATCTAATCATACATGAACCCTTGTTTCCCCTCCTGCTGGGAAATCCGTAGTTGGTTGTCGATGGGTATTTACAGTTAAAGTTGGTCCTAATGGGCAGGTGGATCGCTTGAAAGCCGGACCGGTCGCAAAGGGGTACACTCAGATCTATGGTCTGGATTACGGTGATACTTTTTCTCCCGTTTCTAAGATGGCATCTGTTCGTTTGTTCTTGTCGATGGCCGCCATGAGACACTGGCCATTATACCAGCTGGATATTAAAAATGCATTCTTACATGGTGATCTGGAGGAGGAAATCTATATGGAGCAACCACCTGGGTTTGTTGCTCAGGGGGAGTCATATCTTGTTTTGCGGTTCTGAAGTCCTTGTATGGCTTAAAACAGTCACCTCGCGCTTGGTTTGGGATGTTCAGTAACGTCATCCAGCAGTTTGGCATGATTCGTTGCGAGGCAAACCATTATGTATTCTTTAAATGTTCATCCTTGAATAAACGTATTTATCTCGTGGTGTATGTGGATGATATTGTTATTACAGGTGACGATCAAGAAGGCATTAAGTAATTGAAGCAACACTTGTTTAAACATTTTCAAACCAAAGATCTTGGACAATTATGGTATTTTCTTGGGATTGAAGTAGCCTAATCAAGAACAGGTGTTGTCATTTCTCAGATGAAATATGCCCTTGACATTCTTGAAGAAACAGGGATGCTAGATTGTAAACCTGTTGATACTCCTATGGACCCAAATGTAAAGCTTCTACCTAATGAGGGGGAGCCCCATCCTGACCCAGGCAGATATAGAAGATTGGTTGGGAAGTTAAATTATCTCACCATGACTCGACCAGACCTTGCTTTTCCGGTTAGTGTTGTAAGTCAGTTTCTCAACTCACCATGTGACAGTCATTGGAATGCTGTTGTTCGGATCCTAAGATATATCAAGGGATCACCTGGTAAAGGGATTGTTTATATGGACAGGGGTCATACTAATATCATGTGGTATACTGATCCCAGATTAGGCGGGCGATGCTAGTGATAGGAGGTCTACTTCAAGCTCTTTGTGTGCTTATTGGAGGTAATCTGATTTCATGGAAAAGTAAGAAGCAGAATGTTGCTGCAAGATCAAGCACAGAAGCAGAGTATCGTGCTATGGCTAATACTACTTGTGAACTCCTATGGCTAAAATATTTACTCCAAGAGTTGAAGTTTTGTGAGATAGGTCCTATGAAACTTGCTTGTGATAACCAATCAGCATTGTATCTTTCTTCAAATCCTATCTTCCATGAAAGAACCAAGCATATACAAGTTGATTGTCACTTCATCCGGGAAAAGATCCTCTCGGGCATCATTAAGACTTCCTTTGTGGGTACTAGAGATCAACTTGCAAATATGATGACTAAGTCTTTACGGGGTCCTAGAATAGCATACATATGTGACAAGCTGATTGCATCAGACATATATGCTCCAGCTTAAGGGGGAGTGTTGAATATAATTAATATATGGACGGTGTGGACAGTTGTTGAATATAATTAATATATGGACGGTGGATTTATGTGGACGGTGGAGTCCCATCCATTATATTCTTATGATTCATTGTATATTTCTCATAGGACTTAGTATAGACTTTTATTGTTCTAGGAATCAAGTCTAAAGTCAAGTATATATATATCTTGTACTCATATTCAATAATATACAAGTAAAAAGTATTCAGTTTTCATATTCAAATGACATGTATATATAATAATTTATGATTATTTGATAGTATAAATTTTTTTACCTTCACGCCATATCAAAATTAAACTTTTGTTTTTGTTTTTGTTTTTTGTTTTTTGTTATAACTGTATAAAACCCTTTATAATTTTATTATAAGATATAAGACCCCGTATATTTTAATTAAAATATATAACAGATTTATAAGTTCGCGGCCCAAAATCGTCAGGCTACTATCATGAACAACAAATATATCGCTCCTTTAAAAACAAAAATGGCTAAAGGTCTGTATGCGTTAAAAACAGTTCTCCAAACATGAAATACTATTTGGGACCACTAAAGCGTAGGATTCATGTACCCATAGCGCAAGATTAAAATTTTAGTAATATATTTAATATTGCTAAACTCACATTTATATAACTCCTAGCATCATTATAAATCCTTTTTTCTTTTCCTATCTTCCTTCTGTCTAATGATGTTATAGTATGTTGGAAATGGGAACAGACCTAAAATCCATTAAATTAGGTTGGTAGAGGACGAGTGCAAATTATGTAGACATTTCAGATTCCGTGATCTTGATAATTAATTATGTTAGTAAGATGGGATGGAAATAGAGTACATGGTTTACGTGGCTGGTAGCTATTGGTTCACGTAAATATATAAGTATTAGAAAAGAACATTACATAGCAAGGTTATGTTATATTATAATTCTTTTGACTTACACCCAAAAGAAATTAAGTGCCAAGTACAAAAGAAGAATATTCAAAATTGAAAAGCAGCACCGATTTTTACCATATAGTTTGTGACGACCCTTATATATAAGGTTCAGAAAGTATAATATTGAAAGTAAGACGTGACACCTCCTTGGCAATTAATTTTGAATATGTGAATAAGCTGGGCCACTACGCACTTTGGTCAACAATCTATGATCTTAAGGTTTTTCCTTGAAGTGTGAGGAATATTCATTTTGTCTGGTGATAAACAATGTTTCGTTCCTTCTTATCCAATCCTCTCATTGATCAATAACATCAAAAAAGAGAAGAAAAGAGGATATACACTTGGAGACCATGCGGTGTCGTAGGATATATAATAAGGACCATTTTATTGTGATTCTTTCCCCGCCATTTCACTATAAATGAGGGTCCAATTAATATATATTCAGAGTCAAAAAAGGTCTTTTGCTATCATTTATGGACTACAAGATTTAAAAGATAGGGCATGGGCATTGCGGTGTTTAGAGGTTACAATACATGCTAATTTGCTTTATGTGGGGACGAAAAAGTGTAGCTTGACAAAGTTGAACAAATTAATTAATTACCCTAAAAACTTATTTTTACATTCAAAATATGATACCCGAATACCACAATTCGTGGTTGGTTCGAAAAAGTGGTCACGCATTCGACTTCTTACTCTTTATGTATAGAAAAAATATAATTGGGAGGAGACAATCTTTAAATGTCATTCAGATACTGATAAATATTAGTCATTATTTACATGATATATACTTCATACCAATATGAGTAAGATTACATCGATCTAGATGTCGTATTCTAAATATATAAATAGCAAGAAGTCATAAGCTACATATGACTTGGTTTCCATAATCAATTTTTATTTTACACGTGAACAATGAGATATTGCAAGGAGCCAAGTATATAATATGCACTTTTCTTTGGAGCATATATACACATATACACACTATTCAAGTGAGAGGGATATGTTATTATGAGAGATAAAGTGAGTAAATGTGGACTTCTAGAATTATATAAATGGTTAAGATTAGAACATAAGGTCACATGACTTATTTAAGTGATTACATGAACACCAGCTAACTTCTAATCCCAGTCATCTATGTATGATTTAATGATCCGATTCTTTCATCTCACTTTCACAATAGTACACTCTCACTTGAGTACTGCTATTGCCAATTATCATATACCTTTTAAAATGAGGAATTGTTCTGTGCTTTTTGTAAATCACATATAGAATCTTGCTCACATCTTTTCCAGTTATGTCCTTTCTCTATTGCTGTGTGGGAATCCATTTTAATTTGGTTAGGAATACAACTACCATCTGCAGCCTCAGTTTCATCATTTCTGTTATTATGAGGGGCAGCGCAGGGGGTCAAACACAGGGGGCTGGATTTTGTTATGGCAGGCGGTTCAGTGGTGCATTTGGGAGATGAGGAATGTGGTTATTTTTAACAATGGGGTATAGATATGAATTACTTGTTGCATAGGATTGGAGGTGGTTTATAGCTAGATCAAATGGTCCTTATTGCTCTTTTTCGGATTGGTGTAATTGCCCGGGGCAATGTATGTTGTAGTGGCTGGAATTTGTCTTTTGATCCGGTTGTAATCTACTTTTTGTTCAAAGACTTTGGGTGCGTTTGGGAAAACAACTTAATTAAGAGCTTATCACATAAGGCCTTATCGCATGAGAGCTTATGCCATAAGCGCTTAAAGAAAGAAAAAGAAAGAAAAGGGCATAAGATGATTCGAATGGTGAAAAACACGGAGAAGGTGTTTAGTGCATAAGCTCTTATGATAAATTCCATAAGCTTCTCCCAGTGACTTATGAAAATAAGTCAAAAACTCCTTATGGGATGACATAAGTTATTTTTATAAGCTCTGCCAAACACACTGCATAAGAGCTTATGTCATCAGGTAAGTCAAAAGAAGCTTAAATAAGCTCTTGCAAATGCCACCTTTGTATATGGATTCGAGGATACCCCTTCTTCTACTATACTTCATGATACTTTTTGCTTTCTTTAAAAAAAAATACCTTTTATTTATTAATATATATGGTGTGTAAGGAGTCGCATTTCGAAAATTCCTTTTACCCTTTTTCCAATTTCAGTTTTTGATGATATCACAGGGTTCAAAGGAAACCAAAAAAGAACAGCCCCCTTACCCTGCCTGCATACACTGGCTAGAGGATAGCTAGTTACTTCGATCTGTCCGATTTTCGAGGCCTTAACTGGCAGTATATATAAACCACTTCACCCTCTCTGCACTCTGCACCACAATATCACACTTACTACTACTCCCTCACATTAACAATATCTCTCCTTACAACTTGAGCTACCTGATAGCTCAGTACTTGAAATTCAGTCTCCAAACTCCAGAGGTGAATATCATCCCTTGTTCATAATATAGATTCATTTTCTTCCTCATTGCTTTTCCCATGCATACGTTAATAGATCTTACTCTCTCAAGCATTTTTCTACACATATATTATCATATTTTTTTACGTATTAATGGTTACAAGGTTGACTTGGTGGTTGGGATAAAAGGATAAAAGAGTGGAGTGATAAGAATGTGGAGGGTTCAAATCAAATCACACACATTAATAAAATACTAGCATTAACAATAACATTTGTGTATAAAAAAAAAATCCTAATTTATCATACTAGAGATATATAACTGTGTTGTTGGGTGAATTTTTGAAATTGTGAAGGGAAAATGAGCAGGCCAGGAGATTGGAACTGCAGGACATGCAACCACCTCAATTTCCAGAGAAGAGAATCGTGCCAAAAATGCGCGGAGCCAAGGGGTACTGCAGCAGCTGACTACGGTGGTGGCAGCTTTGGTGGCAGAGGCTCTTCCTCCTTTGGCTTCACCACCGGTCCTGACGTCCGCCCCGGTGACTGGTACTGCAACTTGGGCAACTGTGGAGCTCACAACTTTGCCAGCCGCTCCAGCTGCTTCAAGTGTGGTTCCTCCAAGGAGGACTCTGCCGCCGGAGGATTTGACGCCGACATGCCCCGAATGAGAGGCTATGGCTTTGGCAGCGGCGGCGGCAGCTCTACCCGCCCCGGCTGGAAATCCGGTGACTGGATATGCACCAGGTAACTAAATATACTCACACTTGATACATCCCATATATATAAAATAGAGAATGGTAACCACTACCTTAAACCCTAAACCCTAACCACTGTCTTAAATATATGGCCACACCTGTCGAGAAGATAAAAATGGTAATGTTTAATTGGAAATGATATTTTTAATATTTTGACAAGTGATATATTGAATTTACCAATATATACTTATCTTTCCTTGTTTCTTTAATCAGCATCATAGCGACATACATATTTTATATGTTTTATATGTGATTTGAAAGTATGGCTTCATTTATGAGTTGATATTTTTTTTAAATCTGTCATGACATTAGAAGAATGTTGTTTTTGCCATTTTTTGATTGGCAATATCATGACGATAATTTTAATTTTGAAAAAAGTAATGATGATCAAATGGGGGTGTGTGTGATTAAACCGGACAGGTCTGGATGCAACGAGCACAACTTCGCTAATAGAATGGAGTGCTACCGATGCAATGCACCGAGGGACTCAAGTAGTGGCAGATCTCCTTATTCATCGTAAAACTTCTCGGTGTGGTAATTGTACTTATCTATATGTCTGCTTGCATATATAATGATTTATTTATCTCATTAATTTCATCATACCGTCTTTTTCACTTTCAGGTTTGCTGTCCAAGATGAGAATTGAGCTAGAGGCTATCCCTATTCCCTAATGATAGTTACTTTTTTTGGGGTTGTCTCCGCCAAATATGTTACTTTCTTCATAATCTCATGCGGATATTTATTTTTGCTTCTTTGATTTTCTTCCTGTTAGGAAGCTGTAGGTGAGTTATGATTTAGAGTTTTGTTGGCGCTGAGTATATGACATCTCAGCACCTAGCTCATGTACTTCTTTTAAGTATTAACAATTTGATATCAGTGTTATTGTGTTTTGAGAGGGAGCTAGCTCTATCTAGCTTCTACTTAAGGCTTCAGAATCTATGATTTGGTGCAAAGGTGTCCTTTATCTAATTCTCCAAGATGTGTTCAGAAAAGATGCTCTCTTCTATCTATACATGCCTTTCTATCTTTTACCCTATGGGCAACACATATAGCTTTATAGTGGGGACGTTGTAAATATGCAATAATATTGCCCATATCTGCAGAGCAATTCTTTAATACAAGGACCACTTTGAGATAACCCATCATCGGTTTAATTGCAGAACCAAATGTAGGCTAGTAGCAACTAACTAACTATAGTTCAAGGCAACTCAAACAATAGTACTCTGCTTTTATTTTTGGTTTCTCTGTTGACTTCGATGTGTTGGATGGGATCAAGCATAAAAACAAAAACAAACTAGAAAGTTCTAGAATTTACATTCAAGAAATTCTAGTTCCATTTCCCTAAACAGGTATAGCTAGTAATGGCAATGACACTGTTGTGATTGCAATCAATACTGCTCTGTTTCAAAAGAAAAAAAGATCTAAAAAATGGTTTACTTCACCATTTTAATCCCTATCCTATACCCGATAATAATTGATCTTTTTTATACATAATAATAATAATAATAATAATAATAATAATAATAATAAATCTAGGAGCTATGAACACCCCATTTTGACCGGGTTCACTAAAGATTTCAAAAAATAATAAATAAAAAATTTGCAAAGAAAATAAAAATAATAAAAATCATTTCATCCTCCCCAACAAACTCTAACAACCACTTTATTTTGAATTAGAATTTAATTTTTGTAGATGAGGCTTGGTAGATTTTGATTTCAAATCAGAGATAGAAATCTTGTTATTGGCCTGTTTTTAAGATCAGGATCAGATTTCAATCTTAATCTTGACGGAATTGTAGGATCAAGACGAGAGGAATGAGCATTATAAAAAATCACAACATAGATCAGAAAAGGGATCTAGTTTTATGTTTTGGCCTTCCTCTCTCCCATTCTTTTATTTTTTGTGTTGCTTTCTTCTTCTTCACCAGGAGCCCATTTCTTTTGACATCTCATTTTCTTTCCCTATTTTCTTCCTTCATCCATCAAACCTATCTCTTTCCCTTCAAACTTCATCTTCTCCTTTCCTCGAGAAACAGACGCGACACACTCTCCCACTATCTGACGTGAGTGAGTAACCCTGCCTTGTACACCCCGTAGTTCCCTCTCTCCGTCCCTGCTCATTCTCTCACTCTCCTACTCCCACTCTAATCGCATTCTCTCTTCTCTCCCTTGTCTCGCTCGTCGTCGGCCCACCAGTAGTGCCGTCGTCCGACACTCGCGCAGTTGTCTATCTCTCCCTCATCTTTATGTTCACACCGTGCCGCCTGCATCGAGTCCACCACCAGGACTTTCGGCCCCACCGCGCGCGAACCCTAACGCCGCTCTGAGTCGGACCCAAGCCGCCGCTCCGCTCTGCCACCTCGCGCAACTCAGACCACCGCGCCGCCCAGATCCATCCAGCAAAACAGCAACCCAGTAGTCTGACACCGTCGTTCCGACCACCTCGCAGGACTAAGACCCACGCACACCACGACTCGGATCTGGTCTCCTTTTGCCGTCGGCACCACTCCCTCAGTAGCTCGCCCCGGACCCGGATCCACTACCATCTCAGCCTCAGCAGCGAAGCTCCGCTGTTCCGCCGTCGCGCCGTCAGCTTCTGCTGTTCTCTCCCGGTCTTGCACGAACAGGTGAAGGAAAGGGACTTGTTCTATTGTGTTAACCCATTCTCATTGTAACCCTCTCTCTGACATTGTAGTGTGTTTATTTTTACTCTTTTTATTATTGTTATTTTATTTTGTTTGTTTATGCTGGATTGTTGATGGATACCATAAGTATGCTAGTTGGCCCAAACAAGATAGGTCTCATCAAATTTAAAATGAGTATGGGCTGATAATTAAAAAGGGCATTTATATATTCGAAAGTTAAAGTAAAAAATATATTAAAAAGAAATATTGAAAAATAATCATTTTGGGATTGCTTTGTGATAGTCTCACACTCAATTCCTCAGGTTCGGGATAGCTCTGTGGACGTATTTGCCACGTTCTATCTCGCTTAGGAGTTTTCAATAAAAATAAAAGAAAAACACAAATGAAATATATAAAAAAGTTTTTTTAAATAAAATAAAATAAATAAACCCTTTTCATAAAAATTAAAATCAACCAACAAAATAAAATATTTTCTACAAGAACTACGTGGCTTTGAGTTTTCAATCGAAGCAGGGAATACGTAGGAGCAGGATCAATCATCTCGTCAAGCCAAAATTAATTTTTTTTTTCTATTATTTTTGTGTTCTTTTAATTTATTTGATGCGGATAATTAATTAATAATTTATTTAATGTTTTTTTGGTTGCTCTATGACAAGTGTTATGCTCAATCCCCTAACTTTGAGGTTGCCCTATGGACTTACGTGCCAAGTTCAATCCCGTTTAGGATTTATCAATAATATTTATTTTTGTGTTCTTTTTTAATTTATTTATTTACATTAATTAATAACTTATTTAATGTTTTTTTGGATTGCTCTATGACAAGTGTCATGCTCAATCCCCTAGTTTTAAGGCGGCCCTATGGACTTATGTGCTATGTCCAACCTCATTTAGGATTTATCCATAATTTTTAAAAATGCAAAAAAAAGGAACAATAAAGAAACGTAAAATAAAAAATATTAATAAATAAATAAATAAATAAATTCTTCCTTGTAAATATTTTTGGGGTAAAAAAATAAATTAATTAAATTTGCACAATTAATTCAAGGTACCATTCGTAGGATGGGTGATGTAGGGTGCTTAACACCTTCCCTACTCGTAACCGACTCCCGAACTCGGCTTGGTTTCAAAGACCATTTTTTTAAGGTTTTCCAATTTTTCCTAAATTAAATAAAATTGGTGGCGACTCTACCTTATTAAAATTTCTTTTTATCGCCGTCCCTGCCGTAATTTTTTGTTGCGACAGATGGCGAATCCACTGGGGAAATTTCGAGAGTCAAGCCTAAGTAATGAGTTGTGCATGTTGGTATTTATTGTTTACCCCATTTTTATTGTTTTCTTTTATTTTTATATATATTTGATTCATTTTTGCTTCATTAATTATTTTTTACATTAGGATAGAAGACCATGATATTTTGCTTGTCTTACAGGTTCAAGTAGTTCTGTATTAGGTTTGTACAGGTTTGTATGCCTCCAGCACACACAACACCGACACTCATTTTCACACACTTTCAGCTCTATACCCGAGCTTGTGGGACCTTAAGGATTATGTGGTGACTCAGCATTGTCATTGAAGACCTAGTGCCTCTCTGATATTTGTTGACTCACCACTCGGATTGTTACTAGTGTCATGGACTAGTCATCCTGGAGGGTTTATCCCTACTTGTGATTAGGTTCATGAACTAGGTCCTTAACAAGGGCAATCTGGGGACCATGACCTTTAGAAGTCTAGACACGTCCTAAAGTTTACACTCCTAAATTGACTTAGCGGCCGCTCGACTTAGAAGTTGTCATCATAGGCACCCTTGATTAGACCCTACCTCTTAAGACAATTGGAGGCGTACCATATCTCTCTTGTGTTTTTCTATCCATTTACTTATTTATTTATTTTTACTTCATTTTCCTTTGTGTTTTAACTAATGAATAATAAATAAATAAAATACATATTATATATATATATATATTATTTTTATTTTATCTTATTTTATTTTTATTTTTTTTGTAAAAATAATATATTTTTTAGGTGATTCTCTTTTGTGGAGGAAAGACACTATCTGTGTAGCAAGGAACGGAAATGTCTAACTCTAGCAATGCAATTGGCCTAAAAAAGAATATTAGAATTGACGTGAAAATCAATGATGTGAAGACTTTAATGGAAATCAGTCGCTTGATGCCAAAAGAAGTATGTTCAGATTTTGCAAGCAAGTATGGGAAGATTTTGGACTTATTACACATACATGTGGATGCTTTGGCCCAATATTGGAACCCGAATTTGAGGTGTTTCGAATTGCCAAATTTGGATACGACACCGACTATAGAAGAATATGCATACATACTACGGATGCCTCTTCCAGGGGAGTTTCGTGTTTATTTCTATTATGGCCAGCATGTTAGTGATGTGAAGGTTGCAGAGTTGTTGGGAATCCTACCGAAGCCATCAGACAAAATGGAAAAGGGAGTTGTCAGAGGTCTGAGGCGAAGATTCCTTGAAGTTTATCTCCAGGAACTAGCACGACAAAATAATTGGGTTATCTTGAAGCGGGTGTTAGCTTTAACCATTTATGGACTGGTGCTTTTCCCCTTTATACCAGACATGGTGGATTACGCAGCCTTGGATGTCTACTACAAGGTCGAAGAATATACTGTGAACCCTGTTCCCACAATTTTGGCAAAAATTTCCTATCATTGCAAGTTTGCCATGAAAATCAACAAGGTAAATTACGATATTGTGCACTAATGTTGTATGTTTGGATCGTGACTCACATGTATGCTCGAAATTATGTTAGTGGGATTGATGACCCTTTGAGGAGATTCCATCACATTCCAATAAATCCGCACAAACCCAACGAATGGAGACGAGAATTTGATGAGGTTGATTCGAAAGCTTTTTGCTGGATGTGTCCTTGGTATAAAGGAAATACAGTCATCTTTAGTTGTGGGAATTTCTCGAATATTCCTTTGATGGGACCAAGGGGCTGCGTGTCATATTCTCCGGCACTTGTGATTCGACAATTGAAATGGACTCAACAGGAACCACTTGAAGAAGTGTTAGGTGGAATTTCGTTCTTATATCAAGAATGCGAGGTTGTCAAGAATACAACAATAGCTGTTAGATCCGCTTGGAGCAACATCAAGGTACTGGGATCCAGTGAGTTGGGAAGGCAAATTATTTCTCGTACTAAAAACTACGAGGCGTGGAGGAAAGCAAGGAGAGACAACCTTGTTATTTCGAAACCAATCCCGAACGAAGATGAAAATCCGCAAATGGAAGCATAAATGTTAAAGAAGATCGAGATTATGATGGCCCAGATAGGAGTGCTAGAGGAAAAGAATGAAACAGATCAAATCACCATCGTCACGCTCCAACACCAAATCCAGAAGTTAAACATGAGGATGGAACATTTGAAAGATGAATGTGCCGATGCATATGAAGCCGCAGCTCCAGTAAAGAGAGCAAGGAAGGGGAATATGAAAGAGTCAGAAGTTCGAGGATTGCTAGCAAGGATAGAAGATCAAAAATAAGCGTTGGCACAAATCTTCAAAGAAAAAGAAGACTTGGGGGCAAAAATTGAAGTGCACGTTCAGACAATTCGGATGTTGGAAGAAAGCATAGGATCTCTACAAGAAGCCTTAACTTATGCTGAGCGCTACTCTGATGAAGGTTGGAATGCAGCTGCAACTATACGCGAATCATTGAAAAAATCGCAAGAGAAAGGGCAACAGTTATGGATGAGGTTCCGTATGTTCGAAAGGGAGAAAAAACAATATGAGGATGATATCAGACAACAGGAAGAATGGCTAGAGAACTAGGAATCCGTGGCAAAAGATTTTAAGGCTGATAGAGATGCTTGGAAGAAAAGATATGAACACCTCTCAGGAAGTTTGCAATACCATACCTATCAGTTTGTGGGTCACCTCGAGGAAGCACTAGTCCAAACTCGCATGAATGACGGATCTACAATACCTCCAAAAGTAGCTCGCTTCATGAACTATTGTAGGGGCCTTGCTAGCGGATTCAAAAGGAAGACTTTAAAACTTTTTGATGTAATTCTGTTAGATGGGAGACACTGTATTTTCTCTTCAAAGAAATAAAAGCCTTTTTAGGGGTTACATCTATCAATGAATTATGCTCTATCTTATGGGGTGTTACAAGTAGGCATGTATGATTGCATTGCTAGTGAATGATGTTGTCTATTGAGGGACACATGTTCCCATGGATTTGTCATCAACCACGCATTCACCTAAGGGGGATGTGCCCCTAGAGTTATGTGTCGGGGTGAAGTTGCTTGCTACAAAAAATGGTCTTTCCTTTGCAAAAGAAAGAATTCATGGTTTTTCGAAGCATACTTTTATCTTTCTTTTAATAATAATAATAATAAATTATATATATAAAAAAGAAGGGGGTTAATGATTAGAATAATTGACAATTTTTCGTAACAGAGCTAAAAACACGAATTTGAGGGTTCGAGAATCATTGCGCAACCTAAGAAAGACAATACCAATCAAACCCGAGTTTACAACACAAGATCCTGGACCAGGATGGCTGCCAACAATCCTAAGACAGGAAGGAACTTGAGTTTAGAAGTAGACGAAGTGAGGGTAAGGGTGTCTGAAATCTCTGAAACTCAAGCAAGGTTGGAGGCTATACTACAGGATATGAGGGAATCTCTTAGCAGGCTTAGTGCAAATAGAAGTGGAAACGAAGATGACCCACATGTGAGCGTCTGTACAGCCTCTCTCCATGGTAACTGGCGCCCATGTTTTCAAACATAAACCATATCTTTACTCGAGGAATTTTGGGTTACACGGAACCCATAGTAATCCCCATCGGGGAAGGATATCGCCCCATCGAGAATGTGTATCATGAGGTTGCTGGCTATACATGGGAAAGACCCCATGCATTCATTCCTGAACAATCAAGAGGAGTCCAGTTTGGACCCGATAAGATGAAGGAAGAGTGGATAGAGAAGGTATAAGAACAAATAAAAGAGATCAAGGGCTCAAATACTTATGGCCTTCTCAAGATTGAAGAACTTTGTCCTGCCACGAATGTCGTGATCCCTAAGGATTTCAAAATTCCTGATTTCTCCAAATATGACGGAAGTGGGAACCCACGATTCCATTTGATTAGTTATGCTACCAAAATGGCCATCTGGTCTAAGGATGACAAGTTCCTTATTGGCTTTTTCCATGAAAGTTTGACCAGAATCGCACTAGAGTGGTACCTTTAGTTAGACCATTCTAAGATCTCTCGGTGGACAGAATTAGCCGATTTGTTCATGGATCAATACAAATTCAATTTGGACATAGCTCCGAACCGTGAACAGTTGACTACAATGCAGAAGAAGAGTGATGAATCCTTCAAACAGTATGCACAAAGGTGGAGGAGTTTGGCAGCTCAGGTTCAGCCGCCGCTGATGTTGTCCGAAATGTGTTCATACTTTTTGGGAACCCTGGGATCCCCCTTTATCGGAGCAATGGCAGGTGTAGCTTATAGGGATTTCTCTGACTTGATTGCCGCAGGGGAAATAATTGAAATCCTAGCCAGAGCCGGGAAGTTGCCAACTGACATGGAAGGCAATGCATCCAAGAAGGGGTTCCAGCCCAAGAAGAAGGAAGCAGAAGCAAATTATGTGCAACACCAGCCAAACTTTGGACCTCGACATGTCCCTTCATACCCAAGGTACCAAGCACCATATCAGACCCAAACACCATTTTACCCACCTCAACAGGCCTTGCCAACCATCACCCAGTCACAAAACCAAATAAATAACATCCCTACCCCTCAACCATACAACCCCACTCGCCTAACATATACTCATTATCCACCTGCACCTCAACAAAACCATCCAAGCTACCCTTGACCTCGCTCAAATTTTCCAAATCAGGGACGTTCCCAATATCAAATCTGCCTCCTTTCCCAAGACTGTCTATCTCCAATGCAGATTTGTTCAAACAATTATTTGATCATCACCTAATCGTTGGAAACCCTGTACAGCCCATGGAACCACCTTTCCCTGCTTGGTACAATCCAAAGTTGACTTGCAAATATCACATGGACGCCCTGGGACATTCCATTGAAGAATGTGAGGCCTTCAAGACAGCAGTAAGAAAATTGATTGCTTGTGGAAGATTGGGTTTCGAAGAATATTCTGGGCCTATCATTGTTAATAACCCAATCCCAAACCATAATGCGGGAAATAGCGTGAATAACTTGGAAGTTAAAGGGCCTCAAGTCAAGAAGGTTTTGGAATTGCGAACCCTGATGCAAGAAGTATTCGCAGGGCTCAAGAAAGCAGGATATGATATTGTTGCGTCGGTGAAGCTAATCGGAGAAAAAGAGAAGTATGATGGTGATTTAAGTTGTGATTATCATCATGGGCAGGTAGGGCATGATATCGAAACTTGTTGGGACTTTAAGGTCTGAGTCCGAGGATTACTTACCTTGGGGGTGATCCAAGCTAGGCGAGGTACGACTGAAGAAGTTAGTGTGGTTGAAAAAGTTGTGCTCCGGATACCACCTATGAATGATGCGCCGGCACCAGAAAAAGTGATTGTAAAGGTGAAAAAGCCAACTCCTTTTGCTTATAATGATACACACGATGTACCCTGGAATTATGAACAGAAAGTTGAGCTAGTAGGAGGGGCGGGAGAAACTTCGAAGGCCCAGGTTACTAATGTTGTGAGAATTGGAGGCATCACAAAGAGTGGGCGATACTATGACCCGGTAGAAGAAGAAGCAAGGAAGAATACCAAAGATGAAGGAAAAGAGAAGGAAGAAGAAGAAGAAGAGTTCCTGAAGATCATGAAGCAAAGTGAATACGACGTGATGGAGCAGTTGAAGAAAACACCGGCAAGAATATCCCTTTTGTCGCTTGTCCTCACATCAGAGATGCATCATAATGCATTATTGAAGGTGTTGAATGAAGCTTATGTTAATCGCGATGTCACGCCAGAGAATGTAGTAAACATGGTGGATCCGGTGAGGCGGATCAACATGATCAATTTCTCAGAAGATGAGGTGTTTTCGAAGTTTAGAGGTAGTCCTAAGGCACTCCACATTACCCTAAGGTGCAAAGGATTTGTGATTGCGAAGGTGCTTATAGATGGTGGCTCGGCATTGAATGTGATTCCGTTGTCCACTCTAGAGCAGCTAAACATAGGATTGACGGATTTGACACCCCAAGAGATGATTGTGCGAGCCTTTGATGGGACAGCAAGAGGGATCTTAGGGGAAATAACTCTGCCCCTCGAAGTAGGGCCTAGTTGTTTTCGTGTTATCTTTCAAGTCATGGAGATCCAGCCAGCTTATACCATGCTCCTAGTAAGGCCTTGGATTCATGAAGCTGGTGTTGTTCCATCAACGTTGCATCAGTGTCTGAAATATATTCAGGATGGGGCTGTAATTACCATCCGCGGTGAAGAGGAAATCATGCTTTCAAAGCCTGTTTCGGTACCATATGTAGAAAGCACAGAGCAAGTCGAGGATGATTTCCTACGTAGTTTTGAAATCCTGAAGCCAGAGAGCAAGAAGGAAGAGCTACCAATGCAAAATGTGAATGAAGTGGCAGTCCGTATAATGGAAAGGAATGGGTATCATAAAGGAAGAGGCCTAGGGGCAAGCCTCCAAGGGATCCCTCAACCGATTGCAGCAGTTACAAGAGATGGAAGACATGGACTAGGATACAATCCTTCTTTAGCAGAAAGTATGAAGTACCTGACTCTCGGAGGCAAGAAAGAAGAAAGAAAGGAATTTAATTATGTTCCCCACTTGATAGATACTTTCTCAGCATCAACTGAAGTGATCTTGCCAAAAAAGTTGACTTCCCCTCATTTCACTATCAGTGCACTTGAAGAGGAGCAAGCAAGAAACCCTGTTATTTATCTCTCTGCTGACAATGAAGTCCTTGGCAATTGGCAGTCTGAACCATTTGTTGATGTTATTTCCATGAAGTAATTACCTTTTTGTATCTCGTATAAATTGATGTTTACTTTGGTTGAGAAATGAATAAAATGAGTTAGTATGATTTTTCAGCAATTTTCTTGGTGTCTTCCTTTCCCTACCCTTTCTCTTATATCAATTGCGTTTCATTTCTTGAATAATATCCTTGCCTATATTTCTCTTGTTTCAAACATTTTCTTTCAGGAACCTCACCACCGTCGAAGGTTTGTCTCACAAAAGGAACCTTGAAACCTCATTTACTGATTCTCTTGCGGCTGTTGACGAAGACGATTCTGGGATTAGTGAGGAAGAAGAAGCCATTGAGGGATTTACAAAGTCGATAGAGCGCTCAGAAAATGGTTTCACTGCAAATGATGAAGTTATAGAAGTGATTAATATAGGGACCGAGGAAGACAAGAAGGAGTTGAAAATAGTGGATAATCCAGCGTGCGAGAAATGGTCGCGCTTTTTAAGGAGTACCTTGACGTGTTTGCATGGTCCTACAAAGATATGCCAGGATTGGATCCAGAGATAGCATCACATAAAATCCCACTGTACCCAGATACGGTGGTGAAGAAACAAAGGTTGAGGAGGATGCATCCGGATATGTCACTAAAGATCAAAGAAGAGGTAACTAAGCAGTTAGAAGCTGGGTTCGTGGAAGTGTCGAGACACCCAGAGTGGGTTGATAATGTTGTACCAATACCAAAGAAGGATGGAAAAGTAAGAATGTGTGTGGATTACAGAGATATGAACAAAGCAAGTCCTAAGGATGACTTCCCATTGCCTCATATTGATGTTCTCGTAAACAGCACAACAAGGAACCACAGATTCTCCTTCATGGATGGGTATTCGGGATACAATCAGATTCTCATGGACGTCCATGTCAAAGAGAAGACGACTTTCATCACCCCTTGGGGAACTTTTTGTTACAGAGTAATGCCTTTTGGGCTAAAGAATGCCGGAGCTACCTACCAGCGTGCGATGGTAACATTGTTCCATGATATGATGCACAAGGAAATAGAGGTATACGTGGATGACATAGTGGCTAAGTCTAAGGAGGGGGAAAGTCATGTAGCAGTTTTGCATAAATTATTTGAGAGATTAAGGAAGTACAATCTCTGAGACTCAATCCCACAAAATGTGTGTTTGGAGCCTCAACTGGGAAATTGTTGGGTTTTGTGGTCAACAGGGAAGGAATACAAGTGCAGCCAGAAAAGGCAAAGGCGATCAGGGACATGCCAACTCCCAAGAATGAACGAGAAGTAAGGGGTTTTCTAGGGAGATTAAATTACATTGCCCGATTCATTGCTAACTTGACAAGCACGTGTGAGCCTATTTTCAAGCTATTAAAGAAGAATAATTCGGGGAGATGGAATGAGGAATGTCAGGAAGCCTTTGAAAAAATAAAGGCATACCTATTAAACCCACCAGTGTTGGTGCCGCCCACTCAAGGTCGTCCTTTGATATTGTATCTCACGATCCTCCTAACCTCAATGGGGGCAATGTTGGGGCAACATGATGAGTCTGGAAAGAGAGAACATGCAATTTACTATCTGAGCAAGAAGTTTAATGACTGCGAAGCCCGATACATGGCAATTGAGAAGACTTGTTACGCACTGGTATGGACCTCCAAGAGACTCAGGCAATACATGTTATACTACACCACTTGGTTAATCTCTCGAATGGACCATTTGAAGTTCATCTTTGAAAGTCTTCACATATCATTAAGGGTCTCAAAGTGGCAAATGATATTATCAGAATTCGATATTATGTATGTGACCCAGAAATCCGTTAAGGGAAGTGCAATTGCTGATCACTTAGCTAAAAACCCTCTTGAGGGAGGATAGCCAATTTTATCTGAGTTCCCTGATGGAGAGATACTGTCATTGGAAGAAGGTGAAACAGAGGAAGATGATAGGTGGAAGATGTATTTTGATGGAGCAGTTAATATGCATGGAAGCGGCATAAGGGCGGTGGTTGTTTCTCCGGAGGGCAAGCAATACCCAGTGGCTGTGAAGCTCGAATTTGAATGCACCAACAATATTGCTGAGTATGAAGCATGTGCAAGTGGATTACAAGCAGCAATTGATCTTGGAATAAAACAGCTAAAGGTCTTTGGAGATGCATCATTAATCATTTATCAAGTCAACGGCGAATGGCAAACTAAAGATCCTAAGCTTATCCCGTACCAGAAATACTTGACTCAGATAGTTGCGAAGTTTGATGAGATTACTTTCTCGCACTTGGCTCGAGACAAGAATCAATTTGCGCACGCTTTAGCCACATTAGCCGCTATGACCAAGCTGGGTCTCCATACCATCGTCCAGCCTATTCAAGTGAAGGTACAAGATGAGCCCGCATACTGTGCACATGTGGAAGAAGAGCTCGATGGTAATCCTTGGTATCACGACATCAAGCAATATATGAAGAGTAGAACGTACCCAGCTGGAGCAAATGAAGTAAACAAGAGGACGATTCGTAGATTATCAATGTCCTTTTACTTAGATGGCGAAATTCTATATAAGAGGAACTATTATGGGGGTCCTCATAAGATGTGTCTCCATTGCCATTTTCTATGTGGGGAATAGACGTCGGTGGACCAATCAATCCCAAAGCTTCAAACGGACATCGCTTCATCCTGGTTGCAATAGATTACTTTACTAAGTGGGTAGAAGCAGCATCATATGCCAATATAACTCAAAAGGTGTTTATCAAGTTCCTAAAAAGAGATATCGTTTGTCGCTATGGAATACCAGAAAGAATCATTACAGATAACGCTGCCAATCTTAATGGGGCGGATGTAAAGAAGTTATTAGAGACTTTTAAAATCAAGCACCATAATTCCACCCCATATAGACCTCAGATGAACGGGGCGGTAGAAGCGGCCAACAAGAATGTCAAGAAAATTGTTGCTAAAATGGTTGTAAATTATAAGGATTGGCATGAAATGTTGCCATACGCTTTGCAACGCCGTATCGTACCAATATACGATCAGAAATCTTTGGGCAACGCCTTTCTCATTGGTGTATGGAATGGAAGTCGTTTCTCCTATAGAAGTTGAAATCCCTTCATTAAGAGTCTTGATGGAAGCTGACTTGGAAGGATCAAAATGGGTGAAAACTCGATATGATCAGTTAAACATGATTGAGGAAAAAAGACTGGTGGCCCTTGGTCATGGACAACTATATCAAAGAAGAATGGCTAAAGCATTTAATAAGAAAGTCCGTCATAGAGATTTTCAACCAGGTGATTTGGTGTTAAAGAAAATACTTCCCAACCAAGAAGATGCCCGAGGAAAATGGGCAACCAATTATGAAGGGCCATATATAGTAAAGCGGGCATACTCAGGCGGAGCTTTGGTCCTAACAGATGAAAACGGACGAGAGCTACCGAGACCTGTAAACTCTGATGCCGTGAAAAAATCCTATGCCTGATAAAAAAGAAAGAAAAAAAGGGAGAGCCCATTAGATCGAAAACCCACGAGGGCGACCTAATCAAAAGTTAGGGCATAAATAAAATAAAATAAAAGAAGTCTGTTAGGTCGAAAACCCGCGAGGGCGGCCTAAGCAAAAGTTAGGGCAAAAAAAAAGGAGAGAGAAAGAGAGAGAGAAGTCCGTTAGGTTGAAAACCCGAAAGGGCGACCTAAGAAAAAATTAGGACAAAGAAGCTGAACCTTAGGCTGAAAACCCGCAAGGGCAGTTTAAGCCATGTCTTAATATTCACCACATTGGGGCAATTTTGCTCATGACTTGCTACATTGGGGCAATTTTGCTTGTGACTGGCTACAATGGGGCAAAGAAAATCATTGAAATGTTAATGAAAGGATGTATGTGGAAGCTGAGACCAGGATTTGCGACGTCAAACAGTTGCTGGGAATCAGTTAAGAGGATCAAGGAACCAATACTGGGGCAAATTTTTATGCGGTTTTCTTTCGTTCCATTATCCCTTTCGATACAATTCCCATACACCCCTTTGTATTTCCCCTCTTTCTTTCCAATTTCTTTGTGTGCAATGTAAATTCTCATATTAAGGCAAAGATTTTATTCATCCATTTTTCCTATTGTGCTTAAATCATGCTTGCGCATTGAAATCATGTCTCAATTTAAGTAAATTTAAGTTTAATGGTATGATTGGATAATTCTAATGGTTACTTCAACGAATGGTTTGAACCAAAGAAAGCCCAGCATTTCAAAGTCAATAAGAAAGATAAAGGTGCACAATGATGAGAAAAGGAAAGCAATAATGAAAGTCTCCACGAGTCCTAGTCTTGAAGGAAATAATCGCTCTATGTGTTTCCACCGCTTCGAAAAAGAAGCCCCTCTAATCGAAAGACACTGACTCAGAGTTGTTGATAAACAAAGGTTTGATTGGTCGAAGTCTTTTAATGGAGCGTGTGGTTCGGTTGTGATCGAGACAAAGGTAAAAGAAAAGTTTTTAAGAGAAAGTAAATTAACATCATTTTATTTTTGGGATCTGAGGCCTACTGCAATTTATTTTTCAAGCTCGAGGCTCACTTTGCAAATTTATTTTCGGGATCCCGAGGCCCACTGCAATTTTATGTTTTCGAGCTCTGAGTCTCACTACTAATTTTATTTTTGGGATCTGAGGCTCACTGCAATTTATTTTTCGAGCTTTGAGGCTCACTGCAAATTTATTTTTGGGATCGGAGGCCCACTGCATTTTATTTTTCGAGCTCGAGGCTCACTTGCAAATTTATTTTGGGATTTGAGGCCCACTGTAATTTATTTTTCGAGCTCCGAGGCTCACTGCAAATTTATTTTTGAGATTTGAGACCTGCTGCAATTTTATTTTTTCGAGCTCTGAGGCTCACTACTAATTTTATTTTTGGGATCTGAGGCCCACTGCAATTTATTTTTCGAGCTCTGAGGCTCACTGCAAATTTATTTTTGGGATCTGAGGCCCACTGCATTTTATTTTTCGAGCTCTGAGGCTCACTGCAAATTTATTTTGGGAGTTGAGGCACACTGCAATTTATTTTTTCGAGCTCTGAAGCCCACTACAAATTTATTTTTGGGATATGAGGCCCACTGCAATTTATTTTTCGAGCTCTGAGGCTCACTGCAAATTTATTTTTGGGATCTGAGGCCCACTGTAATTTATTTTTCGAGCTCTGAGGCCCGCTGCAAATTTATTTTCGAGCTCTGAGGCTCATTACTAATTTTATATTTGGGATCTGAGGCCCGCTGCAATTTATTTTCCGAGCTCTGAGGCTCACTGCAAATTTATTTTTGGGATCTAAGGCCCGCTGCAGATTAATTTTTAGAACTCCGAGACTCACTGCTGATGTTAATTTGGGATCGGAGGCCCACAGTCGTTTTTATTTTCCAAGCTCTAAAACTTAATTTTCTCCAGCCTGTTTCCCATCTCGACTAAAATGTGAGTTCATTTTCTTTACTAGTTCCTTACTACTCTCACATGAAAAATCGTTCTTTTTTCATGTATTCTAGTAATGAACAAGTAAAGAGGGGCAACTGTGAACACCCCATTTTGACCGGGTTCACTAAAAATTTCAAAAAATAAAAAATAAAAAATTTGCAAAGAAAATAAAAATAATAAAAATAATTTCATCCTCCCCCAACAAACCCTAGCAACCACTTTATTTTGAATCAGAATTTAATTTTTGTAGATGGGGCTTGCTAGATTTTGATTTCAAATCAGAAATCTTGATCTTGGCCTGTTTTTAGGATCAGGATCATATTTCAATATTAATCTTGGTGGAAATGTAGGATCAAGATGAGAGAAATTGGCATTATAAAAAATCACAACACAGATCAGAAAAGGGATCCGGTTTTATGTTTTGGCCTTCCTCTCTCCCATTCTTTTATTTTTTTGCGTTGCTTTCTTCTTCTTCACCAGGAGCCCATTTCTTTTGACATCTCATTTTCTTTCCCTATTTTCTTCCTTCATCCATCAAACCTATCTCTCTCCCTTCAAACTTCATCTTCTCCTTTCCTCTAGAAGCAGACGCGACACACCCTCCCACTATTTGACATGAGTGAGTAACCCTGCCTTGTACACCCCGCAGTTCCCTCTCTCCGTCCCTGCTCATTCTCTCACTCTCCTACTCCCACTCTGACCGCATTCTCTCTTCTCTCCCTTGTCTCGCTCGTCGTCGGCCCACCAGCAGTGCTGTCGTCCGACACTCGCGCGACTGTCTCTCTCTCCCTCATCTCTCTGTTCACACCACGCCGCCTGCCTTGAGTCCACCACCAGGACTTCCGGCCCCAACACGTGCAAACCCCACCGCCGCTCTGAACCGGACCCAAGCCGCCGCTCCGCTCCTCCACCTTGCGCAACTCAGACCACCGCGCCACCCAGATCCATCCAGCAGAACAGCAACCCAGTAGTCTGACACCGTCGTTCCGACCACCTCGCAGGACTAAGACCCACGCACCACGACTCGGATCTGGTCTCCTTCTGCCGTCCCTCCTCGCACCGCCAGCACCACTCCCGCAGTAGCTCGCCCCGGACTCGGATCCACTAACATCTCAGCCTCAGCAGCGAAGCTCCGCTGTTCCGCCGTCGCGCCGTCAGCTTCTGTTGTTCTCTCCCGGTCTCGCACGAACAGGTGAAGGAAAGGAACTTGTTCTATTGTGTTAACCCATTCTCATTGTAACCCTCTCTCTGACATTGTAGTGTGTTTATTTTTACTCTTTTTATTATTGTTATTTTGTTTTGTTTGTTTATGCTGGATTGTTGATGGATACCATAAGTATGCTAGTTGGCCCAAACAAGATAGGTCTCATCAAATTTAAAATGAGTATGGGCTAAGAATTAAAAAGGGCATTTATATATTCGAAAGTTAAAGTAAAAAATATATTAAAAAGAAATACTGAAAAATAATCATCTTGGGATTGCTTTGTGATAGTCTCACACTCAATTCCTCAGGTTCATGATAGCTCTGTGGACGTATCTGCCACGTTCTATATCGCTTAGGAGTTTTCGATAAAAATAAAAGAAAAACACAAATGAAATATATAAAAAAGCTTTTTTGTAAATAAAATAAATAAATAAACCCTTTTCATAAAAATTAAAATCAACCAACAAAATAAAATATTTTCTACAAGAACTACGTGGCTTTGAGTTTCCCATCGAAGCAGAGAATACGTAGGAGCGGGATCAATCATCTCGTCAAGCCAAAATTAATTTTTTTTCTATTATTTTTGTGTTCTTTTAATTTATTTAATGCGGATAATTAATTAATAATTTATTTAATGTTTTTTGGGTTGCTCTATGACAAGTGTCATGCTCAATCCCCTAACTTTGAGGTTGCCCAATGGACTTACGTGCCAAGTTCGATCCCGTTTAGGATTTATTAATAATATTTATTTTTGTGTTCTTTTTTTAATTTATTTATTTAATGTGGATAATTAATTAATAACTTATTTAATGTTTTTTTGGATTGCTCTATGACAAGTGTCATGCTCAATCCCCTAGTTTTGAGGCGGCCCTATGGACTTATGTGCTATGTCCAACCTCATTTAGGATTTATCCATAATTTTTAAAAATGCAAAAAAAAAGGAACAATAAAGAAACGTAAAATAAAAAATATTAATAAATAAATAAATAAATTCTTCCTTGTAAATATTTTTGGGGTAAAAAAATAAATTAATTAAATTTGCACAATTAATTCAAGGTACCATTCGTAGGATGGGTGATGTAGGGTGCTTAACACCTTTCCCACTCGTAACCGACTCCCGAACTCGGCTTGGTTTCAAAGACCATTTTTTTAAGGTTTTTCAATTTTTCCTAAATTAAATAAAATTGGTGGCGACTCTACCTTATTAAAATTTCTTTTTATCGCCGTCCCTGCCGTAATTTTTGGTTGCGACAGGAGCAACAAACATACATATATATTACAAATTTACACTTACGCCATGTGAAAGGATTTGACAATTTCTTTCTTTGGTTTTTCTTTTTATCTTTTTGCATGTCATGTTGGGAGCTGAGGCATATGTTCAATTGCCTTGGGTAAAAATTAGTAAAAGAGATTTTTTTCAATAAGGTGTACGTAGAAAATTTGACCAATACAAAGTATAGAACAACTGTAAAATATTGCGAGTAACTTCACCTAATAGCAACCAAATTTAAAATGCAAGGGACGTGTAGAAGTAGCAAATGAGGAAGAAGTTATGAATATTATATGAGGAATTTGTGAGGATCGCTAGAGGTGGAAGACGTGATTACAAATTACAATGGTAGATATCCCTGCGATTTGTATAGATCGAAGCGATGATTAACAAAGAACCTCATGCTATAATAGTTGAATAAAAGGGATTAAAGAACGAGAAATGGTAGTGCAACCCACTTGTGAAACCAACATCAAAGAGGGATCAGATTAACAAGACCCAAAGAAAGTAGCAACATATTATTCCAAAAAAGTAGTAGGAACTGAAGATATACTAAACCAGACACTAAGGATGTCTTATTAATCATCACCACCATCATGCAAAAACTTATTACCTTTGCAAGAGGAACATTTTGTTGCGAGTCTCTTTTGAGTAAATATGAATGCTCAATGTGGTACTTAAGTCTGATGATACCTTCTCACCAAATAGACTAGTTTTTCCTCATGAAATTAAGTCATAACAATTATTGTTTTCGGGTTAAGGCTATGGTGCACCGCCCATTACACCACCCACATGTCAAGAGCTCCACCAATCCTTTGTACATGTGGCCATTTGACTTTTCAACCACCCAAATACATGGTCGGGTTTGAAATCTTGATCAGCCCATGTGACAATTTCATTGACCCAAAAACTTGCCACATGGGTGGTTTAGTGGGTGGTGCACCTTAGCCCAAACCTTATTTTCGTTGAGAGTTGAACAATGAAAAATGCTACCTATAAGCAAGATTCAGGTGTAATATATTGAAATTATAGATGTGCGAAAGTTGCCAAAAGAGAAATGGCTACCACATGGTCAGTGTCGAAAGAGTGAAATCAACATCCCGTATATATTGAGTAAATATGAAAGCTAGTCAATGTGTTATTTAAGCTAATCGAAATAGAATGACTCTCTTTCAGCAGAGCAGAATGATATTGCTGTCGATGATGATTCTAATTTCATAGTGGTTATGTCTAAAACTCGAAAGTATAATCTGAGAAAGAATAGAATGATTAATTTTAGATTTACTTGATTCTTGTTTTTTACATGGGTTTTGCCCCATGGTTTTGTTTTCCTGTTTTCCTTTCTCTTTTTTTTATCAATAAATTTATTGTGACGGAGGATCTTGCATTAAAAAAAAGCCATAATACTTTCTCACCTAATAGATTAATCTTATGGGTTGAGCTCTCTATTCATCCTCAACTTATGTCACATATTCATCCTCAACTTATGTCATAACATATTTGATCAAGAAGTTTTTTATTATCTTCGCTTTATTCCATAATCGATGTCTAGCAATAAAAATTTAAGGTCGCTTTCTTCTTCTTCTTTTTTTTTTTTAAGTGGAGGAAAATGACGGGTGACACAGAAAATTTCTTGTTGTGGCATATGATAGTTTGAGGGGTTCTTAATAATAATAATTTTGTGATTTCATCGTGATACTTTTTTTATATTTTTAGGATTTTTTTTAATTTGTTATTTGAGATTTTGTGATTTTTTTCCACAAGGCAAAACATTAATAACAGTAGTCACATCCCTTAGTACATAAATTACAAGTATAAACTAAAAACTCATATGTATAGAAGTTTAGTTTAAGGTTAAAGGGGTTGAAAATATGAAAGTTATTAGAAAATTAGCATGACAATCATTGTAATTTCAAGATAAAAATACATATAATATTAGTGTGTGTGATTTGATTGGATCGAATTGGTTGTGAAAGTGAAAATCGAAAATCGATAAGATTATCAAAGATCTTTATTTTATATTTTCGGATTTTGATTTTTTTTAATTTTAATTTTTCGGTTCAATTTGAACAATTTTGGATGAATTAGATTAGATTTGAACACTTCTAGTACAGCTTATGCCATCTATATATGAGCTAAGCACATGATAACAACACACATATAAGCAGCAAGCAGGAATATATGAAGATTATAAGTATTGGAATCAAGTTTAATCTAAGCTTTATGTTACTTTGTATGCTTTATTCAATCATGTGCTTCAGTGAAGTACCACCCACTCGCTTGACGCTTGCTCAATCATGTGCTTTGGGTTTCCACCTAGGCAATTGAGGCTTGAGCCAGTTTCAGTACATTTGCATATTCCCCCATCATAACTTGGGCGTGGGATTTACACGCACTCATCAGTCATCACATGTCATTAAGCTTAAATCAAAATCTCATTATGCTAAGGATCGATTGATGAAATTTATGGGAGGAGATATAATGAGCTGCATTTTAAAAAAACTGAAAATTCAAAGAGAAAAAATAAAAAAAATCAAGATCTAAAGTCTAAACATTTAAAGAAAATTTTATTATTATTTAAATTTTAAGACAATAATTATTCCTCACCATACAAGTGGTTTGCATGCCAATT
This sequence comes from Sophora flavescens, assembly GCA_030762895.1. Lineage (NCBI taxonomy): Eukaryota > Viridiplantae > Streptophyta > Magnoliopsida > Fabales > Fabaceae > Sophora > Sophora flavescens. Next base: position 31,923,470 of record CM061067.1, on the reverse strand, counting down.
TTTGTATTCCTCATCAAGATCTAAAGTACTATTTGTAGTTAATTGCTTTTATTTTTGTATTCTTTTTTGAGTGAGTTTGTTGGTCTCATGCCAATCTAACAAAGACAAGACCTATACGAAAGACCCTTGCTCATGAAAGCACAACAAAAACATCTTTAATCATGAGGATTTGTAATGTCAGTTGGGTCCCAATTACCATCAAACTTAACTAGCTCGGGGTTGAAAACCTCTTATACTGTGGCAGTCAAGGTTAGCTAAAACAAGAGAACTTTTAATCCAATTCAATGCACGAAAAAAAATGAGATACACTTTCAAAAGCATGAGTTTTCCTTTTCCTTTTCTTTTCAACCCAAACCAAGCATGTTTAAAGGTTTCCTTTTTCATCCTTTCAAATAAATGGTTTGAGCTTTGGTTTACAGGTCAAACACAATCTTTCCCAAAGTTATACATACATAATTGAGATGCATTTGCTATGTCACCCGGGAAACTAGGGAACTGCAAATTATACCTAATAAACCAAGAAAAAAAAAAGCTTAATTAATTAGACTATATTTCAGTATCGATAAATCTAATTACTTCATATTTTGAAAACAAGCATAAGATTGTGTCTGAAGTAACGCATGGTTTTTTAGTTAGAAATAAAGTTACTTTAATTATAAATCATGGAAATTAACTATACATTCAACAATAACCTATATATTTACCGCTGTGAAGAAAAAGAAACCTATATTTACCGAGTAGCAAAATTCAAAAACCAAAATTTCCACTTCTATGCACGCTTTCTTTTTAGGAATCACACACACCAAAAGAAAAGTTGATACTATTAAAAGTAGATAATTGGAAAAGCAAAACATGATGAGTTACACTAACTCTTTCAAAGAAAACAGGTTCAAAACCGCTTCATCAACTTCTGCACTCCTCTTCGATTGAGACAATTCGGGTGATAAAAGCCATGTTGGGGAAAGGATTTAGAATATTTCCTTTTAATCGATAGGATTAAGAGAGTACTTTTATGACAGAGAAATGCATAAATAACGTATTTTCATAAAATTGACAGAACAAAATACAAGTAATGATAGGTCTTTTCTTTTCATAATAATATTGGTGTCTTTCTCAAGACCCTATTCTACAATATCAAGACAAGAACGAAATTATTTGTGGAACAAGTATGACAAATATTATTATGGATATGTTTGATTTGCTAAAAATAAATTTTTTTTTTTGAAGAATATAACATTATAAAATAATTTGTTCCTTATTTGATTTTTAAATTAAGCTGAGTATATTCCTTAAAAACTTAGTGTGTGTTTGGAAACACGGTGAAAACCAACAAAATCACTTTTCCACCATAAAAAGCTACTCACGATAGCTTTAAGAAAAAAACACTTCTAGAGAAAATTGGCATGGATCCAAACACATGCTTAATCAAAGAATAGCAAAATGACATTTTTTGGCCCCCTGAATCAGGGGACAAAATTTTGTCCATAGCACTAATATATAAAAAGACCAGAGGCTTAATCCTTGCCCCTTATCTCGTTCTACCTCTCATCGTCATCGTCGTTGCCATCGTCATTGTTACGATCGCTGCCACCACAACCCTCATCGTCGCCGCCTTATCGTTTTAAGAACATCTCAATGGTTGTTGCTATGGCTCCAAAGGGTATTTGTAGTATATTTATTCTGCTTGTGTTGTGCTTTAAACTCCAAACAACAAATAGAGAGATTGTGTCGTGACTCAACTACTTGTGTTGTATTGTTCTGTTTGAATCAAAATCGTCTAAATATCACTTGAAGAGACAAAATTTGGGCAACCTCTAATAGACATTTGTGAACTTGAAGGATTTAAGGTATTCTTGAAAAAATCTTTCAGTTTTTATGAAACTCCTTTGCTAATTTCAAACCATCATCATCGCCATACAATTTCACATAACAATATTCAACAAATTGTAACTTATATCGAGGATCTAAGATAACTACGGAAAATGGAAGAACAATATTGTAGGAGATCCAATATTTGTCAAATTAACTTCATTCTTCTAGCCATGCAATAAATTTGATTTTCATATTCAAACTTATCTTGAAAAATGCAAGCTGCTTACTTAATTTTAAGTTGAATCCTCCATACATCATAAAAATATAAGTTGAGGATAAGTATGGCCTGAAAGGGAGTAGTTATATTATAAAATAAAAAGGCTTCAAAAACTATGGTATTCTTTCCACCTCAGTCCACCCTTATTGATAGACAACTATCAAAATAGGGATGAATATTTTAAGGTGCACGAATGGTTCCACAAACTTATGACACTCTTAATTAACATAAGATATATGGAATCCCATCTCATGACACGTATTGACGAACTTGCTAACAAATCACATATGATAGTTGTTCCTGACATTGTTTGGTGGTGGATTGTTCAGTGGGATTACTATCAGAACCCGGGCTAGCTATGCTTCGTTGATTCTCTTCCATGTATCACTGCAGTCCTAACTCCTAAGGAGGATATAGTGTTTCTTTGCACTGTTTTGGGCCAGCAACCCATTTCTTAACCCAAAAATAAATAAAAAATAAGACAAATTTTTTTGACAGCAAAAAATAAGACAATTAGGAGATGTAAAACTGTCTATATATATATATATATATATATCGTATAATGGGAGGTTGAAAACCTTAACCCAAAAGTAATATTCAATCTTGACTTTGAGCATGGAAATGATGGATGACTCCAACGAACCTGACCTTTACCTAAATAAGAAATTATGGATGATCCCTGCAAGTAATAAACATGCATGTTTTCCCTGCAAATTCTTTGAGTCCTCCCCGAATTGGCTTTAACAATCATCAAGGAGAAACTCATAGAACCATAGAAACACTCTTTGGTTAGTATGGGAAGCAAGACTGAGAGGAATGAAAACTAGCAGTGTATCAGTGCATGTATTATATCCATATTCATTGCCAAAATTCATTTCTGACATTTCATTTGACTTCTGAAATAGTTCTGAGAGAATGCCAAATATCTATTGTTGGGCCTCAAGCTGGGATGTCCATTCTGCCCCCGAGTAGACCAAAAAAGAAAAATGACTGATAAAGAAGGCTCTTGGATACCTTGTTTTTAAGCTACAGCAGTAATTAGATTGCTAAGAATTTTCCTCACTAAAGCATATTCTCAATCCTGAGTCTTGGCTCCACGACTTTTAGAAATAAGCTGCAGCCAATCTCACAGTTGATACATCAAAGCAGACTTGAGTGGTATTATTTTCTCTTATAAATTATTTGATGCTCAACCAAATTGACATGAATAACCAAAATAAACCAAAATCAAAGGCAATTCATATAGATATAGGCACTGGCGCTTTGTAATGAATTGTAAAGCACTATCCAAGCTCACAGTTGACTCATTTTAGCAGGATGTAAAGGCATTAATTTAAAAAATTTCCTGACAAACTTCATTTCACGAATAACCAAAACAAGCCAAAATCAAACTTGTGCCAAATCAACACCAATGAAGATGCCACCCATTAGCAAATCCAAATTGTAATTTATCACTGTAGGTGCTGAAGTTGATCTAAGGATGCAAAGAAAAAATTCCTAAAAATGTGAGAATAAGAAAAGTTGCAATGGCTATGATATGAAAGCTATCATGGTAGTTCTATTCCAGCCAGCATTAATGCAGCATCAATCATACATTCCTTCTTCTATTAACTTGGAAGCAGATCAGTGAAGTGTCTAATACTAACCTTATAAATGGCTAAGTTGCATCTATTGTAATATGCAAAATAATGAAATGTAAGCTCAAGAAATGAAGGGATGTTGTTGGCATTACGAGAGGTAAAAGCTCGATTAAAGAGGTTGTGAAGAACAAAAAAGGGAAGCTGGTTCTCAAGTAACAACAAATCTAATCTTATTTCAGTGGTCAACCAAGGTTTTAAAAGGTAAGCATTATCCTCTGACCGTTGAGCATAATAGGATCTCCAAAAAAGCTCAATTATGAAACCAGAATCTACGAAGATCAGTTTGACAAGTTCTTCTTTTGTAAGCTCAAGGGTGTCGGCGTAAGATCGACGAATAGTGGGTTCAGCCTCTTCCAGATAGGTAATGAAAGTGTCCAAAGTTTGATAAGTTCGTTGGAGGAAGTTGTTGCAATATATAAGCTTGTGGGGTTGCATCATGTTTTGGAGGCTAGGATGGTTGTGGTGGAAGGGACCAATAGAAACAACCTTTGGGGTATAGGCATCTTGGTTGAGTTTGCGAATATCATAGGGTACCCTGTAGATGCAACTGTCACGACTTACAGGTGACTCTGCACTCTCCAGCATCGCTTCAATGTCGTTCACAACATCCTCGTGCTTCATGCTTCTCTTCTAAATAACATTAACTGTTTTTGTTTCTCTTATGATGAGTGATGAAGATGAAGAGAAAGACGGTTGGTTTGTGGTACACATACAAAATACAATAGCTGCATATCGGACGGGATCTAGTCGAAGCTTCCGCGTCCACAAACGACGTCGTTGAAAAAGAAGACAGTGCAGTTAATATTTTAGATCTGTTTCCACGGCGAGTTCTATAGTGAGCAAGTAGGTGATATCTCTCACGTTGAGAGACCACTTTTGACCGTTCGATATAGTAATAATAAAATGGACGATCGTGATCTGTGCACGGCAACTGGTTAGGTGGGAGATTTTGAAATTGCCAGTCTAATATTGTGACAGCTTGTATGTACCTTTCAGCAGATCTCGTGGTGCAGTAATTGATGGGACTGCAAAACATTCAACTCACACAGAATTTTAGGTGCATATAAATTTTCTATCATAAGAATTTAGTCAATTTACTTCCTTTTTTTTTTTGGTTTGTTTTGCTGTGCAACAATAAATATCACCAACTAGGTTAAGTTGTCAGACCATTTAAGATATCGACCCGGTTGATCAGGTCGTTTTATTTTTTTGAAACTCATTGACCCCATTCGAAAAAAATCGGTTGATGCGGCAGGTTTTAATTTTTAATTTTTAATTTATTTTTATGAAATGTATTAATATCAAGGTTTACAAAATCGGACCGGTCATCGAACCGGTGAAGGCAGCGGTTCGAGGTTCAATGGTCCAACCGAGGTTGAATCGGTTATAATTAAATAATATTATTTTAATTTTTAATATAATATTTATAACAATATTAAATAAAAAAACAACATAACAACTAAAATTATTAAGCACAATTTTTATTATTTTGAAATTAAACTAAATAAATATAAAGATATATGTTAAAATCATCTTCATAGGGAAAACCAACCCAAAATCTACAACCAGCCCACATATGTTAGAAAACAAAAGAATTGGGTTTTGACTAGCACTACAAAAAAAAGGTCATTTAGCGACCGAAAATAGTGACCGAATTTTTAGGTTCCTTTTTGCGACCGAAATAGAGACCGATTGTAGGATCTACATGAAACAATGGTTAGAGTTGATTCTGCGACCGAAATAGAGCGTAGCAGAGATATCGGTCGCTACTTCGGTCGCTAAACAAAGGAAAGTAAAAGTCAGAAATTTATGAATTGTTAGCGACCGAAATGGCGACCGAATTAAATGCAACGGTCAAACTGTGTTTATATTAGCGACCGATTTATAAATCCGTCGCTAAATTTATGAATTCACACTTTAAACTTTATTTGTATTTGCGACCGATATTAATTCGGTCGCTAAATGGCGCGTTGAAAACATAAAATTGCGCGTGTTAGCGACCGAAATTTAATTCGGTCGCTAAAATTACAAATTCAAATTAAGACTAACCATATTAGCGACCGAATTAGCGACCGAATTAATTCGGTCGCTAAAACTGAAATCCCTAAATTCGACAGAACCTCCTTCTTCCTCATTTTTTCCGGCGTTTTCTATCTCCCACCCACTGTTTCTCTCTTCTACGGCGCGCGCTCCGGTCACCTCAACACCCCAAGACACCTCCGGTAGTCGTCACCACCGTCATCTCCCCTCTGCTCAGGTAAGCTCTCCTCTACTCCATCTCTCTGTCTCATTGTCTCACTATGTCACTGTCTATCATTTCCCCCCTCATTTCAGGGCTCATTCTGGTCACATTGCTCACACCACCACCACCACAACGCCCTCCCTCACACTGACCGAGGTAATTGCTTCTCTCGTTGTCTTTCTCTACATTGTTGTTTCTGTTGTGTGTTGTGTGTACATTGGTGTTGTGTGTGTGTTTATTGTGTTGTGTGTGTGTGTTGTGAGTGTGTGTTTGTTGTGTGTTCTGTGTACTAAAGTTTGTGTGTTCAATTGGATTGTAATCATAGGGTAGGTGTGTGTGTGCTCTGTGTGTGTGTTTGTTTGGGATGTTTGTGTGTGTGTGTGTGTGCATAGATGTGTGTTTAGTGTATGTGTGTGTGTCTGTTTGGGATGTTTGTGTGTGTGTGTGTGTGTGCAGAGATGTGTGTTTAGTGTATGTGTGTGTGTCTGTTTGGGATGTTTGTGTGTGTGTGTGTGTGCAGAGATGTGTGTTTAGTGTATGTGTGTGTGTCTGTTTGGGATGTTTGTGTGTGTGTGTGTGTGTGCAGAGATGTGTGTTTAGTGTATGTGTGTGAGTTTAGGGATGTGTGTTTTTGTTACTCATCATTTTCATTTTTTCATCCAACACATTTCTCTCTTTTCTCTTAGTTTCTCAAGGTGTCTTGATTTCTTACTCAAGGATCATCACTTAGAGGTAATTTTCCTCCAACCTTTCTTCATTACAATTGATGTTGAGTTGATTAGCTTCATGCTTGTTCTTAATTTTGTTCAAAAAGAATTAAGCTTGAAAATGGTAGAAAAATCATAACTCTTTGTACCAATTGATTTAAGTCTTGAAACTTAATATTGGTGCTTCTATAATCATACTCTTCATGCTTGCCAAATGATTTGATGAACAAAAATTTCTCCCCTATTTTCCCCCACTTGGCCGAACCATACCCTTTTATTTTACTCTTGGATTTCAAAAATTTGTAACTCTTTGCATAAAGGGAAACAAATCTCCAAATTTGATATCTGTGCTTGTCTAGTGATCAATGATCATCCTTCCTTTCTCATCATGTTTTTCATTCAAATCACTAAGTTGCTACAACTTTCCATATTCCTTGATTTTTATGATTTAAATTCTAGAAAATCATAGAAATGGAATTTGTGAGTTATGACAATTTTTCCCTACTAACTAAGACCCTAACATCTTGTCTATCTAGGATGGACTATTAGATCATATAATTAATATAGTTAATTAGTGGTTAGTTACAAATCGGTTGCTTTATCTTACATATAATATAAGTCACTTTTATATATGACTTGATGTAATAAACTTTCTCATTCAATCAATTACACCTTTCAGTTTTTCTCTCTATTATTTTCTATTTTAATGGGCACTTTGTCATGTTTACTAACATGAACATTGAACAACATGGAAAATCTTCTCTTTGATAGAAAGAAATTCTAGCATTATCCACATTTTTTTTATGGTACTGGATATGTAATATATTGATTCGATTTGTGTTAACAGTTAGGCTCGATTTAAGGATAATTTAAAAAAAAAAAGTCGAAATCAAAATAAATTGACCTTCAGCTCTCCAATCTTATTATTTTTTATGCTTCATTGATTATTTTTTCGTGAGCACATGCTTTAACACTAGATATTCATGAGATAAATTATTTAGGTATAACAATTTAACATAATAGAATAGTGATTTGATTTGAAATGAATAATTTCATTTATGCACGATAGGTCCTTGTTGTCATATTCTTCTACCGGCTCCTCTACTTATCCTTGATCAGTTATGTTTTCTCTCTCAGGTTAGTTCTCTGAACACTCAGTGTAATGTATTATGTGAATTATCGTCTTGTTTGGTAGTGGAGAGCTGAGCTCAATAGGATGTGATCTTGTCTGATTGTATGCTGATAATTAATTTAATGTTTATGCATGTGTTTGTCAATATGTGTTGTTTGTTAGTGGAGAGCGGAGCTCAATAGGATGTGATCTTGTCTGATTGTATGCTGATAATTTAATGTTTATGCATGTGTTTGTCAATATGTGTTGTTTGTTAGTGGAGAGCGGAGCTCAATAGGCTGTGATCCTGTCCGAAAGGCGGGATGCTGGTTGTGTGCTGATAATTTAGAAATTATGCATGTGTTTGACAATTAACTGCTACTTGTTAGTGGAGAGCGGAGCTCAATAGGATGTTTGCTACAATATTTAATCTAAGTTTGTATTGATGTACGCTGCAATTTATATAAACTCAACAATGTTGCAATATTTATAGGTTAATGGTTTTATTTTCTGTTAGAGTTAATAATTAATTTACGAAAGCCTTAGTTTCCTATTTGAGATTCAATATTAATGAGCATGCATAACTTATCAAGGTATGCATGCTCATTGTATTGAATCTTGAATTGTCCAAGTGGGACAGTTTGGGAAAAAACCTTTTTCACACTCGTACAATAGTCATTTCAATGTTCAAATGCCTTATATACTTGTTGAAATCTCGGTCTGATGCATTTCCTTTTGTTCTCCTGGTGCATACTTGATCGCGATGATTCTGACCGTGCTCGAGTCGTGTAACTTGGAGACCGATGGGAAATGATTAACAAAATATGTCAAGTATAAGGTATTTGAATATGGGAATAACTATTAGTAGCCGAGTGTGACAAAGGTTTCTTCTCGAATGGGATAGGTTCATACCTTGTCATAAGAACGAGATTGATGGAGTTATTGGAATGCACCGTAATATATAAGTGTTATTGTAGGATTGGTCAGGCTATTTAATTGCCAGCAATGGATATTCCGGAGAATCGAAAATGGATGTATCGTAGGTTGGATCGGAATAAACGTCTTAGGGAAGAGTATAGAGTTGGAGTGGGTGAGTTTATAGAGTTTGTTGTTAGCCATGAGAGATTTATACGGCTGGGCGGTGATCAATTGAGGTGTCCTTGCAAAAGATGCAAGTGTCAATCTTTCAAAAGTGTGGATGGAGTTGTAGCCGATCTTTATGAGAAGGGCTTCATGCCTGATTACTATTGGTGGAGTAACCATGGTGAGATGTTGCCTGACTTAAACCCGATTGTGGCTGAAGGTTCGTACTATGGAAGTGGTGATGGGAGGGAAGAATTGAATCCATACGAGCAGATGATAATGGATCATGCTGGACCATCGGTTGGTGTTGTGCTAGAAGAAGATGGGGGAGAAGATGGTGGAATGGGTTCCCAATACATAGAGGAGAATCCGAATCCCGAAGCTCAAAGATTCTATGATATGCTGAGTGCTGCACGATCTCCATTGTGGGAAGGATGTCAGGAGTACACGGAGTTGTCGATGTGCATGGAATGGTTGAGTATCAAATCTGACTACAATATGCAAGAAGGTTGTTTTAATCGCCTCAGCAGGTCAGTGTCGAAGGCGTTGCTAGAAGGCAATCGGATGCCTACAAGTTTTTATCATGCTAAGAAGTCCGTGGAAAATTTGGGTCTGGGGTGTTTGAAAATTGATTGTTGCCCGAATGGATGTATGTTGTACTATAAGGATGATTCAGCGGAAAGCATAATGTGTTGTCGATTTTGTGGTGCGGATCGGTATAAGACAACCACTAGGATGGGCATTGAGAAGAAGAGGTCGCTAAAAAAGATGTGGTACTTTTCGCTCGTGCCAAGACTTACAAGATTGTACTCTTCGATGGCCACTGCAGCTCACATGAGGTGGCATAGTGAGCATGAGAGGGAGCAAGATATCTTGTGTCATCCATCTGATGGAGAAGCTTGGAAGCATTTTGATAGGGTTCATATGGCATTTTCGCAGGACCTCTCGCAATGTCCGTTGGGGTTATCTGTGATGGATTTAATCCTTTTGGGCAGTCTAGAAAAGCATACTCTTGTTGGCCGGTTATCCTGACTCCGTACAATCTTCCCCCGGGGATGTGCATGAAGCGGGAGTTTATGTTCCTAACGGTCATAATTCCGGGTCCGTCTAATCCAAAAGGTAAGATGGATGTGTACTTGCAGCCACTGATAGATGAGTTGATAATGCTGTGGAATGATGGTGTGTTGACATATGACGTATCTTTGAGGCAGAATTTCATCATGAAAGCAGCTTTAATGTGGACGATCAACGACTTTCCTGCTTATGGGATGATGTCGGGTTGGATGACCGCGGGGAAGCTTGGATGCCCAATATGTATGGAGCGATCGAAGGCATTCACGCTTAAAAACAGTCGAAAGATCTCATATTATGATTGTCATCGTCAATTCCTTCCAGAAGATCATCCTTATAGGCGGAACAAGAATGCATTCAAGAAGCGTTGTGCGGAGAGAACACCGCCTCCACCACGTTTGACTGGTCCTAATGTATGGCGCAGAGTATAGTACTTACCGCTCGTCCATGAAACCCAAGGAGAACATATTCCTGATTATGGCGTCAACCATAATTGGACAAAACAAAGTATATTTTGGAGGTTGTCGTATTGGAGGACGCCGCTACTCCGTCACAACATTGATGTCATGCATACTGAGAGGAATGTGTTTTTGAATGTGTTTGACACTGTGATGGACATCAAGGGGAGGACAAAGGATACAAATAAAGCCCGATTGGACCTGACTGACATTTGTAATCGGAAGGAGCTTGAGTTGCAAGATGGTGGTCGTGGCAGACTTATCAAACCGAAGGCAAATTATACACTAAGCAAAGCACAGAAATTGGTCGTCTGTAAGTGGGTTAAAGAACTAAAGTTACCGGGGTATGCTTCCAATCTGGGTAGATGTGTTGACATTAAGGAAGCAAAGTTACATGGAATGAAGAGTCATGATTGCCACGTGTTCATGCAACGGTTGCTTCCAATTGCGTTCGACGCATTACCGAAGCAAATTTGGAACCCACTTGTTGAGCTTAGCCACTTTTTCAGGGAGCTTACATCGACAACACTAAATGTGAATCAATTAAAGGATATGGAAGTCAAGATACCCGTTTTGTTATGTAAGCTGGAGCAAATCTTCCCGCCGAGTTTCTTTGATTCCATGGAACACCTTCCAGTTCATCTATCTTACGAAGCAAGAGTTGGTGGCCCAGTCCAATACCGCTGGATGTATCCATTTGAGAGGTAAACAACATCAACTATTTTACTTAATACATATGAAATTCACGAACACAAGAGCAGTAGTTTAGCTTTCCCTAAAACTAGTAATTATTTGTATGTATCCATCTTTAATAGGTTCCTGCACTCCCTTAAACACAAAGTCAAGAACAAGGCACGAGTGGAGGGTTCCATTTGCGAAGCATACTTAGTAGAGGAGACTTCCACTTTTGCCTCTTATTACTATCCGGACGAAGTTAACACGAGAAGGACAAGGATGCCTAGAAACGTTGATTCGGGCGAAGGATGTTCAACTAGTCCTCCTATATCAATATTCAACTATCCGGGCAGATTTAGTGGCAAATCAAAAGGATATTTCTTGGAGCAGCGTGACATTAATGCTGCTCATCTGTATATCCTTCAAAATTGTGAAGAGGTGGCGCTATATTTAGAGTAAGTTTCTACAACGTCTTTAATAAGTTCAATTGACATTTATTATTATTAATCGTCCTGCTGTTAATCTCCCATATGTAGGATGTACGGCAATTTTCTAAGGGATCTCCAACTTTGACATTTCAAATGATCGGGTTGATCGAGAAATTACTTCTCACTTTGCTACGTGGTTCAAGAAATATGTAGGTTAAGCATCTTCATTTTTTGAAGCATACATTTTATCTCCTTAAATATATAGCATGTATAAGAATAATATAATATTTGATTGTTTAGGTACTAGATCTAGAAAACAATGTTCAAAATCCATTGTTGACAAATTTGGCATGGGGGCCTAACAGATGGGTTACATCATGGAATACTTATATTGTAAATGGATATAAATTTAACACAAAAACATGGAATGAAGGAATGCAGACGTGTAACTATGGTGTTTGTGTGCGAGCCACTGATGGCAATGTAGAGGATGATTTCTATGGGGTTCTAACTGACATCCTTGAACTCGATTATACCGGTTTCCCCATGATGAAATTAGTTATCTTCAAGTGTGATTGGTTTGATCCTACTCTTGACGTAGGGACAAAAATAGATAAAAATTATGGTATTGTTCAAGTTAGGCTGTCTCGAAGGTATAATAAGGCGTACGACCCATTCATTTTTTCACAACAGGCAGAGCAGGTTTATTACTCGTCATATCCCGAAGGACATCATGGCTTGTGGGGTGTTATTAAGATAAAGGCTCTCAGTATAATTACTGATAATGTAATCAACCAGCATGAAAAAGATAATCCGTACCAAGATGATGAGTTTTCATGAACCCAGGTACCGTTGCAAATTACGCCGGACATTATTGTTAATTCTCTGACGGACATTTCCGGAAATGGGGAAGAAGTTGAAAGAGAGTTAATGGATCAATCCGAGTTGGATGCATCTAGCGAAGGTACATTCCGATCAAGTGATACTGATGAGACTGAGGGTGAATTTAGTGACGGAGATTCTACTTAGGTAATTTATTTATGTCATAATTCATTGTGTGAATGTCATTCTACTTATTAGGTAATTTATTTTTGTATTATTTACACTGTTGTGTAATCATATTTTCATTTTTTCACAGATGGCAGATTCCTCCAGAGGTAGGGGTCGTCGTGGAGGTCGTGCTGCGAGAGTCCCTTCGCCGGCCGACCCACGACCTTCCCGGATCGAGACCATCCTACCAAGCACCTCTGTTGACGGGACACCTCGGGGTGATGGAGTTGCACCCCCACCCATCCTCATGTGGTCGGGACACGGGCTGCACCCTCATCATCCACACCTACGACGATAGGACCATCATCATCATCGGGGACGGAGAGTCGTGGTCCATCCGACAGGAGGATTCTTCTTATCCCCGGGGGGATAACGAGTATGCTAATTTAATTTTTTAATATATATAAAGTATCGTTAATTTCTATTTACTTGTTTTTAAAATTTAATTATAACATTTATTAATGCTCTAATTTTGCTTTGCACTTTACGCATGAAGGGCCCTTCGATTCGATCTCGAAGATCCTGCAACGCAAGTTTGATGGTCCATGGCCTACATGGAAGGCCATCCCACTGGGCCATAGGGATCAGTTGTTTCTAGAGTTTAAGGTACCAGTTTATTAAGTTTTTTAAATTAAATTTACAGTATATATATGTACACACGAATTTCCTAACAACCTGTAAGTTGCGAAAAGAGTATAGGTGGGACTTAGCTTTAGAGGCTCTCGTCGGGGACATATTTGAGCATAAAGGCTCACTTTGGTTATGAAGAATCGATGAACAAGGCCGAGGAAGGGGCGGAATAAGGGGAGGTGGGTGGATCCCGAGATCAAGAGGCAGCTGGACCAGATCTTGGGCTCTGAGAAGTTCCAGGAGATCCGGGCCACGGCTCGGCGTGATCGAGCTTCGATGGTGGCGCATGTGCTTGGACTAGTGGGTCTAAATCAGCCGCGCCCACTACGACGAGCTGGGTAATACAGTAAACTGTTCACTTAAGATCCTATTTACTTAATTAGTTTTCATTTTTAATTATACTTATGAATGTATTATAATATTATTCTGCGAGAAAGCACGAAAAGCAATGGCCCGATCTGCTATGGAGTTGGTGGAGAGGACGAAGAAGTTGAAGTCGGGGACATGGGTCAACGACAAGGCCCGTAACTATCTTATGTAAGCAAAAAAATAATTTATTGTTTACTTGTAATTTATTATAAATGATTTGTTAATATTGGATATAATTATTTTAACTAAATCTATTCAACTTTGTAGGCGGGCTTCAACGAGAAGAAGGACGATGCCATATCACGTGTCTCACAGTCCACAAGATGAGGCTTTGATCGGTGATGGCTGCTCTCTCTGTCTCCGTCGACGATAATGCCATTTATTTGGAGGTCGTCGGGGCGGGGAACAAGAAGGGGCACGTGTATGGCCTCGGACACCTGGGAGCCGAGTTCATCGCTTCATCGTCAAGACGCCCTTGCTCCTTGTTGCGCCGATACCGTCCCTCGGGAGCAGTTCCACCAAATGCGAGGACACCATCACGCAGTGAACGCGGAGCTTCGGGAGAAGAGCGAGAGAGAGCGATAGATGGCGAACCAGTTACCTGATTGGCTCGGACACGCCCGGCCGGCGATGCAGAGAGCATCGAGCGAGGCCGGACATCTGCGGGCTGGTGTTGGAGCGAGATGAGATCCAGACTCCACTTGCTCGGAGATGATGCTCGACGGTTGTGCGCTGCTGCCGCTCCTCCCGGTTCCGCCGCCCGGCTCGATGTCTGCTCTCTGCAGAGGACGATCGCCTAGCGACGTCGATGGTATGGACGAGGATGATTGGATTCCTCCATCTCCCCCTCATCATGACCGATTTTTTCTCTCCATATTTTTGACTTTAAACGATTCTTGTACGACATTTTTGATTATTCTTTCTATATATATTTATTATTTTTTATGATTGTATATTTCATAAGTTATTTGGTGTGTTTTATTAGTAATTTTTTTAACGTTTAAAGAAAATCAGAAAAAAAATTATTATAAAAATTAAAATTAAAAAAAATTAATAATAACCAGTTTAGCGACCGAATTAGAAACCAATAATTCGGTCGCTAAACTTTATTTAAGATTTACAGATGATGTATAGCGACCGAAAATCCGTCGCTAATATATGTTAACAGTAACCAAAATTAGCGACCGAATTAGCAACCGATTATCGGTCGCTAAAAATGGTTACTCAAAAAATGCGACCAACCTAATAACGACCGATTATTATTATATAGCGACCGAATTTACGATTTGTCTAATTAGCGACAAAATAATAATTCGGTAGCTAAAACCTTAGCGACCAGGTATTCAGCTACCATCATAAATCGGTCTCTGATTCGGTCGCTAAAACAAATAGCGACCCATTTACATGGTTTAGCGACCGAAACTTACCGTCGCTAAACAATTGTTTTTTGTAGTGTAGGATGATCCAAATCCTTTTATACTATTTTTTTTTTAGAAAACCGGTTCAGGCCGGTTCGCTACCGATTATGACCGGTTTTACCGGTTTTCCGGTTTTTACACCGGTTCAATGCATGACCGGTTTTTCCTACGGACCGGACCGGCCATGGTCCCGGTTCCCGGTCGGACCGATCGGTCCGGTCAGGTTTTCAAAACCCTGATTTATATTATAATGATATATTGATTTTTGATACTGATAATATTTAAGTAATATATTAATACTGATTTGAACTGATATAATACTAATATTATACTATATTCAATATTACTCTCCATGATGTTGAATTGTTTTTTAGTCAAAGATATCTTCTACTGAATCTAAATACTGATAATGATATATTGAATTGTTTTTTATATTGATATATTGATTTTTAAGACTGATAATATTCAAGTAATATATTGATATTGATTTGAACTAACATAATACTGACATTATACTATATTTAATATTACTCTCCATAATATTGAATTGTTTTTTAGTCAGAGATGTCTTCTATTAAATCTGAACTACAATCTGGACATGTTAAATTATACGGGCCTATGTATGAATATTTTTTAAAAAAATTTAATGTATATCGAGTCAACTATTGCCAAATACTATATATAGACATAAGTCAATCATAATAATTTATATATTTAACATATACTGGTTCATCCGGTTCAATTAGTGACCTTGATTGGTATTTGTTTAATTAGATATTTTTTTTATGGTAATGATTTTGAATTTAGAGTATGGACATGTTGAATTATGTAGTCATATATATGAATATTTTAGGATTTTTTAATGTATACCGGTTCAAACCGAGTTAATAATGACCCCCGATTGAACTCGATTAAACCAGTAACCCAATATCCTAATCGAGTCGATCACCGATTCGATTTTAATAACATTGATAAATATAAATATAAATACATTGATAAATATAAATACTTTTGATCAATCAATAATAAATATAAAATATTGAAGCAACATGTTGAAGACCCGAGCCGTGAAATGGCATAATATTTGTTGCAGTATAAACGAATGATATCTCTCACGGTGAGAGACCACTTTTGACCGTTCGATATAGTAATAATAAAATGATAATAAAATGGACGATCGTGATCTGTGCACGGCAACTGGTTAGGTGGGAAACTTTGAAATTGCCAGTCTAATATTGTGACGGCTTGTATGTACCTTTCAGCAGATCTCGTGGTGCAGTAATTGATGGGACTGCAAAACATTCAACTCACACAGAATTTTAGGTGCATATAAATTTTCTATCATAAGAATTTAGTCAATTTACTTCAATTTTTTTTTTTGGGCTTGTTTTGCTGTGCAACAGTAAATATCACCAACTAGGTTCGGTTAAGTTGTCAGACCATTCAAGATATCGACCCGGTTGATCAGGTCGTTTTTTTTTTTTTTGAAACTCATTGACGCCGTTCGAAAAAATCGGTTGATGCGGCAGGTTTTAATTTTTAATTTATTTTTATGACCTGTATTTATATTATAATGATATATTGATTTTTGATATCGATAATATTTAAGTAATATATTGATATTGATTTGAACTGATATAATACTAATATTATATTATACTCAATGTTACTCTCCATGATGTTGAATTGTTTTTTAGTCAAAGATATCTTCTATTGAATCTGAATTCTGATAATGATATATTGAATTGTTTTTTATATTGATATATTGATTTCTAATACTGATAATATTCAAGTAATATATTGATATTGATTTGAACTAACATAATACTGACATTATACTATACTTAATATTACTCTCCATAATATTGAATTGTTTTTTAGTCAGAGATGTCTTCTACTGAATCTGAACTACAATATGGATATGTTAAATTATGTTGGCCTATGTATGAATATTTTTTTAAAAAATTTAATGTATGTCGAGTCAACTATTGCCAAATACTATATATAGACATAAGTCAATCATAATAATTTATATATTTAACATATACTGGTTCATCCGGTTCAATTATTATTAGTGATTAATCTATGTTAAGGAATTTATTGGGTACATAAGGTGGATTCTCCTCTCATACCGAGCAGTATGATAGTCTACTTCTAGAAACTATTTACTAAAATAACATTTTTTGAAATAATTTATCAAAGTAATCTTATTCTTGCCAAGGTGGAATTTTTTATTTTTTATGACTTAGGTGTCAAGGTTGGCTCAATCCCAAAGCCTATAACGCTAGGGCTTTATGCCTTCAAAATTTTTAAAGTTATTATGACTTTCAAATGTTTTTGTTTATTTAAACATAACAAGAAAAATAATTTGAAATCTCAAACCATAAATCATAGGAAATCATATATGTGATTGTATGTACACAAAATAAAAATTTACACCAATCATTATAATTACACTTTAAAAATATAGAAATTTATAATAAAGATATATTTTAAGTAAAAATATAATTTTTTTCATAAAATATTATTATTAATCAACCTATGTGGCATAGTAGATCCAAAATAAGGACCTCATTGACAATTTCATTTATAAATGACTCAATTAGTTGTACATCCATTAACGAAACACTATTTTATCTGAATTGAAGGTATTAAACAGCACAACGCTAGAATGAGACTAACTTGTCAATAAGACCCACTTGACCCAATAGGACTTATTTGGACCAATAAGACTATGTTTGACTAGTTTGACCTACTTGGCCCAATAAGACATACTTTCATCATTAAGACATACTTGGCTCAGGAAGATTTAATTGGCCCAATATTAATCGTATTGATCCAATGAGACTTATTTGGCCCAATAGGACTTACTACGCGCAATAAGACTTAATTGGACCAATTGGAATAACTTGGTCCAACGAGACTCACTTGGCCCAATAGGACTTACTTGGTGCAACAAGACTTAATTGAGACAATTGGAATAACTTGATATGATGAGACTCACTTGGCCCAAATTGAGTGACTTGACCCAATAGGACTAACTTGGCCCAATCAGACTTACTTGACCTAATAGGACTTACTTGACATAACAAGATTTAATTGGGCCAATTGGAATAACTTGGTCCAATGAGACTCACTTGATCCAATAAGACTTACTTGACAATAAGACTCACCACTAGGCCCAATAGGCATAACCTGGTCCAATGAGACTCGCTTGACCCATTAGGACTGAATTGGCCTAACAATACTCTCCACTTGGCCCAATTAAGAGTGTGTTTGGGAAAGTTGGAAAAAAAAATATTATGCTAGTAATCTATTTTCAAATAATAGATTATAATCAGAATCTGTTTTTGTTTAGGTATGTTTGCTGAAAAACGATTTTAAGATAATCTATTTTGTTTGGGTGGTACAAAAATAATCACTTTTATATAATAAATTACGAAAAATGGTAGGAAGATATTTGTTTATAATATTTGTTTTTCTTTTAACATTAGATTTTTTTAATATCTTGTCATCAAAAAGTTTTTCTATTTATAAAAAATTGAAAATCTCTTTCTTTTCTTTTCTTTTTCTTTTTCAAAAAAAGAAGTCCAAGAACATATGGCCACTCAGTGTCTTGCTTTCACTGCCTTCAACTATACGCTCACGCTCCCCATTTATTTGTCTGCACTGCAAAACAAAACTGTGCATAGAGGATTTGGATAGTTGGGTTGGCATGGCATGGCATGTTAAATTTTAATTTAATAATATGTGGATTAGCATTAATTGGTGATTAAATTATTAATATATCAGTTATAAAATTAATTCTTAATTACGTAACCAATTGGTGAAATTGTTGTTGGGTATTTACTAAAAAGTGACCCTATGATGGGCTGGGTCATTCTAATGTTAACCCGTTGAGAGGTCCCTACTCTCTGCTGGTAGGTTATAAGAATTGCCTCCCCATTAGGCATTCTAACAGAAAGACACACACTGAACCAACCAGAAAGAGAGGAGTAACCCTCTCACATTCTCTCACATTATGATCCACTGTTCATCTCTCTCTCACAATCTGATCTACTGTGATGGATTCTACGACTCTCCAAGGTGTGAAATTCTTCTCCTCTCCTTTGATTAACATGAATCATATGCTATGATTTGTATCTGTATGATGTTTAGAATTATAGGTTTTCCTTCAATTGGTATCAGAGACAAGGATAAATACATGTTATAGCTATTCTGAAAATTATATGAACCCTAATTTATGTTTTTCAATCAAGATGCAAAATTTTTTTAGGGATTTTCATATCATGTTATATCAATATTGTAAAAATTTTGTTTGCCAATAATTTTTTTCTTCAGCAACTTTCGTTTTTCATGCCTTGTTCTTCAAAATTCGAAACTATGATTTTGGCCAATGATTTCGAAAATTGTTTGAGGGCTTTTCTTCCCACATGTTATTCGAGTAACATACTCGAAAATCGTTGGATTTCATCAAATAAAACGTGAGAAATCGATGGTTTTTCGTTTCCTGTTTGCGTAAAAAAAAGCCCCAACTCGTTCGATCGCCCAGCGAGTGTATTCTCGCCTCGCGATTCTGGGCATCAGCACCTGTGGAATTCCAGATTCGCCTCGCGAGATTATTCTCACCTCGCGAACCTGAAAGCCAGCATAACAGTGAAGTTGTCATCCTCTCTGGGTCGCCCCGCGACTACGCTTCTCGCCTCGCGACCCCGAAGGCTGACTGTTCTAGGAAAATGAAAGGTCTCTGGGTCGCCCCGCGACTACTCTTCTCGCCTCGCGACCCCGAAGGCTGACTGTTCTAGGAAAATGAAAGGTTTCTGGGTCGCCTCGCGAACACTTGACTCGCCTCGCGAGTACCCGCGAGAAGACCAAACGTTGCTGACTTTTCACAAGATTCGCCTCGCGAATCATTTTATATGGTTAAATCCGAAAAAATATATTGTATTTTTTTTAATACTGTACTCTAAGGTTTTGATCTAAAATTTTGTGATTGTTCCCTACTTTTTTGTGACACTTTGATATGTTATACTCTCCTTGATCATGTGTCAGATAGATGGAATTAATTTTAGAGCCTTATGTGAATTAAGTTGTGTGTTCTATGCTGCATTTGTTATACAATATAATTTTTCTAATGTATAATTGTAGCATGACTATTGATATTTTGTATAGTTATGAACTCACCTATCGTGGGTATAATTATACAAAATTTGTGTTGTTAAATAATTAATTATTCTAATGTGTTATATTTGTATTATATTAATAATAATTATACCCTATCGGTGTAATATTATTAATGTAATTCGTTATTATACATCGTACTATTGTCTCAAGCTTATGTCAATTATGGTTTTCAAGTACCCTATCGGTATTAGAAATTTTGGTGATGTAAGTTTTGTACATTTTATTATTCTTCTTATTATATTTCTTGTTTATTATGATTCGGGACCCTTAGGCGGAATTATAATGAATAAGAAATTTGTATTATGGGCAAGATTGGCTGAACACATATATGGAATCATATTACCTTCAATCCTTAATGATTCCTTATTCTTTGTTTTATGTCAGCCTCCTTCCCAAATTCTGTCAAAACTCTAAATGGGACAAACTATGAGGACTGGAAAGAGTCTCTAGATCTCTACTTAACTATTGCTGACTTGGATCTGGCCTTAAGGGAAGACAAGCCAGCAGCTCTCACAGATGAATCTACTGCAGCACAGAGGATTGCTTATGAGAAATGGGAACACTCTAATAGAGTGTGCCTGAAAGTGATGAAGTATACTATGAAAAAATCCATCAGGCAGAGTATCACAGAGACCGATAATGCTAAAGAATATCGAAAGTCTGTTGGGGAGAAATTTATGACTTTTGAGAAGGCTCGGAAAAGTCAGAATCTTTCCTTGTTTGACAAGACCAAATATGATGGGGTCAGTGGTGTGCGTGAGCATATCATGAAGCTGATGCACTATTACAACAAACTGAAATCTCTTAAAGTTGAAATTGGCGAAAGTACTTTAATCTACCGGGTTCTTGAATCTCTTCCTTCACAATTCGATGTAATGAAGACCTCTTACAATACACAGTATATTGAATGGACAGTGGACGAGATGATTGCCACTGTTACACAAGAAGAAGAGTCCATTAAAAAGGGTAAATCTCACAGTGCTCATTTTGCTGCATCTGATCCAAATCAAACTTCTAAGTCAAGTTCAAGATTTGTGAAGAAAGATCAAAAGGGAAAGAAGAAAAATGCAAAGCAAAGATCTGCAGGCTAAGAAAAGTTTCTTCAAGGGTAACTGCAAGTATTGTAAGAAGTATGGCCACAAGGTAGATGATTGCTATTTCTTGAAAAAGAAACAAGAGAAGCAAGGTATATTCCTGGCTCTAACATGCTTTGAATCCAATGTCATTGATGTTCCTCCAAATACTTGGTGGTTAGATTCAGTGCAACCATTCATGTTGTGAATTCCTTGCGGGGTTCACAAGCTTCGAGGAAACCAAGTGATGCTGAGTCTAAAATTATTATGGGAGATGGAGCTGGAGTTTCTGTTATTGACATTGGAATTGTTTCTTTACTTTTGCCTTCTGGACATAATTTGCTTTTAAGAGATGCTGTGTATGCACCTTCTATGAGAAGGAACTTGATTTCTGTTTCTGCTTTGGATAAATGTAGTTACACCTTTAAGTTTGGTAGTGGAAAATTGATTGTTTATTCAGATTCTATTTCCGTTGGTTCAGGAGTTTTACGTGATGGCCTTTATATGTTAAATCTACATGACATGTCTCACACTCTGTTGGAAACAAACGCAGTAGGATTAATGAACATTCTTCTATGTTATGGCATCGACGTTTGGGGCATATTTTTAGGCCCCGTATTGAGAGGCTAGTCAAGGAAGGTATTCTCCATGATCTAGACTTCTCCGATTTTGATACATGTGTTGATTGCATCAAGGGCAAATTTACTGCCAAGGATAGGAATAAAGCATCAAATAGGTGTGATGATGTGCTACAGTTGATTCACACCGACCTGTGTGGACCTATTACACCCACTGCCATGGGTGGATATGGGTATTTCATTACCTTTATAGATGATTTCTCGAGATATGGATGGATAGATCTTCTTCAAGAAAAGTGTAGTTCCCTAGATGCTTTCAAATCCTTTAAGGCTGCTGTTGAGTTGAAAACAGGTAGGAAGATAAAATGTGTAAGATTTGACAGAGGTGGAGAATTCTATGGTAGATATAATGAGACGGGTAGAAACCCAGGACCTTTTGCCAGATTTCTTGAGGAATGCGGTATTGAAGCTCAATACACTATGCCTGGTACTCCTGAGCAAAATGGAGTTGCAGAGAGGCGTAACCGCACACTTATGGATATGGTAAGATGTATGTTAAGCCATTCATCATTGCCAGACTTTCTTTGGGGAGATGCCTTAAAAACTGCTGTCTACATTCTAAATCAAGTACCCAGCAAGTCTGTACCAAAAACTCCATATGAGCTCATGAGTGGAAAGAAGCCGAGTTTGAAACATTTTCATGTATGGGGTTGTAAGGCAGAAGTTAGACCTTATAATCCTCAGTCTAAGAAGCTTGATCTTAAGACTGTTAGTGGTTTCTTTATTGGCTATTGTGTGGGTTCCAGAGGTAGCAGATTCTATTGTCCATCTTATTCTATGCGAGTCGTCGAATCTGATCGAGCGATTTTCTTTGAGGATGACTTGGATAGTGGGAGTGATATACCACGACCAGTTACTCTTAGAGAAGATCGCACCATTGTTCCTATACCAGCTGTTCCTTTTCCTACAGAAGTTATGATTCCAGCTAATGATGTTGATCAGAATCTTCAACATGAAGATGGTGTGGCAGCACCGCTTGTAGATGAACAAGAACATGATCTTATTGTTGATGAAATTCCACTGAGATGATCTCAAAGAGTGCGCAGGCCTTCCATACCAGATGATTATGTTGTATATCTTCAGGAACATGAGTTTGACCTCAATGATGATGATGATCCTATTACCTTTAAGGAGGCAATTTCTAGCTCTCATGCTTCTGATTGGCTGAATGCTATGCATGATGAGTTGTCTTCTATGTCTCATAATGGTGTTTGGAGTTTAGAGGAATTACCAATTGGTTGTAAACCTGTTGGATGCAAATGGGTTTTCAAAACCAAACGTACTCCAGATGGTAAAGTTGAAAGGTACAAAGCCAGACTAGTAGCTAAAGGCTATAACCAAAGAGAAGGCATTGACTATAAGGAGACTTTCTCACCAGTCTCTACAAAAGAGTTGTCATGGCTTTGGTAGCTCATTTTGATCTAGAACTTCACCAGATGGATGTGAAGACGGCCTTTCTGAATGAAGACCTTACTGAAGATGTTTACATGGTTCAGCCTGAAGGTTTTACTGAAACAGGCAAAGAGCACTTGGTTTGCAAGCTGAATAAGTCTATTTATGGACTGAAACAGGCCTCCAGACAATGGTATTTGAAGTTTGATCAGGTTGTCACTTCTCTTGGCTTCAAAGAAAATGCCTCAGATCAGTGCGTTTACTTGAAGACTTGTGAGGGTGAGTTCATCATTCTCGTTCTATATGTTGATGATATACTTCTTGCTAGCAGTTGTGTTAAAATTCTGACCGAGACAAAACTCATGTTGAGTAGCCACTTTGATATGAAAGACCTTGGTGATGCTTCTGTTGTTTTAGGCATCCGTATTTATCGTGATAGGTCACGTGGTGTTCTTGGATTGTCTCAAAAAGGATATATTGAAAAGGTCCTCAAAAGGTTTAATATGCATTCTTGCTCCCCATGTGCTGTTTGTTCAAAAGGGTGAGGAAAAATTCTCTAAATCTCAATGTCCTCAAAATGATGTAGAAATAAATGAAATGGAAAAGGTCCCATATGCTTCATTGTTGGTAGTTTAATGTATGCTCAAGTTTGTACTCGTCCCGACATTGCTTTTGCTTGTAAATGCTTTAGGGAGATACTTGAGCAACCCAGGTTTGGGTCATTGGAAAGCCGTAAAAAGGTCATGAGATATTTGCAGGGAACCAAAGATTATATGTTGACCTATAAGAAGTCTGATCAACTTCAGGTCACTGGTTATTCTGATTCTGATTTCGCAGGTTGCCCTGACGACCGAAAATCTACTTCTGGCTTTATCTTTATGATGGCAGGAGGAGCTATTTCTTGGAAAAGCGTCAAACAGACGCTTACAGCTACTTCTACCATGGAAGCAGTAGTATGTTGCTTGCTATGAGGCTACTTGTCAAGCCATGTGGCTGAAAAATTTGATTTCTGGCTTTCATATTGTTGAAAGCATATCTAGGCCACTTGTGATATATTGTGACAATACTGCTGTTGTGAACTTCTCTCATAACAATAGAAGCTCTTCTCGCACTAAGCATTTTGATGTGAAATATTTGTTCGTTAGAGAGAAGATTCAGGAGTTTCGACTCAGTATTGAGCATATTGATACAGAAACATGCTTGCTGATCCACTAACCAAAGGCTTAATCTGTTGGAATATTCCTAATCATGTAATTCATATGGGCTTAGTTAAGTCTTTTGATGTATTGGATTAGTGGGAGTCTCAAAACCATTATTTGCCCATTATCGTTTTTATGAGATATGTAAATTGACGTCATTCTTGTTTTCATATCTCTTATAGCATTTTAAGATGCTTGGACCATTTTTTGAATTGCATATTTCTCTTTATTAATTATATGCAATTTTATATTCATCAATCTTTATGTGAAATATGAGTCTTTAGCATGTATGATTTACTTCCCTATCGGATACTATTTCTGCATTGTTAAAGCTTGTATTTCTTATACTGCTGGTTAACGTGTGCTTTGATCGTAACTGGTATTTCCTTTTAATAATTGATTAATGCTATCCAAGTGGGAGAATTGTTAAATTTTAATTTAATAATATGTGGATTAGCATTAATTGGTGATTAAATTATTAATATATCAGTTATAAAATTAATTCTTAATTACGTAACCAATTGGTGAAATTGTTGTTGGGTATTTACTAAAGAGTGACCCTATGATGGGCTGGGTCATTCTAATGTTAACCCGTTGAGATGTCCCTACTCTCTGCTGGTAGGTTATAAGAATTGCCTCCCCATTAGGCATTCTAACAGACAGACACACACTGAACCAACCAGAAAGAGAGGAGTAACCCTCTCACATTCTCTCACATTCTGATCCACTGTTCATCTCTCTCTCACAATCTGATCTACTGTGATGGATTCTGCGACTCTCCAAGGTGTGAAATTCTTCTCCTCTCCTTTGATTAACATGAATCATATGCTATGATTTGTATCTGTATGATGTTTAGAATTATAGGTTTTCCTTCATGGCATGGCATGGCAGTGCAGATGAAGGTGTTTGGTGATGAAGGACCGAGAGGTTATTATGGGAAATGTCCTCAATAAGCAAAATAAAAAATAAAAAAATAGCAAACAGTTGGGTTCCTTTGCTTATTAGAAAACAGCTTAAATAAGGTTAGAAAAGTTTTTTTAGAAAATAATCTAGGTACTTAAACATATAAATTTTTTTCACAAAACTACTTAAATGCTCAAAAACAGCTGAATGTGAAAGATTTAATTTTTCTCAAACATGCTCTAAACCTATTTGGCCCAGTATGACTCATTTGCCCAATAGGACTCATTTGGCCCAATCGGATTCAGTTGGCCCAATAGGATATATATATATTTTTTATAAACGCAATAAAATTTAATTGGCCCATTATGGCTAACTTGGTACAATGAGGCTCACTTATCCCAATAGGATTGAATTGGCCCAAATAGTATCACTTGGCCCAATAGGCATTTTTTATCCTACATTCTTTTTTTGACAAAATTATTTTACATTCTTGAGTTAACTATTATGCATGACGTTTTTATTTATTTATTCATATATTATGTGATTTAATATTTTATAGTTAGATTCTTAGATAGTCTTATAAAATTAAATACATGAATATCTCGCTAATACTGTTATCTTTCATTGGAAGCATGAACCATCTGTTGTCTTCATGGACGAAATTCAGAATGTTTGATTTGTTCGGATGGAACCTGGATTCTGGAAGTGGCCGATGGGATGGTGAGGTGCAGCACAATGTGGTGAAACCAGTAGGATGTATTTGAATGTTCAAATAAAATCACAGTGATACTAATTTTTCTTGAATCGGGGAAACCTTGCATTGATGGAATGGGTCAAACGAGATTAATACAATATAATTTTCACTATTGAGTTTAGTTCTGATGAAATTAAATGTATTTTTAAATATAGAATATGGTTTCAATGATTTTGATTTGGTATACATTCCAATGATTTTTAAAATATTTTTTAAATTCAATATTTTATATTTGATAAATACCTATACAATGCATAAGTTACCTGCAAATACCTATACATTCTTGAGTTACCTATCAATATTTCATCAATTGTTTTTAAAATTTTTTTTTTTTTTTACGAAAAATATATGTTTACAAATGACATTACACTATTATTAAAAATAAATATTTACAAATGACATTTCAAAAAATATGTTGTCTTTATCTTTTCAGATTTTATGACCAACTATTAATTTAGTTTGATAGATAAATTGTTTTTTTTTCCCAACCCGAACGGGTTGGTCTAATGGAGCATGACAGAGCCTCACATTTGACAGTTGCAGGTTCGAGACCCCACTGGTCTCCTTGGGGTGAGGTAACCCTTTGTAAGTGTTCATGGAGCCCGAATATTTTCCCTACCCTGGACTGGGGTGCTATCCCCTCACCCTAAATTTTTGTTATAATTTTTTTTTACTTTTTCATGATATTTAAATTACTATCTTACATTCCCATAATTTCCCATAAATTGTTTAATAATAATTATTTAAATTAAATATTGTTGTATTAAATTAAATTTGAAAAAGAACTTTTATCAAAAAAAATAAAATTGAAAAAGAACTAAGATAGTAAGATCATCTTCTTCTCTGTAGGGCAAGTTTGGAGTCCTCCTTCTAAATTTTAACTGACTACGGTAAAATTAAATGAATCCGAATAATTTTTATTCTTTTTTTTTCAAAAGTAAAATAAGAATAACAACCCAAACAGACACATCTCTCTACATCAACCACTCCTCTCAGGCATGTCACCGTCGGCAACCCCCTCAGTCGACTGCTGGCAAGGTTCAACGGCCACACTCCTGCCGTCGCATCGAAGCAGTGGCCCGCTCCTCCTCCCAAGTTGAAAGCTCCCCTGTTTCTCGGAGGTTGATCCCTCCCTCCTTTCCCAAAATCGACAGCGCCTTACGCGACACAGAATCTCTTCCCCTTGCCATCGCCATCGTGGCCACCACCGTATTGCTCGTAGAGGCACCAGAACCTTTCGCCAATGAGCGAAGTCCAAGTTCGAGTCTTTGTGAGAACAGAGATAAGGGTTCGATGAAGGGGAGTGGAGTTTTCTACAAAGAGAAGCTCTAGGTAGAGTCTAGAAGCTTCTCGGAGAGTTGGTTCGGGGACGGAATCAGGTTCCTGTTAGGAGGAAGGGAGGTCTTTGGCGAGGTGGAGTTGGGAGTAGGTGGAGTATAACACCCCGATTTCTGCTGTTTTCTTTATCGATAAACAAATAGTTGTTTATATTTTTGTCCGAGACCTAGAAAATGATTTTGGTTGAAACAAAATCATATTTAGAATCGACTTCATGGCGAAAGCCTACGATTAAATTTTGGCTCGAAAATTCAGACGAAACCCGGTCTGCGTTTTCAGTGACAGTAAGATTTTACTGGTCAGAAAACCTAATTTTGACCCGATAACGAAACGATAATTCTTGTTATCACTTTTTAAGTGATACGGGACTTTCCAAATTTTTCACTCTAAAATAAAATATTACATTTTATTCCGACGAAGTTTTGAATTTAATCGGTTGCGGAAAACCTAAATCGGGAGAATAACGGAGTCGAAATTGGAACTACGGAGACTGAATCGGACACCGAACCAGGGAGGGACAAGTGTCACAAGGTTGTGGTGAGCCATGGTGAGTCATCACTAATGACTCACCAGTAGTCATTATTAGCATTTAAAATATCTAAGATATTTTTGGTAGGAAAATACTAAAATGCCCCTAGGTTCCTCATGACTCACTCACTTTCCCCCTCACTCTCTTCTTGGCACGGCAGCCCCCCCGCCCCCCCATTCACACTCACACAATTGTTCATCAACTCCTAAGAACAACCAAAGGAAACCGAAGAAAAACCTAAGCTCTTAAGTGTTTTACTTGCAAATTGGATCAATCTCTTCATCTCTTGTTCATCTTCAAGAGATAACTTCTCTTCCTCTATGATCACGAGCTTTCCTATTTCATTTCTTTCCATTGAATCATTGTCCAAAACCCATTTTCTTCAACTTTCATGTATGTTCAAAAAAATTGTAGAAAATCATGGGATGCTTATTTTTGAGGTGCGACAATTTCCTATACATCTCTACTACGCTAGGATCATGGATCCAAGAATATATAAAATTTTGAAACCCCTAGCCCATTTAACAAGTGTTGGCCGAATCCTACCCAAAATTGGGTTAGATGATTTTGCTTCATTTTCAACGTATGGCAATTTTCCCTAGCTCTACACTACTCTAAGGTCATGGATCTAGGAGCATGTGAAATTTTGAAACCTCTAGCCTTTTTTCTAGCTTGGGCAGAATCTATACCCTTTGGAACTTGTAGTTTTTTTTTCAAAGTTTAACTTGTTATGTGTTGTTTTGTGAAGGATTGTGTTAGTAGTTGTTGTTTGGAGCCTTGTGAAGGAAGCTGAGAACTACGAGACCATTTTTCGAAAGAAAAATCCATACTTTGAGGTAAGGGGAGTTTACCCGAGTAGTTTCGATAACTATGTGTATTTTTGATTGGTGTGTCTGTAAGGATTCTTAGTAGGTTGTGGTGTTTGTTTTAAATTATTGCGTAATATTTTGTGATGCATGATTATCTGTGAAAGCATGCTATAACTTGCTATGTATGATTTTCATGTTGGTTGTGAAAGCATGTGATAAACTGTGTTGTATGAAATGTCTTTTGATTGTGTAATTGGCTGGAAGCTTGACATCGGTCAGTGCTTATTGGAAATTAAGGATAAAAAGATAAGAAAGTTTAAGGAAAAACTTTTTGTTCTTGAAAATTAAGGGATTTAATTTTAAGGTAAAAATAATAATATTTTAATGAGTTTTAACGAAAGAATAAGTTAACGAGTAACAACGAGGACGTAACCGTGAATTTTTTTTTCACTTTCGCACTTTTTTCAAAAACGATGGGAAAATGGAAATAAATATTAATTTTAAGAAAATGGATATTAAAAATTGTTTTAAGGTTGATAAAATGATTTTTTTTTCGTGAAAGAAGGGTTTTTGCTTGCCTGACGACAATATGAGGTAAAATGATCTTTTTACGTGAGAAAAATAAATATATGGGTCAGAAATGATCTTCAAAGGGTTAATGGATTTTTAGAAATAAAAGTAAAGGAATTTGAGTAAAAATGACTTTCGTTACGTTTTAAAACGAATTTCATCAAAAAAAAAAGTTTGTAGAAAAGAATTTAAGAATAACGGAAACTTTCCGACAAACTTGGATAAGTTTTTGGAGTTTTGTTTTGGTATTTATGTTTAACCGAACGAAAACTCTTTTGGGAAAATAAAGGAAAGGATAAGTACCTAGATTGTCGAGACATCGGGCTAGTGTTCCTATTGGAGGAAATAAAGGAAAGGATAAGGACCTAGATTACCGAGACATCGGGCTAGTGTTCCTAAGAGGAAATTTTACTTTGGAGGTGAAAGTAAATGTAATACCCGAGTAAATGTAGTCGGGAGCTTTAAGCCTCGACAAAGGAAAAACGAACGAAAAAGAACAGTTACAATAATAACGGGTTTTAGATGCAAAGTCTGGCAGATGTGCCATTTTGGGCAGACGTCCCTTGTGTATCGAGCTACAATTTCACAAAGAGTGAATTGGGTAAATTGGTTAGTTACAGACCAAAGATAAATTCTAGGGTCTTTGGGTCTTAGGGACATTCGGGCTTCGAAAATCCAGCGAATGCTCGAGACTTTGCAACCTCGAGTCGTGGAATTCGGTTACCCGACACGAATGTACTCAATAGGGAACTATTCCAATATTATTTTAGGTGCTCCATCGTGGTACCCTTGAACAATTGGAGTCGGACCTAAATTTATAGGCTGACCTCATGAGACAATTGTGTTAAGGGGTATCGCAGCCTAATCATTGCTCGAAGGAGGGAAGTTAGGATCTCCGGAGAATAAAGGTCAATAATTGAAGTGCCATGTATTTTTGTAAAATCGTGGTTTGACTATCGGGTATGAATCCCACTGGTTGGAAATATATATATATATATATATATATATATATATATATATATATAAATATATATATATATATAAGATGTTTTGTTTGGGTGTCGTGCATATAGTTATCATGATGAATCTCATTGTCGGTATCTCACCCTTGCTTTATTTAATGCATGTTGGGTTTCTACTATGCTTCTATATATATATTCGAGTACAGATGAACCACATGGGTCCGCTGTCATATTCGGGGATACGTTCCCTGTAGTTTGACGATGCTGAGGATGGGAGCGTGTGGGCGATTAATCTGGGCGCCCGCAGCGCTACGTAAACCGGGCCGGTATGCATCACTACAGGTACATTAGCGACAAGGCCACAAACCCATACTCACAGCTTTGAGACAGTCGAGATACCACTTTCCCCGATGTGGCTACTGCTGGGGACCTTGGTGGAGGCGGGAGACTTAGTACATCAGCAGCCACGGATTCAGCCCTTGCACGAGGCAGCGCCAGTGTCACCTCCAGTGCCGATCATCTGAGTCTCGGAGGTTGAGTGAGGAAGATCCCATTGAGGAAGAGGAGGAGGATCACATCGAGGAAGAGGAGGAGGTACTAGAGTATCATCCCCTCGTCGACGACGTACACGGCGTAATTCCAGAGGTTGGAGTTGAGGCGGATATACCTTCACCCGACACTCTTGCGACCGGGGAGGACCATGGTGGCCTTCCCAATGGCTTTCTTTAGGTACGACCAGTAGTAGGACTTGCTTTGGGTTTACATTTTGGGGAGTAGTGACATGTTGGCAGTCTGTATATTTTGGCTACCGAGAGCCATCTTTTTGAGTCGTGGTTCCAGACTACCGCTACTTATAGTTTTGCTTATCTTTATTTTATGTTATGACTTTGGTATACGACCTGTAATCATAAATGTCCTTATGTAAAAAGTGATGATGCATATATATGTATACGGTTATCAGTTATCAATGTTTGTTTTGTATCGATTGAGGAAAAGAAAAAAAACTTACAACTAATTTCAAGTAAGTTAAGAAATAGAGAAAATTATATTTTTCCCAAAGCAACTAGCGTAATTATTTTCAGTCTTTTTATTTTAACATGTAGCGCCAAGGGGGTGTTACATGGAGGTGAGAGAGGTGAAGTGGAGGAATGTTGAGTGAGTGTGAAACAACGTCGTTGTTGGAGAGGAGGAGGTGGTGAGGGAAGGAGTTGAGGAGGGAACTTGGCCCAAATTGAGTGAAGTGGAGGTGGCGCCATGCAATTAGTCTCACCACTTGGCCCAATAAGATCTACTTGGCCCAAATTGAGTGACTTGGCCCAATCGGACTCACCTGGTCCAATCGGACTTACTTGACCTAATAGGACTTATTTGACATAATAGACTTAATTGGTCTAATTGGATAACTTGGTCCAAATTGACTCACTCAACCCAATAGGACTTACTTGGATAACTCGCTTGGCCCAAAAGGACTTGATTGGTCCAATAAGACTAGCCACTTGGCCCAATTAAACCTATTTGGCCCAGTATGACTCAGTTTGCTCAATAGGACTCACCTGACCCAATTGGATTCAGTTGGCCCAATAGGATTTACTTTTTTATAAGCGCAATAAGATTTAATGAGCCCATTATAACTAACTTGGTACAATGAGGCTCACTTGTCCCGATAGGATTGAATTGGCCCAATAAGTATCACCTGACCCGATAAGATTAACTTGGCCCAATAAGCATTTTTATTTTACATTCTTTTTTTTTGACAAATTTATTTTACATTCTTGAGTTAAGCGTTATTTTACATTCTTTAATTGATATGCATCGTTAATGTAAAGTTTTTTACATTGTCAGTCAACTTGAAATAATGTTATAAATGACTTGAGATAGATAAGATGCCAAACATGTTTAATGATGTGTCAAATTCTTATTGATTGACAATGTAAAAAATATTTACACTGACGGTGCATACCAATTAAATGCTAAAATAGTGTAAAAGCTATTAATTAATAATATATTTTTTTGGGTGAACCAGGGTGTCCTCCGGCTGGGAGCCAGAGACTAATCCCTCGAGGTACTGAGATCCATTTAAAGGGTTGACCTCTCTCAACAGATGTTTTTCCATACGTATGAGTTAGGAATCAAACTCTTAACCATATGCTTAAGGGACCCAGTTGTCTACTAATTGTGCCACACCATATTGGTTAATAATATATTTGAGTACATCTTAAGAGTTATCAATTCGGAAATGTTTGAAATAAATCTCGTTGGTCAAATAGGTAAAGAAATATTGATACAATATAATTTTCAATATTTCAAGTGTTATTAATTTTAAAATTTAGAAAATATATATCTATATAAATTTATTTCACAAAATTGAAATAAGAGATATAGGTCCTGTTTGGTAAAAACTAGCGGATAGCTGGTAGCAGATATCGGATAAACTGGGAGATAACGTATAACGGATAAGCTAGCAGGTTAGAGTTGAAGTGTTTGGTAAAATTAGCGGTTGGACTAGCTGATAAATGTGAAATGACAAAAAAGAATTTATTTACATGTATTTTTTTATAAATTATTATATATATATATATATATATGTATATATTATTTATTTTAAAATAACCATCATTTTTAACACTTTAAGTATTTTAAATTATTATTCATTTCAAAAAATAAAATATTAATTTTAAATTTTAATATTAATTTAGTTTTAATTATTTGTTATAAATAAAATTTAATAATAAAAATAAAATGATATATTGATATGATTTTTATATAAATTTTATTTTTTATTGATAGAAATATATTCTATTTTTTTTATCTTGAATATAAATCTAAATAGGGAAATTAATTCTTATTTATATATTATGTTAAATGATTAATATTTTATTTTATTAGCTAAGGACCATTGAGGAATTTAATTAAGATAATATGGATTAAAATGGAAGAAAAAATGATACGTTATATGTTATGAGCTCAAACGCTACTTGATAGTATCTGGAAAAAAACGCTATACGCTAACGAAAAAACGTCATAAGCTAATTTTAGAAACGGTTACCAAACGAGACTATTTTTCCATCTATTATATGCTAGCGGATTTGACATACCAAACAGACTCATACCACGAAAACATGCCATTTATCGGGAAATATATAAAGTAAAGACATTGCTTAACTAAACAAAGTACAAAAAACTACAATTTAAAACTGTGTTGTACTTAGTCTCAATTGTCATAGACCATGAAATCATTTCAAATTAAGAAAAGGAAAATTATTAGAGAAGCCAAAAAGATTCATAGATTATAACTCAATCAATGGGATTATGAAGCATAGTTTACAGATGAGAAAAATCAATACAGGTTTAGAAGTAGTAGAATCGGAAATTGCAAAAGACAAAGTGCAAAAAAGAAGGTTAGGGTTCTTACCAGATACGAAGCGCATATGAAGACAAGGAAGAATAGCAACACCTTATATGTGTAGTTTGCAAAACTTTGGAGAAGTTGATGAGGAAATTTGTTGAAGTTGAAGAGGAATTTGACTAAATTGCAAAACGCACAGAAATTGCCAAATGGTGAGGTAGGTTGGGAAGTAGTGAGCTAAGAGATACGTTGACGAGAAATTAGCATACCTAATTTATTAAAATCTTGTAATTTTATTTTCTACATTATTTATTTATTTTTTTCATTATTTTCTCTCTCTATTTTTTTTTTTAGAAACTCTAGTTTTTGCGTTTAAATTTATTGATATTATAAGTTAAAAGTTGCAAATATTTGTTTATGTCATGGGAATGGTTAATTTTCTTAATCCTTTTTATTAAAACATACGTACTATGCTTATATATAAATATAACTATACTTCCAACATATTATTTCGCACATGTCCATGCTCTAGTATTACTCATGCCAAATACCCACGTTCACCATAGGCTCTTAAAATAGTCCACTCAATGTGTATGTAATCCACAAGTCACAACACGTGTTTTGGAACAGGACCAATAGATTAAAAGCTATCATTTAAGATGTCATTTAGAGCATGTTCGAGAAAACTGTATTTTTTCCATTTCAGCTATTTTATCCGAAAAAGTTGTTTTCAAATAATCTACCATGTTTAGTACATTGCTTAAATTTATATAATTTTTTTTTTGGAGAAAATTCGTTGTTTTATGCCATCTAGTTTGTTTTAGCTTAAGATTGTTGTGATTTGATTATTTTCATTTTCAAAACTCTCTTCCCTATTTACCCTTACAAATCTAACTTCGAAACAAATTTTATTGAATTATACAAATAACTTCATACCCTTTTTCGTAATTTATTATATAAAAGTATTTTTTTGCACCACGCAAATGAAATAGTTTATCTCAAAATTATTTTTCAGTAGATAGATCCAAACAAAAATAGATTATAATTATAATCGATTATCACAATAATCGATAATACAAATATCAATTATCAGCATAAATTTTTTTCTAACTTTCCCAAAGAAAGATTATTTTCCCCCTTTCAGCTGTTTTTTAGCTTAAAAACTGTTTCATAGATAATCTATCATGTTTGTTATTTTGCTTAAATTTATAAAAAAAAAATTAGGGGAAAAAAACTGTTTTATGCCATCTAGTTTTTTTCTAACTTAAGATTGTTGTGATTTGATTATTTTTCATTCTCAAAACCCTCTTCCTCGTTTACCCCTACAAAACTAACTTCTAAACAAACAATATTAAATTATACAAATAACTTCATACCCTTTTTCGTAATTTGTTATATAAAAGTGATTTTTTTGCACCACGCAAATGAAATAAATTATTTTAAAATCACTTTTCAGCAAACAAATCCAAACAAAATTAGATTATGACTATAATCAATTATCACAATAATCGATTATACAAAAATTGACTATCAGGATATTTTTTTTCCTGCTTTTCCAAACACACTCTTATTATTTAGTATGTCAAATTTCTTCATTACAACTTTGTCCTCCAGTAAAAGTTTTTTTTTACCCTGCTAATTCAAAATATTAATTTCTTGAAATTAAATAAAAAAATATGATACTTATGTAAAAATTAAGTTAAACATTGTTGTATTAAAAGTACGTTTGTTATTGTTTATTTTGTCAAAAAAATATTTTTTTAATTGAACAATCATTTTTTAAAATTTTTAGTATGTTTGTTTTTGGTTTTGAAAATAATGAAAAGTAAAAAAAAAAAAATCATTTCTGAGTTAAAATAAAAAGCAACAACCACATTAAAAGACATCCTTTGCATCAACCACTCCCTCTCAGGCATCCCACCGTCGGAGGCGCTGCTTCAAGATACCTTTAGTGAGAGCATCCTCTACAAGGCAAAACAACAAGGGAGAAAGTGAATCTCCTTGCCTCACCCCTCTTTTGCAAGAGAAAAAGCCAGCTGGATGGCCATTAACCAGGATCAACAATTTAGCTGAATTCAAAATAGACTTAATCCAAGAACAGAAATTGGAGTTAAATCCAAAAGCCTGCAGCACTTTCAGAAGAAAAGACCAATCTATTGTGTCAAAGGCCTTTTTGACATCCAACTTCAAAGCAACATTACCACCAAAGACCATATACTCAAGCATATTAATTGCCTCTGAGGTAGTGCAGATACATTCTGAGATGTTCCTTCCCCTAATAAATCCTTTTTGCTGATCTGAAACAATCCTAGGAGCAATCAGTGCTAACCTGTCTGCAATGACACCCTTTGCATCAACCACTCCCTCTCAGGCATCCCACCGTCGGCAACCCCTTAGTTGACCGCCGGCAAGGCTCAATGGCCGCTCCCACCATCCTATCGAAGCAGCACCTCTGTTTCCCGGAGGTTGATCCCTCCCTCCCCCTCTCTATTCAACATGCCCAATTCCTTATATCCATAAAAACAATCCCAACAACATCAGCATAAAAAACTCATAATTCTCAATATTAGAAAAGCAAGTAGCAGGAGACTTTTTTTTTTTTTTGATAAGCAATAGCAAGCAACTTTTTAACTTTCTTAAAGTGGATGGGGGCATTTGCGTTGCTGGATTGTACTGGGCGGTGGGTCAGTTGGTGTCCTTTTCACAATGGGATAAACCTATTCACAATGGACGTTGCCATTGGAGATATTGGTGGACTCGGGAGAACAAGAGAGGCCCATGAATTGGGACCACGCACTGAGTCCCTTGCTGCCAAAGTCAAGGGTGAAAGAGATAGGAATGCCAATATGGTTGGAGTCAAAGAGAGAGATGAAGAAGCAAAGAGAGAAAGATAAGCTGGTGGGGTTGTTCCTAATATGGGGAAGTTTGAAACGGAAGGTGGTGAATTAGGGAGGAGTAAAGGTGATAGAGAAAAACTTGAAGGAAAAACAAGAGTGGTAACAGGAAGATCAGAGAGCAATGAGGAGGAACAAAGAAGAGAATATCAGAGGCCTACGGGGACGAACGTACTGTACGGCGTCTGTGCCCTCTAACACAAGGTAACCTACAAATTAATTACAAAAACGTGTTAACCTGCTAAAACCGGTCACCCAGATATCTCTCACCATGAGCGACTTAACCCGCTCGCTCACCCTAGACAAAGCCTATTATTTCATCAAAAACTAAGTTTTGATTTGATGAATTTGATAATAATTAATTTATATCTCAGCAGAACCAAAAATAATTAAATAAAATATTTTCACAAAAGCTGCATATTGGGACTAATGTTTTTTCATTTGCTATATTTAGATATTTTTGCCCTGTGTTTTAAGTATTTAAAATATTATTTAAGATATGTAAATACATATTTTAAGATTGATACATGACTATTACAACTTTTATACATCTTAGATAATAATTTGATTGTTTATGTAAAAAATGCCTAAAAATTACTCTGATTTGACACTCAGAAACTATTGTAAAAACGGTGAACTTCTTAGGTGGCATTCCATACCACATTATCTCTTAAACAGAATATTTAGTTGTTGATATGTACGCAGGTGTAAAGATATATATTAAAATCATCTTCATAAAATAAGCCAACTCAAAATCTACAATCAACCCACATATGTTAGAAAACAAAAGAATTAAATTTTAGTTAGGATGACCCTAATCCTTTTATACTAATTTTTTTTCTTCAGGAAACCGGTCCATGTCGGTTCACAACCAGTTATGACCGATTTTACCATTTTAATATTGAATAAGTGAAGTTATTACTGTCAGGACTGGCCCGAGAGCAAGTGAGGCCTAAAACAAATTTTGAGTTAGGCCTAAATCCAAGGTTTACAAAACCGGACCGACCGGTCCGACCGGTTTAACCGGGACCTGGGACCTAGGTCGGTTCGGTTGACCCTCAAAACCGGTCTTGCTTGAAACCGGTCTCAGAACCGTCGAACCGGTTCAAAACCGGTAAAACCGATAAAACCGGTTGTGGACCGACATGGATCGGTTTCCTGGAAAAAAAATTAGTATAAAGGATTTTGGCCATCCTATCTAAAACTCAATTCTTTTGTTTTCTAACATATGTGGGCTGGTTGTAGATTTTGGATTGGCTTCCCTTACGAAGATGATTTTAATATATATCTTTACATTTATTTAGTTTAATTTCAAAATAAAAAAATTGTGCTTAATAATTTTAGTCGCTATGTTGTTTTTTCGTTTAATATTTTTACAAATATTATATTAAAAATTAAAATAATATTATTTAATTATAACCGGTTCAACCACGATTCAACCTCGGTTGGACCGTTGAACCTTGAATCGCTGCCTTCACCGGTTCGATGGCCGATCCGATTTTGTTAACCTTGCTTGGATCAGATTATTTTTTAGGTTAGGTCTTTTTGTTAGCATGTATGACCTTTTTGGTTCATAAAAACTAAGAGTAAATAATTTTTTCTCGATGGGCCGAAAGATAGGGCTTTAGTAACTTCACCCTTGGGTTGACCCTGACCAACATGGACACGCTTGTATTTTCTATTTGATAATCGACCCAACGAGGTTATTTAAAATGCGATTATATAAAAAGAGTAAATGAGCAACTCAATCTCTGATTACTTGTAATTTAGTCTCAAATTAATTACATGTACGAGTTAGTCATGCATATAACTAACTTTAGTAACTAAATTATAAGGAGAATAATTAATCCTAGGCACAAAATTGGGCTAGTACTATTCATTAAAAAAATGGGGCTAGTACCTAAGCAACTGCAACATCGATATTATTTATAACTGTTTCCACCGGATCTGGACAAGGCCCAAATCACCTTGGCCCAACAGCCCAAAACACTTCATTCCTATAACCCAAGAACTAGATGAAGCCGAGTACCCAAATACATAGACGGGACATGAGATCTTGGACCCGCATTAATGAACTGAGGCCAAGCACTCACTACCGAGACGAAGTCAACCTACTCTTGTCGGAAATGGATTTTCTACTGTCAATCTTTGACTGCATGAAGATTTTGATCATTGATTTAATTTTATGTATTATAAATATATTGCTATAAAAATAGATGTACCACAAATTAAGCTAAATGTGTGGATTCCTTGACTGCAGGGAATCCAGATCCGAACACCCATGCAACAAGTGACGCAACTGTGAAAGGGAGAATGACCTGCATATCCCACTTATCGATTGGGACCCACATGGAGTAACCGAAACACACCCTCCTGACCACCCCTAGGGCTATAAAACCACATCCATGGCGCTTAGACGGGACTACTTAAAGCTATTGCACACAGTGGGAAATTCCCATTCCGCTACGGCAGAACAATAACATTGGATTATAGAAGCCATCTCCAAAACTAGCATCATGCCTAATAGTTGAAAAGAGATGAAAACTTCATTAGAATTGGGATCTTAATAAAGTCAATCATCTGACAATCGATCATACTAAATAAGTTGCTAAACTGTCTATATTTTACCCTTCTACAGATCAACAAGCTCAAGTAGTAAGAATATTGTCAAACGAAAAAGTAATTAATTCTTGCAAAAATGAACCGTATGTTTCGAAATGAATTTGGGAGGAATTGTACTCGACAACACGAGAATCACTTATTTGAGCTTAGACTTTGATGAGTTCTGAAGAGGTTTAGCAGTGGATCGGACAGGGGCTGATCTAACAACCTTCTTCACATCATACTTAACAGATGAGAAGGCGCATATCAAGGCAATCACCATTGTTGGGTAGACATACACAGCTTTTGAGGGATCAGAATTCACTGGCTTTCCTAAAATCCCTTCTTTGACCAGTCCCCAAATTACAAGAAGGCTCCCAAACATGCTCATTCTTCCGGGTTTTAGAAGACCCACGAGTGCTCCAGCCACTGTGAAGTAGCTCCCCGCGAGAACCTGGTAAACAATTGATGCATGTTAAGATGAAGATATGAATAGAAACAAATAAACAAAAACCTGATGAACAATGGAATCATGTTCGAAATTAATAGGAAAATCAACAGCGACTTGCAATAGGGCAGAATCAGGCAGATTATGGTATATAAATAGCAAATCTGCATAACAAGGACAGTTATGGAGCACATTTTGTGTAACTTTTAGAAATTAATGCCTCTTCAATTTATCACAGAGTATTCTCATTTGCTTGAGTTTTTTCCCCTCCGAAAAATATTGCCTTGGCAAGTAAAACTCGAAATCCAATAATTGAATTTCATTAAGTTATTGACATAGAAAAGACTTCAACCATTTCAAAAGCATAGATGTTAGAATTGCACGACTCAATTCAAATTGCACAATTTGATACAATTCAGATCATGTAGTGAATTGCAGATGGCTCTGAATCGTGGATGTATCATACTAATTGGTACAATTCCATATCTCCGATACAATTCACATGATTCTACGATTCGGTGATTTTTCTTTTCTGGAATTTTTTCACCAATATTCTCGACAGAGAATTAGAAGAGGCTTAGAGGGACAATAAAAAGAACTAAATGGGTGACACAAACCAGTATTCACGCCAAGGCAATCACTTAGTTTTAGTTCTTCCAGTGTAGCGTGTTCAAGCAGCCACTCTGTTTTTGTTCTTCTAGTGTATATAGTGTTCATGCAGTCACTCTGTACACTCCTGGGGCTAAGAAGGGGAAGAAGGACACAGAATCATGTTTTAGGTGAGGAATCATGGATATTTAAGTTTATATTGATGTGTTTCTGAATTGTACGATACATTATAATTCATGATTCAATAATTGAACAAACAATTCTCGAATGATATAATTCACGATTTGGTAAATGAGACCAAGCCGAGGCTAGATGTGGATAAGATCTATGCAATGGAACTGGAAGGCTAAACTCAGACAAGAGCTGGCAACTAAAGAGAATGAGAAGAAGCCACACAACACAGGAAGGTGGGGGTGTTGAGGTTTTAAGAGACATCAATTAACAAAATGCAAAAGGTGTATGATCAATTAAAATTTCCTAACCTCCAGGCGTTGTAGATCAGTTACCGCAGAAGCTTCTTTTGCATTGGTTAAGTTATATAAGTTCAACAAATTATCCCACTTTGGAACAGTCAAGTTGTGGATGAGGCCATCTACAGCAGCCCCTGGGTATAGAAGGGCCTTGACAACAGGAACAGGAAAGATCTCACTTGCAATTAGCTGTGATGATGTAACATGCAAAGGGGTTGTACACACACCAGATCTGCAAGTCACCCTGCAAATGTAACCAAAAATTGGTTAAATCTCAAATGTGCTAGATGATACAACCTATAGTATACTTTTAACTACAACATAAAAATATAGCATAAACCCGAAAGATACACATGTAATAATATAGTATGAAGTAAGAAGTAAGCAAAAGTGGCAGCATGTATGACCCATGTTTCGTGGGTTCATGCGAAGCACATGCCATGGTGATATCCAAATCAACCTTGTTGAAAGCCACAATGTTTCTATTGCAACATTTTTGGCAGGGTGAACATGTATAATGATAGGGATAGTGATAATAAGCTCTTACATTATTTTAAGCGGAGAGGTAGTTAACATAATTAATTATGATATCAAAGTTGAAACTATGGAATGGAAGCCATCAAAAATTGATCTCTGTGGTTTTTCCTCTTTTCCATCTTTCTATATTTTCCCCAAAATCCTAACCACAGTTCAACAAATTGAACAACCATAGAGGAGGAAATCTCAGATTGACGAGGGCTTATACTTGGCATAAATTACCATTAGGTTTATGCAGAATCATAAGGAACAAGTCAACGTGTTCAACAAAACAAAAAAGATAATAGGAAAGAAGTGAGGAGGAGTTGAGAGTAAGTACCTGAAAAGAGGGATCTGAAAGATGATGAGGACGAAGAAGATGCGAGCAGCTATCGTAGATATATTCTTTGTCCATCGCTTCGATGATGAAGGAGGAGAAGAAGAAGATGGTGATGGTGATTTCGATTTCGACGCTACCGTGGAATTTGCCATGGAATGGAATTGAATTACAGTGACTGGGAGAGGCCCGATCTGATGTTTCTCGATGTAGTGGAATCTACCACTACCTCCGGCCTGCCTTAAAAATACTTTATAAAATTTTCCTTAAAAATTTGACTGAATTTTAATTTAAAATTTTTAATTATATTTTTATACTTTAAAAAATATTAAATAAGTTTTTTTTTTATAAATATTAAATAAGTTTTTAATAAAGTACTTAATTATACTTTTGATCCATCATGTATCATAATTATACAATTTTAGTTTCACATGTTATAATTCCACCGATTAGATCCCCGAGTATTCCCTCCTTGGTCATCCAATTTTTAAGGTAAGTAGCATATGGTATAATGTGCCATTCAAATGTACTTTTTTTGTTGTTTGTAATCTGACTGGATTCACAATCTCGTGTGACAATACACTAATTCAATCTCACTCTTCGTTGTAATCACTATCATCTAAAAAGATGTCATCATGCTATGAGTCATCGTGTCTCATCTCACATTGACGATCGATGTTAAAAATTAGACAACACAGTGTCATTGATAAAAAGACCTGATTGTATTCGAAGATACTTAAGGACGTAATTAACGCAATTCAAATACGGGGAAGACAATTACACAATCATGACATCCTTGGAACCAAAAGTATGATTAATTC
Organism: Sophora flavescens; assembly: GCA_030762895.1. Lineage (NCBI taxonomy): Eukaryota > Viridiplantae > Streptophyta > Magnoliopsida > Fabales > Fabaceae > Sophora > Sophora flavescens. Next base: position 31,881,106 of record CM061067.1, on the reverse strand, counting down.
ATAAAATTATTAAACTATAAAAGCATATTTAAAATAAAATAAAAAATTATAAGGACAAAAAAAAAATCTGAAAAGTTTTGTTTTTATTATAAATCTGAAAACCCTGACTAAAAAGATAAACCCAAAGAACGATGGCTGTGGCTCCATCTTCTGCAACTGTTGCGGTTCGATGTGAAGGGTTCCTGGGAGTGGGAGGGCGCTCTGTTCCCGCCCCCACTAGTCTCCCTTTGCAACGCAAACCTGTTTTCTGCTGTTCCCTCTTTCTCTCCTCTCGCGCTCGCAACCTATTCTCTTCGATTCTCGCCGCGTCTTCTTCCAAAAACAAAAACAAGGTTCTTCATTCATTTCTTTCATTATCCTTTTGTTAAGAATATAAATAATTCTGTTTGAGTTTGTTACAAGTTGTTAATAGTTTGTTAGGGTGTTAATTGTGTTAGTTAGCTAGCTCTATAAATAGAGCCTCATGTATCATTTTTCACGATCTTTTTTCAATCAATCAATATGTTACCACATGAATATACATATGCTCTCTGTCTCTCCTATGAGTATGATCTCTATCCCTCACATCCATGGATTCTTCACATGGTATCAGAGAGATACCCTGAGGAGGCTTCCAGTGATGATTCGGATAGTGAGGAAGAGGAGGCTTTAGATTCTGTTGAAGGTTGTGCTTCAAACTGTGATGAAGAATTCATCAAAGAACACGTGACGAGGAGGCCATAGCAGTTCCATCACTGCAATAACCATCAACTGAATCTGCAGTAATGGAGGACAGCCACTGCAATCTCAATTTCGGCAGTTTCGGAGACTCGGATCTTGATGCAATGTCTGTGACTCCGATGACTTCGATCAAGCTGATCAAGCCAACAATTCATGGATCCACCATCAAAATTGGGGAAATCACCTGCATCCTCATCAATTCACATTCCAGCACCTCCAAACAGAAGGCTAATGGAGATTCCTCTATCAATGATGTCACACAACCTTTCTTGGATCCGTAACTAGAGTTTGAAGAAGCAACAATCGAATTGCGAGGAGCTCATCACCGCCGAAGCCAAGATCGCCGTCATTGAAACCGACGAAAAATCGAAGGAGCTCGTCGGAAAAGAGAGGCATCAAGGAGAACATCATCAAGATCCTTCTTCTCATATGCTTCAACAGTTCGATCTCCCTTCCTTCGATTCAGATCGCATCATCTCCACCTCCATCAATTCCTTTTGCGATTTTGGATTTGAAAGTTCTTGTTTCGCTCTGAATGTGGCTCCGATAAACCACGGTTCTATCACCATAGATCGGCCCACACCGGCACCACCCTGGTTCTCCACCACGAGCAGAGAAAGAGGTTTTGACGTTCTTGACGAGGCGCTGAAACGACAGTCGTGGACCGCCGTGTTCGCCGTCGGAAGTTGCGTTTGGCTCTCCGATCTCACCGGCGTCCACACCGTTGTCTTCGATCCAGGTGGAGTCCTCACCACCGTCTACAACTCCACCACGACGGTGTCGCCTCCGCGACCCTGCTTTGAGTTCGCCTTCGATCTCGGTGGAACAACCACGATCTGCTCAAGTCTTTGTCAACCGCCTCTGCAACTCCGAAACCACCACTCGATGTTTGCATTCGATCCCGGGTGGAGCAACTTCTTTGTTTCACCACCACCGCTTCCACGGCGCTCAGTTTTCGTCTTTGATCCCGGTGGATACCTCCGCCGTGCGCTACCGATTTTAGCCGTCATTTGCTGCCGTTGGTTTCGCCGTCGTTTTCCCACTTGGTGCGTTGGGGTTCAACTCGGGAGGAAAGGATGAAACTGCTGCCATGGATCTGAATCTGGAAGCTTCCCTGGCTGCTGGTTTTCCTTTCTCTTAGGCCTAGCCCATTAAAGATGACGATTGGGCCAGATTGGGCCATGTTTGCTGCTGCAAGTTTTCCTTTATTTTAGTTGTTTTCTTTTGGGCCATGTTGGGCCATGCCTTGTATTTTTTAGTGTTGTTTTAGTGTTATTTTTTTTTAGATGCTTGTAATTCAAGCTGATTGGTGATGGACCTATCGGCCAAGGGGGTCATTAAGAATATAAATAATTCTGTTAGAGTTTGTTACAAGTTGTTAATAGTTTGTTAGGGTGTTAATTGTGTTAGTTAGCTAGCTCTATAAATAGAGCCTCATGTATCATTTTTCACAATCTTTTTTCAATCAATCAATATGTTACCACATGAGTATACATATGCTCTCTATCTCTCCTATGAGTATGATCTCTATCCCTCACATCCATGGATTCAATCTCATTTATATATTAATAATGCATTATTTATGCTTATTCCTATGCAAAGTTCAGGAAAACTACGACCGCTTCTTTGTTTCGGATTTCGAGTATATTATATTACTTCCTGAATTTATTATCAAATTACATGTTCCCCCGCGTTCTCTGTGTTTTCCACCTTTATGCTTAAAGAAGAAGAACAGAAAGAGAGAGATAGAGAAAGATAGAGAGAAAGATTGAGAATGAAAATCAGAATCGATTACTGTATTCGGGATCATGAAATCGATGGAATACAACTATGGCTATTTATAGCCTCGTGCGATATGCTAATCGCTATACAAAAACAATGACCTAATCGCTACTAATCGCCAAGTGTCCATAATCGAATCAATCTTGACTCAAGCCAATCGGTTATGGACTTTGGCTTACAATAGGCAACTATACTCTATTAGCCCCTTTCAAACTCAAGGTGGGTGTTGACAAGCAACCACATTGAGTTTGGTCCTTAAAGATACAAACCGAGTGGAGGAAAGAGGCTTAGTGAGTGAATCGCAAGTTGGTCCGCACTTGGCACATGATGAATAGATAGAGCTTTGGCAAGGACTTTTTCTCTCACAAAGTGGATGTCTAACTCAATGTGTTTAGTCCGAGCATGAAGAACTGGATTATGTGCTACGTAGACGCACTTAAGTTATCACAAAAGAGTTTTGGAGCAAAGAGAGGAATGGCTAGCTCGGTCGATGAAGGAATCCAATCCAGTTCCGCTGTTAGCCATGCTCTGGCCATGCTCCTCTGCCTCTGTCTTGGATCGAACGAGCAACTAATGGTTGCTTCTTGGAGCACCATGATACCAAGTTAGGACCAAAAAGATGCAGGGAACCAAGTGGATCTTCCGTCATCCTGGGTCACTTGCCCGATCCGCATCACGGATGCGCATTAGGCGGGAAGGATGATTTACGTGAGCTGGTCTTAGGAGCAATCCATAGTTGATGGAGCCTTTGAGATACCTCAATATTCTCTTGACTTGCCGCCCGGTGAGAGTCCAATGGATTAGCCATATATTGGCATACTTTGTTGACACCGAATGCTATATCCGGCCTGGTGAGAGTGGCATACTGCAGGGCCCCTACTACTCGACTGCATAACCGAGGGTCCGAGAGGGTGTCGGTTCCAAACTTTGAAAGCTTGCGATTCTTGATCATTGGTGAAGAAATCCCTTTTGCTTCCAAATATTGGCCTTGGCTAGTAAGTCTCGAACATACTTGGACCGAGTTAAAAGAAGGTTACCAGGGGAGGTGTTTAACCTCAATACCCAAAAAATAATCCAGAGGGCCAAGCTCTTTTAAAGCAAATCGAACATTGAGTTTCTTGATCAACTGATTGATAAAGGGAGTGGAGGAACCGATTATGAGGATATCATCTACATAAACCGAACATATGCAGCCACACTGCTTGCGAGAGTACACAAACAGAGAGGGGATCACACTTGCTGGTGGAGAACCCATACTTGAACCAGGGCTTTTGCCAATCTTTCATACCATGCCCGTGGGGCTTGTTTCGAACCATATAGGGCCTTGTGCGGTTTACAAACCAAGTGACCTATCTCTGCGATTCAAAGCCCGGTGGTTGCAACATATAGACTTCTTCACTTAAGTGCCCATTTAGGAAGGCATTATTCACATCAATTTGCTTGAATCTGCCATTGGTGTGTGAGAGCCAAAGTGAGCATAATCCGAATGGTGATCGGCTTTACAACCTAGGTGAGAAAGTCTCATGAAAATCAAATCCATGCTTTCTTGATGGAAGCCTTTGGCCACTAGCCTGGCTTTATATTTGTTGATGCTGCCATCGAGGATTCTCTTTAACCCCGAAAACCCATTTGCAGCCTATAGCCTTCCTATCGGGGGAAGAGTGACCAGGGTCCATGTATTATTGTTGAGGAGAGCATTGTGCTCATCCTTCATGGCCGCAAGCCGATGTGGACTGGGCAAGGGCAGCTTTGTGATGAGAGGTTCAAGATGAGTCGGGTAGACACTCGGAGGTAGACAAACCGGTCTTAGACCACGGTTAGCATTGGATGAGAATTTGTAGGAAGAGTGAGAAGAGGAGCAAGGGTGGAAGAGGTGGAGGATGCTTTGCGGTGTTAGTCACGAGAGGTGGGGATGCGACACTAAAGACAGAGGATCGGAGGCGACATCTCCCGGAATGGGAGATGTGGGAGGCACTGGGTGACCGGAGGGTCGAGGAATAGGTGAGGTGAGTGATCGAGAAGCTAGGTTTTGAGAAACGAGGGAGGAGTGTGATGATTAGATGAGTTGATGTGGGTAGGACTCGAGAGGGGGAGTGGTATTGATTCGGAGGGGTTGGGAACAGTAGGGAATATTGTGGAATAGGAATAGAACCTGGAATAGGGTATGTCGGGAGGGGGAGAGGGATTGGTTGAGGGAAACAGGTCTTGGATAAGGAAAACTAGTTTCATTGAAGAGGACATCCTTTGAAATATAAATTCCGCCACTTGGAGCAAGACACTTGTGACCTTTATGTTGAGGAGAAAGACCAAGGTAGATACACTCGGTTGACCTAAATTGAATTTTGTGTTTGTTGTATGGTCTTAGAAAAGGGAAGCATGCACAACCAAAGATTCTAAGGACAGATGTAATCGGGTGGAGAGCCAAATAAGGCATGGAAATGGGAGGAAAATTCTTTAAGTGCAAGCTGTTGGTAACCTATTTATGAGGTACACAGCTTGAGTGAAGCCGTGATCCCGATGAAGTCGAGAGGAATAGAGGCATGAGAGAGGAGGCTTAAACCCATTTCAACAATTTGCTGTGCTTCCTCTCCACCGTCCCATTCGATGAGAAGTGTGAGGGCGGGTTAGCTTTGTGAGTGACACCAAATTCTTTTAGAAAATTAGTGAAGGGGACGAAATTCTCCACCCCAAAGATTGAACAGCTTTGATTTTGGCGAGAAAATTGAGTTTGGATGAGATTAAAGAAGAGTTTGAAGGAAGTTAGAGCATCGGACTTTTGTTTTAGAAAATATATCCAAGTGAATCTGGTTTTAGCATCAACAAAGGTAATATAGTAGCTATAACCTCCGGAGAGGAAACAAAAGGTGCAGGACCCCAAAGATCGGTGTGTATTAGCTCAAAGGCGGTATCATGAGTAGTAAGAGAGGGAGGGGCATAAAGTCTATGGGCTTTGCCCATACAACAAGCATTACGAATTCAAGATCACTTTTATTAGACAATGGAAGATTACAAGTCTCAGAAGACTGTTTTTTACAAAGATTATGATGGGCATGACCTAGCCTACAATGCCAAGTATTGAGAGAATTGGAAACAGCAGACATAGTATTTGTATTTACAGTAGGAAAGCAACTAAGAGACTCTGAACTTGGTGACAGTGATCTTGAGGGTGAGATGTCCTTAAGAATGTTGAGATTCTTGAAGGAGTAGAGGCCATCACTCCTTAATGAGCCTTCAAGCAAGACTTGATTAGAGTCCTGTGATTTTACACAACATGAATAAGGGTGAAACTCAAAATACACATTATTATCAAGAGCAAATTTGGAAACAGAGACTAAATTCTTTGTGATAGTGGGCACAAGTAATAGATTATGAAGTGAAAAAATAATGTGAGGGTTCTTAGAGGAATAAAGAGTAGAGGAACCTATGGAGTTTATGTTTAGACCTTGCCCATTTCCCATGAGCACTGGTCACCGCCCCGAAAGATGTGCTTTGATTTAGATTACGTGCATCGCAGTAAGATGATGTGATGCACCGAGTCGGGTACAGTGTCTGCGACTCAAACTGCTGTTCATTGTGAGCCTTAAACCGAGGAGTTGATGCATACCGAGGTGTCCGAGAAGCCATGTAGGCTCGTGGTTCTTTGGTAGTTCATATTTTGAGGAGGCGATGGTCTAGGCAAGAGACCTTGAGCTGGATTAGTTGGATAATTTTCTGCACTTTGAATAGTTGTTACGATTGGTTGGAACAGGAGTTGGGAGGAGGCATCGGTGGTGGCACGAAGGTTTCATCGAACTCGTACCCGGCAGATTGAAGGACTCGTGACCATACTTGCGACATAGCCGACATGTAGGTTTCGATCCTACTCGGCCCACGACCCACTGCCCGATCAGCGACCACGATTGCGACCTCCTCTGCCTCGATAGGAACCCTGAAAGTCATCGCGCTGCAAGTTAGACTGTGATCTATCGGAATTAGGGTTTCCGTTCGACAGATTTGGGGCTTGAGCCATATTGACCGAAATTGATGCAGAGGTGGTCAATTCTTGACGGAACTTGTCGAACTGAGCATCCTGAATAAGAAGAAGAGCTTCAATATCATCGATTGAAGGCGAATCACTGCGTCCATATATCATCATCACGAAGGTGTTGAACTCTTGTGGGAGACCGTCTAAGACTACATCAATGTGATCTTGTACAGAAATAGGATCTCCCATAGCTTGAAGCGAATCCACAATCGCTCGAATTCTGAGAAGATATTCTGAAATTGATCTTGATCCTTTCTTAGTGTTCTTCAATTCCGAACGAAATTGTCGTACCTTTGCCCTGAGATGTGAGTAGAAGAACTTGTGGATCTTGTCCCATACTTGCCATGACTGCTTGCAGCCTAGAAAACGAGGAAGAATTGACGGAGAGAGTGATCCAAGGAGCCAGGTGAACAACATTTGATCTTGGACAATCCATAACTGATATGCTTCTGACTCAATTCCAAGCTCGCGATTCACCTCAGAAGTGAATTGAGGAGGAATCGTAGGATTGTTGACAAATCGATGCAGCTTGTGAGCAATGATCACTGCTTCCACTTGCTGCTTCCAAAGCAAGAAATTTTGATCATCGAGCTTCACCGAAAGAGAAGGATTGAAAGTCGCACCAGTTGCAGATGTTGTTGAAGAAGGAATTGGTTCATTGAAGGGATTGTTAGGGCTAGGACTAGATGGTGATGCGGCCATGAGAGAGAATTGAGGCCCAGATTCAAGCTCTAGATACCATAAAGAAGAAGAACAGAAAGAGAGAGATAGAGAAAGATAGAGAGAAAGATTGAAAATGAAAAACTGTAACTGATTCTGTTATTCAGATCATAAAATCGATGGAATACAACTATGGCTATTTATAGCCTGTGCAGTATGCTAACTGCTATACAAAAACAATGACCTAACTGCTACTAACTGCCAAGCTGTCCATAACTGAATCAGTGCTGACTCAGCACAATCAGTTATGGACTTTGGCTTACAATAGGCAACTATACTCTATTAATGCTGTGTTTGGCGGGTTTTAAATTACGAAATTAAACTCAAAGAATGAAATCGATGTAGGCTACTAGATTCTCTACTCTACAGTACTGCAGTGCGTTAGAGTAGTATCTCCTCAATTTTCACTATTCCATTTTTCCACTACTATCATTCGGCTCTCAGTTATTTATTTTTAGTCCTACCAAATAAAATAAAATTGCAATTATTGTACACTGTTTTCAATTTTCTCTCTCTTTGTTTTTAATCACTCTTGCAACTCCTAAGCAATCCATATTTTGGCTCCAAATTTGAGTATGTCTGCCTATCTTGCTAGCATTTAGCTTTATATTTAGGGTTTATAATTCATATATATTGTAACTGAATATATCATTTGGAATTGGATACAAGTTAGAAAGGAAAAGAAGAGAACAAAGATGTATGTGTCTGACTCTGATCATATGCTTTGTTTTTTACAGAAAAAATTGTCTCATAATAATGTTACGGAGGGGGATGACGAGGAGGAGGAGGATGCTTTTGAGGTTCTCTTCAAGCTACTTGAAGAAGATCTCAAGAACGATGATTCGTCAAAAGATGGTAGCAATGATGAGATAGCTGAAGAAGATGATAGCAATGATGAGATAACTGAAGAAGACCTTGCCGTATTTGTTGATGAGTTAGAAAATGCACTGGGGAAGTATGACACTGAAATATTGGACTCGGAGACAAGTGATACAGAAACTGGTAGTGATCAAGAAGATGATAAGGATGATGGGGATGAAAGACCACTGAACCTTAGAAATTGGCAACTGAAGAAATTGGCTAAAGCTTTAAAAACTGGCCGCCGAAAAACAAGTGTAAGTGTCTTACTCATATTTTACGAATTTAATTTAGGCAAACTTGTTTTTGCACTTGTTGCAATCACCCTTTCCTTATCTTTCTCTTTGTTCCAATTTTATTTTTTTACACTATTATTGAATGGATAACTAATGAAAATTATTTTTATGCCTTTTGGACCATACTAGTTATTACAGAGGATCTCTAGTTAATTTGCAAACACCTTACCTTCAACTTGGATTTTTTTTTTATTTTTTTCCTCCAAAAGTTGAGATTAGGAACATGGGATGGATTTTTCGAGGGTCTGTTTGGGAATTGGGAGGGGAAAGGAAGACTTATAGCTAATATTTTCGTTCTCTGAGAGTATTATAAAAATCAAATTTACCTTCCAAAACCCTCCAAAGTACTCCCTCAATTCATTTTTTGAGTTTCCCCAAATTGGGTGGATTTAGTCCAATGAAGAAAAAATAATCCCTCATACAAGGTGAATAACAATTTTCCTTTGTTCTTCCCTTTCCTCCTCCCTTCCCCAATCAACTCCCAAACAGACCTTAAGGGATGCAAATTTGAAGGTAGTCATTATGTGTTCAAATGATCAAGAAAGGAAGAAGGGGTGTGGGGAATGGAGTTAAAACCTTTGTAGTGTCTATGTCATGCATACTTAGGCATGAAAGACCAATGCCAGGTCGGTCCTTAATATTAATTTCTGGACTCTGTTCTTCCAATTCATCTTTTTTTTTTGTTTCTTGTATTGTTGCAGATAAAAAACCTTGCTGCCGATCTTTGTCTTGATAGGGCTCTTGTTCTTGAATTACTTCGCAACCCTCCTCCAAATCTTCTAATGATGAGTTTATCATTACCTGATGAACCCACAACAACGGTAACATCACTTGAAACTAAATCCAGAGAGATTGTTCATGAAGAAACAAGTATGGATCGTGCGGAATCTGGGCCCAAGGCTAAAGTTCCTGTTCATGACATGCAACATAGATGGTCTGCTCAAAAGAGATTGAAAAAATCCCAGGTCTACACTATGGAAAAAGTTTATAGGAGAACAAAACGGCCCACTGTAAGTAAAGTCTGACATCCTTCAGTATAATAAGTTTTAAGATAGAATATCATCCATAACTGACTAATAAAATGTTCATTGGCTTATTATACTTGATTTTCTGATCTAATTTAATTCAATTTTCTCTTCTAATAGCAATTCCATGTTGAATCAGAAGTGTGGTTGCAGGAACTTAAAATAATGCATGGTTGTAGGCTTGTACTAGTATTCCAGTTTTAAGCAAAACAATAAAAATGCATTTGTCTATGTTTCATGATTATGTGTTGGAAAATTCCATGAGATATACTGCAATTGCCAGAATGAAGGTCAAGTAATGAGGGAGATATTTCATGTTATCTGAAATAGATATTTCAGATAATTGAAATCATCATTAAACACTTCATATGCACGAGTTCTTTATCTATTTGCCTCTAAACAAAACTAAAAAAGAAAAGAAAACTACTCAAAGTCTCAAACCAAACTGCTGTGCTTTCCATCTAAGTATATGATATCTTACATTTTGTAGTGGCAAACATGAGTCTTGCTAGTTCTTGTGATTTTGTTACCATTTTCCTTAAAGCAGAATTAAATAACTTCAATATCTGTCTGCGTTGAATCACAATGCAGAATGCAATGATCAGTAGTATCGTGCATGTAACCAGCATTCCTCGAAAAAGAGTTGTTAAGTGGTTCGAAGACAAGCGTGCTGAGGAGGGAGTTCCAGATCATCGTATTCCTTACCAGCGCTCTGCTCCTGAAACTGCTTGAATATTTTATCAACTTTGATTTGCTCCTTAATGATTTAACTATGTGAGATTGTTATAATTGTATTATTGTATGGAATACTATGTTTCACCAACCCTGGTCATGTTTTTGGGGCGAGACGGCGAGTTATGTAAATTATTCCCTCATCATTTATAACCACCGCCCTTGGTCCACCATTACTCGTCACAAGGGGGGTTTTCTAGTTTTATTTGGTAAAGAAGAGCGTTTTGATCAAATCGTCAATAATCAAAATATAATTTAATCTTAAGCTTTACGCGATGTTGCAAAAGCAAGATGATCCATCCACCCAAGTGTTAATATTAACACCTTGGCTTGCAAAAGTTGTCGGCAAAGCCACACCATCTCTTCTCAGACAAGATCACAAGATGATAATCAATAAACGTGCATCTTATTGTTAAATTTTTTTTAGTTTTGTTGTATAATCGATACGTTATCACCCATTTTAACTCTATAAAAAATGTCAAAGGTATAAATAATCACTTAACTGTAAATGTAGTTATTGAATCACCATTTTGAGAGATTACTTGATCTTTATAGCATGGTCTTGGTGACAACAGATTTTTAACTGTAAATGTAATTATCACAAATATTAAATTCAGACCAACTTCGATGATTGTTCTTAAATGTGGCTGTAGTTTTTTTTTTTTTTTTATCAATGTCATATAAAAAAGCAATGTCATGGGCCATGTGATAAGGAGTCTTCAAGAGATATTCCCTTTAAAAAGCTAATTAGACAAGCTTGAAGTTCTGAAAATCAAATCTGATCTCTCTTTGCATCTGGTTATGGTAATATTTTAAGTTGCCAATTATATAATATTTAAATACTTTTTTCCCAATATTAGAGATATATTATAAAATTTATTGACTTAAATTCATATATTCTGCAAAAATTAATACCTGGCTCATGAGTACCCCTATATGAGATACATGTGGTCAATGATCATTAATAAAAAGAATTTCTGAAGGTTGGATAAGTATTAATTTTTTTGAGGAAATATTAAGATGCTAATATAAATTATATAACTATTATCAATATATATATTTAAATTATATAACTAACTATTATCAATATATATATATATATATATATATATATATATATTATATAACTAACTTGTTGTGATGAATATAATTTGCAGTATTATGATCATATCTGAGTTGAAAATGTCATTTTTTTAACTGTGTTAGCTCCATTTTGAATTTAATCTACAGTGTATAGGAAACTGATAAATGATGTTTTACCCGAAGTTTTGCTGAAGTATTCATTCACAGCCTTATTATACCTTTTTGTTACAAGCAATCATTCTATTCTATGATAAATTAAAGCTAGTTTCTTTTTCCAAATTAAAGCTATTTATTTTGAATGGGGACGTTCAGATAGTAGATTTTCTCTTACATGAATTAATTAATGTTAATTATTCATAAGAGTTTTGTTTCAAAAGACATTTTTCAGACGTCAGCTTTAATTAACTCTATCAAATATCCACCCGAATTATTATTCGAGTAATGATAGTTTAACATTCTTTTGGTGACCAATATCATATATATATATATATATATATATATATATACTTTTTTTTTTTTTTCAACATATATATTTAGCACTCCAATACAACCGGCCATTATATGATATCTATAAATGATGTCTATAAAAAATATATACAATTATCATTTCTCTTTGTTGTTCAACGAAAATTGACAGAACGGCGTTGGTTGTAACGGTTCACTTATAATATACGAGTGTGAAAGAGGGCATACTCATAATTTTGAACAATGAATCGCGTGGCACCGACAGGATGTGGAAAGCAAACCGGAGCATCCGGTAATTCGTAGGACAGCCTGGCACCATTTCTGGAAATATTCGGCAAGCGAATCTCTTGTCTCTTTCTCATCCGAACCCCTTAATTGACACGTGTTCACACGTGATTGGGTCATCCCAAAATCTAGTTGAGCTCAATAGTTTAGGAACGGCACTAGCAACCAGTCCATCCGGTAAAATAATAAACATAAAAGGTTCATAAAAACAGACAGAGAAGTAGTGAGTGTGCTAGCTGGAGCAGAGAGAGAGAGAGGAAAGAGAGAGAAAAATGGCGTGTTGAATGGGTGAAGATTTTGAGGCTTTGATTCGAGTTATTGTCTCCAAATCTGAACTCCATTCTATTGATCTTTAGCACTTTCAGTGAAGAAGATGGAAGCAACTGCTGGAATGGTTGCTGGGTCGCATAAAAAGAACCAGCTTGTTCGGATTCGACACGATTCTTCCGACAGTGGGGTTTGTGTTTTTTTTTCTTTCTCCTACCCCTTTTAAGGATATACCACTCTTCATAACAATGTTGCTTTTCTTGTTGTTTCCAAGCTGTCAAATTTTGTTTTTTTACTATTATTTGTAATTGAGAATGGGTTGTGACTTGTGAGTAGTAGTGATCAGGTTGGATTTTCTGCATCAGATTCCGTTTTGGGGCTATGGATTTGTTCTTAGATCTGATGGGTTTTTGTGGGACTCAGCTTGATCTTCAATTTTGACTTAAATTGATGTGGATAGGCTTAAACTCTAACTAGGTGATATGATCATACTGTGCAGCCTAAACCCTTGAAGAATTTGAATGGCCAAATCTGCCAAATATGTGGTGATACTGTTGGATTAGCTGCCACTGGGGATGTCTTTGTTGCTTGCAATGAGTGTGCCTTCCCTGTTTGTCGTCCTTGTTATGAATATGAGCGAAAGGATGGCAACCAGTCTTGCCCCCAGTGCAAGACTAGATACAAAAGGCACAGAGGTTAGCTTGTGAATTTATGTTCTTTTTATTTTTGGTCTGATCTTGTATCTTGATTATGAAATGACCAAGATGAATCTGGATTTTAGGGAGTCCTCGAGTGGAGGGTGATGAGGATGAGGATGATGTTGATGATCTAGAGAATGAGTTCAATCATGCCCAAGGAAATGTCAAGGCAAGGAGGCAGTGGGAAGAAGATGCTGACCTCTCTTCATCTTCTAGGCGTGATCCTCAACAACCAATTCCCCTTCTCACCAATGGCCAGCCGGTAATTTATTAAAGTCTCTTTTATTTCTCACTGTAGTTGCTGTATATAGATCTTACTTTAGATTTTGTCTGCATATTTTTACCATTCCATATTTGGGCGCGTGTTTGGTGCACACATGTAAGAGAGAGAGGAAGAAGGGGGGATGAACAAAGCAAGGATTTAGTACTACATTTTGTTTCTAATTTTAAATTGTTTCCTGAACCATTGATCTCTCTATCACTTACTCTTGTTACTTATGAAATGTGTTCAGCTGTCTTTAGTCTTTATATTTGTTCCTATGTGAGAGTACATTACATGAAATAATGCATAGATTTACTTGTGTCTTTCATTGACTTCCAGTTGGAATAATCCTCTGCTCATATTTGATACTTCGTTTTGCAATACTGTTCACTAATTGATCTTTATATGGTCAGATGTCTGGTGAGATTCCATGTGCAACACCTGATACTCAGTCTGTGCGAACTACATCCGGTCCTTTGGGCCCATCTGAAAAAGTTCACTCACTTCCCTATATTGATCCGAGGCAACCAGGTATAGAGTTAACTATAAGTGGTGGTGGTGCCACAATATAATATTTCATGGTTATTATGAATTTTCAATTGACTGTATCTTTGTTATTACAGTTCCAGTTAGAATTGTGGATCCGTCAAAGGACTTGAATTCTTATGGTCTGGGAAATGTTGACTGGAAAGAAAGGGTTGAAGGTTGGAAACAGAAGCAGGAGAAAAATATTGGACCAATGCCTGGTAGATACAATGAAGGGAAAGGTGGAGACATTGAAGGGACCGGTTCTAATGGAGAAGAACTTCAAATGTAAGCCACTTATGCCATTTTGACTGATGTTTAATGACTAGATAATCATTGTTGGGAAGTATTGCAGATATCCTTGCTTATTTAGGTTAATCATCAAATTATTTTTTCTTTAAATTGCATTCAAAGTCTTTAGAGGTAACTTGCATTTTAAATTGGTTTTTCTTTCCTTGCTATAGATTGTTATACTTGTGAATTGTGATTGTACTATATCATTTTACCATTTTTTGTCTAGAACTCTAGAACTATTTATTTTTCTATTAAATTCATAACTAACAGGCAGAATATAGAAGCTTTCAATACTTATGCACTTTGAATTCCATTCATCTTACCTTATGTTAAATAGTTGTTTGGTTTTGTTCTCGACAGGGTTGATGATGCTCGACAGCCTTTAAGTCGTGTGGTGCCTATTCCTTCATCTCAGCTGACCCCTTACCGTGTTGTTATCGTACTCCGGCTGATTATTCTCGGCTTCTTCTTACAATACCGTGTAACTCACCCCGTGAAAGATGCATACCCATTGTGGCTCACATCAGTTATTTGTGAGATTTGGTTTGCCATGTCCTGGATCTTGGATCAGTTTCCAAAATGGTCTCCCATTAATCGTGAGACTTATCTTGACAGGCTTGCTTTAAGGTGGATTGCTCATTTTATCCATGTTTTGTTGGGCTTGGCATTTAGGTTTAACTATGGTGTGGCATTTCTATTTCACTAATCTTAGTTTGTCTTGTTTAGATATGATCGTGAAGGAGAACCATCGCAGTTGGCTCCTGTTGATGTTTTTGTTAGTACAGTGGATCCCCTCAAAGAGCCTCCTCTTGTAACTGCAAACACTGTTTTGTCTATACTTTCTGTTGATTACCCTGTCGACAAGGTTTCCTGCTATGTATCAGATGATGGTTCAGCTATGTTGACCTTTGAAGCCCTTTCAGAAACAGCTGAGTTTGCAAAGAAGTGGGTTCCCTTTTGCAAAAAGCACAATATTGAGCCAAGAGCTCCTGAGTTTTATTTTGCCCTGAAGATTGATTACTTAAAGGACAAGATTCAACCTTCTTTTGTAAAGGAGCGACGAGCAATGAAGGTTGTCCTTGAGGCATTTAATTTCCATTTCCAATTTAATATTTATATCTAGACAGCATGTTTAACATACCAACTACCAACAAATCATGCTTTTCTAGTACTTAACCATACAAAATCTTCTATGCTCCCCCCTGGCCTGTATTTGGGTACATGAATGTAGAAAACTAAATATAGATAATTTTGCTTAACAGAGAGAATATGAAGAATTCAAAATACGGATCAATGCCCTTGTAGCCAAAGCGCAGAAGGTGCCAGAAGAAGGTTGGACAATGCAAGATGGAACTCCTTGGCCTGGAAATAATCCTAGGGATCATCCTGGAATGATTCAGGTTTTACCATTTTCTCCAAATTGCACATATAACTATTCCCTTCGTCTGCTATATTTTCAAGTTAACTGTAATGATTTGTCATTTGTTGTATGCAGGTGTTTTTAGGTCATAGTGGAGGGCTTGATACAGATGGAAATGAGCTGCCTAGACTTGTTTATGTTTCTCGTGAGAAGCGACCGGGCTTCCAACATCACAAGAAGGCTGGAGCTATGAATGCTTTGGTTTGTCATGCTGAAGCTTCTTATTTTCTTTGCTTTAGGTTTTACCTGGTGTATATCTTTTCTAATAGCTGTGTATTGTTTTGCTCTTATTGAGTCTATGGTTTTTATTTAGTTGTAGGTTTTGTTCATCAGCTTATATGTAAAAAAAAACTGATTATATATGGAAAATAACCTACAAATGATACTGTGATTGAACTGTGAGTAAAATTTTCTAAAACTGCCAAGATGTTAATCATGTTGCTAGTTCATCATGTAGATTTTGTATTTGAGTTAGTAGGGGAAATTGTTGTTGTTCTTCCTTCCTGCCAACCAATCAGGCATTTCCTTTCTGTATCATGGTTGGGTATGATGGCTGTATGTTTGTTTTTAACCAGAAAGATATGGTCTGAGCATATCTAACAACGGTTTATCTTGTGTGATGTAGATTCGAGTTTCTGCTGTTTTGACCAATGGTGCATATCTTTTGAATGTTGATTGTGACCACTATTTCAATAATAGCAAAGCTCTTAAAGAAGCCATGTGTTTCATGATGGATCCTGTCCTTGGAAAGAAGACATGCTATGTACAATTCCCTCAGAGGTTTGATGGCATTGATTTACACGATCGATATGCCAATCGCAATATTGTGTTCTTTGATGTAGGTCTCATTTTATTTTTTGTTTGGTTGCAACAAAGAAATTCCTTTCATTATTCTCCCCGGCTTTGGCTAAATTTCATTTCTTGTTGTACCTATCAGATCAACTTGAAAGGCCAAGATGGTGTTCAGGGCCCAGTCTATGTGGGAACTGGTTGCTGTTTCAATAGGCAGGCTTTGTATGGTTATGATCCTGTTTTGAGTGAGGAAGATTTGGAGCCTAACATTATTGTGAAGAGTTGTTGTGGTTCTAGAAAGAAGGGAAGGGGTGGCAAGAAGTACGGTGACAAGAAGAGGGCACTTAAAAGAACTGAATCTACCATGCCTATCTTCAATATGGAGGACATAGAGGAAGGTGTTGAAGGTATGGAAAATCTTTCTCCTAACTCTTATTGACAGTTGCTTATGCATGTAAAATTTCGTATGTTGAATTTCATGTAATTTCATTTTACTCCTTATCCCACTGATCAACCTCACAAGTAATTCACTCTAATTTGCTATAGTTTGTCTGCCTGATTTGTATACAT
The DNA here is from genome assembly GCA_030762895.1 of Sophora flavescens. NCBI lineage: Eukaryota > Viridiplantae > Streptophyta > Magnoliopsida > Fabales > Fabaceae > Sophora > Sophora flavescens. The sequence continues at coordinate 31,864,288 of CM061067.1, read as the reverse complement.
AATTGTCTGAAAGATGAGATGGCAATGTCTTATCCTAGATGATATTTAATGTATTCTTTTGCAGGGTATGATGATGAAAGGACACTTCTTATGTCTCAAAAGAGCTTAGAGAAGCGTTTTGGTCAGTCTCCAGTTTTTATTGCTGCCACCTCCATGGAACTGGGCGGAATTCCACCTACAACCAACCCTGCAACTCTTCTTAAGGAAGCAATCCATGTTATCAGCTGTGGCTATGAAGACAAAACAGAATGGGGCAAAGAGGTGAGCATGTCTATTTATCATTTTGCTTTTGATTCCCATCCTCAGGTCTTCTGCTATAAAGAAATATGATATGTGAGATCAATGAGTAGCTTGTTTTAGTTTATTAACTAAACATTTTCTGACTTCACCAGATTGGATGGATCTATGGTTCTGTGACTGAAGATATCTTGACTGGGTTTAAGATGCATGCCCGTGGTTGGATTTCCATCTATTGCATGCCACCTCGCCCTGCATTTAAGGGTTCTGCTCCCATCAATCTTTCTGACCGTCTCAATCAGGTGCTTCGGTGGGCTTTGGGTTCAATTGAGATCTTCCTAAGTAGGCATTGTCCATTGTGGTATGGCTACAATGGGAGGTTGAAGCATCTGCAGAGACTTGCTTATATTAACACCATTGTCTACCCAGTTACCTCAATCCCATTGATTGCTTACTGTGTGCTTCCTGCATTTTGTCTTCTCACAAATAAATTTATTATTCCGGAGGTAAGTAATTTCTTCTATCTCATTATTGTTGATAAATTTATAATTTCTCATGTGGTTTGATTGTCAAACCGAGCTTTCTAAGTCTATGAAAATCCGATAACATTTGGTTAATTTTATGCAGATAAGTAATTTTGCCAGCATGTGGTTCATTCTCCTCTTCGTCTCCATTTTCGCTACTTCAATTCTCGAGCTTAGGTGGAGTGGAGTCGGTATAGAAGACTGGTGGAGGAATGAACAGTTCTGGGTCATCGGTGGGACATCCGCTCATCTTTTTGCAGTGTTCCAAGGGCTGCTAAAAGTTCTTGCCGGGATCGATACAAATTTTACTGTCACTTCAAAGGCATCTGATGAAGATGGGGACTTTGCTGAGCTTTATGTGTTTAAATGGACATCACTTCTTATCCCTCCTACTACAGTGCTTATTGTGAATTTGATAGGGATTGTGGCTGGTGTGTCATATGCCATAAACAGTGGTTACCAGTCTTGGGGTCCATTATTTGGGAAGTTGTTCTTTGCTATTTGGGTCATTGCCCATCTATACCCATTCTTGAAGGGTCTGTTGGGTAGGCAAAACCGTACCCCAACCATTGTTATTGTTTGGTCCATTCTCCTTGCTTCTATATTCTCCTTGCTGTGGGTGAGGATTGACCCCTTCACCACTGACTCAGGCAAAGCATCCAATGGTCAATGTGGCATCAACTGTTAGTTCAAGTTTGCTGTCATGTATATAGAGAGAATTCAGTCTTATCTCAAAGTTGTGTGGAGGACTGACCCCTCCATTTATGCTTCAAAAATATGGAGGGAACAAAAAACCATTCATGTTGTGTATTGTTTATTTATTGTTCATTTTTTGTACCTTACAAGTTACAAAAATACTTGTGTTGAGATGTACGTCGGTGTTACATTTTTTGTCCACATAGTATAAATTATTTTATGACAATAATTTAATGATAACAAACATGTTGCTGTGTGCTGTTTGGTTCCTTTGTGTGTCCTCTTTGTTGTCCCTCTCTTAGCGGTGCAAGGACGCGGCAACCCTAAACCCAAAACTAACAATATAGAAATTCATAATAATTATTAACTCGAGTTGTTCAATGATTGGTTATCCTCTTAAAAATATTTTGTAACTTTTGTCTGAGGTGTCTAATCTGAATGTCACACGCAATTATCTTGAACTCAGGTTGAAATAGTGTGGGGGTGTCGCGGAAGTTTGATGAATTGATGCCTTCTACTACTTTTTTTCCAAGAAAGATATTCATTCATTCAAATTGGTAAAATATATTAAAAACAACACAAATTCAACGTCACTAAAAATCGAAAAGGATGAATCTGTTGACAAACTCACAGCACCCAGGTTAATAGCATAACACGGCAAAATGCTTATAAATGCGACAAAATCAAAGTTACCGGAATACCCATGCCTCCGGATTTGTGACGTTGACGCAAAAGTCTTGATTGAATCTGTAATGGATCGAAGCTGATCTGTCAGTCTGAACCAAACGAACACTGCAACAAGACGGGAAACCAAATGATGCCGCAACAAGACGAACAAAACACCGCCACACCCAGATGGCAAAAACACAGAAAAATACGAAATAAAAATCAGATCTATGTGGAAAAACCACTTATTTGGATAAAAGGAGAGAAAAAATGATGTAGATGGGTGATTTCAGGCCAAAATGACCTAAAAGAAGAAGGAAAATAGGAGTAGAGGCAGGGAAGGACCTACTCTAATGAGTGTGGGAGCAAATGCTCCCAAATGTCAAAAACTTTTATAAATAAATTATACATGTGTGTTTTGTTGAAATAAATTATTTAAAAGTAACAGTCATATAAAAAAACACTTATACATGTGTGTTTTATTGAAATAAATTACTTAAAAGTAACATAGAGTTTCATAAAAAGCACCGAATTTTGTCCTCACAACATAAAATTCCTGAATAACTATGATGTAAGTTTATACTTTCAGAAATGATATGTAATATTTTTTATGTTGCAAATTTATATATGAGTTTTGCCACCATAACATAAAATTCATGGGTCTGTCCCTGAGTAGAGGGAAGGTTGAGAGAGAGAGGCGACTCTATGTTTTCGTGAATATAGTATGGACACACCTATGCCTTTTACTACTTAAGATGCCGTAGATTAGAGTAATGCTAGATTTACATATTTAGGACTCACATTTCCTTCACATGTGCTGAGGTAGTAAAATCATGGTGTAAGTGTAAAAATTAGACTATAAAAATTGAATAGACGGAAGGTTATGTGTCATGCCACTAGGATTACTCCTTAGATTATAATGAGCAGCATACCTATTTATTAGGAATTTTGCTTATTGATACTTTTATGTTAACCTCGTGAATACCAGTAACAATTGTTAGAGAGGATTACATAGTCTGATAGTAGCTTACTGCCATCACAATTTTTATAGGGCTATGCTAAGTTTTCTTAATTTAAATAAAATGAAAAACCTACTTTTTAAAACGGTAATTCATGCTAACAGGGCATTTCAAAAGTCTAGATAGACAACATTATTCATTTTTATATTTGAGCTCGTAAAAAATATTATAGGAATTTGAAGAATACAATCTGGTGGTATTCAATATTCATATTTGAGGAGCATCGAAAAAATATATTCATATTTGTGTTCAAGATTACTTATAGCTTGCTATTGGGAACTTCCCTGTGTTAATTCTCATTTAACAAAAAAAGAAAAAGAAAGTGTTATCTGTTATCTTAAACTTACTGTCAAAAGGGTTGCATTCTTATGTATTTTCCCAATCGATACGAGCCAATCTTTGAGTTCCTGCAAAAGGGTAACGTCAGAATTCAAAGATTTACACCTTTAAACAAAATTGGTGGCATCAGAATTCAACAAGCCCTCAATTATCTAGTAATAGAGAATTCGTGTTCTTGATGTTTAATTGTATATTTAAATTTGCGTTGGCATGGACTCAATCAAGTGAAAGCAACAAATTGTTGCTTTCACATTTTGTGCCTCAAAGAATTTTTATGTTGAATGTTCTTTCAACCGTAAATCCAAGCACACCCTAAAATGTCACTGCATATGCTAAGAAAAAGAATGAAAATCACTTCATTAGAAAATGAGCTCGTTTATATCGGCCAATGATGGGAGATGAGTATACAGTTAATTACCTAGAAGAACAATATTACAAGAATAGTTGATTTTGATCTTAAAAAGGAGCAGTTAAGACACGAGAATCCCAAGACACACTATAAAATGCCCAGTGGTAACATATATAAACGAAAAACCAAAACTGTTATTCCATTCTCAAAATGCTTACAAATGTGAGTTGTGGTAATAAAAATAAAAATAAAAATAAAAACCCAGTAATGTAAGAGAAATCCAAAATAAGTTAAGTGAATATGCAAAAAATAGAGCATGCAGTTGTGCCTCTTAACTTCAGATAAAAAACGGCACTTGACTCATCCTACTCTTCCTCATCATCATCTACCAGTATCCTCTTGCATGCTTCATAGCACATGAAAGAGATTCCAGCGGCTGGCACCAACTTCATGCAACTAGGTCCCAACCCTCTATATAAACCCCGCACCCCTTCTTGTTCTAGTATGCTTGAAAGTGCATGAATCACATTTTTGTAAACCTGCCTTCCACTGAGAGCTCCCACTTGCATGTGCTTCCGAGCTACCTCGAGTGGAAAGGTTGCAGTGCTTGAAATAGCGCCAGCTGCTGATCCAATCAAAAGGGTTTCGATGTTTCCGATCTTCTCTTGTTTAAAAATTTTCCGATATGCTTTCCGTAAAGTGTCATAGGCGAAGTAATTTGTGGCAGAATATGGAATGACTCCTATAAGACTGGGAGCGAGGCCTCTGTAAAGCTCTGCAGGACCCTCTTCTCGAATAATTTTCAAGAATGCATCAAGCAGACCATCATAAACACCTCTCTGAAAAATTATTAATCAAGATTAAGTATTCCCTTTTATTTTTAGGTAGGATGTTAAAAAATAAATATTGGAAAGTGAATTTATACATATATATATATATATATATATTATATACATACCTGAATAGTTAGTCGAGTCTTGAGTAACTCAAGAGGATATGTGCATATAGTTGAACTTACTCCAGCACAGGCACCTGCAATCAATGATGCAGGAATAGGGAGTTTGGGCTGCTCCCCAGGCTTTGCTGAAAGGTTCTTGTTAACAGTATCGTAAGCAAATAGCTGCAGAAACAGGTGGAAATATATTCAGATACATAAAACTACAGTATAGATTGGATCACTGTCTGACATATTAAATAATTATTTTCACATTTAGAAGTATGAGTTTCCAACAAAACATTAACAAGTGCAAGAACAAAGAGGCTGTTATTCTCTACGCAAAATCAGATAGCATCCACGCCTTGTATGCTCAAAAACCGATCTGAGAAGGAAATGATAGGCAAACAAGTCTACAATTATGAGTTTATGTTTCTCTCTGGAAGCTTGTAAAAATACTCTCTTCAGTGCTAAAAAAAAAAAGGCATCTTGTATGATGTATGTGGCTTTGTACTCTATCCATGAATCAGCTTTAAGGAAGCTTGTCATGCTAGGTTAACTTGGATGAAGTGCCATAAAGAATTTTTTTCCTGAAGACACTAGATAACTGTTTGAAAGATCGTCTTGACACATTGGTTAAAGTTGTTAGCATATGACAAGGAGATCACATATTTTAAGTCGTGGAATCAGTCTCTAGCAAATGCAAGATAAGGCAGCTTACTATCAGCCCACCTATCACTGAATCAGCTTTAAGGCTTGCCATAAAGAAATTTTTTTTCCTGAAGACACAAATAACTGTTTGAAGGGGCGTCTCAATGCAATGGTTAAAGTTGTTATCATGTGACAAAGAGATCACAGGTTCGAGTCATGGAATCAGCCTCTTGCAAATGCAAGACAAGGCTACATACTATATCATTCCCTGGACCCTATGCATAGCGAGAGCTTTATAGACCAGGTTGCCCTTTACACTAAATAACTGATATTAATAACCAATGCTTTCAGAATAGGACTGGTCATTGAGCTGGAAAGGGTAATGTTTATTAAGGTTTTGATGTTAAACCAAGATCAAACCAGAGTTTCAAATATATGTATGTATATGTGTGTGTGTACAAGCATATATCATATAAATATAAATATATAAAAATATGTAAATGTACTTTTAACATAGTTAAATTGATTTATTACATAAATAAGTATTATACTAAATACTACCATGTTTTCTAACCTATACTAGTTCCACATAGAATAGAATAAGTCAAAGGGTAAGAGGTGAAACATTTCACTACAAATAGAGGCCAAACTCTTATTGCATTCCAAGCTCCTATTTGTCCCAGAATTAACAAATTAAGGGGGGAAGGCTAACTTAAGGTAATAAATAAATTGGGAACAAAATAATTAGTGGAGTGAAAAAGATTCAAATATTTTTTTTTTCCAAAAAATAAAATCAGTCTGGTTCAACTGTGACTGGTTCACACAGGTTGGCTGGTTCAAGATGGGTTTCCAGATTTTAACTAGTTTTTAAAAATTTGGTCTTCAAAAGTTGACTGGACTGGGCAGGAAGACTGGTTCCCAGTTTTATCAGTCCAACCAGCCGATCCGATCTAGTTTTGAAAACTATGCTAACAACCATGGTCATCAAAAGTCATACTAACCAACTAGCATCTGTATAACAACTAAACATATAGACTCATGCCCATAAATGGAGGTGGATGCCTCACCAAAATCACCCTTGGGAATGAAGTTCATTTGATTAAAGGGTTTGGCCAACTTAATAGAAATTGTTGAATAAACAAAATAACAGACAGAAAATTGTAAAACTTAGGTTAAAGCATAATTGCACAATGACCTAAGTTGAAGAGTCCGTGAACAGAACCCACTACTAACTAAATCTGAAAACATTCTCACAGAAAAAGGTTTGAGGACAAACTTAAATAAACTACCTATCAAGATGTATTGTACTTCTGTTCAATGATGACCTTTGACATTTTCTATCATAACTAATCAGCAACCACTAACTCAATTTCTCTCTCTTCATATAAAAATGACAAATTAAATTGTTTATTTTTGGCATACAAAAGGAGGTCAAAGACCTAGAAAATGAAAAAGAAACTAATACAGGAAAAGCTACTCCTGCCAAGTCATCAAGCTGACTCTGACACAGTCCGTTGGAGGAGCTTGATGGAGTTGATACCAAACTATTCTTGAGAGAACAGAGATAGCCAACATTATGTTTGGACTGGTGTCATGAGTTGGAAAGGAATGGAATGGGGTTGGGTATCATTGTTTGGCTTTTAAAAATGGTAGTGTGGCACCCATGGCATTGCACCCTAAACACCACCACCACCACCACCACCACCACCACCCCACCCCCCACCCCCCAAATCTGGGAAAATGGGATGGAATGGAATGGCATTGGAACAAGAAGCTTATAGTTCGTATCATTCCATTTAAGTTTCCAAACAAAGGAATGGAAACTTTACTCCATTCTATCAGTAAATATCCAAACAAATGGTATGGAGAGTTTATGTCATTCCATTCCATCCCATCTATTCCTACTTCATTCCATTTCACCCACCATAAAGTATCCAAAACATAAGTATGACGAAGCTTCACAGTTCAACAACATTTTTACCTTGGGTTGTTGCAAATGGCGCTAACAAGTAGATTACAAGGGTAGCTATCATTACACCGATGTTCAATCATCTCTAAAGCAACCGGATATCTTCCAGAAAAACCTGCTTTAATCCACAATTCCATCATAACTCTAACCTAGAGCGTATACCCCAAACCTTTGATCTTTTGAATTGATTTTAACTCTTTTAAAACTTGAAAGCTCATTTTAACTCCTCTTATCAACTATAATCAACAAAAAGTATCAAATTCACCGATTCCAAGGAACTCTCTAAAACCATTAGAAGATTTTGGGATTGGGATAAGATCTTTCTGAAGCCCTTCAAAAAAACTTAGAAACTATGGTGTCGTGGCATCTCTGCCCAATAAATCAGTCACCAAAATTATAGTTACCAGACCATAGACTTTCAATATGATGAATACAACATCAAAAAGAAATCAAACAATCATAGCTTAAGTCATCAACTATCAAGTATGAAATACGGATAAATGAAACAAAAAGTGTTGAAAATCATGTATATAATATTACCTCAATGGCCTTGCTAGGTGCAACCCGAATGACATTAACAAGATTACCCCTAAACAAACCCTTCCATCCATCAGTCTTCATAATATCGTGGAAGACCTCAGTGGTAGAATGGCCACTAGTACCAACCATCAAATGAGTCCTTATAGTCTCCAATGGTGCCACAGCAGTGCGGGACACGGCCCCAGCAATAGCACCACTAAACAACCTCCTAAGTGAAGGATTCCTAATCTTAATCTTGAGCTTAAGGCCACCCTTTTTGTTCTTGTTCTTAACCCCTTCCTCTTCCTCCACTTCTGGTGGAACCCCAACAATCTGAACTTTTCCCTGAGTTTTAACATACTTGAAGTACAACTCATTGAAGGTAACTTTCAGATTCAAGCCACCATCATTACTACCATTGTTGTTAGGGGAATCAGAAGGGTTGTTGGGTTGAACACCACCACCAAACCCCATTCCCATTTGGCCAACGCTGGCAAACAAGCCTCCTGGATGATAATACCCTTCATCACTCTCACCCCATTGTGACCCCAAATTGCTGACAGAGAAAAACCCATCTCTTTTGTCGTCGAATACTTGAATTCCCTTCCTACCCATCAACCAAAAATACACAACCTTGTGAATTCTGATGTGATAAAGAATGCTTTTTTACAATTTTTTTGATCCGGGGTTGTACGAATAATACACAAATTTATCTCGCACTCATGGTTTCAGAGTCATTCTGTGACAAAGGGTATCATGAAAAGAAGAAGATGGTAGTTGTAGAGAGAGGTGGGTGAATGGGTGTGTGAGTGTGTCCCTCTCCAAACTGAGGATGTTGGGTCTAACGTTATATATATCGCAATCGAAGTAGAGGGTTTGGTTTTGTTTGCTGAGTTGCAACAGCTACCGCTTGGTGAGTCGAGGAGTTAGGTATTATTATTCTCTCTCCACCTTGCGTTGCTGTGCCACTCACCAAAACCTCTTCTGTTTCATATTATATATATTTTATTATTTTACACAGAAGAAAATAATCAAAAATAAAATTTTAAATGAAAGAGATCGCGTTTTGACGTCGTTTGACTTCTTTCCTTCTGCTTCTCACATTCATGTCGTTTGCATTGATTTCTTATATTATTGACATATTGTTATTATGAAGTGAATTTTATTTTTAATTTTTGGATTTAATCTGGATATACCATTTTTTTATATTATAGATCGATCATAATTTTTTTATATGTCATGCTAACGAGTATCCTTAAAACACTTTTTAAGAAATCAAAAAAAGTAGGTTTTCATTGGAAAACCAAATATTTCACTAGAAAATCAAGTATTTCACCTTTTTAAATTTTTTAAATGTTAAATATATTAATTTCTTATGAAATTTTTTTTCTTTTGGTTCCTTAAAGAATGTTCTAAGAACGCTTGTTAGGATTTTTTTATAATTAAAAATATATTATTCCTATCGTAATTATCACTCCGATCATTATTTTTACTCAATCTTTCTGGAAATCATTAAATTTTTACTCCATATACACTCTTAGGGCTCGTTTGGTGGTCAGGATAGGATAATGACGGATAGAATAAGAGAACAGGATAGGAGTAGGATAGGATATGAGCAAGATAAGATGGTATCCTATCCGACGTTTGGTGTCCACCAGATAACCAACTGGACATGATTATAATTTAAGTATGAATTTTAAAAATTTTCGTTTTTATTCTAAATGTTTTCATCTTTTATTAGATTTATTTTTTTTTATAATTTTCATTATTTAAATTTATATAAAAGACAAAATTATTCTTATGATAAAATTACGTATATTGTTTTAAATTTTTTAAATATTGTCTAACTAAAATTATTTTTTATATATTTTTAAATATTCATTTTTTGTTTTTACTTTACATATAGTTAAATTATTAGAATAATTTTTTATATTTTACAGTTTTTAAAAATAATATAAAATAACAAACTTAGAATTGTGATAAAATAAAAATAAATTTTAGAATTGATTATTAATATTTTTATAATTTTAAATATTTTATATTTTATTATACCTTTTTTTGGTAATCATGTTAAATTTTATTATACTTTAAATTATTATTTTATTATACTTTAATTATTTTATATATTATATATTTTATTATATTTTAAATCATCTTATCCTACTTGTTACCGGAAAAAAAATCACCTTATTCTATCCTGTTGAGTTCTAACCCAGCTCCCCCTCAGGATATAATTTTAACTAGATTGACAGGATATGATAAGTGACGCGATTGACTTATCCTATCCCTGTCTCGCCAAACAACAGATTTGCACGCGATATGATAACTTATCCTATCCCCGTCTCTTATTCTGACCACCAAACATACCCTTAAAATATCGCATGCTTGATGCACACTATATAACTCAGTCTCATTAGATAGACAGTATTGTATTGTCCTATCTTGTGTTGAGGTAAAATGGATAATGATAAGAAATTATATTATATAAACTATATAACTCAGTCTCATTAACCAACAGTCAAGCTGAAGCTCTTGCTTTCTACTGCGGAATTCAAATGTAGTGGAAAACTTTTTGGGTACAATGCTCTGCCGTCATCAATCATGTGGCATGTGATATTTGTGAGTTTCTTCATTCTTGGGCCGCCAATGTTAACATATACTTGGCTTAACTGTAATTTTCGCATGATCTGGTATCTTGGTATCCCTTTCTGTTTCAAGGACAATCGAATTCAGGCCTCCTTGGCCCAGAAACAACGAACTCTCGTGAAACAGGCCCAAACCTCAAATGCGGATGCTGATGAGCCCAAACAAACAGAAGATAACAAGGCAATTATTCAATGGGAGCTACTACATGTACCCCTACAAGTGTTCCATCCACCCCCACAAGTCTTTTAAAAGGTTTTTTATTACTAAAATATCCTTAATAGGAAAAAAATTATCTATTCTAAATTTTACCCTCTTCTCTCTTATCTCCATCCACTCCTCTTCTCTCTCATCTCCCCCCAATCCATATACAAACCCCGAAAATGGAGTCGTAAAAAAGCACTATACACCCGGTGCCTAAATATGAAAATTCCACAAAGAAAATTATACAATTAGAACAAGTTTTTTTATTCAGTCAAAAACCATCTTCTCATCCTGAAAGAATTACGGTGAGCATAGCCACGTTTTGGGTTTATAGATATGACAACCACAAATCCAAACTTCTAAATGTGGCTTTCTTCAATCTCTGTTTTAGTTGGTCACCTTGGAACTGATAGACCAAGCTCTTGAGAAAGTGATCTACAGCTCCGGGAATTAGTGCTTTGGCATGACGTCATTCTCGCCGTCGCCACTGTGCTGTGCAACGATAACATTGACTGCACGCACCCCAGTTCCTTTGCAATCCTAGTTAAGAAGGATCGGCGAAGAGAAACGGTGGTGGTGGCTGGTTTTACAATTAGAACCGGTGAAGTACCAAAACCAGCAGTAAAGTGACCCACGAAAAAACCTTTGAACAAAAAAACCAGCAAGTTAAGGAAGGAGGAAGAAAGAAAGGAAGAAGAAGAAGAAGAAATGGGTGTGAGGGACTGGGGGTGCGTAGCAGAGAGAAAGGAAGGACGACAAAGGTTTTTAAAACTTACATGGTCATAATTGTTATTTCACACTCTAAAATTAGAAGTGTAGGGATAAATAGGGCAATTGTAGGGGTACATGTAACATCTCCCTTATTATTCACGTGTAGTTAGTTTTTTTTCGAAAAGAACACATTACAAAGGAGGTCCAAGACTTACGGGAAGATGAGAAAAGGAAGCAAATATAGAGATGAAGAAGCCCAGCTGACCTAATTGGGATTTAATCCCTAGTTCAAGTATAATCTTCAAATAAACATGGTATCATTAGAGCTAAGATTCTTAAATGATTGGCAATTAGCTTTTTAGGGCATTTGTCTAGGCTTTAAAAAAAAAGTGATTCTAAGAAACTCCATAAAAGTACTCTTTTAAGAAGCTAAAAAATAGAGCTTCTCATATAAGTTGAATTTTTTTTATCCATCTATTTTTAATAAAAGCCCAATCAAACAAAAAAATGCAAGTATTAGAAATAATTTTTATAAAAATAAAATCATTTGTTTTATGAAAAACCTAAAAAACAGGTCCTTAATGACATTTATATGGTCAAAACCAATAATATAAAATGAATTATAAAAAATGGTGGCTTCTAATGCGAGTGAGTAATTAAATCGGTCGTGAGTGAAGGACTCAAAATAACCATTAGATATATTAAAAAAAAAAATGGCTCATGTTTATTAAGGGTTACCTAATTTACAAGTTGCTTATATTTATTTATTTTTATTTAATATTTTACAAATAACATTTATGTCCTTATCTTCTCCCCACCTTTTCACCTCTCAATCTCTCATCACCGACCCTCCTTCCTCCTGATCCTCCTCCTCCCGGCGTCGGCGCCGCCGTAACCCGTTCGTCGTCGAAGCATGTTAGTCGTAGGAACTGCCAATGAATATTGAAAACCCAGTAAACATTGTTGGTTTCAAAATATATTTCACAAACTTTGTAGCATAGGTCGTTCTCCTATGAATCTGACCAGAAAGAAATATGAGGATATATTACAGACACAACTTAATCTCACGATGCCCAGATCGTTATGTCTTTGCCGGCACGGACGCCCCACATTCGAAAGTTTTAACGCGATGTAAGTCTCTGTTCCCGAACAGTACCACAAGGTTTGCTTTCTTTTTTAGCTTTTCACTATTTTTAGCAGAATTAGCAAAAAGATAGTGATGATGGGTCTAGGAAAGCTGGTAGTGACTTTGAAATCCAAAATAAGTTCTTGGAAAATTAAAAAACCATATGATAAGATGGAGAAGAGTGAGAGTGCGAGGATGGAGATAAATAAAACTAAACAAAACAGGCCTCATCAAGATAAGTGAAGATCTGCACTTGTTTCCAGTATTGCCTTCAAAACATCATACCCCAACGTTCAAGGAATCAAAAAAGCACATTCAGCCATTGCTCTTAAAATAAAACCATTGATAAAAACCACCACAAAAATTTTAAAAAAAATGAAGCATAGCAGAAACTCAGGGAAAGGAGCGAATGGAATGACAGAGGTTGAAGGCAACCTTGGGGTTAAGCTTCTCTCGATCCATCCCTTCTCTCATGGCAAGTACGTCAGATGCCAAAAGAACCTAAATGGTGTATTGATGCAGAAAGTAAGGGGTTTTATTGCAAAAAGAAATTTTTTTCAAAAATATACCTACTTTGCCTACTATAGCCGGTTTTTTTATTCCATTGGTGAGGGACTTAGTTGATCCTTTACGTTAGATGCCACCATAAAAAATTATATTGTTTTTTATTTATTTTTCAGATATCCTTACTCTCAATACGGTAGAGACTAATATATCGGAATACGTCAAGTGTCAAAGCAAGAACCCCTTCCATTTAGTGAACCAAAATATTCCATTTTTAACCCAAATTCTAGAGAATCAGTTCCTCTCTATTTACTGGATGGATCCACTAGATGAGATAGGGATATATTTAATAAAATAATATTATTTTATTAAATGTCTCTTTCTCTTTCATAATAGACCTCTCTAGTAATCGGAGAGGATCCGATACCAGATTCTAGATCTGTTTTGTTAATAAAATACACCAATCAATATATAAGAACACTTGAATGAGTGTTCCGTCTTGTTTCGTTGTGTATGTCAAACACTACTTAAAGAATTCTTTAAATCCGATTCCAACCAAAAAGCTATATACGTTCAAGGAACAAGACTTTTCTAAAATAAATGTGCTTCTAAAGTGATTGAGTAGTGGTGTTTTCTGTTATCGGTTCAACCAGAAATCGAACCCTTTGTAATCAGATCGGATATGCCTTCAAACCGACGTTGAATCGGTGACTCGGTCGAAGTTGAACCGAGCGGTCCAAATGCTACGCACTCACACGCTGTCCAAGGCATTCACTCTCCATGTCATGAATCGCCTTCCTTTTATCAAAATAAATCCAAAATTACCTTGGTAGGAATAGTTCCCTAGTCCTCTTGCATGATTATCTACGTCCTTGACACTAAACCAATGCTTCTGTCAGGTTGAAATTTGATAAATATATTATGAGTATCTTTATTATAAAATTTACAAATTTAATATTTACCGATTCAAACAGTTCAACCAGTGATTCATTGATTTGATCAAGGACCCATTGACACAGTATTTGACCAAGTTGATAGTCGGTTCGATTTGATTAACATTTGAGTAGACACACCGTTAATTAATTCTTCACTTTAAATGTGTATTTTTAATTTTTAAGAGGCTCATTATTTGAACATCAAGTTTTGAGCATTATATTTAACATCATATATATTTTTAAAAAAGGTTTAAAATAAACATCATATAGTGTCTCTATTTTAATTTTCAAGAAACATAACTCTATTTTCAATGTTATTGGGTGTTGCTAGGGGTGTTCATGGGTCGGTTTGGTTCGGATTTGAGCAAAAAACAAATCTAAACCAATCAAATGTGATCGATTCGGTTCGGGTATGTGTATTTTCCCCCAATAAAATCCGAACCAAACCAACCCGTTCAAAAACGGAGTGGTTCGGTTATAATCCGATCAAAATGAAAAAAAAATGCAAAAAAAAAAAAAAAAACGAGTACAAAATTCATAGTTTCACAAATTCAAAACTCAGATTCAAAGAGGAAATTTTCAAACACTGTCCACAAATTTGCTCAGTCTCACAATATACCAATCATAAACAGTATACCAAACAAAAATTCCCACCACAATTCACAAGTTCACAACTCAGTTTCAGAGAGGAATTCAATCTATATATGGTGTGGGGGAACAAATGACGGCGGTGACGCTCAAGAGGAGGAACGAACGACGGCGGTAACGCTTAGAGGAAAGAATGAACGACAGCGGCAACACTCTGAGGAAGGAACGAACGGCGGCTACGACGCTCAGGATGAACGACGGTAGCTTCAGTCTTGACAAACATTGGCGACTTCAGACAGGACGGAAACACGACAGAAGCATCACAGACGAACGGAAGCACGACAGCTGCACTGAAAGAAGGAACATCATGCGAAGGTGGTCGTCGGCGGAACGACGAGCTGAGGAAGAAGACCTGAAGAAGACAAGAAGTAGGAAACCCTAGATCTATTTTAAGTAAAGATGGAAGAAGACCCGAAGAAGACAGGAAGTAGGAAACACAGAGGGTCGGGGACAACAACACTTTCTAAATGAGAAATAGGAAATAGAATCTCAATATGGAATTAATTTATATATATTAGAAAATAATAAAATATGGTAGTTCAGTTCGGTGTCGGATTCAATATCTCTGAATCCGAAGACCGAACCAAACACTATCGAATCCTTATTGATTTGGTTCGGATCCAAACCAAACATTTAAAAAAAATCGAATCAATTTAATTGTTAATTCGATTCGGATCGTCGGGTTGGTCGGGTCGATCCAACCCAATGAACATCCCTAGATTTGCTCAGTCTCACAATATACCAATCATAAACAGTATACCAAACAAAAATTCCCACCACAATTCACAAGTTCACAACTCAGTTTCAGAGAGGAATTCAATCTATATATGGTGTGGGGGAACAAATGACGGCGGTGACGCTCAAGAGGAGGAACGAACGACGGCGGTAACGCTTAGAGGAAAGAATGAACGACAGCGGCAACACTCTGAGGAAGGAACGAACGGCGGCTACGACGCTCAGGATGAACGACGGTAGCTTCAGTCTTGACAAACATTGGCGACTTCAGACAGAGGTAAACACGATGAAGCATCACGATTTAACGGAAGCACGACAACCTGACCGAAAGAAGGAACATCATGCGAAGGTGGTCGTCGGCGGAACGACGAGCTGAGGAAGAAGACCTGAAGAAGACAAGAAGTAGGAAACCCTAGATCTATTTTAAGTAAAGATGGAAGAAGACCCGAAGAAGACAGAAAGTAGGAAACACAGAGGGTCGGGGACAACAACACTTTCTAAATGAGAAATAGGAAATAGAATCTCAATATGGAATTAATTTATATATATTAGAAAATAATAAAATATGGTAGTTCGGTTCGGTGTCGGATTGAATATCTCTGAATCCGAAGACCGAACCAAACACTATCGAATCCTTATTGATTTGGTTCGGATCCAAACCAAACATTTAAAAAAAATCGAATCAATTTAATTGTTAATTCGATTCGGATCGTCGGGTTGGTCGGGTCGATCCAACCCAATGAACATCCCTAGATATCGCAGTACATAGAATTGAATGCAAACAACCACCTATTACCACTTTACCAGTAATAGTGGAGTTCATGCACGAAAAGGGATTTGCTTTCTCATGTTCCATTATAAGACCTGAGTAGACCGTTATTATTTTACACTGACATGGGTTTGAAACTCCCTTTCAAAGCGTCACGCTCTAATTTCTCATTAAAAAATAATCTTGGACATAGCGACAAGACTACATAAATCACACATGATAACACAAAAATAAAAAATCGTGTTCACACAGACACAGCTAGCGATATGGAGCGACTAAGTTGATCACTGTTTTACAATTTTAGGAACTAATTTGAAATTTCGATAATTTTAGGGATCAAGTTGATATTACTTCACAACTTTAGAGATCATATTCGGTGTTTTCTCGGTATCAAACATTCGTACCATTATCCTGTATGTAGGGTTTAGCACTAAGCTGAGTCAAATGGGATTAGATGCAACGAACTGAAAACTCTCAGCCATAAGAGTGCCATAAAGCCCATCAAGAAGTTCTCCATAATCAAATTAGATTTATTAATTTATTTTGTTATTTGCACATCTATATTTATACAGTATTTTAATATTTTACTTTTGGAAAAACAAAGATAGAAAGATAAATAAATATATGTCAGAATATATATTTTTAATTATATTTCTAAAATATAATATAAGGATAGTATAATAAAAGTAATATATGCAAACAATATTATTAAAATCTTAAGTATGAACATGATCACATGATTTGTATTCCTAGAAGTAATGATTAGTTTTTTATAATATTAAAACAATGTGATAAATGTGAAAAGCTTGACAAGGAAGATAGCAGCCTGACGATGGTTATAAATTGAGAACGCGTGGGATGTAGCATCAAGCAAAATACAGCCTATCGTATTATCCTTGGCTGGAATAATCATGAAGCTCTTTCCCCTTGCAATCTTGTCATTCCTGTTGCTCAAACAAGTGAGCCAAGTTCTTGGAGACGTTGGTACTGCTTCTTCTTATGGACCCCCATATATACGTAAGTGGAAAATTCACTTCTTGCTCCAATTTAGATATACTTCTGCTAGAATTCTCTAATCTAAATTTAAATATCTAGCACAAGATTGATCAAGTAGGTAGGGATATAGCTTATAATCCACAGGGTCGTGAGTTTGAATCTCACTGCTGATATGAGGACCTCATTGGTGGGTAATCTATAAGTACCTCTGTAAGCGCTCATTGAGCTGTGAGATCTGCTCTGGCCTTGATGACCCCTGGGACCCAACTCACCCAAACTTTTTGTCAAAAAAAAGAAATAAAATGTTTTTGAATATCCTATCTATTTATCTTGTATTGTTTTATTTTATGCATACATATTTCAAAAAAAATATTAAAGACACCATATAATATCACTATTTTAACGTTTTTTTTTTTTAAAGAAACACTACTCTATGCAAAAGATTGCATGTTTTACAAAGTGCAAAGATACAATACTATATTATTTCCTTTAGAAAAAATTCCTCTATATTTGCTAAATTCTTTCTCCTAATTGTTTGCCTTGTGCAGCTACTGCTTGTGATGGTAATAGGGCAGATCAGTTTCCTCCGGGAAATCTGTTTGTAGCTGTGAATGAAGGATTGTGGGATAACGGGGGAGCCTGTGGAAGGCGATACAGAATAAGGTGCGTGAGTGGAAACCATAGGCCATGCAAAGGTGGTAGTATCGACGTTAAGGTGGTTGATTTCTGTCCAAGGTCGTCATGTCCCAACACCATCATTATGTCAAACGATGCTTTTGCAGCCATCTCACGCTTCAATAATGCAAAAATCAATATTGAATATACCCAGTAAGTGTGTGTGTGTGTCTGCATTCGTGTTTCCTTTATCTCCTCTATCATATCCATTCCAATATCATCATCCAAGTAATTAATTCCATTAATTGCTTATTCTTACGTACAGGATATGACATTCAGAACGCCACACTTAATGTACTGCTATAATAATTCATCAAGGAAGATGCTGATTGTTAACAGAAAACTGCAAAACCGAGTATATGGTGCTTGATTGAATATTCAATATCGTGACGTTAATAGATTTATGTTGTTTAGCAGCAAGCAAGATTTGAAAATTTCTTGCGTAGTAACAAGTGTATTTTAGGCACACAATAAAATATTTTTTACCTGTGTTTTTAAATGATAAACTCAAGTCTATTGCATCAATGACCATGTCATTGACACTGTTGAAAAGCAAATTAAAATAGCATTACTAATAAATATTAATCTGGGTAAAATATGCCTGGACGGCTAGACTCGCCACAATATAATTTGTAACAACAATATAAGTACACTACAAAACAAGCGCCATCAGTTCAGCACTAACCAGAAGTTGATTAATGAACATGAAGTTGCATATATATGATGTTATTGTCTCTGGCAATACCAAATTTCCACCTGGCTTTTTGTACTTAATTAGCGAACTGACAAGCGTAGAAAGAACTCAATGGCAATGAGTAAAATTATACAATAAAAGATTTTGTTAGAAAGAGCAGAGTCCAAAAAATTAAAAGGATATATTAACTCAAAATTGTAATGTCATAGGTTTATAACTCCAGACGCTTATCAATTCGTAAATACTGTGGGACTTGAATCCATCATTTGAATTCCTGATTGGCTGTAAGATTGTCATTGTGGGAATGAAATTTGAAGAAGGTTACTTCAAGTAGCACAAAGACATCTCTAGTGCTTTTTAATGGAATCACTACAAAAAAAAAAGCGTTATTTAGCGACCGAAAATAGTTACTGTTTGCGATTGAAATGGCGACCGATTGTAGGATCTTCATGAAACTTGGTTATAGTTGATACTGCGACCGAAATAACGACCGAAATAGAGGGTAGCAGAGTTATCGATCGCTATTTCGGTCGCTAAATAAAGAAAAGTAAAAGTCAAAACTTGCTGGCTTTTTAGCGACCGAAATGACTACCGAGTTAAATGCAACAGTTAAATTTTATCTATATTTGCAACCGATATTAATTCGGTCTCTAAACGGTGCGTAAAAAAATTAAAATAGAGCGTGTTAGCGACCGCTTTTAAATCGGTTGCTAAATTTATGAATTCAAATTTCAAACTAACCCAGTTAGTGACCGATTTATTCGGTCGCTAAAAATAAAATCCCTAAATCGTGATCTCCTTCCTCTCTTCCCCCATTCCTCTCTTTTCTTCTCTTCTCTCTCACGCGCAGCAGCTCCTCCCCCACAGACCTTCGCTCTCTCCGACCACCTCCAAGCTCCGGCCGCGCCACCACCAACACCACCACAACATCACCACCATAAGTTCCATATTGCTTTGTGTCTCTTTCTCATTCTCTCTTGCTCTCTTCCTCTCTATCTAATTTCTCTCTTTCTCTGTCCAGCGCACCTCCGGTGAGCCACCACTGCTCCACTTCCTCATCCCCTTGCTGCGTCTCTGTTCATCACTAAGGAGGTAAAATTATCATCCCCCATTCCTTATCTTTAAGGTTTGTTGTATTACTACTGTGATGGGATGGGTCATAGTGTCTAGTGTTTTGTGTAGGTTAAAATTTCTATTCATTCAATGCTTTTGTGATTGTCTATTTTATGTTGATGCCAATTCATGATTTGGATTTTAGATGATAACAAGAATACAGAACAGAAATAGATAGGCTTTGGATGTGGTTTGTTTGATGTTGGGAATAAAGGGTTCAACGATTTTATAGTGAAAGGGACAGCATCACCAGGGACATAGTTGATGATGGGGCTGTGAACATTCCCTTATGCAAAACACATGTATATAGCTTCCAATTTCTTTGTTTTGATTGATTTTGTTGCTTATAGATGGTACTTGAATCAGATACAATGTGGTAATGTGCATCAATTTTATTCAATCATGGTTGTGTGACTATGTGTTGTAAGTTGTTTATGTAGGTTTTATTGTAATCCCCTGTTGAATAATTTCACTAAGAGGTATATAACACTTTAATGCGGGAAACTTTGTTATGGGTTGTTGGTATGGTTCATAATAAGTACATGTTTGACAAGGCATTAACACATTTGAGAAAAATTAATATTAAGGCAACAGATTGTTTGTTGGCTTGTAAGAGACCTAAAGAGTTGTGGATGAGACTCACAAATGATCCTAAGTATAAATCAAAACCATGTGACTAACAATGTTTATAAATCATGGAATATAAAGTTAGCTAGTGATTATAAGAATAAAAGCATTTTGTTAATGCTAGAGTCCATGACTACCATGACATGGTCTTATTAAACCGTATCTGTTGAGATGTCTAAGTCACGTGAGATGAATTTAATCACTTATTTTTGAACAGACTGTTGAATTTAATCACTTGTAGCACTCCTCGATCTTTGTCACTATTTATCATTCTTTGGTGGGAGCTGAGGTAAGTTAACTACATCTTTATTATGCATTGATTTGTGTGGTATCTGTAATGTGTAATGTGAAGTTGTGTTGTTTGTTAGTGGAGAGCGGAGCTTGATAGGATTTGTGTGCTGATAATTTAATGTTTATGTATGTGTTTGCCAATATGTGTTGTTTGTTAGTGGAGAGCAGAGCTCAATAGGATGTGATCCAGTCCGAAAGGCTGGATGCTGGTTGTGTGCTGATAATTTAGAAGTTATACATGTGTTTGACAATTATGTGTTACTTGTTAGTGGAGAGCAGAGCTCAATAGGATGTTTGCTACAATATTTTATCTAAGTTTGTATTGATTTACGTTGCAATATATAAGCTCAACTATATTCATAGGTTAATGGTTTTATTTTCTGTTAGAGTTAATTATTAATTTACGAAAGCCTTAGTTTCCTGTTTGAGATTCAATATTAATGAGCATGCGTACCTTCTCAGGGTATGCATGCTCATTGTATTGAATCTTGAATTGTCCAAGTGGGACAGTTTGGGAAAAAACCTTTTTCACACTCGTACAATAGTCATTTCAATGTTCAAATGCCTTATATACTTGTTGAAATCTCGGTCTAATGCATTTCCTTTTGTTCTCCTGGTGCATACTTGATCGCGGTGATTCTCACCGTGCTCGAGTCGTGTACTTGGACCGATGGGAAATGCTGCCAAAATTTTGTCAAGTATAAGGTATTTGAATATGGGAATAACTATTATTAGCCGAGTGTGGTAAAGGTTTCTTCTCGAATGGGATAGGTTCATACCTTGTCATAAGAACGAGATTGATGGAGTTATTGGAATGCACCGTAATATATAAGTGTTATTGTAGGATTGGTCAGGCTATTTAATTGCCAGCAATGGATATTCCGGAGAATCATAAATGGATGTATCGTAGGTTGGATCGGAATAAACGTCTTAGGGAAGAGTATAGAGTTGGAGTGGGTGAGTTTATAGAGTTTGTTGTTAGCCAGGAGAGATTTATACGACTGGGCGATGATCATTTGAGGTGTCCTTGCAAAAGATGCTAGTGTCAATCTTTCAAAAGCGTGGATGGAGTTGTAGCTGATCTTTATGAGAAGGGCTTCATGCCTGATTACTATTCGTGGCAGCCTTATCAAACCGAAGGCAAGTTATACACTAAACAAAACACAGAAAGTGGCCGTCTGTAAGTGGGTTAAAGAACTAAAGTTACCGGATGGGTATGCTTCCAATCTGGGTAGATGTGTTGACATTAAGGAAGCAAAGTTACATGGAATGAAGAGTCATGATTGCCACGTGTTCATGCAACAGTTGCTTCCAATTGCGTTTGACGCATTACCAAAGCAAATTTAGAACCCACTTGTTGAGCTTAGCCACTTTTTCAGGGAGCTTACATCGACAACACTAAATGTGAATCAATTAAAGGATATGGAAGTCAAGATACCCGTTTTGTTATGTAAGCTGGAGCAAATCTTCCCGCCGAGTTTCTTTGATTCCATGGAACACCTGTCAGTTCATCTACCTTACGAAGCAAGAGTTTGTGGCCCAGTCCAATACCGCTGGATGTATCCATTTTGAGAGGTAAACAACATCAACTATTTTACTTAATACATATGAAGTTCACGAACACGAAATCGTAGTTTAGCTTTCCCTAAAACTAGTAATTATTTGTATGTATCCCTCTTTAATAGGTTCCTGCACTCCCTTAAACACAAAGTCAAGAACAAGGCACGAGTGGAGGGTTCCATTTGTGAAGCATACTTAGTAGAGGAGACTTCCACTTTTGCCTCTTATTACTATCCGGACGAAGTTAACACGAGAAGGACAAGGATACCTAGAAACGTTGATTCGGGCGAAGGAAGTTCAACTAGTCCTCCCATATCAATATTCAACTATCCGGGCAGATTTAGTGGCAAATCAAAATGATATTCCTTAGAGCAGCGTGACATTAATGCTGCTCATCTGTATATCCTTCAAAATTGTGAAGAGGTGGCGCTATATTTAGAGTAAGTTTCTACAATGTCTTTTATAAGTTCAACTGACATTTATGATTATTAATCATCCTGCTGTTAATCTCCCATATGTAGGATGTATGGCAATTTTCTAAGGGATCTCCAACCTGACATTTCAAACGATCAGGTTGATCGAGAAATTACTTCTCACTTTGCTACGTGGTTCAGTAAATATGTAGGTTAAGCATCTTCATTTGTTGCAATACATTTTATCTCCTTAAATATATAGCATGTATAAGAATAATATAATATTTGATTTTTTAGGTACTAGATCCAGAAAACAATGTTCAAAATCCATTGTTGACAAATTTGGCATGGGGGCCTAACAGATGGGTTACATCATGGAATACTTACATTGTAAATGGATATAAATTTAACACAAAAATATGGAATGAAGGAATTCAGTCGTGCAACTATGCTGTTTGTGTGCGAGCCACTGATGGCAATGTAGAGGATGATTTCTATGGGGTTCTAACTGACATCCTTGAACTCGATTATACCGGTTTCCCTGTGATGAAGTTAGTTATCTTCAAGTATGATTGGTTTGATCCTACTCTTGACGTAGGGACAAAAATCGATAAAAAATATGGTATTGTTCAAGTTAGGCTGTCTCGTAGGTATAATAAGGTGTACGACCCATTCATTTTTTCACAACAGGCAGATCAGGTTTCTTACTCGCCATACCCCGAAGGACATCAAGGATGGTTGGGTGTTATTAAGATAAAGGCTCGCAGTATAATTACTGATAATGTAATCAACCAGCCTAAAAAAGATGCTCCGTACCAAGATGATGAGTTTTCAAGACCCCACGTACCGTTGCAAATTACACCGGACATCATTGTTAATTCTCTGGCGGACATTTCCGGCAATGGGGAAGAAGTTGAAAGAGAGTTAATGGATCAATCCGAGTTGGACGCATCTAGCGAAGGCACATTCGGATCAAGTGAGACTGATGAGAGTGAGGGTGAATTTAGTGACGGAGATTCTACTTAGGTAATTTATTTATGTCATAATTCATTGTGTAAATTTCATTCTACTTAGGTAATTTATTTTTGTATTATTTACACTGTTGTGTAATCATCTTTTCATTTTTTACACAGATGACAGATTCCTCTAGAGGTAGGGGTCGTTGTGGTGGTCGTGGCAGAGGTCGTGCTGCGAGAGTCCCTTCGCCGGCCGACCCACAGCCTTCAGATCGAGACCACCCTACCAGCACTTCTGTGGACGGGACACCTCAGGGTGATGGAGTTGCACCCCCTACCCAGCCTCATGTGGTCGGGACACAGGCTGCACCCTCATCATCCACACCTATGACAGGACCATCATCATCATCGGGACAGGAGAGTCGTGGTCCATCCGACAGGAGGATTCTTCTTATCCCCAGGGGGGATAACGAGTAAGCTAATTTAATTTTTTTAATATATATAAAGTATTGTTAACTTCTATTTACTTGTTTTTTTTATTTATAACATTTATTAATGCTCTAATTTTGTTGCACCTTTCTGCCCGCGAAGGGCCCTTCTGATTCGATATCGAAGATCCTGCGACACAAGTTTGATGGTCCATGGCCTACATGGAAGGCCATCCCAGGAGGCCATAGGGATCAGTTGTTTCAAGAGTTTAAGGTAACAATTTATTAAGTTATTTAAATTAAATTTACATTATATATATATACACACACGAATTTCCTAACAACTGTAAGTTGCAGAAAGAGTATAGGTGGGACGTAGCTTTAGAGGGTCTCATCAGGGACATATTTGAGCATAAAGGCTCACTGGTCATAAAGAATCTGACGAACAAGCTGAGGAAGGGTAAGAATAAGGGGAAGTGGGTGGATCCTGAGATCAGGAGGCAGCTGGACCAGTACTGGGCTACTGAGAAGTTCCAGGAGATCCAGGCCACAGCTAGGCGTAATCGAGCTTCTGATGGTGGCACATGTGCTTGGACCGGCGGGTCTAAATCATCCGCCGCCCACTATGACGAGCTGGTAATACATTAAACTTTTGACTTATTATACTATTTAATTAGTTTTCATTTTTAATTATTCTTATGAATTTAAGATTATATTTTTCTGTGCAGAAAGCACAGAAACAGCGGGCCCCCACTGCTATGGAGTTGGTGGAGAGGACGAAGAAGTTGAAGTCGGGGGCATGGGTCAACGACAAGGCCCATAACTATGCTGTAAGCAAAAAAACAATTTAGTGTTTACTTGTAATTTATTATAAATGATTTGTTAATATTGATTATAATTTTAACTAAATCTCTTCAACTATACTTTGTAGGTGGGCTTCAACGAGAAGAAAGACGATTCCATATCACGTGCCTCACGGTCACAAGATGAGGCCTTGACTGGTGATGGGCCCAACTCTCCTATCTCCGTCGACGATAATGCCATTTATTTGGAGGTCGTCGGGGGCAGGAACAAGAAGGGGCACGTGTATGGCCTCGGACACCTGGGAGGCGAGTTTATCGCTTCATCATCCGGCACGCCTGTTCCTTCCTACGCCGATATCGTCCCTCAGGAGCAGTTCAACCAAATGCAGGACACCACCACGCAGCTGAACGCGGAGCTTCGGGAGAAGAGCGAGAGAGAGCAGCAGATGGCGAACCAGATTGCAAAGTTGACTCAGGCACACCAAAGAACGATGCAGACGAGCATCGAAAGGTGGTCGACATCGTGGGTGGTGTTGGAGCAGATGAGGATCCGACTCCGCTTGCTCAGGGTGATGCTCCGACGGCCAGTTGTCTTCTCTCGCCGCTCCTCTCCAGCTTCCTCCGCTGCTCATCGATGCTGCTCTCGCAGAGGACGATTAGATAGCAGACGTTGGTGGTACGGAAGCTGAGGATGATTGGATTCCTCCACCTCCCCCTCATCATGACTGATTTTTTTTTTCATATTTTTTACTTTAAACGATTCTTGTACGACACTTTGGATTATTTTATATATATATATATTCATTATTTCTTATGATTGTATATTTCATTAGTAATTTGGTGTGTTTTATTAGTAATTTTGCTAAACTTTAAAGAAAAACAGAAAAAATTTAGTATTTTAAAAATTAAATTTTTAAAAAAATTAATACAAACCAGTTTAGGGATCGAATTAGAAACCAATTATTCGGTCGCTAAACTTTAATTAACATTAACAAATTGTGATCTAGCGACCGAAAATCCGTCGCTAATATAGGTTAACAGTAACCAACATTGGCGACGACCGAACTAGCAACCGATTATCGATCGCTAAAAATGGTTACCCAAACAATGCGACCAACCGTGTAGCGACCGATTTTTATTATTTAGCTACCGAAATTACGGTCGCCATTTAGCGACCGAATTATTATTTCGGTCTCTAAAAGGTTAGTGACTAGGTTATCAGCCACCACCATGAATCGGTCGCTAAATTAAATAGCGACCGAATTAAAAAGTTTAGCGGCCGAATATTCTGGTCGCTAAACAGTTTTTTTTTTGTAGTGAATCGTATTGCTTCAATATATTGTGCAAAATTATGCCTCTTTTTTGCATACTGTCTCATCATCGTGTGTAAGTTTGGGGATGCAAGCAAGACTATGTACAAGACAAATTCTTGTATACCTCTTATGCACAAAAGCTACGTAAAATAAGCAAATCAATTATGCACAAGAATCTCTGTGTGTGTAGTTTGTAATCTCTTCACTTACATTATCAAAGCCACAAAATGGCGGCAGTCCAAGAGTGCTAGTTGGTCATTATGGGTGTGTTTGGGAAAACAACTTAATTAAGAGCTTATCACATAAGACCTTATCGCATGAGAGCTTATACCATAAGCGCTTAAAGAAAGAAAAAGAAAGAAAGGGGCATGAGAGGATTCGAATAGTGAAAAACACGGAGAGGGTGTTTAGTGCATAAGCTCTTATGATAATTCCATAAGCTTCTCCCAGTGACTTATGAAAATAAGTCAAAAACTCCTTATGGGATGACATAAGTTATTTTTATAAGCTCTGCCAAATACACTGCATAAGAGCTTATGTCATCAGATAAGTCAAAAGGAGCTTAAATAAGCTCTTCCAAACGCCACCATATATCCTCATTATATATGGGAAATTTAATGCTTTCACAGTAACAAGAAGCATTTCAGTATTTCAAATCACATATTTCAGAAATCAAGTACCATTTGCAAATTAAGGTTACTGGTATCATGAACGGCTCGGGCTAACACTAGTGCAATAAGTGTTTTTTACGTCAATTAAAATTGATTTTATACGTCAGAATATTGTCTGACGTAAATACAGTTGACGTTAATAGTTAATATTTTAACGTCAGTTGTTTAAACAACTGACATTAAATATAAAACTATTAACATCAGTTATTTAACACAACTGACGTTAATATTGTTGAAACTAACGTCCGTTCTGTTAAAGAACCGACGTTACATGTTTTATTTTTAACGTCAGTTTC
Organism: Sophora flavescens; assembly: GCA_030762895.1. Lineage (NCBI taxonomy): Eukaryota > Viridiplantae > Streptophyta > Magnoliopsida > Fabales > Fabaceae > Sophora > Sophora flavescens. The sequence goes on along the minus strand of CM061067.1, from coordinate 31,837,274 downwards.
CTAATACAACTGACGTTAATAGTGTACTGTATATTTTATAAAATACTATTAACGTCAGTTGTTTGATACAATTGACATTAATAGATTTTTTTTTTTAAATTCAGTTTTAAAATATCACTCCCTTCAGCTATCCCTGCATTCAGTAAATATCCCAGTAACACAGAATATCACACACATTACAGAATTGCAAACACTACCCTTAAATTTCAATATTAACTAAAAGAAAAGAAATATACAAAGGAACAATGGGGGGACTTAAAACCAAAACCAAAACCCATGTATAGGAAAAACATAACTATCTACAAGTATATGTATGTATGTATGTATATATATATATATATATATATAAATTTTAGTCTCTAATGTCTAAAAACAAAACTACCAATCTAAGTATATATATTAGTTTCTAAAGTCTAACAAAAAAACTATTCATCTAAGTATTGCGGAGGTATTTTGTCAATTCCTTTTTCAGCCGCATACTTGAAGAAAAATTCTGCCAAGCGCATCCTCAAGTCTCTAAACTCATCTTTTTTTTAAAGAGGCAATTTGTTGTTAAATGCCTACACACGTTCAAATAATAACAATAACATTAACGCAAGTCATCACCAAAACTATAATATATAATTTAACAAGTTGTTTAAATATTACCTTCTTCCATCCATCCGTAATAGATGCGAAGACTATGTTCAGCATATGAAGCATCACATAATAGCTGCACGACCACCCGCTAGGTTGAAATCGAGACTACAAACAAAATTAATTTCAATGTCAGTTAAATATACATATAAATTAGTAATTATAATATTAATTATTTGATAAATAAACCACCAAACCTTGAGGATGATCCAATCATGATTTCCTTTAGCCTTAGAAGTCCTACTTCTCCCGTTGGCGCAACTTATGCTACTCGCCTTCAGCACGCTATCATAAACAAATAATCATGTCAATTAACAAATTCATATAGCATGTGTGTAATAAACTAAAAACAAATGATATTAAAACTTAAATTAAATTGAAGATTAGTTACTTACGTATTTACAGCTTCCACCACCTCCTGTGGCGGGTTTTGGTGGAGAGAGCAGAAGAAGATGACAGTATGCCTAGACGGGTGAAGTACGAGCAACTGCCAATGGTTATTCATAGAGTAGGGAGCCATATATAATTCTTTCCGATTGTCTCCCATCAAGTTCCTTATGTATTTACTTAATTCATCGCCATCAAAGAATTGAGGCATAAGGATTGACGGATCTAAGAAGTCATAAACTGATTTGGATCCCTTATCTAATTGAAGACGATGGAGATACCTAAGATATTAAAAGGTGTGGATGTTAATTACATAATATATATATTGAAATTAAAATAAATTATTAAATGGAAAAATACCAAAAATAAATAAGTTATAAAATTAAAATTAACTTACGTGCACCAGAGACTCAAAACCGTGCTGGCCATCCACACGTTATCTATGCAGGCGTGCCCGAGATCTTCATCGCAGAAGGAAAATATCCTCTCTGGATTTGGGCGTGCCACCCATCCATCATGCTCCAATAGACATTCAAAAATCTCAAAGGCATAATCCTCACCAAGTGAGAACAAACGAGTGACAGGTGACTGCGACACCGACTCGGCCTTAATTTAGAAAAAATAAAATAGATAAGTTGTAGATAATTAAAAAAAACACAAGTAATTATTTGACTAATTTCGACATTAATAATGAATACATACATTTGTTACCATTTTGAGCTCACGGCGTTTGAAGTTCAACTCAAGCTCACGCCTTTGCATTTCCAACTCAAGCTCACGGCGTTGGACTTCCAACTCCCGCTCCCTAGCTTCCAACTCCTCGTCTTCCACATGTGCCCTACTATAACTCTCTTTTGTGCTCACATGTGAAGGGTTGGCACCAACTCCCGCTCCCTAGCTGCCAACTCATCGTCTTCCACATGTGCCCTACTATAACTCTCTTTTGTGCTCACATGTGAAGGGTTGGCATATCATGCGATGTCCTGGGATGAACCGACGGAGGAAATCTCTCTAGCAAGTGCCTGCTTGAATTCTGGGTTGGATAGGAAGCTTTTCATCAGATGCGTTGTAATAGCAGGGTTGGAGATGAGCTACTGAGTCATGGATTCCAAAATTGATGCCTCATCGACGACCCGCTTTCGTGAAGCAGACTTGCCATAATATTCTCTGATGGTCATGTTCCCAGGAACACCGATAACCCGATCAGGATGGTCTTTCTTGCCTAGAGCAGTCATCAAGACGTCCCGCCTTCCAGAAGGGACGAATGAGCCCTGGGAGCATTGTGCTTTAAGATCCATCTACAATGAAGAAATGAAAAAACGTGCAAGTGAAAAGTGTTAAAAATATCTATACAAATATCAATTGAAATGAAGTTAATTATTTACTTATAATCTTATCTGCCACTTCCCGAGTGGCATCAACTTTAAAAGATCCTGTCTTTGTCATGCGGCCGGCTAACCAGACATCCTCGCGGTCGATGTCCGACGGAGGACTTAATGGTGTGCCCTCAGGCACCTCTCCTCTTTCTATCCTAGCAACGTGCTCTTCCTGCTTCACCCTCAGCCTATCCGCCATCATCTCCTCGATCCGAGTCTCGTACCCACCCTGAGACATGGTGTGGCGGTGGACGTTCTTCGTCTGATTGTGCCTACCCTTCTCTGCCTTAGCCTATTCAAACAAAAACACATCATTAAATATAGTTAAATGATCTATAAGAAGCATAAAAAATTAACTTAAACAACCAACCTGAAATTCTTCATCCTGTTGACTCCTAGCAAACATATCCCAAGTATCCTTATCAATCCAGGGATAATCCGAGAACATCTTATCAAGCCGCTTCTTCCCAGATACATAGTACCTGGTAAGATCATGCTTGAACCCATTCCAGCGCTTTGATGCCATTTTCATACATTTCGTACGATGATCCTCGTCATTCGGCACAGTCCAAGCTACCTACACATTAAATACATAACAACTGGATGGATTATAACTCGGATAATTATCTAATAATGTAAATCAAAAGAATGTAAAGGTAAAATACCGTGATAGCCTCCCAAATCTGATCTTTAACATTCTGTGGAACGTCATTCCAATGGTTGTAGTTGATGCTAACGTGCTGCTTCGCTTGTAGAGAAGTGCATTGCTTCGGCCACGATCATAACCCCACTATTTTGCATGGTACTCTTGTTATCTTGTTCCTTTATATAAAAGGAAAAGTTATTGATGTCGTATCCGCTCCAGCATATGACGTTGAAGCTAGGCCCACGTGCTAGCCATCTTACGTCATCAGAAGCAGTACTACCATCCTTAAGCATTTATTCCTTGAACCATGGTAAGAAAGTGTTGTTATGCTTGTCAACAACCACCTTTCGCTCATTCGAGGGTTTTCTTGATTGACTTTTCTTTTATGTTCAAATAAGAAAGGTTGAACAGAATCGATGTTATTCAATACATACAAATGTGCTTGAAGCACTTCCTCCCGACCCTTGCTATTAATTCTTAAGCCATGTGTACCCTTACCTTGACATCTTATCTCATCATGCCGAGGCTTAGGAACCCCTATAGGATCCGTGTTATGAAGGTAGTCCAAACAAAACTCAATAGCTTCTTCTGCAACATACCGTTGAACAATAGATGCTTCCGGACGATGAGGATTCTTCACGTACCCTTTCAAGATCTTCATGTAGCGCTCAACTGGGTACATCCATCTCAGAAAAACTGGCCCACATAATCTAATCTCCCTCACCAAATGAACAATTAAGTGAACCATTATGTCGAAAACGGAAGGAGGAAAATACATCTCCAATTGGCACAAGATTGTAGCAGCCTCAACTTCCAAGTCATCCAACATATGGGGGTCAACGACTTTGCTACATATAGAATTGAAGAATGAGCACAACCGAGTAATGGCATGTCTCACATTTTTTGGAGCAATACCACGAATAGCAACGGGCAGAAGTTGTTGCATCAAGATGTGACAATCATGAGACTTTAAGCCAACCAATTTAAGATCACTAGAGACAAGCCTCTTCATATTTGAAGAGTAACCATGTGGAACTTTGATGCCATGAAGACACCCGCAGAAACTTTGTCTCTATTTTTTTGACAAAGTATGACATGCTGGCGGCAAATAAGTCCGCTTTATATCCTCAACAACTGGAGCTAACTGCTCTCGTATACCCATAGCAACGAGGTTGAGACGAGCATTCACACCATCCTTTGTCTTGCCCTGAATGTTGAGAAGCGTACCGATCACACTATCACACACATTTTTCTCCACATGCATCACATCAATGCAGTCTCTAACATCAAGCTTGTGCCAGTATGGAAGATCAAAGAATATCAACCTCTTCTTCCATATGTTTTTTCTCAGCAGCTTTACCTTTATTTTTGGACTTGACGAATATAACATCTATGCCCTTTACCCTCTGATAAACCTGCTCTCCAATTAAGGCCGCCAGAGCTTCTTCTTTCTCTTGGCATCCATTAAAAGCTTTTTTCATCTTACGATATGGGTGATCACGTCTAAGAAATCTCCGATGCCCAAGGTAAACCGTCTTCTTTCCATGATGCAACTGAGTGTAGCATGTGCCTTCTTCACATATAGGGCATGCTTTATGCCCCTTGACACTGTACCCGAACAAGTTACCGTATGCTAGAAAGTCGTTGATGGTGCAAAATAACATGGCACGAAGCTTGAAAGTCTCATGAGAATACCCATCAACTACATCAACACCTTCCACTCACAACGTTTTCAAGTCTTCAATCAAGGGACTTAGATAAACATCTAAGTCATTTCCCGGTTTCTTTGGGCCCGAAATCATCATAGACATCATGTATTTGCGCTTCATGCACAACCAAGGGGGAAGGTTGTAAATTATCAATAGAACAGGCCATGAACTATGAATACTACTCATGTTACCATAAGGATTCATTCCATCCGTAGCAAGTCCAAGCCTTAGGTTTCTTGGCTCATCGGCGAAATTCGGAAACATAGTATCAATATTCTTCCATTGCATAGAATCAGTAGGATGACGAACCTTTCCATCATGTTTCCTCTCATCATTATGCCATCTAAGATTCTTCGCATCTTTCGCATTGGAAAACAATCGCTTGAACCTTGGAATTATTGGAAGATACCACAACACCTTCGTAGGAGGACCCTTTTTTCTCACATCATCAAGATCATCATCATCATCACCACCCTTCACTTTGTATCGTGATAACCCACATTTGGGGAAATCGTGATTGTCTTCATGAACATCGGTGTACAATATGCAATCATTGGGGCATACGTGTATCTTCTTATACTCCATACCCATCGGACACAATACCTTCTTGGCCTCATAGTTACGGTCAAGCAATGTGTTGTCCTCCGGAAGCAAGTCTTTTAACACTTCAAGCAATTCCGTGAAGCTTTTATCGGTCCAACCATTTCTCGCCTTCACACAAACCAATTTTAGCACCGCCGACAACCGTGTATGAGTAGTACACCCTGGATATAAAGGCTTATCCGCGTCACCGCACAACCTATCATACACATGAGCTCGATGAAAAGATTCTTGTCCAATATCACGGATCATGTCCTCTACTCGATCATCCTCCATATCTACGTCAACGTCCTCACTTTGGGAGACACTTGCCGTACTACTCAACAACACATCACCATGCCATATCCATCTTGTATAACTAGGGCAAATCCCTTCACAAATCAAATGAGTACGTATATCCTTCACCGTACATTTCCTCGTATTCAAATACTTGACACAAGGACAACAGAACATTCCATTACTATTAGGAACATTCCCTTGAGTAAATTCTATAAATTCTCCCACCCCCTTCAAATACTCAGCACTAGTGCGCTTACAAACCATCCAACTACGATCCATAACTAGATAGGTTCTGTAGATATACAAAACATATATCCAATATAAGGACAATACGGGAGATTGAAAACTAGTTTTTGAAATCCTAATTGAAAACTAGTTTTTGAAATACCGTCAACCATGTATATCTTATTTGACTAACTGCCTAAAACAAAATTTCCACGGTAATCTCACATTATTCTTCTCATCAAGCAGGCAACAACACATATTAGGACTATTACTATATCTAGTACTATAACCACTCAGCCATATGAATCGATCAAGAGAGCATGATATATACAAGCAAGGCGTTTAAAAATTATTTCAAAGTTACACCATTTTCAGGTTTCTTAAGACAGAAAAGAAATAAGCAGATGAAGATAAATTAACAAAACATAATTCCAACGAGCAATATATTGTTGATGTCACATGCTACAAGCAACTCTAAATTTCTTCCCATTTTGAAATAGGTCATGATAGCAGAAGAAAAAAAGAGAAAACACAAAACCCACGACCAGAAATAGAGACATTCCAAACAACTCAAACTCATAGTTTCAAGTTTCAACTACAGAGACTACAGTTTCAACATACACTCAAAACCAAAAATAATGTGCCCTAAAGACTCACCAGAAATAGGTGCTCGCGTGGTGGTAGGGAGGGGAGCTCGAGTGGTGGCCAACGCTCGATGTGGTTACTGAGAGCAGAGGGACAAGGAGAGTTAGTGCGCGGGAAGGGGAAAGAGAGACGTCAAGTTATTGCAAAGAAAGAGCGGGAAAGACAGAGTTAGGGTTAAGAGTGTACCTCACGGTGGTGGTGAAGAAGTCCTCGCGGTGGTTGCGGTGGAGAGGAGCTCGCGATTAGGGTAGAGTGAGAGTGAGAGTGAGCGTGATAAAAAGAGAAGAACATAGACGTACAGAGCGAAGTGAAGAAGGCGCGCGGGTGTAATCGTTATAATAAAAAATAAAGCAACAGTTTACATCTGTTGTTTAATACAACTGACGTTAGAAGTCATTTTTAACGTCAGTTGTCTTAAACAACTGACGTTAAAAGTCATTGTTTATACAGCTGACGTTAAAAATAAATATTTTTTATTTTAAAAACACTTTTAACGTCAGTTGTTAAAGACAACTGACATTAAAAGTGTCTAAGTTTCTACAAAAAGATTCATTCCTTTGACTACTGTGCTACTTACCCATGCACCTTGTAACTTAATCCTCTTAATGAACATTAAGTTTATAGATCAGTTTTTGAAGAAAATCAGGTAGTTTCTCTTCTCTATATAAAGTACCATTCTTCTGTATCATCCTGTAATACACCCTCTTCTTTTCCTCTATATTTCGTGCGTTTTCTATTCCTTCACAATATGGCTCTATCATATTTGAGACTTTTGTTATATCTTCCTATACCTAGACTTAAAGGTTTCTGTCTTAATGGTCAAAAAACTTTTGAGGTTGAGTAAATCACATAATATGGATGGTAAGGTTGAGTGAATCACATAATGCGATTCTCTCACTTTATTTCATCCCCTTCATCCCTTTCACTCCGCTTTTGCAGCAAGTGATTGTGGATTCAGATGGAGCATCAAGGACTTCAAATGAGGGATGGGATGCATCCATTGGAGTTTCTGAGGACAGGACTGAGAAGAAAATGACGTTGAAAATAATTCAAGCTAATTAACTTGTTTTATGTTAAGTGTTTATTTATTTTAATTTGCACAAGAATTTGTTTACTAATTCAAGCTAATTAATTAAGATTAAAAATAAACTTGTTGTAAAAAAAGATTAGAAATAAACTGCACTATATATGGAGTGATCTGCGTTAAGAGTGACAACAGGGAGATGACAATGAAAGAAAGATAGGAATGAGTTTCAGATAGGAATATAGGATTATTTACGTCAGTTATTTATTTAACTGAAGTAAAAATCACAATTTTAACGTCACTTGTATAAACAACTGACGTCAAAAGTGTTAATAATTCTTGCAAATCACTTTTAACGTCAATTCATTACACAACTGACGTAAATAGTGATTTAATATTTACAAAACTGTCACCGCCTCATTTTTAACGTCAAACATATGGTCAACTGATGTAAAATGTTCCCGTATATTACATTATTTCCACTAGTGTAAGTTGCACCACCCTATATTTGCACTGCTCATTGCACCACCCATGTGACAAATGGTGAGCCAATCAAATAACCACATGGGAATGTGAAATTTTCAAACATTCACCATGTATTTGTACAGTAATCAAACCATATATGTATACACTACAAGAATACATAGAATTACCGACGACCGTTTACCGATGGAAATTTTATTATTACCGACGGAAAAAACCATCGAAAATATGGAAGGGAAAAATCAGTGTCATTTCCGACGGACAAGCCGTCGGTAATTTCGTCGAAAAAGTGGCGGGAAATTTGGCGGGAATAAGTTACCGACAGAAATTTCGGTCGGTCACATACCGACGGAAATTTCCATCGGTAATGAGTAGGGAAAGTCGGATTTCCGACGAAAATTTCCATCGGTAAGTTACCGACGAAAATTTCCGTCGGTGATGAGCCTCGAAAATTAGAAACGCGTTACCAATGAGATTTCCGTAAGAAATATTTTTGTACCGTCAAAAATCCAGGAATATGGGCGGGAAATATATTACCGACGGACGGGTCCGTCGGAAAGTCGGATCCCGTCGTCGGTAACTTGAACCGGTTTTTGGGTACCGACGGCTTGGTCCGTCGGTAACCCCATGGTCTTTTTAAAACAGGATCCCCCCCTTTCGTCTCCCTCGTGTCCCCCCTCCCCCCCACCGCCACCTTTCCGATTAGAGCCCCCACCGGCGGCCCCGTACCGACCCCCTTCCCCTTCCTCTTTCTCCTTCTTCTTCTTCTCCCCTTCTTTCCTTTCTCTTTTCTCTCCCCCACCTCCTAACAGCTGATGTCGATGCCGCTGCCGCCATATACTGCCGCTCGCCTTCGCTCAGTCTCCTGTCCCGCCGCACGCCGCCACCCATTCAGGTGAGCTACCTTTTTCTCCAACCTCTTCTCTCTATTTGTGCATTATAGCTAGTAACTCAATCTTTTTCTTCTCCAGTGAACAACCACCAGTTTGGAGCACCAGCCACCAGTGCGGTTGTTTCAGGTGAGTTTCCAATTTAATTTTAATTTTTTTTAGATTTTTTTGTTAATTAATTTAAATGTTGAATGGATAGTTGTTGATTATGATGTTGTAAATTGTTAGGACAATGATAAATTGTATTGGAATGTATTGTTGGATCGATTTTTTTTAACTGTGTTGGATAGTTGGGTGTATTGTACTGTTATATTGTAAATTGTTAAGTGTGTCGGATTGTTATATATATATGTTGGATCAATTTAGCAAATTTTTATCTACTTGTGGTTTGGATTGCAAATGCAGAGCTCATGCAGCAGAATGCAGAGCGCATGCAACAGCAAATGGAGACTTGGCCTATGGTGATGACCTATCTGCTCGATTTGCTTTCACCAGAGAGGCGCAGCGCTCTACAGGGGGTCATCCATGCCAGTCACCCCTCCACTACTTCTACCGTGCCACCACCGCAGTCGCATGATGCCGGTGTGACTCCTGCGCCACAACATGATGGTCAGTTGACGCCAATGAACTCCCCCCTACAGGATGACGATGACTGTTATTATGATGATGATTATTAGGATAGTTTTAAATTTACTTGTGTTTTCTAGATAGACGGATATTTTATGTATGAAATATTTATGTTATCTTAAATTTAATTGCCTTTTTAATTATTTGTAATTTCCATTATGTTGATCTAATATAATAATATAATAAATTAATTATAATAAAATAAAAATGTAATATTTTAAATAAAAAAGAACTACTAATTTTTTTTTAAATTTAAATAAAAAATTAATTATTAATTAAAAAAAATTAAATCCGTTGGAAATGGTGGTTACCGACGGATTTTTCCGTCGGTAACATTTCCGACGGAAAAATCCATCGAAAACTTTACTGACGGAAAAATCCATTTGAAACGTTACCGACGGAAAAATCCGTCGGTAATTTTCCAACGGACTCGGCTCGTCCGTCGGAAACCGTTTCCTACGAGCCGGATACCGACGGATTTGGTCCGTCGGAAACGTACATTACCGACGGATTTTTTACTTTTCCAACGGGTTTTGGCCGTCGGTAATCCCTGATTTTTTTGTAGTGATAGTATATTGCAGTATAGTACGTGTATTTACTGTATTTATAATTTTCACCCATAATAAAAATATAATAATATTTTTTTATTTTTAATATCAGAAATATTTAAAAGTTAATTATCTTTTGGCAATTTTTTTATACTTGAAGATTGAAAGAAAATGAATGTTACAATTTTATCCTTCTCTCGAGTCTTCTTTCTCATACCACCGAAATTGTCTAACAACACCCCTTTAAGCCTTGCATCTGGATTATCCAGGAAGAATCGAAAATGGGCATTGACGTTTTTTTCTTTCAAAAAGAAGAACAAACAACTTGACATATAATCTAAAGGAATATTTATCAAACTGTGCATTTCATTTCATACTGTCATCATCATCAAAAACAACTAAGAGCTAACCTTCCCAACAAATCCAGGAACAAAGAACACACATACATGGAACAAACCCAGGAACAAAAACACACATTCAAACCCAAAAAAAAACAAACACAGGAACAAAGAATACAACTCAAACCCATGAACAAATATACGACACCATTCGCGTCGATCTGCACAAGATCTATGCCAAGGTGGCGATGATGGTGGGTAGTGTGACACCTTGCTACCCCGCATGTTATAAAGCATAAATATATATGGACAATTAAAATAAATCATGCATCCGCATTTAATAAAAGCGTTTGTTCATGGGTAGGAAGTTCCCACATGAACTAGTTCTCAAAATCGTGGAAATAAAAACAAGTTTAAACAATTAAAACATAAACCATAAAGAAAACCCAACCCTGATGTCACGACTCAGAGCTGGTATAACCGTTCCGGAAAATATCCACGAAATACAACTGAAACTAACAAACTAACTGAAAGGGAAATAATCCTAACTATGAGTGGTGGCTCCTCAGAGTCACTCCTCTCCTAACTGCTCGCCACTCTCCGCAGGGTGCCAATCAGGCCAAACAAACAAACAATGGATAGGAGTAAGAATCATGTAAACATATATGACAAGGAGATAGGAAGTAAAGTAAACAACTATGCACAACATCATATAGCATACGTCGACAAATAAGCATCATAGCATCAATCATCATAACAGCAGTATGCTATGCAATGCAATGCAACTCTACTCCGTTACTCCAACAATGCATGTGGATCCACTAAACTCAGGTTAAACGACTTTGAAGTTAAATATCCACATTGAGAATCTACTCCTCGAATAGCCAACACATCAAACCATCGGATGCCTTATCACGGGGGCGCACAGAGAATCTACTCCTACCGTGGATGACCAGATCGCCGTACTCTCGAGCGACCTCTCCTATGTCGAACAACCACCAACGACAACATCTCCAATGATGCATGAACAACCAACAAAACATCAGGCAAACGCCACCTCCTCAACTTCAACAGAATCAACCGAAGACATCAACGGAATCAACCCCAGCAGAATCTACCGCAACAACTTTAACCAGCTGAATCTACCGCAGTAGGATCGACTACAACACCTTAAACCCAACCGGGTCAGGGCCCCCTTGTAGCAAACTCACGACCACTAAGATACAACAACAACAACATGCGGTAACCCACCGAGTACCGAATTAACCAACATAACATCTCACCATCTCATCTCTTTAACCATATTCATTAATTATTAACCAAGTTATCTAATTAGAAACATTGTATGATTAAGTCATCTTATCATCATAGAGAAATTGGGGTCAGAAGCCCCTTAAAAGCCTTTAATCACGTTCTGGTCAAGAAGGGGAGCACGGGCGTGCTGATTCCCTGCACGGTCGTACTGGTCACGTAATTGAGGCACGATCATGCTCCTCATTAGGCACGGTCGTACTCTTGGTTCTGGACGACCGTGCTTGAAGCATAGCCACTTTCCAGAATTCAACTGGGAGCATGGTCGTGCTCCCCTGCTCAAAGACGGGCCGTGCTCAATGCACGATCTGATCGCTTGGCGGGTAGAAACAGAAACTAAACTTAGCCAATTAATTTAGGATCCTCAACCAGTTAATCTCTAAATCTTTTTAAGATCTAGTTTAACCAATTATTACATTTCATCAACATCGTTCGAAGTCATCACCACCGTATGGCATCAACCATTTCAATCGACTCATCAACAACATAATCAATGCATCAACCTCATGATTTATCCATCACAACATTCATGAACATATTATCATCTTCATACAGATATCAATACATATATCAATTAATAACACATAGCAGCAAGTCAACATGTTAACATCAAAAGGCATTTAGGCATTTAAATCATACAAAACATGTATCAAAACGGGATTATGGGAACCCCTTTACTTTACTCTAACCCCAAGGCTATGGTTACACTACCCTTCTCCCCATACCTGGATTGAAGGTAGATCTAAACGCAAAGCCAACAACGAACTGGTCCCGAATCCGCAAGCGACTTACTCCGGTACTAAGCCTTGGTCAACCAAAACATAAACCAATCAGTTTCCAAATCAGAACAAGAAAAGGAAACCTTAAAGGGAAGGGATCTTACCTATATATCAAGCACAGATGAATACAAGCTCCCTACAAAAATCCAATACTCAAGAATCGCTCTGAATATGATGGAAATAGGGAACGTAGCAGTGATGGCCGAAATAGGTCAGCAGCCACCAAAAGTAGGGTTGAAAAGCACATCCCTCGGGTTCTGCGCCTAAATATATAGGCTGCACTCGAGCACGGTCGTGCTCAATTTAGCGTCACCGAGACGGGGTCAGCACGTTGAGCACGAGCATGCTCAACTTAAAATCATTCAAACGCGCCTGATTCTAAGCACGAGCATGCTGGATAATGAGCACGAGCGTGCTCATCTTCCAGAAAGGGACTTTTAAGCCAAAAATCCCACTTAGCCCTCAACCAACAACTTAACCAACCAAACGAGCCTATAGAAAAGTACTTAACGAAAAGCGGGGTGTTACAATTCCACCCCCTTATAAAAATTTTGTCCTCAAAATTTCTACGTACCTCAAGCGAAAAGGTGCGGGTACGCTTCCATCATCTTGCTTTCCAGCTCCCAGGTAGCACTTTCCTCAGTTGCCCCACTCGAAACCACTTTGACCAAAAGAATCTCCTTGCCTCTTAGCTGCTTCACCCTCCTATCCTCGACTCGAAGGGGTAACACCTCAAACGTCAAGTTCTCTTTCAACTGTATAACGTCGGGTACCATCACATTGTAACAGCCTAATTTTAATTATGTTGTTCAACCGATTAAAATATAATTAATTATATTTTAATTTGAGAGTTAGGAAATGTTTTTGAATAAAATAAAATCATATTCATAGTCTACTTTATGGTAGAGGGTTACGGTAAAACTTTCGGTTGAAAATTCAGACGAAAGCCGGTCTGCGTTTTCACTGCTGGTACAAGTTTACTGTGCAGAAAACCTAATTTTGACCCGTGAATGAGACGGTTAATGTTTTTAATATGTTTCCTTCAACTTTGGTTATTTCGAAAATTTAGTTCAAAAATGGAATATAATATTTTATTCGGGCGAAAACGTCGGAAGAATTACGATCGAAAAATATAACCGGGTACGAAATGGAGCAGATTAGAGAGCACAAAAGAAGTGAAGTGACTTGATGGGACTTGATGGAAATGGGTTATGACACACTCCAAAAGTGTAATCATCACACTTTTCAAATTATAACATATTATATTCTAAAAACCTATTTTTCTCTTTCCTCTTCAACCAAACAAGTCTTAAAGATAAAACTTTCTCTCCAATCTCATCCTCTCTCCAAAATTTCGTGCTCCCCTCTCCCTCCTCTATATAATCATCACTCATCTTCATTCTCTCATTTTCTTCATCCATCTTCATACTTCTTCAACTTCTTCAATTTCTTCTTTTTTTTCAAACACTTAAAGCTTCCATTTTTGTTAGTCTTTTCCACTTGAGTTTTGTATTAAAGTTCTTCCTTATAATAAGGGTAATGCTCTCATATGAATCTTTTTACAAGTTTCATATTTTATTTCTTAGTTTACTTTATGTGTTCTTTATATATTTTAAACTTCTAAAGTCTCTCTAAAATGGTAAAAAACTCATTTTGAGTTGAAACCACTTTCTATAGTCTTGTATTAACTTACATTTTCACACACTAAGAGGTTGTGTAAAACAAAAATCTCTACCTATCTCTTCCAATGAAGGCTGAATGCTTGCATTTGTGACCTAGGAAGTTTTTGTTTCAACTTTTGGAATATGATCATGTGTTTGAGTTTCTAACTATCCATTGATCTTAAATCTATAAATCTTGGAAGTTTTGATTGCTTATTCCCATGATGGCTGAAAATATGAATAAGAAAGCCAAGGATACTATGTTTCCACTTTCCAAGTATGATCATGGATTTAGAACTTTTAATACCTTATGATTCTAAACCTAAGAGTTATTGTTAAACAAAGAATATTTTCCTCATCATCCTATGATGGCCGAAACTTAGTGTTTAGGTTCTAGGATGTTTGAGTTTTTTTTTTCCAACATGATCACGGACTTAAGCTCCATAAGATATTTGGATGCTAAGTCTAAGAGATTGGAAAATTTAAGGATTTCTAACTTGTTTATTCTATGTTATTAAAGCTAGGATGTATTACTTTAATTTTTCCAAGATGATCATGGACTTGAGCTCCATAAGATATTTGGATGCTAAGTCTAAGAGATTGGAATGTTTAAGTTTCCATTGTTTTCCAAAATGATCATGGACTTGAGCTCCATAAGATATTTGGATGCTAAGTCTAAGAGATTGGAAAGTTTAAAGATTTCTAACCTATAAATCCTATGAAGGCGGAACTTAGAAGGTTATGGACCTAGGATACTTTGTTCTTATTTTTCCAAAATGATCATGGTTTTGAGCTCCTTAATACATATGGATGATAAACCTAAGAGATTGGAAAGTTTAGTGAATGGTAGCCTATTTTACTAGACTTGGCCGAATACCCTAAGTTTATAACTTAGTGGGATTAATTCAACTTTGTTAAATGATGATTGTTTATGAACTCCAAACACTTAAGGATCATAAATTCATGAGTTGTATAATTTTCGGGAATCTCTAACCCTAAGAACTAGTCTTGGCCGAACCTATACCTTGTGGTTTAGTGTTCTTGTTTGATTTTAACTTGTGATTTTGTGTTCATAACCTTAGACTTCCATCGCGGAGGAAACGAGGACGTTCGTGGCATACCTCTTCGAGCATCTAATCTCCTTACCTTCACAGAAGGTGGAGTTAGTACTTTGTGGTGTGACGACCAGGAGCTTCGAGTTCGAGAGTTTGGTGATAACCTAGGTGGGGGAAAGAACCAACCTATCATCAGAATGGATAAGTAGTAGATTATATAATAATTGTGTAGGGTGACCTAAACCCTACTAGTAGTCGAGTAATCGACCAGACCAAAATCACATTGGAAACCTTTTTTGAAAAACCAATGGCGATTCGGGGATTGTAGATTTATTGATATTAGGTTGATTTTATATACTTGATGGTTGATTTGAGCTTATTACCTTTATTGAATTGATTTTTGTGCTATGTTGATGATGTTGGAATATTTTGATTGATATTGTGTTATGCATGATCTGTCTGGTTTTTATTATTATGCTTAGTGGATTTTAAGCAAAGATATATGTTGTCTACGAGATGACTGTTTTGGGTGTGAGGATAATGATGATTTAGAAGTGCCTAACTTAGATGATGTATGTTAAAGAGGTGTTATGGCATAGAATATGTGTCAAGTTTTAATGGAAGGTTAAGGCACTAAGATGTTGTTAAATCGGGTTGGTGGGATTCAAGTATAGGTGTTGTTGTCCATGACCGTGTATTGGTAATATAATACACAAGGACAAAAGTGCATTGGTAATATAATACACCAAGAAAAAAGTGTATTGGTAATATAATATACAAAGACAAAAGTGTATTGGTAATATAATACGCAAGGACATCTGTGTATTGGTAATATAATACACCGTGTATTGGTAATATAATACACGTAAAACACTTCTGTGTGTTGGTAATATAATACACCGTGTATTGGTAATATAATACACGTAAAATCAAGAGTTCTCGTGGGACCACTTCCACCTTAGGGAATGGGGTTGGAACACCTAAACGGGAATGGGGGTGGAACACCTTAACGGGAATGGAGGTGTGCACTAGGTGGAACATCCTAATGGGAATGAGGGCGTGCCCCGATGCAAATGAGAGATGGTGACAGGAGTGGTAGTGGCCACAATAACGTTAAGACATGGTGACAGGATTAGACAGGTTACGTTAAAATAACGTGTTAGATTGCTTGAGAGTAAAGGTAGAGGATGATATATATTAACCTGAGGATGATTCATTAGTTATGTGTGTTGACTGTCTGTGACAATTACTGTATAATTTACTATGACTCTTTTCCGCTTTTTTATGATAGAACTGTTTCTTATCCCCTGTATATTTCTGTATGTTGTATTTTATCTCCTTGTGGAATCGTATGAGAAGACCCTGTGGATGAGCGTAATCAGGAGGAGTTGGATGGAACTCCCTACGAACCGGAGGCTAGAGGACGAGTTGTGACCCATGGTGATTAAGGTCTAGTTAGTTATGGCCAGTGCGTCTCGTGAGGCATATTTTTATTATGTTTTCCGTTGTTTAACTTTTTGTCTAAATATAGGATATTCTCAACAATGTTTTGTAATATGCATAATATACTTATATTGTGATATGTCATTCTATATGAAGTTGTATACTTTATAAGTTGAGTTTTTAATTTTTACGTATTTTCACGTTAAGCATGCGATTAAGTAATTAAATAATGAGGTTTTAATCTAATGACACAAAGGGGCACAGCGGGGTGTCTCACACATGACTAGGGTCATGGATGTACTTTGAGTTGAGACACATGAAAAACATTGTGGAGGTTTGACAAGAATGGTGGCAAGACTATTTGGTAGGCGACTTCACCGAATTTTTTAAGGATTTGGTAAGGACTAATGAACCTCAGAGTAAGTTTCTTTGTCTTCAACATGATCGTCTTCCTGAAATTCGAGCGCCTTCCTCCTTTTATCATGGTAGCTCTTCTGCCTACTCTGTGAAACTCTCATCCTTTCCTGAACCAACCCGATCTTTTCTGTTGTGTCCTAGACAATTTATGGCCCTAGCACCACATTGTCACTAGGTTCACTCCAACACAAAGGTGTCCTACATCTCCTCCCATACATAGCCTCATAAGGTGCCAACCCAATGCTGGAATGGAAACTGTTGTTGTAGGTGAATTCTATCAGGGCCAAGATCTTGTCCCAACTACCCGACTGTTCTAACACACAAGCCCTCAACAAGTCCTCTAAGGATTGGATGGTCCGCTCAGACTGCCCATCAGTTTGCGGGTGGTAAGCTGAACTAAGCCTAAGCTTTGTCCCTAAAGCATTCTGCAAATTATCCCAGAACCTGGAGGTAAACCTAGGGTCTCTATCTGAAGCTATGCTAGTGGGTACACCATGAAGCCTAACTATCTCTCTGATATAAAGCCTAGCCAATTTCTCCAATGGATACTCCATATTCATCGGGATGAAATGGGCAGACTTGGTCAGCCTATCCACAACAACCCATATAGCCTCAAAACCAGCTGGAGTCCTAGGGAGTCCAGACACAAAATCCATGGAGATGCTATCTCATTTCCATTCTGAGACACTCAACGGCTGCAACTTACCAGATGGCTTCTGGTGTTCTATCTTAGCCTTCTGACAGACTAAACATGCATAAACAAATTCAGCCACGTCTTTCTTCATCCTAGGCCACCAAAACATCCTCTTCAAATCCTGATACATCTTGGTGGCACCTGGGTGCACATTCAGACCACTCCTATGTCCTTCCTCAAGGATCAACTTTCTAAGCTCCGGAACATTTGGTATGCACACTCTATCCTTGAACCTCAAGACCCCATCACTTCCACCTTGAAAACTAAGGTCTCTACCCTGAGCAAACAACTCTTGCTGATCTAACAGAAACTTATCTAGCTTCTGACCCTCTCTAATTTGATCCATCAAGTTGTTGGTAACCTTCAAGGTTCCAAGCCTAATACTCGTAGGGGGTAAACTCACAAGCTAGACCGAGGTCTCTAAACTACTCAATCAGATCCATTTCCCTAAACATCAAAGCGGAGATGTGCAAGGTCTTCCTACTCAAGGCATCGGCCACCACATTGGCCTTCCCTGGGTGATAGGTCAGCACGAAGTCATAATCCTTTAAGAACTCCATCCACCCACGCTGCCTCATATTCAGCTTCTTTTGATAAAAAAGATACTTCAAATATGATCACTGAAAACCTCAAACCTCGCTCCATAAAGGTAATGCCTCCAGATCTTCAAGGCAAATACCACAGCTCCTAGCTCTAGGTCATGGGTAGGGTAGTTCTTCTCATGGGTCTTAAGATACCTAGAAGCATAAGCCACTACCTTATCATTTTGCATCAACACACCACCTAACCCTTGCCTCAAGCATCGCAGTAAACTACGAAGGGTTCACTAGGATCAGGCAAAACTAACACTGGTGCTGATGTCAACATATCCTTAAGGGTTTGGAAACTCTCTTCACACTTAAAGTCACACACAAACAATTGTCCCTTCTTGGTGAGACGGGTTAACGGTAAAGCTATCTTAGAGAAACCTTCTATGAACCGCCTATAATACCCGGCTAACCCCAAGAAACTCCTAATCTCGGTTACTGACTTTGGCGCTTCCCACTGGAGCACCATCTCTACCTTAGCTGGGTCTACTGCTATGCCACCCTTTGAGATGACATGTCCTAAGAAGCTCACTTCCTCTAACCAGAACTCACACTTCGACAACTTAGTGTACAAATGCTTTTCCTTAAAGGTCTACAAGACAACCTTCAGGTTTTCTTCATGTTCCCCCTTGCTCTTGGAGTACACTAAGATTTCATTTATAAACACCACCACAAACTTATCCAAGTAAGAAAGGTCTTGTTCATGTAGTCCATGAAGACCTCAGGAGCATTGGTCACACCAAAGGGCATGTAACAGCCTGCTTTTAATTGTGTTGTTCAACCGGTTAAAATATAATTAATTATATTTTAATATGAAAGCTAGAAAGTGTTTTTGAATAAAATAAAATCATATTCATAGTCTACTTTATGGTAGAAGGTTACGGTAAAATTTTGGGTTGAAAATTCAGACGAAACCCGATCTGTGTTTTCACTGACAGTAAAAGTTTACTGAGCAGAAAAGCTAATTTTGACACGTGAACGAAGTGGTTAGTGTTTTTGTCGTGTTTCCAATGACTTTAGTAATTTTGGAAATTTTACATTCAGAATTAAAATATAATATTTTATCTGGGCGAAATACGATCGGGAACTTGAACCGGATACACAATGGAACGGATTAGGGAGCTAAAAAGGGTTGCAGTGACTTGTTGAAAAGTAGGAAATGATGATGGGAGTCTCTAGTCACATCCTAAAAAAGGGGTCATGATTACACTTTTTTGAAAATGATGTATTTTACTCCAAAAATCACTTTTTTTCACATATTTGATCCAAACACTCCATAAGCCAAACTTGGAGCCCAAGTCCCTCAATTTCTCCCCTCAATTTCGTGCTCTCCCTCTCTCTCTCCTCTATAAAAACACTTCATCTTCTTCATTTCCTCACTTTCTTCTTCATAAACACATAAACTCCATTTTTGAAGCTTCAAAAGCTTCAAGTGCTTTCAAGTGAAAACTTACCAAGATCATCATCAATACTTCTTCTACTTTCTCATCTTAGGTAACATAATCATCTCCTTTCTTTTCCAAGGTTTTGTTCTTCATTTTCATGGTTTTTCAATTTTAGATATAGAACTTCAAAAATTCATAGAAAATTGTAGAAAAATCCTAAAAACGGGAAACCAATTTTTATGATCTAGTTATGATCTCTACTCTCATTATCCAAGAGATTTTGATCAAAAACATTTTCCTTCCTATAAAACCCTAGTTGGACGAATCTAGAGAGAAAAATGGGCATGATGTTTTTGTGTCTTTTCAAAATTCTAACACTTGATTCATACTCTTTAATACCTTCATGATATTAATCTAGAAGCTTAACTTCAACAAAGTTTTCTATTCTAAGTTCCATGTATGGGCTGAACCTATGTAAGAAAGAGGAGTTGATGTTTTGTTGTTGTTTTTGAAAGTTAATGCTTGATTTGAACTCTCTAATACTTGTATTGTCTAAATCCAAGATCTTGAATCCAACAAAGTTTTCTAACCTATTTTTCTACATAGTGCCGAAACCCTAACATAAAAGGGGTGAAAGGTTTTTGATTGATTTGTGAAATCTAATGATTGATTCGTACTCTTTAATACTCTAAGATCATTGATCTAATAAATTGTGTTATTTTGAAAACCCTAGCCTATTTTGTCATACAAGGCTGAAACATACTCTAAGTGGTTGGATGATTTTTATTCCATATTTTCAAGTTATAGCAATTTATCTAAGTTACCTAGAACCTAGGTGATAAGTATCCAAAGGCTTATGTTGAGAAAAGAATCCTAACTCTAATTTGAATTAAATGGCGAAACCTAGCCTAAAGAGAACATAGATGAGTTTGTTTGATTTATTGGTTATTATGTTGATTGGTTGAAGGTGGAGTTAGTACTTTGTGGTGTGACAACGAGGAGCTTCAAGTTCGGGAGTTCGGTGATAACCCAGGTGGGGGAAAGAATCAATGTTGAGTCACCGGCAAGTGTAACGGGTCGTCGCAAGTAATAAAATAAACACGGTAAGAATTTACCGAGGTCGAACACAAGGATTGGGCTACCAATTCAACTAATTCGCGAGAAGTTCGATACGTTTGGTCAAGTAACAGAAGGTGGTTGAGAGAGAGAAAATAGGATCGAAATTCAATTAACAAATCTAATAAAACTAAGGTATTAAAATCTGGAATTAAAATATCTAAGGTCTCAAATCCACCTACCCAATCATGCGTAGTACCCAAGTGATGATGATTCTTTCCTAAGTTCAATTACAATGTCAACCAGGACCCCCAAATTCTCCTATATCCACTGTCATGCTCAATAGGACGTATTCGATGATTGGATTAATTACTTACTAGGTCTCATAATCCTAATCATCAAACTCTATTAATTCTTGTTCCCTATAAGGTTGCACCGATCTCCTACTCACTCTCGTGCAATAGTCGATCGATGATCCCAATTCAAGTTCTAAAACGCGAATTGCCTCCTAAGCCTCATCACGTTTAACTAGTCAATCACGCATGCATATGATCAACACAATCAAATCAGAATTGAAAAACATTAATTGAAATAAGGGAGAAAAACATACATCACATCGAATCCTACACCGCCATGAGTGGTTTCATTGATCCCTCGGACGAGGGGATTAGTTCCTGATGCTCGTAAAGACGGACAAGCAATCGGTCCTAACGACCATAGTAAAATAAGAAAAATAACAGAGGAGACGCAGCTCCAGAAACAAGGATTCGGCCCAAACTAATCTAAACAAGTGGAAAAACTACTAGGATTCGGATCTGAAACAGCCAATAAATAGGATTCTGGTTCTCGCCCGATCGCGAGGCGAGTGGGTTCTCGCGAGGCGAGCATTAAAATTGGCGCGCATTCAAAATGGACTCTCGCGAGGCGAGCAGACTCTTGCGGGGCGAATTTGAATTTTGGCTCCATCTTGAGTTTGAATGCTCGCGAGGCGAACTGTGATTAGCGAGGCGAGACCGAAAAGATGACTTCTCTGGCACAGTCAGGCCTTCTGGATCGCGAGGCGAGCTTGTGACTCGCGAGGCGAGACAGAAAACGTGACTGTTGCTCTTTAGGCTGGTCTTCAGGTTCGTGAGGCGAGCATCCACTCGCGGGGCGAGTATCTCCAGAATGGCAATTTCCACTGTTTTATTCGTTCCCTTGACTCTCAGAGCTTCACTTCTAACCTGAAACAATAAAAAGAAACAAAAAGCATAATTTTATTCAAAATAAACTAAAAACTACTAAAAATACATAAAACGAGTCAAAGTCTAACTTAGGAACAAAACAAGGCCAAATTTGGGCGAAAACGAGATTGAACTCGAATAATTAGCACAGAAACCACAGTCCATCTAGTTATAAAACTAGATAAGCCAGAGGCTTATCAATCAACCTATCGTCGGAATCGATAAGTAGTAGATTATATAATAATTGTGTAGGGAGACCTAAACCCTTCTAGAGATCGAGTAATCGACAAGACAAAAATCACATTAGAAACCTTTTTGGTAAAACCAATGGTGATTCGGGGATTGTAGGTTTATCGAAGTTAGGATTGATTTTTATGATATCGAGGATGCTTGATTTTATTATTTATTGATTTGATTGTGATGTATTGCTTTTGATGTTTGAATATTTATGTATTTGAGGATGTTTGTTGTCTGTCTTGGCCGTGAAGGTTTTCAGGGCCAGGCCATGACAGGTTCTGTTTTGGAAGGATTCTTGTAGTTGTTGTCTGTCACGGCCGTGAAGGTTTTCAAGGCCAGGCCATGACAAGTTCTATTTTGCACAATTATTGCACTGGATTGTCTGTCACAGCCGTGAAGGCTTTCAGGGTCAGGCCGTGACAGAGTCTGACTTTGTTACTTATTTCATTTGATTATTATGGGTTGGTTGTGATATTTTATGATGTTTGGCAGTTTTGTCGATATTATGTGTTATGCATGATCTGTCTGGTTTATTATTATGTTTAGTGAATTTTAAGCAAATATATATAAGTTGTTCGAGAGATAATTGTTTGTTTGGGTGTGATTATCATGGTGATTTAGAGGTGCCTAACCTAAATGAATTATTTTAAAGAGGTGTGGTGACATAGAGTATGAGTTGAGGCTTTGATGAAAGGTTAAGGCACTAGGATGTTGTTAAAATGGGTTGGTGAGATTCATGTGTTGGTATTGCTATTCATGATAGTGTGTTGGGAACACACGAGGTCAGTGTATCGAATCATGGATACAGTATGTCACGGGTCAGTTCTCTGACGGGAATGGGTAACTACTGTGATACCCTTATAGTTCTGGGGTGAGTTGTCCCGCATCCTAACGGGAATGAGGATACTTTTGTATTGTGCAACTATTCTTTAGCGGGAATAAGAGAATAATGTCATCGTTTGAATAAGCATCCTAACAGGAACGAGGGTGTGTCACATTCACCAGATGAACACCTTAACGGGAATGGGGGTGGAACACCCTAACAGAAATGGAGGTGTGCACTAGGTGGAACATCCTAACGGGAATGAGGGTGTTCCCCGATGCAAACGGGGGATGGTGACAGGAGTGATAGTGGCCACGTTAACGTAAAGACATGGTGATAGGATTAGAGAGGTTACGTTAAAATAAAGTGATAGATGGCTTGAGAGTTAGAGAGGTATCGTAATTTGAGGATGATTGTTAGTTATGGGTGATGTTATGTCTGTAACAATTACTGTCTAATTTACTATGACTCTTTTCCGCTTTTGATGATAGAATTGCTTCTTATACCCTGTACTCTTTCTGTATGTTTTATTTTATCTTTTATGGGATCGTGCTTGAAGACTCTGTGGCTGAGCCGAACGAGGAAGAATTGGATGAAACTCCCTATGAACCGGAAGCCAGAGGTCGAGTCGTGACCCATGGTGATTAGGGTCTAAGTAGTGTATGGCCAGTGCGTCTTGTGAGACGTTTTTAATATGTTTTCCGCTGTTTAACATTTTGTCTAAGTATATGCCTGTGAGGTATCCTACTGATAGGATATTCTCAACAATGTTTTGTAATATGCATAATACACTTATATTGTGATATGTTATTCTATATGAAGTTGTATACTTTATAAGTTAAGTTTTAATATTTTTTTTACGTATTTTCATATTAACCGCTCGAGCAAGAAAGTAGTTAATGAAGTTTTAGTCGAATAGATCACCGGGGCACAACGGGGTGTCTCAGGGCATAACCAAGTACTCATAGTGATCATATCGCGTTCTAAACATTATCTTCGGGATGTCTGATGGTACCTCGACCTCAAATCTATCTTAGAAAAGAAGCAAGCACCCATCAACTGGTCCATGAGATCATCAATCCTAGGGAGGGGATACCGATTATTTATGGTCACCTTGTTGAGCTGCCTATAGTCGACACACAACATCATACTACCATCTTTCTTCTTCATCAACAACACGGGTGTTCTCCACGGAGTCACACTGGGCCTAATGAACTGCTTCTTCATCAGGTCCTCCAACTGCTCTTTCAACTTAGCTAGCTCTAGAGGAGACATTCTATAGGGTGCGATGGAGATTGGCCCGGTTCCAGACACTAAGTCTATGGTAAACTCTACTTCTCTTTCTGGGGGCAAGTTATAAACATCCGTCGGGAAAACTTCAGGAAAATCTCGCACAACGAGCAAGATGGGGACATAAGGAGGGCTGCTCTCTACTTCCAGGGAAGCTAACATAATGTATACCTGGGCTTCGTCTTTCATTGATGCTTGAACTTGGCTGGCAGAGAGAAGGTCCGATTTCTTAGACTCCGTTGGAGTTCCAAAAATCAGGGTTTTATCAAAACAGTTTAGAAGGACATGGTTGGAAGATAACCAGTCCATGCCAAGAATGAAATCAAGGTCTTTCAGAGGCAAGCATACAAGATTGGCAACAAAAGTTTTATCATTTATGACCATATGACAGTTCTTGCATGCATAAGAAGTGGAAACAGGTTTATTTGTGGGTGTAGACACAGGCAAATCAAACTCAAGAAAGGTAACAGGTAACTTAAGACTCTTGACCCTATCATACGATATGAATGACTGAGTAGCGCCCGAATCATACAATAAAGTTAATTGAGGTCCATCAATAAAACATGTACCTTGGATCAAGTCTTCAGACTCAGAGGTTTCGGCTCCACTAAGGGTAAAGACTCTTCCAGTGGTCTTCAGTCTGTTGACCTGGGACTTCTGATTCTTGCTAGCGCTGGGAGGCTCGGTCTTGGTTCCTTCACATTGGTGGTTGATATGACCTAACTTGCCACACCTGAAGCAAATCACAGCTGATTCCTTGCACTAGGATGAGTAATGATCCTGTGCTCCGCACTTACCACACCTCATAGCCCTGGGGGCGTTAGAGAACCCGCCCCTAAACCTATCTTGCTGAAACTATGGCTTCCTGCCACTCTGCTTGAAGTCCTTACCGGTCGGAGCATACCGCAACTTACCCTTGTCTCTCTGATCAGTCCTGTTGCCACTCTGACTATCGGATCCCTTGGAATTGGCAACTCTGAACTGACTGGCATCCTCATAAATCCGGCACTTGTTGACCAGAATCGGGAAGATCTTGATCTCCTGGTAGCTGATGGCTTGCTTGATTTCAGATCGGAGTCCAGCCTAAAACTTGACGCACTTGGAGCGGTCATCGGTCTCATGCTGATACGGAGTATAGTACCTCGTCAGCTCCTCAAACTTGGCTGCATACTAGCCAACTGACAACGAACCCTGCCACAAGGACAAGAACTCCATCTCTTTCTTGTGCTTGATATCCGCTGGAAAGTATTTCTCCAGAAACCTCTGCCTGAACACAGCCCATGTAACCATTGTGCCCTCATCCTGCATCCTCTGCCTGCAGTTGTCCCACCAATGCTCAGTCTCCTCGGTCAACATGATGGTAGCAAAGATGAGCTTCTGCTGATAGTTACAATTCATCACTCCGAAGATCTTCTCAGTCTCCCTCGGCCACAACAAAACCCCTTTCGGATCATACGCTCCCTTGAACGACGGAGGGTTGTTCCTCTGGAACTTATCCAGTCCCTGGAACTCAGCTGGCCCACCATTGTTGTCTTAAGGTTGACCTGTCATGTAGCTTTGGCAAGAAGTGCCAACGCGTCCGCAATTGTCTGATCGTTGCGTCCTCTACCTGCCATGAGTTCCTGTACACGTCCAACGCAACTCTTAGATACAGAAACTTAAGCGGGTAAAAGCTACAGGCAACTAACTTAAAGCATCATTATCTATAACAAGTATAGACAATTCAAACTAGAGCACACAACAGACTCATAACAGACACATACCACGGCCTGATAGGACTGGCCTGCTCTGATACCACTAAATGTGACACCCTGCCACCCCGCATGTTATAAAGCATAAATATATATGGACAATTAAAATAAATCATGCATCCACATTTAATAAAAGCGTTTGTCCATGGGTAGAAAGGTTCCACATGAACTAGTTCTCAAAATCGCGGAAATAAAAACAAGTTTAAACAATTAAAACATAAACATAAACCATAAAGAAAACCCAACCCCGATGTCACGACTCAGCTGGTATAATCGTTCCGGAAAACATCCACGGAATACAACTGAAACTAACAAACTAACTGAAAGGGAAAAAACCCTAACTTTGAATGGTGGCTCCTCAGAATCACTCCTCTCCTGACTGCTCGCCATTCTCTGCAAGGTGCAGATCAGGCCAAACAAACAAACAAACAATGGAGGGGAGTAAGAATCATGTAAACATATATGGTAGGGAGATAGGAAGTAAATTAAACAACTATGCACAACATCATATAGCATAAGTCGACAAATAAGCGTCATAGCATCAATCATCATCATCATCATCATCATAACAGCAGTATGCTATGCAATGCAATGCAACGCAACTCTACTCCGCTACTCCAACAATGCATGTGGATCCACTAAACTCAGGTTGAATGACTTTGGAGTTAAATATCCACATTGAGAATCTACTCAACGCCGGAGAATCTACTCCTCGAATAGCCAACGCATCAAACCATCGGATGCCTTATCACGGGGGGTGCAAGGAGAATCTACCCCTCTCAGGCGACCTCCCCTATGTCGAACAACCACCAATGACAACATCTCCAATGATACATGAACAACCAACAAAACATCAGGCAAACGCCACCTCCTCAACTTCAACGGAATCAACCGAAGGCATCAGCAAAATCAATCGCAGCAGAATATACCGCAACAACTTTAACCAATGGAATCTACCGTAGCAGGATCGACTGCAACACCTTAGACCCAACCGGGTCAAGGTCCCCTTATGGAAAACTCTCGGCCACTAAGGTACAACATCAACAACATGTGGTAACCCACCGGGTACCGACTTAGCCAACGTAACATCTCACCATATCATCTCTTTAACCATCTTCATTAATTATTAACCAAGTTATCTAATTAGCAACATTGTATGATTAAGTCATCTTATCATCATAGACAAATTGGGGTCAGAAGCCCCTTAAAAGCCTTTAATCACGTTCTGGTCAGGAAGGGGAGCACGGGCGTGCTGATCCCTCTGCATGACCATGCTGGTCACATAAGTGAAGCACGGTCGTGCTCCTCATTAGGCACGGTCATGCTCTTGGTTCTGTACGGCCGTGCTCAAAGCATAGCCACTTTCCATAATTCAAGTGGGAGCATGGTCGTGCTCCCTATTCAGCACGACCGTGCTCAATGCACGACTGTACTGTTCTGGGCAGAAACAGAAACTAAACTTACCAATTAATTTAGGATCCTCAACCTGTTAATCTCTAAATCTTTTTAAGATCTAGTTTAACCAATTATCACATTTCATCAATAGCGTTCGACGTCATCACCACCGTATGGCATCAACCATTTCAATCGACTCATCAACAACATAATCAAGGCATCAACCTCATGATTTATCCATCACAAAATTCATGAACATATTATCATATTCATACATATATCAATACATATATCAATTAATAACACATAGCAGCAAGTCAACATGTTGACATCAAAAGGCATTTAGGCATTTAAATCATACAAAACATGTATCAAAATAGGATTATGGGAACCCCTTTACTTTACTCTAACCCCAAGCCTATGGTTACACTACCCTTCTCCCCATACCTGGATTGAAGGTAGATCTAAACACAAAACCAACAACGAACCGGTCCCGAATCCGCAAGCGGCTTACTCCGGTACTAAGCCTTGGTCAACCAAAACATAAACCAATCAGTTTCCAAATCAGAACAAGAAAAGGAAACCTTAAAGGGAAGGGATCTTACCTATATATCAAGCACAAATGAATACAAGCTCCCTACAGAAATCCAATACTCAAGAATCGCTTTGAATATGATGGAAATAGGGAATGTTGCAGTGACGGCCGAAATAGGTCAGTAGCCACCAAAAGTAGGGTTGAAAAGTACAACCCCCGGGTTATGTGCCTAAATATATAGGCTGCACCTGAGCACGGTCGTGCTCAATTTAGCACCACCGAGACGTGGTCAGCACATTGAGCACGAGCGTGCTCAACTTAAAATCAGTCAAACGTGCCTGATTCTAAGCACGGTCGTGCTGGATAATGAGCACAGGCATGCTCATTTACCAGAAAGGGACTTTTAAGCTAAAAATCCCACTTCGCCCTCAACCAACAACTTAACCAACCAAACGATCTTATAGAAAAGTAATTAACGAAAAGCGGGGTGTTACAGGTTGGGGTGGTGAATGGAGCGGTGGTGCTACAAGAGACAGCGAGGTTGAGAAATCGAGGGAGCGGTGGCCGGATCTGGGAGGAGGATGGTAGCTAGAAGGTGGGGCGGAGTGGGATAGGGTGGAGGTGGCGGCCATGATAGATTGAGGGTGGCCGAGTGGAGTGACGAGGATGGTAACGATGGATCTGACCTAGTGGTGGGTGGGAGTCTTGGCTTGGGATGGGAGGCGGCTAGGGGCGACTGGTGTTTTTGCTCCTTGCTAGCGACAGAGATGCGAGTGAAGGAGAGAGGGGGACTTCGCATGGACGACCGGAGCCGTGTCGGAGTGGCGACGGTGCTAGGGTTTGGCCATCAAAGATAATGGTGGTGGCGCTAGGTCATCAATTCTCTCCACTTGGTAGTAACGATGGATTTTGACAAGAAGAAAAAGAAATGAAGATAATCAGCGGAGAACGCAGCTGTTGCAGCTGAGGGATTCACAGTGGTATACGACCTTCGTTCTCACTTGCTACGGGTTTCGATCAGACAAATTCAATGTGGTCTTTTGTTTGATTTTTTAAACTGGGGGTTTACAAGTAAATACGAAAATACAGTGGACCTTTTAGCAAATACACAAGTGAGCTTGAAGAGCTGACTAGTTGAAAAGTCAAATGTCCAGCTGGAAAAATGATTGGCTCACCATACGAAAATGATTGGGTCACCAATGGGTGGTGTAAATTTTGGATGATGCACCATAGAATGAACCATCAGGAACATGTTTGCAAATATTGAATATTCAAATTCAAATGTTTTCTCTGCTTAGCTTGTTTTAGTCATGAACATGCTGGAAACTATGGATGTACTAATATCATCACCAGATTTGAATGATCAAATTTGATTCAGTCAGCTCTACCAAGAAACAGAGATTACTCATCAAGATAATGGGTTTTGACAGTAATCACACAAGATGAGGCTTAAGCCACCACTGGGTCAAACTCATTAATTTATGCCTTTATGGCAAGGTCTTGACCAGTTATAATCAGTTAAAGTGGGTGTGTTATATATCTATTCATATTTAATAATGGGTCGTCGCAAACTTCAGTTCAACATCCATATTGGTACATCGATCCACCACTAATTTCTACATCATGCAAGCATAAATTGAGTATATCAAAGCACTCCAGTTAGCACAAAAGAGAAAGTGGGAGGGAACTCGTCAACGAGAAGGGCATTCATACGAGCGAGCGCAGCCATGTTTGCTGGATTATATTGATCATTCTTAAAATAGCCATACCATATAGTTAGTGGTAAACTGTTAAGTTTCAAGTGGTGCTAGCAAGAGCAAGCACTATATGTTAAGAATGAAGACCCATAATCATTCTCTAAAGTTATGACGGGATACAATAATTCAATTTGTAAACATTAACATACAAAGCATGAGAGGATCCTTCATAAAAAACAAAGCATGAGAGGATCCAATTTGTATTATTCCAATTCTCTGAAATATTTTATGCAAAATAATGCAAGAGTCAAACTTGTGATATCACGCACACCACTCTTTTTTTATACACGCATTTAATATATTTGTTTTAATTTAATATATAATGTGCAAAAATAGTGAATCACATTCATATGCAAACGCGCGCACTATTTTTTTTTTTTTACAACTAAAGTTCATATTAGGGGAAGGTAGTTCGCTTGCAAGGGCATGAAAAATCATTAACTTTGATGAGAATTTATAGTAAAATTTATCAATTGGAGAAATTTGAAAATCGAATTCAAATCACAGTGAATATGAGCAGAAGGCTTGACTAGATATTCTAACCCATATTGATATATGCAACACAATATTTAAATTAACCGTATATTCTTAGTACTCAAAAAAATTAAGAGCAAATACAAAACTTTTTTAATTTTGTTCACTTTCAAACCTATCATGAGTAATAAATGATATATATATATATATATATATATATATATATATATATATATGGGTTATGATCAATTGACATCAGATATCAAATTTTACTCTGACACCAAATTTTAACCATTGATCTTAATTTAATCTAACGGCTTAAGTTTTTCATATTTATTGAATAAAGAGAAATACTTAAAAGCAATTTTATTAGGGAGAGAGAAAATATGATTTATTTAATGAGAATGATACTAAGTATCTTGATTATTCATCAAAAATATAATATTTATTTAATAATATTATATATTTTTACTTGAAATTAAATAATTTTTTTAGAGAAAACAATTAAATACTTATTATGCTATATTTTCTAAAATCAGTTTTATGAAATCCTTTTAATAATCAGTTTAATGAAATAAATATTTAATTTTAACATCATTTAGTTTTATTGTTTTACATATTCAATTAATTGATATTTATTGTTAATCCAATAAATTTGCAGTATTTTTTCTTCTTTACTAAATTAATTATAATATATATATATATATATATATATATATATATATATTTATTTATTTATATTTGGGTCTTAAACTAATTGCTCCCACAAACTTATGTCAAAAGTAGTTGTTAGATAAATTTCTCCTAGAAAAAATAATTCGGGATAGCACAAGTAGAACAACATAGTATCATTGTTGTCAACTTGCCACCACTACTAGCACTATTGCTGCTACACCTCCATCACAACCAACCGTCGCTGCCACCAACATTATTGTCAGCGCTTCCACCTCCACCACCACCCCAAGTGTCATGACACTGCCACTACCGCTGATTCTAGGAAATTGAATTTAAAATCATATAATTCTAACTCTAATTCTTTGCAAAACGCCAAAACATAAACATAAAATTACAATTTTGAGCCAATTCTAATTCAATATTTGGAATCGGAATTAAAATTCTGAAAAACACATGAGTGAAATAGACCCTCACATTTGTGCCAAAGGTAAGTTACATGGGAGGAAACACTAATGTGATATGGAAAGAAGGATAAGGACAAGAGACTCCACAGCTGCCCTCAAAATGCTAATTAATACCATAAACTTTTTTTAGAAGTGTCCAGCTAAAATCTCTCACTATTTTTTTATAAGCAAAATATATATTGAATAGAATATCAGGAGTACTCACTCAATATACAACTTATCAAAGATGAATTATAAAGAAAGAGAAGTAAAGCTACTTCACAACCTAAAGCACCAAGAAATGCTGTAGAAGGTTGAATGATAACTATGCTCATCCCTCCTTTAGAAAACCAGCAAAACCAATCTAATACCACCCTGTAAATTCATTTTTTTTATATAGGCAAAAGTTAGTAGTTAGTTGTTATATTAATTTTTTAATCCTTTGTCAGGACTTGAACCCTGAACTTCCTACTCCTTATATCATTAACTCAAAGCAGATGAACTACCCCGATAGAGAATTTATTCCGGTTTACGTACCAGAATGAGGTCATTGGAAATTTGTATCTTACTCTAATAGAACATACAGGAGTGCATCTAAATCTGTGATATTGTCTACATGTCTCTTATTATGATCCTTCATACTTGCTTCAACAGATCCTCTTTGCTCTGCATACGAAAGGCCACAGATCAATAGATTTAGGTGTTAGAAATTTTTTGGGTCACACTTATAATGTTTAAATGTGTTAGGGCCATTATTTTTAATTAGTCAAATTAAAGTGATCTAATTCAAGTAAGGTTTATGACTAAGGACATAATTGTTATGGAAATTATTGTGTAGATACCATAAGGTCTTATTTCTATTTTTATGATGGGCAAAATTAGAGATAAGAAATGTGTGGATAGTCATGACTCTTCATGAAAGAGTTTGAATTCGAAGGGATATTACTCTTCATGAAAGGGCATGGACTCATTATAAAAGGTTATGGTCCCCAAGTCATATGCAACCAATTTTCTTTTCTAACACCCATCGTTAGAAAGGAGAGGCTCTTTATGGTTTAAGAAGAATTGTGCATGTTGACTTGGAAGACCAAGAACCTAAAGTTTCTCCATCATATTTTCCATGAATTCGGATACGCTTCCGCTATTGTCTTTCATTCTATATTCTTGATGATTGAACACACTACTAGAAATCCATCTTTTTCAGACGGATTTTCGGACGGATTTCGGACGGAAATTGGACAAATTTCGGATGGATTTCGGACGGATAATTCATTTCGGACGGATTTTGGACGGAATGGCATCCGTCCGAAAAAGCCCCGTGGGAAATTAGAAAATCCGTCCCAAATTCCGTCCGAAAATATTTACGGACGGATTTCGGACAACGTGGAAATCCGGACTGTGGTTATTTTTCGGACGGATTTCGGACGAATTTATTTTTATTTTCGGACGGATTTCGGACGGATGCTGTGATTTTGTTGGTTATTTTTCGGACGGATTTCGGACGGATTTATTTTTGTTTTCGGACGGATTTCGGATGGATGTTGTGATTTTGTTGGTTATTTTTCGGACGGATTTCGGACGGAATTATTTTTATTTTCGGACGGATTTCGGACGGATTCTGTGATTTTGTTGGTTATTTTTCGGACGGATGCTGTGATTTTGTTGGTTATTTTTCGGACGGATTTATTTTTATTTTCGGACGGATTCTGTGATTTTGTTGGTTATTTTTCGGACGGATTTCGGACGGATGCTGTGATTTTGTTGGTTATTTTTCGGACGGATTTATTTTTGTTTTCGGACGGATTTGGGACGGAATGCTGTGATTTTGTTGGTTATTTTTCGGACGGATTTATTTTTGTTTTCGGACGGATTTGGGACGGAATGCTGTGATTTTGTTGGTTATTTTTCGGACGGATTTATTTTTGTTTTCGGACGGATTTGGGACGGATTTCCCACGGAAGAATCAAAAGTCAAAATCTGTCACGGCAGTGACATGTTAACTGAGCCAGACCCCTTGTAAGCAGAATCTGTCACGGCCAGGCCGTGATACCCATCACGGCTGTGACAGACCATTTAGTTTAACAACATTCAAGGCAGAAGCTGTCACAGCCAGGCCGTGATGCTCATCACGGCCGTGACAGATCACTTCACTTACATTACAGTTTCACTATCTATGCGAATTATATGGCACCGATCACTAACATTTGCAGTTTCACATTCAATCACAAAATCATGAATTTGACAATTGTTACAAAATACAGCCTTGGTACCATACAACTTCTAAAAATCAAATACCAATTGCTGCATGCAATCCATAAGTCATGACTTAAAAACTATCAGAAGATCAAACCACTGTGAACTGTGAAGGTCATGTAATGAACCAAAAAGTTGAGGAATCTGAGAATCCAGCTCTCCAAATTTGCTGACATTTTTCCTTTAGAAGTAGAATGACCTGCATCAATGGAGATGCCCCCACGATACACCTGAAAGATTTATATCCAACAATTCAGTAAAAGAATGAACATTTCCATCAACCAAGCAAGTCAATTAATTAACAAACAGAAATAAGTGCACACATGTGTTCAACTGTACTCTAGAACCCCAAAAGAACTGAGCCGAGAAAGAAGCCCATGTGATCTATACTGTTTAGTATAGCCGTCTGAGCAAATATACATGCTACAGATCAGTAAGATCGATGGTACTTCCAATAGTTGGAAAGTGCAATCTAATTGTTTATCAATTAAAAAGTGCTAAATGCTTAGGACATATTTTATCTGCCAGCATTGTTAACAGCAAAAAAGCA
This sequence comes from Sophora flavescens, assembly GCA_030762895.1. Lineage (NCBI taxonomy): Eukaryota > Viridiplantae > Streptophyta > Magnoliopsida > Fabales > Fabaceae > Sophora > Sophora flavescens. The sequence continues at coordinate 31,803,067 of CM061067.1, read as the reverse complement.
TAATTAGAAGGCTATTTATTAATTATTGGCATTTAAATTGATGCGACTAGCAGAAAGTACAAATAATAAAAATTATCAAGAGATTTTTCCAGCAAACCCTCAAATTGTTTGGATCTTTATTGCTAGCAAACCCTCAAATTGTTTGAATCTTTATCTAACTCATGTCCGTTCATAATTCCTAGGCCTAAGCATACACTACACTTTAGTTCAAAGGATAGTCAAATGTTGAGGCTAAACAAAAAATCTGCAATGCACAAGAGTATTAGGATAGCCAAAAGAACCAACATTATTTCCACTACACACACACAAAACAAACGACACACAAACAATCAATATTGGAATCATTAAATTTGATAAAGATTAAAGAACAGAAGATTCGGTGAATAAGAGAGAAAAGGTTGAAACAGGTAAGTTGCACTGAATATAACAAACATTATCCAATGATAATGAATCTTCAAATAGTACAAAACATATCGTGAGTAAAAACATGGCCTTGAATGTACACTACACATTGCAACTAATACAAGGCAAGCAACTAAAACTAAATCATGTCCCCCAATAACATAAAGTACACCCAGCATCTCCCAGCAGATATTTATAAAATTTACATTCTTATAATCTAATTCATCGGTAAAAACTATTTCCACAAAAGGAGGATGAAATTCTCAGAATACCTGTATAGTAGCAGCAGTCACAGTATCCAAAAGTGTGTTAGTAGAGTAACTATTGGATTGCAATCTGATTCGTCCTGGCTCCACATCCACCGAGCTCCTTGACCAGAATGCAAAGGTAGATGAATCAAATTTCTGCATAATTAAATTAGAAACATATTATATTGAGACTAGTTACAAAAATTAATTTTGAAGAAATAGTCAAAATGTCAATAAGGAAGCTAACAAACTTACTTCACATCTTGTTATGTTCTCAAGAGGATATATTCTCAATGTTCGACTGGTACTTAGCAATGAAATCGCCAGCTTTCTGGTCAATATCGTACTCTCCAACACCCCATCGATCTTTGTCATAATCACTAGGGTAGACCTTACGGCCAGAATCATAGGCATTATCATAGTGCACTCCTCTGGACTTTTTAGATGAGAAGATTTTGAATATAGAGAAGAAACTGGAAGAAGAAGACTTCCTCTGCTTATTACCTGCCATGCTGAGTTGGTAACTCTTGGTGACTATTACTAAGGACAATATATATCACAATACACACAACACAAGCTCTTATTATGTTTTTGGCTAGCAATGATAATGGCAACTATCTTTATTTATAGTTGAGGAGGCTTCAATTGCATGAGTGATGAATAGTGCTAAATATAGGGAAGCAAGGAGTGTTATTAGTGGCATTATGATCTATCTGGATGGGAATATAATCAGTAGAGTTGGTGCATTACGGGTGTATAACTGATGACCCAGAACATGATACTCCTGTCCACGACTCCCCACAAGGATCACCACCATTCCATCCTTGCAGCACTGGTGGGGAGTTTAATGTCCTGTATAGATCCTGGAGAGCAGTGACTGTTTATAAAAAATTACAAGAAATCTATTGTTTAGTTTAGTTAAAGAGCAGAAAGCTATGCCAAGTTTGAGCTAGTTCAATTTAATCCGAGAGTGTGATTGTTCACTTATTTACATTTAAATTTTTTTTCCTCTCTAGCTAAATCTGTGACCTTCAAGTTATTTACATAGTTTTTAACATAGAAGTATTTTTGATGATTTCCTAATTAGGGCATATCGCACAAAAGGAAACTATACACTCCCTCAAAATTCCAAATCCCAATCTTATAATTTTCTTCAATATTATCTTGAAAGTAATTAGATTCAATGACAGTGCAAAGTATATACATATGCAGTGTGTATTTTCTCATCAAGCAACCAAACACACCTTAACGTTATTGAACCAAATTTCAAGAAAAGATTAATCTACGATAGTTCAAGAATGAATAATTGTGCTTTTTATTATTGAATTACCGTCAGTGGGATCAGTAAATGCCAAGCCTTGAGAAATCAAAGTTGCCGAGAAGACAATGAAGACAGAGACACAGAAGCAGAAGTTGCAAACCATTTTATCCAAAGAATCAGAGCCATCCGCCAGTAACAACACTCCTTGCTTCCCTTTTCTGAGAAACACAAAAATCAGAATCATCATCTTTCTCGCTGCGGTGTTTAAGTAGATATAAATATAATTCAATAATATATTTAATTTCCCAAAAACATCAATCATTTAAAATTAGGATTTTAGGCTTAAGATGAAAATTGAGAAAAATCAGTTTAACAAAAGATTGACAAAATTGATTTAGGGAGACACTTAATTATGCTCCCAATTTCAGAAAACACCAATTAATTTCATAAACTGAGAACTAAAAATCAAAACCTAGAGTTAGGGTTTCAAAATCAATTTGGGGGTTTTGAATCTGAGCAAAATAGAGTGTTTTCACTCACCCAAGGAAGAAGAGGAAAGAGGTGGTGGCTACCAGGACCTCCGGCGTGGCGGCTGCGGCAGCAGCCACGGTGGAGAACGGCGGCGGACAGCCCCTACCGCGGTGGCTAGCACGATTTCGCGCTACAGGAACAATCGAGACACGATCTGTACAAAGACGCGAACCAGGCGTGATGTCGCGGCGTCGGAGCTCCGGCGGGCGGTGGTTACGGCACGGTCGCAGCTGGGTCGAGGTGGTGGCGCGATTTAGTTTAGATGGGAGGAAGAAGATGAGGTTTGTGTTATGTTGTATGAAGAAGAGAAATGAAAATATGATGTTATGTTGAAGAAGAGACAGAACACGGGTATTATAGGAAAAAGGAAGAGAGAGATGAGGTCAGAAGGAAGAAGAGAAGAGAAAGAAGAAGAAAAAGAAAAAAAAAAGAGAGAAGAAGAAAGCAGCAGCAGCCGAGAAAGAAAGAAAAAGAAGAAAGAAAGAGAAGAGGGGGGGTGGGTTTTTACGGGTTGACAGTAGAAGTAGGAGAGAGAAAATTCATGTTTTTAACTTAGTATTTAGTAATAGGTACAAAAATGAGTGATAAATATTAAGTCTAAAATAAACATGTTTTTACTTTTTTGAATCTAAAAAATAAAGGTTGATAAAGATATGATTTCGAAATTCAAATTAGAGTAAAGATTAATAGTTGAACTGATCAACTAAGAAAATACTCGGTCCAAAATTTAATCTCCGATAAATGTCAAACCAGTTTATTTTCAACTCTAAAAATAAATAGAATGAAAATATGAAAATGCTTTTCTCTTAATTCTATTATTTAAAATATTTTTCTGTACTGGTAATAATAATGACAATAATGTAACTTATTTTTCTGTAATTATATTTTAACCGGTTAAACAGCGTAACTAAAAACGGGCTGTTACAGGAAACACTAATTCACATACCCAATTTCATAAAACAATATTTAATTTTAAGATTAAAATCTGAAATCAAAGGATTAGGGTTTCAAAGAAGTACAAATTGGCCCAGTTAGGTCGTATATGACCTAAAAAGTCGATTTGGGCTCTATTAGGATCAAACAAGTCCATTTAGGCTTCATTAGAACCATAGAAGCTCAATTGGGCCGATCGGGGCAATTGGCCCAATTAGGTCCTAACAAGTCAATTTGGGCTCTATTAGGATCAAACCAGTCCATTTGGGCTCTATTAGGATCAAAAAAGTACAAATTGGCCCAGTTAGGTCGTATATGACCTAAAAAGTCGATTTGGGCTCTATTAGGATCAAACAAGTCCATTTAGGCTTTATTAGGACCATAGAAGCTCAATTGGGCCGATCGGGGCATTTGGCCCAATTAGGTCCTAACAAGTCAATTTGGGCTCTATTAGGATCAAACCAGTCCATTTGGGCTCTATTAGGATCAAAGAAGTACAAATTGGTCCAGTTAGGTCGTATATGACCTAAAAAGTCGATTTGGGCTCTATTAGGATCAAACAAGTCCATTTAGGCTTTATTAGGACCATAGAAGTTCAATTGGGCCGATCGGGGCAATTGGCCCAATTAGGTCCTAACAAGTCAATTTGGGCTCTATTAGGATCAAACCAGTTCATTTGGGATCCATTAGGATCAAATAAGTACAAATTAGCCCAGTTAGGTCGTATATGACTTAAAAAGTCGATTTGGGCTCTATTAGGATCAAACAAGTCCATTTAGGCTTCATTAGGACCATAGAAGTTCAATTGGGCCGATCGGGGCAATTGGCCCAATTAGGTCCTAACAAGTCAATTTGGGCTCTATTAGGATCAAACCAGTCCATTTGGGCTCCATTAGGATCAAAGAAGTACAAATTGGCCCAGTTAGGTCGTATATGACCTAAAAAGTCGATTTGGGCTCTATTAGGATCAAACAAGTCCATTTAGGCTTCATTAGGACCATAGAAGCTCAATTGGGCCGATCGGGGCATTTGGCCCAATTAGGTCCTAACAAGTCAATTTGGGCTCTATTACGATCAAATCAGTCCATTTGGGCTCCATTAGGATCAAAGAAGTACAAATTGGCCCAGTTAGGTAGTATATGACCTAAAAAGTCGATTTGGGCTCTATTAGGATCAAACAAGTCCATTTAGGCTTCATTAGGACCATAGAAGTTCAATTGGGCCGATCGGGGCATTTGGCCCAATTAGGTCCTAACAAGTCAATTTAGGCTCTATTAGGATCAAATCAGTCCATTTGGGCTCCATTAGGATCAAAGAAGTACAAATTGGCCCAGTTAGGTCGTATATGACCTAAAAAGTCGATTTGGGCTCTATTAGGATCAAACAAGTCCATTTAGGCTTCATTAGGACCATAGAAGTTCAATTGGGCCGATCGGGGCAATTGGCCTAATTAGGTCCTAGCACAATCCGTCCGACATCCGTCCGAAATTTTCGGACGGATTTCGGACTGATCAAGGAAAATATACAAAATAACACAATCTGTCCGAAATCCGTCCGAAATTTTCGGACGGATTTCGGACGGATCATGGAAAATATAAAAAATACCACAATCCGACCGAAATCCGTCCGAAATTTCGGACGGATGTAAGATAAATCAAGGAAAATATAAAAAAATAACACAATCCGTCCGAAATCCGTCCGAAATCAATCCGTCTGAAAATTTCAGACGGATGTAAGATAAATCAAGGAAAATATAGAAAATAACAAAATCCGTCTGAAATCCATTCGAAATTTTCGGACGGATTTCAGACGGATCTATGAAAATATAAAAAATAACACATTCCGTCCGAAATCCGTCCGAAATTTCGGACGAATTTCGGACGGATCAAGGAAAATATAAAAAATAACACAATCCGTTCGAAATTTTCGGACGGATTTCGGACGGATAATGGAAAATATAAGAATTAACGAAATCCGTCCGAAATTTTCGGATGGATAATGGAAAATATAAGAATTAACGAAATCCGTCCGAAAATTTCGGACGAATTTCGGACGGATAATGGAAAATATAAGAATTAACGAAATCCGTCCGAAAATTTCGGACGGATTTCGGACGGATGAAGGAAAATATAAGAATTAACGAAATCCGTCCGAAATCCGTCCGAAAATTTCGGACGGATTTCGGACGGATCATGGAAAATATAAGAATTAACGAAATCCGTCCGAAATTTCGGACGGATTTCGGACGGATCATGGAAAATATAAGAATTAACGAAATCCGTCCGAAAATTTCGGGAAATTTCGGACGGAAACATTTCCGTCCGAAAATTCCGTCCGAAAATTCAATTTTTCTAGTAGTGACATGACTTGTCTTGTTTGGATGATGGTTTTCATCTTTAAGTTTCTCTCATAAAATTTTCCAACAAGTGGTATCAGAGAGGTACCTCTCCCAGTACGGTGTGGTTCGGGGACGATCCAAGCGGAAGCTGGTGGGCATGTAACACCCGGGTGCCGACGAGAACGGGGAGTGGTCGCCGGTGCAAGAAGGCACGGACAAGGAGCGGCTCCTGGCAGGCTTCTAGGCGAAGGGACACATGAATGAACCGGTTACACACCTGAATGAGAGGGATCCTGAGACTGTGTAGGTATGGGACTATATAGTTGAGGATGTCTTATATGAATTGAGTGGTACTACCAATACTAACAAGATGCATCTTCTTTTCGGTAGCCCGTCACTTAAGAACTCCACAGTTAAGCGTGCTTGACTTGGAGCAATTCTGGGATGGGTGACCTCCTGTGAAGTTTTCCCAGGAAGCGTGTGAGTGAGGACAAAACACGCTGAAAAGACCCGTGTTGGTTTGTGGGGACAATCGTCAATCCATAAAGCAGCCAAGGATGTTTCAAATTTATGTTGAATCATTAAGAAATTTATTTGACTTGTGATTACCTAAGTGTTCTTAAATTTGACATTTTTCTAGATTTTAGGTCATCAAATTTAAGAATAATTATGGATTGAATTTCATTAGAAATGGATATTTTTTAATATTGGATTCATGACCTATCCACACTAAATTATTAGGAATTCATGGATTGATTTTCATTTTGATTTTGATTTACAATATCAAATCATAAATGTTAAACTCAAATATTATGCTATTGTATGGACTTGGTTTTCTAAGTTTGAGTTGCAATTGATGTGTTAAATCATTATGAATTCTGTGTTGATAACATGGGTTTCGATTATGAGAAATTTCTATATATATGTTTTGGTTGTTGGGTGAACACAAAATTGGTTCTGGTGTAATGGCGACATTACTGTTGCCTTGCTTTGATGGGAATAGGGTCGATTCCCATGTTTGCATTTTGATCTGAGGGATGTGAAACGTTGCATGTTTAGTAGTATTTAGTAATGTAAATATGAAAACTAGTGCCGCCTATATAATATTTTTGGTTATGCGGTATTGCGGTGGTTTGAGCATTACGTCCTTTCCAAGTGGTATATATTAAGTGATTTTGGAATAATTTTTTTTTATGTCCATTTTCTCTGAAAGGGGAAACAATGAAAGGATTCGGTGGTATAACGGTTCACTGTCTTTGGCATCGTATGGGAACCAGTTTCGTTTCACATTTTGAAGGTGAAATAATTAGGAAACCTATGTTTTTAATGTAGTTTAAAGTTCGTATGTTACCTCAAATTGTTGTGGCACAGCGGTATGACCGGGTGCGTCCTTCCAAATTGTTCCCAGTTCGAATCCCACTCTTGCAATCAGGGTTATATTCTATTCTGTTATCTTTTTCTGGAAATTCCGAAAACCCTAAACCTGAAAATGTAACAAAAGCAGGGCTCCGATGGGATTCGAACCTGAAACTGTGCGGTGAGAAGGAAGCAGGCTTACCACCAGACTACCACAATGGTTGTGTTTGTTCTCCAAAAGGTTTTATTAAAATTATAATCAGGGGAGAACAATTTTTGTCAGCATCACAGTGATGCGTAGAGTTACAAACACAGTCTTAGCAAAAATTAAATTTTGGATTAAGTTTTCAACCAAAATTCAAATAATTGGTTATATTTTGGATTATGAAATTGTTTGACATTTTAAGTGAATCAATTGAAGCAAGAAGTCACCAAAGTGACATCTCTTGTGTAGATTGCTCATGAGAAATGTTGAATGTTAGTGTGTATGTGTATCCATGCGAGTATTAATCGGCCCAAAGGAAGGTTAATATTTGGTCGGATTACATGCACACCTGTGATGGTAAACATATGATGATTATAAGGTTGTAGATGTGAATGATAAATCAGTCCAAAGAAGGGTTTATTATTTGACATACATTATTGTCAATGTTTGATCATTACAACAAGAGTACCACTAGCAGTTAATATTACTGTCCAAAGACTTGATATTAATGTTGCACTAGGTATCTTGAGATGGGGTATGCCATTATTTGAATTTATTGATGATTGAATTTTGGTTATGATGTGAGTATATTTATGTTATTTATTTGTTCTCTCTTCAGCTACTATTGCTACTATATCTGCTAACCTAAATTCGGTTCCTGGTCTTAATGGTACAAACTTTAAGGATTGGAAAGAGAACATTTTGATTGTTCTTGGATGCATGGATCTTGACCTTGCACTAAAGATGGAGTAACTCCCTTCTCCTATAGACTTCGGTACCTCTGAAAAGAGGAAAATTTATGAGAAGTGGGACCGCTCCAATCGCATGAGTCTAATGATCATTAAGCGCGGCATTCCAGAGGCATTTAGGGGTGTTATATCCAATGGGATAACAAGTGCCAAAGAATTCCTTACTGAAATTGAGAAATGCTTTACCAAAAGCAATAAGGCAGAAACAAGCACACTCCTTCAAAGCTTGATTTCTATAAAGTATAACGGCAAAGGAAACATAAGAGAGTACATTATGGAAATGTTTAATATTGCTTCCAAGCTTAAGGAGCTAAAGCTCGAGTTATCTGAGGATTTACTCATGCATTTGGTTTTGTTTTATCTTCCTGCACAATTCGGTCAATTTAAGATCAGTTACAACTGTCAGAAGGAGAAATTGTCTCTTAACGAGCTCATTTCATATTGTGTTCAAGAGGAAGAGAGGATGAAGCAAGAAAGAATAGAAAGTACTCACTTGGTAAGTACCTCTAATGACAAGTTCAAAAATAAAGCTGCTGATATTGAAGTTGCTAAGGTTCCAACACAAAAGAAGCAAAATGAAAGTGAAGAAAGTTGCTTCTTATGTGGCATGAGTGGACATGACAAGAAGGGGTGTACCACGTATCACGCATGGCGTGCAAAGAAAGGTATATTCCTTACTTTGGTCTGTTATAAGGTAAATTTAGCTTCAGTACCTAGAAACACTTGATGGTTAGATTTTGGTTCTACTACTAACATCAGTGTTTCATTACAGAGTTGCCCAAGTTATCGAGGGCCAAATGATGTTAAAAGATGCATTTATGAATGAGATGGCATGTCAGTAGAGGCAAATATGGCATTTTAGGTTGTTTTTAAGTACTGGTTATTATTTGGATTTAATGGATATTTTTTTATGTACCGTCGTTTAGACGAAATTTGGTTTCTGTTTCTTGGATTGGACAAATTTGGTTATCATTGTTCATCTGGAAACAATCACTTCAGTTTATCTATTAATTCAAATGTTTTTTGGAACTAGTACTATTACAGTGCATGACAATCTATATTTTCATGATATTATAAGAACCGTTGAATGTGGAATCACATGGTACTAAGCGTAAAGTTAATAGTGCAAATTCAAGAACATCAAGTGCCTTGGTTACATCTCCGGAAATAGAGTGGAGTAGCATGTGTCAGATGGAATCCTAGATTCCACTAACTTTAAAGACTTTGATGTCTCTGTTGAATGCCTTAAGGACAGATAGACCAAACAAAGAAATTAGGTTCCTAGTCTAACTCATGTATGGGATTTCCAGCTGAGGCATGGCCTTATAGGCCAAATGAAAGGTAATTGGAATTCCGAACAGGGAGGAACTACTTTATTGGCTATTCTGAACGATCCAGGGGCTATAAGTTTTACGATCCCAAATTAAAGACAATTTTTGAGATAGAAACTGCCACGTTCTTTGAGGATATTGAGTTTTGGGGGGGGGGATTAAGGTTAGAGACTTTGTCTTGGAGGAAGAATTGGTTTCAATTCCAGAATAGATTCATAAAGTTGCTTTTGATGAAGCAAGTCCGGAACCTCTAAATGACATTGTTGTTCAAACTCCCATTCAAGATGAGTTAGTTGTTTCAGAAGGACAAATTCAAGATCCTCAAGAACTAGTGCTTCAAGAGTAAGTGTCTTTGCAACGATCCACTAGAGAAAGAAGAAATGCTATTCTAGTTGACTACATAGTATTTCTTCAGGAACATGAGGAAAATGATGGTATGATGGAAAATGATCCAATCAATTTTCGTCAAGTCATGCAAAATTCCAACTTAGAAAAGTGGATTGAAGTAATAAATGAGGAGTATGAGTTCATACAAGACAATAAGGTTTGGGAACTTCTCCTATTACCAAAAGGTGTGAAACTCATTGGTTGCAAATGTATATTTAAGACCAAAGAGATTACAAAGGTAATGTGGAGAGGTATAAGGCTCGTCTTGTAGCCAAGGACCATACTCAAAATAAAGGGATTTACTATAAAGATACTTTCTCTCCGGTTTCATTGAAGGACTCTTTTAGGACAATCGGGACCCTTGTTGCACTTTAGGATTTGGAGCTTCATCAAATGGATGTCAAGATGATGTTTCTCAATGACAACATTGACGAAACAATCTATATGGTGCAGCTGTAAAACTTTGTGTTGGGAGACACAAAGAACACGATTTGAAAATTGACATAATCCATATGTGGGCTAAAATAACCGTCTCGTTAGTAATGCCACAAGTTCTATCAGGTAATTCTCTCATTCAGTTTTGAGATGAATGTTGTTGGTATTTGTGTGCAACCCAAATTCAGTGGGAGTAAGAATATTTTCCTGTTATTGTATGTTGATGACATACTACTTGGGACTAATGATATAGGCATGTTGCACGAAACCAATAGATTTTTATTGATAATTTCGATATGAAATATGGTGATGTCTCCTTTGTATTAGGGATCCAGATACACTGAGCCCAATCTTGGAGTACTCTAGGATTGTCACAAAAGAGCTATATCAATAAATTGCTCAAATGGTTTGGCATGCAAGACTGTCAATCAAGTGATGCCTCGATCGCTAAGGGAGACAAATTAGTCTCAATCAGTGCCCAAAAGAAATCTTAAGATTAAAGGGATGCAGGAGATTCCTATGCATCAGTTGTAGGAAGCATAATGTATGCCCAAGTCCGTATTCATCCGGACATAGCGTACATTGTTAAGTGTTAGGCAGATATGATTTATTCAATAGAGAACAAAGAACTATATGCTCACATAAGGAAAATCATATCATTTAGAGATCATTGAGTATTCTGATTCTGATTTTGTTGGATGCCAATACAGTTGGAAATCTACATCAGGTTATGTTTATCTATGGTTATAAGGCATTCAAATTATGTGATAAGATTGTGGAATTTTGTCACTGGGTTATGGATTTTAGATTTATTGAAAGACCACTACAGTTATTTTGTGACCATAAGTTAGCAGTGACATTAAGTTCCTTATTGACGTGGAAAGAGTTCAGAGTGACAGATGTCTATAAAGCATGTTAGGACAAACTCCATATTTTTGGATCCACTTACTAAGGTTTACCACCCAAGGTCTTTCACGAGCATATTGCTCGAATGGGTGTTGTATCACTAGACGATACATTTGTTCAGTGGGAGTTTGTATTTGGATGCTTTTCTAAGGAAGATATACTTTATGATTATTTTCTACAGGATACAGTTTTTGGTTTGGTTTTCACTGAGTATTGATCTTATTAAAGAGTAAAGTAGGACCAGTTGAAAATCGACATGTACAGATCACCTTCATGTGATTTTCATGCTGCACATTTCATGATTAATCTCTGTCATTTGGTTGTGTTAATATTAGTGATCATTGATGGATTTAGTTATGATTGATATAACGAAAGCCACTTTGGTTCTATATATTGATATAACTAATGGACGGGATAGGGATATGTCCAAGGTTTATAATGGAAAATTTGGAGCTCATAAAGTATAACACATTTATAAGCATACATATGTGACCAGTGGGAGATTGTTAGAAATTTTTTGGGTCACACTTGTAATGTTTAAATGTGTTAGGGCCATTATTTTTAATTAGTCAAATTAAAGTGATCTAATTCAAGTAAGGTTTATGGCTAAGGACATAATTGTTATGAAAATTATTGTGTAGATACCATAAGGTCTTATTTCTATTTTTATGATGGGCAAAATTAGAGATAAGAAATGTGTGGATAGTCATGACTCTTCATGAAAGAGTTTGAATTCGAAGGGACATCACTCTTCATGAAAGTGCATGGACTCATTATAAAAGGTTATGGTCCCCAAGTCATATGCAACCAATTTTCTTTTCTAACACCCATCGTTAGAAAGGAGAGACTCTTTATGGTTTAAGAAGAATTGTGCATGTTGACTTGGAAGACCAAGAACCAGAAGTTTCTCCATCATATTTTCCATGAATTCGGGTACGCTTCCGCTATTGTCTTTCATTCTATATTCTTGATGATTGAACATGACTTGTCTTGTTTGGATGATGGTTTTCATTAAGTTTCTCTCATAAAATTTTCCAACATTAGGAATTAGGAATAATACTATCACACACTTGCTTACACACATATTACTTTACATATACGAACATTATTATTAGTTAGTTTTTAGTTTTCTTTTCTTTTTTTGTACACTTTCTGATTATAACACCTTAGCGGGACTTTCTACCTATAAGTCGTGCAGAATCTGATAATAATTCTTATGTCTGTCTCGGTGGATGCAATACATCAAGCAACGGCGGGCCTTCGTCAAGGGACCAGACTATCAGAGCCAGTGGTGGTCCTGAGCATGATTTGATGGTACGACCGTTTAGGGTACCAAATTTTTTAATATATATGTATTAATGTGTATATTAAAATAAAAATTTTATATAGTTAATTTTTTTTTACTTGAGGGTCCAATTGTCTTTTAAAATTTAGGCCCAAAACTTGACAAGCCTTTTAAATAGGTGTGTCCACTCCTATTATCCCGTATTCTGTTCGAATTAGAAAGTAGAAACTTTTTAATTTGTCGCTCCCTCAGCGTGACTAACTGCCCGCATCTCTCCTCTATTGACTGTTGTTGTGCCCTTTGCTAGCCTTTTACATGTATTTTATACTCCATGTCCTTTGCAAACAATTACCTCATTATAGCACCATGTGGCTAGCACAAAAGCCTAAGTGGGGGTTAGTCTTACATCGGAAGGGTTTGGGCTTCCTAGTTGCTGTCACTTGTTTGAGCCTTTTAAAGATGACGAAATTATTTGGAAAACTGATTCTTACTTTCTTAGATTACGGGCGGCATTAAACTGTAATATGTTGTATGAACTTGTAGCAGTTTTAATTGAATCACATTCATTGCTCACAAGCATGTGGCATGATTGTTAATTGGACCTTTTGATTGCCTTTTTAATTTTTAAATCAGGTTTTGACTTTTGAAGCCAAGGCCTGAAGTGTGATATTGTTTTGAAGGGAAGGCTTGCTTTTGATTGTCTTTACTCTTTAGTTACCGTCTCTCATTGTTGTAGGCTATACACAAGTTGACGCTGTCGGAGTATAAGACGAATTGGGGGGTCAAATTCCAAACACAATGGTAATGGCTAGGTTTTAACCCCCTCTTTGTGCGTTATAATATATATATATATATATATATATATATATATATATATATATATATATTCCGTATAAATTTTTTTGAAAAATAAAAAAAAGGTCACGTGGGAGCCTCTGCCTTCCCCCACGAGCCCTTTGTTCTCTGTTAAGATTTTCGCAGGAATAGGAACTCACCGGAGCCGCCACGCTGGACGCCATCACTGTGTAGAGGTGCTCGTCCAATAGACGTCGCTGCTACCTACATTCACCGGAATCACCTTTATACAGAGGTGCTTTTCTGAATCGTGAAACAATGGGTTTGAAGCTTTATGGATTTTAATAAAGACATTTGTACTGGCCGAAAATATAAGGCCGAGGACTTGTTAATACACTGGACTGGTCGAACTTACTCTTATAAATGGGCCTTGACCCGAACTCCTCCAAAGCCGAAAACCTGTTAAGGCACTTGACACCTAAGGATAAATACTCGGGCCTATTCCATAATAGACCACAGATGAAGATACCTCGGTCCCGAGCAATCCAGTCATAACTAACTGTGCCAAATATCTCTCCGTATAACTCGGAGCCTGATCCTAATATTTCTCCGTATAACTTGGAGCCTGATCCTAATATCTAGTTATGATAGCAACACAATTCTATCAGATACGATCTCAATAACAGTCCAACTAAAACTGTTATATCTAGAGATCTCTATAAATAGGGGACCAACCCCCTCACTTAGAACTACGTAGCTTTGATTCCCACTTGGGATACGTAGGAGCAGAATACCAATTCTGTCAAGCTATTCCATAAACACTCCCACAGAGTCTCACCGGACGAGTATCTCATATCCGAGGTATTTGGACGGAACATTGGCGCCGTCTGTGGGAATCGAAGCAAAAATTCCCCATACCACAAACAATGGTGAGGACAAGGAGCGGGAACTGCAGGAGAGGGGAGCCAGAGAATGCTAATAATGGGGATAATGGAGAACAATCCATAAACCCAGCAATGACGACCGACAATCCCATCATTCAAGAAATCCTCGCGCAAGTGGCAATGCTGAGAAGGGAGAATGAGGAGATGCGTCGGCAAAACAGTCGTCGGGAATGAGAACAAAGCAGAGAAAGGTCCGCCTCTTCTCCTCATGAGAGAGAGCGTTGGACAACCGAGAATGAAGGATCCAGAAACACGCGTAGAGATGGAGGCCCACAACCCCGTGTTTCTCATCATGTTGACCGAGCAATCGAGGAGGAATTTCCTAGGCAGGCCCCTGAGCTTTCACTTCAGGTAAATAGGCCTAATGAAAGGACCGATGTGCGGAGGCCGAGACATCCCTTCACCGACGCCATCATGGGGTTTCCTCTTCCAGCCAACTACAAACCAATAAACATTGACAGGTATGATGGCACCTCGGACCCGGAGCGTCATTTAGATGCTTTCACTACTCAGATGTACCTCTTCACCGACGATGATGCTGTCATGTGTAAAGTCTTTCCTGCTACTCTGAAAGATGCTGCATTAAGCTGGTATACCCAGCTACCGCCAGCATCAGTTGACTCCTTTGACACATTCATGACTAAGTTCAATGCTCAGTTTGCTACGAGCCGAGCTCATCAAAAAACCTCGGCCTCGTTGGTAAACTTTAAGCAAGAAAAGAACGAGTCTCTGCGTGATTTTATGGCCAGGTTCAGCAAAGAGACTATCCTCATCCGGAATCTCAGTGTCGATGTCGCACTGCATACTATTCTGACCGGGTTACGGCCTGACCCTTTTGCCAGACACCTAGCTCGGAAGCCTCCATCCAGTATGGATGAGTTGAGGAGAAAAGCTGCCGGATTCATTAATATGGAGGAAATAGAAGAGTCTAAGAAAAGGGAAACAACCGATGATTCCGATAGACGAGAAGGGAGAGAGAAGAGGAGGGCTGGAGGTGACAATCAGAAATTCAAAAACACATCTGAGCATAGGGGGCCAAAGTATGAGTACTATACCCCCCTCAACACCAATCGAGCTCGGGTATTTGAGGAAGCTTACAACGCGGAACTTTTGCAGCTCCCCAACCGTGGCCACACGCCCCAGAATGCTGATCGACAGAAGCATTGTCGGTACCATCGTAACTACGGGCATACCACCGAGGAGTGCTGGGTCCTGTGTGACAAGATTGAAGAGTAAGTGCAAGCCGGTCATCTGAATAATTTCGTTCGGAGAAATCACAACAATGGTGAAGGGAATGGCAGAGATAGAAGACGAGGAGGTGGCCAAAGCCCTGGAAGGGACGGCGGTCGGCAAAATAATGAAAGAGAAGAAAATAGGGAAGATCAGAATGAAAGGAGGGAGGAGGATAATACTGTCCGAGGTGTAATAAACACTATTTCAGGTGGATTTGCGGGAGGAGGCACAACGAGTTCAACTCGTAGAAAACACCTGCGGGCTATTCGGGCTGTAAACTCGGTAGCTGGCAAACCCCCGAGGATTTCCCCATCGATTATTTTCTCCGATGAAGACTTCTTAGGTGTGGATCCTAATCAGGATGACCCAATGGTAATCACAGTGCAATTGGCCAACTTCTCGGTCAAGAGAATTCTCGTCGACCAGGGAAGCTCGGCTGATATCCTATATTATTCAACATCCCAGAAGCTCGGGATCCCAGAAAAATCTATTCAGCCATACGACGATGAAGCTCAAATCGGCTTTCTTTGGGGAGCAGTGGATACCCGAGGATACATTGACCTCCTAACTACTTTTGGAGATGGCAAAGCGTCCAAAACTATTCTTGTCAGGTACGTGTTTGTTAATGCAGTAACATCGTACAATGTCTTAATCGGAAGACCATCTTTGAACGAGCTGGGAGCCGTGGTCTCTACTCCCCACCTCAAAATGAAATTCCCTTCCAACTCGGGAGACATAGTTGCTATCCGGACGGATCAGAAAATGGTCAGACAGTGCTATGCTGATAGTTTGCGTGTAAGCAAGCTCAAACCTACATCTGCAGAAACACTAGACAGGGGAAAAGACAAGTCTGTAAATTCTGTCAGAACCAGACCCGAGAATTGACATGCAAGAACAACCGCCACAACCCATTGAGGAGTTGGAGAAGTTCCAGCTTGGATCACAGCCCGATCAGTGCACTGATCGACAGTTGATGTATATAGTCAGGTGATGTACTCTTTTTCCTACCTCGGTATTTTATCCCAAAAAAAGGGTTTTGACCGAGAAGGTTTTAACGAGGCACACTGCAGACTTTTTTATCCAATAACAGAATTTATTATGGACATTGTTCTATTTTATTATTTTGCCGATGTGTTTATTCTGCGAACAATTAAATTGTTAAGGCCAAGTTTGAGCCTAAAGGTCGAGTTCGAGCCTAAAGGCCGAGTACGAGCCATTAAATTATTAAGGCCGAGTTCGACCCAATTAAATTTTTAAGACCAAGTTTGAGCCTAAAGGCCGAGTTCGAGCCTAAAGGCCGAGTACGAGCCATTAAATTATTAAGGCCGAGTTCGAGCCAATTAAATTGTTAAAGGCCAAGTTTGAGCCTAAAGGCCGAGTTCGAGCCAATTAAATTGTTAAAGGCCAAGTTTGAGCCTAAAGGCCGAGTACGAGCCACTAAATTATTAAAGGCCGAGTACGAGCCATTAAATTGTTAAAGGCCAAGTTTGAGCCTAAAGGCCGAGTACGAGCCATTAAATTGCTAAAGGCCGAGTACGAGCCATTAAATTGATTAAGGCCAAGTTTGAGCCTAAAGGCCGAGTACGAGCCATTAAAATGTTTAAGGCCAAGTTTGAGCCTAAAGGCCGAGTACGAGCCATTAAATTGTTTAAGGCCAAGTTTGATCCTAAAGGCCGAGTACGAGCCATTAAATTGCTAAAGGCCGAGTTCGAGTCATTTAAATCATTAAGGCCAAGTTTGAGCCTAAAGGCCGAGTTCGAGCTGTTTAAATCATTAAGGCCAAGTTTGAGTACAAGCCATTAAATTGATAAAGGCCGAGTTCGAGCCATTTAAATCATTAAGGCCAAGTTTGAGCCTAAAGGCCGAGTACGAGCCATTAAAATGTTTAAGGCCAAGTTTAAGGTCGAGTACGAGCCATTAAATTGTTTAAGGCCAAGTTTGAGCCTAAAGACCGAGTACGAGCCATTAAAATGTTTAAGGCCAAGTCTGAGCCTACAAGCCGAGTTCGAGCTATTTAATTATTAAGACCGATTTCGAGCCATGAAATTATTAAAGAAACCGAGTACAATGCTGAAATTGAAAACAAGGCAGAATTCAAGTATTAAAAATACTACAACTTAGCTACAAAGCTGAGATTGAAAATAAGGCCGAGCCGACCTCAAAATCCTCGGAACTGGAGTAAGACCAAGTGGCCAGAACATTCTGGGTCTAGGAGTAGGAGCCATTAGTCCTCCCACTCGGATGCCCCAACCTTCCGTCAGTAGAGGAAGTAATCACTTCCTGAGAAAGCTGGAAGACGAGGTGCTCGGCCAGCTTCGGGAAGAGATGGTTGCTACCCCTTTTTCCACTCCCGAAGACTGCTATTCTCCCAGTTAACATCCTTTTTTAACAGGATTAAATCACGAAAGGAATTCTGGATCCCATCTCCCAATTACACCCTTTTTTGGCAGCTATAGAGCTCAAAAAAGGATGTTAACTGGGAGAGAGGAACGTAAACCCCTAGCATTATTATCAAGAGAATTACTCGGGTCAAGAAACAAAAAGACGAACTTTGCTGATTGGAAAGGTGAAGAATGGAGAAGTGAAGCAAACAAACAGCCCTATTTATAAGGGGGAATAAGGTGGAACAAAAGGAGATATTTATAGCTGCTACGGTTGATGATGCGATGCGATCAACGGTCCACGTTCTTTGAAATAAAAAATGAAAAGGAGCGCGACTTTTAATTTTCCCCTCATTAAATGAGCGCGGAACTCTAGGGTTACTCACCCATAACATGCAGCAGAAGGATGAAGGGAAATGATTGCCTTCTCTGACAAAAAGGGGAGGAGGAAGGTTCGGTTGAAATGACAGTTTAAAACACGGAAGGCCGAAGTATAAGCTCGGTTTAATACTTGTCAGCTCTTTCGCTTATTTAAGCTCAGAGCTCGGGGGGCTTGTGTACTGGCCGAAAATATAAGGCCGAGGACTTGTTAATACACTGGACTGGTCGAACTTACTCTTATAAATGGGCCTTGACCCGAACTCCTCCAAAGCCGAAGACCTGTTAAGGCACTTGACACCCGAGGATAAATACTCGGGCCTATTCCATAATAGACTGCGGATGAAGATACCTCGGTCCCGAGCAATCCAGTCATAACTGACTGAGCCAAATATCTCTCCGTATAACTCGGAGCCTGATCCTAATATTTCTCCGTATAACTCGGAGCCTGATCCTAATATCTAGTTATGATAGCAACACAATTCTATCAGATACGATCTCAATAACAGTCCAACTAAAACTGTTATACCTAGAGATCTCTATAAATAGGGGGACCAACCCCCTCACTTAGAACTATGTAGCTTTGATTCCCACTTGGGATACGTAGGAGCAGAATACCAATTCTGTCAAGCTATTCCATAAACACTCCCACAGAGTCTCACCGGACGAGTATCTCATATTCGAGGTATTTGGACGGAACAACATTCTTCTGATATTTCAATCTTTCTAAAGAACCCAGCCATCTTAACCTTGTTAAGATCAACTAATTTCTAAAGTTTTTGGATTGAAATAAAAAAATTCATTACTTTGCATGATCTCCTGTTGCTGAAATGTTTAAGCAAAGGTAGTTACGTTTAATGTTAGAAAATGTTTCTCTGTAGTTTGTAGAATGCAATTTCACAGGTGGCTAGGTTTATCAGCCAATATATGTTAATATTGTTTTCTTTCAATTGCGTGAATGCCCCATTCTTCTTGCAGGCGGCGTTGCCGAATGACCTAACAGAGAAGAAAAAAGAAAGGGGTGGCGTGGGAAAGAGAGGGGAAACAGAGACTGTCACGTGACCTTTTTCTATTTTTTCAAAAAAAAATTATATTAAAATATTTTCGGCCGATGGATTAATCAATTTTAACTATCAAGACTTGATGAAAGTATCTTGATTTACTACTGGTGTCAATGGATCATGCCTCGCACGTGTGTGTGTGTATATATATATATATATATATATATATCAACTTATTAAAAAAAATAGAGACATCAATTTCTTATTTCGTATATAGCACTCAAAATTTTAGGGACGAATCCGACCAAACACTCTTATGACTTCTATATTCAACAATGGTGATTTCGGCTTTAAAAATCTTTTCGCTGGAGCTTCTTTACAAAGGAAACTCGCAAACTAATTGAAGCTATTTGAGTATAAGAACAGGAAAGACATTTTCACAAGTAAAAGTACACAAGAACATGAGAAAAAACATTACATAAAACAGCTAATAAGAAGCGAAGGGAGAGACCATGCATGAATCTAACTATGTATTGCTTTCATCATTTATGCAAAGTTGCTATGCTGGGAAAATAATCCGAGATTAGAGAGATTGTACTGGTGACAAGTTGGTTGGAGCATCAAATGTATACATTTCAAGATCAATTAGCCTGTTGAAAGCTGTAACTGATCAACCGAGAGTCAAATTTACCTTTCCACGATAACAATTAACATTTTCATTGATTGGTATTTCTAGAAGTTGATGATAAGATAATGTTTCTTTCTCTTTTGGTTTTACCAGACCGTTAAATCTTAATTAATTGTCGGTGATAACCATTACCTAACTTTACCAAACCAGAGCTACTGCGTTCCACTTATGGTTCATCATAGCCCATGATCACGCACGCTTTAAGAAACACAAATTATATTTAAACAACAAAATTGGAACACCATATATGTCCCTTTGATTTTTTGATATATTTTTGGAATACGTGTATATAAAGAACATGAAAATATAAGTGAGAGATAGAGATAAACATATACGGTGTCACATGCGATTATCATAACTCTTTAAGAAAATCAAACCCATCATGCTACCTGAATTGGTATAACCGTATGTTGGCACCATAGAAATTAATTTACTTACGGGCCTTTTTTGTATATATATTTGTGATCATAGATGTAAAAGGTTATACCCTGTTCAGCAATAAAGTTGATAGCTACCGATACCCGCAAGCTATCAATTAATTTTCCCTTTACCTGGGATCATGAATGAGCATGTCCCAGGCATAAGTCCGTGTATGTGTTGAATGATTGTTGAATTGAACCAACGCAGGGGTAGGAGAAATGAGACCGAGACAAATTAATGTGATGTTTGAGCATATAAACTTCATCATAAAAATAAAAGTACGCTTTCGCCTACCAAGAGCAACTCTCTTCCCCTTTAGTTCCTTCTCTGTATATAGATTTTAGTAAGAAATTTTATTTACTACGTATGATATTATTTGTTACCTGTTATTAAGATATTTTTTTTATTATCTGTTGTTTTAAATAGATACTTTATCATTAATGTAATCTTTACTCTCTATACTTATAGTATACTTTTTTTTGTAGCGATGTTCCTTTAAAATTGCATGTGACTGTGTTTTAATTCTTATAAGATAATTTTTTTTACTACTGTAATAACTGATGAATATTTATTGGTGTAAATTGTTATTGCTATAATTATTTTTTATGTCTCCTGTGATATTATTTGCTACTCGTTATTACGGGTTTTTTATATTGCATCTTGTTGTTTTAAATAGATACTTTATCATTAATGTCATCGTGACTCCCTGTACTTATAGTATTTTTTTTTGTAGCGGTGTTCCTTTAAAATTGCATGTGACTTTATTTTAATTCTTATAAGGTAAATTTTTTTGTACTACTGTAATAACTGATGAATATTTATGGATGTAAATTGTTATTGCTATTATTTTTTTTATGCCTCCTGTGATATTATTTGCTACTTGTTATTACTGGTATTTTTATATTGCATCTTGTTGTTTTAAATAGATACTTTATCATTAATGTCATCGTTACTTCCTATACTTATAGTATAAATTTTTTTGTAGCGGTATTCCTTTAAAATTGCATGTGACTTTATTTTAATTCTTATAAGGCAAATTTTTTGTACTACTGTAATAATTTTTTTATTATTGATAATAATTGCCTACTGTAAATTGTTTCTTGTGGGGCTTGTATTTGTAGGGAATTGGGGGGAGTGGGTGACGTTAGAAGGGAATTGGGTTGGGGGGACGTGTAGCCCAACTTGGCAGAGGGAGGCGCCAACTGGGGCCTCCACTTTTGGTTTTTGTTTTTTTTTATAAAAATAGGGGTACACCATCTGCAGTGGCGTCATCTGCAGTGACGCCTTTGATTTATTAGATTGAAAAAAAATAAAATATACCACGTGTCCAAAACGACCCCCATTGATAAATAGTTTCAGAATAACCCTAAACTGGTAAATAGTTTCTAAAAGGAACCCAGTTTGGTCAAAAAGCCGGATTTGATAGGTGTTGCCAATGTGAACTATAATAATACCATCCATCAATTATAAATTATTACATCAATAAAAATATTTATTCAAATCATGTAGAGGATGATTTGTGCATAAATTTTTTTGCACTAACAATATATCAAAATAATCATGTACAGTAATTCTAAAAGATGTTTAGATTATAGTTTTATAATGTATGATCACATAATAAAAATATTTAACTTTCACAATAACATATACTACTGATTAATGATTTAAAAATATTTACACTCAATACATTAAAATTAAACTCATAAACTTCGTTAAAACAAAACTATGCTTTCGTTATCAGCTACAACTATTGCTTGATTCAACAGATCCAAGCAATAGAATGCCTTCAATTACTTGTATTGATCACCTGGATAATAAAACAAGTGGTGCCCTGAATTTCTCATATTGATGATTGCCTACACACAAGGAGGGACAAAAACTACGAGTGTGATATGTGACTTAATTAGTTCCAAAAGAAATATAATAGATTTCTGTAGATAAGACAGAGAGCACACTTAGATGGATCACATTGTGTGATGGGACACGATATTAAAGATATCTAGTAGTTCAATCACTAATGAAAAGTAAGTAGTCTGTTTCAGTTTTTTGGACAATCTTTTATGAGTATTAGATTTCCAGACAGGGAAGGGAACACAGGTTCCTTTGAAAACGAAATATAAGTGGACGTGCCGTGTCCCCATCTATTCTAACTTGGAATATAGCACTTTTTTCCTACTATAAGGAAAGGGTATGAAAAAATGAAAATAAAACAGAACCACACACACAGCGCGAAAAAAACCAGTGATAAGATTATCAACAGGCATTGAAAATATAGAGTTATAGACACCAGGGGCAACTGAATAGAGATCACTTGTCTCAAAACGCTGCTTCATTTCCCTTCCTACTCATTCAGATGATGACATGTCATTTAAAAAGTACATAGTTGTATTAACTTTTTAAATGGCACAATCTAATTGGGTATGACAGGAAATAGATCTATCTGGTGTAACTTGAGGCATCCATTTCATAATCGTCAAGATAATGTGTTTTCAACATCAAATTTGGTTTATATCAATCTCAATGTCTTGAATCATTGTTCAAATCAAAACAGATGAATCAGATTTCTCCCATATGTATAAGTCTATGAAAGCATTATTGATAACATTTGAACATTCATATGGCCATGTTTTACCATGATTTTGTCTGGTCGGTGACAGGTGCAGATGCTCTGTGCCTGTGTCAGTTGAAACCGTATGCTGTGCAGGATTTGAATTAGCTAAAGTTATAACTTCTACTTAAGATGAAATATTTTTGAAGGTTGAAATTTGATGCAATTGTTATGAAACTGCATACAATCTGCAGCCTATCATTATGTGTGTAGAATGAAGAACCATATAAAAAATTGAAGGGGATGAGTGTTATTCACGAGATGAACAAGTCAGCAATTCAAAACCAAGACGACATGAAAAAGGGATGCAGTAAACAGAAAAAATGTGAGTAGAAGTGTCCCCTAAGTCTTGGCTAATCAAACCTAGGATGGATTCAAGATCTCATCATAATTAAACCATTACACCAATTCACTTAGCCATTAGTCTTTCCCCCAAAAGCATTTTATCACTTTCCAACATCATATTACAGATGAAATTTGGCAGAGATAACTAAAGATGTTGCTTAATTAGCTTTTAACACCAGGTATAAGTTTAGCCATATGATAAATGGCAAATCCCAGCCAGATCCACAATAAGAGAAATGTATTATGAATAAATAAACATTTAAACTCCATAAATTGAGTTCCTACAATAACATAACATTCAAAATATAAATAAAGGATTTGATTTTGAGGCATTCTATTTTTTATTTTTTTTTTCCTTCTTTATTATTTCACAGAGTATCCCAGCCCAGAGGTGAAATACTCCTACTTTACTAAAACATAATTAATTGATCCCTGATAATACTAAGAACTAGCCATGGCCACTAATAGCAACATGAAGATCCAGAAAAGCATACCAATTCAATTCCTGTTTGCCTGCACACAGATTGCTCTTCCTTCTGGTTTTATTTCTCATCACATTTGATTGTTTGTAAATTAATTTCACTATGATGAAATGGAAATCAATTCTTATTGTGCTGCTCGTTCCTCTTCCCCATTCCATCTCCTTCCCTCTCCTCCAACAACCTCCCAGACTCCTCATCAGCCTGGGCGGTCTTCTTCTGCGCTTCCTTGGCCTTAAGCGCCTGCAATTTGGAGTGGTTATAATAAGCCACACCCAGGAACGCAAGGGCATACCCGAACAAATTGATAGGGGTGACAGTATCCTTAATGACGGACCAAGAGAACGCGATCAACAACCAATCCTTGACGACCCCAGCAACATTCATGGTCAAAGCGGAAGTCTTCCCCACAAGCAAAAACACAGCGAGGTTCAACGCGAAAGCGCATAGAGAATTAGTCCCGAATATAACAAAATCAAAGTGGAAAGTGGAAGTGTCCTTCAACACAGGGTACTCGACGAAGATCCAAGGCACCGACAAGAAGAGGAGACAACAGGGTGCAACATAGTACAAGGAAGTAATAGGATTCAAGGAGATCCCTTTGGATGTGAGGAGGATTTGAATCATGACCAACCTGGTGGCCTCGAAGGCGACGGCGCCGAGCTGGAGGATGACGCCCCAGGTGTCGAAACGGGCTTCGCCGTAAGCGGCGACAGCGACGCCGAGGGAGATGGAGAGCATGTTGAACATGGTGTCGTTTTTGTAGGATTCTTTTCGGAAGAGGACGCCGATGGAGTAGACGGCGACGGGCATGAGGGCCTTGAGCATCTGGATGAAGGAGACGGAGAGGTAGATGTAGGCGGAGTTGGAGAGCCAGAGGGAGAGGGAGTAGAGGGCGCCGATGGGGAGGACGGAGGAGAGGTAGAGGTCACGTGACATGGAGACGGGTTCGACGAGGCGGAAGACGCGGATGAGGAGGAAGGCGAGGAAGGCGCAGAAGGACATGTGGATCATGGTGAGGGAGATTGGGAAGGGCCAGTTGTACATCTTCTTGTCGAGGATGTATTTGTTGTAGACGATTACGGTGAAGGAGAGGAAGATCCATATGGCTACGTAGGTGTAGGAGAGTATGATCTTTTTCAGAACACCCTCGCTCACAGATCCACCTTTTCCCATGGAATTCGATGAATGAATATGATGATGAAGAAGAAGAAGAAGGGGTATAGGGTCTCTCTGTGTGAGTGTGAGTGTCTCTCTGTGTGACTGTGAGAGAGAGAGCAGTGATGATGGATTTGAGTGAATATGGTGGATTTGATGCGGTCAAAACTCAAACACAACAACTGGGCTGAAGATTTTACTAAACAACAAATGTCATCAACTCATTCTATGTCCATTCACCTGCTTCTTCTCTATCTCATTTTTTTCTTCAAAATTAAAATAAAAATGTGTTCCTTACCTTCTTGCCTCTACACCCTTACCTGTCATCTGTTATCATATATATCGCAAAATCAAATCATATTTCTAAATCTCATTCTCTAGTAATGTTTTTAATTACTAAATAAAGGAAGATATTATATCTTCTTATTTTTCCTACTGTATTTATATTTTGTATTTTATGTTTTCTTTATTAAATAGGATATATGAGAACTGTTAAAAGGATGTTTGATTGTTTTCAGAAGATAGAGTCAAACTCAATGTCTGAGATTCTTTAAAAATTAACATCTATAATGTATGATCAATTGATAGTCTACTTCTCTTATTCTCATATTAATTTCGAATTCAAAATTATATTTTATATATGGAATTTGATCAAATAAAAATTAATATCAAATGGGAAGGAATCTTAATCATATAATAGAAATATAAATTATAATTTTTCATAAATTATAGACTGTGTTTATATTATATTTTACCATCTCCAAAATTGATTTTGCTTACAACTCCTTCTCACATGCTTTGTTCAAAATTGATTTTGACCTCATGCAAACACAATTCCGAACATTGTCCAAATAGGCTAATAATCACATCTCTTAGAATTCATAATAATTACATACGTAGAGATGGTAAACGGGTCTAACCAGTTGGGTCAACCTACATACGAATGGGTTGATCCGTCGGACCAACTTATTTTTAAAAGACATCAAATATTTTATTTAAGTAAATAAAATATTAACATGTGACAAAAATATTATGTTAAATTCAACAATCAGGCTCTATAGTTTTGATCAATTTAGATGTTTTATTCTCATAGTTTTTTTTTAAATTCCAATTCTTAAAATTTCACTAATTTAAATCTTGATCCTTTAAAAATTAATTCTTTTTTTACATTTTTATTATTTAGACATATTGACCCGTCCACCCACCATAAAATATGGTGGGTTGTGTTAAATGAAGAATTTCAAATTCTTGACAGAAATGGTTCCGACAGGATAACAGAAGAATTGAAGGAAGAGTTGTCAGATAACCACCATGAAGAGTCGAATTGTGAGAATGATGATTGAAAAATTGACAGAAGTTGGTATGTCAGACAGATAAAGCCGTCAAGAAAGAAACACATTCGTCACCAGTAAAATTCCCGACGAATATATTCAGCTAACTGACGGAGAAATAGAAGTAACAGAAAAAAGGCAAAAACCCAACTTTCGACAAAGTTGGTAATAAGAATTGTCGGACGGACAATATATAGAAATGGCTAAGTTTTCAAGGTTGACAGCATCAGCAAGATAAGCTGTCAAACAACCAAACCGTGGACAACAAGCAAGTTGGCATAAAGCAATTCAAAGGAATGAGCAGTTATAGAAGTTTACTTGTCAAACAGTTTGAATCTGAAACATAGCAAAACTGCCATACAGGTGGCAATTTTTAAGATAGGAAGTTTTCTTTAGGCAGTTATTTTATATGCTTATAAATACTGTTAATCCCGATGTAATAGAGGAGGTTTTACTTGATGCAATATCCTACATATCTCGATCACACAGCAGATTAAAGGATTGGACTCAAGTATTTCCTCCATCCCTTTTCATTTCCAGTTCAATTTACAATACAGTATTGCTCATTTAATTCCCCTTTACATGTTCTTCTTTACCTTCAGCATTCCTTTCATGTTATTTATTTAAGTTCTTCATTCCTTCCCATTTATCTTTCACGTCTTTTTACTTGCTTTCTTTTAATTTTCTGCACTTTAAATGCTTTCTTTTACTTTTCAACCGTTTAAATACTCTTCTTTATTTGCTTTCTTCCTTTAATTTACTGTCATTTATCTTTCATTGTCATTTACAAGCTTTCAATTATTTTCCTGCAACTTACGTGCTTTCCTTTAAATTTCCTGTTGTTTATTGCTTTCCTTTAATTTCATGTTTCTTTACTTTCTTCTAATTTAACTGCAAATTATATGTTTTCCTTCAAATCCATGTATTTCTATAAATTCAAGCAAGAAGTCACTCTTGTTTAGGCAGACACGCAATATACCCATCCTTACGAGATTACCGCATAACTCGTCCGTCCCTACACTCGTCTGATCTTAAGTTATTTGTGACAAGGATTTTGGACACCAACCAAAAACCAGCGTCAACAAATTGGCACGCCCGGTGGGACGAGTTTAGAGTAACTCGTATAGTGTCAGGAATTTGACATACAAATTTATTTGTATGCGTTTACGAAGCGGAAAGGTGGTTCAAGCATCATCTTTTTCTCAGATTTCTATGAATATGAGTAATGCAAGTGATGCAGGCGTAGTAGACACTAACGCCGCTGTGTCAACAGTGGATGCTATTGCACCGGTTGACAATATTCCTGCAAACGGAGCTAATGCTACTAATGCAGAGGTAAATGGTACTAATGGTCTAGGAATAAGAAGAGGCATTTCTTACGCCCAAGTGGTCAATAGATTTGACGAAGTTGGTCAAGGAACACTCCCGTCACCAACTTCCCCTGTTTTACAACAAGTAAATACATCAACAACTGGATTGTCGTCACGAAGTGTTGTGAGTTCAAATCCAAGAGGGACTACACAGCCCCTCTCACAACCTTTGTATGGGATGTCTTATGGGTCAACAACCGTCAACCCAAATACCCCATTTGCATACATACCATATCCAAATGGAATGACGATGGCTGCCCATACATCTGGACAGGCAAGGCCATCGACTGGGGGGCAAATTCCCAGTCATGCGAATGGAATAACAGGGTCCATGATAATTACCCATTCTCGGTAAGAACAACCGGTAGAAAGACCATATATTTCCCCATTGAGATAACTCCCACAAAGTATTGTTGGTCTGTCGGAGGCTACCTTAGCCAATGTCCGACAACAGATCGATTCTAGCAACCATGACATGGTGAATACATTTACTCAACAAATGAGTACAGTAATTACGCCATTAATGGAAAGCACAAACAATGCATGTTTAGCATTGGAAAATGAGATACGTCGGTTAAATAGAGCCTTGGGTGTTGTAACCCCAGGCGAAAACCAAAATACTGGTAGAAATCTCAATGCAAATGTCAACAGGATTAATCAGCCACAAGTAGAATCACAACTTGACGGAGTTGAACAAGATGACGAGCGGCAACAGCCTCATCGTCGGATTCCTTCGAGATGTGGAAATGTACATATTCTGCGACCAGAGGAAGACGAGGATTTGATCCTAAACCAGGGTGCTGTTGGAGTGACGCGCTGTCGAGCACGCGTCAAAAGATGAGCGGTTAGTAAAAATGTAGTTTAGAATGCAACAACTCGGGTATCGTATCACAAGGACTCTTGTAGTGCTATTATCGCAGAAAATCAGTTTTCTTGGGGGGGTGTTTGGTTTGAAATTGATTGGAAAACAGAATGAAAACAGAGCATAAAAACAGAGCAAATTACGTGATTATCAAATAAGACTAAGACGATCAATCTGCTGTTTCGTTTCCCACTATCATCGGTTCATGTAATTCCATGCCCTAAGCGGATTCTAATCCCTTTTCGATTGTAGCATCGATTAACAAGCGAAACCGATGCTACGGGACATATATTCCTAATTCCGAATTAAGCAAACGGATGAAGCCCTTCGTGAATTAAGCAAACACGAATTGAACGCACGCGAATTAAGCAAACGCGATTGAGTTTAGGAACATAAAATCATCGAAAATAAATCAACACTAATTCGGTACAAACTGAATTAAGCAAACAGAGAATAACGATTAGCATTGAAAGAGAGAAGAAAATTAAATCAGGGATTACAAGACCTCAAGTGTTGGTGGAAGCCGATTACAGCAGATCAACCTAGGGAGATTAGTTCTCCATCAAAAACGCAAAAACAACCAGAGAAATTCGAAAACAAGGATTAGCAAAAGATCCTTCGTTTCGCCCCCTAAACAGCTATTTATAACTTTCAGAAACTGCGCATTCTCGCGAGGCGAGTGGCCTCCCGCGAGGCGAATATTAAAATGGCGCCAGTTTGAATTTGTGTTCTCGCGAGGCGAGTCTTCAAAATCTGGGTTGTCACAGCCGTGATGCCTATCACGGCCAGGCCGTGATTACTTCTGACTTTGGGTGCTTATCTGTCATGGCCGTGATCTTTATCACGGTTAGGCCGTGATGGTCTCTGTCTTCCAGGGGTTTCTCTTCACGCCCGTGATGGGTATCACGGGATGACCGTGATGCTTGCTGACTTCCAGGCTCGCGAGGCGAGCTATAGCTCGCGGGGCGAGGCAGAGAACATGACTTTTCTGGCACAGGCTGGTCCTCACTCTCGCGGGGCGAGTATCTGATCGCGTGGCGAGTGTTTCCAGATTGCAATTTCCATTGTTTCCTTCATTCCTTGGACTCTAAGTCAACCTGAAAACATGAAATAGCCATAAGTGCTTTATTTGACTCAAAAACTGGCTAAATAACCCTAAAACTACTTAAGGGACTCAAAACCTTGCTTGAGGACAATCAAGCCTAATTTGGGTGAAAACGAGATATAATTGGCACAAAACCACGGTCATACTAGTCATAAAACTAGATGAGCCAGAGGCTTATCAAAATACCCCAAACTTGAACTTTGCTTGTCCCCAAGCAAACTAAAACTCAAAACGACTCAAGACTTGGCAAGCTAGAAGGATTTCAACCAATTCCGCAAAAATTTCAAGCAATTCATCAAAACAATTTTCCTTCAATGTTCCCCCCTTTTCAACAATGTAATCCCCACAATCATTTATTCTGAACATCTGAGAATTTCATCATTCAAACAATCATTAATCTAAACAGGGGATCTAAGTTACACACAAGAGGGAGATCACCAAATTCAAACAATCGCCTTCCTCACAAAGGGGTTTAGTGTTCACTCAATCTCTCAGTTTGTCTAGGCTAACAACATTTCACTCAGTTTCACTTTTAAGAGCACTTCCCATGAATTTGATTATCATCTCAAAATGGTTCCCACGGAAAACATGCATGCAACATCAAAAGGTCTTTCAAGGTTGTAATGGGGCCTGGCTAAGGGAAGGATATACAAAGGTACTGGGCTGAAATCCCTAGGAACTAAGAGAGCATGAAGCTGTTTACACATTGAATTTCCTACTCAAGTTCCTATTCTTATTCTTCTTTTTGCCTTGGGTGGCTACAGCCCTTTTCTTCTAATACCCTTCTTGACATTTTGCATTTTTTTTGAAAGATTTATTTTTGCCCTTTGGCTCCAACCTTTATTTTTTTCTTTTTTCTCAATCCCCAACAACACATCATATCCCTGTAGCCACCCCAAACTTAGTTTCTTGCAACAATTCTCTTGCTAAGCTTCCATGCTCTCCTAATCCTAAGATCGGGTTAACATGGTTTTTCCAGATTCAGGCTCATAACATAAGGTCATCATGAAACAATAGGCTAATTAGGCTCAAAGGGGCTAACTAGGGAACATGCATTAGGGACTGGTTCAATTTAGGCCAAGTAGTTAATTCAAATAAAATTGCCTAAATCATTTGATGCAAACATATAGACATGCAAACCATGAAGAGATTCAAGCAAATTCGGGAAAATGCATCTTGAAAGTGATTCACACAATCAAAAACATGTTGGAGGCTCAAATCCTCACCTGGACATTCATGCAAATTGTTTGATCGAGATTCTATCCCTAGTGTGTGCACCCTATCACCCCAAACTTATCATAAATCATGCCATCACAACAAAATATCTCAAAGTTCAGTTTTTTTCAATTTTTCAAGTGGGGATCAATTTCCAAATTTCAAAAACCTAGGGGGAATCATCAACATAAATCATGCCATCAATCTGTGCTAAATCAACAGAACCTACCAAGCTTGCCGACACAAGACTCACACACATGCTCTTAAGCTTCTCAAATTATTCAAGAGCGAAAAGAAAACACAACAAAACACAAAACACAACAAAACAAATGGTTCCCTCCCCCACACTTAAAACATACATTGTCCCCAATGAACAACACAATTATCAAAATAGAGTGAGGGAGAGGAAAGGGTGCTCCCTGATCAGGTTGCAGTATAGGTGGGCTCCCCCAAAGAGAGCTCCTCAACAGTAGCATCCAAAGGTCCCGAGCTCTCATGAAATAGCTTCAGCCGCTGCCCGTTAACCTTGAATGCCCTGTTGCTACCGGCACCTTTAATCTCTACTGCACCATGAGGAAAAACATTAGTAACAACAAATGGTCCAATCCACCTGGACCGAAGTTTCCCAGCCATCAATTTCAGGCGGGAGTTAAACAGGAAAACCCGCTGACCCACAGAGAATTCCTTCCTAGCAATCATCCTATCATGAAAGTGCTTGGTTTTCTCCTTATAAATCCGAGAGCTCTCATAGGCTTCTAGCCTAAGCTCTTCAAGCTGCTGTAACTGGAGTTTCCTTTCAATACCAGATTTTTGCATTTCCAGATTACAGCACTTGACCGCCCAATAAGCACGGTGCTCGACTTCCACAGGGAGATGGCATGCCTTGCCGAATACAAGCCTAAAGGGGGACATCCCTATCGGCGTCTTGAAAGCGGTCCTCTGAGCCCAAAGTGCGTCTTCTAGACGGCGGCTCCAGTCCTTCCTATTCTACCGCACAACTTTCTCTAGGATTTGTTTGATCTCCCTGTTGGAGATCTCGGCCGCCATTGGTCTGGGGATGGTAAGCAGTGGAGACTCTGTGCACAACCCCATACTTCCGGAGTAGAGCCTCCATGGTGCGGTTGCAGAAATGAGTGCCCTGGTCACTGATGATGGCACGAGGTATGCCGAACCTGCAAAAAATATTGGACCTAACAAAATTTACAACAACTTTAGAATCGTTAGTTCTAGTGGGAATAGCTTCCACCCACTTTGAAACATAGTCAACAGCCAAGAGAATGTAAAGAAAGCCAAAAGATGCAGGGAAAGGACCCATAAAGTCGATCCCCCACACATCAAACACCTCACAGAAGAGCATGGGTTGCTGTGGCATTTCACTCTTGCGAGGGATGGCTGTACCTGCTGTCTGACACTCCTTACAAGTCCGATACACCTCATAAGCATCTCTAAAGATGGTGGGCCAATAAAAACCAGAATCTAGGACCTTTCTCGCAGTCCTCTGTGGCCCAAAGTGTCCCCCTACTTGAGAGGCATGAGAAAAGTGCAAAATAGACTCAATCTCATAGTCGGGGACACATCTCCTAATCACCTGATCACTACAAAACTTCCAAAGAAATGGATCATCCCAAACATAATACTTGGCGTCACTCTTTAGTTTGTGGATTTGTGACCTAGTTGCTCCTGTCGGAAAGACACACCAGAACTAGGTAATTCACAAGATCGGCAAACCAAGGGGTAACGCCATGCAATCAGAAAGCTGCTCATCAGGAAAGTCATCCTGAATGGGGGAAGGATCCTCATCCCTCTCTATCCTACTCAAGTGATCAACCACTAAATTTTCAGCTCCACTCTTGTCCTTTATCTCTACATTAAACTCTTGGAGCAACAACATCCACCGAATCAACCTCGGCTTTGCTTCAGGCTTCCTCAACAAGTATTTCGAGCTGCATGGTCAGTGGAAAACAATAACCTTGGAACCTAGCAAATATGATCTAAACTTATCGAGAGCAAAAACAACAGCTAGAAGTTCCTTTTCGGTGGTGGTGTAATTACATTGTGCAGCATCTAAAGTCCTAGAAGCATAGTAAATGACATGTGCGAGACTTGCCTACCCTTTGTGCCAGGACCGCCCCCACAAAGATAGTTAGAAGCATCACACATGAGCTCAAAAGGGAGGGTCTAGTCAGGGGGCTGGATGATGGGGGTAGAGGTCAATGCCTTTTTCAAGAAGTCGAACGCCTTCTTGCAGTTATCATCAAAGCTGAATATGGCATCCTTCTTCAGCAAGTTCGACAGAGGGAGAGCTATCTTGCTGAAGTCCTTAATAAAGCGCATGTAGAAACCTGCATGACCAAGAAAAGAACGAATCTCGCGAACGCAAGATGGGTAAGGCAATGTAGAAATCACATCAATTTTAGCAGGATCTACTGAGATACCCTCTTTAGAAATAACATGCCCCAAAACAATCCCCTGTTCAACCATAAAATGACACTTTTCATAGTTCAACACAAGGTCAGTTTCAATGCATCTTTCTAAAACCAAATTCAGACTATGCAAGCATGCATCAAATGAGGAGCCATATACCGTGAAATCATCCATGAACACTTCCATGCAATTTTCAATAAATTCAATAAAAATGCTAATCATGCATCTCTGGAAAGTGCCAGGAGCATTGCAAAGGCCAAATGGCATCCTCCTATAGGCAAACGTCTTAGGCGGGGCACGTGAAAGTGGTCTTTTCCCGATCCTCCGGTGCAATGTGGATCCGGAAGTATCCGGAAAAGCCATCAAGAAAACAGTAGTGGGATTTACCGCCAGCCGTTCGAGCATCCGATCGATGAACGGCAAAGGAAAGTGATCCTTTCGAGTGGCCTGGTTCAACCTCATATAGTCAATACGAGACTCTCCAGGCTATTCCGGACTCTAGTGGGGACAAGCTCATTGTTCTCATTTCTTACCACTGTGAGGCCAGATTTCTTGGGCACAACTTGCACTGGGCTCACCCAAGTACTATCAGAGATGGGGTATATGATACCCGCATGCAGGAGTTTTGTTACCTCCTTCTTTACAACATCCAGAATCAATGGATTTAGCCGCCTCTGCGGTTGCCTAACTGGTTTAGCCCTATCCTCCAATAGAATCCTATGCATACATCTAGAGGGGCTAATTCCTGGAATGTCAGCCAAGGTCCATCCAATTGCCCTTTTGTGCTTCTTCAAAACCTCCAAGAGTTTAGCTTCCTGGTCAGAGTCAAGGTTGGAGGAAATGATAACTGGGAGTTTTTCATTCCTCTCCAAGTAAGCATACTTCAAATTGCCAGGAAGTGGCTTAAGCTCCAAGGAGGGTGGCGGCTCCACAAATGGTATGTTTGGGGCAGTCGGGCTGTCAAGAATTCCAGCCGAACAGACAGCTTCACTTAGACTATCACCCTGCAAAGTAGAATCAATCTCAGCACAAACAACACAAGGGTTAGTGTTAGTACAGTCAGTACATGAATAAACATCATTAAAATCAGAAATGGATGGAAAATCAGCAACCAAGTCATCATAGGTGTCATCAACAATTTCGGAGAGCAACTCTATTTTGAAAACAGAGTGCTCTTCCAATGGATCCTTCATAGCATCAAAAATGTTGAACCTTGCAATAATGTCACCGAACTCCATGGACATGGTTCCATCATCAACATCTATCTTCGTCTTTGCCGTCTTCATGAACGGCCTGCCCAGGATGATTGGTGATCTGCTTGAATTGGTTTCCCCTGCCATGTCCAGGATGTAAAAGTCGGCAGGGAAAATCAAATCATCAACTCGTACCAACACATCTTCTGCCACTCCCATAGGGCGAGCATTGGTCCTGTTGGCCAACTGAATGGTAAGTCCTGTATGTTTCAAAGGGCCCAGATCAAGGTTGTTGAAAACAGAGGTGGGCATGACATTTATGGAGGCTCCCAAATCCAACATGCAATTGTCGAATTTGCTGTCCCCAATGGTGCATGGAATAGCGAAAGTGCCCGGATCCTTGCACTTCTGTGGCAGTGCCTGAGTTAGGGTTGAAACTGTAACCTTCTTAGGGGCAAGTTTGGGCTGAATGAGGGCTGAAACATTTCGCCCTAAGTTGACTCTCTCATTACCCTTCAACCTCCGCTTGTGGGTACACAAATCCTTCAGAAACTTTGCATACCTTGGAACTTGCTTAATCACATCTAGGAGTGGAATGTTTACCGCCACCTTTCTGAACATATCTAAGATCTCCCTCTCCTTGTCTTCCCCATCAACCTTCTTATTTTTCTGCACTCTTTGCGGGAAGGGAATCGGTGGCACATACATTCTCTCAGCTTCAACAACAACAGAGGGCTCAAGAGTTGCCTCAACAGTTTCTTCATCTTTCTCAGGGGCTCCCTCTACTACTTTCCCGGATCTCAAAGAAATGACACTCACATTGGGATTGGGGGCATTGGGATTCACCACTGTCTGTGCAGGTAGTTGGTTCGATCCCTGAGCTTGTTGTATGTTGTTTATGGATGTGGCAAGCTGTCCAATCTGTGTCCTCAAATCTTGAATGCTAGCATCTGTTCGCTGCTGAGACTGTCCAACTTGCTGCTGAAGCTGGAGATTTTGTGCAGCCATTTGCTTGACCAAGTCTTCTAATGAAGGTCCGGAAGGTGCAGAAGTGGTCACTTGAGGAGGATTCGGTGGTGGTGCCACCGGTTGTTGTTGGGATGAGTTCCCATATCGCAGATTGGGGTGATTCCTCCAGTTGGGATGGTACCTATTTGTGGGGAGGTCGAGAGTCTTTGTCTGGGATTCGATTGTTGCCTTGATTGTAGAGATTAGCTGCATAAGCTTGAGGCATATCAGTGACTGACCCATCCTTCAGAATAGGGCACGTGTCGGTCAAATGCTCAGTAGAACTACACATGCCACACAACCTTGCCGGCTGAACCTTATCCATTGCCAGTTGCTTCACCAAAGAAGTGAGCTCATCAATTCTGGTTTCGAGTGCCTTGTTGGAAGATGAACCTTGGATCTCATTTACACCCCTTGTCTCGACAGAGTTGCTCCTGGTTGTGAACTGCTGGGAGTTTAATGACATATTCTCAATCAATTGCTTGGCATCAGCTGGAGTTTTATCAACGAGCGCTCCTCCACTAGCGGCATCCAAAATATTTCTGTCCATTGAGAGCAATCCCTCATAAAAATACTGAATAAGGAGCTACTCAGAAATCTGGTGTTGAGGGCAGCTAGATACCAACTTCTTGAACCTCTCCCAGTACTCAGCCAATGACTCATTGCTTTGTCTGATGCCACATATCTCCTTTCTGATGGAAGCAGCTCTGGAGGCAGGGAAGTATCTTTCTAGGAAAACCTTCTTCAGATCATTCCAAGTTGTAACAGAATTTGGCTCCAAATAATATACCCAATCCTTTGCAGCGCCTTCAAGGGAGAATGGGAAGGCTTGCAATTTGATATGGTCTTCAGTAATGCCTTCCGGCCTCAAGGGTGTAGAGCAGACAACCTGGAATTCCTTCAAATGCTTATGTGGATCCTCACCTGCAAGACCACTAAATCTTGGCAACAAGTGTATTAAACCAGATTTAAGTTCAAAAGGAGCAACCACACCAAAGATACTCAATACACAACCCATTGTAGTTAACATCGGGGCGCAAGCTGCCTCAATGTCCTTTAGTCACCCATGTTATCAAAAACAGGTTCGAAATCAGAATTACCACTAGTGCTAGCCCGAATTGCCCTACGGCGTGTGTGCAGTGTTCTTTCAATTTCAGGATCAAAATCACACAAGTCAGGACAAGTAGACCTAGTAGCCAGTCTAATTCAAAACAAAACGAAAAAGAAAGCGAGAACAACAAACAAGAGTCCCCAGCAACGGCGCCAATTTGACGCGCTGTCGCGCACGTGTCAAAAGATGAGCGGTTAGTAAAAATGTAGTTTAGAATGCGACAACTCGGGTATCGTATCACAAGGACTCTTGTAGTGCTATTATCGCAGAAAATCAGTTTTATTGGGGGGGTGTTTGGTTTGACATTGATTGGAAAACAGAATGAAAACAGAGCATAAAAACAGAGCAAATTACGTGATTATCAAATAAGACTAAGACGATCAATCTGCTATTTCGTTTCCCACTATCATCGGTTCATGTAATTCCATGCCCTAAGCGGATTCTAATTCCTTTTCGATTGTAGCATCGATTAACAAGCGAAACCGACGCTACGGGACATATATTCCTAATTCCGAATTAAGCAAACGGATGAAGCCCTTCGTGAATTAAGAAAACACGAATTGAACGCACGCGAATTAAGCAAACGCTATTGAGTTTAGGAACATAAAATCATCGAAAATAAATCAACACTAATTCGGTACAAACTGAATTAAGCAAACAGAGAATAACGATTAGCATTGAAAGAGAGAAGAAAATTAAATCGGGGATTACAAGACCTCAAGTGTTGGTGGAAGCCGATTACAGCAGATCAACCTAGGGAGATTAGTTCTCCATCAAAAATGCAAAACAACCAGAGAAATTCGAAAACAAGGATTAGCAAAAGATCCTTCTGTTCTGCCCTAAACAACAATTTATAACTTTCAGAAACTGCGCATTCTCGCGAGGCGAGTGGCCTCTCGCGAGGCGAATATTAAAATGGCGCCAGTTTGAATTTGTGTTCTCGCGAGGCGAGTCTTCAAAATCTGGGTTGTCACAGCCGTGATGCCTATCACGGCCAGGCCGTGATTACTTCTGACTTTGGGTGCTTATCTGTCATGGCCGTGATCTTCATCACGGCTAGACCGTGATGGTCTCTGTCTTCCAGGGGTTTCTCTTCACGCCCGTGATGGGTATCACGGGATGATCGTGATGCTTGCTGACTTCCAGGCTCGCGAGGCGAGCTATAGCTCGCGGGGCGAGGCAGAGAACATGACTTTTC
This sequence comes from Sophora flavescens, assembly GCA_030762895.1. NCBI lineage: Eukaryota > Viridiplantae > Streptophyta > Magnoliopsida > Fabales > Fabaceae > Sophora > Sophora flavescens. The sequence goes on along the minus strand of CM061067.1, from coordinate 31,765,453 downwards.
TGGCACAGGCTGGTCCTCACTCTCGCGGGGCGAGTATCTGATCGCATGGCGAGTGTTTCCAGATTGCAATTTCCATTGTTTCCTTCATTCCTTGGACTCTAAGTCAACCTGAAAACATGAAATAGCCATAAGTGCTTTATTTGACTCAAAAACTGGCTAAATAACCCTAAAACTACTTAAGGGACTCAAAACCTTGCTTGAGGACAATCAAGCCTAATTTGGGTGAAAACGAGATATAATTGGCACAAAACCACGGTCATACTAGTCATAAAACTAGATGAGCCAGAGGCTCCACATTCCGTCAGAATGTTCTAAATCAAAACGTCAACCAAGTTGTCGAACAAGCATTAAATAGGTTTGGTTTTAACATTGGTTATGCCAACCAACCATTTTTTGCATCAGCATTTCCTGATTGGGTCCAACAGGCAGAAATGCCTCGAGGATATAAACTACCCAAGTTGTCGAAACTCTCTGGAGAAAGTGGAGAGTCGACAGTCGAGCATATTGCCCGATATACCATCGAGTTAGGAGACTTGGCCTTGGAGGAAGGATTAAAAATGAAATTCTTCCCTAGTTCGTTAACTAAGAATGCTTTTTCTTGGTTTTCAACCCTAAGGCCTAATTCAATCCACTCTTGGAATCAATTGGAAAGAGGTTTCCATGACCAATTCTTTAGGGGAGACTTGAAAATAGGGTTGACAGATTTATTTGGAATTAAGAGAATGAATAACGAATCTGTTGACGACTACCTGGCTCGATTCCGTCAAATGAGGAGTCGGTGTTTCACCCCTATTCCAGAGGCAGAAATAGTGAAAATTGCTGCCGGAGGTCTGGATTACCATATCAGAAAGAAACTGGTTAACCAACATTTGATAGATCTTGCCCAGTTAGGGGACAAGGTTCGACAGATTGAACAATTAAGAGCTGAGAAGATTTTTAAGCAAAAGAGATTCCTTAAGAGAGAAAGGGTTAATTTTGTCGGATGCAATGAATCCGATGAGAAGAGTAATGATTCTGAAGAGTATGAAGTAGATTATGTCGAACTAAAAAATGGTCCACCTTATATATGTCAAGCTTTGAAGCCCGCAAGGGCCAAAGAAAGAATCCCTTTCATTAATAAGAAAGTATACACATTTGACGTGACCAAGGCCGATCAAATATTTGACATATTACTTAGAGATAAGCAATTAAAATTGTCAGATGATCATAGGCTCTTGAAAGCCCATGAAATTAAAGATCGGAAATATTGTAAATATCATAATACTTTTGGTCATGTGACAAACGACTGTATGCATTTCAGGGATATCATTCAAAAAGGTTTGACAGACGGAAGGTTGAAATTTTCAGACAAGCGACCGGAAATGAAGATTGATACAGAACCCTTCGGTCCTGAAGCTAACAAAGCAGACCGTCAAGTCCCTATGGGAGTAGGCATGGTCAACATCACGGCCGGACAGAATATCCAAATGGACTTGTCAGATCCATTTGATGTTTATCCGAAGCCAGGAGAGCCACTTGTTGACTATATGACACGAAAGAAATATGGGGGCATAATTAAAGTTTGCCCAAGATGTGAAGCGTTTTACGATGAAGTAGCCGCCAAGAAAGCTAGGGGGCAGAAACCACCATCGCATCATCCACAAGATAACCATAGCAGGTTTTCGAACCCAAATAGCCATCTTTGGGTCCAACGATTAATACGAGGAGTCTTGCATTTGCTTGTAAATAGACAGGAAAATAGCCGTCAAGAACACATGCACCACCAAGATCCGACAAAGACAACACTGAGGGCTGGCTTGATCCAACTAGAGGATCAACAAAGAAGACAAATGACAAATAGCCAAAGAACATATGCACCAAGTCAAAATTTGGACAGAACAACACTGGGGGTTGGCTTGAAGAACCAATCAGAGGATCAACAGTAGGTAACTCTGTCAGTGGCAGATTTAATCCTGTCAAGACCAGGACACCCCCATCCAACGTAATGGTGGATCAATGGGTGAGGAATTCAGCCATGACACAGTACCCAGAATTGCAAAAACAGACATGGACTCGGAGAAGTAAGGTCAATGAACGGGGACCACCCTTTTGGAATGAAAATTACCGAAAGGGCCAACTGGCTCAAAATGCTCAGATGGCAGGGCCTGGTCTTTCAGGACCCTCAACTCAATTGGCTATTTCTAAAAGCCAAAAGGGGAGGCTACAAAGACTCCGACAGGCTCAGAAAAAGAAACTTGCCAAACAGGGAGGCGTCATTATAAAAGAGATGCCTTCCCACGATGTTGGTTGTTTGGTTGCTACAACTGACAACAAAGTTAATAAGAGGGGAGATACCAAGATGAAGAGCGTAATAGTGAATCACCCCATGGAAGCTGATGTGAAGAAACCCAGTAATCAGACCAAGCAAAGTAAACCTGCATCCCAGGTTTTCATAGAAAAGAAGACTTCAGGCCAAGCATCCTCACCAGTAAAACCAAGAGGCAAATGGCCTGTCGGGTGAACGAAAATGGAGAAGGTTGCGGGGCTCGAGAAGAAAGTTGAGGCCAGAATAGAAGAGCAACAACTGACTACGTTCAAGCCTGAATGCGATTTAACCAAAGAGGAGTTGTCATTTGATGCTGTCATTGAAGCATTGAATGATCTGAATGATGACATAAACGTCAGTGGAGCCATGGACATGGACGGCCATAATGAGTATTGGGCCGACATCATGGAAGCATTAGACAACTGTGGCGCAGGAATTGTCCGGCCTTTGTCAGATAGGTCAGGGTCAGATGACGAGAGTGATTTAAAAAGAAATCATGGCAGAACAGTCGGAGGTGCATTCCTGGATGAGGATCCAGACAGTGAAGTTATACTAGAGCCTGGAATGAGAATGAAGATAGGTTTGATTTATTTCATCCCGGCAGAATACGAGGGATATTTTGAGTTTGATCCCTCTGATGACGACAGTAATGTCGTCAACAATGCAGGAGACCCAAGTGACCATTGGATGTGTGTTCAAGAAAATTTAGTTACTGTATTCGACAACGTGGCCCAGTTGGAGAAACCTACCGACGAACAGAAAAATCATTTAAGGCCTTTACATGTGAAGGCTATAATTGATGGAAGACCCACCAATAGGGTCTTAATTGACGGAGGCGCTACTGTAAACTTGATGCTTAGAGCGATGTTTAAAAAATTAGGAAAGGATCAGTCAGATCTAATCCCAACTGATATGGTTGTCACTGATTTCAGTGGCAAAACATCTCCGTCGGATGGTGTCACTTTATTAAACATACAAATTGGCACTGTCGAAAGAATGACGTTGTTCGTCATAATTCCAGCCAAGTCAAGCTACAATATTTTGCTTGGCAGGGATTGGATCCACGCTGTAGGGGCAGTTCCATCAACGGTACATCAAAAGGTGATTTTATGGAATGAACAAGATCAAGTGGAGATTGTAGAGGCAGACGACAGTGTTTGCTATGTTCAGCAATCACATATTGACTTCCGGGTGTATTCTCCAAATGTGAAGCCGATAACTACCATTGAAGGGGTTATTAACAAGGATACGTTGGAAGCAAGCCTTCTTAGCCAGTTTGGAGTTACAATACAGGACAAGGCCGACAAGACTCGGCCAGAATCCAATAATGAGTATTGAGACCCACTTGAGAAGATTGTCGGCCTATCTGGCCGATAGAGAAGTACACACTCAAGAGAGTGTATTGGCGGATTGTATAATTGACGACGACCCTTTGGGTTTTGAAAGAGGAGTCGAAGTCAAACAAAATGTGGAAGTAGAGGATCCTCTGGAAGAAATAAATTTGGGGACAGAGGAAAAGAAAAGGCCCATTTTTGTCAGTGCTTTTATGCCAGAGGATTACAAACGAAAACTTGTCGGATTAATAGCAGAGTACAAAGATTGCTTTGCATGGGACTATGACGAAATGCCTGGTTTAAACAGGGATCTTGTTGAACATCGCCTGCCACTAAGGGAGGATTGCAAGCCTGTTAAACAAGCAAGCAGACGGTTTGCTCCAGAGGTGGTACATAAAATCAAAGAAGAAGTACAAAGACTGCTTAAAGCCAAGTTCATACGAACAACCAGGTATGTCGATTGGCTCTCTAATGTAGTCCCCGTTATTAAAAATAATGGCAAGATGAGGGTATGCATAGATTTCAGAAATTTGAATATGGTTACCCCCAAAGATGAATATCCGATGCCTATAGCCGACATGCTTGTCGACTCAGCATCAGGAAATGAGATTTTAAGTTGTATGGATGGCCATGCAGGATATAATCAAATCTTTATAGCCGAAGAAGATGTGTCGAAAACTGCCTTCAAATGTCCAGGAGCAATTGGGACATATGAATGGATTGTCATGCCTTTCGGTTTAAAGAATGCAGGGGCCACCTATCAACGAGCAATGAATACAATTTTCCATGATGTTATTGGAAAATTTGTAGAAGTATATATTGATGATGTGGTCGTTAAGTCCAAGACCAAAGATGACCATTTGGAGCATCTGAGGCAAGGATTCGAGAGAATGAGAAAGCATAATCTAAAAATGAACCCAGAGAAGTGTAGTTTCGGAGTGTCGGCTGCAAAATTCTTAGGATTCCTGGTCCACAATAAAGGAATCGAGGTAGACAAGAATAAATCCAAAGTAGTCATGGAAGCCTCCGCGCCGACAAATAAGAAAGAGCTACAATCCTTCTTAGGGAAGGTTAACTTTCTCAGAAGATTCATATCAAATCTGTCAGGAAGGACAAGAGTATTTGCAGCACTGGTCAAGTTGAAATCAGAACAAAGCTTCATTTGGGAACCTTGTCAACAAGAGGCTTTTGACCAGATTAAGCAGTATCTAGTCAGTCCACCGGTCATGATGCCTGTAGTGCCCCGTCGACCGTTGAAGTTGTACATATCAGCATCAGAGGACACTATAGGATGTTTATTAGCCCAGGATGACGATGACAATGTTGAAAGGGCTGTATATTATCTAAGTAGAGTCCTAAACGATGCTGAGGGAAGAGATAGTGCAATAGAGAAGTTATGTCTAGCATTATATTTTTCTTGTACAAAACTCAAATATTATATGATGCCATGTCATGTATTAGTTATTTCTAAGACTGATGTAATAAAGTATATGTTGTCGAAACCAATCCTTAATGGACGAATTGGTAAGTGGACCATTGCTTTATCAGAGTATTCTTTGCAATACATGCCAGCTAAAGTCATTAAAGGACAAGCAATAGCTGACTTTTTGGTAGACCATCCAGGACTGGATGTGCCAGAAATAAATGTTGTCAGTTTACTACCTTGGAAACTCTATTTTGACGGATCAAGGCATCAAGGAGGTAGTGGAATAGGAATCCTAATTGTGACCCCACAAGGAATTCCTACAAAGTTCATGTTTGAGCTTAAATATCCATGTTCCAACAACGAAGCTGAATATGAAGCTTTGATTGTCGGATTGGAAATATTGATAGAGATAAAAGTACGGAATGTGCATATTTTTGGGGATTCTCAATTAGTCATCAAACAACTCACACAAGAATACAAATGTGTTAGTTACAATTTGTCAAAATATTGTATCGTAGCTAACAAATTGATGAAAAAATTTGATGACGTAATTGTTCAATACATTCCCAGAAATTTAAATCAAGAGGCTAATGAGTTGGCTCAGATAGCCTCAGGATATAAAATATCTCAAAAGACTCTGCTGACACTAATGGAAATCAGAGAATTGCTGTATCCATTAGAAGAAAGAGATATTTTAGTTAATGATGTAATTCTGCCTAATGATTGGAGGTTGCCAATAATCGAGTATTTGGAAAATCCAAATCATAATGTAGATAGAAAAACAAAGTATAAGACATTGAATTACACGATGCAAGGAGGACTTTTATACAGAAAATCTGTTGACGGGACTCTACACAAGTGCCTGAATGAGCAAGATGCTTATCTAGCTCTATCAGAAGTCCATGAGGGCATATGTGGAGCACATCAGGCAGGTGATAAAATGAAATGGGTTCTACGAAGAAGTTTGTATTATTGGCCAACTATGGTTAAAGATTGTATTTTATTTGCCAAGTCTTGTGAACAATGTCAGAAACATGGCCATATACAAAACGTGCCGGCTGGTGAATTACATTCTATTGTCAAGCCTTGGCCATTTAGAGGATGGGCTCTAGATTTAATTGGCCAGATACATCCCGCTTCGTCAAAAGGACATCAATTCATTTTAGTTGGAGTTGACTATTTTACCAAATGGGTAGAGGCAATCTGTCTCAAAACAGTCACCCAACAAAAAGTAATTGACTTCATTGAAAACCACATTATCTGTCGGTTTGGCATACCCCAGACTCTGACAACATATCAAGGGTCAGTGTTTGTCGGAAAGAAAGTTGTGGAATATGCCAGTTCTAGGCATATAAAAATGCTCACATCTACACCATATTATGCACAAGCAAATGGCCAAGTTGAGGCCATAAATAAGATTACTATTAATCTTATTAAAAAGCATGTGGGCCGACAACCTAAAAGTTGGCATAATACCCTTGATCAAGTATTATGGGCATATAGAAATTCACCCAGACAGTCGACAGGAACCTCGCCATATCGTCTAACTTATGGGCACGATCCTGTATTACCTGTTGAAATCAATCTCCAATCCACTCGCATTCAAAGGCAAAATGACCTGCCTACTGACCAGTATTGGGATGCAATGCTAGACGAATTGAATGAATTAAGTGATGACAGATTGATTGCGTTGGAGAATTTGATTCGGCAAAAAGAAAGAATTGCAAGATTTTATGATATCCGAATTAAGTTCAAAGCATTCAAGGTAGATGATTTAGTCTGGAAAGTCATATTGCCCATGGATAAAAGTTGTCGAGAATATGGGAAATGGTCACCTAAATGGGAAGGACCATTTAAAATTGACAAAGTATTTTCTGGAAATGCTTACGCGCTTGTCAATATTAATACTGGCTTGACAATCAAGTCAATTAATGGCAAGTACTTGAAGGAATACAAACCGACGATGTTAGAAGTAAGAATTGACAAATAAAGGAAATGAGTATATTCGTTAAATTGACGATACAATGAAATATTGTCATTTGATGGTAGAAATCAAGTTGTCAATTAAAGCTAATCTAATCTTAGAATACAAGACAGTATGTCAATAACACTTTATTTTCCTTCAACAATGTGGAGGGATAACCCAATCTGTTGAGACTTCATTCCTCATGTGATGAGATTTAAGTTGCCTCGTTTGTCGAGAATGCATCAAGAAGGGGATAAGCACGAGCAGATGTCACCATCATTTCACTTAGAAGGTTGTTGTTGTTATGATAGTAAAGATGACACCAAAACCTTCCAGGATGAAGATGATGGAACTAGAACGAGATGCACTCGTTCTGTATCAAGATCAGCTTTTCCCCGAATATGCAGTAAGGCCAGCTATGGATGTTACATTGGTTACTGACCTTCACTACACGTTTTTACATTGGTTATTGACCTTCACGAAGGATATGACCATTAAGACAAACACCTTGGATTGAAAGTTTGATATAAAGAAGGTCAGATTCTTGTGAAGGAAGAAAGAAGAATAGGTGGAAACCTGTTGTAAGGGAAAGCATATTATGTGAAAGGTTCGACTATGAAATCGGAGATTTATAGATCTCGTTATTTATAGTTGAACGCAAAAGGCATTTATTGCGATTTGGTTTACCAAAGTTTCGAAACTTATCATGGCATTTATGATGATTTGATAAGGCATGAGTTACGAAGTTGGTTGGAAACATGCAGTCAAATCAAATAATAAATAATTCCACATCTAATCATTAATTAATGACTGTCAAGACCAAACTAAAGGTTGACATGTACAATAGTTACAATTGTCAATTTTGGTCTAAATAGAAGATAATTGACCCCATGCAAGGGAAAGATTAGTTTTGTCGGCAGAAGCTGCTTCATAATCAGTCATGCAATGCACGGAGTTTGCTTGACTACACTTTCAGCTTTTTGGCCAAGTCGGACATATTCATCATCAATAGCTTTGACTCTGTCTTTGCTTTTTTCTAACGCTTTGTCAAACTTGGCACATTTTTGGTCCGTCAATTCAATTTCGCCAACAGCTTTCTTCCGATACTCCATGAAGCTCTCCTTAGTTTGAGTCCCGATGGAAATAAGGTCAAGTTCCTTTTGTTTAGATGATTCAAGATTTTGAAATTGAACTAAAAGATCGTCCTTGGTTTTTTCTTCCTCTTCATAAGAAGGAAATGACAGAACTCATCCTTTCTAATTTCTTTGGAGAGCCGTTCCCAAAATGTCCGAATAGAGATAAAAAGCGAACGACTCGACAAAGGAAGATTAGAATGAAGAGGAGTGATTTCCTTGATGAGTCGAGATAGTTCTTTTTGAATCTTGATATCAGACAGAAGTTCATCAAAAGGATTAGCCAGAAGATCTTGGAGATCATGCATGAGGGTAGTGACTTGAGAGTCACTGGAATCATTTTGAGTCGATGAAGAAGTGGTAGAAAAGGATGACTCTTTCCACTTACTTCGACAAAGATATTGATCCACATGTTAAAGTGTAAGGCCGGTTTGGGATCAGGAGACTTCATAGCAGGAGGTCTGATAGCAGGTGGAGAAGGAATGACAGGAGCTGTTTCAGCCAGCAGGGCCTCCATGTCAATATCTTCATCCGGAATTTCAATCATGACAGAAGTTCCTACTGGTTTATCACTGTTGGAATTGAAGTGACTGAAGTCGGATGATGGGGGCTCAGGGGCACTTCCCGATGAGAGTCAAGAACCAGAAGATTAGCTGTCAAACTCCTAGTATCGACAAAAATACTTCCTGAAGTTCTGTCAGTATGCAGCTCTGAATCAGATACATTCGCTGGCTCAACAGTTGTGAGAATCTCCTGAATGGTCATTGAATCATCAAACTGAGGAGATTTTTTCCTGACATGAAAAATAAATAAAGTATATGCATGTATATAAAGGAAAATGACAGGATTGACGGAAGTACCAGATTAGAATCTGAAGACATCAAGTCAACATCAGCACTCGATTTCTCGGTAACCGGGATAGTCTCAGCAGGTATGCTTTTCTGACAAGAAAAGAAGGCATATGAGCAAAAGGATGTAACTTGATAAATTAGATTAGACTGTTACCTTGGATTGATTGGAGGGCGAAGTGTTGGAGGAACTAGTCATAACATCCTGAATTTTAGAGCCAGTGGAAACTTTGACGGCATCAGATGCTGTCACAATTGCAAGACCCTTGACAGATTTTGATTTCTTGGAGAGGGGGTCAGAAGGAGCCATTTTCTCTTTTCTTTTTCTGGATCTTTTTAACTGAGGATCAGAAACAGAAGCTTTGGCTGGCCGTGAACTTTTCTTGACAGTTTTTGCCACCAAAGGGATGACGGGTTCATCATCGTCTTCAAAAGCTTCTCCCGACAGTACATCAGATTTAGATTTACCAGGGAGAGGTTGATCAAGAGGAATGGCTGTCAATAACGACGTAAATAAGTTGATTGTCAGCCAGAAAGAAAAGAAAAATAAGTTATTTGATAAATGAATACCTGAAATACAATTTAGAATTCTTGAATGGAATCCAAATTCGTCATCAGATTGAAGAAACCGACGAGCGAAGGTAACTGGATTTGGTTTTTCAAAAGGGTCAACGTAAGCACTCTTGCTGTCCAAAAAGAAAAAGTTACCTCCTTTCGACGGTTTTCCTGGGTGTAAATCAGTTAAACCAAAAGGGGCACAAGGAATAGGCACTGGCTTAGGAAAAGGGGCCTTTAAGCTGTTTAAGTATTCCCTGGTCATGTTGGGAATACTCCTATACATGGCAAGCCTTTCAGATTCCTTATTATCATGCTTCCTTTTGGCTTCAACTAAAACACTATTGACATGACGAACCATATCAAATGGTCTCAAAGGATTCCACTTGATTTTATAAAATTTTTCAAAGGCTCGAATTTCTTTCTGAAGTTCACCTTGAGTTTTGGTTGCTGGATCCTGTTCCTGCAGAGGAGAATCATCATTGTTACCCACGGTGTCCTCAATACAACTCAAGCAAGTCTTTAAACTTAGACGGTGGTTGGAGTAGTATTCATCCCACCAGTCAAGAAAGCTTTGAGTAGCTCCGTGGAAGGTAGAAAATGAAATGGGTTGTAAGAAAGTCCCACGAACCTTGTCCGCATCACTGACGTCGACAATATGCTCATATGTTGGGGATTTGACACCAATAAAATTTTCGTCAAGATTTGACGAATAAGGAGCAGGGATAGCTTGGCGGCCAGGGTTGACAAGCAACGGTGTTGGGCAAATGGAGGTAGACTCTATGAGTTCTGAAATTAGGACCATCAACAAAAAGAATTTTCTGACAAGGAAATTTGGTCCAAATGGATTTATTGGATTTAGAGATGGTGGTGCTTAATTTTGTAAACCACTCTGGACCGTATTTCCGGTCGGAAAAAGGAGAAAAATTGATCTTTGAAGAGGTAGATGAAAGTGAATGGAAAATTTTGAAGTAAAACTTGAAGTTCGCAGTTTCATCCCTTGACAAAGACTCGACAGACACATAACAAAGATAGGAGTCATAAGTGTCGATTGTCAAATCTGCGGGAGCTTTATATGAAAATTGACGCTCCAAGACTGCATTTAACCATAATTGGAGAAGCCAAAGGGGCCCCCTCCTATATTGGTTTTCTTTTTATATTTGACGGTGTCAACTAGCATGCTCATGCTATCATAAAGATTGGCTAAGACACATTGTCCTAATGCTACTCTTTTACCAGATGACAAAAGATTGGCTAAAGGAACATATGAAGCGATCAAAGAAGCGTATTTACTACAAAAGACATAAGCACATAGCCAAAGAAACAAAAAGGCTACGTGCTCAGTATCCGTCACAGGATCATGAGCTTCTCTTGTAAAATTTGCTATGTATTTGGAAAAAGAACACTTCGGCACATAGACATCAATTTGATTTTCAATTTCTACCTCAGAATGCATGGTGGGGCCATCTGGACGAAGGCCAGTAATAGCCGACATGTCAAACAAAGTCGGACCCATCATTCCATAAGGAAAATGAAAATTATTTGTTGTTTTATTCCAAAAGAAAACTGATGCTCCTATTAAAGAAAAGTCTACCAGTTTAACATGACGAGAAAGTTGAATGCATTCGAAGATTCCAGCTTCTTCCCATACATTGCGTTTTTCAGCTTGAACTCGGTCAAGCCAACTAATGTAGGCATCGAACCGAGTGGCAGGGGGCAATCTGAAAATCCTATTGCTCTTCTTGAACATATGAATGGGAATATGAGTAAAAGAGGATAAAATAGCTTCATTTGAGCTAGCGGAAGGAAAGGAACTACGTAAACCCTCAGAAATTTCATTTTTGGCTACAAAAGGACCCAAAAATGTAGCAGGAGGATTTAAAGTAACAGAAGGATCAAGAATAGGGTAAATTACCTTGGATTCTTGCCATAACTCAGATTCCTCCAAAATTGGGTCTTGAACCACTACCCTAGGAGGAACGACTGTAGCATGAGGTACTGAGGTCGGCACCCTGGAAGATGTGGCCATGGAAAATTGAATGAGGGAAGAAGAAAGGATTTCTTTTTAAGAAAGGATTTTGTGAGGTAAGAAGAAAAGATCTTTCTCTAGAAAAGGTTTACTAGTGAAGAAGGAAAGATAAAAAGGAGAAAGTCAATACTGATGTGATTGACATTTAAAGGAGAATTGAAAATCTTCGGTTCGAATTCCAAGAAACCTGCGGTGTCATGATTGTCCCTATTAAGTAGGGATGAAATTAAAAGCAAGGTTTAATTAACGGATAAGAACCCGAAATTAAGATGACTGTTGGTGATTTGAAAATTCAAATTTTGCTATTCTTTCGGGCAAAGCCGTCGAAAAGCAAAATTTGGGGGGCATCTGTTAAATGAAGAATTTCAAATTCTTGACAGAAATGGTTCCGACAGGGTAATGAAAGAATTGAAGGAAGAGTTGTCGATAACCACCATGAAGAGTCGAATTCAAAGAGAATTGACAAATTGAAAAATTGACAGAAGTTGGTATGTCAGACAGATAAAGCCGTCAAGAAAGAAACACATTCGTCACCAGTAAAATTCCCGACGAATATATTCAGCTAACTGACGGAGAAATAAAAGTAACAGAAAAAAGGCAAAAACCCAACTTTCGACAAATTTGGTAATAAGAATTGTCGGACAGACAATATATAGAAATGGCTAAGTTTTCAAGGTTGACAAGACATCAGACAAGATAAGTCACAAACAACCAAATCGTGGACAACAAGCAAGTTGGCATAAAGCAATTCAAAGGAATGAGCAAGATTATAGAAGTTTACTTGTCAAACAGTTTGAATTGAAACATAGCAAAACTGCCATACAGGTGGCAATTTTTAAGATAGGAAGTTTTCTTTAGGCAGTTATTTTATATGCTTATAAATACTGTTAATCCCGATGTAATAGAGGAGGTTTTACTTGATGCAATATCCTACATATCTCGATCACACAGCAGATTAAAGGATTGGACTCAAGTATTTCCTCCATCCCTTTTCATTTCCAGTTCAATTTACAATACAGTACTGCTCATTTAATTCCCTTTTACATGTTTTTCTTTACCTTCAGCATTCCTTTCATGTTATTTATTTAAGTTCTTCATTCCTTCCCATTCATCTTTCATGTCTTTTTACTTGCTTTCTTTTAATTTTCTGCACTTTAAATGCTTTCTTTTACTTTTCAACCGTTTAAATACTCTTCTTTATTTGCTTTCTTCCTTTAATTTACTGTCATTTATCTTTCATTGTCATTTACAAGCTTTCAATTATTTTCCTACAACTTACGTGCTTTCCTTTAAATTTCCTGTTGTTTATTGCTTTCCTTTAATTTCATGTTTCTTTACTTTCTTCTAATTTAACTGCAAATTATATGTTTTCCTTCAAATCCATGTATTTCTATAAATTCAAGCAAGAAGTCACTCTTGTTTAGGCAGACACGCAATATACCCATCCTTACGAGATTACCGCATAACTCGTCCGTCCCTACACTCGTCTGATCTTAAGTTATTTGTGACAAGGATTTTGGACACCAACCAAAAACCAGCGTCAACAGGTTGACATTTTAAACTCGTATTCAAGAAATGGACCAATTTTATCTCTTTAGTTTGAAATAAAATTAGTGTTTGGACAATTCACAATTAAGTTTATTTTTTAAATTTGAAATATGAAGTATGCATCTTCTTCCAATGATTCCAGCTTGACAATCCAGGTCCAATTATGCTTAACCCAGGACAAGGAGGATGATGGATATGCACAAACAAATCAATGCTTGGACATGTCAAGTCGTGGATGTCATAAGTATGAGGAAAGCCCTTTATTGATTGATTAATTTTGCTTTCAAAGTACTAACCTTCAAAGGGATGATGGTGAACGTGTTTGCCACTTCAAGTTCAATGGCGCAAATGTTGGGATGAACTCAAGTGTGCCGCGTAGCTTGTTTCCATTTGCTGATAACCTTATTAATTTCCACCATTAATTGCATCCTTTACTTCAACACTAATGGTAATGGTCCTGCCCGTCTGCCCGAGCCTCAAGCTGCTTGAATTTTCTGATAATTTTACAGTTTTTCAATCAATCAATACTTAATAATTCAACTATTACTCCATTTTCTTTACCAAACTTCATTTATTAATTCCGTTGATGCCGTCGTGTGTTTGTTTATCTGCGGCAATATTTTGTCCTCGGTGTTAGGTGAAGATGGTCCATCTTTTCTGTGGGGTGGGTTGGGGTAGGTTGGGGCGGGGCTTCCACAAAAGGCCATTCTTTTTCAATTGAGATTTATGTCCATGGCTCCATTCCCCACTTTTGACATTGACACCGTACCGTACCAGATGCCACATAGGTTGTTGAGTTGCCCTTTCAACTCGGCAAATGACTTTAAAAAAAAAATTTACTTAAAATCTTATAATCTTATATTTTCTTTAATGATATGTTTGGGACGATGGAATGAAATGATTAGTAAGTGTGAAGATTGGTTAGAAAGTATAAATCCGTTGTTTTAGAGTTTATTAAGTAATTGAGTAAGATGATTTATGATGATAACTCAAATTGCTGTATCACATCCAAACCTCCAATCTTTATACCTTCCACATTGGAGGTTTGAGATTCTCTTATTAAACTTTCAAACAATGAAGTAATATACTTTTACTTCTCTACTTCACTCCATTACTAACCACTTTACTAGGAATGGCAACAGGGACGGGCGGGCACGGATAGCACCACCCTCGCCCCTACTCGTGGAGGATAAATCCGCATCTGTCCCCGCCTGCCGCCCACTCGGGTACCCACTGGGTGAGTATTTGCGGGTTTCGCGGGTATTTACGAGTACAGCGGGTACCCATAGGTGTTTGTCAATAGTTATGTTTTTCCTGGAAAAATAAATTAATTCCTTAAAAAAATTATAAAAATATTGCAAAAAATGTAAAATGTCAAATAAAATAAAGATCAACATACTAAAGATACACGGGTATTCAACAAATCATAAAAATCAAACTACACTTAAATAGAAAAAGAGAATCATCACCCCTTGTTACAATTTAACCAAAACAAGTTACAAAAAACACAAGTTCACAACCATCACGGCATCACCCTCGTCCCTCTATTACAATTAACCAAAATCAGTTACAAAAAACACATTATACAACAACTCCAAACAGGCAAACAGCAGGTAATGTTGTGCAGATAAGCTAGCTAATCATGGTCTTCACATTCAGAGGTCCTGTTGGTGGGATTTAGCTCCCCCTTTTATTAGTGATGAATTTTTTAGAAATAGGATGTGTCTTCCATCCTATAGATTTTGTTGATTTTCTTTTCATGGGTAAGGTTCACGTCCCCCTATATTTTTTGTCTTTCCTTTTCTTTCCTTTTATTTAATAAATTTGGGTGTGCTGCAGATGATGGGTAGGGGTTGGGGTGACAACCTAGTTGGGATGCCTTCCCCTATTGCGACGGCGTTGAAGGTTCAAGGAGAGGTAGGTTAGGGTTGAGAGGAGAAGTAACGACGCATGAACTATGTGTGGTGATCTGATTTCTGATATGTTTGTGTCATGATATAAGTAACCTAGGGTTAGTAAGGGTATTTAGGTAACTTCCTTGGCGGGCACGGGTACCTTAGTATACACCCCAGCCCGTGAATAAACGGATAGTGTAAAAAATCATTTTATTTAACCTGCGGGTGCCCGTTTAACCTCCCCGCCCGTACCCGTCACGGGTTTTACCCGCAGGTGAAGATAAAATTGTCATCCTTACATTTTACTCCATCTCCTTTGAAACTCCTAAATATTATAGCCTAAGTTAAAACTCCTTCATTTACATCCCTACTTTGATGCTGATGGGGTCAGATGAGTTGGGTCAATTTCGTTAGGGCTCCAATAATTGCCTAACTTGGCCACAGCCACCCTTCAATTCATTAGTCCAACATCTTCCAGAAATGAAAAACTAACAAACAAACAAATAGCACAATGATTGATGCAAATCCTCCGGACCAACAGAACAATACCCACTCACTCCGGTCAGAGAAAATGAATAAGCAACACCCACGGGCACCGACTGGGACTGGTAGAAGAGATAACTGATGAATGATGGGTCCAACAAAATTTATTAAAGGCTTCTATTTCTTTGTATGATGAGATGAATGCATTATGATTATCAAAATTATAAGATTAATATATGCAGTATTTTTAAGCTGTCATTTGATTATACATTAAATTTTAATCTTAATCATTTACAGGTGATTTTATGATTAGTCTGTAGTCTGTAGACTGACAAGGTCAGCAACTTATACAAAAAAAAAATTTGCCTATAAAAAAACAACTTTCTACATTTTTGTTTTGGACTAAACGACTAAAATTTTATTTCGGGCCATTGATTTTTTGTGCTATACCGTCTTTTGATCTTGATCAATAATAAAAAAACGTATTTTAAATTTTTAATAGTTCGGGATGAGCCTAGACTGATTTGTGATCACTCGAACAAATCCGAGCAGAGCTTAATAGTTGTTGACCATGAAAGCTTTGGGTCGGGCATTCTTGAAAACTCTATAAATCATTAAGTGGTGTGTCTCTCTGTTTAGCATTATTTGTATTAGAAACATAGAAGCTCAACAAGAAGAAGCGTTTGTTAGGATAATTGCCTTCCAAGCAATAGAGCAGGGTTGGACTCCCGGCAAACGCAATTTAAGAAAATGAGAGTACTGAACTCCCAAATAAACTTGATTCTTTTACATCAATTACTTGGCTCAAAAACCCCTCATCTATAGATGTACATGAATGTCACCAGCACTGCAGATGCAGGTTATACATGACATGTTTTTTCCGACGTAGCTGCATATGGATTAATGCTGATCATACACAATAGAAATGTCCTCCGATGATGCTGTGGATGCTTGAAGCCGTAATGCACCTCTAGAGACAAAGTCTGTAGTTGATGCAGAACAAGAAACTGCTACATAAACTCCAGCAGGTCTCATTCCTGGCAATTCCATTAAAGCCTCATTTGGGTTCTGAAAAATGTGCACCACTTTTCTAATCCTTGGCCTTACCATAGAATCAGGATGCAAACATGCCAGCCCAACCATCAATGCCCTCTTAGCTTCTTCCTCATCAAATTGGTTTTCAAGTAGTTTGTCAACACACTCAATCAATGCATCTTGAGCATGCAAACTCCATACATAATCTACCAAACCATTCTCTTCTATAATACATTTTGACCTTCTCCCACATATGACTTCAAGTACCACCATGCCAAAGCTATACACATCTGACTCAGGTGTGGCCTTACCTGTGAAGCCTACTTCTGGGGCCAAATATCCTGGAGTTCCAGCTACATCTGTTGTTACGGATTCTTCATTTTTCAGTAATCTTGCTAGCCCAAAATCGCCTAAATGAGCGGTGTAATCGGAATCCAGCATAACGTTGTTAGGCTTGACGTCTCTATGAACCACGGGGCTTCCACACTCTTCATGAAGGTAAAGTAATGCTGATGCCAATCCTGTTAATATCTTGTGCCTGGTTTGCCAGTTGAGAATGTCCTTGCCTATGAAATGGTCAAGGCTTCCATTTTGCATGTAATCATAAACCAAGAGAAGTTGTTTACCTTCATGGCACCAGCCTTGGAGCTGCACTAAGTTTTTGTGCCTAAGACGCCCTATGGTACATATTTCAGCCAAGAACTCTCTTTCACCTGGTGTAGACAACCAAAGAAAGAAAGGAAAACAAACAAAAAGGTCAAGAATAGAAGATAACCAAATATTGGGCTAAGCTTTTTGGAGATTATGGGTGAAACTATTATAAGTTGCCTTAAAATTGAAACAATGGTCCAATGGGAGATTGGAAAAATTATTGTTTGAGTGTTAAAGTCTTACATCGGTTGATTATATGATTAAAAAATCATTCATAATGACTTGGA
Organism: Sophora flavescens; assembly: GCA_030762895.1. Lineage (NCBI taxonomy): Eukaryota > Viridiplantae > Streptophyta > Magnoliopsida > Fabales > Fabaceae > Sophora > Sophora flavescens. The sequence continues at coordinate 31,747,958 of CM061067.1, read as the reverse complement.
CAACACTTGCACCATGAGTTAGTTTTTGAGTAGAGTTAGTCTCAGTTATTCTAATATGATACTGAGAGCCTATCTAGATGTTGGGTTACTCGCATAGATTTTATCCAGGCTTCATTATTGACCAACATTTTTTACTAGTAACCAGAACATACCTTGTGTAGAGGTTGCTGAAATCTTCTTTATTGCTACAGATTTTGTCGCGGTTTTTGTAGAGTCTGATATGATGATGCCTTTATAAACACTACCAAATCCGCCTCTTCCCAAAAGATTTTCTTTGCTGAAGTTGCATGTGGCCTTTGAAAGTTGTTTGTAAGTGAACATCTTGGGGATGTCTGCAGCAGTCCTTGATAGGCTTTCTATATCATCCTTCTTGTTACCCCCCTCATATCCTTTCTTCCAAGCATCCCAAATAAAAGATACTAAGGTTGTTGACACAAGAAGAAAAACTGGTATCACAATTATCAATGTGGTCTTCGTGGTAACAACTTTACTGGGTTTAATAGAAAGATTAGGTAGTGGCACTGATGTGAATACCCAATTGAGGATTTGATGGCTTTCAGGGAAAGTCTTGCCAGTGGAAGCTGTGAAACCAACATAAACGGAGCTTGGAATTATATCATGTAGAGTAATTGAATGGTTAAGAACACTCTTTAACTGGTTGCCAGTGTATCCCACAGAGACAAAAATCATGTTAGTCCATCCATTGTAGTCAATTTTAACCACAATGTCTCTTCCACTCTTGAGGTCAATGCCAGTGCTATTGAGGCTCTGAGAAGCAACTGGATTTATGAGACTTGTTGTGTCTATACCCATGTGGTTTCCATCTGGATCAAACTCATTCATGTAAGTGTCCATCTCCACAGCTAATTGTCGAAAATCCCCACCTACACAGTACCAATTTGAGTTTTAATTTTCTACAGGTAATTGTGACATGCCATTCTTTTGTTTGGTTATTGGAATGCTCTTGCTTGCATGATTATATGTGCCTCTGTGTGCATACGAAAATTTTGTTCAACTCAAATTCAAAATCCAAATCATTGGGTAGTGTTGGTTAGAAACAGAGGACTCTGAATTAGTATATTCTCCTCAACATATTGATATTAGTTTACCAATAATAATCGATACAGAACACGAGTTCACATCAGGCAGAGGTGGTAAAATTAGAATAAAAGTGTATAAAAATGCGATGAAATAAATAGTAAACAAATTTTGGAAACTGTGTAATGCAAGTTGATATGTGTGTGTAAGTGGGACTAAGATATATCGTCGTCTCATTTTGTTGTACCACATCACGTCCTTATCAATATTCTGTCTCTTTAACATTACATGAATTTTAACTGATGTGACAAAATGGTATTGATGAGTACAGGATATGATATAGCAAAATGAGACAACATATCCTTGTTTATGTAAGTGACATTATTCTTAGTTACCTTGTGTAGACCGATCAAATAGGCCTAGATATGAGCCATAGCTCCCACTTGGTGAGGGCCTGTTATCTGATGCAAATACTAGTGCCATTCCATCACCCGAGCTGGTTGAATTTGTAAAGGGGGTGATCCTAATAGTGAAGGTTGTAGAGATAATTGCTGGCCAAACATGCACCCTATGAGGGTACAGGACCCGACCTATTTTGTTCTCTGTGGAAAATGGTAAGCTTGAATTACTTTGTTGTGGCTCTGGGGTGAGACTTAGATACCCATTGCCCACACTAGCTGACCCCATACATAGCAGTTCACCATTGCTACAACTTTCAGGGTTGAAAGAAATAAAGGTGAAAGTGTTGGCGTCAACCACAGTGCTTGTAGTTGTACCATTTTGGATTAGCAAGGTAAAGAGAAGCAGAAGCACATACATGGTTATGATGATGCTGATGAGAGCTTGCTTAATAAGAGTAAGTAAAATAACCTATTTATTGTGTGCACGTAGTGTTAAGCAATAGATTTTACCTTTTGAATTCTTAAGGAAGCATTTTGGATGAGGAGAGAGTAGCATTCTACGTTTTGTTTGTGTTTGGCTCATGTTTCAACTGAGAAGCAAATGCTAGTTCTTGACTTATTAGAGGGTTTGGTAGGGTCATATAAAGGGACAAACATGAGTGTAAAGTGGAAAGGGAAAACAAGTCCCAATATGAGAACAACAGTTTAACCGTATCTGCACCATGATGCACGAGTCAAATCGTTTCTTTTTTTTCCTTTACTGAATAGTGGTTCCATCTAGATACACTTTGATAATTAGTTATTTTACTAATTATTTACACATTAATTGATATATACAATCATCACATAAATATATGATTAAATGTAAATGATGTGTTGATGGTGTGACTCAATTGATTGTGCAGACTGGGCTTGTGAAGGAGAACCTGAGTACGACTCCTACAGAACATATCCTTAGGGAGGAGCCAAGATTTTTAAATGTGACTAAATAGCCGAGTGGAGATTAATTTCATGACAGGTTCAAAAAATCTAAACTTGTGAGGATACTTTTTGGACCACTAGGAAGCAAAAGGCCTAATTATTGTGAGTTTAAATAAAATGAAAATGGTGTGAAAAAGGATGTACCAGACTACCAGTACACTTTTCCTTCTTGTACCCCATTTGCCGCATAGTGAGACCAAGTTGCTTGGGCCTTGGGAATCATTTTATTTAGGGCGTTGCTTTTTACGTCATATTTTTTTAATACACCACATAATTATTAAAAACATTTTAATATCCCAAAATACCCTCCTCCCCCTGCCCCGTATCTGTGGTTCTTCTTTTCTTTCCATCTTCCACCATTTCAATCATCATCTTCGATTTCCTCTTCCGAGAGAAATATAAATGAGATAAAAAATAAAAAATGAAATAATTATAATTTTAAATAATAAAAATATTTTTGGGAAATTATATTAATCAAATAAAATACAAATATAAAAAATATTGCTTTGATTTTGAATAAATTTAAAAGGAATCCAATGAGTGTGACTCAATTGGTTGTGCAACCTAAACTCATGGAGAGTACTTTGGTTCAAATTCAACCGAACACATCCTTAGAGATGGATGAATAACCTTAATTGTGACTAAGCATTCGAGCGAATATTAGTCCATATTAGTTATTTGGAACAGTGATTTTTCGCACTCAATTTTAATTATTTAATTATTAATTCAAATAAATATTTTTCAATTCCAATTCGTTTTTATTTTTTTTATTTATTAAAAGTGATTTTTCTTATGCTAATTAATCTCTTATTCTTTTATTTGTTATTTCAAAAGCGACCTTTTCTGCTAAGTTTTGTTTTATTTATTTTATTATTATTTTTTAAAATAGTGTCTTTTTCACTCGGTGGTCACTTAATATTTTATTATAAATCATAAACCTTTTAACACAATTTTATATTTCATTATTATTATTATTATTATTATTATTATTATTATCATTTTCTCATAAATTAAATTCATCACACTTTATCATCCTTGTGATCCTATCTAACTCGAGGATTAGATATCACGATTGTCTTCGAAGGATACTTTGAGAAGAAGAAAAAAACAAAATTCATCACATGTATTTGTCTATCGTTATTTTATTATTATTTTTAACAATAACTTTTCTTATTAAATTTTATTTTTCACTATTTTATTATTATTTTATATAGTAAAGTTCTCCACTCATATTTATCTCTTACATTTTATTATTAAGCCAAATGGCGTTTTTTTCAACGTTTTATCAATTATTATTTTATCGTTATTTTAAATATGATTTTTATCAATATATTTTAAATAGTTATTTTTCTAGATATATTTTATCTTTTTAATAATATATTAAAAAGTGAATTACCTACTCAGCTTTATTTTAATTTTTTATTGTTTCAAACAGTGAATTTCCCCTCCCAGTGGTGTGGTGTCTTATTTATTTTATTGTTATTTGAAAAGTTACTTTTTTAAAATTGTACTTACTATTATTTATTGTTATTTTAAATATTTTTGTCATTAATTATAATCTTTAACTATTCTATTCTTATATTCAATTTCATTATCATTTCAAAAAAGGAATTTTTATGTTCAATTTAATATTATTTTATTTTATGACTGTTTCAAACACCGGATTCTTTGTAGTTTTTTGTTTCGTCTTTAATTATTTCATTATTATCATATTAATTTATGTTTTTCTCACTTAAGTTTCATTTCCCATAAAAAAAAAATTCCTAGGGTGTGTATCCCTATGTAGGGATGTTCGAGGATTGGATTGGATCGATTTTGAGTTAAAAAGTCATCCGATCCAATTATGAAAACAACGTGCGATTTGGATTAGATCGGTTTGCTTCCTTAAAAAAATCAGATCCAATACAATCCAATCAAATGTGGTTTGGATTGGATTGGATAATTCGGTTTTTGCCTTACTTTATTTTTTTCCTTATGTCAATATTCTTTCTACTTATTTAATGTGGACAAGAGATAATCTTCGTTTAAGTGAGCTAGTTTATGGTGCAAATACTTATTTTAACATCTTTCTATGTTAGAACATTAGAACCTTTATGAATGGCAGCAATTATTTGTTCCTTATTAACCATCATTTGATTTGATGACGAGTGAGGAAAATTCTAAAGAATTCATGACAAAATTTTAATGTGAGAGTTTTAGAAAAAATAAGTATTGTTATTTTTAAAACGTTCTTTTATGTTAAATATTCTTTTATGTTAATCTCTATATCAACTCTCACTTATCCTATTTTTTCCCTTGAATCGGCTATAAATAAATTGTAGCTAATTATTTTTCAAATTTACTTAATTGGTTTCCAATTTTTCATATTTACTCAATCAAATATATATATGTTGTGCATCAAAACTTTAGCAAAATATAACTTCAAGACATTAATATTTATTTTAAATAGTCTCATATATATCATTTTAACAAAATTATTAAAGAGAATGAGGAACATAAAAGTATGAAAAACAATGCTTAAGTATGAGTAATACTATAATTTAAAAAATAATAGTATATGTATATTGTAGATTGGTTTGGATTGGATTTCACTATGGGATCCAATATCCGATCCAAACCAATAAAAAAAGCGGATTTTTCGGTTTTCGGTTTGTTCGGTTTTCTGGTTCGGCTTTTGCGGTTTAAATCGGTTGATGAACACCCCTATGCGTAGGAATGGCAATGGATAGGGTTTGCATAGATCTAGAGTACTATATGTGAACACTTAATTTTGTCCGGGTATTTTTTTTTTAATTAATATTTTGAAAATAAAAAAAAAAAAAAAAAGAAAATGCATAAAAATTCTCTAAAAAATTGGTTATGTTATTGGCCCAATTTGTTTTTATTACAAGTTGTTTTGAGTGCAAGCCCAAGTGAAAAGATATTTAAATAAAAAAAAAACACACAAAAAAACAAAAAGAAATGTTATTCTAGAAGTTAAATGTTTTGTTCACTGTATTTTCCCCATCTCCACCATAGCTCTCACAAGGCTCAAGGCCTCAAGCAGCTAGCCTCCCATTTATGGGTAATGTTCAGAGAAAAAAACATAAAAATGGAAGTTGAGAGGGACAGAATGAGATTTTACCCTCTTCAACAATCCAATTTACATGGTCCCAAGGTGAAAGTAGAGACTATAAATTTTCTCTACAAATATCAATCAACAAACACAGCAAAAGGGGACCAACCCATTACAAGAGGGCTTCAAGCGTACAAAACAGAGATAGGGCCAAAAGATACATTGCATCATCTCCTTCCTCTCATTCTTCATCTTCTCCAACAGAACCAACAACAAAAACACAAAAAAAAAAAGAAAATCAGAAACAAAAATACCCTTCTCTTTTCTTTTTCTCTCTTTCTTCCTCCTTGCTTCATTTTTCTCTCCTCTGATTCTTCTTCTTCTTCATTCTGCCCTTCATTCTTTTCTTCCTAAACACACCAACAGATCCCTCCTCACTCCCTAACTCTTCTCATCTCAAACCCACACGTCTCCTCCCGCGCACCTGCCTCGTACCACCTCAGTCAGCCGCACCACGCCGCCCACGAACCGCCAGAACCGTGTCTGGACCGCCCCAAGCTCCGACCGCATCCCTGTTCGCGCGAACCAGCCCAGCCGCCACTCCTCCGCACGGTCACCACGAGTTCCAGCCACTGCACGCCGCGCCAGATCCACCTCCGCCGCTCCTCCGCGCGACCACCGCGACCTCCACCACTGCCAGTTGCAGATCCGCGAGCTCGTAGCCGCCGCACCGCCCCACATCAACCCAGATCAGTCGTCTCGAGGCCGTGAACTCGCCGTCCCAGCCAATATCGCGACCTCCGCGGATTCGCCGGAGCATCTCTAGCTTCCTCCTTCCTCTGCGTACGGCCCTTCACCACCTGGGTTGGATTTGTTCCTTTTTTTTTTTTTAGGGGTGTTCATCAACCGATCCAAACCGATTAAAACCGCAAAAATCGAACCAAAAAACCGAAAACCGAACAAACCGAAAACCGAAAAAATCGAAAACCGAAAAAACCGCAATTTTTTATTGGATTGGATCGGATTTTGGATCCTATAGTGAGATCCAATCCAAACCGATCTATTATATACATGTACTATTATTTTTGAAATTATAATATTACTCATACTTAAACATTATTCTTCATACTTTTATGTCCCTCATTCTCTTTAATATTTTTATTGGAATGACATATATAAAGACTATTTAGAATAAATATTAATGTCTTGAAGTTATATTTTACTAAAAGTTTGATGTATATCATATATATATATATATATATATATATATTTGATTGAGTAATCATGAAAATAGGAAAACAATTAAGTAAATTTGAAAAATAATTAGCTACAATTTATTTGTAGCCGATTCAAGGAAAAAAAAAAAGATAAGTGGGAGTAGATATAGAGAATTAATACAAAAGAACGTGTTAAAAATATCAATAATTTTGTTCTTCTCAAACTCCCAAATTAAAATGAAGATTATCTTTTATCCACTATTAAATAAGTAGAAATGACACTTGACATTAGAAAAAAAAATAAAGTATGACAAAAACGGAATTATCCAATCCAATCCAAACCGCATTTGATTGGATTGGATCGGATCAGATTTTTTTAAGGAAACAAACCGATCCAATCCAAATCGCACAGTATTTTCATCATTGGATTGAATGACTTTTTAGCTCAAAACCGATCCAATTCAATCCGCGAACACCCCTACTTTTTTTGGTCTTCCTCTTTATCTGACTTATATGACATGTTTCCTTTAACTTGCTTTGTTATGCCTCGTGATTAAACTAACATGGTTGATTGCATATTTGAGTTGGTTTTTAGGTTGGGCTTATCGTAACTTGTTGGCCCAAGTGAAGTAATTTTCTTCTAAGAAGAACATGTTACTACAAATGCTAATTTTGGGCCTTTCAGATCTGGGTATTGCTTCTTTAAACTAGCATAGGGTTTCACCAACACTGAAGCAAGTTTAGTTTGCAGAAAGCTTTAAAGTGTCTTCCTTTAACGTTGACATTTATGTTTACTGTGAACATCTAAAAATAAAAATACACTGAAATTAATTGGAGTCATGGATGTGGGTTTAAAATGTGTACCATATTTCATCTTGTTTCTAGGAAAGTTTGAATAAAAGAAAACAAAAAATCTTGTAAATATTTTCCATCCATATTTTAAAAATAAAAACTTTTTCCTAAAAATCCTTAAAAATATATAATAAATTTTTAATAAATAAAAATCTTTTTCATTCATGCAATAATTTACAATGTTGATGTATGATTTTTTGTCATCAAGTGTTGTAAAAATTGTAAGGGTTCATCGTATAGCTCTGCTATCTTTAACCATGTGCAAGAGTGAATTCCTTTTTGTATAAAATAATAAACGTTTTTTTTCAATTTACTCTATTTAACAAATTTTATTCAATTTTAGAAAATAAAATCTTTTGAATCCACACAACAATCTACGACGTTGATGTATGATTTTTCATCCTCAAGTGTCGTATGAATTGTAAGGATTTATCGTGTAGCACTGCTATCTTGGACCCTGTGCAAGACTAAATTTATTTCAAAAAATAAAATCCTTTTTTATAAAAATCTTTCCAAAATCAAATCCCTTTTTTCAAAAAGAAATAAAATTAATCAATCAATCAATCAAATCTTTTCCAAGAGAACTACGTGGCTTTGAGTTTCCCATCGCACCCGGGAATACGTAGGAGCAAGATAAATCATCTTGTCGGGCCAAAACTAAATTTTCCTTTTTTTGTGTCTCTTTTTATGTTAAAATAATTAATCAAAAAAATTAAACTTTTCCTTTTTTTACAATAAATTCATAAATAAAAATTATTAAAAATTAAAAAAATATAAGAAATTAAAAATTAAAAAATATAATTCTTTCTTGTAAATAATTTTTGGGGTAAAATAAATATTTAAAAGGTTATCAAAATGTTTTTTGCACAATTAACTTGAGATACCGTTTTTTTAAAACGGGCGATGTAGGGTGTTAACACATTCCCTACTCGTAACCGACTCCCGGACTCATCTCTCTCTTTTTAGACCAGTTTTCCTTAAAATAAATGGTTTTTCCAATGTTTTTTTTCCTAAATAAAATATTGGTGGCGACTCCTCTTTTTTTACCTTTCCTTTTTCGCTGCTCCCGGACGGGACGGTCGCGACACCATATATTATATCCATCTCCATACCCACGTTTTAAAAAATTATCTGTACTCGAACTCATATTTATATGGATAGCAACTTTAATACTCATGTCATTATCTAAGTACTCATATCCACACTCATTACCCGCATTTTAATTGATTATGAAAAATACCCACGTGACGCTTTCAAATCGTGTGAGAATAATAGATATGATAGGAGAAATGTTGCTTTCTCGGGTATCCATTGGCTCCAATAGTGCGGAGATTAATCCATCGAAGCAATGTATAATATTGACAGACTGATCTCTCTCAATCAAGTTTTCTCCAGAAGCAAGAGTTAGAGATTGAATCCCTGACAATTTGTTTAAAGAGTCTGAGCCCGTTAGCACTCGAACCAATAATATGTTGATTTTTCATGGATTATTTTAAAGCGTAACTTTTCATGCTTAGATTTATTTTAATATTTGCGATGTTTTTATTTTATTTCAAAAAGTAAAGTTTTACTCAGTTTCATATGAAAACTTTATTATCATTCATGACAACAATTTTCAGTAAATTCTACTTCTCATTCTTTTATAAATATTTTAAATATGGGTTTTTACAATTTTTTTCTTTTGTTATTTAATTATTATTTTAAAATTTAAATAATGAATTTTTTTGTTAAATCTATCTCCTAGTATTTTTGTATTATTTCCAAACAAAAAATCTTCGGATATATATTATTTTTATTTTATTGTTGCTCTAAATAATATAATGCAATGAACAATGCAATGGACGACATTCATGATTTGGATAAAAAAGTGGCAGCAAGTGAGCAGTAAAAATGAGTAGAAAAGTGAATAATAAATAATACATAGTTTTATTATAAGTATAGATATTTTATTGTGCCACACATATTACCCTCAGGGTGTCATTCCACTATAAAATACACATAATGTATTTTATCAAACAGAGCAACAAAACGAAGAAGGATTATAATATGTGTACTGTGTCTAAGTATATATATGGGTAACTATATAGCTTGTGGCTTTATTTTTATTATTATATTTCTCTCTAGGTGATCATCAAATTTACTCTCGACGTTCATACTTGCGAGCCCAGATGTGTTTCCCATTGATCCGAAACTTTGCAATGTGTTTCCCATTCAGAATCCGATCAATTATTTCCACATCATGCAGAACCATTGTAGCAAACAACACTTGATCACTCATAGTCCCATTCCCCATATTAATAACCTTGATACAATCCCCATAGGTGCATGTAAACATATGCCTTACCTCCTCTTCTGTCACAGGGAAGCCCCTAGAAAACGTTAGGAACATAGTTTTGTCGTCATCTGTAACATCATCGGATGGTCGCATGTTAATCCATATCCTCGTATCAAACAAATCCAGTTCCTCAAAACTTTTTGGTGGTATCGTGAAGGTACCAAATAATGGGTGAGGAAAACCAGGTACAACCATAGGTCTATAACGACTTGGTGGTGCTGTGTTGACACTAACCAAAACACTCTGCAAAATATCAGTGAAAATTCGAGCACAAATTTTATTGAGAACATTTTTAATACCAGTTACAGCAGTGAACCTCTTTCGACGAAAGAACTGAAGAGAGATATCCTTTTGTATTAAGGTTGATGTTAGAGGTAATCCACCACTGGCTGGGATGCGAATATTTTCTAACTCCAAGCACCTCAAGCAAGAAACAGCTTCAATTGCAAGAGCATTGATTAATGGGTCAGAGAGACCAATCATTTTTGAAATAATATTATGGTTACCAATGCTTTCAAGCCAAAGCCACAATGCCATGACAAGAAGGGATTGTGCTGGGTCACGAGCTAGCCTTGTGACAAGGCAAAAGAAGACTTCACGGTCGATTCTGAAATTGGTGGAGCTCATCAACAGATATGGGAGACATTGTGGCCAGTGAGGAGCTTGGAGGTGAGAAACACTACGAGAAGATTGATTATATTATGAGAAAAAAAAGCGCTAATTACGAGGGAGTTAAATAAAATACCATAAAAGATGCCCCAAAATTGGTAAATTTTAACCATTATCCCCCCTCATTAAATATATTAATTGTTTCAAAGAATGAATTATGTTTTATTTTATTTTTTATTATAGAAAATCAAGAAGACATTAACTATATTTTTTATGACTCTATCCTTATTTATTGATATTTCTATTTTTTTAAAAGTAAAATAAGAGTGTTTGTGTTTTACTTTTGACTGGAGTGAGCAGGTAATTTAATCATATAATTATATTTTTATACAAAATTTAAAATATAATATATTTTTTAATTGTTGTGTAAAAACTTTAAATGTTAACTATTTTGAAATAGATGAAGTATTTTTTTATTGGATCTTGCCTACAAGCATTGAATAAAAATAATTAATAATAAATTAATTCAAATATAAAATTTATAAAATCTTCTTATATTAAATGCTTTAATTTTGAATTAATGATTTCTATTTATTGAATGTTTAACAAATTTCATTTAGGGTAGCATCATCCCAAATTTGAGAATTTGTGTTTTAAGTGTAATAAAATTAAGGGTTGGGATAAGGTGCACCACCCACTACACCACTTATATGTGACAAATTTTGGACCAATCAAATTGTCACGTGGGTTTGGTCAAAATTTCAAACTTTCTAGTTGTATTTCTACTGTAGTCAAATATATGAATACAATATATTATAGTATAGTATATATACTCTTTGTATTCACAAATTTAACCCATATTAAAATAATATTTTTTTATTAAAAAAACTGATTATATTACAAAATAATATTTTAATATGAATTAAAATAATGTTCTTTGTCAATAATATTTTGCAATATAATCAATTTCTTTAATCAAAAAATATTATTTTAATATGAGTTAAATTTGTAAATATAAAAAACATATATATTATACTACAATATACTGTATTCATATAGTTTGACTACAGTATAATACAACTAGAAAATTTGAAATTTTGACCAACCTATGTGGCAATTTGATTGGCCCAAAATTTATCACATGGGTGATGTAGTGGGTGGTGTAAAATGTGGATGATGCACCATAGCCCAACCCTAAAATTAAAGGGATTAATTATTAGATACGGTCTTGCCTTAAAGGGATTCATTGCCTTAATCATATGGTCAAATTCTTTTTCATGAAGGTTTAGTGTGAGTGGAGTTTTTCCTCGTATGAGTCTTTTAAGGTAATTACGATAAAAAATAAATATTTTTAATGATGTATCAATTTATAAATAATTGATAGTGTAAAAAAAATTTATACCGATTATAATACATATCAATAAAATTATCATACACAGAAGAGAGAAATGTGAATGCATCGTATTTCCTTTGAAATCACCTACACAAAAGAGAGAATGATGAATGCATCGTATTTCCTTTGAATTCACCTACAAAGGGAGACTCATTTATATCAGTAAAAGATTTTATAAGAAGTAATTACTAATATGATTGAATGCATTTAGTCAACAAAAAAAATATGATTGAATGCATAGAATTTTATTTATGGTGTACTTTAAATGCATAGAGTTTGTGATAGTATATTAATATTAGGAGAATGTTAAGAGTGTCCATAGAGCACTCTTTAAGGAATCAAGAAAAGAAAGTTTTTATGGGGAAGTGATGTATTTAATATTTGAAAAGGTGAAATAGTTAGTTTTTCAATAAAAAAACTTGCTTTTCTTGATTTCTTAAGGAGTGCCCTAAGAACACTTCTTAGCATGACCCTTAATATTATAATAATAATAATAATAAAATTTTCATACGATATTATTAATAACATAAATTTTTTTAAAACCATGACATAGGTACAAAGTATCCACCATCGTTAGTAGTGACTAATCTCCGTCGGAGAACCTGTTGGGTGCATAAGGTGAGTTATCCTCTCCCCCAACCATGTTTTCTCCATACTCGAGATCAGGATTCGAACCCCCTGACCATTTGCTTAAGGTGCACAAGTCCCTTACCACTTGGACCGACCACATGTTGGTTATTAATAATCATACTAATATAAAGGCTGAGTCCTTTTTTTACTGTACATTACACGTGTCAGCACCTCCTTTTTCATTTTTTTAACCAATCCTTTTTTTAATTACTTTTTTTTATAATTAATATTTTTTAAATTTTTTTCCCGATTTGTTTTTTGTTTCTATTTTTTTAAATATTTATTTTTATAATTATTTTTTAAAAAGTTTTTAAATTAATTTTTTTCTAATTGATTTTTTTGTCACATTTTTTATAATATTTATTCCCTAATTTTCTTTTCTATTTTTTTAAACTTTTTTTGGAATTATTTTTTTTCCTAATTTAATTATTTATTTTTTTATAACTAGTTTTTATGATTTTTTAAATATATATTTTTCCTAATTTTGTTTACTTTTTTATAGAATATATATATATATTTTTTAAAAATTATAATTTATTTATTTTTCTAATTTTTTTTAAAATCTATTTCTGTTACCTAATTAATTTTTTTCCTAATTTTTTTAAAATTTTTTCCTAATTTTTTTTTTTGAATTACCCTTTTTTTTAAAACTACTTTTTTCTTTTCCCTTTTAAAAGAATTTTTATAATTAATTTTTTGCTAATTTTTTAAAATATTTTTTCCTAAATAAAAAAATAGAAAAATAAAGAAATTATAAAAATAATTATAAAAAAATTAGATTTTAAAAAAATAAATATTTTATAAAAATTAAATTAGAAACAAAATATTAATTCTATTTTTATAAGTTTTAAAATATATTTTTTTCCTAATATTTTTTATTTTTCAAAATATATATTTTTTCTAATTATTGTAAATTTTTTTATAATTACTTTTTTTCCTTATTTTTTATTTTTTTTGTTAATAATCTTTTTAAATATATTTTTTTCTATTTTTTTATAATTTATTTTTTGTTAGTACTTTTTTTTTCTACATCATTGCCTTTATTTTTTATATTTTAAATAATAAATCTATATCTATACTAATTAATAAGGAGAAATTCTGATTTTAGTGTAGCACAATAGTGCAAGCCACATGTCAAGTTATTGAATTTTTTATTTATTTTCTAAAATTTATATATATTTTTGTTTTAAAATATTTACAATCCGGTAAAGGTACAATGTTTTGGGAGTCAAACACGGCAATCTCTGAATTGACATAAATAGAGGCAGAGCTATTCATATTTTCTAATATATTTTTTGGCTACATCCTTGTCTTTATTTTTTTGTATTTTAAATAATAAATCTATATCTATACTAATTAATAAGGAGAATTGTTGATTTTCTAATAAATGGACACATGTCAGCACCGCATGATTTAAGAGGATTAGTTGATCATTAGTAATAATCAAAGAGTAACACTTAATACATAGTGTTACATTACGTATTGTAATATCATTTTAAAATTAAAAAAAATAGAATTTTTTGCACTCAAATTAAAGATAAGATTGTTTCAAGGGTTTTTATTTTTATTTTTTTTATTTTCTAAAATTTATATATATTTTTGTTTTAAAATATTTACAATCCGGTAAAGGTACAATGTTTTGGGAGTCAAACACGGCAATATCTGAATTGACATAAACAGAGGCAAAGCTATTCATATTTTCTAATATATTTTTTGGCTACATCCTTGCATTTGTTTTTTCTATTTTAAATAATAAATCTATATCTACACTAATTAATAAGGGGAATTGTTGATTTTCTAATAAAGGGACACGTGTCAGCACCACATGATTTAAGAGGATTTGTTGATCATTAGTAATAATCAAAGATGAACACTTAATATATAGTGTTACGTTACGTATTGTAATATCATTTTAAAATAAAAAAATATAGAATTTTTTGTACTCAAATTATAGATAAGATTGTTTCAAGGTTTTTGCTGATCACTTTTGTCTATAAATAAAAAGCCTTGGAGATAAATGAGTACCACCATTATAGGTGGGAATGAAAGGTTGAAGGTAAAGTATGAAATAAGTAAAGAAAATGTTTGACATAGTGGACTTAATTTGGGATAGAGGAAATAAAAAGTTTGATAGATATAGAGGCATAATTCAAGTTATTAATGATAACAATGCTATTAACAATAATAGTAATTGATGACCCGTGCATTGCACGGATGCAAAAATACTAGTATAATTTAACGCTTGAGTAAAAGTGTTGATAAAAAATTAAATAAAAGTTGTAATAAACATATAACAATTTGGAATTAATTTTTAGCATTTTATTTATCTATATTTTAGATTTTTTATTAAAATTTTATTAATTTAACTTGCTCAAAATTATAGTTACTATAAAATTGTTTTAAATACAAATTATAGAATATTAAATAACTCGTTAATATCCTTGATAAAATAATCAATAGTTAAATAATAGGACATGTATTCACAAGTTATATTATTCTTTTTAAAACTATTATGTAACATGGTTAAAAAAAAACTATTAATTAAGTTGACAACAACATGACTCGAATTAGTTTTTTTTTTTCCAATAAAAGTTAAGCAATTTCATTATTAATAGAGAACGCAATACATTCGGTAACATCATCACGAATTTGGAGAATAGTAATATATGTAGTCACCCCTAATAAAGAGTGAGCAACTACGTGGACTTTCTTCCTATCAAACTCCACCAAAGAGTTGTTAACATAATATGATAAAAGACTCCTACAATTTGAAATAGCAGCCCTATAATTAGTTTGATCCTCTTGAAGGAGATATAGTACTTCCTCTTTTTGCACCTGGAGTCTGGGAGAGTAACAATAAAATTTAGCTTTCAAGAAATATCCTCCCTCATCACGTGAATTGTGATTGAAGTTGATGCTTCGAGCTACCTGCAAGAAAGGCTTAATGCACTGTCAATTGTCTTCGACTTTATTTAGATAAACTAAAAAAACTAAAGTTAAAAATAGAAAACGACAAAACGGGTCTGACCAATAACACCAAACAAGATATTTGTGGATAGAAACTGTACACATGTTACACATGCCTCGGCAGTTCCAACCAAGGATATTTATAACTTCCGGCAGGCCTGGGAACTAGAACCTGCCAAAAAAAAAATTGGAGAGAAATTGAGAGAAACAATTCATTCATCTTCTTCATCTAGCAGCGACAGACTCTCACAAATGGAGAGAAAAACATAGTTCTCACAAGCATAGAGAAAAAACATAATCTTAAAATTTGGGTTTGGACCTAACTCAACCCTAAAAGCTAGCTTGTAAGGTGAGGGTTGCCCCTTACTTATAAATACTCTTTACTCTTTAGGCCATAAGTTTATAGGATTAGACATCTGCGGGTGGCCCAACGGATCTAGGATAGGCTCTGATACCATGTTAAAATTTGGGTTTGTGCCTAACTCAACCTCAAAAGCTAGTTTGTAAGGTGAGGATTGCTCATTACTTATAAGCACTCTTCAGATCATATCACTATCCAATATGAAACTCCAACACATAAATCATTATTTGAAGATATTTTTATTTAGCTATCACCCTCGGTCTAAGGTTGCATGAGCAGTTAATAAAAAAAATCAACTAATCATAAAAATTGGTAAAAAAAGAGAGAGAGAGAGAGAGTTTCTGCTGTATCCATTAAAAAGGAAGGGTTCTAGTACTCTTAAAACGTGCAACCCTCAAATAATCTCCGCCATGTCCTTCCTCAATACCTACATATATTCTCAAACAACTCGTTCGATTTCGCCTCCCTCTCTCGGATCTTTCAAAACTCCGATCGGATTTGATTCAACTTGTTCTCAGTAAAGTTATAAGGTGGATGGATTGATTTGGAGAAAGAAAATATGGTTTGCACTGATAAGGAAGTTATTGATTCTAACTCCCCTCATTAATATAACATATTAATTATTTTGGTCCCCAAATTTTAAAACAATATAATTTGATCCTTACATAAGGATCAGATTGTCCTAATTTTAAAATTTGGAGACCAAATTTTCAACTTTTTTTTAGGGATTGTATTGACCGAGGTTACTAACCCGGCCACCGAGCTCAAGTACCCGGCCCAGTCCGGAAATTAAAGATAATAAATCAAAGGTAACTTAATTAAAGAAATAAGATATTGATATTAAATCCTGATATTATCTAAAATAACCTTATCTGGTTAAAAGAGATAATATCCCTTAAATTAAGGAATCATATCTCAAAAGAGATATTAAGAGATAAATCAAATCTCTAATCCCTTAAATCAAGGAATCATATCTCAAAAGAGATATTAAGAGATAAATCAAACCTCTAATCCCTTAAATTAAGGAATCATATCTCAAAAGAGATATTAAGAGATAAATCAGATCTCCAAGAGATAGGGGAATCCTATTATAAAAGGAGGAGTACCCCTCATAAGAAAGACACTTTTCACTGAATCCCGGTAACTCTCCCTTAAGCGTATTAGAGGAACTAGCGTCGACCAAGAGACTCTCAGATAGTCCTTGCTCCCTAGTACTCATCCGATACAAAATTAGGGGATCGAGATCACCGCCCCCGCCAAGGGTTGAACTTAGAACTACGTCTGGCTTTGATTCCCACTGGGATACGTAGGACCGGAATATCAGATTCTGTCAAGCCAAATCCTAAAACAACCCCCTTGGTTTAACGTTCTATGGCGAGATTCTTACAAGTAAGATCTCGGCAGGAACATTTGGCGCCCACCGTGGGGCCAGGTAAAACTCTTCCCTGGCCACACATTCACCCTCATTGTCACTTGCTCACTCTTCCAAATTGAGTCATCATAGAAACAACAGAAAACAATTTCGTTTATTTATTAAGGACTCAATCAAGTCCTTCAAAGGCTACGGTAAAATAGATGAACTCGAACACCAAGCCTATAAGAAGAAGACACGGATCATCATGACAGTCTCATCATCATCCTCATCCAACTTGGTACCCCAAACCGAGTTAACCCCCGCCGCGTCCCTAAAAGCGGTTTGCGACGTGACTCAGTCCCCTAACTCGTGCTTCGACGCCATCTCCTTCCTCCCGAACTCCAGCACCACCGACGTCATTATGGAATTCAGGGTTTATCTAGAGCCAGGAGAGACAGAAGTTACCGGCACTTTAAGGATGATGTGTTCGACTCAGCATCATATCATGCATACCATGCATCCTCAACATAACAATGATACCATCCTGTCAAGCTGGGAATGAAACCCGACAATGGCAGAGGGTCTTGTTCTCAGCGGCACCATGCGTGACCACACCGACGAAGTCACCGTCATCGCCACTCTCCTCCGCGCGCAGCCCCGCCATGATCCGGCCATGCCCATGTAGATCGGCCACACGACCACTCCTGCGCCGCTGCACCTCTTCACGCTGCCATGATAAACAGACAGGCACTTCCTCCTTTGACTCATCCAATCAGCTCATCCGGTTTAACTCCGATTTGTACAGTGAGGGAGGTTGCAGTCTAGTGAAGTCTCTTCTTCAACTCAGTTTGTAGCGCTGGCAGGATGGAGAAGGAGAGCTCAGTTGAAGGGAGGTACAGTCAATGGAAGTCGTTGGTTCCTGTCCTCTACGACTGGCTTGTCAACCACAACCTTGTCTAGCCTTCTCTTTCTTGCCGATGGGGTCCTCAACTGGAGGAATTTAAATACAACTGTCATCGTTTCTATCTCTCTGAGTCATAGCTACTTGCGAGGTTGTCAAATCCAGGGTGCAACTGCTGAACATATTCAGTTTAATGAAGAAACACGCTCTCCCTTCGTCAAAAGGTCCAAAACTATCATACACCCTGGCGAGGTTAACAGAATCGGAGAATTCCCGCAATACAATAATATACTGGTCACCCACACTGATTCTCCTCAGGTTTTAAATTGGAATGTTGATACCCAGCCTAATCGCCAAGCCCTTCTGAGGGCTCCTACTTCACGCCGAGATCTGGTTGTACCGACTACTCGGTTGAGTTCCGGCTCCCGACTACTCGGTTGAGCTCCGGCCACCACAGCTCGGCCTCAGAGAGCAGAAGATGTCTTAAAGAGCTCGGTCAGCACGGCTCGGTCTAGGAGAGCTCGACCATAGTAGCTTCAGGGAATGCCTAGATCAGAGGCCGCAAAACACCCAGGTGATATTATTCCTTAAATCTAGCTTAAAACTAATATGATTTGGTATGTTTTACTCCACGCCTTTAATGTTGTGTTATGTAGCATCATATCATGTTATTTATTTGAGCAAAGTGATGCTCGGCTGATACCACTCCCAGAGTCACAAAATTTGCGATTACAAAGTGGTTGAAGCTCCGGCTCCCTTGGAAAACTCACATTCAGCCCCGGCTCCCGAAAGACCGAGCAATCGACCAACCAGGGTCGAAGTCCGAACCTAAAGAGGTGCTAAATCCTAAAGAGGCCAACCGAAGCCTCTAAAGGTGCTTGAATCCTAAGCAGGAGCTAAAACCTAAGGAGGTGCTAAACCCTGAAGAGGCCAACCGAAGCCTCTAAAGGTACTTGACTCCTAAGCAGGAGCTAAAACCTAAGGAGGTGCTAAACCCTGAAGAGGCCAACCGAAGCCTCTAAAGGTACTTGACTCCTAAGCAGGAGCTAAAAACCTAAGGAGGTGGTAAACCCTGAAGAGGCCAACCGAAGCCTCTAAAGGTACTTGAATCCTAAGCAGGAGCTAAAACCTAAGGAAGTGACCGAGCTAAAATCAACCGAGCTGCCGCTGAAACGCCGGACCTAAAGAGGCAAGTGCCTAAAGAGGTGACCGAGCTAAAGTCGACCGAATTGAGGTCGAAACGCCAAGTCTACAACGGTAGAAACACCTTATCGCCTGAAAAGGTATTTCAAGCCCTAAGAAGGTGGGTAAGAACCTACAGGTATATCCAATTCTGACTATTTCGACTAAATCGTGTAACACGATGAAACTAAACGAGTACTAACTTAGAAAGTAAGGTGCATGTCGGTCCATCAATAACCATGGGCCAAGCCCAGAATACATAAAATTTCAAAATCAAAAGGGCATCGCCCAAAAAACGTGTCTACGAATCTACTAATACAAATTCATGAGTCAAGGTCATCCTCGGCATTTGGAGGGAGTGTAGCAGACTGGCCAGGTAGGCCCACTTCACCTTCACCTTCGGGTCCCTCCTCGGCCGCTTTCCCGTCGCTCTCTTCCCCTTGAGATACGGCCTCCTCATCCTCCAGCTCGGACAACAGAACTAGGCCTCCATCTCGGTTAAAATCCTTGTCCACGTCAGCACAGGAGAAGTCAGCATTCGGATTGAAATGCCGAGGCTTCTTCACGGCTCGGGAAAAGCCATTAACATGCTCCCTCATGATAGAAGCCTCGACTTCAGCCAGATCGGAACGGAGCCTCAGATTCTCCCCATTCTCGGATTCCAGCAACCTCCGCAACTCAAAACTGGCTTCCCTCTCGGTGTGAAGCCCTCCCACGACCTTCTGAGGGTTAAGCCGGTCGGTTCTTTCCATTTCCAGCTCGGCCATAAGGGTAGTATTGCCTTCTTTCAGCTCTACCTTTTGGGCTTTCAAGTGCCCGATTAGCCGAGCTTGCTCTTCACACTTCGCCATGGCTTTTTCAAGCCCATCCCCAGTGCGTAAAGTTCGGGCAGCTTCCGCCTTCATAATTTTCATTATTAGAAAGCTCGCGGCTCGAAAAACAGGTAATGGAGGAGACTCAGAAGAGCGTAAGCGACCACAGCTTTCCGGCTCGCATCATGGACCAATCCTAGTAAAAGCCGAGCATATGCTGGCTTAACAACTAGAGAACCCACTATAGGGCCAGAGTTAAAATTGTCTAGCTAAGAACAAAGGGCAGAAGCCCAGAAAGCCGAGGTCGAGCATTGCCCCCTCACACCAAAAAGTCGAGGTCGAGCTATGCTCCCTCGCACTACGCACTGGAAAAAGTCGAAGTCGAACAATGTTTCCTTCCTCGCAATAAAAATCCTAGGAGAAGCTCAACATCTTCGCACCAAGATAAAGTCCACAGCAGATCATGCATGTTAGAGACCCAGGATCCGATGGAAATCCTGGTAGTGTTCAACCAAATAAGCCGGAATCCCAAGTACGACTGGGCTCCGCACAAAAGTCTGAACAGTGCTCGGCCAAGCAAGACGATAACCCAAGAAAGGCTTGGTTCTACAAAAAATAGATTTCCGAGCAATGCTCCCGCGAATCATAGTCCGAAGTCCTCGGCACCAAAAAGCGTGTTAAGACAGGCGGGTTGACATTTAAGCTCTTTCGCTTATTTCAAGCTCGGAGCTTGAGGGGCTAGTAGGGATAAAGGAAGGACATTCTCGGAAATTACAGAGAAAGGATATCCCTTAACCTACAACTCGAAGACCTTGTATGAAAACTATTGAAGATATTAGGAAATTTTATTCTCAGACACACCTTCAAGATCGGGAAAAATAATTCGAGGTCAAGTTTCAAGGTTAGTGGGTATTTCAAAATCCACCAAATAAAAGGATTATGAGCTACTCGAAGAAAATGTTAAGAGATCTCAAGAACTTCAAAAACCGAGCTACATTCGGCAAAAGGCGGGTCAAATTCAAACTCTCAAGATAAGCATCTTGAAAGCATCAAAAGTTAAAGGATGAAATACAAGCACCGAGGTAAATTCCTAATGATCGAGTTTGAACTTGACTCTTCAAAAGATCGGTTCAAGCCTGAATCACTGATAAGTCGAATCTCAGCTACCAGCTTCTAAACTTGTCTTAAACAAAGGTAAGATTGAAGTATCTTATGTCCAGAGCAGGTTACTGGCCGAGATGTGAACCTCAACCACTAAACTCGAGTACTGCCCGAGAGGTATTAGCCGAAGCAAGAGGATCTACGCAAATCCAGTACTCTATCAACACTAAAGCTTTTTCGCTTACTCAGAGCTCAAAGCTTGGGGAGCTTATATACTGATCGAGATGTTAAACTCGGCCACTGAGCCTACCAAACTAAAATATTGGACGAGAAGTAAAGCTAGATCTCCAAACCCAAACAAGTCAAAGGGAAATGATTACTAGACTTGCCCACCAAACCCGCTGAACTTAAGAATTGGCCGAAATGTGAAGCTCGGCAACCTCAAACGAGAAGCTCGGGCTCCCTACTCGGTTGAGCTACTGGTTCGAGCTCAGGCTCCCTACTGGGTTGAGCTCCGGCTTCCAACTGCTCGGTTGAGCTCCGGCTCCCGACCACTCGGTTGAGCTCCGGCTCTCGACTTATTGTTTGAGCACGCAACTACAGCGTAAGCCTCGGAAATGATGCCATGAAGGCCACGCGTCACACAGAGTAACGTCTCTTTTCCATCTCGGGAACCGAGAAAGTATGGCCTCAATAGGAAACGAGTAACCATCCCCACCTCGGCTCGGTACCTCGAAAGCGTCAAGCTCGGTCACCCGAGCTGCTCACCGAGTTGGAGGATGTGTACACATATATAAGGTATGAAGCTCGGCCACTCGCCTCGCCGAGCCGAAAGACCAAAAGGTGAAACCAAGTTCCTGACCTCGGCTCCCACGAAGAAGCTGCCACGCCATTAGCCCAAAGCTTGGGGGGCTTGTGTACTGGGCGAGGTACATAACCCGGCAATCGAAAGCCTCAAGCTCGATCACCCGAGCTGCTCACCGAGTTGGAAGAAGTATATGCATAGAGTAAGAAGCTCGGCCAATCACCTCGTTCTGAAGTAAAAACAGAAAGATGAAACCGAGTTCCTGAGCTCGGCTGACATCATGAAAGCTCTTACGCCTAATTGGCTCAAAGCTTGGGGGGCTTATGTACTGGCCGAGGTTACTAACCCGGCCACCGAGCTCAAGTACCCGGCCCAATCCGGAAATTAAAGATAATAAATCAAAGGTAACTTAATTAAAGAAATAAGATATTGATATTAAATCCTGATATTATCTAAAATAACCTTATCTGGTTAAAAGAGATAATATCCCTTAAATTAAGGAATCATATCTCAAAAGAGATATTAAGAGATAAATCAAATCTCTAATCCCTTAAATCAAGGAATCATATCTCAAAAGAGATATTAAGAGATAAATCAAACCTCTAATCCCTTAAATTAAGGAATCATATCTCAAAAGAGATATTAAGAGATAAATCAGATCTCCAAGAGATAGGGGAATCCTATTATAAAAGGAGGAGTACCCCTCATAAGAAAGACACTTTTCACTGAATCCCGGTAACTCTCCCTTAAGCGTATTAAAGGAACTAGCGTCGACCAAGAGACTCTCAGACAGTTCTTGCTCCCTAGTACTCATCCGATACAAAATTAGGGGATCGAGATCACCGCCCCCGCCAAGGGTTGAACTTAGAACTACGTCTGGCTTTGATTCCCACTGGGATACGTAGGACCGAAATATCAGATTCTGTCAAGCCAAATCCTAAAACAACCCCCTTGGTTTAACATTCTATGGCGAGATTCTTACAAGTCGGATCTCGGCAGGATGGTTTAACGTTCTATGGCGAGATTCTTACAAGTCGGATCTCGACAGGAACAGGGATTAAAATGGGGGTCCTCGAAAAATTTCTGGAATCATTTTGGACCTTTACTCTAGTTACTAATATATGTGTCTGTAAAATTAAATTTTAACTTGGTCTCCTCCAAGAAAACCAACGGCGGAAAACGATAATATGCTACGCCATTAATGATCGTAAAAATTTGATTAACAAATTGTCAACATCAAAACTGATACAAGTATGGACCGTACACTATCAAATAAAACATAGTCAGTGTCAAATAAAACATAGCTTGTGGCTTTATTTTTATTATTATATTTCTCTCTGGGTGATCATCAAATTTACTCTCGACGTTCATACTTGCGAGCCCAGATGTGTTTCCCATTGATCCGAAACTTTGCAATGTGTTTCCCATTCAGAATCCGATCAATTATTTCCACATCATGCAGAACCATTGTAGCAAACCACACTTGATCACTCATAGTCCCATTCCCCATATTAATAACCTTGATACAATCCCCATAGGTGCATGTAAACATATGCCTTACCTCCTCTTCTGTCACAGGGAAGCCCCTAGAAAACGTTAGGAACATAGTTTTGTCATCATCTGTAACATCATCGGATGGTCGCATGTTAATCCATATCCTCGTATCAAACAAATCCAGTTCCTCAAAACTTTTTGGTGGTATTGTGAAGGTACCAAATAATGGGTGAGGAAAACCAGGTACAACCATAGGTCTATAACGACTAGGTTGCGCTGTGTTGACACTAACCAAAACACTCTGCAAAATATCAGTGAAAATTCGAGCACAAATTTTATTGAGAACATTTTTAATACCAGTTACAGCAGTGAACCTCTTTCGACGAAAGAACTGAAGAGAGATATCCTTTTGTATTAAGGTGGATGTTAGAGGTAATCCACCACTGGCTGGGATGCGAATATTTTCTAACTCCAAGCACCTCAAGCAAGAAACAGCTTCAATTGCAAGAGCATTGATTAATGGGTCAGAGAGCCCAATCATTTTTGAAATAATATTATGGTTACCAATGCTTTCAAGCCAAAGCCACAATGCCATGACAAGAAGGGATTGTGCTGGGTCACGAGCTAGCCTTGTGACAAGGCAAAAGAAGACTTCACGGTCGATTCTGTGAAATTGGTGGAGCTCATCAACAGATATGGGAGACATTGTGGCCAGTGAGGAGCTTGGAGGTGAGAAACACTACGAGAAGATTGATTATATTATGAGAAAAAAAAAAAGCGCTAATTACGAGGGAGTTAAATAAAATACCATAAAAGATGCCCCAAAATTGGTAAATTTTAACCATTATCCCCCCTCATTAAATATATTAATTGTTTCAAAGAATGAATTATGTTTTATTTTATTTTTTATTATAGAAAATCAAGAAGACATTAACTATATTTTTTATGACTCTATCCTTATTTATTGATATTTCTATTTTTTTAAAAGTAAAATAAGAGTGTTTGTGTTTTACTTTTACATGACTGGAGTGAGCAGGTAATTTAATCATATAATTATATTTTTATACAAAATTTAAAATATAATATATTTTTTAATTGTTGTGTAAAAACTTTAAATGTTAACTATTTTGAAATAGATGAAGTATTTTTTTATTGGATCTTGCCTACAAGCATTGAATAAAAATAATTAATAATCAATTAATTCAAATATAAAATTTATAAAATCTTCTTATATTAAATGCTTTAATTTTGAATTAATGATTTCTATTTATTGAATGTTTAACAAATTTCATTTAGGGTAGCATCATCCCAAATTTGAGAATTTGTGTTTTAAGTGTAATAAAATTAAGGGTTGGGATAAGGTGCACCGCCCATATTTTGCACCTTATCCATTGATTGGTCCAATAAATATGGGCGGTGCACCTTATCCCAACCCTTAATTTTATTACACTTTAAACACAAATTCTCAAATTTGGGATGATGCTACCCTAAATGAAATTTGTTAAACATTCAATAAATAGAAATCATTAATTCAAAATTAAAGCATTTAATATAAGAAGATTTTATGAATTTTATATTTGAATTAATTGATTATTAATTATTTTTATTCAATGCTTGTAGGCAAGATCCAATAAAAAAATACTTCATCTATTTCAAAATAGTTAACATTTAAAGTTTTTACACAACAATTAAAAAATATGTTATATTTTAAATTTTGTATAAAAATATAATTATATGATTAAATTACCTGCTCACTCCAGTAATGTAAAACACAAACACTCTTATTTTACTTTAAAAAAAATAGAAATATCAATAAATAAGGATAGAGTCATAAAAAATATAGTTAATGTCTTCTTGATTTTCTATAATAAAAAATAAAATAAAACATAATTCATTCCTTGAAACAATGAATATATTTAATGAGGGGGGATAATGGCTAAAATTTACCAATTTTGGGGCATCTTTTATGGTATTTTATTTAACTCCCTCGTAATTAGCGCTTTTTTTTCTCATAAATCATAATATAATCAATCTTCTCGTAGTGTTTCTCACCTCCAAGCTCCTCACTGGCCACAATGTCTCCCATATCTGTTGATGAGCTCCACCAATTTCACAGAATTGACCGTGAAGTCTTCTTTTGCCTTGTCACAAGGCTAGCTCGTGACCCAGCACAATCCCTTCTTGTCATGGCATTGTGGCTTTGGCTTGAAAGCATTGGTAACCATAATATTATTTCAAAAATGATTGGTCTCTCTGACCCATTAATCAATGCTCTTGCAATTGAAGCTGTTTCTTGCTTGAGGTGCTTGGAGTTAGAAAATATTTGCATCCCAGCCAGTGGTGGATTACCTCTAACATCAACCTTAATACAAAAGGACATCTCTCTTCAGTTCTTTCGTCGAAAGAGGTTCACTGCTGTAACAGGTATTAAAAATGTTCTCAATAAAATTTGTGCTTGAATTTTCACTGATATTTTGCAGGGTGTTTTGGTTAGTGTCAACACAGCACAACCTAGTCGTTATAGACCTAGGGTTGTACCTGGTTTTCCTCACCCATTATTTGGTACCTTCACAATACCACCAAAAAGTTTTGAGGAACTGGATTTGTTTGATACGAGGATATGGATTAACATGCGACCATCCGATGATGTTACAGATGACGACAAAACTATGTTTCTAACGTTTTCTAGGGGCTTCCCTGTGACAAAAGAGGAGGTAAGGCATATGTTTACATGCACCTATGGGGATTGTATCAAGGTTATTAATATGGGGAATGGGACTATGAGTGATCAAGTGTTGTTTGCTACAATGGTTCTGCATGATGTGGAAATAATTGATCGGATTCTGAATGGGAAACACATTGCAAAGTTTCGGATCAATGGGAAACACATCTGGGCTCGCAAGTATGAACGTCGAGAGTAAATTTGATGATCACCCAGAGAGAAATATAATAATAAAAATAAAGTCACAGGCTACGTTTTATTTGACATTAGAGGTTTGATTTATCTCTTAATATCTCTTTTAAGATATGATTCCTTGATTTAAGGGATTAGAGATTTGATTTATCTCTTAATATCTCTTTTGAGATATGATTCCTTAATTTAAGGGATATTATCTCTTTTAACCAGATAAGGTTATTTTAGATAATATCAGGATTTAATATCAATATCTTATTTCTTTAATTAAGTTACCTTTGATTTATTATCTTTAATTTCCGGACTGGGCCGGGTACTTGAGCTCGATGGCCGGGTTAGTAACCTCGGCCCTAAAAAAAAGTTGAAAATTTGGTCTCGAAATTTTAAAATTAGGACAATCCGATCCTTATGTAAGGATCAAATTATATTCTGTTTTAAAATTTGGGGACCAAAATAATTAATATGTTATATTAATGAGGGGAGTTAGAATCAATAACTTCCTTATCAGTGCAAACCATATTTTCTTTCTCCAAATCAATCCATCCACCTTATAACTTTACTGAGAACAAGTTGAATCAAATCCGATCAGAGTTTTGAAAGATCCGAGAGAGGGAGGCGAAATCGAACGAGTTGTTTGAGAATATATGTAGGTATTGAGGAAGGACATGGCGGAGATTATTTGAGGGTTGCACGTTTTAAGAGTACTAGAACCCTTCCTTTTTAATGGATACAGCAGAAACTCTCTCTCTCTCTCTTTTTTACCAATTTTTATGATTAGTTGATTTTTTTTATTAACTGCTCATGCAACCTTAGACCGAGGGTGATAGCTAAATAAAAATATCTTCAAATAATGATTTATGTGTTGGAGTTTCTTATTGGATAGTGATATGATCTGAAGAGTGCTTATAAGTAAGGAGCAATCCTCACCTTACAAACTAGCTTTTGAGGTTGAGTTAGGCACAAACCCAAATTTTAACATGGTATCAGAGCCTATCCTAGATCCGTTGGGCCACCCGCAGATGTCTAATCCTATAAACTTATGGCCTAAAGAGTAAAGAGTATTTATAAGTAAGGGGCAACCCTCACCTTACAAGCTAGCTTTTAGGGTTGAGTTAGGTCCAAACCCAAATTTTAAGATTATGTTTTTTCTCTATGCTTGTGAGAACTATGTTTTTCTCTCCATTTGTGAGAGTCCAGCCATTTGCTAGATGAAGAAGATGAATGAATTGTTTCTCTCAATTTCTCTCCAATTTTTTTTTTGGCAGGTTCTAGTTCCCAGGCCTGCCGGAAGTTATAAATATCCTTGGTTGGAACTGCCGAGGCATGTGTAACATGTGTGCAGTTTCTATCTACAAATATCTTGTTTGGTGTTATTGGCCAGACCCGTTTTGTCGTTTTCTCTTTTTAACTTTAGTTTTTTTAGTTTATCTAAATAAAGTCGAAGACAATTGACAGTGCATTGAGCCTTTCTTGCAGGTAGCTCGAAGCATCAACTTCAATCACAATTCACGTGATGAGGGAGGATATTTCTTGAAAGCTAAATTTTATTGTTACTCTCCCGGACTCCAGGTGCAAAAAGAGGAAGTACTAGATCTCCTTCAAGAGGATCAAACTAATTATAGGGCTGCTATTTCAAATTGCAGGAGTCTTTTATCATATTATGTTAACAACTCTTTGGTGGAGTTTGATAGGAAGAAAGTCCACGTAGTTGCTCACTCTTTATTAGGGGTGACTACATATATTACTATTCTCCAAATTCGTGATGATGTTACCGAATGTATTACGTTCTCTATTAATAATGAAATTGCTTAACTTTTATTGGGAAAAAAAAAACTAATTCGAGTCATGTTGTTGTCAACTTAATTAATAGTTTTTTTTTTAACCATGTTACATAATAGTTTTAAAAAGAATAATATAACTTGTGAATACATGTCCTATTATTTAACTATTGATTATTTTATCAAGGATATTAACGAGTTATTTAATATTCTATAATTTGTATTTAAAGCAATTTTATAGTAACTATAATTTTGAGCAAGTTAAATTAATATAATTTTAATAAAAAATCTAAAATATAGATAAATAAAATGCTAAAAATTAATTCCAAATTGTTATATGTTTATTACAACTTTTATTTCATTTTTTATCAACACTTTTACTCAAGCGTTAAATTATACTAGTATTTTTGCATCCGTGCAATGCACGGGTCATCAATTACTATTATTGTTAATAGCATTGTTATCACTAATAACTTGAATTATGCCTCTATATCTATCAAACTTTTTCTTTCATCTATCCCAAATTAAGTCCACTATGTCAAATATTTTCTTTACTTATTTCATACTTTACCTTCAACCTTTCATTCCCACCTATAATGGTAGTACTCATTCATCTCCAAGGCTTTTTATTTATAGACAAAAGTGATCAGCAAAAACCTTGAAACAATCTTATCTATAATTTGAGTACAAAAAATTCTATATTTTTTTTATTTTAAAATGATATTACAATACGTAACGTAACACTATATATTAAGTGTTCCTCTTTGATTATTACTAATGATCAACAAATCCTCTTAAATCATGTGGTGCTGACACGTGTCCCTTTATTAGAAAATCAACAATTCCCCTTATTAATTAGTGTAGATATAGATATATTATTTAAAATAGAAAAAACAAATGCAAGGATGTAGCCAAAAAATATATTAGAAAATATGAATAGCTTTGCCTCTGTTTATGTCAATTCAGATATTGCCGTGTTTGACTCCCAAAACATTGTACCTTTACCGGATTGTAAATATTTTAAAACAAAAATATATATAAATTTTAGAAAATAATAAAAATAAAAATAAAAACCCTTGAAACAATCTTATCTTTAATTTGAGTGCAAAAAATTCTATATTTTTTTTAATTTTAAAATGATATTACAATACGTAATGTAACACTATGTATTAAGTGTTACTCTTTGATTATTACTAATGATCAACTAATCCTCTTAAATCATGTGGTGCTGACATGTGTCCATTTATTAGAAAATCAACAATTCCCCTTATTAATTAGTATAGATATAGATTTATTATTTAAAATACAAAAAAAAAGACAAGGATGTAGCCAAAAAATATATTAGAAAATATGAATAGCTCTGCCTCTATTTATGTCAATTCAGAGATTGCCGTGTTTGACTCCCAAAACATTGTACCTTTACCGGATTGTAAATATTTTAAAAGAAAAAATATATAAATTTTAGAAAATAAATAAAAAATTCAATAACTTGACATGTGGCTTGCACTATTGTGCTACACTAAAATCAGAATTTCTCCTTATTAATTAGTATAGATATAGATTTATTATTTAAAATAGAAAAAAATAAAGGCAATGATGTAGAAAAAAAAAGTACTAACAAAAAATAAATTAAAATAAATAGAAAAAATATATTTAAAAATATTATTAACAAAAACTAAAAAATAAGGAAAAAAAGTAATTAGAAAAAAATTTACAATAATTAGAAAAATAAATATATTTTGAAAAATAAAAAATATTAGGAAAAATATATATTTTAAAACTTAGAAAAATAGAATTAATATTTTGTTTCTAATTTAATTTTTATAAAATATTTATTTTTTTAAAATCTAATTTTTTATAATTATTTTTATAATTTCTGTATTTTTCTATTTTTTTTATTTAGGAAAAAATATTTTAAAAAATTATAAAAAATTTAATTATAAAAATTCTTTTAAAAGGGAAAAGAAAAAAGTAGTTTTAAAAAAAAGGATAATTCAAAAAAAAATTAGGACAAAAATTAATTAGGAAACAGAAATAGATTTAAAAAAAATAGATAAATTAATTAATTATATTTTTTTTAAAAAAAAATATATATATTTAAAAAAAAAACAAATTTAGGAAAAATATATATTTAAAAAATCAGAAAAACAAATTATAAAAAATTAAATAATTAAATTAGAAAAAAAATAATTCCAAAAAAAGTTTAAAAAAATATAAAATAAAATTAGGGAATAAATATTAAAAAAAATGCGAGGAAAAAAAATCAATTAGAAAAAAATTATTTTAAAAACTTTTTAAAAAAGAATTATAAAAATAAATGTTTAAAAAAATAGAAACAAAAAACAAATCGGGAAAAAAATTTAAAAAAATATTAATTATAAAAAAAAGTAGTTAAAAAAAAGGATTGGTTAAAAAAAGGAAAAAGGAGGTGCTGACACGTGTAATGTACAGTAAAAAAAAGGACTCAGCCTTTATATTAGTATGATTATTAATAACCAACATGTGGTCGGTCCAAGTGGTAAGGGACTTATGCACCTTAAGCAAATGGTCAGGGGGTTCGAATCCTGACTCTCGAGTATGGAGAAAACATGTTGGGGGAGAGGAGAACTCACCTTATGCACCCAACAGGTTCCCCGACGGAGATTAGTCACTACTAACGATGGTTGATACTTTGTACCTATGTCATGGTTTAAAAAAAATTTATGTTATTAATAATATCGTATGAAAATTTTATTATTATTATTATTAAAAAAAAATTAACGATGCTTTTCTTGATTCCTTAAAGAGTGCCCTAAAAACACTTCTTAGCATGACCCTTAATATAATAATAATAATAATAATAATAATAATAATAATAATAATAATAATAATAATAATAATAATAATAATAAAATTTTCATACGATATTATTAATAACATAAATTTTTTTTAAACCATGACATAGGTACAAAGTATCCACCATCGTTAGTAGTGACTAATCTCCGTCGGGGAACCTGTTGGGTGCATAAGGTGAGTTCTCCTCTCCCCCAACCATGTTTTCTCCATACTCGAGAGTCAGGATTCGAACCCCCTGACCATTTGCTTAAGGTGCACATGTCCCTTACCACTTGGACTGACCACATGTTGGTTATTAATAATCATACTAATATAAAGGCTGAGTCCTTTTTTTTACTGTACATTACACGTGTCAGCACCTCCTTTTTCCTTTTTTTAACCAATCCTTTTTTTTAACTACTTTTTTTTTATAATTAATATTTTTTAAATTTTTTTCCCGATTTGTTTTTTGTTTCTATTTTTTTAAATATTTATTTTTATAATTATTTTTTAAAAAGTTTTTAAATTAATTTTTTTCTAATTGATTTTTTTCGTCACATTTTTTATAATATTTATTCCCTAATTTTCTTTTATATTTTTTTAAACTTTTTTTGGAATTATTTTTTTTCCTAATTTAATTATTTAATTTTTTATAATTAGTTTTTCTGATTTTTTAAATATATATTTTTCCTAATTTTGTTTACTTTTTTATAGAATATATATATATTTTTTTAAAAAATTATAATTAATTTATTTTTCTAATTTTTTTTAAATCTATTTCTGTTTCCTAATTAATTTTTTTCCTAATTTTTTTAAAATTTTTTCCTAATTTTTTTTTGAAATACCCTTTTTTTTAAAACCACTTTTTTCTTTTCCCTTTTAAAAGAATTTTTATAATTAAATTTTTGCTAAATTTTTAAAATATTTTTTCCTAAATAAAAAAACTAGAAAAATAAAGAAATTATAAAAATAATTATAAAAAATTTAGATTTTAAAAAAATAAATATTTTATAAAATTTAAATTAGAAACAAAATATTAATTCTATTTTTCTAAGTTTTAAAATATATTTTTTTCCTAATATTTTTTATTTTTCAAAATATATTTTTTTTCTTATTATTGTAAATTTTTTTCTAATTACTTTTTTTCCTTATTTTTTATTTTTTTTGTTAATAATCTTTTTAGATATATTTTTTTATATTTTTTTTATAATTGATTTTTTGTTAGTACTTTTTTTTTTCTACATCATTGCCTTTATTTTTATATTTTAAATAATAAATCTATATCTATACTAATTAATAAGGAGAAATTCTGATTTTAGTGTAGCACAATAGTGCAAGCCATATGTCAAGTTATTGAATTTTTTATTTATTTTCTAAAATTTATATATATTTTTGTTTTAAAATATTTACAATCCGGTAAATGTACAATGTTTTGGGAGTCAAACACGGCAATCTCTGAATTGACATAAATAGAGGCAGAGCTATTCATATTTTCTAATATATTTTTTGGCTACATCCTTGTCTTTATTTTTTTGTATTTTAAATAATAAATCTATATCTATACTAATTAATAAGGGGAATTGTTGATTTTCTAATAAATGGACACATGTCAGCACCACATGATTTAAGAGGATTAGTTGATCATTAGTAATAATCAAAGAGTAACACTTAATACATAGTGTTACATTACGTATTGTAATATCATTTTAAAATTAAAAAAAATAGAATTTTTTGCTCTCAAATTAAAGATAAGATTGTTTCAAGGGTTTTTATTTTTATTTTTTTTATTTTCTAAAATTTATATATATTTTTGTTTTAAAATATTTACAATCCGGTAAAGGTACAATGTTTTGGGAGTCAAACACGGCAATATCTGAATTGACATAAACAGAGGCAAAGCTATTCATATTTTCTAATAAATTTTTTGGCTACATCCTTGCATTTGTTTTTTCTATTTTAAATAATAAATCTATATCTACACTAATTAATAAGGGGAATTGTTGATTTTCTAATAAAGGGACACGTGTCAGCACCACATGATTTAAGAGGATTTGTTGATCATTAGTAATAATAAAAGAGGAACACTTAATATATAGTGTTACGTTACGTATTGTAATATCATTTTAAAATAAAAAAATATAGAATTTTTTGTACTCAAATTATAGATAAGATTGTTTCAAGGTTTTTGCTGATCACTTCTGTCTATAAATAAAAAGCCTTGGAGATGAATGAGTACCACCATTATAGGTGGGAATGAAAGGTTGAAGGTAAAGTATGAAATAAGTAAAGAAAATGTTTGACATAGTGGACTTAATTTGGGATAGAGGAAAGAAAAAGTTTGATAGATATAGAGGCATAATTCAAGTTATTAATGATAACAATGCTATTAACAATAATAGTAATTGAGTAAAAGTGTTGATAAAAAATTAAATAAAAGTTGTAATAAACATATAACAATTTGGAATTAATTTTTAGCATTTTATTTATCTATATTTTAGATTTCTTATTAAAATTATATTAATTTAACTTGCTCAAAATTATAGTTACTATAAAATTGTTTTAGATACAAATTATAGAATATTAAATAACTCGTTAATATCCTTGATAAAATAATCAATAGTTAAATAATAGGACATGTATTCACAAGTTATATTATTCTTTTTAAAACTATTATGTAACATGGTTAAAAAAAATAAAAAACTATTAATTAAGTTGACAACAACATGACTCGAATTAGTTTTTTTTTCCAATGAAAGTTAAGCAATTTCATTATTAACAGAGAACGCAATACATTCGATAACATCATCACGAATTTGGAGAATAGTAATATATATAGTCACCTCTAATAAAGAATGAGCAACTACATGGACTTTTTTCCTATCAAACTCTATCAAAGAGTTGTTAACATAAGATGATAAAAGACTCCTACAATTTGAAATAACAACCCTATAATTAGTTTGATCCTCTTAAAGGAGATCTAGTACTTCCTCCTTTTGCACCTGGAGTCTGGGAGAGTAACTATAAAATTTAGCTTTGAAGAAATATCCTCCCTTATCACGTGAATTGTGATCGAAGTCGATGCTTCGAGCTACCTACAAGAAAGTTTCAATGCACTACCAATTGTCTTCGACTTTATTTAGATAAACTAAAAAAACTAAAGTTACGACAAAATGGGTCTGACCAATAACACCAAACGAGATATTTGTGGATAAAAACTGCACACATGTTACCCATGCCTCGTCAGTTCCAACTAAGGATACTTATGACTTCTGGCAGGCCTGGAACCAGAACCTGCCAAAAAAAAATTGGAGAGAAATTGAAAGAAACAATTCATTTATCTTCTTCATCTAGCAGCGATAGACTCTCACAAATGGAGAGAAAAACATAGGTCTCACAAGCGTAGAGAAAAAACATAATCTTAAAATTTGGGTTTGGACCTAACTTAACTCTAAAAGCTAGCTTGTAAGGTGAGGGTTGCCCCTTACTTATAAATACTCTTTACTCTTTAGGCCATAAGTTTGTAGGACTAGACATCTGCGGGTGGCCCAACGAATCTAGGATAGGCTCTGATACCATCTTGGAATTTGAGTTTGGGCCTAACTCAACCTCAAAAGCTGGCTTGTAAGGTGAGGATTGCCCCTTACTTATAAACACTTTTCAGACCATATCACTATCCAATATGGGACTCCAACACATAATACTCAGATAGTAGGAGAAGATGAATACAAAGAGTAACCTCTGGTTGACTCGAATTAGTTAGTGATGCCAGGATTTTAAATTTCGAAATCATTATTTGAAGATATTTTTATTTAGCTATCACCCTCGGTCTAAAGTTGCATGAGCAGTTAATAAAAAAAATCAACTAATCATAAAAATTGGTAAAAAAAGAGAGAGAGAGAGAGTTTCTGCTGTATCCATTAAAAAGGAAGGGTTTTAGTACTCTTAAAACGTGCAACCCTCAAATAATCTCCGCCATGTCCTTCCTCAATACCTACATATATTCTCAAACAACTCGTTCGATTTCGTCTCCCTCTCTCGGATCTTTCAAAACTTCGATCGGATTTGATTCAACTTGTTCTATGTAAAGTTATAAGGTGGATGAGTTGGTTTGGAGAAAGAAAATATGGTTTGCACTAATAAGGAAGTTATTGGTTTTAACTCCCCTCATTAATATAACATATTAATTATTTTGGTCCCCAAATTTTAAAACAGGAGACAATTTGATCATTTATAAAGATCGGATTATCCTAATTTTAAAATTTGGGATCAAATTGTCAACTTTTTTTTGAGGGACTAAAATGGGGGGTCCACGGAAAATTTTTGGAACCATTTTGGACCTTTACTCTAATTACTAATATCTGTGTCTGTAAAATTAAATTTTAACTTGGTCTCCTCCAAGAAAACCAACGGCGGCAAACGATAATATGCTACGCCATTAATGATCGTAAAAATTTGATTAACAAATTCTCAACATCAACACTGATACAAGTATGGACCGTACACTATCAAATAAAACATGTGTCAAATAAGTGAAAGAGAAATGTTCTTTTATACTAACTTTGAGAAGTATACCCGACAATCCGTATATGTGAACCTTGATTCGACCTTTTTTATTTATTTAAAATATTAGTTATTTTTTTAATATTTAGTTTTTTCTGTACTAATATTTTTGGTTAATTAAGTAAAAATATTTGATTAATCACATGTAAATATTAGGTTAATTCAGTTCATTGTATGGTTAATGGGTAATCCTGAAACTTACAATCATTTTCCACAACCATGTAAATATTTGATTAATCACGTGCAAATATTTGGTTAATTCAATTCATTATATGGTTAATGGGTTATCCTAAAGCTTATAATAGTTTTCCACAACCATGTAAGTTTCAGGATGACCCATTAACCATATAATAAACCGAATTAACCAAATATTTGCACGTGATTAACCAAATATTTACATGATTATGGAAAATGATTGTATGCTTCAAGATGACCCATTAACCATATATTGAACTGAATTAACCAAATATTTGCACGTGATTAACCAATTATTTATATGGTTGTGGATAATGATTGTATGCTTCAAGATGACCCATTAACCATATAATGAACTCAATTAACACTACATGAAAATAAGTGAATAGTGACAAAATATAGCGGCGGTTACTAAACCGCCGCCGGTTAAAGGATCAGCACCTAAATTAGAGGCGGTTTTAATAACCGCCACAATTATTATTAAATTCTCGGTGGTTTATGATGAACCGCCGCAATCTAGAGGCGGTTAGCGGCGGTTTGTTTCAAAACCGCCACAATTATTATTAAATTCTCGGCGGTTTATGATGAACCGTCGCAAAATTAATCTATTTTTTTAGCTTTCAGAAAATAACCCACCTAAGAACCCTAACCTAACCCATGCAATTTCTTCTTCTCTGCTTCCGTGCGCAAGGGATATCGCTTCTCCGAGCCCAACACTCTAACTCAGACCAGTTCCTCCCTCCTCCCTCAAAGCAACCTGAAACCTGTCCTCCATTGATGCTCGCGCAAGCTCATTCCAAACGGCGACGGCGAGAGTGATTCTGCAGGGCGGCGACGGCGACGAGTTCATCAACTCAGACCAGTTCCTCCTTCCTTCCAAGCAACCAAAACCATAATGCCCCATTGAACTCGCGCGAGCTCATTCCGCAGGGCCGCGGCGGCGACTTCATCCGTAGCCTATGTTCGAGCGAATCGCAGCCTAAGGTCAAGCGATCGTATTCCTCTGTACTGCGGCGACGAGCTATTTCCGCAGGGAGGCGGCAACATCATTCGTAGCCTGTGTTCGCGCGAATCATAGCCCTAGTCCCCAAATCATATTCGTCTGTTCCACCACTAAAGGATCGTGAAGCTTCCTTCCTCACCACATTGCTGCTTGCAAGTTTCAGCCAGGTTCATCCATTGTGTCGAGCCTTGGGAAGCAATCTGAAAACCTTGATTTCGTCATTTGGTCATTTGGTTATTTCGTCCAGGTTCATACTCTCACTTTGTTGACCTCGTGATTTCGTCATTATCGTGAAGTGATTTCGAATCTGAAAACCTTGATTTCGTGACTTCATTCAGTAGATTGGCACTTTGTTTTACATTTCTTTTTGTTTAATTTGTATGTTTGTTTTGGGATTTCTATCAATTTTTGATTGCTACACTGTCAGGCTAAGGAAATAAAGCAAGAGATCCTGAGGTTGAGAGAAGATCTGAAAGAAGCTCAAGGTTCCACTTCCATCCTTTCTCCCTCGCAAGGCAACTAGGGCAAATCCTGAGAACCCTTCTATTGAATTAGGGCCAGAGTTTAAGAAGGTTAAGATTTATATTACTGCTTACTTTGTCATAATTGGTGAACAATATTAATTTACCCAGTGTTTCGCAGGTTAGCAACTTCTTGAGTCAGTTCAAGTCAATCCCTAGTATCATAGGGTTTTGAGCAATCTTTAGGTAAGGGCTCTAACCCTCTTATTTTTGTGAATTTTAGGTTGTTTGAATGTTGGTTGTGTGAGTGTTTTCCTTTTTTTGGTGCATTTAAAAGTGATTCACATGGCTCTAAATATAGTTAACATTGTGAGTATCCAAGCATATGTTTTAGCATGTGAAATGGCATGGATGTGTTAAACAAATGCATTTTTCTTATGAGTCTATTCTAATTTTGGTCCTAATTGCATTGGACTATCTTTTGTGCCTTGTTGTACCTCTGAAACGTGGTGGTTTGAAATTCACAGCCATTCCCTAAACCTCTTCTCTCTTCCCTCACTCTATTCATTCATAGCACAGGTTTCTAATGGCTTGAAATTCACAGCGCTGTGATTTGGATCGCCACAAGATTCCAGTCAATTCTGATCTCTCCTGCATCAATTCTTATTCGTGAATCAACCCTAATCCTTCCTCCTGCATCAGATATTTATTTTCTACAAATTCTAACTCCTGCGTTCTATGCACCCTGTTTCAAAATTGATTCTTACTTTTGTCTATTTCGCCTTATCTCTATTTCAATATTTCTTCTCATATTGTTGGTTTCTATGGATACGAAGTGGTTTGGGCAATGGGCAGGGGTGTGGTGTTGTTATGAATGTGGACCCAAGTAGAGTAATGGATTTGAAAACCCTTCACCATGACCTGTATTTCCTATTGAAGTTTCTGAGCAACCTGTATTTCCTATCTATATTTCAGATTGGCTTGATTAACTTGGAAATTGAGGACTTCATCAATAAACTAGTGGAGAAAACTCAGCAATTACAGGTAAGCAATTCAACCACTGAAGCTACTAGATTGGTTTCTTAGTGTTGTATTTGCACCGTCTTCATTTTCCTTGTTCACATTAGTTCATTATAGCTGGACAAGCAATTAAGGATAGGAGTAGAACTATTTCAATAGAGATTCATTCAACTTCAGGGCTGATATGATATCTCCTTCTGATTTGATTATTCTCTTGGTAACAAGCTATCATAAATTTAGTGAGTAGAGGTTCCAGTTGATAGTAAGAAGTTGAATTCCATTGACTAGTAAATTGACTCTACTCAAGAGCCTTCCTTCCTTATAAAGAAGTAGTTTTTCATCAACTACTGCTGCTACAATTAAATAAGTAATACAACTATTGTATGGAATGAGTTTGGTTCAGTGCATTAAAACTTCTTGGGTATCTAGTTTTTGCATATAAGTATATAACAACTACTGTTATGTTTTTTTAATTATAATTCACTTGTGATTTGCTTTTAAGTTGCTTCTGAAATTCTTAGGCAATAAAAAATGCCCTGCACTCATATTCTTCTCATATTCATCAATGAAATGCATAAATTAAGTTGCTCATAATTATATTGGGCGAGACTGTAATGGTTGAAAATATGAAGTCTTGGTGGAAGTTTTTGGGCCTAGTGGATTAAATGGACTAGGCATCTAGGATATTTTATACTAGGTGTATTAAGATACTAAGCTGAAACATGTATCCAGGGATTGGAACTTTGAACTCCTTGTCAATGTTGGGCCCAATTTATGTACAAAAATCATTTTCCTGCATACATATAGAACTAGAAGACCGACCAAAAAATCATTTCTATATGTATGCAGGAAAATGATTTTTGTACATAAATTGGGGACACCATAAGTTGTCTCCTTTGTTTTTAGAGTGTATTATCAAAAGAAAAAAACAAATTAAAGCAGTTGACAAATAGTTTAATTGCTGTACAGAAGGTTCTTTCTATCTTTGGAGTTTTCCATTACGTCCTTCACTTTTGAGGTTAATATGTTATTAATGTTACTAACTTACTAACTTTTTATTACTTTGTTTAAATTTAGAAGGAAAGTTCACAGTAATGGATAAATCATGGATTACAAAGCCGCGAAACTCTGTTGAGTATGAGCAAGGGGTTAGGGGATTTATTGATTTTGCTTTTGAACATCGTTCAGTTAATGACACATCAATATGCCCTTGTAAACGATGTGGTTTTAAGAAACGACAAAGTAGGGATGTGATGTACAATCACCTAATATGTACACCATTCCCAGAAGGATATACTTTTTGGTACTATCATGGGGAGATCAGGATAGGAGAAACTAGTAATGTCTCAACTAGTAATGCTCCAAATGTAGTTCAAGACAACATGATTGTTGAAGATCCTATTCAGAACATGATCAACGATGCTTTTGGAGTTGATAGACACCATGCAAACGAAGTACCTGTTGCATCAAATATAGAGGTTGGCGGGGATGGAGTGATACCGAATGTAACTCAAGAAGGGCACGGAGATGAAGATTTTTATGAATTGGCAAGAGATGGAGAACAACCATTGTTTGATGGGTGCACAAAATATTCTAGACTGTCTTTTCTGGTGAAGTTGTATCATATCAAATGTTTGTGTAGGATGAGCGATAAAGCAGTGACAATGATATTAGAATTATTGCATGATGCATTTGAACATGCAAAGATTCCGAGTTCATTCTACGAGGCGAAAAAAATTATCAACAAGCTTGGTTTGAACTATGAAAAGATACTTGCATGCCCTAATAATTGTATGTTGTATTGGGGTAATCGAGAGGATGAAGAAAGGGAAACATGCAAAGTTTGTAACATGTCTAAATGGAAATTAAGAACAAAAGTTGGTAAGACTGAAGTGTCTAATGATGGCAATAATGGGAGTAAGGTACCAGCAAAAGTTCTTCGTTACTTTCCACTAAAACCTCAATTACAGATATTGTTTTTGTCTTCAAAAACTGCTGAGGATATGAGGTGGCATGCTGTGGATAGTAAAAATGATGGAATAATGAGGCATCCTAGAGATTCAGAAGCTTGGAAGAAGTTTGATTCAACACACACTTCATTTGCATCAGATCCGCGAAATGTGCGTCTTGCATTGGCTAGTGATGGTTTTGTTAAGTCTCTAAAATGTCTAATGTGCATTTCCCTAAGTTTTGATGAAACTAAACATTGGTTAATGATTTAATTAACCTTCATATTGGTTGCTAACCTATCTATCGAGTGTGCAGATTAAATAAGAGAATCATTCGTCCAACACTGTTTGAAGATAAAAACTCCCGTCCAACACACAAGTGTTTTTAAACAAACGTCCAGCACTGAGTGTTTGAAGCACACGTCCAAAACGCAAGAGAAAGAAGGTCGTGTCCACTAAAAGTACCGGAAGGCCGCGTCCACTAAAAGTACCGGAAGGCCGCGTCCACTAAAAGTATCAGAAGGCCGCGTCTACTGAAGGTATCAGAAGCGCGTCCACTAAAAACATCAGAAGGTCGCGTCTACTAAAAACAACAGAAGACTGCGTCTACTTAAAGTATCAGAATGGCGCGTCCATCAAAGTATCAGAAAAGCCTGTCCAATGACGTGGCACTTGGAGCGCGTCCATTAAAGTATCAGAACAGCGCGTCCATTAAAGTATCAGAACAGCGCGTCCATTAAAGTATCCGAACAGCGCGTCCAATAAAGTATCAGAACAGCGCGTCCACTAAGGTTATGGCTCGTCCAATGACGTGGCAATTGGAGCTCGTCCACTAAGGTTATGGCTCGTCCAATGACGTGGCAATTGGAGCTCGTCCATTAAGGTCAGTATGACTCGTCCAATAACATGGCATATGGAGCTCGTCCATTAAGGTCAGAATGTATCCGTCCAATGTTGTGGCAAGAGACTCTCGTCCACTAGAGTAACTGAGACTCTCGTCCACCAGACTAAC
The DNA here is from genome assembly GCA_030762895.1 of Sophora flavescens. Lineage (NCBI taxonomy): Eukaryota > Viridiplantae > Streptophyta > Magnoliopsida > Fabales > Fabaceae > Sophora > Sophora flavescens. The sequence goes on along the minus strand of CM061067.1, from coordinate 31,706,764 downwards.
TGAGACTCTCGTCCACAAGAGTAACTGAGACTCGTCCACCAGACCAACTGAGACTCTCGTCCAGCAGACTAACTGAGGCTCTCGTCCAGTAAAGTAACAGAGGCTCTCGTCCACTAAAGGTGACAGAAGCACTCGTCCACTAGTCTTTGGACTTGCTGAGTCCTTGATATGGAGCTCGTCTACTAGCCCGAATGAAAACTCAAATGACTAGAAGGACGTGGTCATTTTATGAACGCAAATTCTCTGAGGATTATCAGAATCGTTTTTCAAAAGCCAGAAAGAGACTTGAAGCCTTCTCTCCTACTCAGTTTCACGATTATCAAGAAAAGTGAGAAGCTACTCTCTCAAGCAACCTCGGATAATCAGAACCAAAGACCAGTTAAAGAATACTTTCAACGTGTTTTATTCCCTAGTACCTCTGGTCCTTACACAAAAAAGGAAGTGTACACAGTAAAGTACAAAAAGCTATCTGCTCAACTTGGATATAGCTGTAGCACGATGAATAAAGCCATGATCCTTCGTGTTAGAGTACAACCAACGACTCTATTGCATTAATGGCTGCCTAGAACGACTCTATTGCATTAATGACTACTCAGAACGGCTCTAATGCAATTAATGAAGTTTTGCTTGAAGCCAACATCTGAAGGGATGTCTCCAACGGATCCAAAATGCTTGAAGACCATAAATACAGAAGCCATTGAAGATGAAGAAAAACAGAGAATACACACTGCATTAAAACGTCATTACTCTGCTCATTTATTTCTTCATTCTTTTATTCTTTATTCTTCAATCATTTTGAAGTTATTACGCAGACTTTCCTGAACCTTACATTTAAACCACTCTCTGAGTGTTAGTGAAAGATCTGCCTGTGAGAAATTGTACTTATTACAAACCCAATCTCTCAAACAAACTAGAGTGAGCCTGAAGAGGCTAGGTGTGCAAATAATACTTGTCTTGAGCCTGAAGAGGCTAGGTGTGCAAATAATACTTGAGTCTGTAACCTTATCAGTTATAGTGGATAAATCTTGGTGCTGCCAAGGACTGGACGTAGCTCTTTGATTTGAAGAGTGAACCAGGATAAATCATCGTGTCAATCTCTCTTCCCTTAAACTCTTTAATTGCTTTAGTTTTTCTTGCATCTGTCAAGTGGTGTGTGTGTGACAGTCACCCGTCCATCCTGTACTCTTTCACTCGTCCAAATCTAGCCTTCTGTTTGCAAAAAGATTTCAGCTTTGACTAAAATTCTGATAAACACAATTCAACCCCCCCTTCTCGTGTTTATAGTTGTCTATTTCAGTTGGTATCAGAGCTCAGCCTCTGGGTTGAGCATCTAACAGTGTAGAGGTAAACGGTCCTGAAGAATAGACATGACGGTTGGAGCTAGTACAAGCAGAAGTCATCAGACTGAAGGAGCCTTGATGAGTGTGATTTCACCTCATTCTCCATGTACATTTCTGCATGCATTTGCATATAGTTAGGCCATTTTAGTGTTTATTTTGTTTAGTTTTTCCTTTGGAACGGATAAGGTGGTATTGTGTGTTGTTTTGCAGATATTCATGATTAAATGCCCAAGAATTAGCAAGTATGAAGCCTGGATGACTTAGAGCTTTAAAAGATAAGAAATTGAGCCAAGCAGAGAGTATCATGGCCTAGCCGTGATGGCCCTCACGGCCGTGAGGGAGCAGTAGCTGAAGAAAGAATTGAGCCAAAAGTCAGAAGCTGTCACGGCCTAGCCGTGATGGCTATCACGGCCGTGACGTGTCAACTGTGCCAGATCTCCAAAAGTCAGAAACAATCACGGCCTAGCCGTGATGGCTATCACGGCCGTGACCTGTTAGTTGGAAAAGTCAGAAACGATCACGGCCTAGCCGTGATGGCTATCACCGCCGTGATGAATCAGCAAATGAAGAGGCGCCCAAGTCAGAAACCATCACGGCCTGGCCGTGATGGCTGTCACGGCCATGACGGGCCGCGAGTTATAAAAGGGTCTCTGAACAGAACAGAAAGAAGAGAAAAACCTAAAAACAGATCCTCTGCTGCTGTGGCTGCTGTGCAACATTCTATGGAGCTCTCTCCTTTGTTCATCTCTGTAAATCTTTCTTTTGTTTTATCTTCAATTATGTGTAGCTAAACTCCCCCTTGTTGGGGTTAGATGATTGCTCTTCTGAACTTGATTGTAAATGACTTGATTGTAATGCAGTTTCCTTGTTCTTTATGAGTGTTTGATTCCATGCTTAATTCTTTCTTAGGCTTGATCACCCTAGGAATGATTAGTTGCTTTAATAGATAACTGGAAGGTTGGTGTTAGAGCTTGCTCATGAATCAAATGCCAAGTAGTTCATGAGCCTAGACATAGGTCTTGAGGTGCTTGCAATCTTATAAGTCTTGACTTAATGCAAAATCTCAGGTTAATCCACCTAAGGAATTAGGGTTTAATTTGGGGTTTTAGGCTCAATGCACCTAAGGCATTAGGCTTGAGTATTTCAGAAAAGACTTGATTGTCATAATTGAATTAGGAATTGTGTTACTTGTCATTTCATAACAATCAAGGGAGGATTAGCTTAGTCTAACCCTAACAATTCTATCTAATTGTTATTCACATTTCCCTCGCATTCTAACTGTTTGATAAAATTCCAAAAAGAACAAAAACATTTTATTCTTGTTTGCTTGTTAGATGATAGAGCTACCTTCACTCCAAAATTTGATCGCCTAGATAGTAGTCTAATTTGCGAAGTGGTAATTGTCCACGATCCCTGAGAACGATATCCTGGTCTTACCGTTTTATTACTTGCAACGAACCAGGGTACACTTGCCGAGTCCGTGTCAAGTTTTTGGCGCCGCTGTTCGGGATCGGTGTGCCAATATCACGAGTACCAAAGGGGACTCCTAATTTAGGCATTTTTTGCTGTTTTCTTCTTGTTTTATTTCCTTTCTTGTTTTCTTTCTCTGCTGTATTTTTCTGTTTTGTTCTGTTCTTTTTCGGCGCTACTCTGTTTGTTCCTTGTATGCGAGGTACAATCGATCCAGGTGAACTCCAATTCAACCCTGAGATCGAGAGACTCTGTAGAAGGAATAGAAAGAAAGCCAAGGCAAGACAGAACAGAGAAAGAGCATCTTCTAGTAGACAAGAGCAACAAGTTGAGTTACCAAGTGTGCAAGAACCACAAATTGAAGTAGCAGCTGTCACCATGGCAGAAGATAATGCACCAAGGAGAACAATGGGGGACTACACTTCCCCTAGAGTTGATAGATGTGGAACTCCGATTGTGAGACCAGCAGTGGCTTGCAATAATTTCGAAATCAAGGCATCACTTCTCCACCTTGTGCAGCAAAACCAGTTTGGAGGTTTGGAGAGTGAAGACCCTCATGCTCACATTGGTACTTTTATTGAGCTGTGTGACACCATCAAGCTAAACGGAGCTTCCGATGAGGCCATTCGTTTAAGGCTTTTCCCTTTCTCTTTGAGGGATAGAGCTAAGTCATGGCTGCAATCTCATCCTCATGGAAGCATCATCACCTGGAATGATTTGGTCAGCAAGTTTTTATCTCGCTTCTTCCCTCCGTCAAGAATGATTAAGTTAAGATCAGAGATTAATGCCTTTGCACAGAGGGATGGTGAGTCACTCTATGAAGCCTAGGAGAGGTTCAAGTCCTTACTCACAGCTTGTCCAAATCATGAACTAGAGACATGGCAGCAGGTTGCAACCTTTGTTAATGGGCTCAACCGGAATTCAAGAAGTATGATTGAAGCGGCTGCAGGAGGGACATTGAGTCAGAAGACACCCGAAGAAGCAAAGGACTTGATTGAGAACATGGCTAACAATGACTATCAAATGCCTAGTTCTCGATCAATGGTCAAGAGAGGTGTTCTAGAGCTGGATGAAATTGGCGCTCTCAAGGCACAAATGGCTATTCTTACCAAGCAACTGGGGTCAGTTCAACTGCAGAATTCTCAACTACAAGTTGTCCAAGTTCAAGGTACCTCAGTGTGTGATTTCTGTGGAGGCAACCATGCAAATGGAAACTGTGAGATCAATGTGGTTGGAAGTTCGGGACAAGAAGAGGTAAATTATATGGGGCAACCAAGGGCCTAGAAATGATCCTTACTCCAACACCTACAATCCGGGGTGGCGCAACCATCCTAACTTTGGTTGGAGACAAGGGCAAAGTTCAAGTACTCAAGCAAAGCCTCCTCAAGAGAGTTCAAGCAAATTGGAGAACATTCTAGGCCAGTTCATGCAAGCGACTCAAGAGACTATGAAGAATCAGAATGCCTCAATCAAGAACTTGGAGCATCAAATAGGCCAACTAGCGAGGCAGATGGCAGAGAGACCTCAAGGACAATTGCCTGGGGATACTGAGAAGAACCCAAAGGAAGATTGTAAGGCCATTATTACAAGAAGTGGGAGAGTGTTAAATCCACAAGAAAAAGAGAGGGAAGAAAAGACAAGTGATGTTGGAATTGATAAGGTACAGTTTGAAGAGGTAAACAATGAAGAACCCGGAACTTCCCAAGATACTACCTCTATTCCTACTGGTGTAGAAACCGAAAAACCGCAGAGGGAGAAATTGGTTGATGAAGAATTTGCGAAGAAGAAGACTAAAAGACAGATTCTGGAAGAGGTTGATAATCCCAAAGAGCTGCCCCCATATTTCAGAATCCCGTACCCCCAACGGTTGAAGAAGGAGGCAAAAGATCAGCAGTTCTCTAAGTTTCTGGATGTATTCAAAAAGCTACAAATCAACATCCCTTTTGCTGAAGCTCTTCAGCAGATGCCCTCCTACGCAAAGTTCATGAAAGAGATTCTTACAAACAAGAGGAGGTGGAAGGAGGAGACAATTATGCTTACTGAAGAGTGCAGCACTATACTTCAAAAGAAGCTACCAGTAAAGATGAAGGACCCGGGCAGTTTCACTATCCCATGCACTATCGGTCATCTGAACATAGGGAGAGCATTGTGTGATCTAGGGGCAAGTATTAATCTTATGCCGCTCTCCATTTTCAAGAAGCTGGGGATTGGTGAGGTAAAACCAACAGGGATTTCTCTTCAACTGGCAGACCGCTCCATTACATATCCCTATGGTGTAGTGGAGGATTTGTTGGTGAAGGTAGATAAATTCATTTTTCCAGCAGATTTTGTGGTGTTAGATATGGCTGAAGATGGTGATACTCCTCTGATTCTTGGGAGACCATTCCTAGCAACAGGTAGAGCTTTGATCGATGTCAATCAAGGGAAATTGGTGCTTCGGGTACAAGACGAAAAGGTCACCTTTAATGTGTTTGAGGCAATGAAACACCCAAGCGACAAGGACACATGCATGAGTGTGGACCTCATTGATTCACTATCTGACAAAGGTGTACACCAAAAGTTTGAAGATTCATTGGAAGCAGCTTTAATGGTGGAGGATGTAGAAGAAGAAGTATGTTCAGAAGAGGTTGATCTCATGGTTAAATCTCCGGAGGCCTGTTTGGTTGTGAATACTGATGAATACAAAGTGGTGGAAGATGTGAGAATTGAAGACAAGGGTGACCCACCGGTGCTAGAGTTGAAAGAATTGCCATCCCATCTCCGTTATGCTTTCCTTGGGATGAACTCTTCATTCCCAGTTATCATCAGTAGTGGGTTGAATTCCTTGGAAGAAGAGAAGCTGTTGAGGGTGCTTAGGGAGCACAAATATGCAATCGGGTGGTCTATGTCCGATTTGAAAGGGATAAGCCCCTCCTTTTGCATGCACAAAATCCTGGTGGAGGAAAATTTCAAGCCGGTTAGGCAACCCCAAAGACGGCTCAACCCGAATATGAAAGAAGTTGTGAGAAAGGAGATTGTGAAGCTGTTGGATGCGGGCATTATCTATCCTATCTCCGATAGTCCATGGGTGAGTCCGGTCCAAGTTGTTCCGAAGAAAGGGGGGATGACAGTGGTAGCAAATGAAAAGAATGAACTTATTCCCTCTAGGACCGTGTCTGGATGGAGGGTATGCATTGATTACAGAAGACTGAATGAAGCCACCAGAAAAGATCACTTTCCATTGCCCTTCATTGATCAGATGTTAGAGAGGTTGGCGGGCCATGCTTTCTATTGTTTCCTTGATGGATACTCTGGGTATAAACAGATTGTGGTTGACCCAGAGGACCAAGAGAAGACCGCCTTCACTTGTCCCTATGGTGTCTACGCATACCGGAGGATGCCATTCGGGTTGTGTAATGCACCCGCCACTTTTCAAAGGTGCATGCTATCCATATTCTCTGATATGAATGAAAAATTTATTGAGGTATTTATGGATGATTTTTCTGTGTTTGGTGATTCTTTTGATAACTGTCTGAATAATCTTGCATGTGTTCTGAAAAGATGCCAAGAAACTAACCTTGTTTTAAATTGGGAAAAATGTCATTTCATGGTTAGTGAAGGTATAGTTCTTGGGCATAAAATTTCATCACGGGGGATGGAGGTTGATAGAGCCAAAATTGAAGTGATTGAAAAACTTCCCCCTCCCTTAAATGTGAAAGGTGTTAGAAGCTTCCTATGGCATGCGGGTTTTTATAGGAGATTTATAAAAGATTTTTAAAAAATTGTGAAACCCTTATGCAAGCTTTTGGTAGCTGATACTCCTTTCATATTTGATGATGATTGCATGCATGCCTTCAAAATTTTGAAAGAAAAACTCACCACCGCACCGGTCATTGCACCTCCAGATTGGAGTTTACCATTTGAGCTAATGTGTGATGCAAGTGACTATGCGGTGGGAGCCATTTTGAGACAAAGAAAAAAATAAAGTTTTGCATGTCATTTACTATGCCAGTCGTGTGCTTAATGATGCTCAGTTGAATTACACCACGACTGAAAAAGAATTGCTTGTTGTGGTATTTGCTTTTGATAAGTTTAGATCCTACTTGATTGGCTGTAAAACTACTGTCTACACTGATCATTCTGCTTTGAGGTATCTTATGACCAAACAGGATGCCAAGCCAAGGCTCATTAGGTGGATACTACTGCTCCAAGAGTTTGATATGGAGATAAAGGATAAGAAAGGAATGGAGAATGTGGTAGCCGATCATTTGTCTAGGCTTCCACAAGCAGATGTTCAAGCAGAAGCCAAATTGCCAATTCAAGAGGAATTCCCAGATGAGCAGTTGTTGGTGGTGCAAGTGGCACCCTGGTTTGCGGACATTGCAAATTACAAGGCCGGCAACAAGATTCCAAAGGACTTCAATGCACAACAAAGGAAGAAGCTCATCCATGATGCCAAATTCTATGTATGGGATGAGCCGTATCTTTTCAAAAGGGGTTCGGATGGAATTCTGAGGAGGTACATTCCGGAAGAAGAAATTAACGGGGTGTTGACCCACTGCCACAACTCACCCTATGGAGGACACTTTGGTGGTGAGAGGACTGCCATAAAGATTTTGCAAAGCGGGCTATTTTGGCCCACTATTTTCAAGGACTCCAGGGCTTGGGTGATGAATTGTGATAAATGTCAGAGGACCGGTAGTATTTCCAAGAGAAATGAGATGCCCTTGAAGGGTATACTTGAGGTGGAGCTCTTTGATGTATGGGGGATTGACTTCATGGGCCCTTTCCCGTCATCTTACAACAACAAGTACATTCTGGTGGCAGTTGATATGTGAGCAAGTGGGTGGAAGCCGTACCAACTCTGAAAGATGATGCAAGAACTGTGATCGAGTTTTGTGAGGAAGAATATTTTTACCCGTTTGGGACCCCTAGGGCTATCATTAGTGATGGGGGTACTCACTTTTGCAATAAGGAGTTCAATGCGAGTGCTTGCCAAGTTTGGGGTGAACCACAAAGTTACCACACCATACCATCCCCAAACCAGGTGGGCAAGTGGAATTGTCCAACCGGGAGTTGAAGAGAATTTTGGAAAAACTGTGGAACAATACAAGGAAGGATTGGGCGAAGAAATTGGATGATGCACTTTGGGCCTATCGGACTGCTTATAAGACACCTATTGGTATGTCACCTTACCAATTAGTGTTCGGGAAATCATGTCACCTTCCGGTAGAGCTACAACACCGTGTTTTTTGGGCAGTGAAGGCCCTGAACTTTGATACAAGGCTGGCCATGGACAAGAGGATGCTTCAATTGAATGAGTTGGATGAGTTCCGACTCTTGGCTTATGAGAGTGCTAGGATATACAAGGAGAGAACAAAGTTCTGGCATGATAATTACAATCTTCCCAAGCAATTTTAAGAAGGCCGATCGGTTTCTTTGTTTAACTCAAGGCTCAAGCTCTTTCCGGGCAAATTGAGATCAAGATGGTCAGGCCCATTCTATGTCAAGTCAGTCTCTCCATTTGGTTCAGTTGAATTGGAAAATCCATCATCCTGAAATACTTTCACTGTCAATGGGCAAAGGCTCAAGCACTACCTTGGAGGTGATTTTGATCGTCAGGCAGTCTCCATCCCTCTTGAGGCACCATCTTAGAAATCATCCGTCAAGCTAGTGACGTTAAAGAAGCGCTTATTGGGAGGCAACCCAAGTTTTCTTTTCATTCACTCTTTTATTTTTGATTTTTCCCCTCTTGAATAATTTGAGAAGCTCAAGAGGTTTGTTAATAGTTTGTTGTGTGCTTTGATTTTGAAGGAAGGAGGAGAAGAAGGGCAGGAGGAAACAAAACCAGAAAGCATGTGATGCAGCACCACTACCACCTTGGTGAGTTGTTCCAGTTTTCTCCCCTCTCTAAACTTAATTATTTACATTGAGGACAATGTAAGTCTTTAAGCTTGGGGTAGGGGTAATCTTTTTGCTTGCATTGTAAATATTGCATTCATATAGGCTTAAGTTTGCATGATCGCATGATTCGGTTACCCCTGCTTAGATTGAGCTTATGATTGTGAGAACTGAGTGCCAATTTATCTGTGTTAGTGAATTTTTGGACCTTGATTTTTCTATTCATGTGATATGGCTTCAAATAAATATTCTTGAGATGGTCTTGGATAGTTGATGATTAGCATGTGTTTCTTTAGACTTGTGTTCTTCACTGGTTCTTGAACTGATAAATGTGAGCTTTTGAGCCATTAGGGGGTACTCATTAAATCTGCCCCCGTTCTTTGTGTTAGAGTGTTGTTCCTCTTGGATTGTTTTTCTCTAGAACTTGACTTGAAACCATTTCAAAGCGTGAAAATTTTTGAAAACATTTTTGAAAAGGATTGAGGCAATAGGTATTTTTTTCTGGCCTTCTGAGCTTTGAATGAATAATGCTACCCTTAGTTGCCCCATTTTGAGCCTGAATGAACAGCATGCTTTTCTTGGTACCCCGAAATGTTTTGTTAAATATGCTTATGAGGGACCTTGTAAAGTACTGTGCAAAAGGGTTGGAAAATGTAGTTGAAAGTTTGGGATGATGAAAAGAAAACAAAAAATGAATCTGAAAAAATTATTTCTCTTGAGTTGAAAATTCTCCCTCCTCCAAATAAAAGAAAAAAAAATAAAAGGGAAAGGAAAGTACATGGAGAAGGGTATGACAAAAGAAAGTGAGAAATAAAAAAAAAAGGCAAAAATAAAAGGAAAGAATGGTGGAAAAGTAAACTGAAACCCAAAGAAAGGTATTTTAGAAGGTCGTGCCTTGCAATGCTTGATTGTTTGTATAGCCTTTTGAGATTTCCCGTTCTTGAATTTCCCACCTGAAAATTGATCCCATGGCCCCATTGCAACCAAAGAATAAGACCTCTTGATTCTTAGATGTTTTCATTAATAAAGTAAAGATTTGGTTGATAGTCAAGCTTATGGTAGGAATCATTCTTTGAGGAAAATGGAGTGAAATGTCATATTCCCTTAACACTTGAGTGGGTGAGGCAAGAAAGAGAGCCAAGCAATTGAACAAGCTTGGGGTGAGCTTCAAGTGAGATAGAGTGCCCGAATCAGTGAGAATGTGAGTCTAGGAAACCTAAGCCCCTAATTGGACTTGAATTGATTGTCTCTTGCTGAAATAATTGAATGCCTGTTACTTGGATCATTTTACTCGGGTTCTTGATTCACTATCCATGCTTTGTTTATTTTGATCTTATGGCCTTGGTGTTTGCTTGAGGACAAGCAAAGTCTTAAGCTTGGGGTGATTTGATGAGTGTGATTTCACCTCATTCTCCATGTACATTTCTGCATACATTTGCATATAGTTAGGCCATTTTAGTGTTTATTTTGTTTAGTTTTTCCTTTGGAACGGATAAGGTGGTATTGTGTGTTGTTTTGCAGATATTCATGATTAAATGCCCAAGAATTAGCAAGTATGAAGCCTGGATGACTTAGAGCTTTAAAAGATAAGAAATTGAGCCAAGCAGAGAGTATCACGGCCTAGCCGTGATGGCCCTCACGGCCGTGAGGGAGCAGTAGCTGAAGAAATAATTGAGCCAAAAGTTAGAAGCTGGCACGACCTAGCCGTGATGGCTATCACGGCCGTGACGTGTCAACTGTGCCAGATCTCCAAAAGTCAGAAACGATCACGGCTAGGCCGTGATGGCTATCACGGCCGTGACCTGTTAGTTGGAAAAGTCAGAAACGATCACGGCCTAGTGGTTGCGCTGTCGCGCACGCGCCAAAAAGGACGAGCGGGTTTAAAACTGTAGTTTAGTGCGACAACTCGGATGTCGTCTCTCAAGGACTCTGAGAATATTATCTTCCACAAAAATCAGTTTTTTGGGGGGGGTTTGGATTGGAGTGCAAATAAGAAACAAGCAAAACAGAGCAATTAAAAACAGGGCAGTTGAAAAGAGATTATCAATTATCAAACAACGATTAATCTACTGTCAAGAATTCCCAACTATCCTTGGTTAATGTAGTCCCAAACCCTAAGCAGATTCTAATCCCCTTTCGCATTCAGAACAACTAACAACGTAATTGCTACTATGGATGCAAGTTCCTATTCCCGAAATAACAAACGGGGTTAAGCTCTCATGAACAAACGAACATGAATGAACACACGCGAAATAACAAACGCGATTAAGTATAGGAAAATGACATCACTGAAACAAATCAATACAATACTACACACTCCTGAAATAACAAACAGAAATGTGTAATATGGTATTGAAAAGGGAAAAGCAATTAAAATAGGGATTTACAAAACCTCAAGTATATAGAATCCTCATACAGTAGATTAATCCTAGAACTTAGTTCTCCATGGCAAAAACGAAATCACAGAGAAAAACGTAAAACTAAACAATGGAGAAGCAAGAGTCTCTACAAGTTGTTCAGAACAGCCTTTTATACAAAGTCTGAATTCAGCTAGCTCGCGAGGCGAACACACATTCGCAAGGCAAATTTCATGAAGAGTCAGCAACCTTTGGCATTCTCGCGAGGCGAAGAGCTTGCTCGCGAGGCGAGGATCTGAAGAGTTTTCTCCTTACGCCCGTTATGGCCATCAGGGCCTAACCGTGATGCTCTCTGACTTCCAGACTCGCGAGGCGAATGGATGCTCGCGAGGCGAGACTCTTCAACTTCAAAGCTGCCACGGCCATGACCTTCAACACGGGAAAGCCGTGATCGTCTCTGACTTTTTCAGGTTTGCAAGACTCGCGGGGCGAGAACTTCTTCGCGGGGCGAACCAGAGACTTAGCAATTTCTTGGAACAGTCAGGCTTCGGGGTCGCGTGGCGAGCATGTCCTTCGCGGGGCGAATCCCCTGCTCTTTATTTTCTCAACTTCTACTTAACCTGAAAACAAGGAAATAACCATAAGTATATTATTTTGACTCAAAACTAGCTAAATTAACTTAAAACTACTCTAGAGACTCAAAACCTTGCTTGAGGACAATCTAATCTAATTTGGGTGAAAATACGATATAATTTGCACAAAACCCTGGTCATACTAGCTATAAAACTAGATGAGTCAGAGGCTTATCAAAATACCCCAAACTTAAACTTTGCTTGTCCCCAAGCAAACTAAGACTCAAAAATCAAAAAGACTCAAGACCTGGCAAGCTTAAAAGATTCAATCAACATTGCACAAATTCAAGCAATACATCAAAACAGTTTTCTTTAATGTCCCTCCTTTTTAAACAAAGCAATCCCCACATTCATTTATTCCAAACATTTGAGAATTTCATCATGAAAACAATCAGAAGTCTAAGCAGGGGATCTAAGTTACACACAAGAGGGAGATCACCAAATCCAAACAACTGCCTTCCTCACAAGGGCATTATTTGTTCACTCAATCACTCAGTTTATGTCAGGCTAACAACTTGCACTCAGTTTCACTTTTCAAGAACACTTCCCAAAAATTTGATTTTCATCTCAAAATGGTTCCCACAGAAAACATGCAAGCAACATCAAAAGGTCTTTTATGGGTTGTAATGGGGCCTGGCTAAGGGTAGGATATACAAAAGGAACTAAGCTGAAGACCCTAGGAACTAAGAGAGCATGAACTATATTTACACTTTGAAATTCACTCAAGTTCCTTTCTTTATTTTTTTCTTTACACTTCTGGGTGGCTACAACCCTTTTTATTTCTTTTTGGCATTTTTGTATTTTTTATTTTTTTTATATATTTTTTTTTCTTCTTTTTTTTTTCAACATTTGTACACTTTTTCTTTCACAAGCCTTTGGCTCCAACTTTTTTTCTCTTTTTTTTTCTCAATCCCAACAACATATTGCACCTTGTAGCCACCCCAAACTTAGTTTCTTGCACCCATTCTGAGATTACATGCTCTCCTAATCCTAAGATCGGGTTAACATGGTTTTCCAGATTTTTGGGCTTATAACATTAGGTTATCAAGAATTAACAGGCTAATAGGCTCAAAAGGGCTAACTAGGGAACATGCATTAGGAATTGGTTTATTCAGGCCAAGTAGCTATTTACAAAGAAACTGCCTAAATCATTTGCTACACACATATAATCATGCAAACCAAAAAGAGATTCAATCAAATCCAGGGAAGTGCAACTTGAAAGCGATTTTCACACAGTTTAAAACATGTTGGAGGCTCAAAACCTCACCTGGACATTCATGCAAATTGTTTGAAAGAGATTCTTTCCCTAGTGTGTGCTCCCTATCACCCCAAACTTATCATTTATCATGCCATCATAACAAAATCCCAAAGTTCAGTTTTCAATTTCACATGGGAATCACTTTTCAAAAAAAAAATTTCAGCCTAGGGGGAATCATCACATATCAATCATGCAAGCAATCTGTGCAACATCAATCAAAATCTAGCAAACTTGCCAACAAAAGACTCAACACACAAATGCTCCTGAGCTTCTCAAATTATTCAGGAGCTTTATTCAAAGAAACAAGACTCAACAAAACTACAACTAACAAAACTACAACTAGTTCCCTCCCCCACTTAAAACATGCATTGTCCCCAATGAACAACAGAATTATATAATCAGAGTGAGGGAAAGGAAAAGAGTACTCCCTGATCAAGTGCAGTGTAAGCGGGAGCTGTCACCTGGATCCCATTCCTTGCAGTCTTGATATATGAGTAAACACTTGACACTTTTGGTGACCCTGCACAGTGCGGCGGACTCATCATCTTCTCTTGGGTCAAAGACAACCGCTTCATCTTCTTCATGTTTCTCATCCACTGCACTGACAATTTTATCACCTGCTAAACATGTAGCAATCTCAGCACAAACCACAAAATGGTTAGCGTTAGTACAATCAAGACAAGAAAAAATATCATCACAGCCAGAATTAAGTGGAAAATTAGAAAACAAGTTCTCATGGGTGTCCTCAATAGTCTCAGAGATCAGCTCTATGTGGAATACAGAGTGCTCTTCCACTGGATGTTTCATGGCATCAAATATGTTAAACTTTGCAACTATATCCCCAAACTTCATAGACATGGTCCCATCATCCACATCAATGTTAGTCTTAGCTGTCTTCATGAATGGTCGGCCCAGGATGATTGGTGATTTACTTTGGAATGTGTCTACTTTGCCATGTCCAAGATGTAGAAATCAGTGGGAAGATCCTATCATCAACTTGCACTAGTACATCTTCCACCATTCCCATGGGGCGGGCACTGGTCCTGTTGGCCAACTGAATGGTGATACCTGTATACTTCAAAGGACCAAGATCAAGTTTGTTAAAGATGGAGGTAGGCATGACATTGATAGATGCTCCCAAGTCCAGCATGCAGTTTTCAAACTTCTTGTCCCCAATAGTGCATGGGATAGTGAAGGTGCCTGGATCCTTGCACTTCTGTGGCAGTGCCTGAGTAGGGGTGAAAGCAACAACTCTTTCTGGCTTAGACTGGATAAGCGCTGAGACATTTCTTCCTAAATCAACCCTCTCATTATTCTTCATCTTCCTCTTGTTGGTGCATAGGTCCTTGAGAAATTTTGCATACTTGGGCACTTGTTTGATCACATCCAACAGAGGGATATTGACACCCACCTTTCTTAAAACATCAAGAATTTCCTTCTCCTTGTCTTCACCTCCACTCTTCAAATTTTTCTGTAATCTGTGTGGGAACGGGATTGGTGGTCTGTATACCTTCTCAACTTCAACCTCAATAGGCTCAGGAGTTACCCCAACAGTTGCTTCATCTTTTTCAGAGGTGGCCTCAACAACTTTTCCAGACCTCAAAGATATGGCACTCACTAGTGCACAAAAGGGATTCCACGTCGGTTATTTTTGGCTTTCCACATCGGTTTTGAAACTGATGTGGAAACGACCGATGTGGTTTATTGCCACTTTACACATCGGTTTTAAAACCGATGTGTAAAGTATATTTTAAACATCGGTTTTATACTAACCGATGTGTAAAATTAATTTAGCAATTGATAAGCAGTTGTAAATTTAACTTTTTACATCGGTTTTGCTTAAAACCGATGTGTAAAATTGACTTTCTACATCGGTTTTCTAAAGAACCGATGTGTAAAGTTAAATTTACACATCGGTTTTAAGCAAAACCGATGTAGAAAGTTAAATATACACATCGGTTATTGAGAACCGATGTGTAAAATCTCATTTTTTTTTAAAATTATTATTTACATTTCAATCATTCCTGTTTCACTAATGCAGATCAATAAACAAACCAGCAGTACCCTGATCAAACAAGAAACGACGAAGAACACCAAACCAGTTTTGACACAATCATTCAAAAGCAAAACATACTTCATTCAATTTTCTTAGCACAGCCAATTAGCTCTTACACATATGGTTAAAAATACTGACATTTCATCAAATGACTAGTGAGCACAGAATCTGAAAACAGAGGGCATCAGGCCTAATTAACTTCGAATGAATGAAAACAACACTTTATCAAAGCTACATCAAAACACGAGAGAAGAAGAATTGAACCGGACACGAGCACTAATACATATCATCAGTCAAAGGTACGTACACTATAGCTAGTATATGATAAGTTTTTAAACTAACTACATATATACAAACTATGGGTGGTACACTTCAAGAAAGAAAGTTGCCCAACGCCTCTTTATGATGTTGATGTCGAGAATCGGACAATGGAGATGGATTGTTGAATATCTGCAAGTTTAATTGGACAAAAGATTATATCTTTTAAGTAATAAACTAACATAAAACATATAACGAATCTATACTATTACTTCTAATTGTGTCAATTAACATTTACCTCACTCCATCTTTCAGTGATCCCGGAGGAGATAATTTCCAACATCCACTGCATCACATAGTAGCCACATTCCCATGACCCACGTTGTATACGTGACTACGTACAAATGAAACCCAATTAGAATATGAGGAATTAAATAAAATAGAAATCAATTATTGTACCCACTGCATTTGATGCATTTGAACTAATAAATATCTTACGCTGGGAATAATCCATCTGATAGCCGGAGTATGCCTTTCACCACGCTGCATGTGGGATGCATTAATAGACCTATCATGACAAAAACATTAATTAAAGTATATATAATAGATTTCAGATAATTAAAACAACTGCATTACTGATTATAAAGTATTTTAACGCTTACGTTTCGATGATCGTCTTCAGATGATTCGCCGGCTTATGTCCCAATGAGCGAAAGAAGACCACGACGTTCATTCTTGGGTACAAGAGCAACAGATTGCCAATGCTTGCTGTATTTGCGGAACAATTAGTGACTGTAAGTCATATATAGTTATACTTAAATTAATAACCGGTACTTACTTATTGAGATAAGGCGCAAGATAGAATTGATGATCGTCTCGGGCAAGTATATCACGTATGGTAGTGACCGGGTCTTCCGATGCTACGAGAACATCACCCTGAATGAACATGGGGTCAATGAACCCATAAAGGGCGAGGTTACCCTGATCGACTAACATACGATGCAGATACCTAATATATTGGAAAAACATGTTAATTATCATTGTATTTAAAAATTAATTACGTACTTAACTTATAAATAAAATGTACTTACGTGCACCAAAACGATATGTGTGCAGAACTGGCCATTTCTTTATTGAGTGCCATCTCCATAAGTTCTTTCTTTGGTATATACAGCTTCACCAGGGCTGGCATCATGTTCCAACGTTACCAATGTTGCATCATCCTCCATGGTGACAACTCGTGTATAGCAAGATCTTTGAAAACATCACCATGGCCAGGTTCACATTTGTCGATCCCCTAAACAACATATATATATATTAGTAATCACGGATAATTAAGTTATTTAATTAGTTATGAACTAAATGGTCAAATGAATAACTTGACAGGAGCAGACATCTCTGGTCTTACTAGATCCGACCTTTTAGGCACAATATCATTTCCAACATCCTATAACAAATACAAATAAACCATTATCTTTAAACAATAATAAATATATTTCAACTATGAATATAGAAAAACACAACTAACCGAATACCTCGGATGCAACAAGAAAGTCGACCAGTCTTCTTGGCCGGAGGATGAAGTTCACGGGGCCCGACCCACTTGTTTGAACCTCCTCGGTGGGCACAGGGACTCGAGCATCGAAGATCTCGAATAATCTCAACAGACACCCTCGGATGATCATCCTGGTAATAACCGATGGTGTATGGTATTACCTAACTTATTATATGCCCTACCCAATGCCACTAAGCGGCGATGATGATGATGATCATCAACATACAGCTCACACCTATCGGGTCGTCATCATCATCATCATCATCATCATCATCATCATCGGCCAGGCAGCGAGCATCATCATCATTTTCGGGATGATGAGGAGGATCACATGAGCCCTTAGTGCTCACATGGACGAGAGGGTTGGACAGAGGGTTGGACACCGGCTGTCATCTCTTGGGACAAAGAAGTAAATATTGCCATCTGTCGGGCAAAGCTGCTCGGCCATCTCCTCGTCGAAGCTCACCTGCAATCTCCTCGTTTTAGTTGTGCTCTATCTCGCAACCGAATCCCTGTGGCATTGGTGTGAAGATGAACCATGGTATTGGCGAATGCCGACTCCCCATCCAACACCAATGACACGGCCGGGTGGTCCGGTTTACCGATGGCGATAGATAAGATATCATTGCGTCCTCTAGGAACAAAGGTTCCTTGGGTTAGGTGATCATCCAAGGCATCCTATCACATAAAAATATCAGGTCACATTACAATTCGGTAACAATCTTAAAATGACAATTACAACAAACTATACTTACAATCCTCTCAGCTACTTGGCGGGCCTCCTCGGATGTATATTGTCCCGTTTTTCTTTGTCGGCCCCTCTTCCATGAACGATGGCGTGGGGGTGGAGGTGGATCAACAACCTCTGGAAGATTTTCAGCATTAGGATCCGCTTGAGATGCTTTTTCGCCGACGTGCTTTCTTTTCTTCTTCAACCATTTTCTTAACAAGCTTTTTATATCCCCACGAGACATGACATGGGGGTAGACATTCTTGCTTTGGTTTTCCTGAACCTTTTTACTCTTATAACTTTATAAATAAAAGAAAATTAAATTAAATAAGTAAATGAAATTAATTCAATTACATAAATTTAGAGAAAAATCAAATAATTTAACCTGAAAGAATCGGGATCACGTCGGCTCAACAAACAAGCGATCCCACGTCGCCTTGTCAAGAAACGGATACACCTCAAGTGGGTTCTTTTTACTTTTTGGATCGAATATATAGTATCCGCCTGTGTCGGCCTTAAAACCCCTCCAACGCTCTCCAAAGATACTTCAAAGAACGCTTCTTCATATCGTACGTATCCTGTATGTCATAGGTCAACTAAATTAAGACCAAAAGAATCAACTAATTACTGTATTATATTATTAAGATAAAAATAAAGTAGATACAGAGACAAACACAGGACGTAGAAGTATAGATACCAGAATACTCTCCCATATCTCTGCTCCTTCACGTCCGGCGTACATCTCTCCACCTATCAATGAGTATACTAGGCCTGTTCCTAGCAAGGGTCGCCACAAAACCGGTAAACCGATCTTCCATTGGCCCAATAGGTTTGAGGTTATCATCAAAATCTACTCTTATCCTCTCGATTTGACCCACGGTTGGCAATCAAATGCCTCATCCGTGTGGCACGTCTACCCTTTCTACCTGTAGAGACGGGGTCTCGACCCCCTTGCATGAAGGAGGTGTATCCTCATGATCAGCCATGTATACCGTTTAAACACAAAACAAAAAAAAACTTGTTAGTATGTCAGGATAAATATCAAACATAACTTATAAATATCGATCAACGTACATAAACATAACTTATAAATATCAACGTAAACACATAATATGCCAAACTTGATGGTAATATCAAACTAAACTTACTTTGTGGTCAATTAGTAAAGTTCTCCCATAACCCTTCTTGGTGATCATTACGAGTAGCATGTACATCATCCACTTCATTTTCCTCATTGAAATTAGGCACTCGTGTTGAGAAAGAAGGAGTATCGGAAATATCAAGAGTTGAATCGTGATTTCCCTCACTACCGTTATACATGTTTTTTCCCTGGAGAACCACTCGACCACCTTTTGTTAGAAGGATCACGGATATAAAACACTTGTTTTGCTTGGGATGCCATGATGAAAGGTTCCTCTTTATTACCTACCTTACTAAGGTCCACCAATTTGAATCCTAACTCATCGGTTTGCACACCATTGTTACTGTCGACCCACTGACATTTAAAAACAGGTACTCTAAACTTCGTGTAATCAACCTCCCATATCTCTTCAATGATTCCAAAGTATGAAACTGATGCCATAACAGGGTTTTTATCTTTCGAACTAGAGAAATGCATGGACTCAGTGACGACCATAACCCCACCTTGTTTTGCATAGTACTTTTGTCATCCTGGGACTTTGTATAGAAGGAAAACTTATTGATATCGTACCCACTCCAGCATATGACATCAAAGTTAGGCCCCTGTGCTAGCCATTTTAATGTATCAGAAGCAGTACCATCCTTTGCAATTTTTTCTTTAAACCAGTTCAAGAAAGTCTTGTTATACTTGTTCAAACACCATTTTTCATTCATTCTAGGGTAAGTTTCATTGATGATGCTTTTATGCTCACATAAGTATGGTTCAACCTCATCAGTGTTATTCAATATATACAAATGTGCTTAAAGCACTTCCTCCCGATCCATGCTCTTAACAGTGATACCTCGTGTACCCTTACCATCATATCTTCCTTCGTGACGAGACTTCGGAAGCCCTACAGGTTCCGCTTCTGACATGTAGTCTGTACAAAACTCAATAGCTTCTTCTGCAACATACCTTTCAACAATAGATGCTTCGGGACGGTGTGGATTTTTCATATATCCTTTCAGGATCTTCATGTATCGCTCAACTGGGTACATCCACCTTAAATAAACGGGACCGCATAATCTAATCTCCCTCACTAGATGAACAATCAAATGAACCATGATGTCAAAAAATGAAGGTGGAAAATACATCTCCAATTGGCACAATACAATGGCTGCCTCATTTTCCAACCCATCCAAATTTTTAGTGTCAATGACCTTGCTACATATAGCATTGAAGAATAAGCATAACCTAGTAATGGCATGTCTGACTTTTTTAGGCAATATGTCACGAATGGCCACCGGTAGTAGTTGTTGCATCAAGACATGACAATCATGAGACTTTAAGCCAACTAATTTGAGATCTTTCATTGAGACAAGTCTTCTGATATTTGAAGAGTAACCCCAGTGGCACTTTGACTCCCCGTAGACATTCACAGAAACTTCTTTTCTCTTTTTTTGATAAAGTATGACATCTTTGGGGGCAAATAAGTCTTCTTATCCCCCACTTTAAGTGGAGCTAACTGCTCTCGTATACCCATCGCAACTAGATCCAGACGAGCATTCACACCATCCTTTGTCTTGCCTTGAATGTTGAGAAGCGTTCCGATTAAACTGTCACACACATTTTTCTCTACATGCATCACATCAATACAATGTCTTACATCAAGCTTGCACCAAGATGGAAGATCAAAGAAGATCGACCTCTTCTTCCATATTTTCTTCTCTCGTAGCCTTCTTCTGGGTCTTCCCATAGATAACATTAGTGTTGTTCACCCTTTCATAAACTTGCTCTCCGGTCAAGGCCACCGGAGCAATTTCATTCTCCGGAAGTCCATTGAAAGCTTTCCTCAATCTACGATAAGGATGATTACGTCGGAGAAATCTCCGATGCCCAAGGTAGACCGTCTTCCTTCCATGTTGCAGTTGATGGTAACATGTGCCTTCTTCACATATTGGACATGCTTTATGCCCCTTAACACTATACCCACACGAGGTTCCCGTATCTTTGGAAAGTCATTGATGGTGCAAAATAACATGGCAAGCAATCCGAATGTCTCACGGTAATACCCGTCGATCACATCAACGCCTTCATCCCACATCATTCTCAAGTCTTCAATCAAGGGACTCGAGATAAACATCAATATCATTTCCTGGCTGTTTAGGACCCGAAATCATCATACTTAACATAATGTATTTGCGCTTCATGCACAACCAAGGAGACAGGTTGTAAATTACAAGGAGAACAGGCCATGAACTATGAATACTACTTAAGTTTCCATATGGATTCATTCCATCGGTAGCAAGTCCAAGCCTGAGGTTTCGGGCTCATTGCCGAAATCCGAAACAAACTATCAA
Source organism: Sophora flavescens (assembly GCA_030762895.1). Classification (NCBI taxonomy): domain Eukaryota; kingdom Viridiplantae; phylum Streptophyta; class Magnoliopsida; order Fabales; family Fabaceae; genus Sophora; species Sophora flavescens. The sequence goes on along the minus strand of CM061067.1, from coordinate 31,685,748 downwards.
TTCGCTTCCATTGCAAAGAATCGGCCGGATGGCGAAGCTGTCCATCACACTTCCTCTCATCTGCATGCCATCTAATGTTCTTTGCGTCATTTACATTAGCAAACAATCGCTTGAACCGCGGAATCACGGGAAGATACCATAAAACCTTCGCAGGAGGACCTTTGGTGACCACATCACAACTAGAATCACCATCCTTCACTTTGTAGCGTGATACCCCACACCGGGGCACTCGTGCATCTCTTCAAACTCTTTCCTGTACAATATGCAATCATTGGGGCAAGCGTGTATTTTCTTATACTCCATACCCATCGGACACAATATCTTCTTCGCCTCATAGTTTCGAGATGGCAATGTGTTGCCTTCTGGAAGCATTTCTTTCAACAACTCAAGCAATTCGGTAAAGCTTTTATCGCTCCACCCATTTCTCGCCTTCACATTGAACAATCTTAACACCGCCGACAACCGTGTGAAATTAGTGCACCCGGATACAAAGCCACTTGCGCATCACCGCACAAAGTATCATACACATGTGCACGCCGAAAAGACTCTTGCCCAACATCACGGATCATGTCCTCTAGTCCATCGTCCATTTCCACGTCATCAACTTCCTCTCTATCCGACACCCTCGGCCTGTCTAACGATTCACCATGGCATATCCATGTTGTATAACTCTTGCAAATCCCCTCACAAATAAGATGATCACGTATCTCCTCGGCTTCTAGTCGTCTCTCATTCAAACAGTTAACACAAGGACAATAAAACCTTCCATTACCACTATCCGGAGCATTTGTTTTTGCAAACTGTAGAAAATCTTCCACTCCATTCTCATACTCATCACTTGTCCGTCTAGCATTCATCCAACCGCGATCCATGACTAAACCAATACCTTCGTACTTAGTCCAACATATTCATCAACCACTTCTTATGACAGGGTATGGCCCTATCCCATTCGAGAAGAAACTTTTTCAACATTCGGTTAACATTAGTCCTTAACTCTCATGCTCATACTCGACAAAATTTCGGCAAGATTTCCCACGGTCTCCGACGTACACTACTTGAACGCGATGACATCCACCACGATAAAGTATGCACCGGAGAACGAAAGGAAATGTATCAATCCGAACTTTCATCAAGTATATAACATTAGAATCAATGAATAACTATTATAACTGAATTAAGAAAAAGTTTTTTCCCAAACTGTCCAACTTTGGACAATTCAAGATCCAACACAATGAGCGGTACATTAAGCACGTACACGTACACGTACGCTCATTAGTATTGCATCTCAAACGGAAACTAAGGCTTTACTAAATAATTAACATTAAGAAAAATAATAAAACACTCCAATCCCCAAGTCCAATGCAAGGGGAGATTGGAAAAGCGCACTAGTATTTGAAAAACTAACAACCATATATTTCTTAATTGAGTAATTGGCTAAAACATCATCCTAATATATGTTAATCATCATTTTAATGCCAACAATAAGCCTATTACCTAGTAAACTAGAAATCCAACCCCAACAAAAAACTATACCCATGTGGACCTCAAATGGAGATGATCCTCACATCAAGTGTTTCTAATGACTTGCCTACTTTATAATGAAACCAAAGACAATATTCATCATTCCATTGATTGATGTCCAACATGCTTAGCATTTTTCTCCTAAAAAATGAGGTTCTTATCCCTCTCTAGTGAGCTACGAAAGAATGTAGGAGACCAATAAATTTGACCGAGCATTAATTAGCTTCATAATTTTTCAGTTTTCAAACATCAATAAACATAATGCTTCAATTAATAAATGTTAACGGAACTATTTATAGATGTAGAAGAGAGTGGTAATTCCTTCATTCCCTGAAACTAGTGTCAAGAACATAATGTTTTCTTCTCATGAAATCTAGTAACTAGAAAGTGATCTTAAAACATTATGAGAAGAAAACATTATGTTCTTGACACTAGTTTTCAAACATTATGTTCAAGGGAAACACCTAGCACTTAGCATCTACCTAATACAATGAACTACTCGGTATGTAGCACTTAACACCTTAATATATATGAGAACTAACCAGCAATAACCACCAATTAGAGAACTAACCAGCAATAACCACCAATAACAAGTGAAGGAAAGAAACCTACCTCTAAAGGATGCGGCCGCTAAAGGTGACTTGTGAGAAGAGGAGGGCACAAACGTTGAAGGGGTTGCCGAAGTGGTTAGTTACAAATTAGTACCCTAGCCCTACCAACTCCAAAACCTTTGGAAGCTGAAACATAAATAAGATTATTTCAGATTAGTTCACCAAGCTTTCTATAGTATAATTAATGAAGCATATATGCATGCTAGCCAATGGCGCTACCATCGGAGGTGATGACAAAATATGAGAAAAGTGAATAATATTCAACAAGAATGATGACTTACCAAGGGAACTGAGTTGATGGCACTCACAAGAATCGAAGATAGCCAAACAAAAACTATAGCCCCACCACCATAAAGCAGTACTGTGGACTTGTTTTCAACAGCATCCCACTGATAATGATAAATGGAGGATTTTATTTCACTTGGTTAAAAGAAAGGCTGCCAAAGAGAATATTGGAATCGCAAGATTGTGGATTTGCCAAAAAGAAGTTCAGGAAAAAATTAAATTGGACTTGCCTTTTCCTTCAAATCTGTGAACAACTCGTTAGCATCTACAGAAGTAGAAGTTTCTTCTGAAGAAGCTCAGGTCTGAAGCAGAGAAGATTTCCGGGATTCTTAAAGGTAGGAAACAAGAATACAAGTTAGAATTGTTAAAAGAAAAATAAAAAGAAACAGATTAAAAACAATATGACTGAGCTGAATAACAAGAACATTGAAAACATAAACCAACTGAACTACTACACTTAAGGGTAGGGAATTGGGAAGACCTAATGCCAAAACTACTCTCTGTTAAGGTTCACGCGGTTAGGGTTCTTATTGCGCAACTGAGCGGAGTGGAGAAGGGAAGAGAAGTGGCGGCCGAAGCTTCAATGAGACAGATAGCTTCAATGAGAAAGGAGAGAATGACATTGAAGCTTCAAAGATAGAGTAGATAGATGAGAGAAGATCAGAGTAGAAAGAGAAGAGACTCACCAGAGATGATGGTCGCGACGATGAAGGTATGAGAGAGGCACACACGGTGGTGGTGCAAAGGGCTGCACGAAAAATGCAGGTCAGGTTAGGGTTGTGGTGGTGCTCGCGGCGGTAGTGGTGAGTTGATGTTTGGGGGAGGAGGGGAACTAGGTCGCGGAGGAGGAAAGAATGGGGTTTTCTGAAAGAATGGGATAATGCGCGGAAGCGAAGGAGGGAAAAGGAAAAATTGGGACTATTACACATCGGTTATACCTAAAACCGATGTGTTAAACATCTTATACACATCGGTTATTCAGAAACCGATGTGTAAACATTAAACTTTTAAATTCTGATTTTTTTCTTTTAAATTTTATACATCGGTTACTTAAAACCGATGTGTAAAAGTAATATTTATTTTCTTTTTTTTTTCTTTATAATTTTCTACATCGGTTATAAGGAACCGATGTGTAAAAGTAAGATTTTTTTTCTTTTTTTTTCTTTCTACATCGGTTATAAAGAAACTGATGTGTAAAAGTAAGATTTTATTTTCTTTTTTTTTTCTTTATACTTTTCTACATCGGTTATATAGAAACCGATGTGTAAAAGTAAGATTTTTTTTTCTTTTTTTTTTCTTTGTACTTTTATACATCGGTTATTTATAAACCGATGTGTAATAATTTGGTTTTAATTTCAAAAATTCCACCGCCTCGTTTTACACATCGGTTTCTTAAAAACCGATGTGTAAACTCCGATGTAAAATCCCTTTTCTGCACTAGTGACTCACATTAGGGTTGGAGGCATTAGGATTTATCACTGGCTGTGCTGGCAGCTGGGTTGTTCTTTGACCTTGCTTTATGTTATTTATGTCTGTGGCCATCTGTCCAATCTGTGTATGCAATGCCTGAATACTCGTATCCGTTCTCTCTTTGAAACGTGCTGTGAGGCCTGGAATCGTGCTGGAACTGTCCCATTTGCTGCTGGAAAAGTGTAGTCATTTGTGCATTCAATTGTGAAGTTATTTGCCTGCACATGTCATCAACTGAAGGTCCGGACGGTGCAGAAGTGGACACTGGAGGATTCTGAGGTGCCATCGGTTGTTGGGATGAGTTCCCATACCGTAGATTAGGATGATTACTCCAGCTGGGATGGTACCTATTTGTTGAAAGATCTGGAATCTTTGATCTGTTCTGGTTATTGCCCTGATTATACGGATGGACTGCAAAGGCTTGAGGTGATTCAGTAATTGATCCTCCTTGCAAAATGGGGCATGCTTCATATGGGTGCTCAGGAGAACTGCACATGCCACACAACACCGCAGGCTGAACCCTATCCATTGCCAATTTCTCTACCAAGGAAGTGAGCCTGTCAATTCTATCATCACGGTCATGGCTGGAAGAGGAGGTGCGGACCTCATGTACAACTCTAGTCTCAATGAGACTTTCTTACGGTAGTGAATTGCTGGGAATTTAATGACATGTTCTCAATGAGTTGCTTGGCGGAAGATGGAGTCTTGTCAACCAACGCTCCCCACTAGCAAAGATCCAAAATATTCCTATCCATCGGCTGCAATCCTTCATAAAAATATTGGATGAGAAGTCGTTCGTAAATTTGATGTTTGGGGGCAACTGGATGTCAACCGCTTGAACCTCTCCCAATACTCAGCTAGTGACTCATTTCCTTGCCTTATTCCACAGATTTCTTTCCTTATTGCAGCGGCTTTGGAGGCAGGAAAATATTTCTCTAGGAAGAGCTTCTTCAAGTCGTTCCATGTGGTAATGGAATTCGGCGCAAGGTATAATAGCCAATCTTTTGCAGCTCCCTGGAGTGAGAACGGAAAAGCCTTCAACTTGATATGATCCTCGCATTACTCCTTCTGGCCTCAAAGTTGTGGAGCAGACGACTTGGAATTCCTTGAGGTGCTTGTGTGGATCTTCACCTGCAAGACCATTAAATCTTGGCAACAAATGGATTAGCCCAGATTTTAACTCAAAAGGGGTGTCAGCACCAGGATAAGCAATGCACAAACCATTGTAATTCACATCAGGGGCAGCAAGCTGCCTCAAAGTCCTTTGGTCTCCCATGTTTTCAAAAGCAGTTTTAAAATTGGAATCACTACTAGTGCTAGCCCGAAATTCCCTATGGAGTGTGTGCAGTGTTCTTTCAATTTCCGGGTCAAAATCACACAGTTCAGGGCAATGAGACCTAGTAGCCAGACCAATTCAAAACAAAACAGAAAATAAAAGAAAGAAAGAAAAATAAAATAAAACAAATTGCGAAAAATAACAACTCAGAGTCCCCGGCAACGACACCAATTTTTTTTGGTCGCGCTGTCGCGCACGCGCCAAAAAGGACGAGCGGGTTTAAAACTGTAGTTTAGTGCGACAACTCGGATGTCGTCTCTCAAGGACTCTGAGAATATTATCTTCCACAAAAATCAGTTTTTTTGGGGGGGGGGGGGGGGGTTTGGATTGGAGTGCAAATAAGAAACAAGCAAAACAGAGCAATTAAAAACAGGGCAGTTGAAAAGAGATTATCAATTATCAAACAACGATTAATCTACTGTCAAGAATTCCCAACTATCCTTGGTTATTGTAGTCCCAAACCCTAAGCAGATTCTAATCCCCTTTCAGTTACAGCAACAACTAACAACGTAATTGCTACTATGGATGCAAGTTCCTATTCCCGAAATAACAAACGGGGTTAAGCTCTCATGAACAAACGAACATGAATGAACACACGCGAAATAACAAACGCGATTAAGTATAGGAAAATGACATCACTGAAACAAATCAATACAATACTACACACTCCTGAAATAACAAACAGAAATGTGTAATATGGTATTGAAAAGGGAAAAGCAATTAAAATAGGGATTTACAAAACCTCAAGTATATAGAATCCTCATACAGTAGATTAATCCTAGAACTTAGTTCTCCATGGCAAAAACGAAATCACAGAGAAAAACGTAAAACTAAACAATGGAGAAGCAAGAGTCTCTACAAGTTGTTCAGAACAGCCTTTTATACAAAGTCTGAATTCAGCTAGCTCGCGAGGCGAGCACACATTCGCGAGGCGAATTTCATGAAGAGTCAGCAACCTTTGGCATTCTCGCTAGGCGAAGAGCTTGCTCGCGAGGCGAGGATCTGAAGAGTTTTCTCCTTACGCCCGTTATGGCCATCAGGGCCTAACCGTGATGCTCTCTGACTTCCAGACTCGCGAGGCGAATGGATGCTCGCGAGGCGAGACTCTTCAACTTCAAAGCTGCCACGGCCATGACCTTCAACACGGGAAAGCCGTGATCGTCTCTGACTTTTTCAGGTTTGCAAGACTCGCGGGGCGAGAACTTCTTCGTGGGGCGAACCAGAGACTTAGAAATTTCTTGGAACAGTCAGGCTTCGGGGTCGCGTGGCGAGCATGTCCTTCGCGGGGCGAATCCCCTGTTCTTTATTTTCTCAACTTCTACTTAACCTGAAAACAAGGAAATAACCATAAGTATATTATTTTGACTCAAAACTAGCTAAATTAACTTAAAACTACTCTAGAGACTCAAAACTTTGCTTGAGGACAATCTAATCTAATTTGGGTGAAAATACGATATAATTAGCACAAAACCCTGGTCATAGTAGCTATAAAACTAGATGAGCCAGAGGCTTATCACCTAGCCGTGATGGCTATCACCGCCGTGATGAATCAGCAAATGAAGAGGCGCCCAAGTTAGAAACCATCACGGCCTGGCCGTGATGGCTGTCACGGCCGTGACGGGCCGCGAGTTATAAAAGGGTCTCTGAACAGAACAGAAAGAAGAGAAAAACCTAAAAACAGATCCTCTGCTGCTGTGGCTGCTGTGCAACATTCTATGGAGCTCTCTCCTTTGTTCATCTCTGTAACTCTTTCTTTTGTTTTATCTTCAATTATGTGTAGCTAAACTCCCCCTTGTTGGGGTTAGATGATTGCTCTTCTGAACTTGATTGTAAATGACTTGATTGTAATGCAGTTTCCTTGTTCTTTATGAGTGTTTGATTCCATGCTTAATGCTTTCTTAGGCTTGATCACCCTAGGAATGATTAGTTGCTTTAATAGATAACTGGAAGGTTGGTGTTAGAGCTTGCTCATGAATCAAATGCCAAGTAGTTCATGAGCCTAGACATAGGTCTTGAGGTGCTTGCAATCTTATAAGTCTTGACTTAATGCAAAATCTCAGGTTAATCCACCTAAGGAATTAGGGTTTAATTTGGGGTTTTAGGCTCAATGCACCTAAGGCATTAGGCTTGAGTATTTCAGAAAAGAGTTGATTGTCATAATTGAATTAGGAACTGTGTTACTTGTCATTTCATAACAATCAAGGGAGGATTAGCTTAGTCTAACCCTAACAATTCTATCTAATTGTTATTCACATTTCTGTCTGCATTCTAACTGTTTGATAAAATTCCAAAAAGAACAAAAACATTTTATTCTTGTTTGCTTGTTAGATGATAGAGCTACCTTCACTCCAAAATTTGATCGCCTAGATAGTAGTCTAATTTGCAAAGTGGTAATTGTCCACGATCCCTGAGAACGATATCCGGTCTTACCGTTTTATTACTTGCAACGAACCGGTACACTTGCCGAGTCCGTGTCAAGCCTCCCTAACCAGACCTCCTTACTTCAATGGAGAAAATTACAACTACTGGAAAGATAGGTTTCAGTGGTTCATTCTATCCACAAACTCTGATCTTTGGGATGTCATCACAGATGGTCCATTAATTCCCAAGAATGATGATAACACTGACAAACCAAAAGCTCAAGGGAACTGCTGAGAAAAAATCAAAATGGGAGCTGAATCACAAAGCCGGATACAACATCATTTGTGCTCTCGGTCCGGAGGAGTTTGAAAAGTTATGTGCCCGTGACTCGCAAAAGAAATATGGGATACCTTAGTCACACACATGAAGGAACAAAGAAAAGTCAAAGAATCAAAGATTGCCATACTTGTTAGAAAGTATGAACTGTTCATCATGGAGGAAGGAGAATCTGTTGCTCAGATGATAGGAAGATTTCAAACTATCATCAACGGTTTAAAATCTCTTGGCAAAATTTATACCAATACTGAGAAGGTTGGTAAGATTCTGAGAAGTCTACCTAATCAGTGGAGACCTTTGGTCACTGCTATTTCCCAAGCCAAGGATCTCACTACCTTGACTATGGATGAACTTCTTGGAACACTCACTGTTCATGAGCAAGAACTTGGAGATGAAGCTGCACCAAAGAAGGGCAAGTCAATTGCTCTGAAAGCTGATCAAAAGTTAGCAAAAGGTTCCAAGGCTCAAGGCGGATGAGTCACCAGGTGATGCTGACCTATCGTAACTCGAGGATTCCGAGAGTGATGAAGAGTTGTCTCTCCCGACCGGGGAAGATAAATCTTCTCCTACAGAAATAGAAGTTCTTGAGGGATAGGCCATTCATAAGGTCCAACAAGGACAAGAACTTCAAAGAATCCACCTCAACAGCACAAAAAGTACAATTGTTTGCTATGAGTGCAAGAAGCCCTGGCCACTTCAAGGCTGAATGCCCTCAACTCAAGAAGGCCCCTGTTAAGAAATTCTTCAAGAAGAAGAAGAAAGGAATGATGGCTACTTGGGAGGATCTGGAGTCAACATCTTCTGATGAAGAAACTGAGGAAGAAGCCAATCTCTGCTTGATGGCCAACACTGAATCAGACTCTGATAATGAGGTACATCCTGACTCTGAGGAATTACTTGATGCTTATGAGGAGTTGTTGGAGGAATCTAACTGCTTATCTAAGGCCTTCAAATCCCTCAAGAGAGAGTATGTAAAGCTCACCAGTGAGCATAAACAGAAATCTCAAGAGTGCGAGAAGCTGGCTAAAGAGAACAGTGAGCTGAAGACCGAAAAGTCTAATGAAGCTAAGATCTCAAGTGAAACATCACCATCTGAAGAAGTTGAAAAAATTCAACATAAAGTGGAAGAGCTCACTTCTGATCTTGCCAAATTTGTTAATGGTAGAGACAATCTGACTAAGCTACTTGGCATTCAGAAGCACTCTCTTAACAAAGAAGGTATTGGATATGTCCATCAGACACCTCATAAAGTATCAACTAAAGTTCCTACAATATCTGTTAAGTCAACTGTAACTAAATCAACACCTATTTGCAACCTCTGTGGAAAAACTGGGCATGTTATGTCTAAGTGTATCCACAAGAAGAGAAGGAAGTCTTTACAGACTCCTAGAACTAGCAGAAAAGGACCCAGAAAAATATGGGTACCTAAAGATCAAATAATTTTTGTTGCAGATGTCCTCAACAGGACAAAGAAAACACCACTGCTGGTACCTGGACAGTGGCTGCTCACGTCATATGACAGGAGAAAGGTCTATGTTCCTAGACCTCCAACTTAAGAAAGGAGGACACGTTGCCTTCGGAGGAAATCAGAAAGGGAAGGTTATAGGAATTGGTACTATTGGTGGTAAACCCCCTCTTCCCTCTATATCTAATGTTCTTATGGTTAAAGGATTAAGACACAACCTGCTTAGCATAAGTCAATTATGTGATAGTGGTTTTGATGTTTCCTTTACCAAGGATGTATGCATAGTTAAAGACTCCAGTGGCAAAACCTTCTTTTCAGCTAAAAGGCAACAAAATCTTTATAAGATTGAACTGTCTGATCTCTCAGATCAAAGTGTAACCTGTCTGATGTCTAAAGAGGATGAGAGATGGTTATGGCATAAGAAACTAGGACATGCTAGTATGAAACTAATTTCTGAATTGAAAAGGAACAATCTCGTGAGAGGATTGCCTGATATTAGCTTTAAGAAAGATGTCTTGTGTGATGCATGTCAGAGAGGTAAACAGATAAAATCAAGTTTCAAATCTAAAAACCAAGTATCAACCTCTAGACCTTTTCAGTTGTTACACATGGATCTGTTTGGACCAGTTAGTGTTGCCAGCCTGGCTGGAAGAAAATATGGATTTGTCATAGTTGATGACTATTCTAGATACACATGGGTACTCTTCCTAACACACAAGGATGAGTCTTTTAAGGCTTTCTCGGTATTCTGCAAAAGAGTACAAAATGAGCAGGGATTCTGTATTTCTACCCTTAGAAGTGATCATGGGGGAGAGTTTGAAAATGAGCAGTTTAGACAGTTCTGTGAGGAGAATGGAATCTCTCACAATTTCTCTGCACCTAGAACTCCACAGCAAAATGGAGTGGTTGAGAGAAAGAATAGATCTCTGCAAGAGATGGCTAGATCTATGCTCAATGAAAATAATCTCCCTAAGTACTTCCAAGCGTGTCAGAAACACCTGCTTGCTATGTACAAAACAGAATACTTATCAGGCCTTTTCTCAAAAAGACTCCTTATGAATTGTGGAAAGGAAAAAGCCCCAACATATCTTATTTTCATGCTTTTGGATGTGAATGTTTTATTCTGAATACCAAATATAATCTTGGAAAATTTGATTCTAAGGTAGATAAAGGTATTTTCGTAGGTTATTCTGAAAAGTCCAAGGCTTTTAGAGTTTACAATTCTAGAACTTGTATTATTGAAGAATTTGTTCATGTTAAATTCAATGATGGTTTAAAGACTGATAAAGAACTATCAGATCTAGAAGATGATCTTGCAGGTCTCGATATAAACAAGCCAGAAAGTCAACAACCCGATCTAACCAAAACAGAACCTGTGCCTGAGGCTGAAAGACAAGTGGAACAGACCAGTCAGCAGACAAGTCAAGATCTTCATGATGATCTCAAAAGGGATTGGAAGTTCAACACTCATCATCCTAAGGATCTCATTATTGGAAATCCTTCTGAAGGAGTAAGAACCAGATCCACATTAAGAGAATCAAGCAATGTGGCCTTTATTTCAGATTTGGAGCCTAAACGCATTGAAGAAGCTCTTGAGGATGAAAGCTGGATTCTTGCTATGCAAGAAGAACTTAACCAGTTCACCAGAAATGATGTCTGGACTCTTGTCTCTAAGCATAAAAACAAGTCAGTTATTGGAACAAGATGGGTCTTCAGAAACAAATTGGATGAAGATGGTAAAGTTGTCAGAAATAAGGCAAGGTTAGTAGCTCAAGGCTATAACCAACAAGAATGTATTGATTATACTGAAACCTTTGCACCTGTAGCTAGAATAGAAGCCATACGCATTTTGATGTCATATGCTGTACAACACCAAATTACCCTATTTCAAATGGATGTAAAAGGTGCTTTTCTAAATGGTATAATTGAAGAAGAAGTGTATGTTAAACAACCCCCTGGTTTTGAGGATACTGGTAAACCAGATCACGTTTTCAAACTTAAAAAGGCATTATATGGTTTGAAACAAGCACCTAGAGCATGGTATGATAGACTCAGTTCTTTTCTCATGCATAATGGCTTTACTAGAGGACAAGTAGACACTACTCTGTTCAAAAAATGCTCTAAAGAGAACTTTATTACAGTTCAAATATATGTTGATGATATTATCTTTGGAGCAACTAATGAAAAGTTGTGCAAGGAATTTTCAAATCTAATGCAAGCTGAATTTGAGATGAGCATGATGGGAGAATTGAAGTTCTTCCTTGGATTACAAATCAAGCAGACAAGTGATGGAATTTACATTCATCAACAAAAATATACCAAGGAGATACTCAAGAAATACAAAATGGAAAATGCAAAGCTCATGAAAACCCCTATGCAACCCAATGCAAAACTAAGCAAATATGATGAAGGTAAAAAGGTAGATCAAACTGTCTACAGAGGTATGATTGGCTCTCTACTGTACTTAACTTCAAGCGGACTCGACATTCAATTTAGTGTCTCGTATGTGTGCTAGATTCCAATATGATCCTAGAGAATCTCATCTTAAGGCTGTAAAAAGAATATTTAGATATTTGCTTGGAACTACTAATCTTGGTTTCTTTGTATTTAAGATCAAAAGAATACAGATTAGTGGGATATTGTGATGCTCGACTTTGCTTTGGAGACATAATAGAAAGAAAAAGCACCAATGGAGGCTGTCACTTCATTGGAGCAAGTTTAGTCTCATGGTCAAGCAAGAGGCGACAACCATTGCCTTGTCTCTCTCCGCGGAATACATCTCTGCTGCTAGTTGCTGCTCTCAACTCTTATGGGTAAAGCATCAACTTGAGGATTGCTCTATTTTTGAACATAACATATCTGTATGGTGTGATAATTCAAGTGCTATATGCTTAACTAAAAATCCAATTCAGAATTCTAAGGCTAAACATATTGAAATCAAATATCATTTCATTAGGGATTATGTTCAGAAAGGCATCTTTGATATTAAGTTTGTTAAAACTGAAAATCAATGGGCTGATATTTTCACTAAACCCCTCGCAGAAGAAAGGTTTTTATTTATTAGAGATAATCTAAACATGCATTGCATTGTTGAATGACATGTCTGAATGATAAGCTGTCTGTGCTAAATCTGTCATTACTCCTATATACATGTTCTTTCAACTAAGCATTAGTTCAGGGGGAGTAATGATGCACTAGTTTAAGAGGAATATGTCTAATATGCTTACTGCATTATTATGATTTTCTTAACTTGTTATCTTGCCTTTACCATATCTCATAAATAAAACTTGATAACCCTTTTTGATGTTGACAAAAGGGGGAGAAAGGGAGAAATGAACAAATAGGGAGAAAGGGAGAAATGAATATGAACAAATAGGGAGAATGGGAGAAATGAAAATGGGAGAATAGGAGAAATATAATGAATATGATACGACCTGTTCACACTTAAGAAAATTTCAACCTGTGTTCACACTTAAGAAAATTTCAACCTGTGTTTACACTTACGAAAATTTCAACCTGTCTATATATGCTATTTTCTTTGTTGATATTTTGAGGTTCATTAAATCATCTCAATGTTTGTCATCATCAAAAAGGGGGAGATTGTTAAGTCTCTAAAATGTCTAATGTGCATTTCCCTAAGTTTTGATGAAACTAAACATTGGTTAATGATTTAATTAACCTTCATATTGGTTGCTAACCTATCTATCGAGTGTGCAGATTAAATAAGAGAATCATTCGTCCAACACTGTTTGAAGATAAAAACTCCCGTCCAACACACAAGTGTTTTTAAACAAACGTCCAGCACTGAGTGTTTGAAGCGCACGTCCAAAACGCAAGAGAAAGAAGGCCGCGTCCACTAAAAGTACCGGAAGGCCGCGTCCACTAAAAGTACCGGAAGGCCGCGTCCACTAAAAGTACCAGAAGGCCGCGTCCACTAAAAGTATCAGAAGGCCGCGTCTACTGAAGGTATCAGAAGCGCGTCCACTAAAAACATCAGAAGGTCGCGTCTACTAAAAACAACAGAAGACTGCGTCTACTTAAAGTATCAGAACGGCGCGTCCATCAAAGTATCAGAAAAGCCCGTCCAATGACGTGGCACTTGGAGTGCGTCCATTAAAGTATCAGAACAGCGTGTCCATTAAAGTATCAGAACAGTACGTCCATTAAAGTATCAGAACAGCGCGTCCAATAAAGTATCAGAACAGCACGTCCACTAAGGTTATGGCTCGTCCAATGACGTGGCAATTGGAGCTCGTCCACTAAGGTTATGGCTCGTCCAATGACGTGGCAATTGGAGCTCGTCCATTAAGGTCAGTATGACTCGTCCAATAACATGGCATATGGAGCTCGTCCATTAAGGTCAGAATGTATCCGTCCAATGTTGTGGCAAGAGACTCTCGTCCACTAGAGTAACTGAGACTCTCGTCCACCAGACTAACTGAGACTCTCGTCCACAAGAGTAACTGAGACTCTCGTCCACCAGACCAACTGAGACTCTCGTCCAGCAGACTAACTGAGGCTCTCGTCCAGTAAAGTAACAGAGGCTCTCGTCCACTAAAGGTGACAGAAGCACTCGTCCACTAGTCTTTGGACTTGCTGAGTCCTTGATATGGAGCTCGTCTACTAGCCCGAATGAAAACTCAAATGACTAGAAGGACGTGATCATTTTATGAACGCAAATTCTCTGAGGATTATCAGAATCATTTTTCAAAAGCCAGAAAGAGACTTGAAGCCTTCTTTCCTACTCAGTTTCACGATTATCAAGAAAATTCAGAAGCTACTCTCTCAAGCAACCTTGGATAATCAGAACCAAAGACCAGTTAAAGAATACTTCCAACATGTTTTATTCCCTAGTACCTCTGGTCCTTACACAAAAAAGGAAGTGTACACAGTAAAGTACAAAAAGCTATCTGCTCAACTTGGATATAGTTGTAGCACGATGAATAAAGCCATGATCCTTCGTGTTAGAGTACAACCAACGACTCTATTGCATTAATGACTGCCCAGAACTACTCTATTGCATTAATGACTACTCAAAACGACTCTAATGCAATTACTGAAGTTCTGCTTGAAGCCAACATCTGAAGGGATGTCTCCAACGGATCCAAAATGCTTGAAGACCATAAATACAGAAGCCATTGAAGATGAATAAAAACAGAGAATACACACTGCATTAAAACGCCATTACTCTGCTCATTTATTTCTTCATTCTTTTATTCTTTATTCTTCAATCATTTTGAAGTTATTACGCAGACTTTCCTGAACCTTACATTTAAACCACTCTCTGAGTGTTAGTGAAAGATCTGCCTGTGAGAAACTGTACTTATTACAAACCCAATCTCTCAAACAAACTAGAGTGAGCCTGAAGAGGCTAGGTGTGCAAATAATACTTGTCTTGAGCCTGAAGAGGCTAGGTGTGCAAATAATACTTGAGTCTGTAACCTTATCAGTTATAGTGGATAAATCTTGGTGCTGCCAAGGACTGGACGTAGCTCTTTGATTTGAAGAGTGAACCAGGATAAATCATCGTGTCAATCTCTCTTCCCTTAAACTCTTTAATTGCTTTAGTTTTTCTTGCATCTGTCAAGTGGTGTGTGAGTGACAGTCACCCGTCCATCCTGTACTCTTTCACTCGTCCAAATCTAGCCTTATGTTTGCAAAAGATTTCAGCTTTGACTAAAATTCTGACAAACACAATTCAACCCCCCCTTCTCGTGTTTATAGTTATCTATTTCAGGTTTTAATCCCTTTGGTGTTATGAATGCAAGTTACAGTATCTGGCCAGTTATTCTCATCCCATACAATACTCCTCCATGGGTGTGTATGAAGCAGACGTCTTTTATCGTTTCAATGATAATTCCTTGCAAAAGAATGCCAGGAAATGATATAGATGTCTACTTACAACCTTTAATCAAAGAGTTGAAGGAATTATGGAATGAGGGTGTTGATGCCTATGATTCTTTCAGTCGAGAGATGTTCAAATTACATGCAGCTTTGATGTGGACAATTAGTGATTTTCCGGTCTAGGAACCCTCTCGGGTGGAACACATACACAGGACTTGCTTGTCCATCTTGCAACTTTGACTCTATTCCTTGTCGTCTTCCTCATAGTAAGAAATCATGTTTTATGGGTCATCGCTGTTTTCTTGATCAAAGGCATAGATTTAGATTGAACAGGGTTCGCTTTTAATGGAGAGCAAGATTTATGTGAACCACCAAAAATATTATATGGTATTGAAATTTTTGAACAAGTCCGGGATATAAATGTCACATTTGGTCAAAGACCAAAGATAGACAAAGGGAAAACGAACACATGGTGGGCGTGTTCCACAAAGTAGCACCCAACAATGGAAGAAGAAAAGCATATTCTTTGAACTTCCATATTGGAAGCATAATTCTTTGCATCACAATCTTGATGTGATGCATATTGAGAAGAATGTGTGCGACAATGTCATCTACACTTTGCTTAATGATAGTGAAAAGACCAAAGATCATATCAATGCTCGAAGAGACCTTAAAGATATGGGCTTTAAACCAGACCTTTGACCTGATGAAAATGGAAAGTATCCTTTAGCTGTCAACACAATGACTAATCTTGGCAAGAAGGCCTTTCTAACGACTTTAAGGAACATCACTGTGCCAGATGGTTATTCAAGCAACATATCTAGGTGCATTGATTTGGATAACCTTAAGCTGAATGGGATGTTGAAAAGTCATGATTGTCATATATTGATGGAGCAATTGCTACCATTAGCCATGCGAACAGGGTTGCCAGATGAGGTGTCAGCAGTATTAATTGAGTTGTGCTCATTCTTTAGACAATTATGTGGTAAAGTGTTGAATGTTGAAGATTTAGACAAACTGCAACGTCAAATTGTCCTCACTTTATGCCACATGGAAATGTTATTTCCTCCTTCATTCTTCACTGTCATGGTTCACTTGGTTGTTCACCTTGTTGAAGAAGCCAAGCTTGGAGGTCCTGTGCATTATCGTTGGATGTATCCTATAGAAAGGTAGAAGAAGTGTGGTGACATTTCCTTTTCTTTAAAGAAAAGTTAGTATTGTATTGTATAAGGTTGCTATTAATAACATTTGTTGTGGTTTAATAGGTATTTAGGACAACTGAAATCCTATGTGCGTAATAAAGCACGACCAGATGGGTCTATAGCAGAAGGTTACCTTATGCAAGAGATTTTGACATTTTGTTCAAGGTATTTAGATAATATTGAGACACGATGGAATCGACCCGGCCGTGTAAATGATCACCCTAATGATATACAGCCTCAATCATGAGTTTCTGAATTGTTTCCTCAAGTCGAAAAACCGGTTGGTGGCTATTCAAATTTTACCCTTACACCCATTGAAAAGCTACAAGCTCATAGACATGTCTTAACCAACAGCCCTGCAGTTGATTGTTACCTTCGATGAGTAATTCTAGCAATTGTATAACTTAAAAAGTTTTTGTTTTAATAAATCTAACATGATACATCTATATAGGCAATATAGAGATATTGTACGAAGGCAACTAAGGAGCCGTACAAGGAATGCTTCCGAGATAGACAAAAAAGTTCATAGAGAGTTTGTTCGTTGGTTTGCCAATCGTGTGAGTGAAAAAGTTTGTTAAATTTATATATTGCATTTATTTTGGTGATATGCATGCCACTAACAACAGAAATTCTTGTTTCTAGATTGCCAACAATGTTGACAGTCTTACTGGACCAGATAAAGATGTTCTTATTAGTGTTGCTCAAGGTCCTTCCAACCAAGCTAGAAGGTTCACTACATATAATGTTAATGGATTCAAGTTTCGAACATTGGAACGAGACAAATGCTTAAAAACTCAAAACAGTGGCGTTTTTGGCACATTTGGAACAATAAGTTACTCAAGCAATAGTGATACCCAGATGAGGTTTGGAGGGGTGCCTTATTATGGAAAATTGATAGACATCATTGAGCTTTACTACATTGGCTTCACAATGCCATTGTTTAAATGCAATTGGGCTAATACCACTAATCCTAGATGTATGAAAACAGATAAGTTGGGTTTTACCTCGATCAACTTTGCAAGATTAATACATACCGGTGAACATGAAGATGATGAGCCATACATTAAAGCTTCTGAAGCTCAAATGGTTTATTATGTGGAGGATGAGAAGGAAGACGGTTGGAGCATACCAATTCATTCGAAGCCAAGAGACTTGTACGAAATGGGTGAAGATGATGAAGAATTTATGCCATCCAATGAGGCTTGCCCGTCACAAAACTTAGAACAATTTTTCTCTGATGATACTGCACATATACAATTGACAAGAGTGGCTATAGATGATGAACCTCAAACTTCAACCATTAATGAAAATGTTGAGGATGATAACAATGATATGAGTTTATGATTACTACAAGTAAAATTTTTTTAGGTTTTAGTTCTTTTTTATATATTGTAATAAGAATTTTCCATCTTATTCTATTAGTTTAATATGAATATTTGTATTTATGCATATGATGTTGTTATTATGTGAATATCTATATCTTGCACTTTCATTTACAATTATATGCTATAGTTTTTGAATTAAAGCTATTGACATTAATGGCATTATAGGCATGCTTCGGAAAAAAAGGCTTGTTCCTCCTAGTCTATCAACATCAAATCAACATGTATCATATTCGAGCACTTCCCAACCTGCATCTATTAGTCCACCTTTGAGTGAGTCTGTAGCTCACATAGGTTCATCCACTCAAGATGGGCTACAGACAGTCCCTGCCACTCCATCGCAACTCACCTGGATCTGAAAATATTGGACATCGTGAACCTGAAGTGGCTCCAGATTCTTCATCGATAAATCAGAGACTGTCTCGTACATGTTGGATAGTGGATGTCATTGGTATGTGATTTACATCTTCCTAGTTTCTCTAAAATTTTTTTAATCTTGTTATACTTTTTGATAGCAATAGTTTGGTGTAATTTTTGTTAGATGATGAAGGCATTGTTACACAAACACGGCTGAGAATTAAGGATGTGTTTGCATTTCGTGACGGGAAACGAGTTGTGACCGAGTGGAATGCAGAATGTCAACCTGTAGGAGACTCTGGTGGTTTACTGAATGGATTTTTGGGGTCGATAGCGAGCAATTTTGACCATTTCCCCATTATATTTGAAACTTGGTGTAAAGTTCCCAATCAATACAAGCTAAACATTTATGATGGATCTATAAAGGTATCAATTTTTTCTCTGAGTACTTGTATTGAAGAACCTTCAAGAATCAATGGATTCAATGCAGTATAGCTTATTGTTATCATTTTGATATCTCTTAGTCTAGCAACATTTAATATGGGAAGAATATTATACATCTACCAGATTCTGCTTTATTTAGATTCTTAACGCCATGTTCAATCATCTGTTGTTTCCTTGATCAACTCTTACTTTTCTCTCGTTGATTTTGCTGGTTTGGTAGGGGAAATAATTGTTTGGTTTGGCCATGTTCATGACTTATTTTTTTGAACATTCATGTCTTAATTGTTGTTTTAAGAATTGGGCATTGGGTGTGACTTGGGTTTCCAAATGTTTGATACAATAACTTTTTAAGTTAGTTTTGATTTCTTGTTTATATTATTTACTAACAATAACTTTTTTTATGTTTGCCTTGAAGACTAAATTTGTTGTTCATGATTCGGGTCACAAAAGGTATATCTTTGCTAGCTTGGGGAAAAAATGGAAGGACAATAGGTGCAAAATGTTTAATAACTTTTATAACTGAGAGCTTAGTTTCGACCAAAATTGTCAGTTGCACCCACCAAAAATCCCCCCCGACCATTGGGTTGTCTATTTGCAATATAGACTAAGTGAAAAATCTCTGGTAATAATCATAAATCTGATTTTTTTTTCTAACTCAATATATCATTTATTGATTGTCATTTTTGTTAACTATGCAGGAAAAAGCTGAAAAAAATGCAGCAAATCGACAAAAGCAAGTGATTCATCACACATTAGGGTCAAAGTCACTTCCAAGAAAGAAAGATGAAATGGTATAATCGTATATATTGTTATGATGTTGAATAATTTTTGGAAATGAAGTGATTTTATTATAACATTACTGCTTGTATGGTACAAAAACTTAGGAAAAGCAAGACAAGCAACCCTATAGTAAAGGTGATATGTATCCTATCGCTCATAAAAGAAAGGATGGATCCTATGTTAGCGAGGAGGCAAGACTCAAAGCAGTAAGTTTGGATGAAAATTGTTTTCTTTGGATTTACTGTTACATATTATGAACATTGTCTGGTTGCTTATATGTAGGAACAATTACAAAATGAAATTAATAACTCTGCTACTGAGAATGAGGCTTTTGTAAAAGTTTTTGGACCAGAGCATCCTGGACGACTCCGTGGTGTGGGATTCGGGGTGACCAAAACTCAAATATATGGACCCACTTATCGGTCTAGTGACTTGGCAGCAGCTAATGCCAAAATTCAAAAGCTAGAATCAGAAGTTGATGGGTTAAAGACACAAGTAGTTGAAATGGATTCATTAAAGGCAAAACTTGTTGACTATGATGACATGAAAGCCCAAGTTGCTTTTCTTTTGCAAAATTTTAAGGGAAATCAGGTAATTAGTTATGGTTGCAACTTGCTGAATTTGGATGTCTTTGTTGTGAAATTAGTTATTCACATCTAATTTGTAATTTTATCTTTCAATTCCAGGTGGCAGACTTACAATCGCCTAGAGAAGTGAGACGATCTTCTGCCTCTAGTCATGACCCTGAAGATCGTGGAACTTCATCATCACACAGAATTAATTAGATATATTATATGTAAATGGTGTCAAAAACTTGTATTTACATATGTTTTTATGTTAGGATAATTTTGAATAATATTTTGCTTTTTGCAGATTATTAATAATGTTTTTATCATTTTAATGATTAGGTTTTGAAGCATTTTTGTTTATCAATTTAATAAATTTATTAGTTCTTAGTCTAAAGTTTTTATTAAAACAGGGATAATAAAAAAAATTAGACAAATAATGAATTGAACCAGTTTAAAAAAAACAAATATTTAATATTTTGTGGCGGTTTAAAACCGCCGCTATATTTTTATCTACTATTAATGTAGTAGCTTTGGTGGCGGTTCCAAACCGCCGTTATAATTTCTGTATATTATAAATTGTGATATTTTGTGGCGGTTTAGAACCGCCGCTATATTTTATAGTTATTTCAAAATATGCTTTTTGTGGCGGTTTCTTACTGCCACTAAATTTGCGACCGTAGTTCCAACGGTTGTGCAAAATCGCCGCGAAACAGCTTCGCGACGGTCACTTCTGAGGCAGTTTCCAAACCGTCGTTAAAATTTTTAGCGGCGGTTCAAACCGCCGCTATTTGACATATAAAACCGCCGCAAAACACCATATTTTTTGTAGTGTAACCAAATATTTACACGGGATTAACCAAATATTTACATGGTTGTGGAAGATGATTGCAAGTTTCAGGAAGACCCGTTAACTATATAATGAACTGAATTAACCAAATATTTGCACGTGATTAACCAAATATTTACACGTAATTAACCAAAAATATTAGTACTAAAAAAAGCTAAATATATATTATTTTTTAAATGGTCAAAATTACGAAAATGCCACCATTTCAATATGCTACAATACCGCTACAATTGAGTTGTCCAATATGATTATCTAACTCAGTTGTTAGAATAACATATCTGTAAGTGAAATAACATGCTTTGATAGTTTGATTCTCATATTTTTGGCTTCAATAGACAAAAAGAAAGTTTTTTGCTACCTAAGTCGACAATATAGGACCCCAAAAAAAAAAACTTATCCGAAATAAATTAAAAGGGTTTAATGAACTTTTTGTCCCTGTAAAGTATGGGTATTTTGAAATCAGTCCCTGTAAAATTTTTTGTTGGGTTTTGGTCCCTGTAAGTTGACCTTTTTTGTTCTAGGTCCCTGCCGTTAGTTTCTTCTGTTAACTTGCTGACGTGGCAGATGTGGCTGACGGTGCGTCACGTCAACACTGCCACCTGGATGGATTTGTACAGCTGTCCGCCATGTCAGCTGCCACGTCATTTTATTTATTTTTTAAAATTCAATTTTTTTTGGTATAATCACTTTTTTATTTAAAAATAAAAAAACATAAAAAATCATTAAACCTAATTTTTTAAAAAACTCTTAATTTTGTTTTAAGAAAAAGGATTTCATTAATTTTTTTTAAAAATGGCTAAAGGCTCCAAAAACCACTTACCCACGGGTTCTACTACACTTTTGTTTCATTTCAAAACCTAGGTCACACATTTCATGTTCATGTGTACCACAAGAGAAGGCGCAAGCGGAGGCGGTGCAACTCCTGTAACACCCCCTTGGGCATTACTATACGAACACGTGCGGAAATAATTTAAAAGAATAAATTTTGCTGGTTACTTTCGAAAAATTTATTTATTTGAAGTCAGAAAATCAGGGTGTAAAACAATTTCTCCTAAATATTTCGATACATAACATACTCATCACTATAGTAAAAATAAAACATATTAAAGAATTTTAAACCGTATAAAGGTTTTCAACACACCTACACAAACTTTCTCAAAACATACCACCCAAAGAAAATCCTAAGCCGATCGCTCTACAAGACACTCACTGATAAGACCTCGTGATCACCTTTATGATCACACATTTCTTCCCACAATCCGGACTTAAGTCGCCAAGTGACCTTGGAATTCTTCTGCAACATCTGCATTCGTGTACCAAGGTACAATAGCAAAGACAGAAGAACATGTATATGCAAGGGTGAGTTCCAATATATGGATTTTAAAACGATAACCATATGCATGACACACAAATAACATTTAACATGTATATTCAACAATAAACATTCTATTTATCAAAAGGTTTCATACCCGACAATCTTCATTGTTTTAAAAACCATGACACTTCAATATTCCTCATCTAACTTTTGTACTAATCTCCGGAGCTCCAACCAACAAATAAATGAGCTAATCAGGCTCTCATTGCCGAATAAGGCAGAATATAAACGTTGCCAGATAAGGCAAGTTTCAAATTATTTGGCCTGTCAAGGTTCCGAGTTCCAACTATTTAAGTAAGTAACTAGGTAGGATACGAGTTCCAACCATCATTGTAAGTAGTTCGTAAGAACATCCAACGATAATTGTAATTAACTCTCCTTATAAAATATGAGTAATATCCGAGCTCCGGAAATAGTCGTAAATAGCCCGGCCTTTCCTAGTCCCCCATTCATTTCACCCAAAGATGAAATGTATCCCATAACATGGATACTTACCAAGGTACCCTGCATAAAACCTTTAGGCACATTTGCCACAATAAAATGAAAAATGCATGTAAAACGTTTTGTTCACGTAATTATCTTTGTGTTCATTCTTTCCTTGTCGAGGCTCAAAGGCTCACGACCAAACCAAGGTTTAAACGTTTTAAGTTTAACAACCATTCCCATAACAAGGACTCCAAGTCCAAAAATGTGTAAATCACGAAATCTAGATCCGTGCACCAGATTTAGATTCGTAGATTTTGGCGCACAAAAATCAATATAGATTTTTATAGGACATCTAGTCCATAACTTAACATTTTGGACCCCGGGTCCATATCATAGAACTCTCGACACCGACATCTCGGCAGCTAGGTTCGTCTTTTAATTTAACAACATTTTCGCTCTGTGAAACACAAACAAAACCAAAGTTTCCTCAACTTATCCAAGTTGACGGAAATAACCCGTTGTTTACCGAAAATCCTTTTACATTGAAAATTCGTTTTGTAAAATTGTCAAAATCCCTTAAAACTCATTTTTGTTCAAAAATCAATATTCTAAACTTGGAAACATCATTTGAGACAATTTCTCGATATTACTCATTGTTATCCTTTTTAAAAATACTTTTGTAAATATTGACGGAATTGTCCGTCGTTTGACGTTTTAAAAACGTTTTTAGGTCAAAACATGACTTTTATAGTAAAATAATTTTTCGAACAGTGTAATAAAATTATTTTGAAACTTTTTCTCTTGAAACAACATTTTCTAATATTTAGAAATTTCTTACGTATAAACTAGGAGTGCAAAAATATTTTCACGGTTATGTCCTCACTATGACTCATAAAACACTCTTACGCTGTTAAATCATTAAAATAATATTATTTCCAACTTTTCTCATTTTCAACCAACCAAAATACTTAAGTAATATTATATGACTATTTCTCATCAATTAAAATTCATTATTCCGTAAAAAGTTTTTTAACGCTTTAAACCTCATTATTAATTGAGCACTGACCACTGTCAGGCTTTTCAATCCACAAACCACATCAATAACAATCATGTCAATAATATAGCATATATCAATTAATGACATGCAACAACATACAATAACAATCAAATGCAGATAAATAAATATTTAAAAGCAGATAATTGTAAAACAAATGATTTCACACTACAGAAAATAATTAACACACCAAATAAAATATACAGACCTCAAACAAATTACATACAGCTATCGAAAAAATCCCTCAGGTACTCCGCTTACCTCTTGAAGATTTTTCTTTCCGAATTTAAAATTCCGCCAAGCATCCGATTTCCACAAAACACGTACACGATACACACAACAATTAATCCTTCAACAAAAAACGACAAATAATTATCAATCAAACACTAAATACACCTATACTCCTATATGATAGGTTCGGTCATGATGTGTTTGGATGGATAAAATTTTCTAAAATTCCTATGCTTGTGGATTAGTGATCATTGATCACTTAAAACCCTAAACTAATGATTAACTTACAGAGGTTGAAATAAAATACTCCAACCCTTCAAAACCCTAGTTTCGGCCATGGCTAGATAAATTAGCTAGAGATCCCAAAATTTCACATACTCTTAGATCCATGACCTTGGAGTAGTGTAGAGTTAAGACAAATTATCATAAGTTGAAAAATGAAACAAAATCTTTAACTCTTCAAAATATAATTTCGGCCATGAAAAAATCCATAGGTTAGAAATTTGAGTTTCATTCAACATCATGGATTTAAGACATACATGTACTAAAAGGAATGAATCAAACATGATTTGCCAAAAAATTGAACAAAGTCACCCCCCACCCCGCAAACTAAGTTCGGCCTTAATGAGCTAAATGGGAAGGAAATTTTTGTTGGATACATCCTCTTGGATCTGAAATATTTAGAGGATACTAAGATCATAGAAATTGATTTCATGCTCATTGGATTTTCCTATGATTTTCTATGAAATTTTGAATCTAGAAACCCTAATATGCATCATATTGAGAAAGACTTCAAAATGAAAAATTTATTGAAGAAAATGATGCTAAATAAGGGAGATGAGTAAGGTTTACCTCTTGAAGTCAAGAAATTGACAAGAAATCTCCTACTTCCTTCACAAATCAAGCCTAGGTAACTTAGTGTTTTAATGGAGGAAATGAGCAAAGGCTTCATGAAGATGATGACTTAGGCTTTTATAGAAGTGAGGAGGGCCTCTTGGTTGGGTTTGGGCCGTGAGAGAGTAAGGGAAATTGTGTCCAAAACACAAAAATTCAAGGGTAATTTAGTAATCTTGTACAATGGCAACATTGTAATTAAAACCAACATAAAGGGAAAACTAGTTTTTTCCTCCTAAAAACCATCATGACAATGAGGAGTCATCTTGTGACTCACCTCCTATGACTCATCTTGATTTGACATGCCCTTTATCCGTTAGCGTGTCCCGCAAATCCCATTTTCAGCTCTGTCGTTTACCCGATTTCGTATAACACCCGCATAATATATATTTGTTTCACTTTTTAAGTGAAAATTTTTATAATGGCCAAAGAAGTTGGAAACTTCATAAAAACCTTAAGTTTTTCTTTAAATCGCAGACCGGGTTTCGTCTGAATTTTCGACCCAAAATTTAATTGTAGCTCTCTACGGTAAAGTAGAGTATGAATATGACCTTGGTTTATACAAAATCATTTTCTAGGTTTAAAAATAAAATTATAAACATTGTTGTTTATTTTACTGATATAAAAACAGTAAACAGTGAAAAACCGGGTGTTACAATACTACCCCACTTAAAAAAATTTCGTCCTCAAAATTTCGTGACTCAAAACTAGACAGGATTTCCTTAATCCCAAGGTCTTACTTTCACAAGAAGGTAATAATCATAGAAGAACTTTGTTGATCTGAAAAGAATACAGGAATATTCAGTATGTAAAAAGATTCTTTAATAGGTTCGCAAGTGTAAAAATGCATAGCTAATACATATTTACAACCATGACTCTAAGAAAGTTCCTTCCTTCACAAGAACTCCTAATGGACTAGGAACTCACAAAACAAATAGTTCCTAACCTTATGAGAATGTATTCGTTGGACAAAGGATTTACAAACGACAATTTAAAATAACAATAGTCCGACAAAAATTCAGACTGAATCACTCTCACCAAAAGTAAAAGTGACACGACCAAGTCTCATCTAGAAACTTCTTTCATCATGAAAGTATCTATCCCGAACAATAATTGGATAGTTCACAAAATAAAATTCCATAAAAATTGATTCAACAATTGTAGTTTGAAAACAATTCACAATCGTTGGAAAAGAAATGATCTGACCCCAAAAATCTAGATTGATCACATCAATCAAAAGAAAAAGGATTGGGATAAATTTCCTTCAAGAAACATTTATTCTTATAAAGCCATAGATATTGTATATCACTGACGTCAACTGAAAGACTAACAACATAAAAGACTTTGAATAGTCAAATACTCAAGGATACGCACATATGATTCTACTTAGTTCCCATTACAAACTTAACATGTACTAATCCTTAAAGCACACATCTTACATATAATATTCCTATGCATACTACATCTTTGGTTCCTGATCCCGTTGCTGACGTGAATCTACACTATATTTTACAAAATCTCTAAGTCGTGAAGCTTCAACCTTGTTCTCGGCGTAAACCTTCCGCCCTTATTGCCAGTTTCTCTTTTGCCACCTTTTTAGCAGCTCGCACTTTGTTTCTATCTGCTTCAGATTTCTTTACATTACAAACTCTTGCACTATGACCGATATTTCCACATTGATAACATAGAATCCCTTCAAATGGAAAAGCATCTACCAAGTGGTCTTGCTTTCCACACTTTGAGCATTGACGAACAGAGTCTCGGTTCTTCTTCCCATCATATGGTTTGTTGATTTTGTTTCCCCTTCCGGTTCTGGTATTTGTTCCTGAATCAAGATGATCCTCTGGTGTTACTATAGTTGTCCTTCCCTTTCTTCATCAATTCCACTTACGACATTTCTCAACCAACGCTTGGAAATTGCGAATCTCCAGTGGTAACACAGATTTCTTGATACCATATCGCAAACCTCCTTCAAAACGTTCACACTTCCATCCCTCATTTGGTTGAACTTGGAAGAAACGAAAATATTTGGCTAGTGACTCAAACTTCGTCGCATACTCCCAAACAGATAGGTCTTTTTGTTGTAACTACAGAAATTCTCGTTCCTTCTTAATCCAAGTACTTTCTGGGAAATACTGGTTCAGAAATGCATTTCGAAACACAACCCAAGTAATTTCCTGCTGATCAACTTCCAGAAGTTGTTTAGTGCCCTTCCACCAATACCCTGCATCTCCTAAGAGCAGGAATGTAGCATATTGAACTTTTACTCCTCCAGGGCTATGGATAAGCTCGAAAATATTCTCCAACTCTTGTATCCATAGATCAGCCTTCTCAGGATCAGAATCTCTACAAAACTGTGGTGGATCTTGACGTCGAAAAACAGTTAGATCTTTGCCTTCCGCCACTTGCTGAGTCTGAGCAGCTATAGCAGCTGTCTACATAACAATAGCAGCCGCAATGTTATCCATTGCTTGTGCGGTATCATTCACTCCACCTTCTGGTTCTGATTCCATAACTGACCTATAAGAAAAAATCAGTCAGTCCACAACCAGAACAAAAACGTATCATTACGTGTCTAAAACACATTACTTCTAAGAAGTAATTCAATCAGTGTACCATCTATTGTTCATAAATTCTCACAAGGTCTTGACTAAATCAAAACATAATGACTTGTGTGCCAATGTGACACCCTAACTTGGGTCATCACATGGTTACCCGTTTGCGGAAACAAAACTTAATTTGCTGGTTGCTTTCGGAAAATAATGTTTTCTCAATGTTCATCTTTTCAAAATATGGTGATAATTTTTTTTCTTTTTAACCTCATAACAACAACAACGTAATCAAATCACACTTAAATACATAATGTATATAAGTCATACAACTATACTGCCTCATATGTTTTCACACTTAGATCATTATCGGTTTAGTTTATTCTCCAAAACATAATATAACACAATAGGACCTAAGTTGGTCGTAACTAACAGACACTACAACCGATAGAAGCAGCAACAGCATGCCCCGAACTAGACAGCCTTCTTCTTCTTGTAGAGATCACACCCCTTGTGCGGCTCTGATATGTTTGTAAGGGTGAGACGCCAATATATGGATTTAACATAATAACTAAATGCGCGACACAAAAGAAGGCACATACACATATACATGTTTATAACAACATGAGCATTCATATTATAGCATATAGTTTATCAATGGGTTCCATACCCCAAACATCAACGTTGGAAAAATATGCATGAACACTTCAATACATCATCTAAACATTCACACTTAATCTCCGGAGATCCCCAACGTCATTTAAAATGAGCTGATCAAGCTCGATTGACAAAAGAGGCACGTCGATTTTGCCAAAAGAGGCATGTCGATTTTACCATAGCCCACTGTCCGGCACAGTGAGAACGTCGATTTATGGTTTTTCATTGTACGTCAATTGCCCAAAGACACAATGAATACGTCGATTACATGAATTCATTGTATGTCGATTGCCCAGAGGCACAATGAATACGTCGATTACATGAATATCATAAAGATACCACCATTAACAAATACGTCGAGACATGAATATCATCAAGATATCATGATTAACCTCGTAGGCATGTCTGCCAAAATATGCATGTAAAACACTTTGTTCTCGTCATTTTTCTTTGTGTTCAATCTTTCCTTTGTCGGAGCTCAAAGCTTGCGACCAACATAGTTTTAACATTTTAAAACTTTCATTAATAACACAGGACCTCACAGTCCGAGTGCTCAATCACGACACCTCTCGACCGATGCACCCGTCATAGGTTCGTGGTAATAGAAACATCATTTATCTTTAATTGTCGTTTATTACGTCGTGAAGTAGGCACACTGTCTACTGAACACCGAGTCTATAACGTCGTAAGAACCCTAGCACCCCGACATCTCGGTTACTAAGTTCCATATCGTCATTTACGTCATTTTTTGTCTGTAAAAAACAAATCCAAAATAAGATCTCCGCAACTTATCCAAGTTACCGGAAACACGTCATTGAGTAAAACTCATTTTCAGAAAATCCTTTCTATTTGAAATTCGTTTGTAAAACATCAAATCATAGAAAATCTATTTTCCTTTGGAAACTCATTTTTCCCGAAATAACGTCAAATCATCAAGAATTCTTTTACTGAAACTTCAACTCTAAAAAAATAAATCAATTGATTAAATCTCTTCTCAAAATAAGTACTGCTATTTTTAAACTCTCACTGTAAATAATTTCGAAACTTGTCATCGTTTAACATTTTCAAAGAAAACGTTTTTAAGTCAAACTTTGACCTTTCTTCTAAAATAATTTTCTTATATAATAAATAAGTTATTTTCGAAAATTAATTTCACAAAATAAATTTTTATAATATTACGGAATTTCTTAAGTAAAAATTAGCAGTACAAAAATAATTTCACGGTTACGCTCTCACCGTAACTCATAAATTACTTTTACCCTAATAAATCATTAAAATAATAATATTTCTCAAAACTCACTATTTTTCCAACACAATATTTTCCACCACTATTATATTCCAACATTTTCCATAAAACATTGAATATAATTTACACAGCTTATTAAAGCTTTTATCTGATTAATTGGTTGTGCACTGACCATTATCAGGCTTCTCAAACAACATTCAACAACATCATCAGAATTATATCACCAGGCAGATCATGCATCATAGCAATATTATATAAAACTGTAGATAATTAAATAAATTAAAAGCAGATCAATCACCGATACACAGATAAACAACACAACGTAAACAACATAAACAAATAACCACAACCACATATAAATTATGCAGACTACACTAAAAGAAAATGGTTATTGAGAAAAATCCCTCAGGTAAGCTCCCCTTACCTCTCGAAGCTCCTCGGTGAAATTAAAAGAACTCTGTCGATTGTCGAAAACCCTCGTACGCCGTAAAACAATTAACCTTCAACAACACATCCAAACAACCAATCAAAACAAGCAAAGAAAACACCTAATCCTATAAGCTAGGTCATGGCCTTCCTAGGTTTTAGTGGCTCAAAACTTCTAAACTTGCTTAAGCCATTAGATTAATGATCCTAAGTGCTTAAGTCATTGAAACACATGATTAAACATCAAAGTTTGAATCAAAAACATCCTAACCCTCACAAACATGAATTCGGCCAACACAAGGACATAGGGTTAGGGTTTTCATTTTTGACAAATTAACCAACTTAGATTTAACACAAACACTTATTAACTAGATGATTACATGATCACTTTGATAAAACTTAACAAAATCATCCAGGTTCCTCACTAATGAATTTCGGTCAAGACATGAACGACATGGTTATAAATTTCAACTTGATACAAGAACTTGGATTTAGCAAGTACATACCCTAGAAGCATGAGATCTATGATCATTTTCAAGTAGAAAAACAATAAAGTTCCTCCACCTCTCACTATAGGTTTCGGCCATGCTCAAAAAAATGAGGAGGAAGATTTTGTTTGCAACAATCTCTTGGATTATGATAGTAGGGATGATTATTAGCACATAGAAATTGGTTTCATATTTTTAGTATTTTTCTATTATATATGGTGATTTTTCAAAGTTCTGGATCTAGAAACTTAAAAGTGATGAACATAGATGAAATGGACTTTGAATCATGAAACTTATTGAAGAACATAGACATGATTGAGTGAGTAGAGTATGCTATACCTCTTGTAATTGAAAAATGGGCAAGGAATCAAGCACTTTCTTCACAAACTCAACTATGGTGTTCTTAGCTTTTTCAGAGAAAATGTGAGATGATGAAGATGAAGTTAGAAAATGACTAAGTGTGGATGTGGGGAGGCTGCACGAAATTAAGGGAGTGAGGGGCAGTTTTGTCCATCAAAAATTACCTTGGGGACAAAATGGTAAAAATACATAGGAACAAACTTGTAGTTCCATTAAAATTCAAGGACATTTTGGACATTTCACACCTAAAGCCATCATGACAAACATGTGGTGAGGATTGGTTGGAGATGTGGCTGATTTGTGTCCACAAATTGGGGGGCAAACTTGTCATTTCAATGAAAGTTCAAAGGTAAAATCATCCAAGGGCAAACGGTCTTTACACTGATTTAAAGAAATATCTAGATATTTTGTAAAAAGTAATCATGACATGGGTGACTCATCCATGTGACTCACCATCCTAGGTGGCAAGAGGTCTCAGCAACCGACGTCGAGTTTTGTCTCTGCACGTCCGTTCGCGACTCCGTCGATTACGCGATTTAGGGTTTTACGCCCGAATCGAGTATAATAACTTATTTATTTTGAAAATTTTCAAAATAACCTTTATTGTTGGAAATGAGATATAAAATATATTCATTTCGTTCTCGAGTCAAAATTAGGTTTTTCTGATCAGTAAAATCTTACTGTCAGCGAAAACGCAAACCGGGTTTCGTCTGAATTTTCAATCAAAAATTTCACTATATACTTATAAAAATAAGTATGATATGAATATGAATTTGGTTTTCCCAAAATCATCTTCTAAGTTTTCGATAAAAATATAAACGTTTATTTATATTTATACCGATCTTAAAAAGCGAAAAAATTGGGGTGTTACAGCCAACACACATTGTTTCAACAAGGAAACAATTCAAGCAAGGTCCTACCAGAGATCACACAATAAAAACATAACAGACCTATTACCCAAGGTTCCCGAAAGACTCGACCAGCTCTGATACCACTCTGTAACACCCCCCTTGGGCATTACGATACGAACACGTGTGGAAATAATTTAAAAGAAATTTTGCTGGTTGCTTTCGAAAATTTTATTTATTTGAAGTCAGAAAATCTGGGTGTAAAACAATTTTTCCTGAATACTTCGATACATAACATACTTATCACAATAGTAAAAATAAAACATATTATTCACAAAAGAATTTTAAACCATATAAAGGTTTTCAACACACCTACACAAACTTTCTCAAAACATACCACCCAAAGAAAATCCTAAGCTAGTCGCTCTATAAGACACTCACTGATAAGACCTCGTGATCACCTTTATGATCACACATCTCTTCCCACGATCGGGACTTAAGCCTCTAAGTGACTTAAGGAATTCTTCTGCAACATCTGCATTCGTGTACCAAGGTACAATAGCAAAGACAGAAGAACATGTATATACAAGGGTGAGTTCCAATGTATGGATTTTAAAACGATAACCATATGCACGACACACAAATAATATTTTACATGTAAATTCAACAATAAACATTCTATTTATCAAAGGGTTTCAACAATCTTCGTTGTTTTAAAAACCATTGTGAACACCCATTTTTTTCCATTTTTTATTCTAATTCTCATGATTTTTGTGCTTCAAGGAGACTAATAATAATAAAAAGAAAAAATGAAGAAAGTAGCGAACTCATAGCTAATTTGCTGTTGGTCCCGTCCATCATGTGGGATTTGTTGTTGGACGGGGAAGTCCCGTCCATCACATATGGGACTTGCTGTTGGACGGGGAAGCCCCGTTCATCACATTTGCACTTGCTGTTGGACGGGGAAGTCCCGTCCATCACATTTGTACTTGCTGTTGGACGGGGAAGCCCCGTCCATCACATTTGCACTTGCTGTTGCACTTGCTGTTGGACGGGGAAGTCCCGTCCGTCACATTTGTACTTGCTGTTGGACGGGGAAGCCCCGTCCATCACGTCCATCACATTTGTACTTGCTGTTGGACGGGGAAGCCCCGTCCATCACGTTTGCACTTGCTGTTGGATGGGGAAGTCCCGTCCATCACATTTGTACTTGCTGTTGGACGGGGAAGCCCCGTCCATCATGTGGGACTTGCTGTTGGACGGTGAAGCCTCGTCCATCACATGGGACTTACTGTTGGACGGGGAAGTCCCGTCCATCACATTTGCACTTGCTGTGGACGGGGAAGTCCCGTCCATCATGTGGGACTTGCTATTGGACGGGGAAGTCCTGTCCATCACATTTGTACTTGCTGTTGGACGGGGAAGCCCCGTCCATCACGTTTGCACTTGCTGTTGGACGGGGAAGTCATGTCCATCACATTCGTACTTGCTGTTGGACGGGGAAGCCCCGTCCATCATGTGGGACTTGTTATTGGAAGGGGAAGCCTCGTCCATCACATGAGACTTACTGTTGAACGGGGAAGTCCCGTCCATCACATTTGCACTTGCTGTGGACGGGGAAGTCCCGTCCATCATGTGGGACTTGCTATTGGACGGGGAAGTCTCGTCCATCACATTTGTACTTGCCAATGGACGGCGTCCAGTCATTACACTTGCTGGTGGACGGGCTGGTCCCGTCCATTGCTTGGCACTTCTTTGTTGGCCCGTCGATCCGCCTTGCCAATGGGGGCCACTCGCATTGCACTTGCCAATGGATGGGGTGGTCCCGTCCATTGCTCATTACACCCCGTCCGGTCCCATTACATTACATGGGCCGGTGGTCCGGGTGGTCCCGTTGCCATTGCTTGGCACTTCCTTGCTTGGCGATTGCTGTTGGCCCTGTCCAGTCCACTGCACTTGCCAATGGACGGGATGGTCCCGTCCAGTCATTACAGTTGCTGGTGGACGGGGTGGTCCCGTCCATTGCTTTGCGCTTGTTGTTGGCCCCGTCCAGTCCACTGCACTAGCCAATGGACGGGGTGGTCCCGTCCACTTCAATTATTTTAATATCTGTTGGACGAGGAGGTTTCGTCCACTGCAATTATCTTTTCTTGTTGGACGAGGACGTCCGTCCAGTGTATATCTACTTTTGAATATCTAAGTTTTTGTTGGGACGAAGAGATTCCGTCCACTGCAATTTTATTTTCAGGCTGAAGGCTAAAGAATAAGGAAAGAAGAATGAGAAAATAAGGAAGAAAGGACGAAGAAAACAAGGAGAAAAAGACAATCAAGAAAGAGGAAAGGAAGCTGAGTTACGCCTCCTACCCATTTTACATACCAGGAAAGACCTCTTTTCCTCCTCTACCCATTGGTCCTCCTTCTTCCTTACCTCCTCCCTTGTTTTAACCTAGTAACCCTACTCCTAACCCTAAAAAGCCATCATGCACACCAGACAAAAACCCCCATCTCCTTTCTCTTTTCAACCGTGCAACCCCTACATCAAATCACCACCTTTCTGCTACTCACGCCACCCCGTCTGGGCACACACTATTTCTGCTCAAAACCCCCATCTCCTTTCTCTTTTTAAGCGTGCAACCCTCACATCAAATCACCACCTTTCTGCTACTCATACCACCCTATCTGGACACACGCTATCTCTGCTTAGAACCCCCTTTTTTTTACCTCCTCTACCCATTGGTCTTTTCTTTTTTCTTCCATCTCCTCCCTCGCCTTAACCTAGCAGCCTCACTCCTAACCCTAAAAAGCCTTCATACCCATCAGACAAAAACCCCCATCTCCTTCCCTTTTCAAGCGTGCAACCCTCACGTCAAATCCCCTCCTTTCCGCTGTTCAGAACGGCCCAAGCCCTAAGTATTTGTGCAAACCGACCTTGAAGTCAACGGAGAAGAAGCAAGAAGCCCTCTCCTCCGTCTATAAAAGGAGAGGAAAAAGAGAGGAGTGGGGGGGGATTTTTGCAGGGGAGAACACTGTTATTGAGAGGAAACGAAAGATCATAAAGGAGATAGAGAGGAAAGATACAAAGAAAAGAGAAAAGAAAAGAGAGATTTTTGTGGTGAGGAAGAGAGATCAGAAGTCTGAGCTTCCTTTTCTCTTCCCTATTATTAGAAGTGGTTAAGAAGGAAGAGCGGAAGGAGCCAGGGAAATTGAATGTAAAGGCTTCGATCTTAAAATCTTACCACTGGGAGTAGACAAAGTCATTCTTATTCTACTCCCGTTTGGTAATCTTTGTTCTTTTCGTTGATATTATTAATAAATTTCTCTTGACACTCTTATTTCTCTGTGCTTCTGTTCTCTAAATAAGCTGGTAAAAAGTTTCATTTCTACGTTTTTGTCTCATTTTCAAGAGATAAAAATTATTTATTTTACATAAAAAATAGAGGATGATCACTTGATTAAAACAACCTTATTTCTTGGGTTGCCCTATGACAAGTGTCATGTTCAACCCTTTAGATTTTGAGGTTGCCTTGTGGACTTATATACCATATTCAACCTCATTTAGTTTTAATAAAAAAATTTCATAACCAAAGATGTTTATCTATTAAAAAAAGAAAAAACAATGTTCGGGGTAAAACAAATATTTTCAAAATTACTAATAATTTACACAACTAATTTTGGGTAACCATTTATGGATGTTCCAGGGTGCCGTGGGGTTAAGTCTCCATGCCTTCCCTAGACATAACCGACTCCCGAACCCAAAGCTTTTCTTAAAAGGTTTTCCAACTTCCTCGAAACAAAATAAAGTTGGTGGCGACTCCATGTTTTCTCTCTAAGAGGAAAAACTAGTCTTTTTTTAGGTCGCTACAGTTGGCGACTCCACTGGGGACTTCTTTTAAGAGAGTCAAGCCCATAAAAATTGGTTTTGCAAATTTTTAGTAATTGGTAGCTTATTTGTTTTACTTTTTATGGCTGTATCCTGCTGTTTTTATTCCTTACAATAATTAAATGATAGAACTAAAAATGTTTTTATTTTTGTGATGTTTGTTTGGATCGTCCTCTTATTTAAATGAGAAGAATTAGTTGTACATACATTTTAATTCATGTTATTGTTATATATGTTTCACTAACAACGTTTTTGTTTCCTCCCCCACTCTTTTCTTTTTTCCATGTCTTAACAATAGGTTAGAGGACTTATAACCATTTTTATATACCTATGTTTTTGTTTTGCAGGTTTTTCTTGTCTTTTCTTTTTATTTTCATCTTTAAGTGTTACAGGTTTGTTTGCCCCCTTCACACACATCACTATCACATATTGCACACACCCTTAGCTCTATACCCGAGCTTGCCCCAAAACCCAAGGATTAGGCGGTGCTCTGACGTTGTTATTCAAGAGGTCTTGTACCTCCCTAATACTTGTCAGTTCACCACTCAGATTGTACATGAGATCGTGGAATAGTCATATTGAGAGGGTTTATCCCTACTTGTGGCTAGATTCATGAATCATACTCTTATGAGGGCAATCTGGGTACCATGACTTTTTGAGGTCCAGACCCGTCCCAACTCTCACTAGTAGAGCAGACCTAGTGGCCAACCTGTTTAGAGTCCTAACCTTAAGGCGTGTCCATCCTTAGATTTTACCTGGCTCGGGGCAAAAGGGGGCGTACTTTTCTTTCCTCTCTCTATTATCATAAGCATAAATTGTCATGCACACTCATTGTGAATATTCACAAAACTAGGGGCATCACATTGCTGCCCCAAACCTGAATGACATATTCGAATATTATTGCACACCTAATAGGCGTTATGTCATAATGATGGTAATGCATACCCATCAGGGTTTTCAACCCGATTGGGTCCATGAAACATGAATCATGCAAGATATATTTGTTTCACTATACTCTTTTTTTTTCGTTGTGTCTCTTTGTTGGAAGATTTTGGTATTCACCTTATAGCAAGAACCATGGAAAAGTTTAGTTCGAAAAAGAGTACTAGCAACGCGAGTTGTCCCAAGAAAAATATCAAGATCGATGTGACACTTAATGACGTGAAGAGACTATGTGAACTCGACCAGCAAATGCCAGAAAAAGCACGCTCAGACTTTGCCAGCAAGTATGGTAGAATATTAGACCTGTTGCGTGTTCCAGTGGAAGCTCCCGCTCTGAGTGCATTGGCCCAATATTGGAACTCAACTTTGAGGTGTTTTGAATTGCCTAACTTGGATATCACTTCAACCATGGAAGAGTATGCTTATATGCTAAGACTGCCCATTCAAAAGAAGACTCGCTTCTACATGTATTATGGCCAATATGTAACAGATGGGAAGATAGCAAGTATGTTGGAGCTTCAACCGGGACAGATAGAGAAAACAGAAAAGGGAACCACCAAAGGGTTGAAGAGGCGGTTTTTGGAGGTGTACCTCAACAAGCTGGGCCAGCAACAATGATGGGTTACTTTCAACAAAGTACTAGCCCTCATGATATATGGGTTGGTGCTCTTTCCTTTTGTACCAGATCTGATTGATCAGTCAGCCATGGATGTTTTCTATAGGGTCGAGGAATATGGTGCGAACCCGGTCCCTGCTATCTAGCTGAAACCTTCCTCTCCCTACAGGTTTGTCATCAGAATCAACAATGGAAACTGCGATGTTGTGCATCAATGTAGTATGTTTGGATCATGACTCACTTGTACGCTCGTGATAAAATTGATAGAACAGATGACCCGCTGAAAGGGTTCACTCGCATGCAACTAAAGCCACGTAAGCCATACTAGTGGAAACAAGAGTTTGATCAAATCGACCCTCGGTCATTTAGTTGGATGTGTCCATGGTATAATGGAGATTCGGTTGTATTCAGCTGTGGAAGTTTGTCAAATGTCCCATTAATGGGTCCTAGAGATTGTGTGTCATACTCACCAGCTTTGGTGATGCGTCAACTCAAGTGGACACGGGATGAACCCCCCAAAGAGCTACTTGATGGGATATTCTTCCTATACCAAGAAGGTGAAGGCATCAAAAGTCAAACGATAGCAGTGAGGTCAGCATGGAATGATATTCATGTAAAGGGACCGGAGGAATTAGGAAGGCGAATCATAGCTCACATAAAAATATATGAAGTATGGAGAGAGGCAAGAAGAGGTCTTCCTCTAAGACCTACATCCCATCTCCATAAAGAAAACAATCCCCTAACCAAAGATAAATGTTGAAAGAGGTCGAAGTTTTAAAAGCTCAAATGAGGATTTTTGATGAGAAAGACCAAGCTGCTGAAGTAACCATTATCACGCTCCAAAGACAAGTGCAGAAGTTGAGTTTACAAATTGAGCATTTGAAGAATGAGTGTGCTGATGCCCATGAAGCCCCGAATCGGATGAAAAAGGGCAAGAAAAGACAAAGAAACAGAAATTCAGGAGTTGCTGGCAAAAATAGGATGTCAAGAGAAGATGCTTGTCAAGCTTCAAAAGAAGAAAAAAGAGCTTGAGACAAGTGTAGGGGATCACATTGAAACGATACATATACTAGAAGAGAGGGTTGAATCCCTGTAGGAATCCTTAGCCCAAATAGAAGTGTACTCTGATCGAGGATGGAACGAAGAAGCCAAGTATCGTGAGCTACTGGCAGAAGCCAACATGAGAGAAGATTGGCTCAGAAACAAGGTAAAAGACTCTGAAAGGGTTGAAGCTCAACGTCACGCAGAATAGGTAAAGGGATGGAAATTGGTGGTGAAAGATATAATGAATGAAAGGGAAGCATGGAAGAGAAAATACGAGGACGTGATGGATGAGCTCCAATATCACACTTCCCAGCTGGTGGAGCGGTTTGAAGAGGCATCCATCCACATGCGTGTGAACCATTTCCTTCAACTTCCACCGAAGGTGACCGAGTTCTTCAATCATTTTGGGAAACTTGCCAGAGGATTCAGGAAAAAGAAGAAGAAGCTCTTAACATAGAACTTTGCAGACCTCGGAGAAGGATGGAAACCATCAATGTACTTTTTTTATCAAAGACCCATGATTTGTATCGAGATATTTATAATGAAGTGGGAGTTTTCATCCGTATCTGTGAGCATTTTTTTAGATGATATCTATCGAGGAGTGCATTCTCCCCTAGATACGTCATCAACTATATTTTTACCCTAAAAACGACGTGTTTTCTGTGTAAAAATAAGGACGTTGCTAGTACGGGTGTAGCCCATCGAGGAGCAGATTCTCCCTTGGGCTTGACACCAACTGCATTCAAACTAGAGGGAACCATACCCCTAGATTTGATTGCAGGATGAGTTTTCTTGCTATTGGTGTATACGACAGGCTTCCTGAGAGTACCCTCACGATCGAACAAAGGATGATAACTTGCACATGCATGTATACACACAGACAAAATTTTGGATTAACTAATGAGTTTTTCTTATTTGCTTCACAGAGTCGCATCCTTCTGAGGATTCAGGAACCATTGCACGACCTAGGAAAGGTAATACCAACCAAACCCGAGTTCACGTTACCAGATCTCGGACCAGGATGGCTACCAATGCGTCTGAAGAAGGAAGAAATCTAAGCTCTGAGATAGATGATGTGAGGGGAAGAATGAGTGAGATGGCTGAAACCCAAGCAAGATTAGAAGCCATATTACAAGATATGAGGGAATCTCTCAGCATGCTCAGCGCGAACAGAGAAGCAATTGAACCTGGTAGGCAGCGAATTTCCTCTGTGATAACAGCACCGACATTTTCAAACGTTAACACGGGTCTCATTCAGGGAGTGTCTGGACCCGACCATACACATCACACGGCACCAATAACACTTCCCATTGGAGAAGGATACCCTCCTTTTGAAAACACCTATCATGAAGTCCCGGGCTACACCACGCCGACGTGGGAGCAACCACATGTGTCTACTCATAGCCAGTCAGCGGGAGTCCGGGCTGGTAAGGATAAGATGAGAGATGAATGTTTGGAGAAAATGGAAGAGCAGATAAAAGCGATAAAAGGCCCGAGTACCTACGGCCCTCTCCAGATAGAAGAGCTCTGTCCCGCCATTGATGTCGTGATCCCCAAAGACTTCAAGATTCCTGACTTCTCCAAATATGATGGGAGTGGGAACCCACGATTTCACCTCATTAGTTACGCCACCAAGATGGCAATCTGGTCCAAGGATGACAAATTCCTTATCAGCTTTTTCCATGAAAGTTTGACTGCCCTCGCCTTAGAATGGTACCTTCAATTGGACC
This sequence comes from Sophora flavescens, assembly GCA_030762895.1. Lineage (NCBI taxonomy): Eukaryota > Viridiplantae > Streptophyta > Magnoliopsida > Fabales > Fabaceae > Sophora > Sophora flavescens. Next base: position 31,646,172 of record CM061067.1, on the reverse strand, counting down.
ATTCCAAGATCTCGCGGTGGACAGAATTGACTGACTTATTTATGGGCCAGTACAAATTTAACCTGGATGCAGCCCCAAGTCGTGAACAATTGACCACACTGCAGAAAAGAAGTGAGGAGCCCTTCAAGCAATATGCCCAAAGGTGGAGGAGTTTGGCTGCACAAGTTCAGCCCCCGTTAACCTTATCTGAAATGTGCTCATACTTTCTAGGAACCCTTGGAACACCTTTTATAGGGGCCATGGCTGGGGCCGCCTACAAAGATTTCTCTGACTTGATCGCCGCCGGTGAAAGGATTGAGTTTTTGGCAAGAGCTGGAAAGCTCCCCATGAATGATGGTGAAGGAAGTGCATCCCGGAAGGGATTTCAACCAAAGAAGAAGGAAGTTGAGGCGAATTATGTACAACACCAGCGGAATTTTAATCCTCAGTACCAAGAACCCTATAACCCTAACCAACATATCCCATACCAGACACAAACCCCGCTTTACCCATCCTCACAAACCAACACTTACCCGCAAAACCAAATCAGCAATATTCCTGCCCCCCCAACCATATAACCTTGCCCGCCCATCATACACCCGTTACCCGTCTGCACCCCACAAAATCGCCCAAATTATCCTCCGCCTCGCCCAAACTTCCCAAACCAAGGACGTTTCCAAAGTCCAAATCTGCCACCCTTCCCGAAATTGTCCATCTCCAATACGGATTTATTCCACAATTTGTTTGATCGCCACTTGATTGCGGGAAACCCCGTACGTCCCTTAGAACCACCATTTCCTGCTTGGTACAATCCAAATCAGACTTGCAAATATCATATGGATATCACAGGGCATTCTATTGAGGATTGCGAAGCTTTTAAGATAGCAGTAAGAAAATTGATTGCTTGTGGGAGGCTAGGATTCGAAGAAGAGGTCGGGCCTAATATCATTAAGAATCCAATCCCGGATCATAATGTTGGAAATCGAGTAAACAATTTGGAGGTAACAGGGTCCCCAATCAGGAAGGTGCTGGAACTACGAGTACCAATGCAGAAGATTTTCGAAGAACTGAAGAAGGTGGGATACCACATTGTTACACTAGTGAGGATTCCAAGAGAAGAAAGGGGGTATGCCAAGGATCTAAGGTGTGACTATCATCATGGGCAAGTGGGGCACGATATCGAAACTTGTTGGGATTTCAAAGTCCAGGTTCAGAGGTTACTCACCTTGGGGGTGATTCAAGCCAGACGAGGTGCTGCGGAGGAAGTCAACGTAGTCGAAAAAGTTGTACTCCGAGTACAACCCATGAACAAACCTTCAGACCCAGAAAAAGTCATCATAAGGGTGAGCAAGCCAACTCCTTTTGCCTATGCTGATACATGTGTTGTGCCATGGAATTATGAACAGAAAGTTGAACTAAATGGAGCTGCGGGGGAGACCTCGAAGGCCCAAGTTATGAATATTGTGAGAATTGGAGGCATTACAAGGAGCGGCGATGCTACACCCCTGTTGAAGAAATAATGATGAAGGAAGCTGAAGAAGAGAAAATTATGGATGAAAGAAAAGGGAAGGAAGAAGAAGAGTTTCTGAAGATCATGAAGCAAAGTGAATATGATGTGGTAGAACAGTTGAAGAAAACTCCGGCAAGGATATCTCTTTTGTCGCTTGTCTTGACATCGGAATTGCATCGCAAGGCATTATTGAAGGTGTTGAATGAAGCGTATGTCAAACCTGACGTCACTCCGGAAAATGTGGTAAATATGGTGGACCCAATCAAGCATGTCAACATGATTACTTTCTCAGAAGATGAAGTGGCCTCGAAATCCCGCAGTAGCACCAAAGCCTTACACATCACCCTAAAGTGTAAGGGGTTTGTGATTGCCAAGGTTCTAGTAAATCGTGGTTCAGCGTTGAATGTGGTTCCAATGACCACACTCAAGCAGCTGAATATAAGCGTGGCGGATTTGACACCACAAGAAATGATTGTGCGAGCCTTTGATGGTACTGCAAGAGGAATCTTAGGAGAGATAACTCTGTCCCTCGAAATAGGGCATAGTTCTTTCCCTGTCCTCTTTCGGGTCATGGAAATCCAACCAGCTTACACCATGCTTCCGGGGAGGCCTTGGATTCATGAAGCAGGAGTGGTTCCATCGACTTTGCATCAGTGTTTGAAGTATATCCAAGACGGATCCGTTATTACTGTCCGTGGTGAAGAGGAAATCATGCTGACAAAGCCCACCACAGTACCTTACGTGGAAAGCACAAAGCGGATGGACGATAACTCACTGTGTAGTTTTGAGGTATTGAAGTCAGAGAACGAGAAAAGGGAGCCCCCAATGAAGATTGTGAATGAGGTAGTAGTCCGCATCATGGAAAAGAACGGGTATCAAAGAGGAAAATGTCTAGGGTCTCAGCTGCAAGGGATCTCTCGGCCAATTGAAGCGGTTGTGAGAGAAGGAAGGCGCGGATTGGGGTATCAGCCCAACCTGACAGAAGGGATGAGATTCATGACCCTTGAGAACAAGGATGAAGAAGAGCGCGAGAGAAAGCATCTTCCCCTCCTGACGGAGACTTTCCCAGTAGCTGCTGGGGTTATCAGTCCCGCAAAGTCATTTTCCCCTCACTTCACTATCAGCACATTTGAAGAAAAGCTGGACGAGAACTATGTCATCTATCTCCCGGCTAGCAATGAAGTTCTCAATAATTGGCAATCTGAACCGTTTGTTGATGTTATTTCCATGAAGTAATTATCTTATTGTACTAATTATGAACTGATGTTTACTTTCTTTGAGACATGAATGAGAATATAACACTTTGTCTGGTGTTTTCCTTTTGATTCCATCGTTTCTTTTCTCTCTTTCATTTATTTATTTTGTTTAAGATTTTCTGTCATAAATAAAACCCTTGCCTATGCTTCTCCTATTCCTGACTTTTTCTTCCAGGAATACTTCTTCCACTAAAGATTTACCTCAGGAGAGGAACTTTGAAAGCTCGTTTATTGATTCCCTCGCGGCCGCTGATGAATACAATCTTGAATCCGATGAGGAGGAAGAAGACATTGAAGAATTCATAAAAGTGGTGAAACGGTCAGAGGAAGGGATTAGCTTGAATGATGAGGTTGCAGAAGTGATCAATATAGGAACGGAGGAAGATAAGAAGGAGTTGAAAGTAGTGGATAACCCAGAGCGAGAAGAAATGGTTGCACTATTCAAAGAATATCTGGATGTTTTTGCATGGTCCTACAGAGATATTCCAGGTTTAGATCCTGAGATAGCAACGCATAAAATTACCTTATACCCAGATGTGGCTCCAAAGAAGCAAAAATTAAGGAGAATGCATCATGAGATGTCGCTGAAGATCAAGGAAGAAGTGACCAAGAAGTTGGAGGCTGGCTTTCTGGAAGTAGCTAGACACCCGGAATGGGTAGCTAATATTGTCCCGGTACCAAAGAAGGATGGAAGGGTCAGAATGTGCATGGACTACCGAGACCTGAATAAAGCCAGTCCAAAGGATGATTTCCCCTACCTCATATTGATGTCCTTGTAGACAGTACAGCCAGAAGTCACAGGTTTTCTTTCATGGACGGGTATTCTGGGTACAATCAGATCCTCATGGACAATGAAGATAAAGAAAAGACAACTTTTATCACTCCTTGGGGAACTTTTTGTTACAAGGTGATGCCTTTCGGATTAAAGAACGCTGGGGCCACTTACCAACGTGCTATGGTGGCATTGTTCCATGATATGATGCATAAGGAGGTAGAGGTATACGTCGATGATATAGTGGCCAAGTCCAAGGAAGGAGAAAGCCATGTGGCAGTTTTGAGAAAGTTGTTCGAGCGACTAAGGAAGTACAAGTTGTGCCTCAACCCTACAAAATGTACTTTCGGTGCATCCACAGGGAACTTACTTGGCATTGTTGTCAGTAGAGAAGGAATAAAGGTGGACCCTAACAAGGTCGAAGCAATATGTGACATGCCAGCACCTAAGAACGAGCGTGAAGTAAGGGGTTTTCTTGGAAGATTGAACTATCTTGCGCGCTTCATTGCAAATCTGACTAGCACATGTGAACCAATCTTCAAACTCCTCAGGAAGAATAATCCAGGAAGATGGGATGATGACTGTCAAGAAGCCTTTGATAAGATAAAGGCATATCTATTGAATCCCCCAGTGTTGGTACCACCTACCCAAGGTCGTCCATTATTACTCTATCTCACCATATTGCCAACCTCAATGGGGGCAATGCTAGGACAACATGATGAATCTGGCAGGAAGGAGCAGGCAATTTATTATATGAGCAAGAAGTTTAACGCCTGTGAGGCTTGTTTTATGGAAATCGAGAAGACTTGTTGTGCACTAGTATGAGCCTCCAGAAAACTCAGACAATACATGTTATATCACACCACTTGGCTAATTTTTCGAATGGATCCTTTGAAGTATATCTTCGAAAGTACTTATATCTCCTTAAGGGTTTCGAAGTGGCAAGTGATATTGTCAGAATTTGACATCAAATACGTGACCCAGAAGTCCATCAAAGGAAGTGTGATTGCTGACCATTTAGCAGAGAATCCTCTTGAGGATGGATGGCCTGTCAATTGAGTTTCCGGATGGAGAGGTAATGTCCCTTGAGGAAGACGAAGAACAGGAAGATGTGTGGAAAATGTATTTTGATGGAGCAGTCAATATGCATGGAAGTGGTATAGGAGCAGTGGTTATCTCACCAAGTGGCAAGCAATACCCGATGACCGTAAAACTGAAATTCGAAAGTACAAATAATATTGCAGAATACGAAGCATGTGCTGGTGGATTGCAAATGGCACTTAAACTGGGTATAAAGCAGTTGAAAGTCTTCGGGGATTCAGCTTTAATCATTTATCAAGTCAATGGTGAGTGGCAGACCAAGGACTCCAAGTTGATCCCGTATCAGAAATACTTGACTCAGTTAATTGCAAAGTTTGACGAGATTACTTTCTCGCATTTAAGTCGAGACAAGAATCAGTTTGCTGATGCTTTGGCCACACTAGCTGCCATGACCGAGTTGGATATCCATATCGATGTCCAACCTATCCAAGTTAGAGTGCAAGATGAACCCGCATATTGTGCTCATGTGGAAGAAGAACCCGATGGCAAGCCTTGGTATCATGATATCAAGCAATATATTCAGAACAAGGAATACCCGGTAGAGGCGAGCGAAATAAATAAAAAGACCATCCGAAGACTGGCTATGACTTTTTTTCTTAAACAAGGAAATCTTGTACAAAAGATGATATGATGGTACCCTAGTCAGATGTGTGGATGCTCGTGAAGCTAAATGGATCATGATTGAAGTTCATGAAGGAATCTGTGGGACTCATGCCAATGGTCACATGATGGCTAGGAAGATCTTGAGAAGTGGCTATTATTGGTCTACTATGGAGTCAGATTGCATGGAGCATGTTCGTAAATGCCAAAAATGCCAGATGCATGCAGACCGGGTTAATGCACCTACGTTTCCACTGCACAGTTTTGCATCCCCATGGCCTTTTTCGATGTGGGGAATAGATGTCATCGGTCCCATTAATCCCAAGGCTTCCAAGGGTCATCGTTTCATTTTGGTGGCGATAGACTATTTCACTAAATGGGTAGAAGCTGCTTCATATGCCAGCATAACTCAAAGGGTGTTTCTCAAATTCCTCAAAAAGGACATTGTCTGTAGATACGGGATCCCAGAGAGGATAATCACAGATAATGCTGCCAATCTTAATGGTACCGAGATTCAAAAGTTTTGCGAAGGTCTTAAAATCAAACACCACAATTCGGTTCCTTATAGGCCTCAAATGAATGGTGCGGTTGAAGCAGCAAACAAAAATGTCAAGAAGATCGTGGCCAAGATGGTTGTAAACTATAAGGACTGGCATGAAATGATGCCATATGCTCTACATGCTTATCGGACTAACATACGATCAAGCACTGGGGCAACCCCTTTCTCTCTGGTGTACGGGATGGAGGCTGTCTCACCTATCGAAGTATAACTCCCTTCGCTAAGAGTCTTGATGGAAACAGACTTAGAAGAATCTGAGTGGGTGAAAACTCGATATGAGCAGTTGAACATGATAGAAGAGAAAAGGCTGGCAGCTATCTGTCATGGGCAATTGTATCAAAACAGAATGGCAAGAGCTTTCAATAAAAAGGTTCATCCTAGAGAATTTCGTGCGGGAGACCTGGTCTTAAAGAAAGTCCTCCCTAGTCAAGAGGATCCCCGAGGAAAATGGGCACCAAATTATGAAGGTCCTTATATTGTCAAACAAGCGTTCTCAGGAGATGCTTTGATTCTGCAAAACATGGATGGGGAAGAGCTACCAAGGCCAGTAAACTATGATGCTGTGAAAAAGTTCTACGCTTGAAGGCCCGCTAAGTTGAAAACCCGAAAAGGCAGCCCAGGCAAAAGTTAGGGCAAAAGAACAATGAAAACAAAAGGAAAACAAAGGCCCGCTAGGTTGAAAACCCGAAAGGGCAGCCTAGGCAAAAGTTAGGGCAAAAGAACAATAGAAAGGTAAAGGCCCGCTAGGTTGAAAACCCGAGAGGGCAACCTAGGCAAAAGTTAGGGCAAAGAAACCTTAGGCTGAAAACCTGCAAGGGCAGCCTAGGAGAAGGATAGGGTCCAACACTTCTGCAGGCACCCACCATACTGGGGCAATTTTATCTGGCTGAGTATATTGGGGCAAAATTATTAAGGAATGATCGAAGAAGGTGTGTTTGAAGAATCAGAAACAGGAGCCAAGATCTGTGTCACCAAAAGGCTGAAGGGAATCAATTAAATGAAAATCAAGGGACCAACACTGGGGCAAATTTTATGTGATTTTCGTAATTTTATTTTCTTATCTTTGTTCTTTTAATCTTCATGATCCCTTTTGTAACTTTGTTCTCACTGTTATTGTCTCTTAACAACCTCAATTCTCATATTAAGGCAAGAGGTTTTCTCCCACACTCCCCTATCGTGTTCACACTCATGACTCAATAAAAGTAAATATAAGTTTAATGGTATGATTTGATAACTCTAATGGTAGCACCAATGAATGGTTTAAACCAAGAGGGCTCAATATTTCAGATTCAGTGGAAGAGGTAGCATGCACTGGACGATAAAAGAATGATGCAAATAAGCTTACATAACATCCGGAGTTTATCAGATTCGTGGGTGACCAATGTTGTTAAAAGAATGAGTGATGCCTCGTCCCAGAGTGGCCGATGAACAAGGGTTTGGTTGATCAAAGTTTTTCCAGGGAGCAATTGCTTCCTTTGTCCTCAAAAGGAAGGGATTCTCATTTGTTTCAGATCACTGATTATTTATTTTAGAGCTCTGAGGCTCACCGCACTTTTATTTTCGAGCTCTAAGGCTCATTGCATGTTTACTTTCTGTTGGACGAGGAGGTTCCGTCCATTGCATGTTTATTTTCTGTTGGACGAGGAGGTTGCGTCCATTGCATGTTTATTTTCTGTTGGACGAGGAGGTTCCGTCCATTGCATTTAATTTTCTATTGGACGAAGAGGTTCCTTCCACTGCATGTTTGTTTTCGAGCTCTGAGGCTCATTGCATTTTTATTCTCGAGCTCTGAGACTCACAACAAATGTATTTTCGAGCTCTAAGGCTCACTGCAATTTTATTCTCGAGCTCTGAGGCTCACAACAAATTTATTTTCGAGCTCTGAGGCTCACTGCAATTTTATTTTCGAGCTCTGAGGTTCACTGCAAGTTTATTTTCGAGCTCTGAGGCTCGTTGCATTTTTATTTCTGAGCTCTGAGGCTCACTGCAATTTTATTTTCGAGCTCTGAGGCTCATTGCAAGTTATTTTCGAGCTCTGAGGCTCGCTGCATATTTACTTTCCTGTTGGACGAGGAGGTTCTGTCCACTGCATTTTTATTTTCGAGCTCTGAGGCTCACTGCATTTTTACTTTCGAGCTCTGAGTCTCACTGCATTTTTATTTTCGAGCTCTGAGGCTCACTGCATTTTTATTTTCGAGTTCTAAGGCTCATTGCAAGTTATTTTCGAGCTCTGAGGCTCGCTGCATATTTACTTTCCTGTTGGACGAGGAGGTTCCGTCCATTGCATTTTTATTTTCGAGCTGAGGCTCACTGCATTTTTAATTTCGAGCTCTGAGACTCACTGCAATTTCATTTCCAAACTGTAAGGTTTTCTTCTGAGCTCCTCATGTTTTTCGGACAAAATATGTGTTCATTTTCTTTACTTGTTCATTACTACAATGCATGAGAAGTCACGACTAATCATGTCTTCTAGTATGCAACAAGTAAAGAGGGGTAACTGTGAACACCCATTTTTGTCCATTTTTTATTCTAATTCTCATGATTTTTGTCCTTCAAGGAGACTAATAATAATAAAAAGAAAAAATGAAGAAAGTAGCAAACTCATAGCTAATTTGCTATTGGTCCCGTCCATCATGTGGGATTTGTTGTTGGACGGGGAAGTCCCGTCCATCACATATGGGACTTGCTGTTGGACGGGGAAGCCCCATCCATCACATTTGCACTTGCTGTTGGATGGGGAAGCCCCGTCCATCACAGTTGTACTTGCTGTTGGATGGGGAAGCCCCGTCCATCACATTTGTACTTGCTGTTGGACGGGGAAGTCCCGTCCATCACATTTGCAATTGCTGTTGGACGGGGAAGTCTCGTCCATCACATCATCACATTTGTACTTGCTGTTGGACGGGGAAGTTCCATCCATCACATTTGCACTTGTTGTTGGTCGGGGAAGGCCCGTCCATCACGTTTGTACTTGCTGTTGGACGGGGAAGGCCCGTCCATCACGTTTGTACTTCCTGTTGGACGGGGAAGTCCCGTCCATCACATTTGTACTTGCTGTTGGACGGGGAAGCCCCGTCCATCATGTGGGACTTGCTATTGGATGGGGAAGTCCCATCCATCACATTTGTACTTGCTGTTGGACGGGGAAGCCCCGTCCATCACGTTTGCACTTGCTGTTGGACGGGGAAGTCCCGTCCATCACATTTGTACTTGCTGTTGGACGCGGAAGCCCCGTCCATCATGTGGGACTTGCTGTTGGACGGGGAAGCCTCGTCCATCACATGGGACCTATTGCTGGACGGGGAAGTCCCGTCCATCACATTTGCACTTGCTGTGGACGGGGAACTCCCGTCCATCATGTGGGACTTGCTATTGGACGGGGAAGTCTCGTCCATCACATTTGTACTTGCCAATGGACGGGGTGGTCCCGTCCAGTCATTACACTTGCTGGTGGACGGGGTGGTCCCGTCCATTGCTTGGCACTTGCTGTTGGCCCTGTCCAATCCACTGCACTTGCCAATGGACGGGGTGGTCCCATCCATTGCTTGGCACTTGCTGTTGGCCCCGTCTAGTCCACTGCACTTGCCAATGGACGGGTGGTCCCGTCCAGTCATTACACTTGCTGGTGGACGGGGTGGTCCCGTCCATTGCTTGGCACTTGCTGTTGGCCCCGTCCAGTCCACTGCACTTGCCAATGGACGAGGTGGTCCTGTCCAGTCATTACACTTGCTGGTGGACGGGGTGGTCCCGTCCATTGCTTTGCACTTGCTGTTGGCCTCGTCCAGTCCACTGCACCTGCCAATGGACAGGGTGGTTCCGTCCACTTCAATTATTTTAATTTCTGTTGGACAAGGAGGTTACGTCCGCTGCAATTATCTTTTCTTGTTGGATGAGGACGTCCGTCCAGTGTATATCTACTTTTGCATATCTATGTTTTTGTTGGGACGAAGAGCTTTCGTCCACTGCAATTTTATTTTCAGGCTGAAGGCTAAAGAATAAGGAAAGAAGAAGGAGAAGAAAAAGAAGAAAGGACGAAGAAAACAAGGAGAAAAAGACAATCATCAAAGAGGAAAGGAAGCTGAGTTACGCCTCCTACCCACTTTACGTACCAGGAAAGACCTCTTTTCCTCCTCTACCCATTGGTCCTCCTTCTTCCTTACCTCCTCCCTTGTTTTAACCTGGTAACCCTACTCCTAACCCTAAAAAGCCATCATGCACACCAGACAAAAACCCTCATCTCCTTTCTCTCTTCAAGCGTGCAACCCCCACGTCAAATCACCACCTTTCTGCTACTCACGCTACCCCGTCCGGGCACACGCTATTTCTGCTCAAAAACCCCCATCTCCTTTCTCTTTTCAAGCGTGCAACCCTCACATCAAATCACCACCTTTCTGCTACTCATACCACCCCATCTGGACACACGTTGTCTCTGCTCAAAACCCCCTTTTTTTCACCTCCTCTACCCATTGGTCTTTTCTTTTTTCTTCCATCTCCTCCCTCGCCTTAACCTAGCAGCCTCACTCCTAACCCTAAAAAGCCTTCATACCTATCAGACAAAAACCCCCATCTCCTTCCCTTTTCAAGCGTGCAACCCTCACATCAAATCCCCTCCTTTCTGCTGTTCAGAACGGCCCAGGCCCTAAGTATTTGTGCAAACTGACCTTGAAGTCAACGGAGAAGAAGCAAGAAGCCATCTTCTCCGTCTATAAAAGGAGAGGAAAAAGAGAGGAGTGGGGGGGGATTTTTACAGGGGAGAACACTGTTATTGATAGGAAACGAAAGATCAGAAAGGAGATAGAGAGGAAAGATACAAAGAAAAGAGAAAAGAAAAGAGAGATTTTTGTGGTGAGGAAGAGAGATCAGAAGTCTGAGCTTCCTTTTCTCTTCCCTATTATTAGAAGTGGTTAAGAAGGAAGAGCGGAAGGAGCCAGGGAAATTGAATGTAAAGGCTTCAATCTTAAAATCTTACCACTGGGAGTAAACAAAGTCATTCTTATTCTACTCCCGTTTGGTAATCTTTGTTCTTTTCGTTGATATTATTAATAAATTTCTCTTGACACTCTTATTTCTCTGTGCTTTTGTTCTCTGAATAAGCTGGTAAAAAGTTTCATTTCTACGTTTATGTCTCATTTTCAACAGATAAAAATTATTTATTTTACATAAAAAATAGAGGATGATCACTTGATTAAAACAACCTTTTTTCTTGGGTTGCCCTATGACAAGTGTCATGTTCAACCCTTTAGATTTTGAGGTTGCCCTGTGGACTTATGTGCCATGTTCAACCTCATTTAGTTTTAATAAAAAAATTTCACAACCAAAGATGTTTATCTATTAAAAAAAGAAAAAACGATTTTCGGGGTAAAACAAATATTTTCAAAATTACTAATAATTTACACAAATAATTTTGAGTAACCATTTATGGATGTTCTAGGGTGTCGTGGGGTTAAGTCTCCATGCCTTCCCTATACATAACCGACTCCCGAACCCAAAGATTTTCTTAAAAGGTTTTCCAACTTCCTTGAAACAAAATAAAGTTGGTGGCGACTCCATGTTTTCTCTCTAAGAGGAAAAACTAGTCTTTTTTTAGGTCGCTACAACCATGACACTTCAATATTCCTCATCTAACTTTTGTATTAATCTCTGGAGCTCTAACCAACAAATAAATGAGCTAATCAGGCTCTCATTGCCGAATAAGGCAGAATATAAACGTTGCCAGATAAGGCAAGTTTCAAATTATTTGGCCTATCAAGGTTCTGAGTTCCAACTATTTAAGTAAGTAACTCAGTAGGATACGAGTTCCAACCATCATTGTAAGTAGTTCGTAAGAACATCCAACGATAATTGTAATTAACTCGACCTATAAAATATGAGTAATATCCGAGCTCCCGAAATAGTCGTAAATAGCCTGACCTTTCCTAGACCCCCATTCATTTCACCCAAAGGTGAAATGTATCCCATAACATGGATACCTACCAAGGTACCCTGCATAAAACCTTTAGGCACATTTGCCACAATAAAATTAAAAATGCATGCAAAACGTTTTGTTCATGTAATTTTCTTTGTGTTCATTTTTCCCTTGTCGAGGCTCAAAGGCTCATGACCAAACCAAGGTTTAAACGTTTAAGTTTAACAACCATTCCCATAACAAGGACTCCAAGTCCAAAAATGTGCAAATCACGAAATCTAGATCCGTGCACCAGATTTAGATTCATAGATTTTGGCGTAAAAAAATCAATATAGATTTTTATAGGACATCTAGTCCATAACTTAACATTTCGGACCCCGGGTCCATATCATAGAACTCTGGACACCGACATCTCGGCAGCTAGGTCCGTCTTTTAATTTAACAACATTTTCGCTCTGTGAAACACAAAACAAAACCAAAGTTTCCTCAACTTATCCAAGTTGACGGAAATAACCCGTTGTTTACCGAAAATCCTTTTACATTGGAAATTCGTTTTGGAAAATTGTTAAAATCCCTTAAAACTCGTATTTGTTCAAAAATCAATATTTTGAACTTGGAAACATCATTTGAGACAATTTCTCGATATTACTCAATATTACACTTTTTAAGAATACTTTTGTAAATATTGACGGAATTATCCGTCGTTTGACGTTTTAAAAACTTTTTAGGTCAAAACATGACTTTTACAGTAAAATAATTTTTCGAACAGTGTAATAAAATTATTTTAAACTTTTTCTCTTGAAACAACATTTTCTAATATTTAGAAATTTCTTACGTATAAACTAGGAGTGCAAAAATATTTTCACGGTTATGTCCTCACTATGACTCATAAAGCACTCTTACGCTGTTAAATCATTAAAATAATATTATTTCCAACTTTTCTCATTTTCAACCAACCAAAATACTTAAGTAATATTATATGACTATTTCTCATCAATTCAAACTCATTATTCCGTAAAAAGTTTTTTAACGCTTTTAACCTCATTATTAATTGAGCACTGACCACTGTCAAACTTTTCAATCCAAAACCACATCAATAACAATCATGTCAATAATATAGCACATATCAATTAATGACATGCAACAACATACAATGACAATTAAATGCAGATAAATAAATATTTAAAAGCAGATAATTACAAAATAGATGATTTCACACTACAAAAAATAATTAACACATCAAATAAAATATACAGACCCCAATCAAATTACACACAGCTATCGGAAAAATCCCTCAGGTACTCCCCTTACCTCTTGAAGATTTTTCTTTCCTAATTTAAAATTCCGCCAAGCGTCCGATTTCCGCAAAACACGTACACGATGCACACAATAATTAATCCTTCAACAAAACACAACAAATAATTATCAATCAAACACTAAATACACCTATACTCCTATATGATAGGTTCGGCCATGAGGTGTTTGGATGGATAAAAAAAATTTAAATTCCTAAGCTTGTGGATTAGTGATCCTTGATCACTTAAAACCCTAAACTAATGATTAACTTACAAAGGTTGAAATAAAATACTCCAACCCTTCAAAACCCTAGTTTCGGCCATGGCTAGATAAATTAGCTAAAGATCCCAAAATTTCACATACTCTTAGATCCATGACCTTAGAGTAGTGTAGAGTTAAGACAAATTATCATAAGTTGAAAAATGAAACAAAATCTTTCAACTCTTTAAAATATAATTTTGGCCATGAACAAATCCATAGGTTAGAAATTTGAGTTTGATTCAACATCATGGATTTAATACATGCATGTACTAAAAGGAATGAATCAAACATGATTTGCCAAAAAATTGAACAAAGTTCCTCCCCCCACACAAACTAAGTTCGGCCTAAATGAGATAAATGGGAAGGAAATTTTTGTTGGATGCATCCTCTTGGAATGATATTGGATTTTCGTGCTCATTTGATTTTCCTATGATTTCCTATGAATTTTTTAATCTAGAAACCCTAATATGCATCATATTGAGAAAGACTTCAAAATGAAAAATTTATTGAAGGACATGATGCTAAATAAGGGAGATGTGTAAGGTTTACCTCTTGAAGTCAAGAAATTGGCAAGAAATCTCCTACTTCCTTCACAAATCAAGCATAGGTAACTTAGTGTTTTAATGGAGGAAATGAGCAAAGGCTTCATGAAGATGATGACTTAGGCTTTTATAGAAGTGAGGAGGGCCTCTTGGTTGGATTTGGGCCGTGGGAGAGCAAGGACAATTGTGTCCAAAACACAAAAATTCAAGGGTAATTTAGTAATCTTGTACAATGGCAAAATTGTTATTAAAACCAACATAAAGGGCAAACTAGTCTTTTCCTCCTAAAAACCATCATGACAATGAGGAGTCATCTTGTGACTCACCTCCTATGACTCATCTTGATTTGACATGTCCTTTATCCGTTAGCGGGACCCGCAAATCCCGTTTTCAGCTCCGTCGTTTACCCGATTTCGTATAACGTCCGCATAATATATATTATTTCACTTTTTAAGTGAAAAACTTTAAAATAGCCAAAGAAGTTGGAAACTTCATAAAAACCTTAAGTTTTTCGTTCACGAGTCAAAATTAGGTCATTTGAGTAGTAAAATTCTTACTATCATTAAATCGCAGACCGGGTTTCGTCTGAATTTTTGACCCAAAATTTAATCGTAGATCTCTACGGTAAAGTAGAGTATGAATATGACCTTGGTTTATACAAAATCATTTTCTAGGTTTAAAAATAAAATTATAAACATTGTTGTTTATTTTACCGATATAAAAACTGTAAACAGTGAAAAATCGGGTGTTATAACTCCTTTCTCTTCTCAATCAGCAAGCGGTGGCGGCGTCTTCTCTTCCCCATCAGAAAGCGACAGCGTCTTGCAGCTAAGAGGCAAACAGCTTACACTACTTTTGTCGCGGCGGCGTTCGCCCTAGCTCATGAGTCAAGGCGGCGTTCCCCCTCACGAGTCACGGCGGCGGCAACGAGCTCTTAGTGTTGAAGATCCATCCCCTAGGTCCTCCAACGATATCAGTTGCTACATTAGGAAGTTCAACTAGAACCTGCAAGCATAGTTTCGTGAAATTGCACTTCCTCTCCATCCGGGTGGCAATGCTAACATGGTGCACTGTCAGCCATATCAGCAAGTTAACGGAACAAACTAACGGGGGGACCTAGAACTAAAAAGTTCAACTTACAGGGACCAAAACCCAACAAAAAATTTTACAGGGACTGATTTCAAAGCACTCCTACTTTACAGGAACCAAAAAGTTCATTAAACCAATGAAAAATTGTAGGCGGTCTCTACTCCAAGTAGAGCTGGGTCAAGCCACTTGAGTTGATTAGGAGGTTTGAACTTTTTTTTTATAAGGGTACGTTTGATTCACTAAAAGGATAGGACATGACGGGACAGTACTGGACAAGTCACTGAGTTACAGGACAATATTTTGTACAGTATATTGTTAGGTGTGTTTGGTGGTTGATGAACAGTACTGGACAAAATAATATTAACTTTACTATACTACCCTTTTTTTTCCCTCGGAAATAAACACATCACCCCACCCCTTTGGATTTGATTTTCCAGATATGAAGTGCGCCTCATTTTCTTGGCCAAATGGGGAATTAGGTGTAGTATCATATATATCTACAGCTGTCAAAATGGACCCGGCCCGATGGGCTGACCCGTTTGGTCCGATATAAATGGTGAGCTGGGTTGACAAAATTAGAGCCCGAACAAAATTTGGCCCGGTCCAGCCCGATTCGAAAATTTGTTAAACCGATTGGGTTGACCCGAGATGGGTTGGGTCAGCCCATTGGCCCGAAATATTTTCAAAATAACAAAAAAAATAAAAA
Source organism: Sophora flavescens (assembly GCA_030762895.1). Taxonomy (NCBI): domain Eukaryota; kingdom Viridiplantae; phylum Streptophyta; class Magnoliopsida; order Fabales; family Fabaceae; genus Sophora; species Sophora flavescens. The sequence continues at coordinate 31,630,596 of CM061067.1, read as the reverse complement.
ATTTATTTATACTGGTGCTCAACTTCGTTCACACTAGTTAATCACACTGGAGTCGAATACAGCTACACCGCAGCTGCTGCACAAACTAGTTAGTCATCAGTCATGACTTATTGATGACTTATTGCCACAACACCTTGAACGCACTGCACCTCACCATTAGTCATTAGAGCCATTGCGCAATTAGATTAGTGCTCTAAAGCCATGGTTCTATCACAAAATGGCCATATAATTAAAAGGTTTACAAGTTTGGTGGTCATATATTTTTTTTAAAGTTGCTTGTACTTTTTTTTTCTTCTCCTTTTCTTATTCTTTTTGAATATGTACACTTTGATATGATCTATTTGTTACTTTTTGTCGCTTATTTCTTTTATATCTTTTGAAAACGTAATTATTTTTTAAGTGAATCATAAGTCAAATGTAATTTATGGATCCGTAGAAAATGTAATTTATGGAGATTTATTATAATTAAAAAATGAATTTAAAAAAAAAACAATAATTTTTTGAAAAATATTGGCCCATGGACCAGCCCGTTTGGCCCGCAGTCCACAGAGGGTTGGGCTGGGCTAGCAAATTAGCACCCCGACTTAATTTTGGCCCAGCCCGGTCCAGCCCGAAAAGTGTCTTGACCCCGATTGGGCCTGACCGGCCCGAATTGACAGCTCTATATATCTCTTCCTCTCGTCCCTAGAAGGGTGAAATCATTGGGCACAAGTAGCAGGGATGTCCTTTATCTATTGCTGCCAAAATGGGTTTGTTCCTTTTCTCCCCCCATTTGATAGCATGACGTGTCAGCGCAAGGCCACCGTCCGGCCACGTCTGAAGAGGAGAAGTGGACCACGCTACAGATCTCAGTATCCCGCTCGTGTTGGTCCGTTCGGTTCTCTATATAGACGTCGTGCTCCGCCACGAAAAACGTCCCACCGTCGTCCTTCGTCGTGAAACCACTGACGTCGTCGCGTCGGATCCCTCACAGTTGTTGTCTCCTTCTTCTTGTTTGTTAGGCTTGAGGGATGGGTAATCTGATTTCAGAGAAGTGAAATAGAAATGGAGAAGAGGAAGAAAGAAGGGAAACGTTCGGGATCAGGGTGATCTTGTCCTTTTACTTTTAGTGGGCATGGGACAAAAAGTTGTACTGGGGTTTAGTGAGTTACAAAGTTTTGGGTATTTGTCCATCCCGTTGCCCTCACTTTGTCATGTCCATTTATCACTTTGCAAATCAAACATGGGACATTTATTTTTGTCATGTCCAGTCCCTTAGTTTTTTTACTAATCAAATGCACCCTAAGTGTCGGTCTATCAAGGTACCTCCAACGGATACCCCTTGGAGTGTTTTTATCTTGAGTTGTGTTGTTTAAACACAAAATTTTAGATACCGTATATGTTTATTTCTATCTCTCACTTACTTTTTATCATCTTTTGTATACACGCATACTAAGAATACCTAAAAAAACAATGCGACACCATATGGTTTCACATTTTAGATGTACAAAAATCACTTCTATTTTATCTTAATAATAAGCATGGTGTTTAACAATTTTCCAAACGTTAGAATGGGGTGTTTATTAAGTATTGAATTTTGGGAGGTGCTTACAGAAGCATCAGTATTTGAAGAATAAGATTTGTCAATTTTTTGATGAAATGTAAGGATGTAAGGTCATTGGTAGACCCTATTTAATTTTTTTTTTTAAGGTGATAGATTGAAGAGATGACATACTTAAATTGTAAAAAGTAAAAATAAGTGATACATAAGGATGTGACTCACTTAAGATCTCCCAAAAGTAAAAATGTGGGGTGCTAGGTTCGAGATCTCTTAGTGCACCTGCAACGCGGGGTGCTTATTGGTTTCCTCTTAATAAGCGTCGGTGCTTATTAAGTTTGTGTCGTTGGAGTGTATTTCTCAAAAGTTGCTTATGAAGATCATTTGTCCTATTTTGGTGTACCACATCCTGTCCCCACCAATAATATCTTGTCATATATTCTACTTTATAATATTACATAAAATTTTAACTTATGTGGCAATATATTACTAGTTGGGACATGATGTGATACTTATACACTAAAATGGGATAGGTGATGTGAAGCACATGTGCTTAACTAAGCACTGGTTCCTATCCTTCCATGTGGGCCAACATTGCATTTTTTTTAAAATAAAAAAAGATAGGTTAGAGAATAATTATGACTTAATAAATAAATTATCGATGAAATGTAAATATGTGGGGTATGGATGATGCGCTTAAATTGTGAAAAATAAAAATGAGTGATGTGTAAATGTGAAACCCGCATAAGAACACCAGAAGTAAAAAAATATGAGGTGCTGAGTTGTGAGCTCTTAGAGCACCTCCGTTGAAGTTGCTTTTACTTGTTAAACATCCGTGCTTAATAGAACTTTGCATTGGAGTTCATGGGAGTTAGGTGCTTGTGAAGCACCATTCTTAAATGGAGATGTGGATTCGATTTAGTAAAATTGTCGATGAAATGTAATGATGTGTGGTTACTTGTGGGGTTCATTTAGTAATAAAAAATAAAGTTACTGGGTTGGAGAGATGAAGAGTGTGTTTGAGAAATGTAGAAAAAATAGACTATGCTGATAATCAATTATATGTCTAATCGATTATGGTAAAAATTGATTATAATCAGTTTTTGTTTGAGTATATTTGCTGAAAAACAATTTTAAGATAATCTATTTTGTTTGGGTGATACAAAAATCACTTTTATATAATAAATTACAAAAAAAAAAGGTATAAAGTTATTTGTTTATATTAATAATAGTGGATGTTTTTGTTTAACATTAAAACTTGTTTAAATGTTTGTTTATTTTATATTTTGTCATAATTTTTTTTATTATAAAAAATTACTAAAATTTGATTCTTTTTTTTTTTTCTGTGTACGATGAAGAAAAAGTAAAGCATTCATAGTGGAGGATGGCCGTTGGGGTAGAAAAAATATACAGGGAAGAATAAGAAAACCATGTCAATAAAGTATGGTCGTATGGGGCAAAAGCGGAAGGAAGTGTTCAGATTGAAAATAATCAAGTTGAAAAAATCTTACCGTTGGGTCGCTTGCCGGAAACAAAATAGCTGAAATGAGTTTAAAAAAGTTTTTTAAGAAAATAATTTATGTAACCAAAAAAATTGAGTTTTTTCACAAAATAGTTTAATCTTTCAAAAATAGTTAAATGAGAAAGAATTAATCTTTTTCAAACAAGCTCGAATTGTTTAAATTGTAAAAAGTAAATATGAATAATTTGTAACGATGAGACCCACATGAGGTATGTAATAAGTAAAAAAGGGAGGTGCTGAGTTGGATATGCTCTTAGACCATCTCCAACGAGCCGCTTAACTTGAGGTCTGGCTTATTTAGCATCGGTGCTTATAAACACCCACCTTTTCCAAACAGATTCTTATGGAGCAGAGGTTCTAAAATAAGCACAGCTTTTTATAATTTTGTGTGATCAGCTTTGCGTTTTTAAAATATAAAAAACTAGACCATGACTTGCGATGCACGGATAAATAATATGTGGTAAGCATAATTATATATTATTTGAAAAAATATAATACTTTTATTATGATATATAAATTGTGTAGGTATTTTATGATATATAAAATACTAAATAAAAATTATTTAAAAAAATCATTTATATTTTAAAAATACATTGATTGTAAGAAAAATAAAAATAAAATATCAAAATAAATTAAAAATGCTTAGAAACAATATGAATAATCCATGATTATAATATTCCATCATGATTTTCAATAACAAAGATGTATATTTACTCTTCTTTTATGCAATTCTTGCATAAGAATGACATATCTTTAAAATATTTGCACTGTCTTTTCAAATATGCTTCTTGCATCATAAATTTGCAACTTTTATGTGATAGAATGATTTTTCTAATAGAAACTAAATCAACAGCAAATCAAAATAAAAGAAACATGTAACAAACATCCATACAATCTTTAAGTTCAATAAGTGTCATCCTCACAATTTGTCGAATGAACTCATCAAATTGTAAAGCATCCTTAGTTTATTGGAAAAATGTAATTACAGTTAGATAGAAATATAAAACTATGAAATAGAAATAAAAAAATGAAAATACAACAACATAAAATATAATAACTCTCAATTTTTGATGTTTCCATAAAAAAAATAGTTAGACCTAAAAATAAATCCAAAATCAAAATCAAATTATTATGAGATTAACTCCAAATTTGAAATAAGGTGGACGTCATGGGTTCAACTCCCGCACCAATATAACAAACATTAACAATCTAACATTTGCCTATCAAAAAAAATAAAAACTCCAAATTTGAACAAAATTCAACGTACCTGTCAAATATCCAACCACACCCTGCAAGAGCAAATATTTGTACTAAGGAACGACTGAAATGTGCTTGAAAATTGGGGAGATGCTCAAAGCAGGAACTGAAAAAACACATAGGAAGAAGTAAATTTTGCAGAAAGATAAAATAAGGTAATGCCATTGAGTGAATTTCAAATTTTAAACATGAACTAATTTTTGTAACTTATTTTAAGTTATATGAGCTTTGAGAAGGCATATTGGGAATTGATACTATACAACATGCTACTTCATTTTATTTACGGTCCAGCATTAATGTTATATTTTCTTCAAATTGTATAGTGATTAATAAATAATAAATGCTCCATATTTTTTGCTTAAATGTTTTGGTAATTGTGAATTTGATAATTGTGAAGTTGCTCTGTGTTAATGGATAGCATGAATTACGAAGACAACGTATTAAAGAGATTGTAGAATATAATAATTATTTGCTTACAAAAAAGAATATAATAATTATAGAATTATAGAATATGATAATTTAAGAAGAAAAAAAAATTATTAATGAAAAAAAAAGATGAAGAGTTTTGGAAAGTGAACTTTTGAAATAGAGAAAAGGCTAAAACATGTTATTGAAAAACGAAAAGTTTATGTATAACTAAGTCATTGAAAAATTGGAATTTAAAGCAAACAATCCAATATAAATGCTGATATTGATGTAAATTGTGAAAAAAAATAACAATATGAAATTTCAATTTTACCCTTAAAAACTACTTTTCTTTTATATATATAAATAAATAAATCATCCTTATTTTCCCAAAAAATCTTATAAATATCTATTCCAAAAAATTATAAGTATCATAAATTTTTTTATTTCGTATACATTGGAATGGGTATCACATTTTATTGGTATGAGGCAAAGTCATGATGATAATTTTTATTGATAATAATGCAGTACTCTTTGCTTATTATGGTTCATGCATGACAATTAATATTTAGTTGTTTTAAATAAATTAATTGAAAATGATGGATAATCCTCAATACTAATGCAAGTGGGAGAATAAATATGTTCTATGATTTATAATAATTTTTCTTTTGAAAAAACAAATTCACCCTAAATATATTTTCTAAATATGGAATGTTTTGCCAATTGTCAAAAAGAATTTAATTTTTATAGTGATTATGAAGGTGACACATGTCAAAAGTTTCCAACCATGGTTTTTCTTTAGAATATTTATAGATGAGTTTGTCGTTGAAAAAAAATACGTAAGGTCACTAGTGGGGTCCATTTAGTAAATTTTTTGGAGGTGCTGGGTTGGAGAAATGAAATACTTAAGTTATAAAAAATAAAAATGAGTGATGTATAAATGTGAGACTCACTTAAAAACCCCAAATAGTAACAATATGAGGTACTTGGTTGTGAATGCTCTTATTCTTGTAACATCCTAAAATTCTAATATAATTTATTTGATAAAAAAAATATTAAGTTATTAAAAAAAATATAGTGCAAATAAAAATATATATATAATTAAGAGGTTTAGTGTAAAGAATAGATAGTATAAGAATTTATTAAAATTACTCAATTGTTATAAATAAAGAATACAAAATTATATATATATATATATATATATATATATATATATGTATATGAAAATAGTGTACTGGGCGTTAAGCCCAAAATACAACTTATGACCTTTAAGTTCAAAAAAAAAAAAGATAAAATAATAAAAAAAACCTATATGATTTTCAAATCATGCACTGCCTCTCTCCATGTATATATATAAAATTAGTTACTGCGAATAGGAAAGGATGTCAGGAGCGCCGCAAGGTGACTGTAGCGAGGGAATGAGCAAGTGGCAGTGCGACCGTTCCAGCACACTGATCCAAAAACGGCAGCTAAGGGAAGAAGAATTTTTAGGAAAGAACTAGGCTTTATCATACATAATTTGTTGAACATTTTGGAGGTCTTCAAGTGGTGAGTAACAGTACTTTTTGCGAACACTTTCCATGGTATAATTGTTTGTATGTGTGTGGAAGGGTTTACCTTATAGTTTTTTCTTTTGGAATTTGAATTGAATATATGAATGATATCACCAACCTAAATTTTAAAATCGGGGGTTTTCAATTAAAACAAAAATTTGTTAAATTGAGTATTTACTCTTGTTACTGATGGCATGAAATAAATGATTGATACTTGTACTAGTTGAATGATATGCTTGATGACATATGTTATGTCTTGATGTTCGTGATTGTCATAGTGTAGTTATAAAATTACTTGATGATATGGTATGAGTCTATTTGGTATGCATGATAAGATTAAATATTTAATTTATGACAAATGAGTTGTTACATGTATGAGACATGAAATTTATGCTTTACGATGAGTTGTATGATGTTTGCCACAATACCACTTATGATAGGGGTATCGAAGAGTAATACCGCCTTAATGGGGTACCGAAAGTAACATCGCCATGTGATTGGGATGTCGAAAACGAACGATACCACCTAAAAAGGGGTATCGAAAGCAACACCGCCACATATTGGGGTATCGAAAAGGGAGAAATACCGTCATGTGCACATGGGAGGTATCGAAATGGAAATGTCCCCGACAGGAGGGTGACATCGAAACACTCCTCATGAGTAGGGGTGGGCAATGGGACGTCATTGTCATGTGATGTGTGAATTTATGGCATGCCGGCAAGAGACCAATTTAATTAGGAGGTCGTCGGGCCATTTGGATTAAAACAGAATTTACTTGGTATATGGAATGTGATGCATTGAGATAAGTTGTTGTTACGTTATATGCTATATGCATTTGACTTGATAAATTTTTGTTGTATTAAAAGTATTCTTTTATATATTATTTTGAAAAATTAGCGGATACCATGGACGTTTTTCCGGTTACCGCACCGGCTGAGAACAACACTATTTTCGAAACATTTTATAACTGTATTGTTGTGCACTGGGATTTTATATCTCATTATAAGTGTTGTTTTCAGAGCCCGAGGACATCGCTGTTGAGGATCCAGAGATCTGAAGAGTTATCTTTGATTAGCTAGTTGGTTAGTAATGTAGTATGGTTTAGGGTATTATGCGGATGACGTTCTTTGATTTACGTACTATTTTTCTCGGATTGTAATTAGACGCCCGGTTTTGAGGTTTTTAGTTTTTATTCAAATGATTGGATTTAATAATATTTATCAATACTTTGTAAATACTATTACTTTATTTAATACGAGGTATTTTCATACTTAGTCATTCGAGAAAAATTTTATGACTTGTGTATTTTAATTAAATGTTTTGAAGGATTTTTATTGAAATTAATTTGGATTACTAATGTAACGAAGGGCGTTACAATTCTCCTGTTGTAAGCTTGTACCTCCATAAGTCCAATGTAAGTATAATTTATTTTTTTTAAGCAAGGTGACAAGTCACCATAAATTTATTAATAAAATAAAAAAGAAAACAAGAACATATGGGGACAAAAACCAAAACCCATGCAAAATAAACGAGAATATTCATACCTAGAATTAGGTTTTTTATTCAGTCTCAGGTTATACTTCTTCTGAGATTTGGATGTAACCACCGTGAAACCATCTTCAGCAACATTATCATTATTCTGCTCTCCTTCCTTAGAAGTACTTGCATCTTTTTACTTTTCCAACCAAGCAGATAAAACATTAAAATCATTCTAACAACAATTGGAAAAGCGCTAAGATCTTGAACATAACAGGAGTCTCAAGATTCTTACTACTAACTGTTAAATCACAGGTAGCCTTGAAATGCACGGACACTGGAGCCGGAGTACCCTTCGAACTAATTGTTAAATCACTGGTAGCTATGGAATGCTCGGGCACCGGAGTATCCTTGACTGTAGAGTCATTAGTTGCAACAAAAGTTAAGATCTTCTCTGTAGAGCCATTGACAGCATTTGTTGCCATCGAAGATGAGTTTTGTGGAATGGAATTTGAGACATGATCGGGGGATAAAGGTTCCTCGTAGACTGTCTCAACCGATTCACTATCACTCTGGTTTACGCCCCGTGATGTAACAATCTGCCCATTATCTTTATTTGGTTTTTGCTCCGGAACCCTAGGGACATAAGCTAGCTTATCCTTCTGCATCAAAGGTGGATCATTTTGTACCACATTCTCCTTGGCAATTTGTTTACAAGTCGTAACCAAATGTCCAATTGAATTACAGTGAGAACAGAAAGGAGGAAGCTTCTCATATTCGATACCAACAGAAAATGCAAAACCTTCACGTTCAACCATAATCTCCTCGAGCAACTTTCCTGTTAGGTCAACATCCACTAATACTCGAGCATAGTGACCATATGCCTTAGTACGGGTAACTTCATCCAAACTTATTGGAGTACCCAAACCGCCTGCAATTTCAAACAACAATTTCGAGCGCCAATATTCCTGCGGTAAGTCATGAATTATAATCCAACATTGAGCATGAGATTGTTTTTTCTTATTAGGAATGAAATCTGGGGACCACTGAAAAAGACGCAATAGCCCTGGTTGAAGGTTCCAAGCCCCCACAGCCAAGACAATACGCAGGTCCTTTTGAGAAGCAAAACTGAATTCATAAAATCCCTTTCATAACGGAATCATTCTCCATTGACCTAAAGGCTTCCATAGTTTTGAAAGTTTGTCACGTAAGTCAGAGATCTTACAGGGATATCACCCTTCAACAACAACAATTAGCGGCCATGAAGATTGTTTTTGCAACCTTCCAACCCTTTTTGATATTCTTCCTCAGAGATCTTGATAGAGACAGAGTCTCCATTCACGCACGGTCGAGGAAGCAGACTAACATGAATATCAAACGAGCCATTCAAAGACTGAGCAAAAGAATTTCGCTGTGGATTCGATGGAGGAGAATGCGGATTAAGAAACGTCCAAGGACAAGTCATAAGCATAACCAAAGACGCTTCGGGAACAGAACTGGAAGCTCAAAGCAGATGAGGGACGTGTGCAGCATCAAAGAACGGCGCTAGGAGCGATCTCTCTTTTTTTCCCAGAGCGACGCTAGGTCTCGTGTAAGTTATAATTAAAAAAATAAAATAAAATAAAATAAATGATAGAGTTCTAACTTCTAAGACATAACCTATCCAATAAAATGTGGCTAGTAGGTTGGGCCAACACATGAATTTGTAAGTTTTGACCAAACCCAACCTATAAAATACGAGTTAAGTTGAGTTCACAAGTTGGGTCCAGTAGCTGGTTTGAAAATTGTCAACTAGTACTGAGTCTACTGACACCAACCCAAGCAAATATTTTTTAGTTGGTCATGTGCGATTTTGGTCCCTAAAGTTTTTTTCGTGCTCATTTGGTCATTCTATTTTTTCAATGTTGCAAATTTGGTCTTTCTGTCAATGTCTGTAAAATTTTCAATGATCAACATAGAGGAAGCACTCCTCTGAGCACAGAGAACCACTATTCTAAGCACATAGAACCTCTTTTTGAGCTTTTGTGGTAAATGATCATGTGGTGGAACCAAAAAAGGTCTCGGAAAAGAGGGACAAAACCATTAAATAGCAGAGGGAAGCACTAAATCATGTTGAATCAGAGATGCAGATGAGGGAGAACCTCAACCGGAAGGTGTGTATGCTTTGAGGAGTAGTTCCTATATGTTGATCATTGAAAAATTTGACAGACAATGGACAAAATGACCACACTTGCAACATTGAAAAAATAGGGGATCAAATGTGCATAAAAAAAAAACTTTAGAGATCAAAATCACACATGACCAATAACAGAGAGACCAAAACTGCAATTAAACCTATTTTTTATTAGAAGTCATTAAGTCATGATAACATCTCATATTTATTTCCCCCCCTTTTTTTTTGTAGTGTCAATTAAGTTCAGGTGTGGGCATTAGTATCACATTGAGAATAGGACCATGGAAATAGAGATGAGAAATGATGAAGGCTACCTTAAAAAGTTTGAGAATGAAATAAATTATTATGCCTATATGTGATGATGTGGTTTGTTGTTTATGGATTATATATAGGACTTGTTAGCTTACTCTGATTTATTTCATATTTATGTTAGATTAGTAAGACTGGTCGTATTTATTCAGCTGGTTTGGGACTTACTCTGTTCATGTAAAACTAGTTAGGGATTTTTTAGTTTATTTGGGACATGGGTTATTTTTAATTAAAATGTGCTATGTGTTTTATTTGTATATCACTATTCATTTTGGAGAAACGATCGATAATTTAACCCAACGCTACCTACTCACTCAATCCAACCCACTTTTGAGTGAATTGGTTTGGGTTGAGATGAAAGAAAAAAATTCTTCTATCCAATTAATCCAATTCACAATTTTGACGAGTAGGTCATGTCAAAAAATATCACAAAAAATAACAATATATATTACTCTTCCCAGTGATCAATTTCAACTTTATTTTTCTTTTCTTTTTTGGTTACATTTATTCTTCTAAATTTGATGAACAACTTAGAGTAGGTGTAATACTGTTAAAAGTTCCTTGGACATTTGAACAAAAAGTAGTAGCATTTTTAGCAGGATCAGCAGAGGTTATGTTGATTTGGCTCATCGTGATATTCGAACAATACTTAGACCCGCAATCCAATGATATTGCTCTATCCTTAGCACTAGTTCCTTCAATATCGTAGTATGTAACATCACTCACCTTTATCCCTCCTTCCTGCAATATTATTATTATTCAAACACACAGCAACAGTAAAATTAGTTGCATAATTGTACCCAAAAAAAAATTAGTTGCATAAAGTACATACTGTTGGAAAATACCAGCATAATTTCCCTCCTCTGTGAACTCAAAAATAGGCACTAAGCGGAAGCGTAAAAATAAGTGTAATAACACCGGACAATTTTTAGCGTGGAAAAACCTCCTCAATGTGAGCAAGGAAAAAACCACGGGACCCGTAGGCCGCCTAAACTTCCATTATAACAATAATGAGAATACAAAAATACAAGAATATTGTATCCCCAATTTGTGGATAACACTCTCACAAATTGGCTCACTATTTTTCTCTCTGAGAAAACTCTCTCTAAGGATCTCTCTATTTTTCTCTCACTCTCTCTTGTGAGGCTCTCTCTATTATCTCTCACTCTTCTTAGTGAGGATTGGTGTGTTTAGTTAGCACCCCTTAAGCTTCTTTATATAGGCTTAAGGGGGCTATCCAAGTTAGCTCCCATACAATGTGGGACTTGCTTTGGCTGAAATTTCCAACAAATCTCCCCCTTCAGCCAAAGGGAAAATATCCTTGAATCAGTTTGGGGTTGATGCTAAGCCTGCAACTTCTTTACAGACTTCTATCTTATCTTTCGGTAGAGCTTTTGTCATCATATCTGCCCCGTTATCTTTTGTGTGTATTTTCTCAATCTGCAGCAGTTTACTTTCCAACACATCACGGATCCAGTGATACCTTACGTCGATGTGTTTCGACCTTGAATGAAATGTCGAGTTCTTACTGAGATGAATTGCACTCTGACTGTCGCAATAGAGAATATAACTTTCCTGATCCTGTCCCAACTCTTGTCGGAACTTCTTCATCCACAAGATCTCTTTGCAATCTTCGGTGATTGCGATGAATTCTGCTTCTGTAGTGCTTAAAGCAATGCACTTTTGTAGTCTTGACTGCCATGAGATAGCTCCCCCTGCAAAAGTAATTAGATATCCTGATGTAGACTTTCTTGAATCCACATCTCCTGCCATATCTGCATCTGAATACCCAAGAAGCTTTAAATTTCCATTGCCAAAACACAAGCAGCTTTTGGCAGTTCCTCTCAGATATCGTAGTATCCATTTCACTGCATTCCAGTGTTCCTTTCCTGGATTTGATAGGAATCTACTCACAACTCCGACAGCAAAAGCAATGTCTGGTCTTGTACAGACCATTGCATACATAAAACTACCCACTGCAGAAGAATATGGCACCTTGTTCATTTCTTCTTTTTCTTCTTCATTCCCTGGACATTGCGTCTTACTCAGTTTGAGATGACCAGGTAATGGAACATGCACAGGTTTGGCATTATGCATATTGAACCTTTCAAGAACTTTCTGGATATAGTCTTCTTGTGACATCCACAGCATCCTTCTAGAACGATCTCTAGTTATCTTCATTCCAAGAATCTTCTTCACTGCACCCAGATCTTTCATGGCAAAAGACTTGCTCAATGCCTTCTTGAGAGCAACTATTTTCACCTTATCTTTCCCAATAATTAGCATATCATCAACATACAACAGAAGTATGATGGATTCACCATTCTCATAGTTCTTCACAATGGTCTGCGGAGGTCTTCTTGAAATTGTGTTGGGTCATGAAGAGATCAAACTTCTTGTACCATTGCCTTGGAGCTTGCTTCAGACCTTAGAGGCTTTTCTTCAGACGACACACTAGGTGTTCCTTGCCTGGTTCTGCAAAACCTTTTGGTTGCTCCATATAGATTTCCTCCTCTAGGTCTCCATGTAGGAATGATGTTTTTACATCAAGTTGTTCAATCTCCAAGTCTAGTTTTGTAGCTAGACCGAGAATTGCTCTAATAGATGTCATCTTCACCACTGGTGAGAAGATTTCTTTGAAATCTATGCCTTTCTTCTGGTTGCACCCCTTTACAACAATTCTTGCTTTGTACCTGGGGTTTGGGTTGTTCTCTTCCGTCTTGAGCTTGAACACCCATTTGTTTTTCAACGCCTTTCGTCCATCTGGTAATCACACCAGGTCATACGTCTGATTCTCTTTCAGGGACTGCATTTCTTCTTCCATGGCTTGCAACCATTTCTCCTTATCATTCGTCTCAATTGCTTCGATGAAGCTTTGAGGTTCTCCTTCATCAGTGAGATTGACATATTCATCTGAATAATATCTTCTTGATGGTTGTATGACTCTTCTGGATCGTCTTACTTGAGATTCTTCTTCTATCTCATCAGTCTCCATCATCTGATCCTGACTTTGTTCTATCTGGTCAGGTTGTTCTGTCTGATCAGATTGTTCCTCCTGATCATGTTCATCATTCCTTTGAGGATTCTCTCCCCCTGAATTGTTTATCACAACAGGACTTGAATCAGAAATCACTTTGTGCTTTGGCTTCTCAGATTGCTTAATGTCTTGGATCGTTTGATCTTCAAAGAACACCACATCCCTGCTTCGAACAATCTTCTTGTGTGCAGGATCCCATAATCTGAAACCAAGTTCATCTCTTGGTGAACCAAGGTATATGCATTCCTTCGTCTTTGCATCTAGCTTTGCTCTTTCATCTGTAGGAATGTGGACAAATGCCCTACACCCAAAGAATCTCAAGTGACCATAAGAGTCTTTCTTTCCAGTCCATACTTCATCTGGAATCTCTTCATTTAAAGGTCTTGAAGGAGACAGATTTATCAGATCAACTGCAGTTTTCACTGCTTCGCCCCAAAATGATTTTGGAAGTTTTGCTTGAGAAAGCATGCTTCTGACTTTCTCTGCGATCGTTCTGTTCATCCTTTCAGCTACTCCATTCATCTGAGGTGTCTTGGGAGGAACTTTCTCATGTCTTATCCCATGAGTTTTGCAATATGTCTCAAACAGACCTATGTATTCTCTGCCATTATCACTTATCAAGCATTTCAGTTTTCTTTCAGATGCTTGTTCTACAGAAGCATGAAACTCCTAGAAAGCTTGAAGAACTTGATCTTTCGTCTTCAATGGATACACCCACACCTTCCTAGAGTGATCATCAATGAAGGTAACAAAGTATTGAGCACCACCAACAGACCTTTCAGACGTTGAGCAAACATCTGAATGAACAAGATCCAGAATCTGCTTTCTTCTTCTTGCATCATCTGATCTTTTAAAAGATACTTTGTGTTGTTTGTCTGCTAGACAGTCTTCACAGGATTCAAGTGGCTGTCCTTTTATGTTTGGGAGATGATATTTTGCAAGGATCTCCAGACCCTTCTCGCTCATGTGGCCCAGTCGTCTATGCCACAGTTCTTTGGTTGCGTCTTGAGCAACATTCGTCTCCCCCTTGCATATTTTTCCCTGCATAATGTACAGAGAGCCTTCCTTTCTGCCGCGAGCAATGATCATGGTTCCTTGGCTGAGTTTCCATCTGCCGCTACCAAATTGTTTTATCATCCCGGCTTCATCTAGCTTTCCCACTGAGATAAGGTTCAGACGCATCTCGGGTACATGTCTGACCTCCTTCAGCACAAGCTTATTTCCATTCTCAGTCATCAAAGTTACTTCGCCAATACCGACGATTTTACTTGTGACATGGTTTCCCATCTTCACCGTACCAAATTCTCCTTTTTGGTATGATGAGAAGAATTCTTCATGAGGTGTGACGTGGAAGGATGCTCCTGAGTCAATTATCCATATGCAATCATCTGATGCAACATTTAGATAATTTTCTACTCCGACAAGAAATATATTCTCATCATTCGAGGCCACTGCAGTAGTTGTTCCATCTTCTTTCTTCTTCTTCGGGTCAATCTGGTCAGGGTGGACTGTTCCAGCTTGTTGATCTCTTTTCAAGAATCTACACTCAGGTTTTACGTGTCCTGGTTTGCCACAGTAATAACAATTTAGTCTGGTTCGAGATTTGGACCTACCTTGTGATTTTCCACGACATCATTTTCCACGATTCTTACTCCTTCCTCTATTTTCAACAACATTGGCTTCAAATTGATTGTTCAAACCTCTTTCCCTCCGTCTTGACTCTTCATTTAGCAAACAATCATGCAATGAGAATCCATGCTAAGCTTTCCGTCTGGAGCAGAGTTGCTGAGAGTGACAACTAGAGTGTCCCAACTCTCGGGTAGAGAACTGAGGAGTAGAAGAGTTTGCAACTCATCATCAACACTCATGCCTGCCTTTGTTAATTGATTAACAATGCCTTTGAAAGTGTTCAGATGTTCGATCATATTTTGACTGTTCATGTACTCCAACTTTACCAATCGTCTGACAAGGTGGGCTTTGTTCCTGGGCGTCTTCTTTTGAATCAAGGATTCAAGTTTTGTCCACAACTCATACGCATTGGTATAAGTTGATACATGCTCGAACAAGCTTCGATCAATATATTTCCGGATCATAGTCACTGCTTTCCGATTCTGAAGCTCCCAATCTTTGTCAGTCTTCACATCCGGCATATATCCTTCGGCATATCCTTCTGGGTAATTGGCAAATACAAATCTTTGCAGTATAGATGATTTCCATCATCGGCTTCCAATAGGAGTAGTTATCTGCAGTTAGCTTGAACATGTCTCCATCATGAGTGACAGCTCCCTCAATCTTGAGTTACACAGGCCAATAGCTCCTCCAACCAGGTGGGTTTTGATAAAAATAACACTATACATGAATAGTGTCGTATAGGTGACTTGTACCGAATGCTGAAAATTACTGTATTTTGTGAACAATGACGTGCACGAGGAAGTTCCCAGGAAAGAGAGGTGGGTCAATAGACACACTTAAATACCAAGTCTTTCCTAGCCAGAACTTTTCTAGGCATGCACTTTCACACTACCACACTTTATTTCCCGCAACAAGAATAATTCTTTTCTGATGTGGAAGATCAGACAATGCTGCAGCCACAGAGCATACTAAGAATTTTCTTATAAATCTGGCACCTAGTATTCCAGAGCTCTGAGAGCTCTGATACCACTGTTGGGAAATACCAGAATAATTTCCCTCCTCTGTGAACTGAAAAATAGGCACTAAGCGGAAGCGTAAAAATAAGTGTAATAACACCGAACAATTTTTAGCGTGGAAAAACCTCCTCAATGTGAGCAAGGAAAAAACCACGAGACCCGTAGGCCGCTTAAACTTCCACTATAACAATAATGGGAATACAAAAATACAAGAATATTGTATCCTCAATTTGTGGATAACACTCTCACAAATTGGTTCACTATTTTTCTCTCCGAGAAAACTCTCTCTAAGGATCTCTCTATTTTTCTCTCACTCTCTCTTGTGAGGCTTTCTCTCTATTATCTCTCACTCTTCTTAGTGAGGATTGGTGTGTTTAGTTAGCACCCCTTAAGCTTCTTTATATAGGCTTAAAGGGACTCTCCAAGTTAGCTCCCAAACAATATAGGACTTGTTTTGCCTGAAATTTCCAACACATACAAAATAGATTTGCTTAACGAAGAAAAAGAATACTCACATTTTGTGTTAAGAGGCCATAATGCTGGTCGATTATTATAGGATAAGATGTGTTTCTAAATTTGATATGTTCAAATGAGATTTTTCTTGCGTATCCATTTCCTTCCTGCACAAATGAGAAAAAAATGTCTATAAAAATAATATAATTTTTTTACACTCTGTTTGGAATTATAAAATTAGTAATCCCTCAAAATTAGAGAAAGTGAAGAAATCAGTTATATATATATATATATATATATATATATATATATATATATATATATATATATATATATATATCAACATGCATATTAGTGGTACACACAGAGTATGTTTTATGTGAAGCGTGAAGACATTTTTTATTTTTATTTTTTGATAAGCAGAAGAGTGAAGACAATTACCACAGGCCATGTCTTGATTCTGGCTCCATTTGTAGCCCCGTTGATGCTGCAGTTCCATACGTGTATCTCTTCCGCTGTGTCATTTCCTCTTAGACTCCCAATACTGTATTAATGTACATAATTAATCAACAGGGTTACCCAAGTATATTCATGTCAACTAAAGGTTTAGACTTAAATACAATCTTATATATATATTAGGTGTTGTTTTTCAATGACAATAAGACGTATATAAAAACTCTTCAATAAAAGCATAACAACTGTTACACATGTAATATTGTCATTGAAAAATATACCTATAGAATTATACCTAAGTTTTGTCCTTAACAAAATTAGAAGAATGCTAAGGAATTAAAAAACAGAAAAAAAATTCATTAGGAGGTGTTACATTTGAATTTTTAAGAAGTGATAAACTTAATTTTTTACTGATAACTTCTTTTGTATTCCTTAAACCATTACCTAAGGCACTGGTTAATATCACTCAATAAAATATATAGATGAAGGAAGATTTGACGGATTGCGTGATGATTACCTTATGCCATGACCTGGTCCACATTCAATGTGATGAACTCTCAAATATGAACAACCAGCTTTAATAGCAATGCAGTCGTCGCCTATCATAGAATTATGCATGCAACCAATTTAGTGAACTGTCATATATACCGAGACCGTGGCCTAATTAATTAATTAAGTTAATTAGCAAACCTAGTAGATTCAGATAAAAAAATATATATGTAACTGTGATTATAATTTATTTATTTTTATAAACAAAATTGTATTATAAGGAGTATTTGGTATACTCAAACCAATTACAAGAGACACCTTTCATACTATAATCATGTTCAGATAGATACAAGCTATGACTTCAACCTAAACTATACTAACGACTACCAGATTGACAAAATAACTTGTGCCACCTTAACAACCAAAGACCCACCAAAAAAGAACATGATACTTGATGCATTTCTCAAAGCTCCATTGCGACCCACCACTAAACTGCTGTACCAAATTTCAGCTACAGGTTTGCACAACGAGAAATGGCCCACACAACAAAGTTCCCATAACCTGGTGAAAAATTAATTGAAGATTGTAGTGCAGCCAAAGGTAGTGCTACATGTAACTGATGCATCAGGAAACACAGCCAGTAGGACATAAGCACCGATCAATATAAGGTAGTGCTATCATTTCCTCGTTACATCCACCACTGGCTCCCATGTGGATACCCTCCTTGGATTGGCTCCTATCGGAAGCCCAAGATAGAGAAAAGGAAGTGCTCCCTTCTTGTATGATAAAAAGTTTGCCGCCGCCGAAAGAAAATCTTCCTCCACGTTTAAACCAAAAAGGCAGTTTTTATGAAAGTTTATTTTTAGGCCAGAAACCATTTCGAAGTTTCTAAGCACCGCCTTTATAGCCCATAGATTATCAAAAGATGGTTTTCCAACCAGCAAAGTATCATCAGAAAGACACACTCCCCCATCCACCCCATCCATTTAGCACTGAAGCTCATTCTATTCATCATGTATTTGAGGAAGTCTCAGTTAATTGAGTCGTAAGCCATTTCAAAATCAACTTTTAGAATAAGGCTTTTCATTTTTCTCTTTTTTGCCAAATTCACCATCTCATTAATAGCAGCAACCCCATCAGGAATTTGTCTATTAGGAGCAAAAGTCGACTGACAAGGAGAGATAAGAAAACCAATAAACTTCTTTAATCTTATAGCTAGCAACTTTGAAATAAGTTTATGGAAGCTGCCAATCAATGATATTGGCCTAAAATCTGACAACTTATGTGGATTTTCCCTCTTTGGGATCAAAGTAACAAAAGAGAGCAAATCCCTTTTGGCAAAGTCGAGTTAGCATGAAACTCTTCCACTAAAGCCATCACCTAATCACTGATTAAAGATCAAAACTTCTTAAAGAAAAAGAAGTTAAAGCCATCCGCCCGGGCTCTTATCCCCATCACAACTCCAAACGGCCTCCTGGACTTCCTCCAAAGAGAATTTCTCCAAACTGGATTGCCTCCATCCATCCAGCAAGTCAGGCAAAAAAAAATAGAAGGGGAGGATTTGGATTATGAGAGAGAAAATGATAAATAATGAAGAGAGAGAATGGAGTTAAGAGAGAAAAAAGATGATGGAGGGATAATGGAGGGGAGGATTGCTGGAGGCAATCCAAATCCGAATTTCTCTATCGAGGCCTAAGTTATCTGTCTCAGATAGACAATTAAAGGAGAGTCCGTCAAGTTCTAGACGCTACCGAATTTGGTTAGTGAACAACTTGCGAAAATGATCCTTCACTTCCCCCTTTATACTGTCAACCCCTCTAATCCATGTATCTCTAGCCAATAGCGATGAGATGTTGTTCCTCCGCCTTCTAAAATTAACACAAGAATAGAAGAAAGAGGAGTTGGAGTCCCCCTCCCTAAGCCACCTCACCCTTGATTTCTGAAAAATAAGATTGTCTTTCCGCCTTTAATTTGAACCCTCCAGAGATTTTCTATGATAAGCCTCCTATTAGAATAGAAAGCTCCTCTTCATTTAAGCTTCTGCCACTTGCAATCTCATGCGAAAGGTTAAGTTCAACTACCAAGGACTTTATTTGGACATAAGACATTCCAAACCTTTAGCCTCTCTCTCAGCCTCTTCATCTTCTCCTTAAAACTGTAAATTTTCCATCCATCTACCTGTAAATCTGACCACATAGTTATCCCCCGTTCCGAAAGCAAAAACCTATCAATCCTGCTCATTGCAGACCCATCATTCTTGAACCAAGTGAAACGGTTCCCAAGCACCGGCAAAGCAATGAGATTAAGTTCATCCATAAATTCCTGGAAGTCATGGCATTCAGATTCGTTGTGCAGGCGACTAACTCCCCTTCTTTCCAATCTGGTTTTTACAGCATTGAAGTCACCAACAATGCACCAAAGCCTCTCTTTGACACAGAGATGTCACGCCACATAGCCTTCTGAACAGAGGAAGAATATACATTCACCACAGTACACTACACTCTGTATCATTCTCAATTTTCTGTTTCTTTACTCGACCACCCAGTCCCCTGATGTTGAAAGAGACAACCTTCATGGTCCCCAAAACCCTCTTTGGTCTCCCTGTCTCTGGATTCCAGTTCCTCCACCAAATTCACCATTCCCTGAGAAGCTAACTCCGAGTTCTTTACAGACCTTAGCTGCATTACTAACACCGCTACAGGAGAAGAGGAATCATTGACGCCACTCTCAATTATCATTTTTTTCCTTCATACTCTCAGCCAATAACTCCATCTTTTGTTTAAATTTGTTCAAGGTTGAGAAAGTGTGGTTTGGTCTCTCCCTCACACGGTTGCTCTCAACTCTCATCGCTCTTCATCAACTTTAAAGTATTTTATTGATTCAAAAGAAAAGATGAGAACTAGTGTTGGACTCACCAACACCAATGAAAGACTTTGATATTTCGACTTGGCTCGAGTATGAGATGTCAATTCCATCGGTATTAGGACTGTCTCTTGGTGAAGTTATATTAAGATGCAATAAAGTAACACCATTGCATGCTAACAAATGGATGTGTCCTCCTGGCCCATTTTTCTGTTTGATTCCAACCATTTTAACATCATTGCATGAATCAAATGTTAGGGCCTGCACATTAAATGTTTACAAATTTAAACCGTAAGCTTCTGTGTAATTTATAGAGGAAAACTAACATAAATATATGATGAAAATTTGTATAAAATGTGCCTCTCTATATATTTCTACATTTATTTTAACGGAGCTTTACATACACACAAACTCTAACAAACAAAATCAGCCGTTGATGATAGGAGATAACTAGTATTAGATCCAGTCAAATAAAATTAGTTTTCTCTTAGTTTAGTTTGTTACAACTGTAACCGAATCTGTACAACAAGGATCAATATACAATTTCATTCATTTTTTAGATAAATAAAAACATTTCATTCAAAGCTTCTGCCTTATGCAATAAGCATCACAAGTGATCACTTTTCCCACCTTCTAGAAAGGGTTAAAAACTAGGAACACTCTATATGTGCTCAAAGCAAGAAAAAGAAAAATAAATCACTGTTCTTAATATAAACACCACACAACCACCAACATTAAGTTGGTCCGAGTGGAACTGGACTCGAATTTCTTAAGCAAAGTTTCAAATTCGAGCCTTATGGATAGAAAAAAAAACGTGGTTGAGAGGGAATATCCCACTAAAGATGACCAGCCAGATTCCCCAGAAATTAGTTATCGGCAAAGCCGATGGATACTTCGTACTATGTCTTGGTAACAAAAAAAATAAATAAATAACAGAACACAACCTTACATAATTTCAAAGCCCCCGGAACAATAGACTAACCTTATACCACCCTAAATATAAATCTAAAACATCACCCCCTTAACCAAATCTGCATATACAAACACCACATATTACAATCAAAGTATATAAAACCATACAATTCATTCATTCATGATATCACAATAACTAGAGAGAAAATATATGGTGTGAACAAAAAAAAATTGATCAGAATTTGATTTGTGTATAAACATTGCTTGTGTATGTATATATATCATTACAGATATATTATTAATTTTAAGAACCTCATCATGCACACAATTTATTTGGAAATTTATAGGAAAATTGGGGGGCAGGGGAGTTGGATAAAAGAAAATGCGACCTCTCTTCATCAATATGTTGTAGTTTCGTTAGTACTTCTTTCCTTCTTATTTTATAATTTTATATTCAATAAACAAAAATAGTTAATTAGTTATCAAAAACAGTTTAGTTAGTTAAATAACAGTTATGTTAGTTAGGTTGGTTATGTTGGTTGTTAGTTTCCTTTCTTCATAGCTTTAGCTTTCTTAAGTTAATTAGTTGTTGTATATATATCCAATCTGTATTAACTCTTTTTCATTCTTCTAATCAATGAGAATCAAGTTCTCTATTCTCTCTGCATTTTCCATAATGCTCCACACTGCCAATGCAGTTCTGCTTCACACTGCCAATGCAGTTCTTGTTTGCAGATTGTGTTTTTGATTTCAACATGGTATCATTCGCGATTCTTGCTTCCGCATAATCATCTTCTTGCATCATTCTCTGATTCTTTTCACTTCTACCAATTTTCATAGCCATAAGCGATCATGGCAAATCACATTGTTCTTGCTGATCCCTTCAATCTTTTCTACTTGCATCCTAACGAAAATCCTTGTGCGCGTTCTTGTTTCTGCTCCCCTTGTTGGACCAAACTATCATACATGGGCGAAATCAATGACTCGGCCTTGAAAGCCAAGAACAAATTACGGTTTATCAATGGTACTCTTCCAAAACCTGCTTGAAGACAGTCAAGAATTTGATGCTTGGGACCGATGCAACACCTTTGTCCTCTCTTGGATTCAACAGGCTTTGGATCCTGCAGTTTTGCAAAGTGTGTGTCGGCTTGGAACCGCTCAAGAAGTTTGGAATGACTTGAAGTTTCGTTTCGGTCAAGGGGATGCATTCCGCATTTCGATTTACAAGAAGCAATTTTCATGTTCAAACAAGGTGATCTTTCAATTTACGCTTACTATACTCATCTCAAAGGCCTATGGCAAGAATTTGACAATCTTAGACCAATTCCTTCTTGCTTATGTCAAACTGTTTGCACTTGCACATTGGTTCCCATCATCAAGAATTATAGAGCTGATGATGAGGTTATTCGATTCCTCAAAGGCTTGAATGAGCAATATTCTAGTGTCAAGTCACAGATTATGATGATGCGCCCTTTACCCGATATCAATCGGGTTTTCTCTCTTTTAATTCAGCAAGAAAGGGAATTTGCTTGGTCCATCCGATGATCCTAAAGCCCTTCTTACTGCTGCCGAGAATCATAGAGGCTACAATCGAAACAGAGAAGGAAAGTCTGCGTGTAGAGGTAATACTGAGCAGAAAGATATGCACATATTGCAATCGCAGTGGGTCATACTATTGACACTGTTACAAGAAACATGGTTTTCCTCCTAATTACAAGAGGAACAGTGCCATTAATAAGCTGCATAGCTCTCGATGAATACACTTCGATGATGATCATAGTGTTGCTTCTCACAAAGAAAGTGTTGATGGCCCGAATCTTGCCTTTACTCTCGAGCAACACAATGCTTTGCTAGCACTTTATTACAGAATTCTCATAGTCACAGTACCAATCGGTTTAGTTCTTCTCCAACAGCTCCTAAGGTTTCGTGTATTATTTGTAATATCTCAATGATTCCTAAACTCAAATCTTGGATCTTGGACACTGGTGCCACAGATCATGTCTGTTATTCCTTAGATCTTTTCCATAGTTTCAAGAAGATCCATCCAATTTCAGTCAAGTTGCCTAATGGTAACTATATCTTGGCTAACATTTCAGGAACCATCTTTTTCTCGGACAATTTCTATCTTACCAATGTATTATATATCCCTGACTTCGATTTTAATCTTGTTTCTGTTTCTAAACTTACTTGCCACACTCCATTGCCAATTGACATTCTCTCGATTCTCAATGTGTCATACAGGACACGAACACTATGAAGATGATTGGTGTAGCTAAGGTGCAATCAGGCTTATATGCAATCAATCCCCAGTATGGTGGTTTTCAAATCTCATTCTAGAAATGTCTTGGACACAACCAATTGTAATATGTGGCATAGAAGATTAGGACATCCTTCTTTTCATAAACTTGCTATTATGCACAGATCTTACCCTTTCATTCATTGTAATAAAGATAGAGTTCCTTGTGATGCTTGCCATCTAGCAAAACAGAAGAAACTACCTTTTTGTAACAGATTAGTGAAACATCTTTTCCATTTGATATCATACATGTTGATATTTGGGGTCCTTTGTCTATCCCATCTATGTTTGGCCATCGCTATTTTCTAACCATCGTTGATGATAAAAGTAGATTTACTTGGTTGTTTCTAATGAAACAAAAATCTGAAGTTCCTTCTCTAATAAAACAGTTTGTTCAAATGGTTCACACACGGTTTGTGAGAAAGATCAAATGCATTAGATCCGATAATGGTAGAGAGTTTTCTCTCCATGATTTTTATCAAACAAAAGGGATTTTACATCAAACATCCTGTGTGGAAACTCCACAACAGAATGGCATTGTTGAAAGAAAACACCAACATCTTCTTGGCATCACTCGAGCTATCTTGTTCCAAGCCAAACTACCTAAATTCTTTTGGAACTTTGCGGTAGCTCATGCCGCTCACTTAATCAATAGACAACCATCCCCATATCTTGGTAACAAATCCCCATATGAAATTCTGCATAACAAACTTCCCGACATTTCTAATCTAAAAATATTTGGTTGTTTATCTTATGCAAGTACTCTCTCACCAACAGAAAGAAACTAGATCCTAGAGCTAGAAAATGCATATTTCTTGGATTCAAGTTTGGAACCAAGGGATTCCTTTTGTTTGATCTCAAAAATAGAGAAACTTTTCTTTCTAGACATGTGCAGTTCTATGAAAACAGGTTTCCCTATATTGAAACCGAACCTACAAAAACACCACAATGTACTCCTAATGCCAATCCCCTTCTTTCCTATGACCCTTTTTCGATACTTTCCACACAAATTCCCAACAAAGAACTGATCCTAATCCTTCACCACCTGATATCAGCCCAACTTCAATTCAACAAGAGCTTGTTTCAGCCTCTCCTGCACCAAGACAG
The DNA here is from genome assembly GCA_030762895.1 of Sophora flavescens. NCBI lineage: Eukaryota > Viridiplantae > Streptophyta > Magnoliopsida > Fabales > Fabaceae > Sophora > Sophora flavescens. The sequence continues at coordinate 31,606,107 of CM061067.1, read as the reverse complement.
TCCAACAGATTGAGAAGACCACTGCATACTTGCAGGAAATATCATTGTTCCCTCCCGAACACAATTGCTACACCATCATCATCTCGATCCACAGTCGGGTATCCTTTATCTAATTTCATTCCTTACCATAACCTGTCCAACACACACAAGCATTTTTCATTAGCTATTTCATCCGTGTTTCGAACCCAATAGCTATGCGGAAGGCGTGACAAATGAGAATTGGAACAATCTTTGTCAAAGCCGAGTTGTCGGCTCTAGAAAAGAACAAGACTCGGGTCCTCACCACTCTTCCACCAGGGAAGCACACTATAGGTTGTAAATGGGTTTTTAAACTCAAACATAAAGCGGATGGCACAATAGAAAGGTACAAGGCACGATTGGTAGCTAAAGGCTACACACAAACTTGTGGCATTGATTATCTAGAAACATTCATCCTGTTGTAAAAATGACTACAATCGTGGTTCTTCTTGCACTTGCTTCTTCTCAAAGTGGCATTTGCATCGATTGGATGTAAACACAGCATTTCTCCATGGAGATTTGCATGAGGAAGTCTACATGATTCCTCCTCCAGGTCTGCATATGAATGATTCATCAATGGTCTGCAAATTACAAAAATCCCTTTATGGATTAAAGCAGGGCAAGAGCGAAAGGAATGCCAAACTTTCTCAAGTCTTAATGGCATCTGGATATTCTCAGTCCATGGCTGATTACTCTCTCTATGTTAAAGCTAATGGTGCTTCATTTACAACAATTCTTGTTTATGTTGATGATTTGATATTGGCGGGAAATGATTTAGCCGAAATCAATACTATGAAACGAGCTTCTTGATGACAGGTTCAAAGCATCAAGGATCTAGGACAGCTGAAATTTTTTCTTGGCTTTGAGATTGCTAGATCTCAAAAGGGGATTAGCTTATACCAAAGGAAATATGCTCTTGATCTTCTCCAAGATGCGGGGTGTTGGCGGCAAAACCATCCTCTACTCCCATGGATTGCAAAGCAATACTACATAACATTGTGGTGAACCTATTTCGATCCTAGCGATTTATCGAAGACTGGTGGGAAGACTAATATATCTAACACACTCTCGGCCAGACATAGCATTTGCTGTAAGCAACCTAAGTCAATTCCTACAAAGTCCCACCACAACACATTACCAAGCGACTTTGCAGTACTTAGGTACATTAAGGGAGCACACGGGAAGGGATTGTTCTTTCCTGCAGATTCTGTTATGAAATTAAAAGGATTCATGATTCGATTGGGCCACATGTCAAGACACTCGCAGATCGGTTTCTGGTTTTGCTTCTTCTTAGGTTCCTCACTCATTTCTTGGAAGAGCAAAAAGCAAAATACAAGTGTCTAGATCATCCTCTGAAGCCGAATATAGAGCATTGGCCCAAGCCACTTGTGAAGCTCAATGGTTGTTGTATCTTTTGCATGATCTCGCACATTCCAAAACAAAGCAAGCCACTATTTTTTGTGACAACCAATCTGCTCTACATATAGCAACCAATCCTGTGTTCCATGAAAGGACCAAACACATTGAGATTGATTGCCACATTGTTAGGGAGAAAGTTCACTGCAGTATTCTGCATCTATTGCCTATCTCCACCCATGCCCAACTAGCTGACATTCTCACTAAACCTCTTGCACATGGACCATTCAGTCTCCTATCATCCAAGCTTGGCATGTTGGATATCCACCTTCCAGCTTGCGGGGGGGTGTCAAAATAGTTAGTTAGTTATCAAAAACAGTTTAGTTAGTTAAATAACAGTTATGTTAGTTAGGTTGGTTATGTTGGTTGTTAGTTTCCTTTCTTCATAGCTTTAGCTTTCTTAAGTTAATTAGTTGTTGTATATATATCCAATCTGTATTAACTCTTTTTCATTCTTCTAATCAATGAGAATCAAGTTCTCTATTCTCTCTGCATTTTCCATAATGCTCCACACTGCCAATGCAGTTCTGCTTCACACTGCCAATGCAGTTCTTGTTTGCAGATTGTGTTTTTGATTTCAACAGATATATTATTAATTTTAAGAACCTCATCATGCACACAATTTATTTGGAAATTTATAGGAAAATTGGGGGGCAGGGGAGTTGGATAAAAGAAAATGCGACCTCTCTTCATCAATATGTTGTAGTTTCGTTAGTACTTCTTTCCTTCTTATTTTATAATTTTATATTCAATAAACAAAAATATATGCAAACATCAGAGAAGGGTTGTTAATTAACCGTAGGAATAAGACCAACTGATCGTGATAGTGAACTGTCTATTCCAGATGCCTGCAAAATTAAGTGCATTTTGTTAGAAATTCTTATATGACGATAACTTTCTTGTACTATTTAAACAACTCAAAGCTTTTAAAATGAAGTGCATTTTGTTTAGAAATTAAGAACTGATTACTTCAAGCGCGTCTTTTTTGTTCCACCATTCTGAACCTTGGCCATCTATTACTCCAGTTCCATTTAAACTTAGACCATTCACCTCATTGAAAACAATCCAGGTCCAACTATTGTTTACATCGCCTTTCCATTCACTTTTCTGAGGAGCTAGGATGGTTCCCAATATCTGAATCAACGAACTAAATGATTAATTAACTGATAAAAAAATTTATGAAAGCAAAAGTAATAATAAATATAAATTGATTAATTCGAATAACAAGTAAATAATCTATAATAAGCAATGGTTGGGCTTCTTAATTTTTCTCTCTATTTGAAAAAAAAAAACAAAAAAGAGCCACCTTATAATAATTATATATTATAACTAAAAAATTATTAAAGACATCTGAAAGTGTAACTTGCTAACATATAACTTCTAATTAATATATATATATATATATATATATATATATATATATATATATATATATATATATATATATATATATACACGCGTGTGCGCGTGCGTGTGTGTGAGAGATTAACCTGAACGTTAATGATATTGGACTTGCAGGGACCCTTAAAATTCGTAGGTTGTAACTTGAATGAATGTCCCTCTGGTACAAGAAGTGTAGGATCAGTACTGTTTCCAGTTGCTCCACATGCATCATTCCATGCTCTCAGAAAGGCCTACCGAAAAACCAAAAAAGAAAATCAACATCTAACACGTACAACTAAAACTTCCACATAGAAAGTTACAGATACTATTTCATGTAAATAAGTATAACCTATGTCAACTTTCATAATCAGGGGCTAGTGAACTGATTGTTCAATTGAACAGAAAAAATTAATATAAATATATGTATGTATATGCAGCTATACAAAGAATGACATACTTCAGAATCATCAGTTTGACCATCCCCTTTGGCACCATAACTAAGCACATCGAAAGTACTTTGGCCTTGTCCAACCCATAAGGTGGATGAAGCAGTACAGAAGATCAATAAGCTAACTACAAGCAGGCCCTGCATAGATAATAGATAATAGAAAAAAAAAATGAATTTGATTGAAGGTTATAGATATATATAGTTGTAAAAGGTCTACTCTCTATATATAAAAATTTAGAAATAGTATTGACGATCCATTGACACCATGTACTCATAGAGAAATACTATATATGTATCTTTTTTGGTACAATAAGATTTTAGGTATTTAAAAATGATATATAGTAAGTAATTAGATTTAGTTTTAATTATTCTCTCCAGATAAGTTTAAGTCATCATATTAAATTAATTAAAATCTAATATAAGTAAAAATGGACACCAATATGAAAATGTGGTTCTAGGAAAGTTGATAATGTAAATTGGTATTTTAATGTGTTGCCAGTAATTTAATAAATCAAAGTTCATGAGATGTCTGAATTGTTACATAATATGCTTATATATCACTAAATGAAAGTGCAAAACTTTATAAATCTAAATGTAGCTCTTCGTATCAATCTTCACCTATATAAACATGTCAAATTGAATATGAAAATCCACTTAATATTATTAATTAAGTTTCTCCTATAGATCGATGCTCAGGATATATTTCCTGTTTGTTTGTTTCTTTTTTTTTGTTGACAAAACAGGATATATTTCCTTATGAATCTTATTCCTCTTTTTTCATCGAGCATATGCAGCTTGATATCTTAGTTCAAAATTTTGTCCTAAATAACTTTAAAGTTCAATTTTTATGTGCTGTCAGTAAAAAGAATTTTTACACAGACAAATCAATATTATAATTATTTCTCTCTTAATTATTAAAATAAAAGTCACACGTAAAAATGTTAGTGAATATTAGTATAATTTTTTTACACTGATAATGCATACTACTTTATTCCATAATTTTATTAAATATTTTACATTTGTCACATTACAAATTTTTTAAAATAAAAATCAAATCTAACAAAAGAAAACAAAATGGACTCAATTTATATAAACCGTCAATGTCAGAGTTTTTATTTTTTTTACCATCAAACAATTATTGCATTATCATGTGATTAAAAATATTCACTCTTATAAAAACTATTTAAAATTTCATACACATATCAATATATAATTTATTAATTTATTTATAGTATAAAGAATAAGGCTTGATCAATTTTTGGGCTTTACTGAGGAATCCCTTCGGATATTGTTGTAAAATTAACTTTTATATCAAAGATAATTGCTAAACAAAATCATCGTTGACAAAAAAACTCCAATATCCTAAACCTCAATAATTAAATGTAATGTTCAGCATAGATTACAGTTCAACAATTGTTGGGTGAGACTTCAACCAATTTGACGGAAAACCATACTGTTTTGCTAGGGTTTTTACCCCCATGCGTCGTCATGGGGCCCTCCCCTCCCTTTGTGGAGGTCTGATCCCCCATCTCTTGGGGCTTGCTGGTCGTTTCTCGGCCACCCCTCCCATCACTTGCGTTTCAGCAGTTCAACCATGTCCTCACCCAACCTCCCCGACACTCCTCCGCCTCGCCCTTTCAATGTCAACCACCGCAGGTCCCTTTTCACCCGCCACCGGAGTTCGCTGCCACCATCAGATCTCAGATCCCCCACCCTGGCTCAACCTCACCTACATCAAGCCGTCTTTCGACCCGCCTCCATCAACATCATGGCTAGATCTGGTTTCCACCGCTCCCCTTTTCACCGGTGATCTGCTCTCCACCGCCCCCCTTCTCTCTCCGGTTCCCACCAAAGGGTCTCCCATTTCTGTTTCGAGTTCTTTACCGGTGGTACGGCCACCACCCGAACCACCTCCACAGATCAGAACCAGTACTCCGCTGGAAACAGAGGGGCACGCAAGTCCATTGATCCCCATTTCTCATCGTACTGAGGCTGCTGCTCCTCCTGAACAAGTTGTCATTCGGCCTCCGCCAAAACCACCCGACACAGGTATAGATTATTACTTTGAGTGTTCTGTTGTGGTGACTTTTACTGTGTCCTTTTTTTGCAAGGTGGTCTTAGTTTTTGATGGGGCAAATATTGCTGCTGAGATGTTTGAGAAAAAGCCCACAAACTCGACTTTTTTGAAATCGGTAAAGGGTGTAGATATTCCGATTTCAGTATCCATTCCATTCGCCAATTGGCTTCCGATCGAAGGGTTAAATGGGACAATTTCGAGACCACTTATAATCAAATTGTGCCTGAAGAAACAAAAGAAATGATCCTTAACTGGATAAGCGTTAAGATTGTAACATCTCATCTTTTCCTAGTCCCTAACCGAGTGAGGAAGAAATTACAAGTTGGATGTTAGGATATAGACTTTAGCTTGATATCCCTTTGTTTTCTGCACAATCTATGTATAATAGTGTTGAGTTGGTTGACTTAGCTACTAGAGTTAACCCCTTAGTTTGGATGGGGAATGCCCCTACTTTGATTGATCATCTTCATTGTCCCAACCACACAAAAATCACCGAAGGGAAATAAAAATGGATATGCGTGCCCCAAAATAAAAACGCCACAGAAATAAAAAGAAAGGTCTTTCTATTTCTAATTCTTTATGCAATGTGCTAAGGGCACTGTTAGGAATATATCAACTAACAATTGTAGCACACTGGCAGCTGAGTAAATTCAAAACTTACAATTTTAGCAGTTATAAAGAGCTAGCATATGTTTTTCATCATAAGCCATCTTTCTCTAGTTCCACCAATAACAATTGTACTTACGAATCATCTATCAATATCAATATAACCAGAACACGCTTGCATTGCGATATAATTCAACGCAACAACAGGTAAACATAATACTCTGCATCCAACCTATATTTGTTTGAAATTTGAATGCAAAAACCTTGCCTCAGATCTTTCTATTTAATGATAGAACACAACTAAATCAAAGGCCGTACGTACGTCTCATGCAACAACATAAAGTCCCAATAATTCTAAACAGGATCATGAAAACAGTAAATTCCATACAAAATACATTTAATGAAAACCCATAAATTCATAAGCCATCATACAGCAACAACATCTAACACCAAACAACCCTTCCACGGTTAAATGGCCTCGATTGTCTGTAAAACAAGGATTCAGCATCAGCATGGCAAATCATCTGCTGCACTGATCAAAAACCGTTTTGTGTGTGTAACCAGGAGTTGCAATAAATCTGCAAGAGCTACTCTACCATCCAAGCATTGCTTTTTGCCCCGAAATAACATCTACTATGATGGCACTGCCAAAAGAAAAAAATAAAAAAACAAGGAAACCATGTCAGAAACTTTACATCTTCGGTGCAAAATATTATTTTAAAAAAAAAAGAACCAAGGCCTCAAAAAGAAAGAAACAAAGATCAATGGCAATAAAAAAAATGACAATATCTAAAACTAGGAATCTTACACGTCAAATACAAGGAACACTCTAAAAACATTTGAGGGACAATTCATGAAAGTTATTTAAAGAAAATTTCCAATTAATTGTAAAACTTTGAAGGGACCCAGGAAAAAACATTGGGGTTTCCATAACTGAGCAAAACACAATTCAGCGAAGTAAATATTTGGAAAGGACAAACAATTCAGAGCAATCCAGTGCAAACATAAATCTAAATTTTATGTTTAAGAAAGACGTGCTAAAGCAACTTTAAGAAGCGCAATTCAAGCATTTTAGAATAAATTCAATAAAAATCACATAAAACTTTGACACAAAAATAACTAAATCAATGCTTAAAAAAGATTTTTTTAATGTTAAAAAAAGTTAACAGACACCAAAAGAAGCCTGCAAAATGATTGTATCACCAAACACTGCAGTCTATAAAATGAAATACAGAAGATGATACTAGGTGGCATACCATTGACTCAACCTGGTACGCAAATATCGACATCACATATGAATCTTTGACAAAATAATAACCATTTGAATGGGTAAAAAAAGTTTGTTTTTTTAAAACGCAAAACCACAGACACCAAAAGAAGCCTGCAAAGTGATTGCATAGCCAAACACTGCAGTCTACAAAAGATGGAGTACAGAAGACAATACTAGGAGATATATCATTGACTCAATCTGGCATGTGAATAGCATGCTGAAGCAAAAATCCAATGCATGATAATAGCGCTATAAAACAATCTAAAATAACCATAATATGAACTAAAATCAATGGATGAAAAATGACATACTGTAGGTAGAGGTATCAATCTGCTCAGGGAGCTGCTTTATATCAACCTCAAACCTTGACTGGACCTGAAATAGACACCAAACCTAATTAGAAACGCTAATAGACCCAACATCAAAAAAATGTCAACAAATGAAGTTTCATACATTGTTGAGAACATCAACATCAGTGGAACATGAAACAAATGTGATTGCAAGGCCTTTGGTGCCAAATCTTCCAGCTCGGCCAACCTGTATATGATTCACCCCCAGGACTCAGATGACTGCAAATTAGGATTGTGCATAAAAACTAACTGAAAGATGGAACTAAAAAAAGATCTTCTCCAATCATACCCTGTGCAAATATGTGTCTGCAGAATCAGGCATGTCATAGTTTATAACAATGTTGGACGCTGCTTCAATGTCAATTCCCCTACCAACCAAATCTGTTGCTACAAGAATCCTTGTGTGCCCTTCCTTAAAACCTTTATAACGCTTTAACCTACAAATGAAATACATCAAGATCATACACAAAGTCACCGGTTCATAACCATCTTTACCACAAAATCTAGTTACGTTGAGATCAAAAGACACCGAAAAAAAAAAGCAACTCCATCAACCCATTTTAATCGAATCACTTTAATGGCAAAACAGAAAAAAGAAACACTACTGTCAGCAAACTGTGCAAATGGTAGACAGGGAGGTTCAAAGGGAAGCACCACCCTCCTCCACCTTCATTATTCATTTATTAAATTGAATGTTCAAAAGATGAATCAAAGGCCCTTGCTAATGGTCTAGTTCATCACAAACCCCAGTTCTTCAACATTGGGATGATTGAACAACATCAATTAGCCCCTTCAATTCCATTCAGAACTCCCAACTTACATAACTCGATAGTCCCAAAATCTCACACAACTGCACTGTTTTCTTCCTTCTCAAATAAGTATTCGAGATACAATACATGATACATCTGATATAAATCAATAATATATTGAAACATACAATCACCAAAGTCACATCAACACTTACACTGCAGATACTCACAGACATGCAAATCAACTTCTCTGCAACAATATCCTAGACTAGATACTATAAAGCATATATAATCCGAATGGCATAACTGTATGATCAAACCAAATTTCAACCTTCAACCAAAAAGAAAATCAACCACATGATGTCCTTTTCAGACAGCCCGATACAGCAATGCACAGTTAATCGTGCCATTTTGCAGCACTATAGCAACATTGCAGCGCAGAGCGGCCTCTAGCCACTCCAGAAACTGGCCGAGATGGCCTATCATAGCCCATTTCACGGTTACTGCAGCCGCTACATCAACAAGGAAGCCATCTAAAACATTTTCATGTCAGTACATTTCATTTCCGACCAGCCCATCCCACTAATTGGTAGACCCACCTCATTTCCAGGCTCCAGCCACATCCAACCCTCTTCTGGCAGCCCCACCCACCTTGTACCTCACTGCTGTGTCTTCCTGTGTTCACTTTTCAGTTTTTGTGTTGTTTTCATTATATCTTTATCATCCTTTCGTGTTTTATACTATATACATATAGAATGCTTAAAAAAAAAAAGGGTACTAAAAAATTCATGGCATATTCATAATTCATAATAAAAAGTGAGTAAACAACAAAACAGAAAGACAAGGGCAAATATGTCCAGAAAATACAGAACAGATGCAGAACACTAGGAACAGACTGGAAAACACTAGCTCGTGGCCAGAAACTCGCTGGAGAAACCCAACAATGAAAACCTGATGGAGCACGAGACTGAGAACTGACGGCACACTGAGAGTGAGAATTGAGATGAGAGGATATGGTACTAAGGGTTTTTCCCAAACCCTATTAAAAGCACTTTATTTTATCCAGAAACCCTAAATTACACCCACAAAAGTGCCTCTCAATTATGGGTATTTCGCCCATTTCCCAATTGCAGCCCAGGTGCGGGTGAAACAACATATTTCTACCTCTACAGCAACCACAAACTTCATGGCACCGAAACGCTCCACGACACCTCAAGAATAGCAGTGACCGGCCGCTACACAAGGACCACGACGCCCCTCCCCGATAGGGCTGCTATGGTATGCTGTTAATTACCCTGGTTACGCTACAAGATAATTAAATATTTTCTGTAATAAAAATTGACAATAGATCAAAAGTTCAAAACAAACAAGGAACATACGTAACAAAATCAGTAAAACCAAAATTACAGACAACTGAATCATCAGTTACTCATGAATGAAAATAAAGTTCCTCAGCATCCACTCATAAAACAAATCTTTCTTCGTGGGACATGCCAGAGTGAAGATGGAAAGAACATACATAACATAATCAGCAAAAGAAATTACAGAAGACAGAACCATCAATTTCACAAGAATGAAAATAAAGCTCCTCAGCATCCACTCAAAAAACAAATCTTTCTTCCTGGAACATGCCACAGTGAATGCATATAAAACAAACCAGTCATGAGGAGCATACATAACAAAATCAGTAAAAACAAAATTGCAGACAATTGAATCATCAAGTACACACAAATGGAAATAAACTTCCTCAGCATCCACTCATAAAACAAACCTTTCTTCCTGGGACATGCCAGAGTGAATGCATATTGATGGAAAGTTGCACTCCACAAGTAGTTTGTCCAGCTCAGCAGCTCTACTAACACTTTTCACAAAGATAACAACTTGGTTGAAGTCCAGGGCATCAAGAAGATCATTCAACTTCCGGTTTTTCTCCTCCTCTTTCAATTTGATGTAGTGCTGCCATGTCAGTCATCAATGTATCAATGTAAGACATACATCTCACAAATTATTCAAAAGGAAAGAGAATAAAAAAAAATATCTTGCAAAAGGCCCAGTGGCCTACCTGCACAAGTCCATGAAGGGTCAACTTGGCCTCGTCATCAACATAAATTTCCATTGGCTGAAAGGAACAAATGTCACAGTAAATCATATTAGGGGCCTTCCTCGAGCTAATGGAATCCAGAACGAAATGAATGATGGATGCAGATTCCTTGAATCACAGTTCTGGTCCATCAGTTTTGTCGCCTTGCAGAAACTTTTTCCATGTCACGCCAGACAAGTGCTACTGACACTCGACACCTCACTCAAGAACACTGGCAGCAACAAATCCAGAACACACTAACAACCCTGCCCCTCTTCAAACAAAAAAGAATACCCAATGTTGTAAAACCCCATGCCTAAGGCAAAGGCTGATTAGAGACGAAACAACTTTCCAACGTTAACCAAACGAGAGAAAGAAAAGTGGATATGGCTACAGTCAGGAGCATTACTAGAACAATCACATCCAAATCTTCTAGCTCAAGCGACAGCCAACCACACTCCACTCAACCAGCAGGATGTTTCCGCGAGACTTGGATGAATAAAAAGAAAAATACAACCAGAATCCCCATCAAAATTAAATTATTGATGAAACCACAGCATTCTAAATATCTAAAAGGCTCACAGGGAATGCAGGCATTATGAAAAGAGACTTCAAATTCAAGTAGTACTAGCCATGAGACATTACATCTTGCATAAATTTTTTGCAGACTGGGCGAATTTCCTTGCTGAGTGTTGCTGAAAACATCATAACTTGCTTATCATGGGGAGTCATCTTGAAAATGTCTTGCACGTCTTTCCTCATATCTTCAGAAAGCACAGCAAGAACAATAAACACCATATGGGCAGTACAAGAAGTCCAAAATTAAAATTCAACTCAGAATAATGATATTCAGTAATTAAACGTACCCAGTGATTCCAGCATCTTATCGCACTCATCTAAAATGAAATGCCTCACATTCTTCAAAGAAAGGTCCTTGTCCCTAGCCAATGCTAGTATTCTTCCAGGTGTACCAACAACAATATGAGGGCATTCATTTCTCAACAGATCCTTATGAACTTTAATGCTGACCCCACCATAAAAGACAGCAACCTTCAGATCAGGCAAGTAGGTGCTAAACCTCTCAAACTCATGGCATATCTACATGGAATAGATAGCACAGATATCTTAAATCAGAAGCAACTAAAATATCAAGTTGCATAAGCTTTCATATGTTGAGCCCTAATAAAATACCTGGTATGCTAATTCTCTTGTGTGACACAGAACAAGTGCAGAAACTTGGCCTGGAACAGGATCAATCTGCTGCAAAGATGAGAGAACAAAGACAGCAGTTTTTCCCATTCCAGATTTAGCTTGACAAATAACATCCATTCCAAGGATTGCTTGAGGTATGCACTCGTGTTGCACTGATGATGAAGCAAATAAACAGGGCCGAAGGAACCAGTGGTAAGTAAAATAAACCTTTCTGACGCTTTTCAATTTGTTTTGATAGCGTTACCAAAGCATGTTAGTTCTCCAAAAACAAGATTGTGATAAAAGTATTACCTGTAAATAAGTGTTAAATAAAGGTGTAAGTTTAGTTGAGTTTCTATTTCTGTAAATAAATGCAATTTCGCAATAAGATGAATTAGCCAAGTATCAGCTAAACCCCACAAACCCAATTTTTCAAAAGAAAAAAAAGCATGAAATTCTTTAATTTTAAAAGGAAAACAACCAGTATATTTCAAAACAATTAGTCAAATATATTACATAGAAATTTAGAACCCCCAAAAGAGTATAAATAAGGATGAAGATAGTTTGCCTTCAGAAGGATGCTCAAATCCCGAGTCCACAATAGCCCGAAGAAGCTCTGGCTTCAGAAGAAAGTCTCTGAATCCTGAACTGTGAATTCCAACATAGCCCCTGCAAACAAAACAAAAAAGAGAGATTAATTACTTAAAATTAAAAAAAAAGTTGTAGATTGATATCTTAACTCAGTATATACTATGTTCAACTTGCAATTCGAAGAGAAAACAAATGAGAGAATAAGAGAAAAAAGTAGAAGGAAGAACTAACTTTTTGGTAGCTTCACCATTGACTTTAGCTCCAACGGATTCGGGGGCCTTGTCTTCTTCCTCCTCGTAGTCGAGAAGCTCTTCCTCGTATCCTTCGTCCTTTGTTTCTCCCATAATCTGCGAATCAATCACTCTCTCAATTAAACCTAATCGATAAATAGAGAGAGAGAGAGAGAGAGATTTCTAGGGTTTCAGAGGAGAAGGAGTATAATACCTGCGAGGTGAAGAACAGAGGAAGGTGAGGGTGGGGAAATGGGGTTAGGGTTAGGGTTTCAAAAGTCTGCAAAGTAAATTTGTTAGATTAGATCAAATAATTTGGGGGGAAATTAAATTAAACTTTCAGTGAGAGTGAACGAACGAGTGACAATTGGGTTACGGCATTGAGGGCCAATTTATAGAAAGCGGCATGCGATGGAATTTGGATAGTAATTAGTATTTATGATCCGTGCGACGCATGCGTCAAATGTATCCATAAGTATTATATAGAATTTATTAAAAGGTTAAAATAATATTTTGATCCTATATGTGATACGAATTTTCGATTTGATCACTATACATAAAAATTTATTAAAATATCCATATACATAAAGAAAGTCTCCATTTGGTTCCTCCCGTATAAAATTTTAGGAACTGATTTGATAATTTTTTGCTCGTATAAGGACCAAACGGGTAACGTATAGGGACCAAATGGAGACTTTCTGTATATATGGGGACCATTTTAATAATTTTTTATATATAGGAACCAAATCAAGAATTCGTGTCACGGGACCAAAATATTACTTTAACCTTAGTAAAATAACAGTCAAAGAATTTATTAAAATAAAAATATTTAAAATTTCATATTTATAGTAAATAGATTTTTTTTATATAATTTCTACCTCCACCAGATATAATAAACATAAATTTTTCCTATTGCTTTCTTGTAAAATGTTTATTCCTGTGTGTTATATTTTATCTATAATTTTTATATTGATTAAATTATATATAGATATTAATTTGTAAAAGAAAATTTAGATTTGCTCAAAAAAATGTTTGATAAATTAATTAGGTGATTAGATAATAAATAAGAAAAGAATGTCTAAAAATTATATAGATTTTAAATTTTGAATTTGAATTTGAAAGAAAAAAAAATAAAAATGAATTTAATTTGATTTTCTATCATGTAATTAAATCTAACATAATTAGATAAAATCTTGCAAAAAATAAACATAATTAAATAATAAAAGAATCATATTTACTTAAAAGTTCTTCAATAAAGCTACAAATCTGTAAAAAAAAAACTACAAATCATGATTCCCCTTGCTACTCTTCAAATCAAGAATGAAGTTACAAATCATGAGTAAGTTTGTATATATTTTTCTCTTAGCATTTTGTTGATGTTACAAAAATTAGATAATGCTAATTCTTTAAAGAAAATTGGTTTACGAAGAAAAATGATATATACAAAATGTAAATTATTGGCCCGTGAAAGATTAATAGATGCGTTTAGGTATCGAATGGTAAAAATAAAAACAATGAGTTCCAAAAAGTGATATACATACATCCCTTTTAAATAGTCTTCTTTTTTTTTTCAATCAACAATCAAATTCATTCAAAAAGATCTAGATTTAACAACAAAGTGTTCCCGCTACCCACCTTTTAGGAAGGGTTGAGAGATCACAATCTATCATGTACTCTCAGTTAGATAAGAGTTAATACAACATTGTTCTTTAATCACCAAAGACACTCCATAACAGATATAACATTACACCCATTGCATACTCCAGACTTATACTCCCTCTAAAATCAACATTATGTACCTAAGGAAAACATCCTAAAAGATATTAAAAAAAAAAACAGACACATTCGGATTTGCAAGAGAGACTTGACCAGCAAATACATACAAAGGACAATACACCTTCTACAAATTAGAAACAAAAAAGACAAATTTCCTTTGAATCATGAGAGCTTTATCCACCACCATAGCTACTCCACCAGATTTGAATAGTTTGCAGCATACTTCATCCAAGTATCTTCTGGCCATGCATCCAAAAAGCAATTTCAAAAACCTGCCAAGGGATTTCAAGGTAAATTTGCAACATAAAACACCTATTCAACTTATCATTTTAGTTCATTATAAAAAATCCAACAACTCTTGCTCTAGATTATTTCCAGCAACTGGCTATACTAAAATAAAGTTAGAAAATCCATATTCAGCTAAAATATTAAAAAAAAACTCCCTTACCGTAAATATAATCAATAGCACTAATCAATCCAGTACAGCTACTATAGCCTGAAAGACACCTTTTGTCTCTACTCTATACTACACCTGTGTGATCATAATGCAGACCAGAATCATGTTGAAAATGATGAAATTTATGTGCTTCTAAGATTTTGCTTTCTGCATTTAAGGGAAAATGAGACTTCCAATTTGCTCAACATCTATTGCAATTTCAGTTCAGCATAAATCATGGGTGTAGTTTGGTTTGATATAGGATTTCACATGTTAACGAAGGTTTAGGTACAAATTTTGCAGCAAGATTTTAGATTTGGCTGTTTACTCTGTATTTTATATATATGCCATAATGTGTTCCATATAAACTGCCTTCTGCATTCTTATTTAGCATCCAGGTAATTTTTTTTTGAGATTTTAACTGCTAATTATCTATGATATTTGCTGAAATTTTGTTGTTAACGAAGTATATTTGCTGGAATTGTCATGCTTAATGTGGTTCCATCTATCTGAATTCAAGATAGCTTGTAGGATTTTACATATTTTATACAAATTTATGCAGCTAAACCAACTTTCAGAGTTTCAGTATGAATCATATCAATTTTTCTACACTCGTAAAGGAAAGGGGTGCAAGTTAACAGAACATTTTTGTTTAATTCCCAACATAAAATGTTAACAACTTAATAGAGATGAACTTTGTCTTATTGGTATGCACATTGATTTTAGGATAAATTACACTTTACCTCCTTAAATTTTTCTTCCAAGTCAATTTTAGTTCATCAGCCACCAAGTTTAAAACCTTATATTTGACCCCTTCATATTTCAAAAACACAATTTACCCTTTTTGAACCCCTGGAAGATTTAGAAACGCCGGACTGTCAATATTTAGTTAAAACTAACAATAGAGAAGGCATGAGCTATGCAAAAAACTTTCTAATTGTGCACTTAGGCCAGGAATTGAATGAGTTGTCCATAATGATGCACAACTTATCATTATTTACAGAAAAATGCTATGCATATTTCGTTGATTTGACCCATTTTCTATCATATTTTAATAGGTCATTATCTATTTCTATTGGTCAATGGTCACTTAGCTAATCATTTGTAACTTACAGCCATGAGGACTGGATTTCCTTCTTGGACAACCCTTATACCACGCCTGCACAAACTTCTAAATTCAACATATTTTCACTATACTCATTTAATCCAAGTTGCTACACTGTCCTGCATAACCATGTGGACCAATTTGTCAAAATTTTAGAAATCACTAAAATATCAAGTCTTTATGAATGAATCAGTGATATTAGACTAACTATTGAATGGTATTGGAGTCTCACATAGCTTTAAGAATTCAATGTCACTGAATTAGCATACACAAAACATGAAAAGGTGTAAGTAGCCCATCAAAAGGCATCACACATAAGCTATGATTCTTACCTTCATCCTCCACCACCTCAATGTAATTTTCATTGTAAGTAACTTGGAATGACATATTTCCCAGCCAAAAATATTGTAGCCGGCATCTTAAAGACCAGCTCTTGGTCCTCTTTGCACATTTGAACAACATCCAATGCTTTCTGGAGGAAAACACAAATGCCAAAAGGGTGGAAAGTAACATGACATATTAGGAGCCATAAACAAACTTAGAGAAAGTTCAGTTCAACAAATGAATTGTCAAATAATATGAAAATAAAATGAGAGACGACTTAGACAATTAGCTCTATTTAGAAAAAAAACACAGCTTAAAAAAATTATCTTCAAAATCAAATTCCCCAAAACAAAGGAAATTGACATAAAATTCAATGCCATATAATTCAAAGCATATTACATTTGCCACTCCATAACAATGTTCAGTTTAGATCACAAAGGTAAACAATGTTTCAAAATCACAGTACAACAATGATCCCAGTAAGTCTCGTAGGTCAATCCACAACACTGTAATATTAAAAGCATTCACAATTGAAGTGCACACAATATCTTGATTCGTAAACCCTCTAACTATTCAAAGAAAATTCAGATTTCAAGCCAGGGCTATGGAATAGAAAATAAACTTTAGTGATTTAATTCAATGCTTGAAAACAAACCTATTGATAGCATAAATAGTCCAAAAAAGATAACATGCTCCTTGTGTTTAGCAATAATAGCAAGCTTAAACTTTGGGAAAAGCAATTTGCCTACAAAATTCTATGATAAAATTCTAATTTGACTTCTATGAAAAGTAAATTGTTTCATTTAAAATGCATCTGCTTACCTTAATTCTTTTAATTCTTTTTTTTTATCCTTTTGATTAACTCTTCTCCTATAAAGTTTTCGTCCATAATATATGTTGAAACATAAATTAGATTAATTAGATGTCGAGATTAACTTAGCAAGGCATCCATGCAATATATAATCTTTCTGCGCAATATATATACACCCTAAGTTCAAAGTAACATATACAACTAACTATTGAATGGTATTGGTAGTATTAAGATTGACAAGAGTTATGCCAAGATTGATAAGGCAAATGAAGCACATCTTCATAACTAAAAAAACTCAAACAGTTACATAAGTCCACATTAAAATTAGTTGTGTTACTTGTTGCCCGCAAAGAGGAAATTTATCAAACACCTCATGTGCATTTTCTCATTCCTTAACATAGAAACACATAAATTTCATTATTTGAATAAGGAAAAGGGATGCCCAAATTAACTAACCTAGGAAATGGTCCATCTTTGACCTCGATGCTTCTACATAATAAATTAATATTAAAACAAAATAAGAGAAGACCCAAGCATTATTCCATTATTCCTAGATGAAATCGGTGTAAAGCATTATTCCATTAAATATACCTATATCTCCCGGAGAGTAGACCCAAGCGAAATTTTAAAAGAAGAAAAGAAGCATCTGGGCTTGGAATGCAAAAGAGAAACGTGAGAGTGTGAGGGATGGAGTGATAAGAGCATCACTTGGAGTTTGAGATGCTGAATCAATGTTACAGTGAGAGGCAGTGTTGTGTGGCATGAAAGCAAAGAGAAGGAGAAAGCAGAGAAGGAAGGTGAGAATGGAAGAGAGTGAAAACAGAGGGGGTGGGGAGAGTGAAAGAAACGTTAAAGGAGAAGAAGCGAGTATGAGTGAAGGAGCATGTATCATTGTACTGTCCAGAAGTTTATGAGAATTGCAAAATAAAAAAGGCTAAGAAAGGGCATTTATTTACAAACTTGCCATCGAAGCTTTGTGTTTACGATTATCATAGATTACCATAAATGGCATAAATGGGTTGTTTTTGTTAGAAGTCTGCTTAAGAAGCTATCCATCCTAACATTGACACGTGTATAAACTTACCCTAAGTGTGATTTATCTTTGTATAATGTTTAGATTGCTGTAACACGACAACCACCAATATTTTTTTATTCCCCGGATATTTATAAAACAGATAAAAAAATGATCCAATTCCCAAAGTGGATGAGTCTGTGAATTCAAATGACTTTAGACCTATTAGTTTGTGTAATGTTTTGTTAAAGGGTCATGCCAACGAGTGTCCTTAGGACACTCTTTAAGGAATCAAGAAAAGCATGTTTTCATTGGAAAACTAAGCGTTTCACTTTTTTAAATATAAAATACATCAATTTCCTATGTAAACTTTCTTTTCTTGGTTCCTTAATAAGTGCCCTTAGGGCACTCGTTAGCATTTTCCTTTGTTAAAACTAATATCTAAAATCATGATCAATAGAATCAGACCTCACCTTGATGGTTTCATTGGGCCACTTCAAAGCAGCTTCATACTAAATCATGGAACAGCAGATAATGCTCTTATTACCCAAAAAATCGTCCACTATATGCACAAAAAGAAAGGTAAATCCGGTTACCTTATGTTCAAAATTGATTTTGAAAAAGCATATGATAGAGTGTCTGTTTGTTTGAGATTTTCATCACCGCAAACGGGATAAACCTCCGTCCCGGGGCAATTATGAACGGAACTTTTGGAAGCTCCCTCTCTGAAGCTTTTGGCCAACTGAGTTTTTGAACGTGATTTTCAATGTGAGGAATCTAAAACAAACATACTAAGAGTAGACTGAAGTTTTCTCAAAACTACCCTTATTGAATTTGGATTTCCAGATCATGCTATTAATTTGATAATGAGCTGCATCATTTCAACTACTCTATCCTTGAAGTGGAATAGTGAGAAATTGGAGGGTTTCTATCCTTATAGAGGCCTTAGACAGAGAGATCCAATGTCTCCATACCTATTTGTGTTATGTATGGAGAAATTAGCTTTATTGATCCAAGAGAAAGTGCATGATAGGCAATGGCTTCCTATTAAGGTATCTCCCAATGGTCCTTCCATTTCACACCTTTTCTTTGCAGATGATTGCCTTCTTTTCACTAAGACTAAAGCTTCTCAAGTTAGGTTGGTGAATGAAGTCCTCCATTCCTTTTATGTGGCCTCAGGTATGAAGGTTAGTATCCAAAAGTCTATATTCTTGCCTTCTAAGAATATTCCCAGAAGTAAAGTTGAGAAGTTTGAATCTATCAATTGCTTCCACCATACTTAAAACATTGGCAAATATCTAGGCTTTCCTCTTCTATCTGGTAGGATCAAGAAATCAGATTGACAGGTTGGAAAATGAAACTTCTTGGCAAGGCTGGCCGGGTAACTTTAGCAAAGTCAGTTATATCCTTTATGCCAATTTATACAATGCAAAAGACATGGCTTCCTACAGGAACTTGTGCCAACATAGATGCCTGTGTCAGAAAGTTCATTTGGGGTGGCAACTCATGTCACTGGGTCAATTGGAACCAGATCAATCAAACTAAGAGCAAAGAAGGGCTTGGAATTCACAAGGCTAGAGAAACAAACATTGCTCTTTTGGGAAAGCATGTTTGGGATATGATTCATAACCAAGATAGACTTTGGGTTCAGATGTTGGCAGCAAAATACCTTAAGGAAGGAAACATTTTCCAGGTTAATGCTATGCAAGGCTGTTCCTATATCTAGAAATCAATTTTGAAAGGTGGTGCTCATTTAGAGAAGTGATTTCATTTTAGAATTGGTGCTGGTGCAATCTCTAAAATAGACAACTATAAACACGAGAAGGGGGGTTGAATTATGTTTATCAGAATTTAAGCAAAATTGAAATCTTTTCGAAAACAAAAGCTAGGTTTGGACGAGTGGAAGGATACAGGATGGACGGGTGACTTTTGGCAAACACACCACTTGATAGACGTAAGAAAACTAAAGCAACTAAAGAGTTTAAGGAAAAAGAGATTGACACGGTTATTTATCCTGGTTCGCTCTTCAAAGCAAAGAGCTACGTCCAGTCCTTGGCAGCACCAAGATTTATCCACTATAACTGATCAGGTTACAGACTCAAGTATTGTTTGCACACCTAGCCACTTCAGGCTCCAAGACAAGTATTCTTTGCACACCTAGCCTCTTCAGGCTCAAGACAAGTATTCTTTGCACACTTAGCCTCTTCAGGCTCACTCGGGTTTGTTTGAGATATTTGGTTTGTAATAAATACAATTTCTCACAGACAGATCTTTCACTAACACTCAGAGAGTGATTTAAATGTAAAGCTTAAGAAAGTCTGTGTAATAACTTCAAATGATTGAAGAATACGGAATGAAAGAATGATGATATTAATGCGCAGAGTAATGGCTCTTTGATGCTATGTGAATTCTCTTCTCTGTGCTTCATCTTCAATGACTTATGTATTTATGGTCTTCAAGCATTTAGGATCCGTTAGAGACATTCCCCCAGATGTTGGCTTCAAGCAGAACTCCATTAAATGCAATAGAGTCGTTCTGGGCAGCCATTAATGCAATAGGAACATTGGTTGTACTCTAACATGAAGGATCATGGCTTTATGCATCGTGATACAGCCATATCAGAGTTGTGCAGAGAGCTTTTTGTACTTTGTTGAGTACAATTCCCTTTTCATGTAAGGACCAGAGGTACTAGGGAATAAAGCATGTTGGAAGCATTCTTTAACCGATCTTTGGTTCTGATATCTGAGGTTGCTTGAGAGAGTAACTTCTGACTTTTCTTGATTCTGGTTCTTGAAATAAGATTCTGATAATTCTAAGAGAATTCGAGTTCATAGGATAAGCGCGTCCATCTTGAAAATAGCTCCGTCCATCTAGCCATTTAAGATTTTACATTCGGGCTAGTAGACGAGCTTCAAATGCTATGTCATTGGACGGATACTCCTTTAACTGGTTGAACGTAGCCTAGTAGACGAGCTCCATATTAAGGACTTAACAAGTCCAAAGACTTGTGTGGACGAGCGCTTCTGTTACCTTAGTGGACGAGCACTTCTATCACTTCAGTAAACGAGCGCTTCTATCACTTCAGTAGACGAGTGCTTATGTTACCTTAGTGGACGCTGGCTTTCATCACTTTAGTGGACGCTGGCTTTTATTTTAGTGGACGCTGGCTTTCATCACTTTAGTGGACGCTGACTTTTATTTTAGTGGACACTGGCTTTCATCACTTAAGTGGACACTGACTTTTATCACTTTAGTATTGGACATGAAATTCTATCAATACAGTGTTGGACATGAGCTTCTATCAGTTGTGTTGGACGTGAGCTTCTATCACTACAGTGTTGGACGTGCGTTTCAATCACTTGCGTTGGACGGATGATTCTATCACTTGCGTTGGACGGATGATTCTATTATTTGCGTTGGACGGATGATTCATACAGTTTTAATCTGCATACTAGATTGGCAGGTTAGCAACCAATATGAAGGTTAATTAAATCATTAACCAATGTTTAGTTCTCATCAAAACTTAGGGCACATCAGACATTTTAGAGACTTAACAATCTCCCCCTTTTTGATGATGACAAATATTGAGATGATTTAATGAACCTCAGAAAATAGCAACAAAGAAAATAGCATATTTCAGATAGGTTGAAATTTTCTTAAGCGGGCAGGTCATACAGATGCTAGATCGGACATTAAGTTTGACTTGTTTTAACTTTGAAATTATTATCAGAGCAATCTTACTTAAGATTTATCTGAGCAATTATAGCAACTATCAGAGCATACTCATGTCCATGTATTATTTAAGATTCATATCATATTCATTCCTCTATAACACATTTCTATCACATTTCTCATTTCTCCCATTATTCATTATTCTATTCTCCCATTCTCCCCCTTTTGTCAACATCAAAAAGGGTTATCAAGTTTTATTTATGAGATATATTAAGGGCAAGATAACATGTTAAGAAAATCATAGTGATGCAGCAAGCATATGAGACATACTCCACTTAAACTATTGTATCATCACTCCCCCTGAACTAATGCTTAGTTAAAAGAACATGTATATAGGAGTAATGACAGATTTAGCACAGGCAGGTTAACATTCAGACATATCATTCAACAATGCAATGCATGTTCAGATTATCTCTAATAAATAAAACCTTTCTTCTGCGAGGGGTTTAGTGAAAATATCAGCCCATTGATTTTCAATTTTAACAAACTTAATATCAAAGATGCCTTTCTGAACATAATCCCTAATGAAATGATGTTTGATTTCAATATGCTTAGCCTTAGAATGCTGAATTGGATTTTTAGTTAAGCATATAGCACTGGAATTATCACACCATGCAGATATGTTATGTTCATAAATAGAGTAATCCTCAAGTTGATGTTTTACCCATAAGAGTTGAGAGCAAAGAACTAGCAAAGAGAGATGTATTCTGCTCAGCGAGAGACAAGGCAATGGTTGTCTGCCTCTTGCTTGACCATGAGTCTAAACTTGCTCCAATGAAGTGACATCCTCCACTTGGTGCTTTTTCTTTCTATTCTGTCTCCAAAGAAAATCAGCATCACAATATCCCACTAATCTGTATTCTTTTGATCTTAAATACAGCAAACCAAGATTAGTAGTTCCAAGCAAATATCTAAATATTCTTTTAACAGCCTTAAGATGAGATTCTCTAGGATCAGATTGGAATCTAGCACATATACAGACACTAAATTGAATGTCAGGTCTGCTTGAAGTTAAGTACAGTAGAGAGTCAATCATACCTCTGTAGACAGTTTGGTCTACCTTTTTACCTTCATCATCTTTGCTTAGTTTTGCATTGGGTTGCATAGGGGTTTTCATGAGCTTTGCATTTTCCATTTTGTATTTCTTGAGTATCTCCTTGGTATATTTTTGTTGATGAATATAAATTCCATCACTTGTCTGCTTGATTTGTAATCCAAGGAAAAACTTCAATTCTCCCATCATGCTAATCTCAAATTCAGCTTGCATTAGATTTGAAAATTCCTTGCACAGCTCTTCATTAGTTGCTCCAAAAATAATATCATCAACATATATTTGAACTATAATAAAGTTCTCTTTAGAGCATTTTTTGAACAGAGTGGTGTCTACTTGTCCTCTAGTAAAACCATTATGCATGAGAAAAGAACTGAGTCTATCATACCATGCTCTAGGTGCTTGTTTCAAACCATATAATGCGTTTTTAAGTTTGAAAACGTGATCTGGTTTATTAGTATCCTCAAAACCAGGGGGTTGTTTAACATACACTTCTTCTTCAATTATACCAATTAGAAAAGCACTTTTTACATCCATTTGAAACAGGGTAATTTGGTGTTATGCAGCATGTGACATTAAAATGCGTATGGCTTCTATTCTAGCTACAGGTGCAAAGGTTACAGTATAATCAATACCTTCTTGTTGGTTATAGCCTTGAGCTACTAACCTTGCCTTATTTCTGACAACTTTACCATCTTCATCCAATTTGTTTCTGAAGACCCATCTTGTTCCAATAACCGACTTGTTTTTAGGCTTAGAGACAAGAGTCCAGACATCATTTCTGGTGAACTGGTTAAGTTCTTCTTGCATAGAAAGAATCCAGCTTTCATCCTCAAGAGCTTATTCAATATGTTTAGGCTCCAAATCTGAAATAAAGGCCACATTGCTTGATTCTCTCAATGTGGATCTGGTTCATACTCCTTTAGAATGACTTCCAATAATAAGATCCTTAGGATGACGAGTATTGAACTTCCAATCCCTTTTGAGATCATCATGAAGATCTTGACTTGTCTGCTGACTCGTCTGTTCCACTTGTCTTTCAGCCTCAGGCACAGGTTCTGTTTTGGTTAGATCGGGTTGTTGACTTTCTGACTTGTTTATATCAAAACCTGCAAGATCATCTTCTAGATCTAATAGTTCTTTACCAGTCTTTAATCCATCATTGAATTTAACATGAAAAGATTCTTCAATAATACAATTTCTTGAATTGTATACTCTAAAAGCCTTAGACTTTTCAGAATATCCTACGAAAATACCTTTATCTACCTTAGAATCAAACTTTCCAAGATTATCTATGGTATTTAGAATAAAACATTCACATCTAGAAGCATGAAAATAAGATATGTTGGGGCTTTTTCTTTCTTCATAAGGAGTCCTTTTTAGAAAAGGCCTAATAAGTATTCTGTTTTGTACATAACAAGCAGTGTTTACAGCTTCTGCCCAGAAGTACTTAGGGAGATTATTTTCATTGAGCATAGATCTAGCCATCTCTTGCAGAGATCTGTTCTTTCTCTCAACCACTCCATTTTGCTGTGGAGTTCTAGGTGCAGAGAAATTGTGAGAGATTCCATTCTCCTCACAGAACTGTCTAAACTGCTCATTTTCAAATTCTCCCCCATGATCACTTCTAAGGGTAGAAATACAGAAACCCTGCTCATTTTGTACTCTTTTGCAGAATACTGAGAAAGCCTTAAAAGACTCATCCTTGTGTGTTAGGAAGAGTACCCATGTGTATCTAGAATAGTCATCAACTATGACAAATCCATATTTTCTTCCAGCCAGGCTGGCAACACTAACTGGTCCAAACAGATCCATGTGTAACAACTGAAGAGGTCTAGAGGTTGATACTTGGTTTTTAAATTTGAAACTTGATTTTATCTGTTTACCTCTCTGACATGCATCACACAAGACATCTTTCTTAAAACTAATATCAGGCAATCCTCTCACGAGATTATTCCTTTTTAATTCAGAAATTAGTTTCATACTAGCATGTCCTAGTTTCTTATGCCATAACCATCTCTCATCCTCTTTAGACATCAGATAGGTTACACTTTGATCCGAGAGGTCAGACAGTTCAATCTTATAAAGATTTTGTTGCCTTTTAACTGAAAAGAGGGTTTTGCCACAACAGTCTTTAACTATGCATACATCCTTGGTAAAGGAAACATCAAAACCATTATCACATAATTGACTTATGCTAAACAAATTGTGTCTTAATCCTTTAACCAGAAGAACATTAGATATAGAGGGAATAGGGGGGTTTACCACCAATAGTACCAATTCCTATAACTTTCCCTTTCTGATTCCCTCCGAAGGCAACGTGTCCTCCTTTCTTAAGTTGGAGGTCCAGGAACATATACCTCTATCCTGTCATATGACCCGAGTAGCCATTGTCCAGGTACCAGTAGTGGTGTTTTCTTTGTCCTGTTGAGGACATCTGCAACAAAAATTATTTGATCTTTAGGTACCCATATTTTTCTGGGTCCTTTTTTGTTAGTTCTAGAAGTCTGTGAAGACTTCCTTCTCTTCTTATGGATACACTTAGACATAACATGTCCAGTTTTTCCACAGAAGCTACAAATAGGTGTAGATTTGGTTACAGTTGACTTAACAGATACTGTAGAAGCTTTAGTTGATACTTTATGATGTGTCTGATGGACATATCCAATACCTTCTTTGTTAAGAGAGTGCCTCTGACTGCCAAGTAGCTTAGTCAGATTGTCTCTACCATTAACAAATTTGGCAAGATCAGAAGTGAGCTCTTCCACTTTCTGTTGAAGTTTTTCAACTTCTTCAGATGGTGGTGTTTCACTTGAGATCTTAGCTTCATTAGACTTTTCAGTCTTTAGCTCATTATTCTTTTTAGCCAGCTTCTCGCACTCTTGAGATTTCTGTTTATGCTCACTGGTGAGCTTTACATACTCTCTTTTGAGGGATTTGAAGGCTTTAGATAAGCAGTTGGATTCCTCCATCAACTCCTCATAGGCATCAAGTAATTCCTCATAGTTAGGATGTACCTCATCGTCAGAGTCTGAGTCAGTGTTGGCCATCAAACAGAGATTGGCTTCTTCCTCTGTTTCTTCATCAGAAGATGTTGACTCCAGATCCTCCCAAGTAGCCATCATTCCTTTCTTCTTCTTCTTGAAGAATTTCTTAAAAGGGGCCTTCTTGAGTTGAGGACATTCAGCCTTGATGTGACCAGGCTTCTTTCACTCATAGCAAACAATTGGACTTTTGTCTGTTGAGGTAGATTCTTTGAAGTTCTTGTCCTTGTTGAACCTTCTGAATGGCTTATCCCTCTTGAACTTCTTTTTCTGTAGGAGAAGCTTTATCTTCCTAGTTAGGAGAGACAATTCTTCATCACTCTCAGAATCCTCGAGTTCTGATAGGTCAGCATCACTGGATGACTCATCTGCCTTCAGAGTCTTGGAAACTTTTACTGAATTTTGATCAGCTTTCAGAGCAATTGCATTACCCTTCTTTGGTGAAACTTCATCTCCAAGTTCTTGCTCATGAACAGTGAGTATTCCAAGAAGTTCATCCATAGTCAAGGTAGTGAGATCCTTGGCTTGAGAGATAGCAGTGACCAAAGGTCTCCACTGTTTAGGTAGACTTCTCAGAATCTTTCCAACCTTCTCAGCATTGGTATAGACTTTGCCAAGAGATTTTAAACTGTTAACTATAGTTTGAAATCTTCCTATCATTTGAGCAACAGATTCTCCTTCCTCCATGACAAACAGTTCATACTTTCTGACAAGTATGGCAATCTTTGACTCTTTGAATTTGGCTGCTCCTTCATGTGTGACAGCTAAAGTGTCCCATATTTCTTTGGCAGAGTCACAAGCACAGACCTTCTCAAACTCCTCCGGACTGAGAGCACAAATGATGTTATATCTAGATTTGTGGTTCAGCTCCCATTTTTTCTTTTCTGCAGTAGTCCACCGAGCTTTTGGTTTGTCAGTGTTATCATCATTCTTGGGAATGAATGGACCATCTGTAATGACATCCCAAAGATCAGAGTTTGTAGATAGAATGAACCATTGAAATCTATCTTTCCAATAATTATAGTTTTCTCCATTGAAGTAAGGAGGTCTGGATAGGGAAGCTCCTTCAGTCTGGTGACTTCCACTTGAACTAGCTCCAACAGTCATGTCTATTCTTTAGGACCTTTTATCTCTACACTGTTAGATGCTCAACCCAGAGGCTGAGCTCTGATACCAACTGAAACAGACAACTATAAACATGAGAAGGGGGGTTGAATTGTGTTTATCAGAATTTAAGCAAAATTGAAATCTTTTCGAAAACAGAAGCTAGGTTTGGACGAGTGGAAGGATACAGGATGGACGAGTGACTTTTGGCAAATACACCACTTGATAGACGTAAGAAAACTAAAGCAACTAAAGAGTTTAAGGAAAGAGAGATTGACACAGTTATTTATCCTGGTTCACTCTTCAAAGCAAATAGCTACGTCCAGTCCTTGACAGCACCAAGATTTATCCACTATAACTGATCAAAGTTCTGAGACTCAAGTATTGTTTGCACACCTAGCCTCTTCAGGCTCCAAGACAAGTATTCTTTGCACACCTAGCCTCTTCAGGCTCAAGACAAGTATTCTTTGCACACTTAGCCTCTTCAGGCTCACTCGGGTTTGTTTGAGAGATTTGGTTTGTAATAAATACAACTTCTCACAGATAGATCTTTCACTAATACTAAGAGAGTGGATTAAATGTAAAGCTTAGGAAAGTCTGCGTAATAACTTCAAATGATTGAAGAATACAGAATGAAAGAATGAATATATTAATGCACAGAGTAACGGCTCTTTGATGCTATGTGAAATCTCTTCTCTGTGCTTCATCTTCAATGACTTCTGTATTTATGGTCTTCAAGCATTTAGAATCCGTTAGAGACATTCCCTTAGATGTTGGCTTCAAGCAGAACTTCGTTAAATGCAATAGAGTCGTTCTGGGCAGTCATTAATGCAATAGGAACATTGGTTGTACTCTAACATGAAGGATCATGGCTTTATGCATCGTGATACAGCCATATCAGAGTTGTGCAGAGAGCTTTTTGTACTTTACCGAGTACAATTCCCTTTTCATGTAAGGACCAGAGGTACTAGGGAATAAAGCATGTTGGAAGCATTCTTTAACTGGTCTTTGGTTCTGATATCCGAGGTTGCTTGAGAGAGTAACTTCTGACTTTTCTTGATTCTGGTTCTTGAAATAAGATTCTAATAATTCTAAGAGAATTCACGTTCATAGGATAAGCGCGTCCATCTTGAAAATAACTGCGTCCATCTAGCCATTTAAGATTTTACATTCGGGCTAGTAGTCGAGCTCCAAATGCTATGTCATTGGACAGATACTCCTTTAACTGGTTGAACGTAACCTAGTAGAAGAGCTCCATATTAAGGATTCAGCAAGTCCAAAGACTTGGGTGGACGAACGCTTCTATTACCTTAGTGGACGAGCACTTCTATCACTTCAGTAGACGAGCGCTTCTATCACTTCAGTAGACGAGCGCTTATGTTACCTTAGTGGACGCTGGCTTTTATTTTAGTGGACGCTGGCTTTCATCACTTTAGTGGACGTTGGCTTTTATTTTAGTAGACGCTGGCTTTCATCACTTAAGTGGACGCTGACTTTTATCACTTTAGTATTGGACGTGAGATTCTATCACTACAGTGTTGGACGTGAGCTTCTATCAGTTGTGTTGGACGTGAGCTTCTATCACTACAGTGTTGGACGTGCGTTTCAATCACTTGCGTTGGACGGATGATTCTATCACTTGCGTTGGACGGATGATTCTATCACTTGCGTTGGACGGATGATTCTTGCAGTTTTAATCTGCACACTAGATTGGCAGGTTAGCAACCAATATGAAGGTTAATTAAATCATTAACCAATGTTTAGTTCTCATCAAAACTTAGGGAAATGCACATCAGACATTTTAGAGACTTAACAGTCTCCCTTTGGCTTGATATGCTTTTTGAGGAGGGTGAAATCTGTGAAATGATTCCCTTTGTGGATATTCAAGATATCAATTTTCAATTAAAGGATATTTGGCATGATGAGACTTAGCACTTTGACAGACTAGCAACTATTTTGCCTTTGGATATTCAGTAGAAGATTGCTGCTCTGTTCATTAACTCTACAACAGAGGATAAATTGATTCGGGGGCCCTCAAACACTGGTTTATATACCTCTAAAATTGCTTACCTCTGGTTAACAAAGCCTGCTAATGATAATTGTGTTACTGAGGAGCATTGGAATTGGATCTGGAAAATGAAGATTCCAGAGAACTTGAAATTTTTCATCTGGTTGGCTAGCCATGGTAGTCTTTTGTCTAACAGATTTCGGGTGGATCATCGTCTAACTAATGATGCCTCATGTCAAATCCGTGGTTTGAATCAGGAAACTGCTATGCACTTCCTAAGGGACTACTCGAGAGCTAGGAGGATCTGGTCTCTTCTGAATTTTAACCAACCTAACTTCTTTAGTTATGCTAATTTCTATGACTGGTTCCGGGACAACTTAAATGAGGCTTATAGTTTTTCTTTGTGGTCACCTATTGACAACTTTGGAGGATTAGCACATTCTAAGTAAAGTTCACTCTCTTCTAGATGATATTAAGCTGGCCTTTGGCACTCAGATCAGCACCAAACAAATTCGTGAAGTTACATGGAACTGTCCTAGGGAGCATATGCTTAAACTAAATGTTGATGGCAGCAGTCTTGGTAATTCTAGCAGGTCAGGTTTTGGAGGCTTAATCAGAAACAACCTTGGAGAATGGATTTTGGGGTTTTCAGGTTCTTGTGACACTTCTAACAACCTTAATGCTGAGCTTTTGACAATAGTGAATGGTCTTAAACTTGCATGGAGAGCTAGATATAGAAATATCATCGGTGAGTCGGATTCCAAAACTGTTTTGGATTTGATTAATGGATAGATTACTGGTTTTCATCCTTATGCTCATCTGATTCAGCATATATAGAGTTTCAAATCTCTGTCATGGACCTTGTACTTTCAACATGTGCTTAGAGAAGGTAATGCCTGTGTAGATTGGCTTGCTAAACAAGGAGCTAGTTCTAACCAAAGTTTGATCTTGTGGGATACTTGCCCCCATCAACTCTCTTCATTCTTGCTGGCTGATGCTTTGGGGATAATTTTTTTTTTGTAGAATGCTTTGAGGATAGTTAGACTTAGAACTTGATTTTCTTGCTTTTGGTTTTTTTGTTTTGTTTTCCCATTGATCAAAAATAAAATCTCACGAAAGCTCATAAGTGATAAGAAGTCTTATATTTTGTCAAAAAAAAAAGATAAGAGGTCTTATATAAGTATGAAAAGAAGAAAAGAGGGTGGAACATATTAGGAAATTTAAACACGCATACTTATAAATAAGAGTTTAATTGTTATACACCGTCAAATGTTAGTGTAAAGTTTTTTACGCTATCAACCAATCATAAATCATGGTATGTGTGACTTTTAAGTTAGTTATGATAAGAGTCAAACAATTTTGCTTATGTGGCAAGTTTTGATTGGTTGACTGTGTAAAAAATCTTTACACTAATATTGCATACCAATTAAATCCTATAAATAATTGATGTGTTTAGAAACTGTTGAGCTTATTAAAAAGGCAGATATGAGATTTTATTTGCCATCAGGTTTCTCCTTCAAAAGGATTGACAAGCTAAAATTAAGCATGTGTTGTGAGAGGATAACTAGATAGCTGATTTTCTTGCCAACGCGGGTGCCAAGAACCGTCATTCATGGTTGACCTTCGAGAACCCGCCTTAAGAGATTGCTCATTTGTTATTAGCCGACTCCGTGGCTGTTGTTAATTTTGTTATGTTGTAGTCTTTTGTTTTCTTTTCCTTTCTTCTACCAAAAAATCCAAAGGGACAAATCTATATCTATATTTATATTGTATGTCTATATTTATATAATTTAATAGGTCTTTATTAGAGAAGTTTTTTCTTTAAATCTTCTTTGACTTGTAGTATTTGTTCTTTGTGCTACAAATCAAATATGCACCAAGAAGTTAGATATACAAATATTGGAATGTTCATTTTTTTTAAGGAACATTTGGCAATTATATACTTTAGGAAACTGAGTCAACGTGAAAATGTAAAGCTTGTCTTCATAATGCCATTTTTTGTGTTTGATATTAGGTGTGTGAATAAATTAATTGAGCTTTTTACCTATTGCATTCCTTTTGGCAGCAAAATGGGGATTTGAGAAAGAGGTTACGAAGTTCAGTGATGGGTTTATAAGCTCCATATCTTATCTTTGGGTATGTTTATTTTTCCTTGTCTTCCCAAGCTCACCATTGAAATTTTTGATATCAACAGGGCAATGGTCGAGACGTCACATTTATTGGAGTTGAAAAGCTGTGTAATTGTTATTCTGTAATGCAAATGTAGATGTAGAATTGTAATGCAAATGCAAATGTAAATATAGATAGCAATGAGTTAGTTAGCAGTTGGAGAACTAGTTGTTAGTCTGTTATGAAGTTAGTTACTGATGTGAGCAGTGTGGGACTTGAACAACTAGTATATATAGCTAATGTGTAATGTGTATCAAAGTGCTGTGATCAATAAAGGTTTTCTATTCAGTGATTTCCTTTCTCTCTAAGTTCTATACTCAAGTGTATATGCGAGTTCCTTTCATTGTGTGAGTTCCTTTTCTCCCCAACAAGTTTGGTATCTAGAGCTTAAGGTCAGGGACCTGTGAAGGAGGAAAAAAGGTGATCATGGCTTCATCGAATGGAGGAAATGGAAGCTTTCTTTCCAGTTTGCCGATTCTGGATGGCAAAAATTATGACCATTGGGTTGTAAGGATGGAAGCCATTCTTGGCTTCCAAGAAATCCTGGAGATCGTGAAAGAAGGTGTTTTAGAAAAAGATGATGCAGCTGCCAAGAAGAAAGACTACAAGGCTAAGTGCTTTGTTCATCAATGTGTTGATCTTGTCAACTTTGAAAAGATCTCCAAAGCCAAAACAGCCAAGGAGGCCTGGGATATTTTGCAGAAGGCTTATGGAGGTGCTGAGAAGACCAAGAAAGTAAGATTGCAGTCTCTCAGAAGACAATACGAGTTGTTGTCTATGTTTGAACAAGAATTAGTAGCTGAGTATTTCAATAGGCTACAACTGCTTGTGAACTCGATGAAAACATGTGGAGATACAATTTCTGATCAGCAAATGGTTGAAAAGATCCTGAGAACTCTTACCACTAAGTTTGATCATATAGTGGTTGCAATAGAAGAGTCTAAGGACTTGGAGAATATGAAGGTAGAGGAGCTGCTGAACTCATTAGAGGCACATGAGCAGAGATTGAATGAAAGATCTAGAGTGAAAGAACCAGATCATGCTCTGCAGGCCCATATGTCCAAGTTAGGGAATGCTGATTACAGAAAAGGCAAGAAAGGAAAAGGAGGTAAGGTGAAGTCCAATAGAGATGGAGGCTTTGGTTCTGGCAACAACTCTTGCAGCCAGGATCAAACTTCATCTGCTGAGCAAGGAGAGCGAAGACAAGAAAAAGAAGGGGAGGAAGCTCAAGCAGAGGCAGAGGTGGAAAGAGGAAAATTGATAGAAAGAAGGTTCAGTGCTTCAACTGTAACAAATGGGGGCATTTTACAAAAGAATGCAGAAACAACAAGGTAGAGAGGTAAAGATCAGATGACGATGAGGCTTATGTTGCTCGTGATGATGGCTCGGGTTCTAACCAAGTGTTGTTGATGGTGACAACCAACACAGAAGGAGAGAGCAATGCATCTTGGTATCTTGACACATGGTGCTCTAACCACATGACAGGTCAGAAAGATTGGCTGATTGATCTTGATTGTAGTGTCAAGAATAAAGTTAGATTTGTAGATAATAGTACTGTAGTAGCCGAGGGAATAGGAAAAATCTTGATCAAAAGAAGAGATGGCAGATCTGCATATGTAACTGATGTACTGTATGTTCCCTCAATGAAAAGCAACTTGTTGAGCCTTGGACAATTGCTAGAAAAAGGCTTCACAATGAAAATGATGCAGAAGCTCATTGAAGTCTTTGATGCAAAAGGAAGATTAGTGATTAGAGCTCCACTGTCAAAGAACAGAACATTCAAGATTAATCTGAATGCTTCGGCAATTCAATGCCTCTCAACCACTATAATTGGAGATGAAAACTGGTTATGGCACTACAGGTTTGGACATCTCAACTTCAAAAGTCTAAACCAGTTGGGCAGCAAGCATATGGTGCAAGGAATTCCTCTAATCAAACAGCCAGAAAAGGTGTGTGAAGGATGCTTGATGAGCAAGCAACCAAGAACTGCATTCAAGAAGTTTGCACCAGCAAGAGCCCCTGATGCCTTGGGAGTTGTCCACTCAGATGTTTGTGGCCCTATTGAGACACCAACTCTTGGTGGAAACAGGTACTTTGTAACCTTTGCAGATGAGTTCACTAAAAAACTATGGTTGTACTTGATTAAGGAAAAGCATGAAGTTTTTGATGTGTTTAAGAAGTTTACTGCCTTAGTTGAAAGACAGAGTGGAAAAGCTATCAAAATTCTTAGAACTGATGGTGGAGGAGAATACAATTCTAAGGATTTTGAGCATTTCTGTGAAAAACAAGGCATTGTGCATGAGGTAACTGCCCCTTATACACCTCAACACAATGGCCTTGCTGAAAGAAGAAATAGAACTCTGATGAATATGGCAAGGTGCATGCTGAAAGGAAAGGAGATGCCGCATTGTTATTGGGGTGAAGCCGTGTCTACTGCAGCTTATGTCCTTAATAGATGCCCCACTAAAAGAATGGAGAATGTGACTCCAGAGGAAGCTTGGACAGGAAGTAAGCCTAGAGTTGATCATCTGAGGATCTTTGGATCCTTATGCTTTAGACATGTTCCTGACCAAAGGAGGAGAAAACTAGATGATAAAGCTGCAGAAGGGTGAAGTTGAGAAATATGTTGACAGCACCCTCTACAAGCAGATTGTAGGTTCCCTCAGGTTCTTATGCAACAGCAGGCCAGATATCTGCTATGGTGTTGGCTTGATCAGTAGATTTATGAGTGATCCTAGAGTTTCACATATGGCTGCAACTAAAAGACTATTGAGATATGTGAAAGGGACTATCAACTTTGGAGTTATATTTCCTAAAGGAGCAGGGCAGATTGAGGAAGGACTTGAAGCTTGGTCAGATTCAGATTGGTGTGGTGATAAGGTTGAAAGGAAAAACACCTCAGGGTATCTATTTAAGTTCCAGAATAGTCCAATTTCATGGAGCTCTCGAAAATGTAAATGTGGTGGCCTCTCTCTTCTTGTGAAGCAGAATACATAGCTGCTTCTAATGCAGCTTGTCAGGCTCTTTGGTTGGAATCCTTGCTGGATGAAATGCAGATCAGTTACAGGAAACCAGTTCAACTCTTTGTTGACAACAAATCTTCCATAAGTCTAGCCAAGAATCCAGTAGCACACGGTAGAAGCAAGCACTTTGAAACGAGGTTCCATTTCCCGAGGGACCAGGTGAACAAGGAAAGGATCAAGCTGGTTTATTGCTGCACAAAACTCCAAGTTGCTGATGTTCTAACAAAGTCGGTAAAGACTGATCGTTTTAGAAAGCTAAGGGAAATGCTAGGTGTTGTTTCCTTAGATAATTTGCATTAAGGGGAAGTGTTATTTTGTAATGCAAATATAGATGTAGAATTGTAATGCAAATGCAAATGTAAATATAGATAGCATTGAGTTAGTTAGCAGTTGGAGAACTAGTTGTTAGTCTGTTATGAAGTTAGTTATTGATGTGAGCAGTGTGGGACTTGAACTAGTATATATAGCTAATGTGTAATGTGTATCAAAGTGCTCTGATCAATAAAGGTTTTCTATTCAGTGATTTCCTTTCTCTCTAAGTTCTATACTCAAGTGTATATACGAGTTCCTTTTCATTGTGTTAGTTCCTTTTCTCCCCAATAGTAATCACATCTTTAAACTAATGCCTTTGCAAGATATCACTAGAAAATCCATTTAGCATATGGTGTGGAATGCTACAAACAACAAGGTGATCCAAGAATGTTAGCGGCATTGTTTTTGAAAGATTGTGTTTTCTTTTATCATTTCGTGATCTTTTTTCTTTTTCATTTACAACCCAATGAAGGAAAGACACCATGGACCCTGAGATGTGGAGCCGAAGATTCCTAAGATTCAGAACATTGGATCCACGAGTTGTACCAAATTAACGAGCTCAACCGAAATAGAACCGAGCAAGATTCTTCCCAACTTGAAAACAAGGAAAGCCTACGTCACGTCATACGAGAGAAGACGACGTGTCCACACGTTGCGCTAAATGACATGGATCCCATTTTTCAGGTTGGCCTAAAGGCTATAAGAGGACCCTTCTGGCTCTAGAAGAAGGCAGAATGACCATCCGTACGCAATACCCACATACACTAAAGTTATATTTGTGACATATTATTTTATAATTTAATTAGGTAAAAATGAAGTAAGTGGGCTTTTAAAGCCTGCTAACGGCCCTACTATTTACCGGCCCTCATTCAAAGCGGGCCCAGTTGTCCTCAAGCTAATGCATCAATCCTGATATTTATTTATTCTGATAATAACATCCATAAATGAATGAATCTCATTTCATGCTATCATGCTTGTCAGAGTCAAAGGAAGAAAAATATCTGACTAATATCTCAAATTCTCCTATGTTTCATTTCTACATCCAAATTATACACTCAACCCCTACACCCACCTATGGCTATAACTTCTGGAGAGAGAGAAAAATCAATTACGAACCTTACTTCCCTTCACCTTTTCATTTAATTTTTCTACTAGTAATAAAATTGATACAAATTCTTAAACAATCATTCATTCCCTTAGCGTCAGTGTCCAACACCAACAGCACCACAATATCTATCTCAACCGCTTCATTCTTGTTAACCTCAAATTTATCTCCCAATGGTCCCAGCTTTGTGCCTAACACCTCTATGTACTTCTTTCAGAACTACACAAGCACCAGGTCACTATATATGTGTGTGTGGGTTGTGTCATCTTATTTTATTCATGGTTTTATGCTAAGCTATATGTGTATTCCAACTGTAGAATGCTTCGGTATTGGTTCAGAAAGCCATACAAATCAAAAGCATATCAGAGTCAGCTGTGTGTTTCAAGGCCCTCCTCCCACTGCTAAATATCGATTTATCATTGCAGAGGTACATTTATGCTCATGACTCTAATATAAAAAAAGTGTCTTCCTTATTAAGCATTTAAGTTTAAAATAAGCATCCAAATGATTTGAGGTAGCTAGTTAATGTTAATATTACCCGAGTACTAAATTACTGATCAGATTCTATTCATGTAGGCTGCAAAAGGCAACCAAAACACAAAACCCAATAGTGTGATTTGTGCTGATTGCGATGGAAATGGTAATAGTAGATGCAAATTATTGCTTTTTAACATAATGGAAACGGACTTTGTGGTAATCGTGTTTCTGTTCGTGGAACACCTCCTAGATCAACTAACCAAATCAAGCCGAAAGAAGTCATGAGGCACTAGTTATATCAGAATTGGATGTTGTCACTTGTTCTTATTCAAACTCATTTGACATGGTATGATCAAGAATACAAAAACAATCCAATTTGAAACATTTAGTTTTGTTTTGTCATCAACAGGAGCTGTTCTCTGCTCTCAATGCAAAGGTAGCGGGGTGAACTCTGTTGATCTTTTCAATGGACAGTTTAAAGCTGGTGACTCGTGTTGGCTTTGCGGGTACCTAAACAAACCATTCTGTTCTATCACATTCTATTTTGGTTGCATTCTTAAATCTAAGTTTCTAATACAATGAAGCTAGCATTATTTTGGCATATGCTTGTAAAAAAACAATCCTTTTGTTTTCCTATTTGTCTTCCTATCATTTTTTTTTCCCAGGGGCAGGAAGGAGATGTTATGTGGGAATTGCAATGGAGCTGGCTTTGTTGGTGGCTTCTTGAGCACCTATGATCAGTAGGGATCCAATAACTACCTGAATGAATTCAGTACTTGTAGAGCCATACAAATATGCATATATATTTTGGGGCTTCAAATACTTTCACACTGTAAATTTTATACTCGTGGTAATTCTCAGTTCACTTGTATTTGCTTGAATCCCAATTCATCTATCAATTACATGCTTAATAGAATGACAGAATATTAGAGTAGGATCTAAACTAGAAACATGAGATGGAGAGTCGGCACCTATCATGTGTGATGTGCTGTTCCCAGTGTGATTTGGCTTCTTGATCTGGAGCAACCATATATGAAAACATAAGAAAATAGAGACTCAATATCCATCCCATGTTATACCCAGGAATCTGTTTGGCTGCTTTCTCTTG
The DNA here is from genome assembly GCA_030762895.1 of Sophora flavescens. Classification (NCBI taxonomy): domain Eukaryota; kingdom Viridiplantae; phylum Streptophyta; class Magnoliopsida; order Fabales; family Fabaceae; genus Sophora; species Sophora flavescens. The sequence continues at coordinate 31,569,101 of CM061067.1, read as the reverse complement.
AACAGTTTTTTTTTCCCTTTCAATCATCTTGCAAAGCCTAGTTGTGAAGAGGAGATAATGAGAAAATGCTCACAGTTGAGTTTCTACCCCTAATCTCTTTTCAATCTTCAATCTTTTGGGAATTCCACATCCCTTCTTTCAATCTTGCATAAATAGTAATGATTGAAAAAGCTTAAAAACAAATCCCACACAAGCTTTAACATGGTTGGACTCAATCTAGCAATTGATGGATCAGATTCAGAGATGCTATGCTATAATCCTTATAAATAGCAGTACTCATTTTTCCCCTGGCTGAAAGGAGCTTCTTAAATGTTTTCAAGGAAAAATACAAAGGAGTCATTGCATTAACTGTTGACTCTTTTTTGCATCTTCAAGGATGTTTACTAAAATGCAACCAAAATTGTTTGTGCTTTTTTCACTATGTTTCTTTCTTTCAAGTTTTAATCCAAAGATACATCATTAAAGACTATGCATTTGGCAATGATCCTACTAAAAATACTAGCTACTTAGTACTATTAATCAAGACAACAAGCATCAAGCATTAAAAGAGAGGCACAAGGGAATTATATACCATGTAATAAAGAAGGAGGAATTGTACACCTGCATTAAGGAAAGCTACAAGGCGAGGTTGCCTCATGAGAAATCTAAACATCCAAGTAAAGGGAAGAGAGAAAGGTACAAGAATGTGTGTACATATATAAACCAGTTGTCTGTGACACTCAGGTGAGTAACACAGACTCACACCAAGCCACGATCCTTTATACAACCTGAGAAGAATCAGAAGATTAAAAATCCAACCTCATTAAAGCACGAGGAAAGCACATAGAAATTACATCTTGATCAAGGAAATTCACTAATTATCATAAATATGATCATTTAGTCGATTTCCTAAAAGGGCAGCTCTAGTTGAAACAGACTCATATCAGATATCTCATAACCAGGAACAGCCTCAACTTTGTTAGTCCGCAGGTTAGCAACAAAAATGCCATCAACATAAGAACATAAATACACAATGTCCCCTTCATAGGAATGGAAACCTCCTACACGCTTAAAATGATTGGCACAAAACTTTGCAGGAAGATTTGTGGAGAGAATGGTCCTGTGCAGCAAATGCCATTGATCACCATCTTTCAGTTCCCAAACTCTCACATCATCAGGCCCCATATCAGCAATTCTCAGACTCCCACATGAGTGTCCAAGATATCCAAAGCTAATAATATTCATAGGGTTAGTGTGTTGAGGATAATTTATGACAGGCATAGCAAAGTTCTTGGCAAAAGGATCACACACAAAAATACTAGTACTACCCATGAAATATAACCTTCCTTCAAAGGGTATCCCAAGGAGGCCATGAGGTGCAAAAGCAAAACCGTGATGGCAGAACACAAAGGCTAGTCTCCATTCCCCTATCTCATAAAAGAAACACTCCGCTTTAAACTCATTTTTTGTTCTTGTAAAGGATTCAATAAGCACCACCCGGAACCTGCCATCAGGATTGGAAACAAAACCCACAGCATATAAATAACCGTCGCGCGTAGCAGGTGAAGGAGGTATGTGGGTGCATTCCTTGGTTAGAGGATCATAGATGTAGTAGCAACGACCAGTAGTGTATCTTTCAGTGCTACACAAAAGAAGACTATTAGAACAGCCACAAAGGTTCCCTTTTATGAGCATATCTGGAGAGGGTAGAAGAAGAAGGGAAGGAGGAGGTGTGTTGAGGAAAAAAGAGAGCATGAGGTGATGGGGTGATAGGAAAATGAACAAGGCCTTGAAGAGGGAGTGTTGGTGAGAGATGCAGAGGCCAAGGAAAGAAGGACTTGAGATCAAACCCAACCAACGCTTGGAGACACATTTGCATTGAGTAGCTGACCTGAAAGGAAGTCGACTCAATATTTCTGCTCACACATCATCTGACAAATGGTTGATATTAGCCATAGACATAGACAACACAGTACTCATTGAAAAGAGAGAGATGAAAGGGGAGAACAAGAACCACTTGCTTTCCTAGTTCTAGATCGTGTTTGGGGAAGTTGTAAAAAAAGATTATGCAGATGTATAATTGATTATTGTGATAATCGATTATTATCAGTATCTGTTTTTGTTTGGATATGTTTGCTGAAAAACGATTTTTAAGATAATTTATTTTGTTTGGATGAGATTAAAAGAATCACTTTTGTGTAGTAAATGACAAAAAAGGTATGTAATTATTTATTTAGATTAAATTTTTTTGATGTTTTTAAACGTTTTTTATATGTAATTTTTTTCTTGTTTATCATCAATTAATTTTATATTATAAAAATTTGAATAAATTTTGTAAAATTTTAATATTAATAAATATATATTATTATTAGAACATTTTATAAATCAGTAGTTGTTGGAACAGGCCGTTATAGCCATGAAATGTTTAATAATAAGTAGCACGCGTAGCTACATGCGTGATTGGGAAAGGGCATTCATGGTAGCACATGTTCAAAAGTGAATAATCGGAGAGTAAAATAATCATACAACCCATATAAAGAGATGGATGAAAAGAGCTTAAAAAAGCTTTTTATTTCCATTTTTTTCTTCAAAATTTCATCTAAATACCCAAACATATTAATTTCGTATGAAACAACTTTTTCCAATCAAAAATAGCTGAAATGCAAGTTCCCAAACAAGCTCTTAGTTGACTAAAGCTTAATTATTCATATATTAGTTTTTTTTTTCTCCAGTTTTTCAGGTTTCCTCCGCGTGCAACTGCAGATACTAATCGCTTGAGTCGGGTAGGACCACAAGGACGACAAAGTTCTCTCTCAAGAGTTTGAACCTTGCTGCATTCCCAGGGCCATGATTCGAACTCAAGACCTCTGGTTAAGTTGGAAGAGATATGTGTCATCTCATCCAAGCGCTCTTGATTCATGTATTAGTATATATGTTCAAGTTTGGTACTCCTTCTGGACTCCATTATAAGTAAAAAAGTATCTATATTTTGTGGACTCAAATATAAGCAAAAGTCAATCAATTCAACTCTATTTAATGTAAGTGTTTCAAAAGTCAAGACAATCAACCAATCCAACCAATTCTCTTTCTACTTTTCCAAGAGCATTGCACATTCTCAAGATAATTAAATGGTAGTTTAGTAATTGTAAATCATTTTTTTTACATAAATCAAGACAATTAAAATAAATTAACTAACTTTCTTAATAAATACGAAGTTAGTTAATTTTGCTTATAATTGAGTCCGGAGGGAGTACTTAAAATTGACTAAAAAAAGAGGTCCCATGCTGAGAAAAGCAATTCAAATTTCCAAACATTAGTTCAAGTGAGTGGTTACAATGCATAGTAAATTATTACTACCTCCGATCCACAATGTAAGAAACAAAACCCTAAAATACATAAATCAAGAAAACGTATTGAAATGAGCTTGTAGTTAATACTCATATAAATTTCCAAAAATATCTCTTCTAATTTTAATGAACCAATTCACTTGCATGAAAATTGATATATCTCGTAAATATAAATCATACTATAAATAGAGGTTATATTAGAAATCAACATTTAATATCTATGAAAATTTATGTATGTTTTTTATATTTAAAAAAAATGGAGGATTCACTTGTTCATTATATTATGGACCAAAGGTAATATGTCAGTGGAATTCAATGTTTCGACTCATGAGGAGTCTATATTCATCTTTGAAAAAACGAGACGAATATTTTCAACGATCTTAAAAATGTGAGAAATAATTAATATCTGCCATCTCATATTGATAAATGGAAAGCACGTTCCTTCACAATATTGAAGTAGGTTACAATGGTTGTAATCTTATTTAAGACTGTCAATACATTGTTGAGCTATTTCCGGGCAAGAGATATCGAATTATGTATATCCTCGTGTTCTCTACTATTCTCTTTATAACGTGTTCGTGTGTGTTCCACTAAAGATCTGTGAGCATGTGGCAATTGGCGTGTGCGATTTCCCCATAATCTCAATCCTTTTTTCCAGCAGTGCAACAGTTGCTTTTACACGTGATACTGAGTGCGGCATCATGAGTGTTTTTTTATCTGATTGAAGAGAAGATGGAAAGGGTGTGATACGAGACAATCTAAATTTGAAAAAAGGGTGCATACATGGAATTTTGGAGATGATGAAAGGACACAAGAGCAATGACACAAACCCACCACGTTATTAAAATATAAATAAAAAATGAAGTAACAGAAATGGACGGACTCAGAGAATGTAGCCGCATAAAAAGCCTTGGCTAGTTTACTAAAAAGCACGTCAACGCTCACAGCCAATACTGATGTGAATGGAACAAATATTTTCATATAAATTTAATCTCTTGTGTGGACATTGAAACAAAATGAAATTAGAGAACATATGTGGCACTGGCAGTAGCGAGCTAATTAGCCACTAACACCAAAAGCCAGAAGTGAAAAAAAAAAAAAGTAATAAAGTGTATAATTAAAATTGGAGAAAAAGAAAAAGGAGGAATGAGATGTAAATAAGATAGGGTCATGCTAATATTCTTTAAGGAATAAAGAAAAACAAATTTTTATTATAAAATTAAGCATTTTATTTTTTTAAATGTTAAATACACCAACTCCAATATAAGGTTTCTTTTCTTGACTCCTTAAAAAATATCTTTAAGAACACTTATCAGTATTTTTCAATAAGATATGCAAATCATGAACCGTTGAACGTGTAAGACCCAATTGCACTTTAGGATAGAAACATCATTTATAACACTAAACTGTGCTAGAAGAGTCACAAGACCTTTTTTTCCAGCTCTCATAGGCTTCCAGTCAGGATGTGGATGTGGTGCAACTCAAAATGAGATTAATTAAGCTGTCAAAAAAAAAAAGAGATTAATTAGGCTATCAAGGATAGAGAATCATGTTAAACAATTCCAAATGAGTCCTCACTGCATCCTGTCATAGGCTTTCTCTAAGTCAGTTTTGATGGTCATGTATCCTTTATTACTCCTCACCATACTCATCTCAAGTGAGTCATCTCCTTAGCTAAGAGAATTCCGTCCTGGAACAAAACTTGTCTGGTTTGTTGAAATTCTATTCTCCAGGTAGGGTTTCAACATGTTAATAATAATTTTAGTGACACTTTTATATATCATATTGCAAATAGATATGGTTCTGAACTGGTTGAGATATTTGGAGCTGTCACATTCTAACTCATGTTTTGATATGATTTTGTCAAGCAATGAAAATAAACCCCACCACCTCTATTTTGACAATATCCTAATGGGATTGTTAAAAGAATGCAGGCAAACCTCAGAGAAAAGGTCTGTGTAGAATTGTCTAGTTATTCTCCTTAGCTCATCTTGATCTTCAATCTATGATCCATCTTGAGATCGTAAAGCTATAACTTTATTCTTTTGTTCCTTCTTCAGGTGACCATTTCAGTGTGATGGAATTTGGTATTCCTTCCTATCACCCTCAACAACCCAAGTGGATCTAGAGTCTAGACTTTTTGTAACTAGTGTAATTCCTCTAGTTCCAAAATTTCTTCGCAGCAAGTATAAACTCGTTTCTAACATAATCGGCAGAGTTTTGTGTCCCTTTACTCCTTGCCAAACCAAACACCGTTTTATTCCTTCTAAATATGTCTCCAAACACTGTTTTATACCTTTATTCCATGCCTTCAATTTATGGGTGAAGATCTCAGTAAGATGTCTCGAACAACCATTGTTTAGCAACAAAGGCTCTGAATTCCTTGTGTTGTGTCCAGGCCACTTCAAATGGAGAATGGGCTTTGGGCTAGTATTTGTGCCCATGTCATGTTTCTCGCTTGAGTAGCCTTTTCTTGAGATTCCTTTTTCTCTCCTGAATCCTGATTCCATTGGTCCCGGTTCAGGTCCTGTTTTGTATAACTCTTTCCTTGTTTAAATATATTTTTTGATTCATCAAAAAGAAAAAAGACACGGTTATACTTTTGGTCCTTTATATTATTTATTTTGTTCAAATTGATCCCTTAAGTTTATTTTGTAACAAATATGTCGCATAAGTTAGATCTGGGTAACAACATTTTTCCTTTTCATTTCATTTCTTCAATTCCTCTCCTATGTGGCATTTTCGAACCTGAACATCCAAAAATATATATAATTAATAGATAAATTAAAAAATTAAAATATATTCATCTTCTCTACACTAAAAACCCCATATCCCAGACACATAGTTCAAAGGAAGGAACAAAACAATATCACCTTAGGGTGCGTTTGATTTGCAAAAATTCAGGGGACTCGACAGGACAAAAATTTTTATCCCCTGTTTGATCTGAAAATTGGTCAGGGGACAGGACAAAAAAGGGGGTGAAGGACAGGACAAAAACCCAAAATTTTGTCCCTTGCCAAACCATAGGAAAAAAAGTTGTCCCATGGACAGGCTAACAGAAGACAAAATTATCCTTTCATCTCTCTCCCCTCTCTTCTATCTCCCTCCCTCCCTCCCTATCTCTCTCCTCCCTATCTCTCTCCCCTCTCTCCTTGCTCTCTCTCCCCCTCTCCTCTCTATCTCTTTCTCTCTCCTATCTCTCTATACATAATTATACAAAATTATATATTGTATATTTATATATTAAATAATATATATTATAAAGGGTGTTCCGGTAAATTTAATATTATTTTGTTTGTGCTGTCCATTATCCATCAAACAATGTACAAGACAAAGAATTGTCCTGTAACTCAAGGATTTGTCCTGTGTTGTACTGTCTGTCCTGTGCTGATACTTTTTGCAAATCAAACGCACCCTTAGACTTTTGTTGAATAGCAGCTGTGCTTCAAGTAAAGTAAATCCAGACCCAACATTTTAGCCTTTATCAAATCCAGCGGAGATCGGTGTTTACAGAACCCGTAGCCCCTAGTGCCACCGCATATATCACCACCATGGATGCTACTGTTACGCAAATCTGAAGAAAACAACAGCAAAACTTACTATGATTGAAAACAAATATGATACTGAATATGCGTCTATTTTTTATTGATCTTGATTGAAGAGATTACAAGGATTTATATAGGCATAGCTTTGACCAAGAAAGGAAAAGTAAATACCTAAAGAAGAGCTAACTAACAAGATATCCTAATAACTAACAAGATACCCTAATTTATCAAATAATAACAGAATCTGTTTATCAGCAAAGTACTTAACAGAATCTGTTTATCAGTAAAACAGTAATTGAAAGGATAATACAGAAACTAATATATCTAATACCCCCCTCAAACTGGTAAGTGTATGTTTAACACGCCTAGTTTGCTGAGGAAAGTCTAGAAGGGCAGTGTATCCAAAGCTTTAGTAAGGATGTTAGCCAGTTGGTTGGAAGAAGTGATGGGCAGCAGGTGGAATAATTTTGCCTGTAACTTGTCGCGAACGAAGTGACAGTCCAGCACTATATGCTTCGTTCTCTCATGGAAGGAAGAGTTGGCTGCAATTTGCCTTGCAGACTGGCTATCACAGTATAGCAAGGAAGGAGATATAAAAGGAACCTGTAAGTCGTGGAGGAGATAAGTCAACCACTGAATTTCGCAGGTTGTTGTTGCTAGAGCACAATATTCAGCTTCAGAAGAAGATCGTGAAACCGTGGCCTGCTTTTTGGACTTCCAAGAAACAAGGGAGTTACCAAGGAAGATCCAGAATCCCGTGATAGATTTACGAGTGTAGGGACATGTGGCCTAGTCCGAATCACCGAAAGCCTTCAGTTGAAGAATGGAGTTATGTGGATAAAAATGTCCCTGGGCTGGTGATTGTTTGATATAACGCAGGACCCGAATGGCAGCTTCATGGTTAAGAGATGTAGGATGACTCATGAACTGGATGAGTTACTGCACAGAAAAAGATATATCAGGACGTGTCTGAGTTAAGTAAAGTAATTTTCCCACTAGCCTCCTATAGGATTTTGGGTTAGCAAGGGGTGTGCCCTCTGTTTCGGTCAGTCGAGTCCCCTTAGTCATAGGTGTAGGGGCTGGTTTAGAGGCTAAAAGTCCACACTCTGAAAGGATATCCAAAGCATATTTGCGTTGGCAAATATGAATGCCCTTGTGGGATCGAGCTATTTCAAAACCAAGGAAATATTTTAAGGTTCCTAGATCCTTGATCTTGAATGTTGTATGCAAAGCAGATTTGATAGAATGATTTTCTTCTAAGTTGTTCCCTGCAAGAATTAAGTCATCCACATAAACTAAAAGTATGGTAATAGAAGCATGTTGTTGTTTAATAAAGAGGGAATGGTCTGAAGGGGAAATGTTATATCCTTTTGATAAAAGAAAAGTAGAAGGCCTAGCAAACCACTGTTTGCTAGACTGTTTAAGAGCATATATTGATTTTAAAAGTTTACACACTTGATGTGGTTTAGGGGAATGCAAACCCGGAGGTAGTTTCATATAAACATCCTCATCAAATGTGCCATGAAGAAAAGCATTATGCACATCAAGTTGAAAAAGATTCCAATTATTGATAGATGCAATAGCTAGCTAAAAGTAATCTAATGGTGGTAATTTTTACTACGGGAGAAAAAAGTATCAAAATAGTCCAATCCCTCTATTTGATTATATCCTTTGGCAACAAGACGGGTCTTGTGCCTTTCAATGGAGCCATGAGCTCTATATTTAATACGATAGACCTATTTACAACCAATTGGAGTTGTATTGGGTGGGAGATCAATAATAAACCATGTGTTGTTATTGTGAAGAGCCTCTAATTCAACATCCATGGCCTTAATCCGTTGAGGGTGTTGAATGGCTTGTTTGTAAGTTTCAAGTTCTTGATTAACAGAGATAGATAAACAGAAATGTTTATGTGAATTAGATAGATTGGAGTATTGTAAAACAGAAGATAGGGGATAAGGAGTGTGTGAGCGTGAGGGTGTAGAAATGGTGTTGCAGTGAAAGTCCTTGAGATAGGAGGGTTGCTTCTTCAGTCTTGTGGACTTACTTGGTGAATGGTGTTCAGCAGGTTGATCAGGATCTGCGTCAGGTGCAAAACCAGGTGAATACTGTCCAACAAGGTGATCAAGAGCTGTTGCAGGTACATGACTGAAAGTGGAAGATTACAAAATTCCCTGTGAAGAAAGGGCAGAATCGGGTGGAGCAGAAAAATCAGCAGTGGAAGCATGCTTTGTGGTTGAAATAGGAAAGGAATTATTTGCACTTTGTATACGGGAGGAACATCAAATATGAAAAAAGGATCAGTATTAAGGGAATGTGAATCTAATGTAGAACATGAACTAGAAGAACAATTTGCATAAGGAAAAATATGTTCATAAAAGATAGCATGCCTAGATATGAAAATTTGTCTATTGTGCAAGTCATATAAAAGATACCCTTTAGTGCCAGGTTTAAAACCAAGAAAAATACATTTCCTAGCACGAGGGTCAAGCTTTGTTCTGTTTTGTAATAATGTAGAAGCAAAAGCTAAGCAACCAAAAACCTTAATATCAAGGAAGGTTGGGGGACAGTTGTGAAGCAACTCATAAAGGACTAGGTAATCTATTGATCAAATGGGTAGCATCAAAAACTTGTTGATCGTTTGGCAAATGCACCAAATCGCGATAAGTAATATTAGTGAGAGTAGAGTATCGTCCCATGAGGATTGTGATTAAGTAGCAACGTAAACTAAGTGATTGATATTTGAACCAATACAAATCATAGTACCAAAAGAGTAATTGAATTTTCTTTATCCAAAATGTTGTAACAAAAAGTGAATGAATTAGGTTTTCTTCTTTATCACACGAGCAAGTAAATGAAATAATGAACAATTAGAATGATATCAAAGTATTTAGGACGGATAGGAATCGGAGTCCCTCAATTTTTCACCTAATGCAACCTTGTTAAACCCTAGCTTCAATTCAATTCATTCAATTAACATTCAAGTCACTAGTTTAAGTTTATCCATAATTCCTTAGGTGATATCCTTTTGTTACCAATTAAGAACCCTAATTCCTTAGGTGATTCAAGAATTAGCACAAACATTAAGCATGAGACTCATAGAAATGTATCGCAATGAAGTTCTATTCCTAGAATCAACATCACAATAGTAATCTACTTCAGATCTAGCATGAACACAATTTTTCCAATTATACATTCACACTTGTAATCAATTTCATAGATGGCAAATCAAAGAAATGCATTAAGCATAGAAGAGATTACCTAATTGAACGAATTTGAATTGAAATCAAAGGTGAAATGAACTTACATCAAGATCCAAATGAATCCATCCTATCGTAACCTAAAAGATTTAGAAACTCATGGTAGAAAACTAAAAAATGGATGAAGATTGCGGTAGAGAAGCCATGGATTCTTCAATTCTTCTTTCCAAAATCTCTTGAACAACCATGAATCTCGAAAATGCTCTCAAATGTAACCGCTTCGCCTCAGAAATGATCCAAAAGTCCCTCAAAATAACTGCCAAACGAAATTTATAGTGTCAGGGACTGAAACTAGAGCTAGGCGGTGACATCAGGGCGCTGGGCACCAGGCTTGGACAGAAACTGATGCCTTCTGTCTTCTTTCTACCGCTGGGCGCTGATATACTGGCGCTGGGCACCAGAAATCACAGTTTCTATCCCAGCTGAGCACTGACTTTGGAACTGAGCGCTGGAAATCATGCTTTCTGTCCCAGCTGAGCGCTGGGACTGAATTTCATTTTTTCCTGCACATTTCAAACCAATTATTGTTAAGTGTGTTTTCCTTCAAACAATGAAATCTAATAGTCAAACTCTAGCAAGAAGAATTTGTGTATTTTTTTTTCTATCCATTTTCCTTTAGTTCCTAAGATACATTTTTACTTTTATTTTCTATATGAATCTACATATGTTGCATATTTATCACAACCCAAGAATCCTTTCTGGAGTTCCGTCACCACTGTTAGTTGGACGTCCTCTTCCTTGAGCCATGATTATGTTAAAAAAATCATTTGCTCTTATTAGTATGACATATAATACTACATAGACAAGTATATAAATACCATATGTCATACTAATATTAACCTCTCACATTAGATTCAGACACACTACCCAACTTCTAAGCATAGTCAAAATTCGACGTGGATTCAACTAGACACGGCCGGTAACAACATCCTAAACCACGCAGTCCTTAATTTTGATCTGACATAATCCCACAGTCTGTTTTAGAACCAAACTGCTCTGATACCAAAATGAGACACCCTGCTGTGCTCCGTTGTGTTATTAGATTAAATCCTTATTAATTAATTTCTTAATCACATGCTTATTGTGAAAATACGTTAAAAAAATTACAAACTTAACTTATAAAGTATACAACTTCATATAGAATAGCATATCACAATATAAGTATATTATGCATATTACGAAACACTTTTGAGGATATCCTATCAGTAGGATCCCTCACAGGCATATACTTAGACGAAAGTTAAACAGTGGAAAACATAATAAAAATATGCCTCACGAGACGCATTGGCCATAACTAACTAGACCCTAATCACCATGGGTCACAGCTCATCCTCCAGCCTCCGGTTCGTAGGGAGTTCCATCCAATTCCTCCTGGTTACGCTCATCCATAGGGTCTTCTCGTACGATTCCACAAGGAGATAAAATACAACATACAGAAATATACAGGGGATAAGAAATAGTTCTATCATCAAAAAGCGGAAAAGAGTCATAGTAAATATACAGTAATTGTCACAGACAAACAACACACATAACTAACAGATCATCCTCAAGTTAATATATCATCATCTACCTTCAATCTCATGCTAGTCAACGACACCATAGCTGCACACCTATTTCCTAAGGTGGAAGTGGTCTCGCGAGAACTCTTGATTTTTACATGTATTATATTACCAATACACGGTGTATTATATTACCAATACACGGAAGTGTTTTACGTGTATTATATTACCAATACACGGTGTATTATATTACCAATACACAGATGTCCTTATGTATTATATTACCAATACATTTTTGTCTTTGTGTATTATATTATCAATACACTTTTGTCCTTGTGTATTATATTACCAATACACGGTTGTGGACAACAATGTCTATACTTGAATCTCACCAACCTGTTTTAACAACATCCTAGTGCCTTAACCTCCCATTAGAACTTGACACATATTCTATGCCATAACACCTTTTTAACATACATCATCCAGGTTAGGAACTTTTAAATCATCATTATCCTCACACCCAAAAGCATAATAATAAAAACCAAGCAGATCATGCATAACACAATATCAATCAAAATATTCCCATATTACCAACAGAGCACAAAATCAATTCAATAAAGGTAATAAAATCAAATCAACCATCAACAATATAAAAATCAACCTAATGTCGATAGACCTACAATCCCCGAATTGCCATTGGTTTTTCAGAAAAGGTTTCTAATGTGATTTTGTTCTTGCCGGTTACTCGACTGCTAGTAGGGTTTAGGTCACCCTACACAATTATTATACAATCTACCACTTATCCATTCCGACGATAGGTTGGTTCTTTCTCCCACCTGGGTTATCACCGAACTCCTGAACTCAAAGCTCATCGCTGTTACACCACAAGGTACTAACTCCACCTTCAACCAATCAACATAATAACCAATAAATCAAACAAACTCGTCTACGTTCTCTTTAGGCTAGGTTTGCCCATTTATTTCAAATTAGAGTTAGGATTCTTTTCTCCACATAAGCCTTTGGATACTTATCACTTAGGTTCTAGGTAACTTTAGATAAATTGCTATAACTTGAAAATATGGAATAAAAATCATCCACCACTTAGGGTAGATTTCGGCCTTGTATTACAAAATAGGCTAGGGTTTTCAAAACGACACACTTTCTTAGATCAATGATATTAGAGTATTAAAGAGTATGAATCAATCATTACATTTCACAAATCAATCAAAAACCTTTCACCCCTTTAATGTTAGGGTTTCGGCCTCTTTAGTATAAGTAGGCTAGAAATCTTTAAACTTTCCAATCTCTTAGACTTAGCATCCAAATGCATTAAGGAGCTCAAGTCCATGATCATATTGGAAAATGAAAACAAAACATCATAGGTTCACAACGATCATAGGTTCGGCCATCATAGGAGAATAGGGTAGAAATCTTTAAACTTTCCAATCTCTTAGACTTAGCATCCAAATGTATTAAGGAGCTCAAGTCTATGATCGTATTGGAAAATGAAAACAAAAGATCCTAGGTTCACAACCATCATAGGTTCGGTCATCATGGGATAAATAGGTTAGAAATTTCCAAACTTTTCAAGACTTTAGATTTAAGATCAAGAGGTATCTAGAAGCTCAAATACATGATCATCTTTCAAAAAGTTGAAACAAAACTTCCTTGGCCACTAATACATAGTTTCGGCCATCCTTGGAAAAATAGGTTAGAGATGTTTGTTTGATACAATCTCTTAGAATATGAAATTAGAGATTAATAGAAGTCCATAGAAATTGGTTTCAACTCAAACGGAGTTTTCTACCATTTTCTAGAGATTTTAGAAGTTAAAAGAGCTTTAAGAACATTTTAAGAAGACATAAAGTGAACTCATAAAATAAGTGTAAAGCTTAAAATAGAAGAGTATGAGAGTGTTACCCTTGAAACTAGAAAGAAAAAGTATGAAGAACTTGAAGCTTGAAACTAAGTAAAAATGAAAACTTCAAGTGTTGGAAGTTTTGAAGTAAGAATGGAGAAGAAGAAGAAAAATGGAAGAGATGAAATGAAGTGGGTATTTATAGAAGAAGAGGTGAGAGTGGCGTGAAATAGAAGGAAGGAGCAAGTCTTGATGGCCAAGTTTTGACTTATGCCTTGTTTGGTTGAAGAAGAGAGAGAGAAATGGATTTTTAGCATATAATATGTTATAATTCAAAAAGTGTCATCATGGTCACTTTTTAAGATGTGACTTAGGTTATCCCCCTAGTAAGTCACCTCACTCTCACATGTCACCTCATCACTTTTGTGCCCCCTACTCTGCTCCATTGCGTATCCGGTTCAAGTTTCCGATCGTATTTCGCCCGAAATAAATATTATATTTTATTTCCGAACTCAAATTTTTGAAAATTTCCAATATCAAACAAAACATCATAAAAACACTAACCGTTTCGTTCACGGTTCAAAATTAGGTTTTCTGCTCAGTAAGCTTGTACTGGCAGTGAAAACGCAGACCGGCTTTCGTCTGAATTTTCAACCAAAAATTTAACCTTGACTTCATACGATAAAACAACATAATAAAGTGATTTTAGTTTATTTAAAATCACTCTCTGGATTTTATCAAAAATAAACACATATACACATGTATTTACTGCTACATAAGGACACAGAAATCGGGGCGTTACACACACAATCAAACATTAATTCCACTTGATCACAAGTTTCATGCTTTAGAACAATCAAACACTACAAAATTAGCTCCATTGAATGCACGAGACAATCCCTTGCAACCTCTCTATTTAGTGTTTCACTCATCCTCACTTGGGTGTGATTTACTCTCAATTCCAATCACAACGCACTCCCCAATCCTAATCTTGACGAGATACTAAAAGCATACATCACAAATGTTAATGCAACACATATCATGAGGTCTCTTATTTGGATGTTATGGGGCTAAGGTGAGGGTGGATAAAATCAAGGATATGGGCTAAACTACCTTGACTTCAAGGAATGTGGACTCTTGGAGCTTTTTCCCTTGCTTAGCTAGTTTACAAGCACACGATTTGTGTCATCCCCCCTCGTATTTTTACAACTCTTTTTTTTTCTTCTTGTTTCATTTTCTTTTCTTTCTCTTTTGCCTTTTTCTCACTTTGTATACTTTCTTTGTTTCTTTTCCTCTTTTTGGCTCTATTTTTTTTTCTTTTTCTTTTTCTTTCACACTTTGTTTTTTTCTTTTCAATTTTTTTCCATAGTAGGCATCTTTAGTGGCCTACTCACCACCCCAAACTTAATTTGCTTGCTTGTCCCTAAGCAAGAGAACAACCCCAAACTTAAATCCAAGCATTCCTCTAAGCCTAAGTAGTGGGACGAAATTGTTTTTCGATTTTTGGCTTGTAATGTGCTATCATGCCAAGAAAAATAGGTCAAGACTCAATTGGGCTCAACAATGGTAAATGATATGATAGCAATTATGGCCCTGAGCTTAAGCAAAGAAATGGTGCCTCAATCATACCTGCATATGCAAAAACATTGCAACAATGACAAGCATCAAGGAAAAAAAAAGTGAGAATATGCAAGTGATGGACAATCACACATAAAAGAAATCAAGTTCTCTAGATAATGTGCCAGAGCATTTAGGCTAAAAATCTCACAGTTTTAGGATTTGTGCAAGAGAAAAAACCATACATCCAATACTGCATCAATTATAGCGTGAAAAATTATCAAAAACAAGTTACAAGGATCAAAAGTCACAATGAATCATATGCTCAGCTAGTGTAAAATGCATGATGTCGGAAATTTCAGCCAAGCACAAGTTCTATTCTCACAAGAGACTTTACACAAAACTCCACTCAAAGCACCAGTGTGCTAATCAAAGAACTACATTTCACTCACGCACTCCACAGGCGGTAATAGAATTGAATTAAGGGATAAATGAGAAAGACTTAAGAGTACTTCCCCCTTTTCCTTGCATGATCTAGCCTGTGGAATCTGCACACACTGCAAAAACATCTGGATGACACTAGCAGGTCATCACTACAGTATATAAAGAACAGTTGCCAGCATGCCATGAGTTAACTTCTCAAAATCCACACATACTAAACAGTGAAATATAAGACTCTACACACCCATATAAGTTTTAGATCCACACAAACTTTGTGACAAGTTCAGAACCATAATGATAAAACAAACAAGTTCAAACAACAAAACAAAGTCCTAACTACTGTGGTGCCCCCTCTATGGAGCATCCTCGGCAGAATCTGATTTTTCTCCCTCCTCCTCAACTTGGGCCTCTTCCATCTCATCTGTAGCTGAATCATCAAAGTTAATCATTTCCATGATCTGCTGCTCAGTTAATGGTCCTACAGGTAGTCCTCCCATAGTCTCCAGGTCCACACCTTGATTCTCCGCCATTCGGCAGAGCATAGATTCCAGCCCTTGCTAGGATTGCAGAATGAGAGTGTTTAGGCGACACATGGTTTGGACATTGCGGTCCAACCGCCCTTGGAGTATAACAATGGGAATGGTCCCATAAAATCTATCCCCCAACAATCAAACAACTCTACTTTAAGAATACTTTGCAATGGCATTTCATTCTTTTTTGAAATGCCTCTGGTTCTTTGTCATTTGTCACATTGCTTGGCATATGTGTGAGCATCTTTGAAAAGTGTCGGCCAGTAAAAGCCACAATGCAACGCCTTCACTGATGTTCGGTCCCCATTATACTGCCCTCCATATGGGGAACCATGGCAATGCCAAATAATACTTTGGGCTTCATCTTGATTAATGCACCTGCGAAGGATACCATCCGAGCATCTCTTAAATAAAAACGGATCATCCCAAATGTAAAAATTTGCATCACAGAAGAACTTTTTCTGTTGCTGCCATGTTAGGCCTTCCGGAACAATATTTGCAGCCTTAAAGTTTGCCATATCCGCAATCCAAGGCCTCCCCTTGACCATGAGCAGTTTTTCATCCGGGAATTCCTCTCTAACTTCATTCTCTTGGACTGTTACAGCTTCATTTTCCAATCTGGACAAGTGGTCAGCAACCACATTTTCACTTCCTTTCTTATCCTTTATCTCCAGATCAAATTCCTGCATAAGGAGAATCCAACGGATTAATCTGAGCTTTGATTCCACTTTAGTCAAGAGATATTTAAGTACAAAATGATCACTAAAAACAATGACTTTAGAACCAATCAAATAGGACCTAAATTTCTCCAATGTAAAGACTATGGCAAGCAATTCTTTTTCAGTAGTTGTATAGTGAATCTGATTTTTATTCAAAACCTTGCTTGCATAGTATATTGCATGGAAAAACTTATCATTTCGTTGTCCCAAAACTGTACCCACTGCATAGTCACTCGCATCACACATTAATTCAAATGATAAGTCCCAATTTGGTGCAACAATGATAGGTGTAGTGACTAACTTATCTTTCAACATAGTAAAAGCATCCAAACATTCATCATTAAACTCAAAAGGGCTATCCTTATTCATTAAGACACACAAGGGTTTAACAATTTTAGAAAAATCTTTGATAAAGCGTCTATAAAACCCGGCATGTCCTAAGAAACTTCGGACTCCTTTGACATTTGTAGGTGGTGGCAGCTTCTCTATGACTTCTATCTTGGCTCTATCTACTTCAATTCCTTTAGCTGATATTTTGTGACCAAGGACAATTCCTTCATGTACCAAAAAATGACACTTTTCCCAATTCAATACTAAGTTGGTCTCTACACATCTTTTCAAGGCAGCAGCTAGGTTAGTGAGACATAAATCAAAAGTAGAGCCAAAAACAGAAAAATAATCCATAAAAGCCTCAATAGATTTCTCAATCATATCAGAAAAATGGATAGCATACACCTTTGGAATGTGGCTGGTGCATTGCATAAGCCGAATGGCATCCGACGATATGCAAAGATCCCAAAAGGACATGTAAAAGCTGTCTTCTCTTGATCTTCCGGATTAACCGCAATTTGGTTGTAACCGGAGTATCCATCTAAGAAACAATAGAATGCTTGGCCAGCTAATCTCTCTAACATTTGATCCATGAATGGCAATGGAAAATGATCCTTCCGAGTGGCTTGGTTAAGCTTGCGATAATCAATACAAATGTGCCAACCCATTACCGTTCTTGTGGAAATGAGCTCATTCTTTTCATTCTTGACAACCGTCATTCCACCTTTCTTAGGCACCACTTGGAACGGACTAACCCATGCACTATCCGATATTGGGTAGATCATGCCCGCTTCAAGAAGTTTCGGCACTTCTTTCCTCACAACCTCCTTCATAGTTGGATTCAATCGCCTTTAGGGATGCACAACCGACTTAAAATCACCTTCAAGCAGAATTTTATGCATCCAAAATGATGGACTAATGCCTTTCAAATCAGTTATGGACCATCTGATGGCTGTTTTATACTCTCTAAGTACCCTCACAAGCTTTTCTTCCTCCAATTTTGATAATACACTGCTCACAATAACAGGATTTTCAGCATTTTCACTAAGAAACACATATTTCAAATGTGAAAGCAGCGGTTTGAGCTCTAGTTTGGGCTTCTCTTGCACTTCATTTTTCTTAATCTCTTCCTTCTCGGTATGAACAACAATTTCCTTTTGTTGAGCTTCCAAACTGTGCAAACATTCTTCTATTTCTTTTTCCTCTTCTTCATCAAGATTTTCAATATAATGCACTATTATCTTCTCAAGAGGTGAAGAAGGGTGTTGCTGTCCTAAGACTTCTCTAGCCATTACATCAACTTTATCCATACGAAAACAATTCTCTTTATTACTTGGATGATGCATAGCCTTAAAAACATTAAAAGTGACTTCTTCATCTTGCACTCTAAGCCGAAGTTGACCTTGTTGGACATCGATTAAAGCACGGTCGGTTGCTAGAAAAGGTCTCCCCAATATGAGTGGTATCTCTACATCCTCTTCCATATCCAAAATAACAAAATCCACCGGGAAGATAAATTTATCCACTTTTACCAACATATCCTCCATAATGTCATATGGATATTTGATGGACCGGTTTGCTAATTGGAGTGACATTCTTGTAGGCTTCACCTCTCCCACTCCTAACTTCTTCAAGATAGACAATGGCATGAGATTAATGCTTGCACCCAAATCTCAAAGGGTCTTACCAATAGTCATACTCCCTATAGTACACGGAATTGTGAAACTACCGGGATCCTTGAGTTTTGGAGGTAACTTCCGCTGTAAAATAGCACTACATTCTTCCGTTAAAGCGACCGTCTCATCTTCTTTAAACTTCCTCTTCTTCATAAGCAACTCCTTCATGAATTTTGCATAAGTTGGCATTTGTTCCAATGCTTCGGCGAAGGGTATGTTGATTTGTAGCTTCTTGAAGATGTCAAGAAATCTTGAAAATTGTTCTTCCTTCTCCTTCTTCTTACTCACATGAGGATAAGGCAATTTCATATAAGGAGGGATTTCTTGCGGCTTATCTTTCTCTTTCTCTTTCAACAATTGACTCTTTGTTTTTCTCAAGTGGGATTCCTCATCAACTAACTTTGTCTTAGCTGAAATTTTGTTTTCTTCTTGATCAATAACCTCTTCTTCTTTAGTTTCTTCCATCTCATTCTTCTCATCTTCTACTTTTTGATCAACATTTTTCTGCTCAAAGGATGGTGTAACCACTTTACCACTTCTCAACATCACAGCCTTGCATTGCTCCTTTGGATTATTGATTGTATTTCCAGAAAAATTACCATTTGATTGATCCGCAATTTGCTTTGCTAGCTGCCCAATCTGGTTTTCCAGATTTTTGATGGATGCTTCGGTGTTTTTGAAATTGGATTGAGTTACTTGAACGAATTGGGATAGTGCTTCCTCATAAGATAGATTTTTCTCTTGAACTTGCTTTTGTGGTGGTGGATTGTTAGCTTGAGAAGCTTCTTGTCTCCAAGGAACATTAGGGTGCTTCCTCCAACCTTGATTATAAGAATTTGAATAAGAATTATGCCCTTGTCTTGATTAATTCCCCATGAAATTCACTTCCTCTTTAGAGCCAATAGTTGTTTCACAATTACCATTCTCATGCTCTCCTCCACAAAAATCACAGCTCATTGCTTGTTGTGCTTGCATTTGCCCACAACTCATAGCATTATGTTGCTTGGTGATTGCTTCCAATTGATTTGTGATGAGTTTGTTTTGAGCCAATAATGCCTTTTGAGAATCAAGCTCCAATATCCCTGGTCGATGTGCCTCCTCTATCATGATTCATGAGATAATCATTGGATGTCATGGCTTCAATCAACCTTAAAGCTTCTTTCGCTGTTTTTGAATTCATAGATCCTCCCGCTGATGCATCGAACATTAGCTTTGTCCGAGGTCTCAATCCATTACAGAAGATTTGCATTTGTTGAAGATCATCGAAGCCATGATTAGGACACTTTCTTAGGAGCTCCTTGAATCTTTCCCAAGCTTCATATAAAGTTTCACCATCACGTTGCATAAAGCTTGAAATATCTCCTATCATCTTCACAAACCTTGACGGTTGAAAATACCGTGCTAGGAACTTTTCTTCCAAGTCATCCCAAGTAGTGATGCTTCCTCTTGGTTGAGATTGGAGCCAACCTTCGGATCTATCTCGCAATGAGAAAGGAAATAAGTGCAGTCTTATTGCATCATCCGTAGCTCCATTAATCTTGAGAGTCTCACATATCTCTAGAAAATTTGAGACATGACTATTCAGATCTTCGGCTTCATTCCCTCCAAACTGATTTTGCTGTATAATATGGAGTAATGCCGGCTTGATCTCAAAATTATTCGCAGCCACTGGTGGTCTAACAATACTTGAGTGATTTCGGTTGACTGGACCATTAGAATATTCCCCCAATGTCCTCTTGCTTCCATGTACATGTTCAGCCATGATAACTTCTTGTTGAACTTGTGATGTAGAAGAAGAATTCACTTTTTCCTTGCTTCGCTTCTTCCTTTCTTTTGATTCTTTTCGATTATTCTTTGCAGTCTTTTCAATTTCGGGATCAAATAATAGCTCACCTGTAGATTTACCTCGCATACACTACATAATATCTCAAACAAGGTGAGAATATCCAATATATCAATTATCTAACAAAAACAGAAAAATCACAAAGAGAGAAAGAAAATGTTCAAATTAACAATGCTTAATCTTGTTGATATTAATCAACAATCCCGAACGACGCCAAAAACTTGTTGATCGTTTGGCAAGTGCACCAAATTGCGATAAGTAATATTAGTGAGAGTAGAGTATCGTCCCATGAGGATTGTGATTAAGTAGCAACGTAAACTAAGTGATTGATATTTGAACCAATACAAATCATAGTTCCAAAAGAGTAATTGAATTTTCTTTATCCAAAATGTTGTCACAAAAAGTGAATGCATTAGGTTTTCTTCATCACACAAGCAAGTAAATGAAAAAAATGAACAATTAGAATGATATCAAAGTATTTAGGACGGTTAGGAATCGAAACCCCTCAATTTTTCACCTAATGCAACCTTGTTAAACCCTAACTTCAATTCAATTCATTCAATTAACATTCAAGCCACTAGTTTAGGTTTATCCTTAATTCCTTAGGTGATATCCTTTTGTTACCAATTAAGAACCCTAATTTATTAGGTGATTCAAGAATTAACACAAACATTAAGCATGAGGCTCATAGAAATTTATTGCAATGAAGTTCTATTCCTAGAATCAACATTACAATAGTAATCTACTTCAAATCTAGCATGAACACCAATTTTCCAATTATGCATTCACACTTGTAATCAATTTCATAGATGGTCAATCAAAGAAATGCATTAAGCATAGAAGAGATTACCTAATTGAACGAATTTGAATTGAAATCAAAGGTGAAACGAACTTACATCAAGATCCAAATGAATTCATCCTATCCTAACCTAAAAGATTTAGAAACTCATGGTAGAAAACTGAAAAATGGATGAAGATTGGGGTAGAGAAGCCATGGATTCTTCAGTTCTTCTTTCCAAAAGCTCTTGAACAACCATTGATCTCGAAAATGCTCTCAAATATAACTGCTTCGCCTCAGAAATGGTCCAAAAGTCCCTCAAAATAACTGCCAAATGAAATTTATAGTGTCAGGGACTGAAACTAGTGCTGGGCGCTGACATCAGGGCACTGGGCGCTAGGCTTGGACTGAAACAAATGCCTTTTGTCTTCTTTCTAGCGCATGGCGCTGATATACTGGCGCTAGGCACCAGAAATCACAGCTTCTGTCCCAGCTGAGCGCTAGGAATTAGGTTGAGTGCTGGGACTGAATTTCCTCTTTTCCTGCATATTTCAAACCAATTTTTAAGTGTGTTTTCCTTCAAACGATGAAATCTAAGATTCAAACTCTAGCAAGAAGAATTTGTATATTTTTTCCTATCCATTTTCCTTTAGTTCCTAAGATTATATATACATTTTTACTTTTATTTTCTATATGAAACTGCATATGTTGCAGATTTATCACATGACAAAGGGCATAGGACCAAAAACATCTAGGAATATGGGATTAGAACAATAAAGCCCGAGTGACATTCAAGAGATGTCTATGTTTTCTTTCAACAATGGAATTCTGTTGAGGAGTCTCTATACAGGATGTTTGATGAATTATTCCATGTGAGGAATAAAAGGAAGGCATTTGGAATTCCATGCCATTATCAGTACGAATCATTTTTACTTGTTTAGCAAACTGTGTAGAGACCATAGTAATGAAAGTGGTGACACAAAGTCTTGCGTCAACTTTACTTTTCATAAGATATATCCAAGTATGCCTTGTATAGTCATCAACGATGGTTAGAAAATAAGAATGTCCTTGAAAAGAAGCAATATTAATAGGACCCCAAATATCCATATGCAAAAGATCAAAAGCATGCAATGAATGATTGGAACTAGAGGGGAATGGGAGTTTGGTTTGTTTAACCAAATGACAAGATTCACATATAAAGTGTTTATTGTATTCAATGTAAGGAAAATGAGTACATAAATTCTGTAAAATAGCAGAATATGGGTGGCCTAGCCTATAGTGCCACAAGTCTATGTTGGAAGCCAACTTATTGTTAGGTAAAACAGAAGAAACCAATTTGGTTTGAGTAGGGGCTGCATCTTTATTAAGCAAAGTTTGTGGTGTTCCTTTGAGGATGTAGAGGTTGTGAAGGATCTCAGCATGCCCAATCGTCTTCAGGCGGAGAGATCCTGAATATGGCAAATATTAGGTGAGAAAATCAATCTACAATTAAGAGATGATGTTAGTTTATGAATAGAAATTAAATTGTAATTGAAAATAGGAATGAAAAGAACATCAGTGAGACAGAAGGTTGAGGAAAAATGAACAGTTCTTGAAATATATGCAGAGATAACAGTTCCATTTGGAAGTTGGACAGAAATAGGAGAAATCTTGTGATATGAAGAAAAAGATGGTAAATGTGTGCAAATGTGATCACTTGCACCAGAGTCCAAAATCCAAATGGAATGTTGTGGGTTAGAGATACCTGATTTGGTTACACCCAAGACCATGTGTTGAGTAGGATCAGATGTGGGTGGCTTACTCACAGAGTTGACAGAGGTAGCATTGTCATTCTTGGATGATTGTAAAAGTATAACCAACAATTGATAATCTTCTTTGGAGATTGGCATAGACATATCATTGGAATGCTGCTGTGTGTGGTGAGTAACAGAATCACCCTTAGAATTTTGGTCCAGTAGTTGCGGCAAGAATTTGAGAAGCAGGATTCTGGTTCTTGGAGCGATAACCAGGAGGGAATCCGTGCTTAAAGTAACAATTCTCAACTGTATGGTTCGTGCGATTACAGTAAGTGCAAAGCATGGACCTGCCATTAGAAGAACGACCACGCCCTCTTCCCTGGGATTTCATGCCTCGGCTTTGTGAAGGTAAATTAGGAGAATTAACATTGAAAGCAGATGAATCAATAGGGTGAGGTACAGAGGATTGTCGTTCTTGCTGGACAACCAATGAAAAGGCTTCACTAATTGATGGTAATGGATTCATCATCAGGATTTATGTACGAATAGGTTGGTAAGAATCATTGAGACCCTTAAGAAAGTAGAGTAAATGTTCATTGTCCTTTTATTGTTGAACTGATTGTCAAAGAGAATAGGTACAAGCAACAACACAGGTACAAGTGGGTGTAGGGCGAAGGTGAATCAAGTTCATCCCAAAGAATTTTGATATCAGTAAAGAAAGTGGTTAGGGTTCTATCACCTTGGCGCATGGAATGTAATTCTTGAAGCAAATCCAACATGTGAAAAATGATTCCTCTTTGTGAATCTTTTGTGTAGATCGAGTCAGAGCTCCCTGGCATTATCAAATGAACTCGTGCTGAGAGAGATTTGGGATGTGAGGGTTCTGGTGATCCAAGAAACCACAAGGTTGTTACAACGTTCCCAGGAATCGAAAAGGGGATCGGAAGGATCTGGCGTTGAAATGCTACCATTGATGAACTTCAAATTTTTTTTGGAAGAAAGAGCACGCTGCATTGAGCGACTCCAATGGTAATAGTTGTCCCCATTGAGCGCTGGGGATACCAATACAGAGCCTGGTTTTCACCAGGGTGCAAATAATAGGGGTTATTTAGGTTGAGGGTAGGATCAGTGTTTTGGGAAGAACTGGATTTAGCGCCATTTTTGGAAGCAGAATCGTCATTGGTGGTTTTGACTGTGGATTCGAGATCGTCAGCCATGGTTGAAAAGAAGAAAGAAGGGATTGCAGAAGGTTTGGTGTTCAGATTAAACTTATACCATATTATGATTGAAAACAAATATGATACTGAATATACGTCTACTTTTTTATTGATCTTGATTGAAGAGATTACAAGGATTTATATAGGCATAGCTTTGCCTAAGAAAGGAAAAGTAGATACCTAAAGAAGAGCTAACTAACAAGATATCCTAATAACTAACAAGATATCCTAATTTATCAAATAATAACGGAATCTGTTTAACAGCAAAATACTTAATAGAATCTATTTATCAGTAAAACAGTAATTGAAAGGATAATACAGAAACTAATATATCTAATAAAACTAGTAGCTAATGAAGAAAATCTCACTCAAGAAGCATTTATAATATGAATAAAATTAAAGAAAATAACACATGTTGAATATCTTTGATAAGTGACGGTCTTGCTGGGTGGATCTTTCTGCAGTGTCGGTCATGGATGGCGGTGCTGCCTCAAGGCGTTCCTTGGTGTTGAACAGAAGCATATCGAGTCAAAGTTGAGGCAAACTGTCTGCACGGTGTTACGATCAGATTTTCGCCGATCTGAAACTCGAAAATGATTTTGTGCTCGATCTGGCGTGAGGTCGTGGCGGTGATTGACAAGGGCTACGGCGGTGGTCGATTTGTGTGGAGGATGGTTCTGTGATGGAGGTTGTGGCGGTGGTGGGTCACAACGAATCTGAACCATGTCTCGAAATGGCGGCGACTCTGATGCGGTCCGGTTGAGTGACGACTGGACATGCACGGAGAGACAACATTAAGGGTGTGTTTGGTTGAAAGGAGGGGATGGGATGGGATGGGAAATAACACTTTCATGTTTGATTCAGGAGGGAGGGGAGGGGAGAGATTTTAAAACCAATTTAATTTTACACCCTTATAATGATTTATTTAAAATAAATAAGTAAGGATGTTTTTGTCATTGTATGCAAAATATTTTAAAATCCCTCCCCTCCAAATCCCCCAATATTGGAGGGGAGCCAAAATTAAGTGAGGAGGGATTTTGCTCCCCTCCCCTCCACTCCACTTAAAAAAGTTGAACCAAACATACTAAATTTTAAAAAAATCCCTCCCCTCCCCTCCTCTCCTCTCCATTCCCCTCCAACTAAACATTACCTAAGGGGGATGGTGCCTTGCCCATAGCCATAGCCCAGATCCAGAAGATGAATTTTAATTTTTTAAATTTATAAATTTATTTATATTTATTAATTATATATTTTTTAAATTATTTTTTTTATTTGGATACTCAGTCATCAAGCCACCTAGGTTAGGAAATGCCATGTAAGAGGGGAATTGAAGGAATGGAGCAAAAATGACAAAATTGTTACTCGAACCTAACTTATGGAACTTATTTGTAAAATAAATATAAGGGACCAATTTGAACAAAACAAATAACTTAAGGGATTAAAAGTGCAATTTTGCCAAAAAAAAAAACGCCATTGTAGTAGATGGATTATTGCAAATGTGGGTATATAATATATAATATTAGGGGTATAATAACGATAAATCTATAAATAACTAGTGTAATATACCCGTACAATGCACAAGTAAATTTTCCATTAAATCATTTCTTGTTAATGTTAATAAAAAAAAGGATCATTATTTAAGATAGTAAGACAATGAAGATAGAAAATTGTATTTTGTAGGGGAGACACAATAAATGTCTGTTTATTATGGATTATAAAAAATGATTTTCATATTTTATAAAGAATAGGACCTTATTACAATGAATAAAAAACGAACGTTCTGCTAATGTAATCAATAGGAAATTTCGTTTTTACATTAAATAACATTAAAATTTATAAGACTCCAAACCTCAACAAATGCTACCGAGTTATGTCTAAAGTGCCGGTTCATACATGGGGAAGGCTTCTGCTAAACCAGGAATAGAAGTAGGGACAATTTTTTTTTCC
Source organism: Sophora flavescens (assembly GCA_030762895.1). Taxonomy (NCBI): domain Eukaryota; kingdom Viridiplantae; phylum Streptophyta; class Magnoliopsida; order Fabales; family Fabaceae; genus Sophora; species Sophora flavescens. Next base: position 31,542,839 of record CM061067.1, on the reverse strand, counting down.
TACTGAATTTTGACTTTGAAACATAATTTGTAGAAGTCATTGAACAAATAAATCACTCTGCTAAACACCCCAAAACTCATAACATCAGCATAAAGACAACAAATTCAATATCCAAGAAAAATTGATACATTGTCAAAAAATAATAATTCAATATCAGTGTGTTTGGAGCATTATTCTCCTAACAAAATAAAAGACAAAAAGGTTAACGACAAAAGATTCAGGTTAGAAAACATGTTAAAAAGAGAAATTGAAGTTCAAAAGATAAAGCAATTGACACACTTGGAAACAGGTATACAGTGACATGTCTTGCATTCCGAAAATAAAATTATGATATCATAAAAGAATAAAAACATTAAAGATTTAAATCACAATTCAACAAATTGACAAAATGAGGAAGCAACAACACTACCCATATGGAAAATGGTTAAGCCTAGTTTAAACATAAGTACAATTACAAACAATGTAAGTAAGATTTAAAATCAAAATAATAGTACAGGAAAAAAAAGGAAAAAAAGTAAAGAAAACATCTTTTAGTGATGCTAACTCAATCTACATAGAAATGTTTAGGTCGATTGAAACTATCTGCGACATGTTGCCGATACTCTAAGTTAAGCAAATGAAACACTGGGATAGCTTCCCTCAAATTGCTTAGTTGGTTGAACCTTGGTCTCCACTTTAAATTTGAAATAAGCAAAAAGGAGGTAAACAATTAGGTTGAAACCCACATGTGTCAAAGTGTTGACCCATCCTTATGTGCAAAAATTATGTCTTCTCATAACAAATAACACAGGATGAAGAATTTTTAAAAACCAATGTGAATTCACCTACTTGATTAGACAATGAAAGCAAGATTACACAATAAATAAATAAACAAACTCAGACATGTTAATTACATGATTAGCCATATGAACAAAACCACTATTAGAATTATTTATTTGCTTTGAAAAAATATATAAATCTATAAATATTCTAATTACATAGATTTATTAATTAGCTCAAACATGGATTCTAACATATATATCTATAAAGTTCCAGTCAAGAAAAAAAAAGTGATATATCTATAAAGTAGGTGTCATATTTTATTGATATGAGCTAAAGTTATGATAACAACTTTTATTGATAATAAATTAGGAATCTTTGTTTATCATAATTCATCTACAATAATTAATTTTAGTTACTTTAAATAAATTTATTACATTGGAAATTATTGATAATCTTCAATACCAATGTAAGTAGGAGAAGAAATATTTGATAATTTATAATTTTTCTTGGATTTAATTGATATGCACTGACAGTGTAAAGATTTTACACTGTCAACCAATCAGAATTTGATAAATCATTTAAAATCTTTGACTCTCATCCCAAGCACATTAAAAGTCATTTATACCATGAATTTTGATTGGTTGACAATGTCAAAATTTTTACACTGACAGTGCATAACAATTAAAGTCATTTTTTTTTATTAAAAAATAATTTTATATAAATATACACTTTTCCTAAAAGTGTAAGGTTTTGTCAATTGTCAAAAGAATTTAGATTTTATAGTTATTCTGAAGATTACGTGTGTCAAAAAGTTTCCACCCACAGTTTTTCCTTTTTAATATTTATTTATTTATATAGATATAGATGGAAAGAGGAAAAGCTAAGAGTCCAAGAGAGAGATAAAAAAAAGTTTAGTCAAACACATTGATGATCATCAAATGTATAATCCTAATAAATACAAGCCTTGCATATGAAGCAAACAAAAAAGAAAAGAAGCAAATTACGATTCCTTAAAAAGTAAAACCAAAGAAAATATTTAAATAACCAATAAACAAAAAATTTAAAAATAAAACTTTCCAAAAAAAAAAGTCATAATGCCATGCCAATTTACTACTCAGCCTTTATATTAGTATATAGATGTAGATATAGATTTAGGTCAACCACAATACTGTCTTTGCTCGGGCTTTTACTTTGTAGCATGCCTGCAACTGCAGGTTGGGCATTACATTTCTGAAAGTAAAGTGACTCAAATTAATGACTCGCACAATTAGTATATAAGTATATAGATATAGATATAGATTTAGGTCAACCACAATCCTATCTTTGTTCGGGCTTTTACTTTGTAGCATGCCTGCAACTGCAGGTTGGGCATTACATTTCTGAAAGTAAAGTGACTCAAATGACTCGCACAATGTTTACAAAAACATGGCCGAATCATGCCCATTATTCGGGAATTTGGATTCAATGCAGGAAACAAATACTTTGATGCTATTCTTATTTATCATAAGGAGATCAAGATGAAATATGGCCCAAAAAAACCGTGTTCTTCGCTCCTCAAATTGCAATCTTGATAACTCAGCCAGCAATAAAGATAGTAATACAGAGATAAGCAATTCTATGCTAACAGTAATTGACTAAACCCAGCATTGTTTGGAGGAAATTTATTTTCTTTACTTGTTTTCAAAATGTCAAATTAACCTCTCACTCAGAACATATCAAATGTATGACACATACCTAAATCTGTTCACCAAAGAAAGCCTTGATATATTTTCACAAATTGATACACATTCATATAAACCATATTGGAATTACATTTTACTATTTTGTCTAGGGGTGTTCGCGGATTGGATTGGATCGGTTTCAGCTAAAAAGTCATCTGATCCAATGATGAAAACATCGTACGATTTGGATTGGATCGGTTTGCTTCCTTAAAAAAATCCAATCTGATCCAATAAAATAAAATGCGGTTTGGATTGGATTGGATAATTCGGTTTTTTCCATACTTATTTTTTTTTCTAATGTCAAGTGTCATTTCTACTTATTTAATAGTGGATAAAAGATAATCTTTGTTTTAATTTGGGAGTTTGAGAAGAAAAAAATTATTGATAATTTTTAACACGTTCTTTTATATTAATTCTCTATATCTACTCCTACTTATCTTATTTTTTTCCCCTTGAATCGGCTACAAATAAATTGTAGCTAATTATTTTTCAAATTTACTTAATTGTTTTCGTATTTTTCATGATTATTCAATCAAATATATATATGCTATGCATCAAAACTTTTAGTGAAATATAACTTTAAGACATTAATATTTATTCTAAATAGTCCTATATATGTCATTCCAACAAAAATATTAAAGAGAATGAGGGACATAAAAGTATGAAGAATAATGTTTAAGTATGAGTAATACTATAATTTCAAAAATAATAGTATATGTATATAATGGATCGGTTTGGATTGGATTGAATTGTATTTCACTATAGGATCCCAAATCCGATCCAATCCAATAAAAATTTACGGGTTTTTTTTTGTTTTCGGTTTTTTCGGTTTTTGGGTTCGGTTTTTACGATTTGAATCGGTTGATGAACACCCCTAATTATGTCTACTAAATAATGAATGCCGACCTTTCTCGGCTATCCAGTTGCTTTATTTTTAAGGAGAACAATTTTCCTTTAGGTTTCACACAAAGTGAAGTGTCACTAAAGGTCTGGAGTGCTTTTTTTGGTGTTCAAATGTCTCTTGCCAGTTGCTTTATTTTTAAGGAGAACAATTTTCCAGAATAACCTTCTTTCCTTCCTAACAACCTAGAAGTAATCTCGGTTCATCTTGTAATGAAATAGATATAATCACACACAAACATCTGAAGTATGAAAAAGTATATGTCACACCCTAAATATCAAGGTTCATATTGCAAGAGTGCATTTTGGTGCACGCAGCAGAAAGGAAGACTGAAAAGGAGCGTGAAAACCATGAAAACTGTGATTTGGGTAGTTGTGCAAAAAATCCAGTTTTAGATGAAGTCAGAAGCAAGACACTAAAACAATATGAATATGAATGCTTTATGTGGAGCACCTTACTTTAAATGAATATGATATGAGATCAAAACATACATTTCAAAGTTCAAACATAAAATTTAGCTCAGATTGTGCATATAGAGCGTGGACCATAACACTTCAACATATATAGAGAACACACATTAAATAATATATGTACAGTACATGCCTCATGTGAAACAGTCTCATTATTGAATCCTATCAAGCCTTGTGTTGAAAGTAAGCAAATAAAAACCCATAAAAGTGGTGGGGTTAACTAGGGGTGGGAATAGGCCAGGTCGCCCGACAGGGGTCTATGACCTGGCCTATTTAAGGTCTGGTCTGACCTATTTAGTAAAAAGATTAGGCCTAGGCTTTCCAAAAAGCCTTTTTAATTATATAGGCCATACTCAGGCCTATAAAAAAGCCTTTTAAACTCGATAGGTCGGCCAACTTATATATATATATATATATATTATATTTTTATATATTATATATTATTAGTATATTATTTTAATAGAATAATATGAATTTTTGCTATTTTTCTACTTATTTATTATTTATTTATTATTTATAGATTATAGATTATATAGATGATACATTTTGTTATTTATTTATAGAATATTGGTTTACTTCACATGTATATTTTGAGATATGTGGGACTAACTCACAGAATAAGTTCTTGCAGCTTTTGTTTTATCTTTTTTTGGTTATCTCAAAATCAACAAATTCACTATCCCAAAAGTCATACATTATTTATTGTAATAAAATATAAGTAAAAGGATGAAGCCAAGAGAAGAAAACAAGATCAAATATAGCTTCTGAGAATACCCTATATGCATTCTACACTGTAGGAGACTGTGAAGTGTGAACTACATTAGACCTAAAGCTATGACATGCGATCCAGCAGTGCAGTAAATATTGTTAGATCAACTTCAATAAGTAATCTGAACCATTAGATGTAATGCATCCAATCTCACATAATGGGTTAAAAAACCTACTCAAGCCAACATATGATTTGTATGAACACTATATTGCAAAGCCGCTCCTTGTTCCATCCAGAAAACGATCAGTATGTCACCCTTTCTTCTGTAATTCTTCTAAAAACAAAGGGAAGACATCATTCATTTTCTCATAGGCCTGGCGCAAGATACTGGCACTGAGCTCGTGAGAAGACTTGTCGATTTGTAGCCACCCTCTCAATGCATCTTCACCGACAACATCTTGTTCCAATACCATATCAATGCTTTTATCTCCATGACTTAAAAGAAACACACAATCCGATTGGGAGGAGGTTCTCTATGGAATGTCGATTTGAAGGATACGATGGTGGCTTCAGAGGTGGATTTGGCCTTATTAGATAATAGTAGTTAGTCCCACATTGCTAAAAGTATATATCTGAAGTAGACCATCATTCTATAAATAGAAAGCAAATAGAAGTTACAATCATTGGTTAAGTGACTAAGAAGGCTCATTGGGTGCCTTATGTTGCTTTCTGGAAGTCCTTATTATTAGTCTAAATATAGAACTTGATCAATGATCAATTTATTGGCCTATTAGTCTAAATATAGAACTTGATCAATGATCAATTTATTGGCCTATTAGTATTGTTAGAGATTTAGAGATAAGCCAAATGTCCTATTTGAAGCCCTTAATATGAAATAGGCTTTTAAAAAGGTCAACAGGCCAGGTCAGGCTTTTAAAAAGGCAGGCTAGGCTTCAAAAAAAGCCTTTAACATACAACAGGCCAGGCAAAAGGAGATAATATAATAAATTAATTCACAATATATTAAAATTACAGGCACTACTATTGCACCTCGTAATTTAAATACATTTTATGATAAAACTTGCAACATAAAAGTATAACTTGCCGGCTTTTTGAATTACCATGGTTGATAGCAGAAAAAATAGACTTAGTTTTCAAGATCAGATCTAGACTCTGAGGTCAGAATCTATATTTTCCAGAATGATCTACAAAACTACGAAGATAATTTCTCATCACCTTCCTAAACAGGTTAGAGCCTAAACCCATTTAGAGTTGTTCTTACAATCACAAGTTAGTCAACAGCATGCAGGATTTCTATTGAGAAATGTAGAAAATTATACCTCAGAGAACTTTCAACCTCAATAGACAACTATCAAATCTATTGGAGCAAGAAAAAAAAAACTCCCATACTGCCTATGAATTTGCTCCTGAAATTCATCCAAATGAACCTTCATCATGTACCTCATCAAAGTATATGGCCAAGAGATTAACCCAACAAAACATGGCATGGAACCATTTAAACCATTTCTTCCTGACATCTTTCTGAAGGCTACTAAATTGATTTTGAGGAAATGGCACCTATGCCCCTATACTGCCAATCTAGCGAAAATGAGAAAGGCAAATCAATTAGTATGCAATTTCATCAATTACAATGACCAAACAAAAGGAAGTATCGAAAGCATCATAGGGACCAAAGAATTAAATTAACTAAACAGTATCACCACAAATTAAAACATAATTTATATTTTTTGCTTAATAGACCACACAACGGTGAATGAGTGGAGGTAAAACCGTAAAAGACAACATAGAATTATGATTGAATGCATTAGAGAGAAAATATCGGTAACACCTATCGAGGAAAAGATAGTAAAATCTTGCCTTAGGTGGTTTGGTCATATGCATGGAACTTGGAAGCCCATGCTTTAGGATTCATTGCTCCCTGTAAATTAGTTCTATTGCAAGGCTCTTTCAATTAGCTAAAAGTTTACCTTATTCGCTGGTGTTTCAGCAAGCTCCCTAATATGGCATTCTGGGTAACCCTTCTCCAAGCATGCTGAACACAAATAAGCAGAGCAGGAAAAAAGTAGAGTAGTCTCAGAACCACAAATATAGTGGCCAGAGCCTCCTGCCGCAGTAAATTTTCTGGAGATTTAGCCAGTGAAAATGGGCAAGTTTCTGGATAAGTGTTACTATGCTTCTCATGAACTGACAGACGCCCAATTTTATCAAGGGTTAGTTGATTGAGTGAAGCAATACTAATCCCTACATTGACAAAGAATTTATTATCAAAATACTATAAAACAGACAGATGCCCAATGTTCTCATGAGATAGTTGATCTGGTGAAGCAATACTAATCCCAACATTAACCATTATTATATAAATCAAAAAAATAAATAATATTTTTACATCAGTATAGATGGCGTGTTGCATCTATATGTGACATGAAAAAGATATGCAGCACCAATCTAAAGTGCATGAATCTAAGACCAATCTAAAGTGCATCCTTTATTTTCATCAAACTATATATTTCAATACAAAACAACTAAGGAACAACTATGGACAATCGAGCTACAACCCTTTGTTGCTAGTGAGATTGTTTCACCCTAGCCGCCATATGACTTCCAAGCCTGTTCCACCGCCATCTCCGGTGCGGTTCTGATCGTCCTGTGGAGTCCCCTACTGCGGATCTCTTCGTCCTCGCGGCCGCGCACGGATCTTCTACTGCGGATCTCTTCCTTTTCGCGGTCACGCATGGATCTTGCCTGTTTTGCGACGGTGGTTAACTCGTTTCATGCCCCAACCGCTTATGCGATGGTGGTTACTGTTCTACGATGGTGGTTGTGTGGCGCTTAGAGTTCTTTCTCGCTCTCCACTTCGCACGACCCTCAACTTTGCAGATCCAGCTTCCCGCGCGAGTACCGCCGCCACCTCTATGATGCGGTTCTGGCTGGTACTGGTTGGTTCCCCGACTGACGTCTCTCCGCGGTGCTGGCCATTCTTTGATCTGGTCCTGGTCGACGCATCTAGATCTGTTCTCGTCAAATCTGTTCTTTGATCTGTACTAGCTCAAGTCGATAAGAGCATCTCGGTTTCTCTTGATTTGGATTTTATGGCTTGTCCTTCGGCGTTTCTCGATCCGAAATCTCCTTCGAAAGCTTTACCTTTTCCACAGCAAAAATCTTTTGCTCAGGCTTTGAATGGTGACATCCCAATTAATAATCAGCTTCCTCGACCGTGCGTTAATGGAGACTCTGCCTTTATCAAAATATCTGAGGATGAATATCAAAGGGGTGACCGCTTGTTGTTGTTGAAGGGTGATATCCCTGTAAAGATCTCCGACCTACGTGACGAACTCTCATAAGTATGGAAGCCTTTGGGTCAATGGACGATGATTCCGTTAGGAAAGGGATTCTATGAATTCAGCTTTGCTTCTTAAAAGGATTTGCGTAATGTCTTGGTTGTTGGGGCTTGGAACCTTCAACCAGGGCTATTGCGCCTTTTTCAATGGTCTCCTGATTTTGTTCCTACTAAGCAGAAACAATATCATGCTCAATAGTGGGTTAGAATTCATGACTTGCCACAGGAATATTGGTGCTCAAAATTGTTATCTGAAATTGCAGGCGGTTTAGGTACTCCAATAAGTTTGGATGAAGCTACCCGTACTCGGGCATATGGTCACTATGATCGAGTTTTAGTGGATGTTGATTTAACAGGGAAGTTGTTCAAGAAGATTGTGGTAGAACGTGAAGGTTTTACATTTCCTGTCGGTATCGAATATGAAAAGCTTCCTTCTTTTTGTTCTCATTGTAAATCAATTGGGTATTTGACTTCGACTTGTAAATTTGACAAGGAGAAACTGGTGCATAAGGATCCGCCTTTGGTGCAGAAGACTAAGCAAACTTATGTCCCTAAGGTTCCAGAGCAAAAATCAATTGAAGTAAATGGGCAGATTGATACATCACCGGGCGAAAACTTGAGTGATACTCACCTTCTGTTGCAACTAATGCTGTCAATGGTTCTACAGAGAAGATCTCAACTTCTATTACAACTAATGTTGACTCTACAGTCAAGATACTCCGGTGCCTGAGCATACTCCAGTGTCCATGAATTCCAAGACTACCTGTGATTTAACAGTTAGTGGTAAGAATCTTGAGATTGTTGAGATTAATTCAAATCAAGTTTATGTTCAAGATCTTAATTAGCACTTTTCCAACTGTTGTTCAGAATGATTTTAATGTTTTATCTGCTTGGTTGAAAAAGCAAAACGTAATAGATAGTTTCACGGTGGTTACGTCCAAATCTCAGAAGAAGTATAACCTGAGACTGAGAATAAAAAAACTAATCTTAGGTATGCTTGATTCTCGTTTATTTCGCATGAGTTTTAGTTTTTGTCCTCATATTCTTGTTTTCTTTTTTATTTTATTAATAAATTTATGGTGACTTATCACCTTGTATAAAAAAAATTTATGGTGACTTATCACCTTGTATAAAAAAAATTGACAAAAGAAGCAATGACAAAAGCTCTATTACACTTAAACAATGAGTAGCAAATATGAAACTTGTACAGGAGCTGACCTAAGAGAAGTAGAAATATTACTTACAATGCAATAATGATGCAAGAAACACCAAGCAACGATGCTGAGTTCTATACCTGGCACAGAATGGAACTTTACAGAAGTTACTGGAACTCCAGGATTCCATACATCCCACCAAAGCATGGAACCATCCTCATACCTAGAACACTCAGAACTTACGATACATGACATAATGAGAAGCTAGTCATGCCGAATGAAATTAACTTTACAGTTCATAGAAATCAGAAGTTGAAGTATGATCGGTAAATTTCCAGAGACCTAAAGCCAAACAAACCTGATTTTAATGATGATAACAATTAGAAATCATTGCTTTGGTCATTACATTATAAAATTATAACCTACATCAACAACGAAAGATCAGTTGGGAGGATAGAGAAGACAGAAGATCAAGACTATACCCAGCCAAGACATTTAGAAATCCTTGAGATTCAGATGGTAGAAACAATTGAAGTGTCATGCACGTCCCTGACAAGAAATGATTGCTTTACTTTCACGGAGAAAAAAATATGACCAAAGAATGGGAAATTTAGTAAAGGCTTAACTATTAATTATAAGCAACAAAATGTAAAAAAAAAAGAGAAAAAGATGTCAAAGTACATTAAAATGAAAAAATTAGAACATCAGTAAAAGTTAAGGTGCTTGTCTGTCACTTTATCTAGTAACAATGCAAGGTGTAATGGAGAGCCAAATTAAATGATATTATATAAGTACATGATAGCAGTAGCACTGTAACCTGAGAAATGAGGGTGCACAAATTGATGGTAGAATGTTGAATCTCAAAGATCATTTAGACCAGAAACAAAACTTTGTCTTAATTTGTTGCAAACACTCAAAGAGTTCCTGGGGTATTTGAGGGGAATTGTACAAATCTTTTTTTTTTTATGAAAGTAGTGTGCAAAAGCATCAGAATGAATTTTGTCATCCCAACTAGGTTGGCACCACAAAACCATCCATCTAAGCCGCACACTACACTTTTATTAATGAATAAAAGAAGAATACAAAAATGGAAAACATGGTGGGACATGCTGCCCAAACCCATGCAAAGAAAAGAAATCAAGAAAAACAAATCTTTCATTTGACTTGAGATCCCAAATTTCAACTTTCAATGAAGACAGAGTTGATGAACATTAGGGTCCATAACTTGGCCATGACAAGAAAGAAGTATATATTTACAAAGATATAGATGATATATATATACATTTAGAAAGATATACCAACCTTAGAAGAATTCTCCCCTGATAAAGTCACATACTATTGCCATTCATGACGCATATTTTCTGTCAATACATTAATACAGTGAGGCTTCATCTATCTTACTTCTAAAATATAAAGATCTTAATTACAGTAATATAGAGTAAAAGTATTTGAAGAACAATAAAGATACTATAACATGACAAATTTGGTCCATCATGCCAATACCTCCAAAGTACAATAGCATTTGCAGCCTTTTAGAATAAGTTAAAAGAGTCAGAAAGGACTTTATTCAAAATGAAATTTAATAACAAATCCAAAACAAATTTAAAATTTCCATTAGTACTTTAGACCCACTAAAATTGTAATAAGGTGTGAAAATTATGTACAATGTCTACCCATGTTCTTTGATTTATAAAAGAAAATAATAGTTGTAGAAGTAATAATAAACATGTTTAGATTCCTACTTGCAAGCTCAAATGCAATAACTGTGTCCAATTTTATGAAGTAATTCCATTGGCAACAAATTTCCTAAAATTAGCCCAGAATATGCATGCTGGTGCTTAGAAAGCATATAGAGTTGCAAAAGATTAAAAAAAAAAACTAAATTAGATCATAAGATACGACAAAACCATATTCCTTATTTTTTAGAAAGCATCGAAATCATCACAATTCAATGATACTTCACTATTCTAATATTGTAAAAGAAAAATAGGAATTCCTAATAACGGGATCCAGAATGTCAAAACTGACATGGAAAGTATCAAAAGACTTTAAAAATCGCCCATTTTGGACCAATACTCAAAAAATACCTACATGACCATACCTGTGTTTATTAGTACCTGCCCTACTAAGATTAACTTATTGAATAGCCTACCTCTACCACTTCTGTGAACCACCAAGCACCACACAATTCCTATTTGACGAAAGTGATCCACTAAGCTCAGATCATGCATCGACATAAACATATACAAAGCATTCAACTTCCGGATGCAACCCATAGCTGATAATCTGTGTTATGAAAACAAAAGCAGGTTGAGTGCAAACCAAAACCTTTTAAAAGAATTTGTATAGAAAAAACTCTTCTTCAGGAAACAACTTGTGAATAAATAGAATTGTTAAACTAATATAGATAACTAGCTATTTTGCATTGAACAACTTGAAAAAAATATTAGAGATGAATGCATGAAAACCTTATATCAATTTACATCAAATATTACAGCAACGCACTAAATATTAGATTAACATCAAACTTGTAACACAATGAGATTTGTCAATAGAAAAGGAAGATTCCGGTTCTGATATTTGTCAATAAAAAGGGAAATTTATATTCTTAAGCAGACCATCAAAGTACAAATAAATCAAACGAACAAACAGTAAGAATATAAAATGTTGCTCGATAGAATATGTTGTTGGCTATAAGAGCAAGGCTTATCAAAGTGGAAGAACTATCTTATAAAATTACTATGCAATCAAACTATGACAATAGAGAAAGCGTACAACATAACATTGTTTAACAAAAACTACCAAAATTATCAACATTCCAATAGCGTAAATAAATAGTATAGGAACAACACCCACAAAAAAAAATCGCATTTCTACCTGAAAAATGTGAATATATCTTTATCTTTATTATTAAAAGGAAGGTGGTGATCGGGGTAAAATTATAAAACCACTTGAAATAACTATTGGTTTTAGCATCTTCCCACCAAAAATATGGGTAAAAAAGAGAATTCACATTGCTGTTTTCTTTTGGCCGAATTTATTTATTTTAATCCAGTCATGAATACCGAAGTTTTACCTATTAATTTATTCTCTTTAAATTCTTATCTTTAATGTATTGGTTAAGTTACCGGACTTTCTATTTTCCTATACTCCTCTTTCTGCCTCTTTTTGAATCATCATGGGCATGGCTGAACAAATTGGTGTTCATTGTTCAATGGAGGAGTGATAAGCATCTATTCATTTCATTGTCTATCTATTACACAAGATGTGAAACATGGCTCAAACGAATCTTTTCTTTCTTTTTTTCAAATGTTTGGAAGACACAAGGGTTAGTATAAAAACCCAAGAATTATTGTATGTGGAAGCAGCAAATTCTTTGATCCCAAACCTAAAAGCTCAGCTAGGAGACTCTATGTTGACTATATTTGATTATAGTATGTTTACATTATTTTCTATACATGAATATTTTAATTGTTAAATTCCGAACCAATCAAACTCTGATTCTATTTACTTATGACGTGACCAATGTGATGGAAAATTTATTATAATTAAAATGTGTACTTATTAATTTATGTATTGGAATATGTAAGTGTATTATTTCTCTTTCTTTCCGGGTTACTTCCCAAGAGTATAATTAATGACAAGTATAATTTCAATATTTCTTATTCCAATAATTTTTTAATTTTAATTTTGAATTCTTTCAAAACATAGTTAATTATCTTTCACCCCACCCCATGACTCTTCCTTTTCATTCTTTTATTTTTATTTTTAATTCAAAATTTATTTCAAATTTTGAATTTTAGTTGTTTTCAAGACATATTTATTATAATTAAAATATGTATTTATTAATTTATGTCTTGGAACGTGTAAGTGTGTCATTTCTCTTTCTTTCCAGGTTACTTCTCAAGAGTGTAATTAATGACAAGTAGAATTCCAATATTTCTTATTCCAATATTTCTTTTATTTTAATTTTTATTTCGAAATTCAAACTTTTAACTATATCTATCTACAACTCATTCTGGAGGAATGTTTTGACAACTAATAACAACTCATTCTTTTATATATTTTAAATTTTAATTAATATAGAAATTATTTGATTGGATGTCATGATAGGTTGTAATTAAATTAGATTTATGGTTTTTTAGAAGTTGGAATAAATCAATCAAAAAATTTTAAAAGAAATAAATTAAGGAAATCAATGTATTGAAAATAGTCATAATTTGAATTTGAACAATAAAACAATTTGAATTTGAAAATTTAAATAAATAAAAAGATATTTTAGACATTTAAATACATAGGTTTTTGTTCTGTGCAGCTTTAGTGCAATAAGTGATTTTTACGTCAGTTAAAATTGATTTTTTACGTCAGAATACTGACTGACGTAAATACAGCTGACGTTAAAAGTTTAACTTTTAACGTCAGTTGAGAACTGACGTTAAATATAACACTATTAACGTCGGTTCTTTAACACAACTGACGTTAATTTTGTCAAAATTAACGTCAGTTCTTTAACAAAACCGACGTAAATTTTGTTAAAACTAACGTCAATTGTTATCAAGAACTGACGTTAAAGGTCTTAATTTTAACGTCAGTTGTAATAAACAACTGACGTTAATAGTCTGCTGTGTATTTTTATAAAATACTTTTAACGTCAGTTGTATGATACAACTGACGTTAATAGTATTTTTTTTTTAATTCAGTTTTAAAATATCACTTCCCTAAGCCATTCCCGCGCATTCAAGAAATATCCCAAGAATACGAATATCGCACACATTACAGAATTGCAAAGGAAAAATGGAACAATGATCCATATGTATGACTGTTCAAAACAATATATATTTATTAACATAGGTTATAAATGTATACTAAGTTTAAACTACCTATATCAATATCCCTTCGTGATGATCATCACGAGTGGCATGTACATCGTCCACCTATGTCTCCTCGATTATAGTAGGCATGTTTGTTGAAAAAGAAGGAGTCTCAGGAATATCAAGATTTGAATCTTCGTTTTCATCACTACCATTATACATGCTTTTTCCTTGGAGAACTACGGACAACCTTTTGTTAGAAGGATCAGTGATGTAGAACACTTGTTTTGCTTGGGAAGCCATTATGAAAAGCTCATTTATATGACCTAACTTGTTGAGGTCTACCAATGTGAACCCCAATTCGTCGGTTTGTACACCACCGTTACTATCAACCCACTTACATTTAAATACCGGCACCGTAAGCTTAGTGTAATCGAGCACCCAAATATCTTCAATATATCCAAAGTAAGGTGTCGGTCTTTGTAAACGGGTTTTGTGTCCTTTGCACTAGAGAAGTGCATAGCTTCTGCAAAGATCATAACCCCACTATTTTGCATGGTACTCTTGTTATCTTGTTCCTTTGTATAAAAGGAAAAGTTATTTATGTCGTATCCGCTCCAACATATGACGTTGAAGTTAGGCCCACGTGCTAGCCATTTTACGTCATCAGAAGCAGTACTACCATCCTTAAGCATTTCTTCCTTGAACCATGGTAAGAAAGTCTTGTTATGCTTGTTCAACAACCACCTTTCGATCATTCGAGGGTTTTCTTGATTGACTTTTCTTTTATGTTCAAATAAGAAAGGCTGAACACATTCGATGTTGTTCAATACATACAAATGTGCTTGAAGCACTTCCTCCCGATCCTTCCTATTAATTATTAAGCCATGTGTACCCTTACCTTGACATCTGATCTCATCATGCCGAGGCTTAGGAACCCCTATAGGATCCGTGTTATGAAGGTAGTCCGAACAAAACTCAATAGCTTCTTCTGCAACATACCTTTGAACAATAGATGCTTCCGGACGATGAGGATTCTTCACGTACCCTTCAAGATCTTCATGTAGCGCTCAACTGGGTACATCCATCTCAGAAAAACCGGCCCACATAATCTAATCTCCCTCACCAAATGAACAATTAAGTGAACCATTATGTCGAAAAATGAAGGAGGAAAATACATCTCCAATTGGCACAAGATTGTAGCAGCCTCAACTTCCAAGTCATCCAACATACGGGGGTCAACGACTTTGCTACATATAGAAATGAAGAATAAGCACAACCGAGTAATGGCATGTCTCACATTTTTTGTAGCAATACCACGAATAGCAACGGGCAGAAGTTGTTGCATCAAGATGTGACAATCATGAGACTTCAAGCCAACCAATTTAAGATCACTAGAGACAAGCCTCTTCATATTTGAAGAGTAACCATGTGGAACTTTGATGCCCTGAAGACACCCGCAGAAACTTTGTCTCTTTTTTTTTGACAAAGTATGACATGCTGGCGGCAAATAAGTCCGCTTACCATCCTCAACAACTGGAGCTAACTGCTCTCGTATACCCATAGCAACGAGGTCGAGACGAGCATTCACACCATCCTTTGTCTTGCCCTGAATGTTGAGAAGCATCCCGATCACACTATCACACACATTTTTCTCCACATGCATCACATCAATGCGATTATCCGACATCAAGCTTGCGCCATATGGAAGATCAAAGAATATCGACCTCTTCTTCCATATGTTTTTCTCAACAGCTTTACCTTTCTTTTTGGACTTGCCGAATATAACATCGATGTCCTTTACCCTCTGATAAACCTGCTCTCCAATTAAGGCCGCCGGCGCTTCTTCTGTCTCTTGGCATCCATTAAAAGCTTTTTTTATCTTACGATATGGGTGATCACGTCTAAGAAATCTCCGATGCCCAAGGTAAACCGTCTTCTTTCCATGATGCAACTGAGTGTAGCATGTGCCTTCTTCACATATAGGGCATGCTTTATGCCCCTTGACACTGCATGCCGGACAAGTTACCGTATCTTTGGAAAGTCGTTGATGGTGCAAAATAACATGGCACGAAGCTTGAAAGTCTCGTGAGAATACCCATCAACTACATCAACACCTTCCACCCACAACGTTTTCAAGTCTTCAATCAAGGGACCTAGATAAACATCTAAGTCATTTCCCGGTTGCTTTGGGCCCGAAATCATCATAGACAAAATCATGTATTTGCGCTTCATGCACAACCAAGGGGGCATGTTGTAAATCACCAACAGAACAGGCCATGAACTATGAATACTACTCATGTTACCATAAGGATTCATTCCATCCGTAGCAAGTCCAAGCCTTAGGTTTCTTGGCTCATCGGTGAAATCCGGAAACATAGTATCGATATTCTTCCATTGAATATAATCAGCAGGATGACGAACCTTTCCATCACGTTTCCTCTCATCATTATGCCATCTAAGATTCTTCGCATCTTTCGCATTGGCAAACAATCGCTTGAACCTTGGAATTATTGGAAGATACCACAACACCTTCGCAGGAGGACCCTTTTTTCTCACATCATCAACATCATCATCATCATCACCACCCTTCACTTTGTATCGTGATAACCCACATTTGGGGCAATCGTGTTTGTCTTCATGAACACCGGTGTACAATATGCAATCATTGGGGCATGCGTGTATCTTCTTATACTCCATACCCATAGGACACAATACCTTCTTGGCCTCATAGTTACGGTCAGGCAATGTGTTGTCCTCCGGAAGCAAATCTTTCAACACTTCAAGCAATTCCGTGAAGCTTTTATCGCTCCAACCATTTCTCGCCTTCACACAAACCAATTTTAGCACCGCCGACAACCGTGTATGAGTAGTACACCCTGGATATAAAGGCTTATCCGCATCACCGTACAACCTATCATACACATACGCTCGATGAAAAGATTCTTGTCCAATATCACGGATCATGTCCTCTACTCGATCATCCTCCATATCTACGTCAACGTCCTCACTTTGGGAGACACTCGCCGTATTACTACTCAACAACATATCACCATGCCATATCCATCTTGTATAACTCAAGCAAATCCCTTCACAAATCAAATGAGTACGTATATCCTTCACCGTACATTTCCTCGTATTCAAACACTTGACACAAGGACAACAGAACATTCCATTACTATTAGGAATATTCCTTTGAGCAAATTATATAAATTCTCCCACCCCCTTCAAATACTCAGCACTAGTATGCTTACAAACCATCCAACACTACAAAAAAAGGCCATTTAGCGACCGCAAATAGTGACCGAATTTTTTGGTTGCTTTTTGCGACCGAAATAGCGACCGATTGTAGGATCTACATGAAACACTTGTTAGAGTTGAATCTGCGACCGAAATAGCGACCGAAATAGAGCGTAGCAGATACATCGGTCGCTACTTCGGTCGCTAAACAAAGGAAAGTAAAAGTCAGAAATGTATGAATTTTTAGCAACCGAAATGGCGACCGAATTAAATGCAACGGTCAAACTGTATTTAGATTAGCGACCGATTTATAAATCCGTCGCTAAGTCTATGAATTAACACTTTAAAATTTATTATATTTGCGACCGATATTAATTCGGTCGCTAAATGGCGCGTTAGAAAAATAAAATTGCGCGTGGTAGCGACCAAAATTTAAATCGGTCGCTAAAATTACAATTTCAAATTAAAACTAACCATATTAGAGACCGAATTAGCGACCGAACTAAAACTGAAATCCCTAAATTCGACAGAACCTCCTTCTTCCTCATTTTTTCCGTCGCGTTTCTCTCTCCACCCGCTGTTTCTCTCTTCTACGGCGCGCGCTCCGGCCACCTCAACACCCCAAGACACCTCCGGTCACCACCGCCATCTCTCCTCTGCTCAGGTAAGCTATCCTCTACACCATCTCTCTGTCTCTGTTTCTCTCGCATATATCTCTCTCTGTCTCACTGTCTCTCTGTCCTCTACTCGATTTGCTGCTGGTTTTATGCAAGTGAGACCACAGTGCCATGCTTCAACTTAAAAGCCTGAAACAAAGCCTATAGTTAGCCAACACCTCATTTACACAAAATGACTTAACAAGAATTTTAAAGCTTTCCATCATCTCATTTACATGTACGATTGATGGGGCAGAGAAAAAATAGTAGGTTAGCTCCTGGTTGTTTGTCTATTCTATACATAAACGACTAATGAAATTGATGGGGCAGAGAGTTAACACTCCTTCCAATAGGCTCGGATGGCTCAATTCGTGGGCTTTGACTTTGATATTCAATGGGGCAAGTTTGGCTCTCATGTTCTGGTTCTGGTCTTGTTTTCTCTAATTTTGCCAAAGAATCGCAACATACTGTTTTTAGGGTGTTGTTGTAGTTACCTCTTCTTTGATTTATTGATGTTTTTATGTGATCTTAATTTTCCAATGCTTTTGTGGGTTATAATTTTCTATTTTTGTGGAGCTGTTAAAAAAAATCCTTGTGGTCCTATAAGCAATTATGTTGTGATTACAAGTTGTTAAGGTTATAGAGTAAATTTTATCAACAAAAAAAAAAAAGGTTGTAGAGTAAATATATAGCCCTTACATGTGGCAGGAAGCTAGGATGATGTATTTTAAGTCTATATGGTGTTCTATATTCAAATCTTTTGAGTTCATTAGCTAGTCGAAAATGATGTGAATAGAAAAATATGGTCTTATCTGGATGAATCAGTTGTAAATAACATTTAGGTGTCATTGATATGGTTCAATGTATATGGGTTTGAATTCTCCTATATTGACTTCAAGAGTAAGTTTAAAAGGCTTGCTCTATATTCCTACCCTTCAATTTAAATTGGTGTATTGGATTGAGATTTTAAAAGATTATTTTGGTATAAAAGAATCTTGTGGATTTTAAAAGACTACATAGGAATTTAAGATTTTTTAAGACTCTTTATAATCAAGATTTTATAATTTGAATTTTAATGGATTTATGTCATAAGAACTTATAAGAATTGGAATGATTATATGGATTTGTAAGCTTTGAAATGAATATATGGTGAAGAAGTGGTGAACAAACAGAAACTCTAATTACAACATTAGATAGAAAATTCAATTTTATAGTGGATCAGACAACATATTCACAGAGTTGTTTTGTTCACATGTTATTATATTTATGTAATGAAAAAGAAAATTGTGAACTAGATGATTTTTCATTCTGTTTTTTTTTTCACTTCTTGTTTGGACTGGTAGGTAGTTTGGAGAGGTTTTTTCTAGGTCTTTTTAGCTCTGCTGGTTCAGGTGGTGGCTGATATGGTTTATTTTTGGTTGGTAATGGATATTTCAATGTATTGAAATTTAGATTATAATCTCAATGTTACAATTCATTTGTCTCTCTTGATCCATCAATTTCCCTCTTTAATTCTGTTTTATGGTTGGATTGATTTCAAAATAACCCGTATGAAGAAACTATGATACACGAAGTCATAAACTTGTTATTGAATTAGAGTTGTCTATGACTATAGGTCTCTTACTACATGACAAATTATTTTGCTACATGATACAAGGCAATGAAGCTACTGCTTTGTGTAGACATGCTATTCGATAGTATAATTTATTGATTGGAGAAATAAATTCAACTGGATTAGAATAATAAAACAATGTTGGTTATCTCAAAGAACAAAGATGAATGTAGATTGAAATATTGTTTGCTTGAACCAATGCTCGATTGTCTTTTGAATTTGACAAGAAATTCACGTTTATTTCCCACAAAAACATGTCATGTTAATGACAAAGATTTAAGCAAGGATACACATGTTCCTATGCCTAACGTTAATTTATATTCTTCCTTTTCACAAATAGGGGTAGGTATCAATTGCAAGGTGACTTGAATCCCACATTGGAAGTAGGATTTCGTTGTAAGGTTTATATGACCTTCAGCTCTCCTATCATAAAAAGCTTTCGAGTTCCCTTGCTTGAAAAGTTTTATAGGAACTAGTGACACTGATTTTTATAATGGAACTCAATTGTATCACAACTCTGCATATAAACATCAGTGATATCTTGTTCCCTTAATTGGTTGTTTCTTAGTTGTACTTCTGATATACTAATGCCTCCACATGTAAATTAATTAATTTCTCCCATCTATCACACAACTCCATCAAAAGTAAATTATTTGTCATAATCCAACAGTATGAAATTTCATCCAAACCACACGATTGCAGGATCCCTTTAAATAATGCTGAAAGCTGAAGCAAATATTAGCCAACCCCAAAACCATCTTTCTCCATAGTTTCAAAGCACCTAATTTCAGAAACCAAAAACTTCAAAACAATGACTCAGTTTCTTTTCCTTTGCTTTCTCTTAGCAAATATTTTCCTTGGTTTTGGAAGTTAAATTGCAATTATCCAGTGTAGGATCTACTACACCATTCTGCAGCCATTATATTAATTTGAATGATTTTAACGTTGGAGAATAATTGGTATGTCCTATGATGTTTGATAATTTACTATTGATTCAGGGAAATATAATCATACGTTTTCTTATTATTTTTTATGCTTCATTGATTATTTTTTCGTGAGCACATGCTTTAACACTAGATATTCATGAGATAAATTATTTAGGTATAACAATTTAACATAATAGAATAGTGATTTGATTTGAAATGAATAATTTCATTTATGCACGATAGGTACTTGTTGTCATATTCTTTTACCGGCTCCTCCACTTATCCTTGCTCAGTTGTGTTTTCTCTCTCAGGTCAGTTCTCTGAACACTCAGTGTAATGTATTATGTGAATTATCGTCTTGTTTGGTAGTGGAGAGCTGAGCTCAATAGGATGTGATCTTGTCTGATTGTATGCTGATAATTTAATGTTTATGCATGTGTTTGTCAATATGTGTTGTTTGTTAGTGGAGAGCGGAGCTCAATAGGATGTGATCCTGTCCGAAAGGCGGGATGCTGGTTGTGTGCTGATAATTTAGAAATTATGCATGTGTTTGACAATTAACTGCTACTTGTTAGTGGAGAGCGGAGCTCGATAGGATGTTTGCTACAATATTTAATCTAAGTTTGTATTGATTTACGCTGCAATTTATATAAACTCAACAATGTTGCAATATTTATAGGTTAATGGTTTTATTTTCTGTTAGAGTTAATAATTAATTTACGAAAGCCTTAGTTTCCTATTTGAGATTCAATATTAATGAGCATGCGTAACTTATCAAGGTATGCATGCTCATTGTATTGAATCTTGAATTGTCCAAGTGGGACAGTTTGGGAAAAAACCTTTTTCACACTCGTACAATAGTCATTTCAATGTTCAAATGCCTTATATACTTGTTGAAATCTCGATGTCGATGCATTTCCTTTTGTTCTCCTGGTGCATAGTTGATCGCGGTGATTCCGACCGTGCTCGAGTCGTGTAACTTGGAGACCGATGGGAAATGCTGCCAAATTTTGTCAAGTATAAGGTATTTGAATATGGGAATAACTATTAGTAGCCGAGTGTGACAAAGGTTTCTTCTCGAATGGGATAGGTTCATACCTTGTCATAAGAACGATATTGATGGAGTTATTGGAATGCACCGTAATATATAAGTGTTATTGTAGGATTGGTCGGGGCTATTTAATTGCCAGCAATGGATATTCCAGAGAATCGGAAATGGATGTATCGTAGGTTGGATCGGAATAAACGTCTTAGGGAAGAGTATAGAGTTGGAGTGGGTGAGTTTATAGAGTTTGTTGTTAGCCAGGAGAGATTTATACGGCTGGGCGGTGGTCAATTGAGGTGTCCTTGCAAAAGATGCAAGTGTCAATCTTTCAAAAGTGTGGATGGAGTTGTAGCCGATCTTTATGAGAAGGGCTTCATGCCTGATTACTATTGGTGGAGTAACCATGGTGAGACGTTGCCTGACTTAAACCCGATTGTGGCTGAAGGTTCGTACTATGGAAGTGGTGACGGGAGGGAAGAATTGAATCCATACGAGAAGATGATAATGGATCACGCTGGACCATCGATTGGTGTTGTACTAGAAGAAGATGGGGGAGAAGATGGTGGAATGGGTTCCCAATACATAGAGGAGAATCCGAATCCCGAAGCTCAAAGATTCTATGATATCTTTGAGTCTTTGCACGATCTCCATTGTGGGAAGGATGTCGAGAGTACACGGAGTTGTCGATGTGCATGGAATGGTTGAGTATCAAATCTGACTACAATATGCAAGAAGGCTGTTTTAATCGCCTCGGCAGTCGGTGTCAAGGCGTTGCCGAAGGCAATCGGATGCCTACAAGTTTTTATCATGCTAAGAAGTCCGTGGAAATTTTGGGTCTGGGGTGTTTGAAAATTGATTGTTGCCCGAATGGATGTATGTTGTACTATAAGGATGATTCAGCGGAAAGCATAACGTGTTGTCGATTTTGTGGTGCGGATCGGTATAAGACAACCACTAGGATGGGCATTGAGAAGAAGAGGTCGCTAAAAAGATGTGGTACTTTCCGCTCGTGCCAAGACTTACAAGATTGTACTCTTCGATGGCCACTGCAGCTCACATGAGGTGGCATAGTGAGCATGAGAGGGAGCAAGATATCTTGTGTCATCCATCTGATGGAGAAGCTTGGAAGCATTTTGATAGGGTTCATATGGCATTTTTGCAGGGACCCTCGTAATGTCCGATTGGGGTTATCTGGCTGATGGATTTAATCCTTTTGGGCGATCGGAAAAGCATACTCTTGTTGGCCGGTTATCCTGACTCCGTACAATCTTCCCCCGGGGATGTGCATGAAGCGGGAGTTTATGTTCCTAACAGTCATAATTCTGGGTCCGTCTAATCCAAAAGGTAAGATTGATGTGTACTTGCAGCCACTGATAGATGAGTTGACAATGCTGTGGAATGATGGTGTGTTGACATATGACATATCTTTGAGGCAGAATTTCATCATGAAAGCAGCTTTAATGTGGACGATCAACGACTTTCCTGCTTATGGGATGATGTCGGGTTGGATGACCGCGGGGAAGCTTGGATGCCCAATATGTATGGAGCGATCGAAGGCATTCACGCTTAAAAACAGTCTAAAAATCTCATATTTTGATTGTCATCGTCAATTCCTTCCAGAAGATCATCCTTATAGGCGGAACAAGAATGCATTCAAGAAGCGTTGTACGGAGAGAACACCGCCTCCACCACGTTTGACTGGTCCTAATGTATGGCACAGAGTACAGTACTTACCGCTCGTCCATGAAACCCAAGGAGAACATATTCCTGATTATGGCGTCAACCATAATTGGACAAAACAAAGTATATTTTGGAGGTTGCCATTTTGGAGGACGCAGCTACTCCGTCACAACATTGATGTCATGCATACTGAGAGGAATATGTTTTTGAATGTGTTTGACACTGTGATGGACATCAAGGGGAGGACAAAGGATACAAATAAAGCCCGATTGGACCTGGATGACATTTGTAATCGGAAGGAGCTTGAGTTGCAAGACGGTGGTCGTGGCAGACTTATCAAACCGAAGGCAAGTTATACACTAAGCAAAGCACAGAAATTGGTCGATGCAGTAAGTGGGTTAAAGAACTAAAGTTACCAGATGGGTATGCTTCCAATCTGGGTAGATGTGTTGACATTAAGGAAGCAAAGTTACATGGAATGAAGAGTCATGATTGCCACGTGTTCATGCAACGGTTGCTTCCAATTGCGTTCGACGCATTACCGAAGCAAATTTGGAACCCACTTGTTGAGCTTAGCCACTTTTTCAGGGAGCTTACATCGACAACACTAAATGTGAATCAATTAAAGGATATGGAACTTAAGATACCCGTTTTGTTATGTAAGCTGGAGCAAATCTTCCCGCCGAGTTTCTTTGATTCCACGGAACACCTTCCAGTTCATCTACCTTACGAAGCAAGAGTTGGTGGCCCAGTCCAATACCGCTGGATGTATCCATTTGAGAGGTAAACAACATCAACTATTTTACTTAATACATATGAAATTCACGAACATGAGAGCGTAGTTTAGCTTTCCCTAAAACTAGTAATTATTTGTATGTATCCCTCTTTAATAGGTTCCTGCACTCCCTTAAACACAAAGTCAAGAACAAGGCACGAGTGGAGGGTTCCATTTGTGAAGCATACTTAGTAGAGGAGACTTCCACTTTTGCCTCTTATTACTATCCGGACGAAGTTAACACGAGAAGGACAAGGATGCCTAGAAACGTTGATTCGGGCGAAGGATGTTCAACTAGTCCTCCTATATCAATATTCAACTATCCGGGCAGATTTAGTGGCAAATCAAAAGGATATTTCTTGGAGCAGCGTGACATTAATGCTGCCCATCTGTATATCCTTCAAAATTGTGAAGAGGTGGCTCCATATTTAGAGTAAGTTTCTACAACATCTTTAATAAGTTCAATTGACATTTATTATTATTAATCGTCCTGCTGTTAATCTCCCATATGTAGGATGTACGGCAATTTTCTAAGTGATCTCCAACTTTGACATTTCAAATGATCGGAGTTGATCGAGAAATTACTTCTCACTTTGCTACGTGGTTCAGTAAATATGTAGGTTAAGCATCTTCATTTTTTGAAGCATACATTTTTATCTCCTTAAATATATAGCATGTATAAGAATAATATAATATTTGATTGTTTAGGTACTAGATCCAGAAAACAATGTTCAAAATCCATTGTTGACAAATTTGGCATGGGGGCCTAACAGATGGGTTACATCATGGAATACTTATATTGTAAATGGATATAAATTTAACACAAAAACATGGAATGAAGGAATGCGGACGTGTAACTATGGTGTTTGTGTGCGAGCCACTGATGGCAATGTAGAGGATGATTTCTATGGGGTTCTAACTGACAT
Organism: Sophora flavescens; assembly: GCA_030762895.1. Taxonomy (NCBI): domain Eukaryota; kingdom Viridiplantae; phylum Streptophyta; class Magnoliopsida; order Fabales; family Fabaceae; genus Sophora; species Sophora flavescens. The sequence continues at coordinate 31,518,093 of CM061067.1, read as the reverse complement.
CCTTGAACTCGATTATACCGGTTTCCCCGTGATGAAATTAGTTATCTTCAAGTGTGATTGGTTTGATCCTACTCTTGACGTAGGGACAAAAATAGATAAAAATTATGGTATTGTTCAAGTTAGGCTGTCTCGAAGGTATAATAAGGCGTACGACCCATTCATTTTTTTCACAACAGGCAGAGCAGGTTTATTACTCGCCATATCCCGAAGGACATCATGGCTGGTTGGGTGTTATTAAGATAAAGGCTCGCAGTATAATTACTGATAATGTAATCAACCAGCCTGAAAAAGATGCTCCGTACCAAGATGATGAGTTTTCAAGACCCCACGTACCGTTGCAAATTACGCCGGACATTATTGTTAATTCTCTGGCGGACATTTCCGGAAATGGGGAAGAAGTTGAAAGAGAGTTAATGGATCAATCCGAGTTGGATGCATCTAGCGAAGGTACATTCCGATCAAGTGATACTGATGAGACTGAGGGTGAATTTAGTGATGGAGATTCTACTTAGGTAATTTATTTATGTCATAATTCATTGTGTGGATGTCATTCTACTTATTAGGTAATTTATTTTTGCATTATTTACACTGTTGTGTAATCATATTTTCATTTTTTTCACAGATGGCAAATTCCTCCAGAGGTAGGGGTCGTCGTGGAGGTCGTCGTGGAGGTCGTGCTGCGAGAGTCCCTTCACCGGTCGACCCACAGCCTTCAGATCGAGACCATCCTACCAGCACCTCTGTTGACGGGACACCTCAGGGTGATGGAGTTGCACCCCCCACCCATCCTCATGTGGTCGGGACACAGGCTGCACCCTCATCATCCACACCTACGACGATAGGACCATCATCATCATCGGGACAGGAGAGTCGTGGTCCATCCGACAGGAGGATTCTTCTTATCCCCATGGGGGATTACGAGTATGCTAATTTAATTTTTTAATATATATAAAGTATCGTTAATTTCTATTTACTTGTTTTTAAAATTTAATTATAACATTTATTAATGCTCTAATTTTGCTGCAGCTTTACGCATGAAGGCCCCCTTCTGATTCGATATCGAAGATCCTGCGACGCAAGTTTGATGGTCCATGGCCTACATGGAAGGCCATCCCACTGGGCCATAGGGATCAGTTCTTTCTAGAGTTTAAGGTAACAATTTATTAAGTTTTTTAAATTAAATTTACATTATATATATGTACACACGAATTTCCTAACAACTGTAGGTTGCAGAAAGAGTATAGGTGGGACTTAGCTTTAGAGGCTCTCGTCAGGGACATATTTGAGCATAAAGGCTCACTTGGTTATGAAGAATCGATGAACAAGGCGAGGAAGGGGCAAAATAAGGGGAGGTGGGTGGATCCACGAGATCAAGAGGCAGCTGGACCAAGATCTTGGGCTCGAGAAGTTCCAGGAGATCCAGGCCACGGCTCGGCGTGTCGAGCTTCTGATGGTGGCGCATGTGCTTGGACCGGTGGGTCTAAATCAGTCGCCGCCCACTACAACGAGCTGGTAATACATTAAACTTTTGACTTAATATACTATTTAATTAATTAGTTTTCATTTTTAATTATCCTTATGAATTTAATATTATATTATTCTGTGCAGAAAGCACAGAAAACAATGGCCCCGATCGCTATGGAGTTGGTGGAGAGGACGAAGAAGTTGAAGTCGGGGACATGGGTCAACGACAGGGCCCGTAACTATGCTGTAAGCAAAAAAATAATTTAGTGTTTACTTGTAATTTATTATAAATGATTTGTTAATATTGGATATAATTATTTTAACTAAATCTCTTCAACTATACTTTGTAGGCGGGCTTCAACGAGAAGAAGGACGATGCCATATCACGTGCCTCACAGTCACAAGATGAGGCTTTGACTGGTGATGGCTGCTCTCCTATCTCCGTCGACGATAATGCCATTTATTTGGAGGTCATCGGGGCGGGGAACAAGAAGGGGGCACGTGTATGGCCTTGGACACCTGGGAGCCGAGTTCATCGCTTCATCGTCCGGCACGCCTTGCTCCTTCTTCTTGCGCCGATACCGTCCCTCGGGAGCAGTTCCACCAAATGCGGGACACCATCACGCAGCTGAGCGTGGAGCTTCGGGAGAAGAGCGAGAGAGAGCAGCGAGATGACGAACCAGACAGTTGCATAGTTGACTCGGGCACACCAAGAAATGGCGCAAAGCGAGCATCGAAGCGAGGGCTAGACATCTGCGGCGGTGTTGGAGCAGATGAGATCCAGACTCGATTGCTCGGATGATGCTCGACGGTTGTGCGCTGCTGCCGCTCCTCCTCGATTCGCCGCCCGCCGCCTACATCGATGTCACTCTCGCAGAGGGCGATCGGCTAGCGACGCGTCGGTGAGACGGACGCTGAGGATGATTGGATTCCTCCATCTCCCCCTCATCATGACTGATTTTTACTATCCATATATTTGACTTTAAACGATTCTTGTATGACATTTTGGATTATTCTTTTTATATATATTTATTATTTTTTATGATTGTATATTTCATAAGTTATTTGGTGTGTTTTATTAGTAATTTTTTTAACGTTTAAAGAAAATCAGGAAAAAAAATTATTATAAAAATTAAAATTAAAAAAAAATTAATAATAACGAGTTTAGCGACCGAATTAGAAACCAATAATTGGTCGCTAAACTTTATTTAAGATTTACAGATGATGTATAGCGATCGAAAATCAAGTCGCTAATATAGGTTAATAGTAACCAAAATTAGAGACCTAATTAGCAACCGATTATCGGTCGCTAAAAATGGTTACCCAAAAATGCGACCAACCTAATAGCGATGAGCTATTATTATATAGCGACCGAATTTATGGTCGCTAATTAGCGACCGAAATAATAATTCGGTAGCTAAAACCTTAGCGACCAGGTATTCAGCTACCATCATAAATCGGTCTCTGATTCGGTCGCTAAAACAAATAGCGACCGATTTACATGGTTTAGCGACCGAAAATTACGGTCGCTAAACAATTGTTTTTTTGTAGTGCAACTACGATCCATAACTAGATAGGTCATGTAGATATACAAAACATATATATATCCAATATAAGGACAATACGGGAGATTGAAAACTATAGTTTTTAAAGATTAATTGCCAAGCACTGGTCACAGCCTGGCAGTGATGTCCATCATGGCCGTAACGTGCCAACTGAACAGACCATGCCATCACGTACATGCATAACTGATCACGGCCTAGCCGTGATTAGCATCACGGCCGTGACAGATCAACCAGCAGAGCAACATGCACTCAAAACCAAAAACAGAGACGTACATTCCAAACAACTCAAACTCATGGTTTCAAGTTTCAACTACTGACACTACAGTTTCAACATACACTCAAAACCAAAAATACAAAAACGTGCCCTAAATACTCACCAGAAATAGGTGCTCGCGTGGTGGTGGGGAGGGGAGCTCGAGTGGTGGCCAACGTTCGATGTGGTTACTAAGAGCAGAGGGACAAGGAGAGTTAGTGCGCGGGAAGGGGAAAGAGAGATGTACGTCAAGTTATTGCAAAGAATGAATGGAAAGACAGAGTTAGGGTTAATAGTGTACCTCACGGTGGTGGCGAAGAAGCCCTCGCGGTGGTTGCGGTGGAGATGAGCTCGCGATTAGGGTTCTGTGCTGGGTGAGAGTGAGAGTGAGAGTGAGGGTTGAGAGTGATTTAGGGTTGAGCGTGATGAAAAGAGAAAAGAGACGTCGCGTACGGAGCGAAGTGCGGAAGGCGCGGTGTAAACATATTAAAACAACATTTAACGTCGGTTGTATTAAACAAGCGACGTTAAAATTAATTTTTAACGCCGGTTTTATTAACAAACGGCGTTAAATATTAATATTTTTAAAAAAACACTTTTAACGTCCGTTGTTGAATACAACTCGGCGTTAAAAGTGTTGTGTCTCTGTATAAAGTAACATTCTTCTCGAACGATGATAACTATATTTCTATTCCTTCACAAAATGGCTCAGAGACCTGTGTTAATTGAGTGACAACAGGGCATTTCGGATAGCTAGGGATATAGGATTATTTACGTCGGCTATTTATTTAATCGGTAAAAATCACACTTTTAACGTCAATTGTATAAACAACGAGGCGTTAAAAATAAATATTTTTATTTTAAAAACACTTTTAACTTCAGTTTTATTCAACAACGCGTTAACGGACTGTGTTAAGACCGACAACAGGGCGCGCATTTCGAGATAGGGATATAGGATTATTTACGTCACTGTTTATTTAATCAAGTAAAAATCACACGTTTAACGTCGATTGTATAAACAAGCGGCGTTAAAAATAAATATTTTTTATTTTAAAAACCCTTTGAACGTCAGTTTTATTCAACAACTGACGTTAAAAGTGTATAAGTTTCTTCCTATTCCTTCGGGCGTTTTCTTTTCTGCACGTTTATAATATATGACTGCCAACTCCCAATGCGCCTTGGAACCTAATGCTCTTAATGATCAATTTAATTTTTTAGTAACTTACGACGCCTAGTAACTTCATCCCCTACTCCTATAAATAGCTTCCTTCCTTTCTTTAATTTTAATTTTCTGCTTCACAATATGGCTCTGCCATGGAGATTAACTTCATCACTCTTTCTTCCTATACCTAGACTTAAAGGTCTCTGTCTTAATGGTCAAACAACTTCTGAGGTTGTGTAAATCGCATTACATGGGCGATAAGGGTGTGTAAATCGCATTATGTGAATTGCACACACCATCATCCTTCTGGAGAATCGTGAGCTACGGTTCCAAAACCTCGACTTTGGAACCAAGTGGTTGTTCCAAGAATATTCTTGAAACAGATCGAGTGCACCCTTCATTCTCGCCACGGCTCCAAAGTGACTGTGGATTCGGATGGAGCATCGACTTCAAATGAGGGAGGGGATGCATTCAATGTTTGAGTTTATTATGACATGACTGAGAAGAAAATGATGTTGAAGCAGAAACTTTTTTATATTTTAGTGCTATCTTGCGGAAATTTTTTATCTTTTAAACATGTAATTGTAACTTATGAATCGCTTCAATGAGATATGATTTGATTATACATATATAACTTGTTTTATGTTAAGTGTTTATTTATTTTAATTTGCACAAGAATTTGTTAATTTACTAATTCAAGCTAATTAATTAAGATTAAAAATAAACTTTTTTTAAAAAAAGATTAGAAATAAACTGCACTATATGGAGTGATGATCTGTGTTAAGAGTGACAACAGGGAGATGACAACTAAAGAAAGATAGGAATGAGTTGATTATTTACGTCAGTTATTTATTTAACTGAAGTAAAAATCACACTTCTAACGTCAGTTTTATAAACAACTAACGTTAAAAGTTTTAATAATTTCTTGGAAAACACTTTTAATGTCAGTTCATTAAACAACTGACGCAAATAGTGATTTCATATTTGCAAAAACTGCCACCGCCTCACTTTTAACGTCAGTCCTTAAAACAACTGACATTAACAGTGAATTAATGAAGTCTGATATTTACAAAACTGCCACCGCCCCCTTTTTAACGTCTAGTTTTTGGTTAACTGACGTAAACATTTACCGTCTAATGTATATTTTCCACTAGTGAAAAATTACATATTTTATATAAACAAAACAAGATTGGTAGTAAGTATAGAAATAAAATAAATTATTTTTGTACTATCTGTTTATTGTAGTTTGTGTTATTTTTGTGCAAAGTTATGTTATTTTATAGTATATGTATTTTGGGGAATTTCTAATTAAGGACAATATTTATGTGTTTTGAAAAATTATTTATATTGGCTATGAAACGACGCAAGAGTTTTTTATACTCCAACTTATCTTATAGACATATTTTATATTTATTTTTTAAAAATTAAAAATTATATTTATCTTATACAATGATGTAATCCCGTGCAATGCACGAACGAAAACTCTAGTTAATAGGTACAATTAACAGGCAAGTAACCTTCCTGTTACAGGTACCAAAATGCACCCTCAGGAGCACTCTCTCCTATCAGTACTTTGTTGTATCTTTCTAGTTAGTAACCTATCATTACTTCATTAATTATAATTATAATTAAAATAATAGAGAAACAAATGGGACCCATATTGCATAAATTATCTGCCACGTGTAATGTACAATAAATTTTACAACCTAACCTTTATATTTGTATAGATCTTCAACTTATAAGTCAAAGAAACTTCTTAGTTTGTTTCTAATGATGTATGTAATGGGTTGTTTTAGTTCGTCTTCAGAAGAAATAAATAATATCAAATGGACCAAAATCAATTGATTGAGTTTATATTACACACTTTTTTGTAGTCAAACTCAAGCCAAAGTAAAGTGTGTATAGCTCACAAAAATCACCAAGACAAGTCCAATTATTGCTGATATCTGACATGGCAGTAGAGCTACTTGAGATCTCTAAGGGATGAAAGAGCTACACAAGAACTCTTATTATTACTATAATACTATCAGCTACTCGGATTGCTAGATAATAACAGTGAAATCACCCCATGTCTAATATTAATCTCATACATTCACCCAACAACTCCACACCTCTCTACTTGTTAATCACAACATCTATCTATGTACTCATGTTAACATGAGAAGGGCATCACAATTTCAACAATTATCACAGCAACAGATGCAACTGCAACAGACATAATTGTTGTTTCTGGAAACAAAATCCTCACATGCAATGATACAATTTTATTTTATGTTCTACAAATATGCTAAAACGTGTTCAATAAAATAACAAACCTTGATCATTTCTGAGAGACAATAGGAAAAAAAAGTGTAATAAAAAATAACATTGACTCCATAAAAAAGTCTCTCTCTTCCAATCCCCTTTGTCATAAATGTTGGAACCAAAGTGGTTTTGGATTTAATAATCTCTAAGTTTTAACGTTAACAAAAAGATTAAATTTGCTTAATAAAGTATTAGTTGAGATCTAACATGTGCTTTTAGTTATGCAGGAATACTTTAATATAAGTAAACATAGGATAATTTTTCATTGAAAAATACGCGTCCACCCTTGTAGACGGGCTGCTCAAAAACTTTGGTAAAGTTACTTCTTTATTTAATTGAGTATACTGGTTTACTTAAGTAGACGAGGCTCTAAATATTTGCTAGATGAATACCAAAATAACTTGTTTAGATACAACAAGTCCAAAGACTTGAAAATAAGCACGTCCATCTTGCCACGTAAGCAGACGGAAGTAATTAGTACAAGTTAATGAACTGAAACATAAAGTAATCTAGTAGACGACCTCTTAGAGCCACGTCACCAGACGGAGATCTTTATAACTCATTGAGGAATAGCAAGTCCGAAAACTTGATAGACAAGAGGATATGCCACGTCATCAGGCGAGCAAAATAAAATATTGAACAGACTTAGTCTCTCATATAATTAAGTAGACGGAGTTTCTTTTTAGACGAGCTCCATCATTAAAATGAATTAAATGCAATCCGAATCTCTTGAATTTTTTTCAAATGATTGATATTTATTTCAATAGAATATTTTTTCTTCACATTTGTTTTATCTGCTTTAATGTTTCACCTTATTGTAAAAGAAACATAGTACCATCAAGAAATGCAAAAAGCAGAATCGTACAATAAGATACCGGAAAACGATCTGTACGATGACAACAACTCAATGACTGAAAAAGCTGAATTATACACAAAGGAGGAACAACAAGTTCTCAAGCTACAATACTCAGATCAGTAAGCTTCCAATTTCATGCTACCTCGATAACCAAGAGTACTATTCAGCGTGACCGCAATCAAGCTATCAGTCACAATGGATATCATGCATTAAATGATATCTCTAAACGGGATTATTCAAAGTAATCGTTGAAGAAATACAAGTGAAGAAGAAGGTCACTATAAATAGGAGACCTGAGATACTGAAACAAGAACTCTTGACTACACAACTTTACGAACTCAACTTTTACTCATACTCATATTTCTTTAGAGAACAAGAGTCAGTATTTCTTAGTTTGAATATTATAAAAATATCCATCTGATCTTAAACTGTCATATTCTCACACATAGTGAGTCAAGAAGATCAAACTTTATATCTCTTTGTTAGAGTTAGAGCATGAAGAGGCTTGGTAAGAAAGAAATATTTGTAGCCTGGAGAGGTGTTGAATACTTGGCTGTAATCTATTTTGATAATAGTGGAGAGAACCCTTCAAGTAGAAGGGACTGGACGTAGCTCTTGCTTGAAAGAGAGTGAACCGGGATAAAATATCTTGCTTGATTCTTCTATCCCTCATCTCTTACAGCTTTATCTGTTTCTTACTAACCGAGGGGTTTTGATATTGCTTTTGTTAAACTCTTTTAAAAAGGATCTTTTTCTTTGTGCGTGTTTCTGTTCAACCCCCCTTCTTGTGTTTGCCTGTGTCAACTTCAATAAACAATCTTAAAGCCTCCATTCCCTCTCCCTGCAAACATACCTCGAGTAAATGTTGGAGAAGTTATATCACAACAGAGAACAACATCTAAGGTTAGTGTCAATGTCATTACAAAACTAAAGTATTTCTAAAAACAAACTGAAAACAATCTTGAAGAATTGAACACTCTGTTGCTAAAATAACCCAGATATCAAAGACCATCTAAAGGACATACATAAGCAAATCAAGAATGAATCACATTATTACCAGCAAATACTTTTTCCCACGTAAATATCACTTCTTAAAAGGACTTCGAGAAATAAAGGGGGTCTATGATCTCCAAGTAAACATTTCTGTACTGGCCGAAGATATAAGGCCGAGGATTGTCAACACGACCGAGCTCATTCTCGTAAGTGGGCCGTGACCCGAACTCCCATAAAGCCGAAGACCTGTTGATACACTTGACACCCGAGGATAATTACTCGGTCCTACTTCACAGTAGACCACAAATGAAGATATCTCGGCCCCGAGCTATCCAGTCACAACTGACTGGGCCGAATATCTCGCTGGTCCAAATATCTCTCTGTATAACTCGGAGCCTTATCCATATCAATTGTCTAACTGCAAGAACGATCCGATCCTAACAAATAGGATCTCAGTAACCGTCTTACTCAAACGGTTGCACTGAAAATATCTATAAATAGGGGCTCAACCCCCTCACTTAAAACGACATTTGCTTTGATTCCCATTTGGATACGTAGGAGCAGAATTCCAATTCTGTCAAGCTAATTCCAAAACACTCCCACAAGACCTTCTCCGCCCGAGTATCTCCCACCTGAGATATTTGGACGGAACATTTGGCGCCGTCTGTGGGAATCGAAGCAAAACTTTCCCATACCACAAACCATGGTGAGAACAAGGAGCGGGAACTGCAGGAGAGAGGAGCCAGAGAATGCTAACAACGGAGATAATGGGGAACGGTCCATAAACCCGGCTATGACGACCGACAACCCCATTATCCAAGAACTCCTCGCACAAGTGGCAATGCTGAGAAAGGAGAATGAGGAGTTTCGGCGGCAGAACAGCCGTCGGGAACGAGAACAAAGTAGGGAAAGGTCCGCCTCTTCTCCTCATGAGAGAGAGCGCCGGACAGCCGAGAACGAAGGGTCCAGAAACACGCGCAGAGAAGGAGGTCAACAACCCCGGGTTTCTCATCAGATTGACCGAGCAGACGAGGGGGAATTTCCTAGGCAGGCCCCTGAACTTTCACTTCCAGCAAATAGGCCTAATGAAAGGGCCGGCGTGCGGAGGCCTAAACATCCCTTCACTGATGCCATCATGGAGGTTCCTCTTCCATCCAACTATAAACCCATAAACGTTGACAGGTATGATGGCACCTCGGACCCGGAGCGTCACTTAGATGCTTTCACTACTCAGATGTACCTCTTTACCGACGATAATGTTGTCATGTGTAAAGTCTTTCCAACTACTTTGAAGGATGCTGCGTTGAGCTGGTACACCCAGCTACCACCAGCGTCAGTTGACTCCTTTGACACATTCATGACTAAGTTCAATGCTCAGTTTGCCACAAGCCAGGCTCATCAAAAAACCTCGGCCTCGTTGGTAAACTTTAGGCAAGAAAAGAATGAGTCCCTGCTTGATTTCATGGCCAGATTCAGCAAGGAGACCATCCTCATCCGGAATCTCAGTGCCGATGTTGCACTACACACCATCTTGACCGGATTACGGCCTGGCCCTTTCGCCAGACACTTAGCTCGGAAGCCACCAACCAGTATGGATGAGTTGAGGAGAAAAGCTGCGGGATTCATTAATATGGAGGAGATTGAGGAGTCTAAGAAAAGGGAGAGAACTGATGATGCTGACAGACGAGAAGGGAGAGAGAAGAGGAGGGCTGGAGGTGATAAGCCGAAATTCAAAGGCCCATCCGAGCATTTGCATAGGGGACCGAAGTATGAGCACTATACTCCCCTCAACACAAACCGAGCTCGGGTGTTTGAGGAAGCCTACAACGCGGAACTTTTGCAGCTCCCCAACCGTGGCCACACGCCCCAGAATGTTGATCGACAGAAACATTGTCGGTACCATCGGAGAAACCACAACAATGGCGAGGGGCGTGGCAGAAGTAGAAGAAAAGGAGGTGACCAAAGCCCGAGAAGGGGCGGCGGTCGACAAAATAATGAAAGAACAGAGACCAGAGAAGGCCAGAATGAAAGGCGGGAGGAGGATAATATGGTCCGAGGTGTGATAAACACTATTTCAGGTGGATTTGCAGGGGGGCACAACAAGTTCAGCTCGGAGAAAGCACCTGCGGGCTATTCGGGCTGTCAACTCGGTATCCAGCAAACCCCTGAGGATTTCCCCACCTATTATCTTTTCTGACGAAGACTTCTTGGGGGTGGATCCTAATCAAGATGACCCTATGGTAATCACAGTGCAGTTGGCTAATTTCTCGGTCAAAAGAACTCTTGTCGACCAGGGGAGCTCGACATATATATTATATTATTCAACATTTCAGAAGCTCGGGATCCCAGAGAAATCTATTCAGCCATACGACAGTAAGCTTGTCGGCTTTGCAGGGGAACAAGTGGATACACGAGGATACATTGACCTACTGACTACTTTTGGGGATGGCAAAGCATCCAAGACTATCATGGTCAGGTATGTGTTGGTTAATGCAGTAACATCGTACAATATCCTGATCGGAAGACCATATTTGAACGAGTTAGGAGCTGTGGTCTCTACTCCCCACCTCACAATGAAATTCCCTTCCAACTCGGGAGACATAGTTGCTGTCCGGGCTGATCAGAAAATGGCCAGACAGTGCTATCCTGATAGTTTGCGTGTAAGCAAACTCAAACCTACACCTGCAGAAACACTGGACAGAGGAAAGGACAAGTCTGTAAATTCTATTAACTCTGTTGAACTGGACCCAAGAATGGACATGAAGGAACAACGACCACAACCCATTGAGGAGTTAGAAAAGTTCCAGCTCGGTTCACAGTCCGATCAGTGCACCAAGCTCGGCGATCAACTTGAGCCGAATTTAAAAAAGAAAATAAAGGAAGTGCTTCGCAGCAACGCTGACTTATTCGCCTGGACCACGTCAGACATGTCGGGAATTGATCCCGACTTCTTGTGCCACAAACTGGCAATCTGTCCTGAGGCAAAACCAGTAGCCCAAAGGAAAAGAAGACTTGGTGAAGAGAGGAGAAAGGTGGTGGAAGAAGAAACAGCGAAGTTGGTCAAAGCCAACTTTATTCGAGAAGTAGAATACACTACTTGGCTGGCCAATGTTGTTCTGGTCAAAAAAGCAAATGGCAAGTGGCGCATGTGCACCGATTACACAGATTTGAATAAAGCTTGCCCAAAGGATTCCTATCCTTTGCCGAGTATTGATAGACTGGTGGATGGTGCCTCCGGGTACAGAATTTTGAGTTTTTTGGATGCATACTCGGGGTACAATCAGATCCGAATGTATCCCCCAGATGAGGAGAAGACACCTTTCATAACTGAAGGCTCGAATTATTGTTACCGGGTAATGCCATTTGGACTGAAAAATGCTGGAGCTACATACCAACGGCTCATGGACAGGGTGTTCGAAAAACAAATCGGAAGGACTATGGAGGTTTATGTGGATGACATGGTCGTAAAATCCGATGACCCCAACAACCACCCGAAAGATTTGGAGGAAATTTTTCAGCAGCTGAGAAAGTATAATATGAGGTTGAATCCGGAAAAGTGTGTTTTCGGTGTTCAGGGTGGAAAATTCCTCGGTTTTATGTTGACACACCGGGGAATTGAAGCCAATCCTGATAAATGCCGGGCTGTGATTGATATGCGAAGCCCACAAAATATTAAAGAAGTACAAAGACTTTTAAGGTGGCTGGCATCATTATCTCGGTTTCTCCCTAGATCTGCAGAGAAAGCTCGGCCTTTCTTCAGATTATTGAAGAGGCCTCAAACCTTCACGTGGACCGAGGAATGTGAGAAGGCCTTCATCAATTTCAAGGCCTTTTTGTCTGCACCACCGATATTAACTCGACCCATCCCTGGCAAAGAGTTGTACTTATACCTGTCAGCCACCGAGCATGCCATCAGTGCGGTCATTGTATAAGAAGTAGAGAAAGTTCAAATGCCGGTGTACTTCATCAGCAGGGTTCTTCATGATGCCGAAACCCGGTACCAAGTCATAGAAAAGCTGGTTTTGGCCCTGGTAGCTGCAGCTCGGCGGTTGCGTCCGTATTTCCAAAGTCACCAGGTGATTGTCAAAACCGATCACCCGATTAAGCAGATTCTCAAAAAGCCCGAGTTGGCAGGCCGCATGATTGCTTGGTCGGTAGAGTTATCCGAGTTCGGCCTGAAATACGAGTTGAGAGGTCCTCTGAAAGCTCAATGTCTCTCTGACTTCGTAGCCAAGCTCAATCCGCAGCCGATAATCGAGGATATCTGGTGGAATTTGTATGTGGATGGATCCTCGAATGTCAGGGGCAATGGAGCTGGGGTGATACTGGAAGGCCCGGGAGAGCTGTTCCTGGAACAATCACTAAAGTTTGAATTCAAAACCTCAAACAACCAAGACGAATATGAAGCCTTGATAGCGGGGTTAACGTTGACAAAGGAAATGGGGGCAAAGGCTGTTAGATGCCGGAGTGATTCACAGCTAGTCACAGGGCAAATATCTGGAGGGTATCAAACGAAAGAGCCTCAGCTTACCAGGTATTTATGCAAATTCAATCAATTAATTTCCAGCTTTGAGAAATTCACTATTGAGCACATTCCCCGAGAAGAAAATACTCGGGCCGACTTGCTGTCCAAATTAGCCAATACAAAGAAGCCGGGCCACCATAGAACAGTTATTCAAGAAACCCTAAATGAACCGAGTGTCACGTTTGGGGAGGTGATGGCCAACGAACCGGTTGACCGAGAATGGATGACAGCCATATGGGAGTATTTATCCTCCAACTCTGCCCCCAGATCACGTTGAGGCCAGGAAGATCAGGCTCAGAGCAAGTCACTTTGCTATTGTTTCCGGAGAATTGTTTAAACGGGGATTCTCGATACCGTTGCTAAAATGTCTGACAAAGGCACAATCAAAATACGTCATGGAAGAGTTTCACAGAGGAATCTGTGGTTTTCACTGCGGGGGCAGATCAATGGCCTCCAAGGTAGTCCGAGCAGGGTACTATTGACCTACCATCCGAGCAGATTGCATTGAGTGGACGAAGCAATGTGATGAGTGCCAAAGATTTTCCAATGTAAGTCGTACCCCTCCCGAAGGACTTCACACATTAAACTCGCCTTGGCCTTTTGCTATGTGGGGAATGGATATACTGGGGCCATTCCCTGTGGCCAAAGGTCAAGTCAAATTTCTCCTGGTAGCAGTGGACTACTTTACAAAATGGATTGAAGCAGAGCCTTTGGCGAAAATTATCGCCGAGAAGGTACAAAAGTTTGTGTGGAAAAGCCTCATCTGTAGGCAATTGCAAAAAGGGGAAAAGACACGCGGTGACACAATGGGCGCGGGCAGCCAACAGGCATTCCCTGTGAAAGAGTCGGAAAATCCAAAGGAGCTTGGGAAAGGAAGACAGTTTATAGATAAGCTATAATTCAAAATTGGAACCGAAGGAGGTTCTTCGACGTGGAGACTTGAGAAGAATGATAATGAGAAAAGGAGAAGGGTAAGGAAGGAGAGCAAGATCAGGAGGAAGCTTGCAAAAGAGAGCAACTAGGAGGTAATCAAAGAACGGGAGTGGGGGCGGCATTAGGGGTGGTAAGGAAACTTGGGAAAGCGGAGCATATAGGTTAGAAGAAGTTATAAGAATTGTCCAGCCTATCCAGGGACTTGGAATGCTTCGCATTTAAAATTTTATTATAGTTGATGTATATAGTCAGGTGATGTACTCTTTTTCCTACCTCGGTATTTTGTCCCAAAAAGGGTTTTGACCGAGAAGGTTTTAACGAGGCACACTGTAGTCTTCCTTTTTTATCCAATAAAAGAATTTATTATGGACATTGTTCTGCTTTCTTAATTTGCCGATGTATTTATTCCGCTAAAATTAAATTTGATGGCCGAGTACGAGCCATTAAGTGTTTAAGGCCAAGTTTGAGCCTCAAGGCCGAGTACGAGCCATTAAGTTTTTAAGGTCAAGTTTGAGCCTCAAGGTCGAGTACGAGCCATTAAGTTTTTAAGACCAAGTTTGAGCCTGAAGACCGAGTTCGAGCCAATAAAATTATTTAAGGCCAAGTCTGAGCCTGAAGGCCGAGTTCGAGCAGTTTAAAATTATTTAAGGCCAAGTCTGAGCCTGAAGACCGAGTTTGAGCCGTTTAAATTTATTCAAGGCCAAGTCTGAGCCTGAAGGCCGAGTTCGAGCCGTTTAAAATTATTCAAGGCCAAGTTTGAGCCTAAAGGCCGAGTTCAAGCATTTGAAATTATTTAAGTAAAGTAGAATACGAGCAGTAAGAAAAACAAAACTTTGATCCAAAGACCGAGTTCGAGCCATTAAAATTTTTCAATAAAACCGAGTACAATGCCAAAAGTAAAAACAAGGTACGAGTCGAGTACTAGAAAGTACTACGACTTACATAAAGAGCTGAAATTGAAAATAAGGCCCATCCGGCTTGCCAGTAGTCCCCCCAATTAGGGTAGGGGCAAGATCAGGTGGCCAGTAGTCCCCCCAATCGGACACCACGACTTTCCCTCAAGGGGGAAAGTAATCACATCCCCCTGCGAAAGCTGGACGATGAGGTGCTCGGCCCGCTCCGGGAGTAGACGGCCTCTACCCCTTTCTCGACTCCCGAAGACTGCTATTCTCCCAGTTAACAATCTTCTTGGAGGATTGAATCATAAAAGGAATTCTGGATCCCGTCTCCCATTTACATCCTTTTTGGCTGCTATGAAACCCAAAAAAGGATGTTAACTGGGAGAGGGGAGCATAAACCCTAACACTATCATAGAACTGCTCGGATTGAAGGAAGACGAATTTGGTTGGTGGGAAAGAATGAAGGATGAACAAGTGAAGCAGTGAAACAACCCTATTTATAAGGGGCAAGAGGTGTTGGAAAGGAAGAAATATGCGCGGGGAAGAGGTTTGTTGGAAAAACAAATCTCGAAACTAAGCAAAAAGTAGTAATTGCATGAACCCATTGCGGTTTCCAAAGCATATAATGTGTGACCACATACTCAAAGCATGAATCATGTGTTTCACGTGTGACAACTACTATCCGTTCTTGATACGGACGGCAGAATACCTCGGCCTTAGCCGAGGACTTGTCGAACATAACATCGGAATATATTCCGACGGATATCTTGGCCAAATAAAAGCTACGAAAGGTCACCAAAATGATGCAAGAGTTTTCATTAAGACAAATCAAAATTACAAGGGCAAAAGCCCGTTACAAGGGATGAAAACGACAAAAAACTAACACAGCTACTCGTCCCTATGACTCTCCTCGGCCTCGATATAATCCCCGGGAGAATATCCCGCCCCTTGCCCCTTCCACCTCCTCCTCCTCCTCTTCGGGAATTATAGGAACAAGTTCCCCGTTCAGCACCTCTTTATTCACATCTACTCCCGAAAGATCAACCCCCGGGGCAAGAACCTCAACTTGAGCAATGGCCTTGTCAAAACCTTTCCGATGCTTGACGATAATGCAGTTAGTGGCCTCTTTTACATCCTCCTGGAGCTCCTTCCTGGCCTTGGTCTCGGCCTCCAAGGCAGCTTTAAGTTGCTCAATTTCATCTTGAGCCTTCTTAAGCTCCTCTTCAGCGCGAGCTCTACCTTCTTCAGCCCGAGCTTTACTTTCCTCAGCAAATTTTGCTTTGGTGTTAAGCTCGGAGTTCTGGCCATTCAGCTCGGTAATGGTAGTACTCAGGAGATTATTAGCCTTGGCCAGATCGTCACGCTCCGTGGAGGTCCGGGTAAAATCCCCCTTCAGCTTCTCAATAGAAGAAAATTAAGCTTCCAGCTGCCGAGATTTCCTCTCGGTCTCTACCAAATCTCGGCTGCAAAAACGGGCTAGAGCGGCAGCTCGGATGCAGTAGGCCGAGAGGGCCTCCATGCTAGACTGAGTCTCTTGTTGCCTAATTAGCTGGAGATCAGCGGGCTTTAGGAAGTTTGAGTCGAAAGAAGGAAATGGGTTGAAGTTTTCGCCCTAGAGGGACGAGGTCCCCGCTTTTAGGGAAGTGTTGTACCACTTCACCTCAGTAGGAGGAGGGTTTTGTTCTTCTCGCCCCGCGGTTCCTGTCTTGTGAGTAGTAGGGTGTGGGGGACTTGTGCGAGGAGGAGAAGAATCTTCGGTGTCAACTACCACTTCTACCCTCTTTCTTTTTTGAGGGGCGGATGATGAAGCCCCCTTCACAGAGGCCTTGGCGGGGGCCGGAGGAGGTCTTTTCTTCTTCTTCTCGGTCGAGGAGGGACCCTGACCCTCTTTTGCAGCCGCCTTCAAAAGCTTGGAGAAGTCGAATTTCCCCATAATGACTGCCAAAAAGAAAAGTTGTTAGTACAGGAACACATGCAGAAAAAGATTCAAAAACTAAAATGTCGAACACTTACTTTTTAAGTCGGTTCTCGGAGTAGATGAGAAGGGGAGTTTCAGGAGACGCCCACAATGGAGAGGCCGAGGAAGTTTTTCTAATGTATCTATATCTCGCCTATCCTCGGCGGGAAGGGATTGGTGTTCGAAACCAACGAATTTGGTGGGAGATGATTGCCAGTATAAAGGAAACTTGGCGCACCTATTTTCATCAAAGAAGTGGGAAGAGTGAGAGCCCGAGGGGCGAACTCAAAAGAAGCCGACTTTGAAATCTTTATACGACGATGTGTATAAACTAATCAGTCCTCTTCGGTTCATCCCGTTAAGGGAAATCCATCCCGTTTTCTCACCAAACCTTGTTTGGTAAAAATACAAAAAATTTGGAGTGGTGGGCTCCATCCCGAGGTATTTACATAGAATCTGAAAGGCTTTCATAAAAGCCCAACTGTTGGGATGAAGCTGAGTAGGTGCGACATTCATGGTTCTCAGAACGTCACACTCGAACTCAGTAAAAGGAAGAGAGACGCGCAGCTGGGTAAATAGCGTCTTGTACATATAGGTGAAAGGGGGCTCGGAAGGACGAGCCCTGAGAAAGACACACTCGGTACCCGAGCATGGGGAACAGATAAACTTGGATTCGTCTCCCGACGCCAAGATATTAATCTGGGACCGAAGTTGAGCAATTGAATCCGAAGTCTGAAAGTCAGAGAAAAATGTCCCAACCGCGCCTTTAACCCAGGTATACCAAGGAAGGGTAATATCGGGAACAGGGTCTTTTGGAACCCTTAGGCGTTGTTTGCGAACGGGGGGTTTGGAAACTTGGGGAGAGGGAGAGCCGGACTTAGAAGAGTCGGACCCAGAGGAGTCAGACCCAGGGGAAGATGACCCGGAGGAGGACGGTTCCCCTTCTCCGATGTTCAATTCCTGTGAAGGAACGGAAGAAGTGGAAGGAGAACCCCCAATGGGGGAAACCTCGCGCTCGATTAGAGGCGAAGTATTTGACTCAGAGGACATGGATGAACTCATATCTGATAAGCAGAAATTAAACTTAGAAGCACGAAGGAGAGAAGGAGACTGGGCGTACCTGAAGAATGACAGGCAGAAGAGTGATGGCAGAAACTTGGAAGACGAAGGTGAAGGGCGAAGGAGGATAAGCAAGGTAGAAGGGAGTTGGGGTCGGAGGGGATATTTATAGCTGCGGTTGATGACACGATCAACGGCCCACGTTCCATCAAGCCCAAAGGCACGACTTTTGATTTTCCCCTCATTAAATGGGTGCAGAACTCTAGGGTTTCTTACCTGAAGCGTGCCGCAGAAGTATTAGGGGGAATGATTGCCTTCTCTGACAAAGAGGAAAGATTTGATTGAAATGACATCTGGGAATGCGGAAGTCTGGGTGGCCAAAGAATAAGCTCGGTTTAATACTTATCAGCTCTTTCGCTTATTTAACCTCGAAGCTCGGGGGGCTTGTGTACTGGCCGAAGATATAAGACCGAGGGTTGTCAACACGACCGAGCTCATTCTCGTAAGTGGGTCGTGACCCGAACTCCCATAAAGCCGAAGACCTGTTGATACACTTGACACCCGAGGATAACTACTCGGTCCTACTTCACAGTAGACCACAAATGAAGATATCTCGGTCCCGAGCTATCCAGTCACAACTGACTGGGCCGAATATCTCGCTGGTCCAAATATCTCTCCATATAACTCGGAGCCTTATCCATATCAATTGTCTAACTGCAAGAACGATCCGATCCTAACAAATAGGATCTCAGTAACCGTCTTACTCAAACGGTTGCACTGAAAATATCTATAAATAGGGGCTCAACCCCCTCACTTAGAACGACGTTTGCTTTGATTCCCATTTGGATACGTAGGAGAAGAATTCCAATTCTGTCAAGCTAATTCCAAAACACTCCCACAAGACCTTCTCTGCCCGAGTATCTCCCACCTAAGATATTTGGACGGAACAATTTCTAAGAGACTCATAACATAAAAATTGTGTACTTGTGAGTTTAAATAATTGTGTACTTCGAGTTTTCGATAAATAAAAAAAACAACTCAAGCAACTTGTGTGATTTTAGCAGGTAAAAATCATAAGATATATCAACTTGCTAATAGTTCAAAGGATTAGTGGAAAGATGCATACCTTCTTGTAGTTGTAGCAAGATGCCAAAAGCACTTGACACAAATAAAGCAACTTGCATCGTGAAATTAAAGATAAAAAAATTTCAAAGTCCCAATAAATGCAAGAAAGAAAGTTAGAAATTTTCAAAATTTTAAGAAAATAAAAGGCAGAGAGAAACTCCCAATACACATATCCAAGCAGTAACAATATATGAAATCAAAGAAAACAGGCTATATCTATTTCAAGTTCATGTTCTAAAGACAGAGATGTGCACAAATGGAGACAATCTCCTAATCTTTCTTCTTGTAAAAACAAATATGTGTACATGGAACATTAAAAATTAAATAGACATGGAAGTTGAAAAAAGGAATAAAAAATACAGCAAAGCTGTGTCCGGTCTCTATACATCATATCAAAAATTTAATCCCTTGAAACAACCATCAGTAAATCTACAGAGGCATATCATAAACATAATTCTAACTTAAAAGAAATCTCTAGAGGGAAAGACACCGATAAATTGCATGAATTCAGTTCCAATTTAATACACAAGAGAATTGAAAAATCATGCAATGGCACAAACATATAGCTATTTCACAATAATAAGAAAGATTGATTCTTAGAAAGAGAGCAAACATTCATCCAATTTAGAGGAACCTAGGAGAAAGAGGTGTCGTCCTCTCTGCCACCGCCGTTCGAGCTTGTCATTGGTACTCCTCTGTGCTTGGTGGTCGTCGTCGTTGCTGCTATTCAGAAACCAGCCGTCGCCGCCTTACTCCTCGTTGTCCTCTCCACCGCCATCATTCCAGGTCGTCGTTGGTTCTCTTCAGTGCTTGGTGGTGGTCGACGTAGCTACCGTTAAGAAACCCACGACATCGCCTTACTCCTTGTCGTCTTCTCCACCGCCGCCGTTCGAGCTCGTCGTCGGTTCTCCTCAGCGCTTGATGGTCGTCATCCTTGCTACCATTTAGAAACCCACTGCAGTCGCCTTACTCCTCGCCGTCCTCTTCGTCACCGCCATCATCGACTTCGTCGTTGTTTGCGTGAGAGAATGTTGCTGTCCCTAGGTTGCGTGTGAAGTGTGAATAGAGAGTGGAGAGAGAGAAATTGAAATTGGTAAATAACAAATTAAACAAAAGAAAAGAAAATAACAATAAAATGATTAAAACTCCCTAATTGGTAGAGATCATGCCAAGTCAGATGTACATTAAAAGTAGCTGTTCAATCTTATTACTATATAGATTTTGACAAGTCTTACTTTCTGAAGACTATCCCTCCAATTTTTTACACTATTTTATTATTCATTGTGGATAAGAATAAAGTGTTGTATTCATGCTCATGCAAACCAAGAGCGATGAGATGAAACGAGTCTCTTCCAGCTTAATCAGAGGTCTCCAGTTTTAATCTTGGTCTTGGGAATGTAGCGGCCTTAAAACTTTTAAGGGAGAGCTTTGACGCCCTTGTGGTCCTACCCGACTCGAGAGATTAGTCACCATAATTAAGCGTGGAGGATACCCTGAGAAACCAAAAATATTCATGTTGATGCAAAACTTCCATCCGAACACATTTTTTATTTTTATCAGAACATCTCTCACAATCTTTAAAATACGATTTAAAGATAAAAGAAAGAATAAGATGTGAAAAAAAGGAGGGAATTAATTGATGACACAGAAGTCAATGATTCTTACAATTTTAAATATTTTTTATTAAATAAGTTTCTTATAAAATATATATTAAAATTAACATAAGGTACATATTTGTAAAATATATGAAAAATAAGAATTATTTAATAACATTTTTATCGAATATTCAAAATTCTCAAAACAAATATTCTAGATAATAAATAGTTAAACTTCAACAAATAATTCCATAAAATTATATTGTATAAAAGATTATTAAATGAAAGAGCGAAGGCTCAAATTGGTCCTGAAAAAATTTTGACGATCCATTTTTAGTTCCTAAAAAAATAAGTTAATCATTTAGTCCCTCAAATTTTCAAAGCGGGACACATCAGTCCCTAGATTTAGTTCCAACGTCCATTTACTTGCTTACATGACCCATTAACCATAGCACTTAGCCGGTTAGTGAGATACCCCACGGTGCCCCTTTGTGTCATTAGATTAAAACCTCAATATTTAATTACTTAATAGCACGCTTAACATGAAAATACGTAAAAATTAAAAACTCGACTTATAAAGTATACAACTTCATATAGAATGGCATATCACAATATAAGTATATTATGCATATTACAAAACACTGTTGAGGATATCCTATCAGTATGATCCCTCACAGGCATATACTTAGACAAAGTGTTAAACAGCGGAAAACATATTAAAAAATACGCCTCGCGAGACACACTGGCCATAACTAACTAGACCCTAAACACCATGGGTCACAGCTCGTCCTCCAACCTCTGGTTCGTAGGGAGTTCCATCCAACTCATTATGGTTACGCTCATCCACAGGGTCTTCTCGTACGATTCCACAAGGAGATAAAATACAACATACATAAATATACAAGGGATAAAAAACAGTTCTATCATCAAAAAGCGGAAAATAGTCATAGTAAATTATACAGTAATTGTCACAGACAATCAACACACATAACTAACGAATCACCCTCAAGTTAATATATATCATCCTCTACCCTTACTCTCAGGCAATCTAACACTTTATTTTAACGTAACATCTCTAATCCTGCCAACATATCTTTACGTTTTTGTGGCCACTACCACTCCTGTCACTATCCCTCATTTGCATCGAGGCACACCCTCATTCCCGTTAGGATGTTCCACCTAGTGCACACCTTCATTCCCGTTAAGGTGTTCCACCCACATTCCCTTTAAGGTGTTCCACCCCCATTCCCTAAGGTGGAAGTGGTCTCGCGAGAACACTTGATTTTTACGTGTATTATATTACCAATACACGGTATATTATACTATCAATACACAGAAGTGTTTTACATGTATTATATTACAAATACACAGTGTATTATATTACCAATACACGGTGTATTATATTACCAATACACAAATGTCATTGCGTATTATATTACCAATACACTCTTGTCTTTGTGTATCATATTACCAATACATTTTTGTCCTTGTGTATTATATTACCAATACACGGTTGTGGACAACAACACCTATACTTGAATCTCACCAATCCGTTTTAACAACATCCTAGTGCCTTAACCTTCCATTAGAACTTGACACATGTTCTATGCAATAACACCTCTTTAACATACATCATCTAGGTTAGGCACTTCTAAATCATTATTATCCTCACACCCAAAACAATCATCTCTTAGACAACATATATATCTTTCCTTAAAAACCACTAAGCATAATAATACAAACCAGGAAGATCATGCATAACACAATATTAATCCAAATATTCCCATATCACCAATATAGCACAAAATCAATTCAATAAAGGTGATGAAATAAAATCAACCATCAACAATCTAAAATCAACCTAATATCGATAAACCTACAATCCCCGAATCGCCATTGGTTTTTCAGAAAAAGGTTTCCAATGTGATTTCGGTCTTGGCGATTACTCGACTACTAGTAGGGTTTAGGTCGCCTTACACAATTATTATATAATCTACTACTTATCCATTCCGACGATAGGTTGGTTCTTTCCCCCACCTGGGTTATCACCGAACTCCCGAACTCAAAGCTCCTTGTTGTCACACCACAAAGTACTAACTCCACCTTTTGTGAAGGTAAGGAGATTAGATGCTCGAAGAGGTTTACCACAAACGTCCTTGTTTCCTCCGCGATGGAAGTCTAAGGTTATGAACTCAAAATCACAAGTTAAAATCAAACAAGAACACTAAACCACAAGGTATAGGTTCGACCAAGACTAGTTCTTAGGGTTAGAGGTTCCCGAAAATTATACAACTCATGGATTTATGATCCTTAAGTGTTAGGAGTTCATAAACATGATCATTTAACAAAGTTGAATTAAAATCCCAATAAGTTATAAACTTAGGGTATTCGGCCAAGGCTAGTAAAATAGGCTAGCATTCACTAAACTTTCTAATCTCTTAGGTTTAGCATCCATATGTATTAAGGAGCTCAAAACCATGATCATTTTGGAAAAATAAGAACAAAGTATCTTAGGTCCATAACCTTCTAGGTTCGGCCTTCATAGGATTTATATGTTAGGAATCTTTAAACTTTCCAATCTCTTAGACTTAGCATCCAAATATCTTATAGAGCTCAAGTCCATGACCATTTTGGAAAATAATGGAAACTTAAACATTACAATCTCTTAAACTTAGCATCCAAATATCTTATGGAGCTCAAGTTCATGATCATCTTGGAAAAATGAAAGTAATACATCCTAGCTTTAATAACATAGAATAAACAAGTTAGAAATCCTTAAACTTTCCAATCTCTTAGACTTAGCATCCAAATATCTTATGAAGCTTAAGTCCATGATCATTTTGGAAAAATAAAAACTCAAACATCCTAGCACCTAAACAATAAGTTTCGGTCATCATAGGATGACGGGGAAAATATTCTTTGTTTAACAATAACTCTTGCATTTAGAATCACATGTTATTAAGAGTTCTAAATCCATGATCATACTTGGAAAGTTGAAACACAGTATCCTAGGCTTACTTATTCATATTTTCAGCCATCATCGGAACAAGCTGTAAAAAATTCCAAGATTTATAGATTTAAGATCAATGGATAGTTAGAAACTCAAACACATGATCATATTCCAAAAGTTGAAACAAAAACTTCATAGGTCACAAATGCAAGCATTTGGCCTTCATTGGAAGAGATAGGTAGAGATTTTTGTTCTACACAACCTCTTAGTATGTGAAAATATAAGTTAATACAAGACTATAGAAAGTGGTTTCAACTCAAAAGGAGTTTTCTACCATTTTAGAGATATTTTAGAAGTTTAAAGCATATAAAGAACACATAAAGTAAACTAAGAAATAAAAGATGAAACTTGAAAAAAGATTCATACGAGAGCATTACCCTTAGTATAATGAAGAACTTTAATGAAGAACTCAAGTGGAAAATACTAATAAAAATGGAAGCTTTATGTTTGAAAAAAAAAAAAGAAATGGAAGAAGTATGAAGATGGAGGAAGAAAATGAGAGAATGAAGATGAGTGATGGTTATATAGAGGAGGGAGAGGGGAGAACGAAATTTTGGAGAGAGGATGAGCTTGGAGAGCAAGTTTTGTCTTTAAGAATTGTTTGGTTGAAGAGGAAAGAGAAAAATAGGTTTTTAGAATATAATATGTTATAATTCAAAAAGTGTCATCATGACCACTTTTTAGGATGTGGCTTAGGCCATCCCCTAATAAGTCACCTCACTCTCACATGTCACCTCATCACTTTTGTGCTCCCTACACTGCTCCATTGCATATCCGGTTCAAGTTTCCGATCGTATTTCACCCGAAATAAATATATTTTATTTCCAAACTCGAATTTTTGAAAATTTCAAATATCATACAAAACATCACAAAAACACTAACCGTTTCGTTCACGGTTCAAAATTAAGTTTTCTACTCAATAAACTTGTATCGGCAATGAAAATGCAGACCAACTTTCGTCTGAATTTTCAACCGAAAATTTTACTGTAACCCTCTATCATAAAGTAGAATGTGAATATGATTATGTTTTATTCAAAAACACTTTTTAATTCTTATATTAAAATATAATTAATTATATTTTAACCGATTGAACAGTATAATTAAAATCAGGTTGTTACATTGCTACCGCTCTAAAAAAAAATCCATCCTTCGGATTTCTTAACTCAAAACTAGACCTCATGTTGTAACCGTATCTTAATCTAAAGATCCCACATTATATTTCTCATCGTTGTCTTTCCCCTAGGTGACAGCAGTTACTTCATTACAGAATTCATTCTTATATTGCTCTATTTATCCTCAAAACAATCCATCACTACCTTATATTCATTGTCCTTAATATTTTCACCTTGATCTATCATCTTTGAAGGACATGATTAAAACTTCATCCTTTCCTTCTTCTTACTATTGATCCACTAGAGGACCTTATTTCAACATCTAACTCCCGCAATTAACACCACAATCAATTCCAACATTTAACTTCTACCATTACCCGCAATTAACACCACAATCCATTTCAACATCTAACTTCTACAATTAACACCGCAATCAATACTACCCTAACTTCCTACTTAATGTATCAACTCAAAGTCTTAGATCCTTGTAGTGTATTCCACTATTCCAGATTATATCAAAATCGCACATCTTAATCCTCAAAAGAACATTATTGCACCTCTTAATGTAATTAAAACCAAAAGAAGTTAACTTTCCTACTCATATTTAGCTTAGGTAAAACTACTATAGGTACTTTTCCTTTAATCTTCCAAATTCATACCATCCATACTAACTACGAGTATTTGATCATTACCTTAGATTCTCTTACTAATACTATGCCTCGATCAACATTTGACGTATAGTAATTGTCTCACTTACTAATATTGATCTTAAGGGTTCACATCTTACCATTCACAACTATACCTCAATAAAACTCTCATCACTTTCTTGTCTATCATGCTACTTAGACAAACAAACAAAATCTACCAGATATCAAATACATACCTTGTATAAGATCCCCAGATTGAGAGGATTCAGCTCCCCTCACAGTAAACACTCTCCCAGTGGCCCGAGGTCTGGCCATCGGCAGTCCTGCTACTGGAACTCCTTTTCCAGCTCCTCTTCTCTGAACACTGGCTCCTCTATCATCAGCTACCGGCTGCTGCATACCAATGTTAGTTATAGCGTTCAGACTCACTACCCAATTTCTAAGCTTAGTCAATGTCCGATGTGGCTTAGGTCATCCCCTAGTAAGTCACCTTACTCTCACATGTCACCTCATCACTTTTGTGCTCCCTACTCTGCTCCATTACATATCCGGTTCAAGTTTTCGATCGTATTTCACCCGGAATAAATATTATATTTTATTTCCGAACTTGAATTTTCGAAAATTTCCAATATCAAACAAAACATCACAAAAACACTAACCGTTTCGTTCACGGTTCAAAATTAGGTTTTCTTCCCAGTAAACTTGTACCGGCAATGAAAACGCAGACCGACTTTCGTCTGAATTTTCAACCAAAAATTTTATCGTAACTCTCTACCATAAAGTAGACTATGAATATGATTTTTTTATTCAAAAACACTTTTTAATTCTCAGATTAAAATATAATTAATTATATTTTAACCGGTTGAACAACATAATTAAAATACCTGAATATTAAAATAGTTAGTGGTCCTGCGTGGCTTATGATGAATTTCCTATGTGGAAAACGAGTAAAAACCGAAAAACGTGCATAATTTTGAAATTAAAATACTTGAATATTATGCATTTTTTTATCACTTTTCATTAATTTTTTCACGACTGAAATGCATCATAGGCCACACAGGACCAATAACGGGTCAAGTGAGACTGTTAATAGGACATGTAAGAAAGTAAATGGATGTCAGAACTAAATCTAGGGACTAATATGTCCTACGTTGAAAATTTGAGGCTCTAAATGCCTTATTTATTTTTTGCAGGTACTAAAAGTGGGTCACCTTTATTCATATTTGCGATTATTATTATTATAAAATAAGTTTATTAATTTAATGTAGTAAAATACAATGTAATTTGATAATAATATAAAGTTTTTTTTTACAAAAGAAAAGTTAAGCAACATCATTAATAATGGAGAACATAATACATTCGGTAACATCATCACAGATCTGGAGAATAGTAATATATGTAGCCACCACCACCCCTAACTTAGAGTGAGCAACTACATGAACTTTCCTCCTATCAAAATCTACCAAAGAGTTGTTAATAGAAGATAATAAAAGACTCCTGCAATTTGAAATAACAACTCTATAATTAGCTTGGTCCTCTTGAAGGAGACTTAAGACTTCCTCTTTTTATACTTGGAGTCTGGGAGAGTAACTATAACATTTAGCTTTGAAGAAATATCCCCCCTCATCACCTAAATTGTGATCGAAGTCGATGCTTTGAACTACCTGCAAGAAAGGCTCAATGCACAGTCAATTATCCTCAATTTTATTTGCATAAATTAAAAATTCCAAAAGTAGAAAAGAAAAAACGGTAAAATGCGTCTGACCACTAACACCGAATGAGATATCCATGAATAGAAACTGCACGTAAGTTACCCAGGCCTTGAAAGTTTCAGCCAATGATATTCATGACCCCTAGCAGATATGAGAACCAGAGGCTGCCAATAAAAAATGGTGATGAGAATTTGGGGGAGACATGATAGTCTACATTACTGTTCACGCGCCCAGAAATTTCATGCTTGGCTTGTTTACCGTCACTGGCACGACGCCGTTTTTTATCGTGGCTTAGGTCCAAGTCACCAACACTTGCCGCAGTCACACGAGTCGCTGTTAAAATTGCTATTAAGAGCCAATATTCTCTCCTTTATTATTCTTGATATCTCATACGCAGGATTTGTAACCTGCATGATATCTCTCCCATTTATTTGGGCCACCAAATCCGCTCATCCCTTAAATCCAATATTCAAATCATTAGTAGCATTTGAAATTGCCATATAAGGAATATTCGAAACTGCCATATAGGGAATATTTGCATGGGATCCTCCAACCAATCCTTCAGCCCCATTAGTACTACCCAAAACTGTCGAAGACGAGATATTCTTATGGGATACGTTATTAGCCTACATTTACTCCCTTCTGATGATTTTGTTCCACCATCTCCTCCTTGCCTTCCTCGCACAGCCACCAGCTTCCCGCCACTGCTTCGTCCGAAGCTCTATACATCGGACTTATGGAAAAATTAAAATAAAAGGAGACCTTGAGAGGCTTCTGTGGTCACCACCCTTTTCACCGCCATACCACCTTCCTCCCTCACCCCAAAGCTAAACCCTTCCTCCTCATCACCATCAATGGGTAAGCCTCCCATGTCCACCTTCCTGTTTGCCATAGCCAAAACCGCAGAAAACAAGACGTAGAAATCCCGTCTCACCAAGGAGAGAAAAAAACCCAAGACATCTCATAGAGGAGAGAAGAATCCAAGACATCTTACATTGGAGCGAAGACTAACAACTTGATAATAATATAAAGTTAAACAACTCAACGTGCCCCATAAGAGAAATAGCGAACGAGGTTGGAATCTTCGTGGATTCACTCCTTGTTAAAGGAAGAATTTCAAATTCTTGACAGAAATGGTTCCGACAAGATGACAGAAGAATTGAAGAAAAAATGGTCAGATAACCACCATGAAGAGTCGAATTCAACAGAATTGACAGACTAGAAAATTGACAAGTTGGCATGTCAGACAGATAAAGCCGTCAAGAAGGAAAAATGAGAAAATTGTCAAGTGTAAAAAATTGTCAAAGGACGAGATAGAAATGATAAGTCTTAAGAGTGATAAGATAAGAAAAAATGACAAAAGAAAAATGAGATGTCAAATGTAAAAAAGAGAGTATGTTATAAATATATTATCATATGTAAGGGAGGTTACGTGGTATCACTCGAAATAGTAGGTTTACAAGTTAAACCCATTTCACTTTTTTTTTTTATGGGGGGGGGCTTGGGGCCGCCTAGGTCATAGATTTGTGAAGTTGGTCAAGGAACACTCCCAACTTCCCGATTTTACAACAAGTAAATACATTAACTCTTTGGATTTTCGTCCATATTGTGAAGTCAGAATTCAAACCCAAGAGGGACTACACAGCCTCTCTCACAACCTTTGTATGGAATGCCTTATGGTTCTACAGCCGTCAACCCAAATACCCCATTTGCATACATACCATATCCAAATGGAATGACGATGGCTGCCTATTCATCTGGACAGGCAGGGCCATCGACTGGGGGGCAAATTCCCAGTCATGCAAATGGGATAACAGGGTCAATGATAGTTACCCATTCTCGGCAAGAACAACCGGTAGAAAGGCCATACATATCCCCATTGAGACAACTCCCACAAAGTATTGTTGGTTTGTCGGAGGCTACTTTAGCCAATGTCCGACAACAGATTGATTCTAGTAACCATGACATGGTGAATACATTTACTCAACAAATGAGTACAGTAATTACACCATTAATGGAAAGCACAAACAATGCATGTTTGGCGTTGACAAATGAGATACGTCGATTAAATAGAGCCTTGGGTGTTGTAACCCCAAGCGAAAACCAAAATACTGGTAGAAATCTCAATGCGAATGTCAATAGGATTAATCAACCACAAGTTGAACAACCACAAGTTGACGGATTTGAACAAGATGACGAGCGGCAACAGCCCCATCGTCGGATTCCTTTGAGACATGGAAATGTACATATTCTACGACCAGAGGAAGACGAGGATTTGATCATAAATCAGGGTGCTGTTGGAGCATTCCGTCAGAATGTTCTAAATCAAAACGTCAACCAAGTTGTCGAACAAGCATTAAATAGGTTTGGTTTTAACATTGGTTATGCCAACCAACCATTTTTTGCATCAGCATTTCCTGATTGGGTCCAACAGGCAGAAATGCCTCGAGGATATAAAATACCCAAGTTGTCGAAATTCTCAGGAGAAAGTGGAGAGTCGACAGTCGAGCATATTGCCCGATATACCATCAAGTTAGGAGATTTGGCTTTAGAGGAGGAATTAAAAATGAAATTCTTCCCTAGTTCGTTAACTAAGAATGCTTTTTCTTGGTTTTCAACATTAAGGCCTAATTCTATCCACTCCTGGAATCAATTGGAAAGAAGTTTTCATGACCAATTCTTTAGGGGCGACTTGAAAATAGGGTTGACAGATTTATTTGGAATTAAAAGAATAAATAACGAATCTGTTGACGACTACCTGGCTCAATTCCGTAAAATGAGGAGTCGGTGTTTCACCCCTATTCCAGAGGCAGAAATAGTGAAAATTGATGCCGGAGGTCTAGATTACCATATCAGAAAGAAACTGGTCAACCAACATTTGATAGATCTTGCCCAGTTAGGGGACAAGGTTCGATAGATTGAACAATTAAGAGCTGAAAAGATTCTTAAGCAAAAGAGATTCCTTAAGAGGGAAAGGGTTAATTTTGTCGGATGCAATGAATCCGACGAGGAGAGTAATGATTCTGAAGAGTATGAGGTAGATTATGTCGAACTAAAAAATGGTCCACCTTATATATGTCAAGCTTTGAAGCCCGCAAAGGCCAAAGAAAGAATCCCTTTCATTAATAAGAAAGTATACACATTTGACGTGACCAAGGCCGATCAAATATTTGACATATTACTTAAAGATAAGCAATTAAAATTGTCAGATGATCATAGGCTCTTGAAAGCCCATGAAATTAAAGATCGAAAATATTGTAAATATCATAATACTTTTGGTCATGTGACAAACGACTGTATGCATTTCAGGGATATCATTCAAAAAGGTTTGACAGACGGAAGGTTGAAATTTTCAGACAAGCGACCGGAAATGAAGATTGATACAGAACCCTTCGGTCCTGAAGCTAACAAAGCAGACCGCCAAGTCCCTATGGGAGTAGGCATGGTCAACATCACGGCCGGACAGAATATCCAAATGGATTTGTCAGATCCATTCGATGTTTATCCGATGCCAGGAGAACCACTTGTCGACTATATGACACGAAAGAAAGATGGGGGCATAATTAAAGTTTCCCCAAGATGCAAAGCGTTTTACGATGAAGTAGCCGCCAAGAAAGCTAGGGGGCAGAAACCACCATCACATCGTCCACAAGATAACCAGAACAGGTTTTCACACTCAAATAGCCATCTTTGGGTCCAACGATTAATGCAGAGGAGTCTCGCATCTGCTTGTAAATAGACAGACAAATAGCCAAAGACAACACATGCACCAGTCAAGATCCGGACAGCACAACACTGGAGGTTGGCTTGATCCAATCAGAGGATCAGCAGTAAGACAGGCAAATAGCCGTCAGCAACACATGCACCAGTCAAAATTTGGACAAGACAAAGACCGTGGGTTGGCTTGAAGAACCAATCAGAGGATCGACAGTAGGTAACTCTGTCAGTGGCAGATTTAATCCTGTCAAGACCAGGACACCCCCATCCAACGTAATGGTGGATCAATGGGTGAGGAATTCAGCCATGACACAGTACCCAGAATTGCAAAAACAGACATGGACTCGGAGAAGCAAGGTCAATGAACGGGGGCCACCCTTTTGGAATGAAAATTACCGAAAGGGCCAATTGGCTCAAAATGCTCAGATGGCAGGGCCTGGTCTTTCAGGACCCTCAACTCAATTGGCTATCTCTAAGAGCCAAAAGAGGAGGCTGCAGAGACTCCGACAGGCTCAGAAAAAGAAGCTTGCCAGACAGGGAGGCGTCATTATAAAAGAGATGCCTTCCCACGATGCCGGTTGCTTGGTTGCTACAACTGACAACAAAGTTGATAAGAGAGGAGATACCAAGATGAAGAGCGTAATAGTAAATCACCCCATGGAAGCTGATGTGAAGAAACCCAGTAATCAGACCAAGCAAAGTAAACCTGCATCCCAGGTTTTCATAGAAAAGAAGACTTCAGGCCAAGCACCCTCACCAGTGAAACCCAGAGGCAAATGGCCAGTCGGATTAACAGAAGTGGAGAAGGTTGCAGGGCTCGAGAAGAAAGTTGAGACCAGAATAGAAGAGCAACACTTGACTACGTTCAAGCCTGAATGCGATTCAACCAAAGAGGAGTTGTCATTCGATGCTGTCATTGAAGCATTGAATGATCCGAATGATGACATAAACGTCAGTGGAGCCATGAACCCGGGAGAATGAGGATGGGTCGACATCATGGAAGCACTAGACAAGGTGGTGGGTGTTTGTGAAGGTGGGTGGATGGAGTGATTTAAAAGAAATCACGGAGAGGTTGGAGGTGCATTCTTAGATGAGGACCGGAGGTTATATTGGAGCTGGAAGAGAATGAAGATAGGTTTGATTTCTTTCATCCCGGAATCGAGGATATTTTGAGTTTAATCTCTCTCTGATGACGGTGATGATGTCAAACAATGCAGGAGACCCAAGTGATCACTGGATGTGTGTTCAAGAGAATTTAGTTACTGTAATCGACAACGTGGCTCAGTTGGAGAAACCTACCGACGAACAGAAAAATCATTTAAGACCTTTACATGTGAAGGCCATAATCGATGGAAGACCTACCAATAGGGTCTTAATTGACAGAGGCGCTGCTGTAAACTTGATGCCTAGAGCGATGTTTAAAAAATTAGGAAAGGATCAGTCAGATCTAATCCCAACTGATATGGTTGTCACTGACTTCAGTGGCAAAACATCTCCGTCGGATGGTGTCACTTTATTAAACATACAAATTGGCACTGTCGAAAGAATGACATTGTTCGTCATAATTCCAGCCAAGTCAAGCTACAACATTTTGCTTGGCAGGGATTGGATCCACGCTGTAGGGGCAGTTCCATCAACGGTACATCAAAAGGTATTTTTTGGGATGAACAAGATCAAGTGGAGATTGTGGAGGCAGACGACAGTGCTTGCTATGCTCAGCAATCACATATTGACTTCCGGGTGTATTCTCTAAATGTGATGCCTATAACTGCCACTGAAGGGGTTATCAACAAGGATACGTTGGAAGCAAGCCTTCTTAGCCAGTTTGGAGTTACAATACAGGACGAGGTCGACAAGACTCGGTCAGAATCCGACAATGAGCCTTAAGACCCACTTGAGAAGATTGTCGGCCTATCTAGCCGACAGAGAAGTACACACTATACAAGATGTGTTGACAGATTGTATAATTGACGACGGCCCTTTGGGTTTTGAAAAAGGAGCCGAAGTCAAACAAAAGGTGGAAGTAGAGGATCCTCTGGAAGAAATAAATTTGGGGACGGAAGAAAAGAAAAGGCCCATTTTCATCAGTGCTTTTCTGCTAGAGGATTACAAACAAAAACTTGTCGGATTAATAGCAGAGTACAAAGATTGCTTTGCATGGGATTACGATGAAATGCCTGGTTTAAGCAGGGATCTTGTTGAACATCGCCTACCACTAAGGGAGGATTGCAAGCCTGTTAAACAAGCAAGCAGACGGTTTGCTCCAGAGGTGGTACATAAAATCAAAGAGGAAGTACAAAGACTGCTTAAAGCCAAGTTCATACGAACAACCAGGTATGTCGATTGGCTCTCTAATGTAGTCCCTGTTATTAAAAAGAATGGCAAGATGAGGGTATGCATAGATTTCAGAAATTTGAATATGGCTACCCCCAAAGATGAATATCCGATGCCTATAGCCGACATGCTTGTCGACTCAAAGATCGAGAAATGAGATTTTAAGTTGTATGGATGGCCATGCAGGATATAATCAAATCTTTATAGCCGAAGAAGATGTGTCGAAGACTGCCTTCAAATGTCCAGGAGCAATTGGGACATATGAATGGATTGTCATGCCTTTCGGTTTAAAGAATGCAGGGGCCACCTATCAACGAGCAATGAATACAATTTTCCATGATGTTATTGGAAAATTTGTAGAAGTATATATTGACGATGTGGTCGTTAAGTCCAAGACCAAAGATGACCATTTGGAGCATCTGAGGCAAGGGTTCAAGAGAATGAGAAAGCATAATCTCAAAATGAACCCAGAGAAGTGTGGTTTCGGAGTGTCGACTGCAAAATTCCTAGGATTCCTGGTCCACAAAAAAGGAATGGAGGTAGACAAGTATAAAGCCAAAGCAGTCATGGAAGCCTCCGCGCCGACAAATAAGAAAGAGCTACAGTCCTTCTTAGGGAAGGTTAACTTTCTCAGAAGATTCATATCAAATCTGTCAGGAATGACAAGAGTATTTGCACCACAGGTCAAGTTGAAATCAGAACAAAGCTTCATTTGGGAACCTTGTCACCAAGAGGCTTTTGACCAGTCATGATATCTAGTCAGTCCACACCGGTCATGATGCCTGCAGTGCCCGTCGGCCGAGTTGAAGTTGTACATATCAGCATCGAGAGGACACTATAGGATGTTTATTAGCCCAGGATGACGATGACAATGTTGAAAGGGCTGTATATTATCTAAGTAGAGTCCAAAACGATGCTTTGAGGAAAATATAGTGCAATAGAGAAGTTATGTCTAGCATTATATTTTTCTTGTACAAAACTCAAATATTATATGATGTCATGTCATGTATTAGTTATTTCCAAGACTGATGTAATAAAGTATATGTTGTCGAAACTAATCCTTAATGGACGAATTGGCAAGTGGACCATTGCTTTATCAGAGTATTCTTTACAATACGTGCCAGCTAAAAAGTCACAAAGGACAAGCAATAGCTGACTTTTTGGTAGACCATCCAGAATTTGGATGTGCCAGAAATAAATGTTGTCAGCTTACTACCTTGGAAACTCTATTTTGACGGATCAAGGCCTCAAGGAGGTAGTGGAATAGGAATCCTAATTGTGACCCCACAAGGAGTTCCTACAAAGTTCATGTTTGAACTTAAATATCCATGTTCCAACAACGAAGCTGAATATGAAGCTTTGATTGTCGGATTGGAAATATTGATAGAAATAAAAGCACGAAATGTGCATATTTTTGGGGATTCTCAATTAGTCATCAAACAACTCACACAAGAATACAAATGTGTTAGCTACAATTTGTCAAAATATTGTATCGTAGCTAACAAATTGATGAAAAAATTTGATGACGTAATTGTTCAATATATTCCCATAAATTTAAATCAAGAGGCTAATGAGTTGGCTCAGATAGCCTCAGGATATAAAATATCTCAAAAGACTCTGTCGACACTAATGGAAATCAAAGAATTGCTGTATCCATTAGAAGAAAGAGATATTTTAGTTAATGATGTAATTCTGCCTAATGACTGGAGGTTGCCAATAATCGAGTATTTGGAAAATCCAAGTCAGAATGTAGATAAAAAAACAAAGTATAAGGCATTGAATTACACGATGCAAGGAGGACTGTTATACAGAAAATCTGTTGACGGGACTCTACACAAGTGCCTAAATGAGCAAGATGCTTATCTAGCTCTATCAGAAGTCCATGAGGGCATATGTGGAGCACATCAGGCATGTGATAAAATGAAATGGGTTCTACGAAGAAGTTTGTATTATTGGCCAACTATGGTTAAAGATTGTATTTTATTTGCCAAATCTTGTGAACAATGTCAAAAACATGGACATATACAAAATGTGCCGGCTGGTGAGTTGCATTCTATTATCAAGCCTTGGCCATTTAGAGGATGGGCTTTAGATTTAATTGGCCAGATACACCATTCTTCATCAAAACGACATCAGTTCATTTTAGTTGGGGTTGACTATTTTACCAAATGGGTAGAAGCAATTTGCCTCAAAATAGTCACCCAACAAGACGTAATTGATTTCATTGAGAATCACATCATCTGTCGATTTGGCATACCCCAGACTTTGACAACAGATCAAGGGTCAGTATTTGTCGGCAAGAAAGTTGTGGAATATGCTAGTTCCAGGCATATAAAAATGCTCACATCTACACCATATTATGCACAAGCAAATGGCCAAGTTGAGGCCATAAATAAGATCATTGTTAATCTTATTAAAAAGCATGTGGGCCGACAACCTAAGAATTGGCATAATACCCTTGATCAAATATTATGGGCATATAGAAATTCACCCAGGCGATCGGCAGAACGTCCCTATATCGATTAACGTATGGGCACGATCCTGTACTACCTGTTGAAATCAATCTCCAATCCACTCGCATTCAAAGGCAAAATGACCTGCCTACGGACCAGTATTGGGATGCAATGCTAGACGAATTGAATGAATTAAGTGATGACAGATTGATTGCGTTGGAGAATTTGATTCGGCAAAAAGAAAGAATTGCAAGATTTTATGATAGCCGAGTTAAGTTCAAAGCATTCAAGGTAGATGATTTAGTCTGGAAAGTCATATTGCCCATGGATAAAAGTTGTCGAGAATACGGGAAATGGTCACCTAAATGGGAAGGACCATTTAGAATTGACAAAGTATTTTCTGGAAATGCTTACGCGCTTGTCAATATTAATACTGGTTTGACAATCAGGTCAATTAATGGCAAGTACTTGAAGGAATATAAACCAACGATGTTAGAAGTAAGAATTGACAAATAAAGGAAATAAGTATATTCATTAAATTGACGATACAATGAAATATTGTCATTTGATGGTAGAAATCAAGTTGTCAATTAAAGCTAATCTAATCTTAGAATACAAGGCAGTGTGTCAATAACACTTTATTTTCCTTCAACAATGTGGAGGAATAACTCAATTTGTTGAGACTTCATTCCCCATGTGATGAGATTTCAGTTGCCTCGTTTGTCGAGAATGCATCAAGGAAGGGATGAGCACGAGCAGATCTCACCATCATTTCACTTAGAAGGTGGTTGTTGCTATGGTGTAGTAGAGATGACACCAAAGAAAAACCGCTACCTTCTAGGATGAAGATGATGGAACTAGAACGAGATGCACTCGTTCTGTATCAAGATCAGCTTTTCCCCAGATATGCAGTGAGGTCAGCTCGGAATGTTACATTGGTTACTGACCTTCACTACATGTTTTACATTGGTTATTGACCTTCACTGAATATATGACCATAAAGACAGAAACCTTGGTTTGAAACTTTAAGATGAATAAGGTCAGATTCCCATGAAGGAAGAAAGAAAAAGCATGTTATGTGAAAAGTTCAACTATGAAATCATGGAGTTATAGATCTCACTATTTATAGTTGATATTCGAAGGACATTTATTATGGTTTGATTTACCGAGGTCTCGAGATTTATCATAATAATTATGGTGATGTGATAAATCATGAGTTACGAGGTTGGTTGGAAACATACAGTCAAATCAAATAAATAAACATGCACATTTATTATTATTCAATGACTACCGTTAAAGGTTGACAAGGAAAAGAGTTACAATTGTCAATTTTGGTTTAAATGGAAGACAATTGATCCCATGCAAGGGAAAGGTTAGTTTTGTCAGCAGTAGCAGCTTCATAATCAGGCTGTAACGCACGAAGTTTGCTGACTACACTTTCAGCCTTCTGACCAAGTCGGACAGATTCAGTGTCAATAGCTTTGACTTTATCCTTGCTCTTTTCTAATTCTTTGTCAAACTTGGCACATTTTTGGTCCGTCAATTCAATCTCGGTCAACAGTTTCTTCCGATACTCCAGTAAGCTCTCCTTAGTTTGAGTCCCGATGGAAATAAGGTCAAGTTCCTTTTGTTTAGATGATTCAAGATTTTGAAATTGAACTAAGAGATCGTCCTTGGTTTTTTCTTCCTCTTCATAAGAAGGAATGACAGAAGTCATCCTTTCTAATTTACTAGAGAGCCGTTCCCAAAATGTCTGAATAGAGATAAAAAGCGAATGACTCGACAGAGGAAGATTAGAATGAAGAGGAGTGATTTCCTTGATAAGTCGAGATAGTTCTTTTTGAATATTGATATCAGACAGAAGTTCATCAAAAGGATTGGTCAGAAGAGCTTGGAGATCATGCATGAGGGTAGTGACTTGAGAGTCACTGGAATCATTTTGAGTCGATGAAGAAGTGGTAGAAAAGGATGACTCTTTCCGGCTTACTTCTGACAGCATATTGATCCACGTATTAAAGTGTAAGGCCGGTTTGGGATCAGGAGACTTCATAGTAGGAGGTGTGATAGCAGGTGGAGAAGGAATGACAGGAGTTGTTTCAGCCAGTAGTGCCTCCATGTCAATATCTTCGTCAGGGATTTCAATCATGACCGCAGTTCCTACTGGTTTATCAGCTATTGGAATTGGAATGATTGAAGTCGGATGATGGGTAATGGGAGATATTTCCAGATGAGATTCGAGAACCTGAAGATCACCTGTCAAACTCCTAGTATCGACAAAAATACTTCCTGAATTTCTGTCAGCATGCAGCTCTGAATCAGATATATTCGCTGGATCGACAGTTGTGAGAATCTCCTGAATGGTCATTGAATCATCAAACTGAGGAGATTTTTCCTGACATGAAAAATAAATAAGGTATATGCATGTATATAAAGAAAAATGACAGGATTAACGGAAGTACCGGATTAGAATCTGAAGACATAAAGTCAACATCAACACTCGATTTCTCGGTAACCAGGATAGTCTCGGCAGGTATGCTTTTCTGTCAAGAAAAGAAGGCATATGAGCAAAAGGATGTAACTTGATAGATTAGATTAGACTGTTACCTTGGACTGATTGGAGGGCGAAGTGTTGGAGGAACTAGTCATAACATCCTGAATTTTAGAGCCAGTGGAGACTTTGATGGCATCAGATGCTGTCACAATTGCAAGACCCTTGACAGATTTTGATTTCTTGGAGAGGGGGTCAGAAGGAGCCATTTTCTCTTTTCTTTTTCTGGATCCTTTTGACTGAGGATCAGAAACAGAAGCTTTGGCTGGTCGTGAACTCTTCTTTGACAGTTTTTGCCACCAAAGGGATTACGGGTTCATCATCGTCTTCAGAAGCTTCTCCCGACAGTACATCAGACTTAGATTTACCAGGGAGAGGTTTGTCAAGAGGAATGGCTGTCAATAACGACGTAAATAAGTTGATGGTCAGCCAGAATGAAAAGAAAAATAAGTTATTTGATAAATGAATACCTGAAATACAATTTAGAATTCTTGAATGGAATCCAAAGTCATCATCAGATTGAAGAAACCGATGAGCGAATGTAACTGGATTTGGTTTTTCAAAAGGGTCAACGTAAGCACTCACGCTGTCCAAAAAGAAAAAGTTACCTCCTTTCGACGGTTTTCCTGGGTGTGAATCAGCTAAACCAAAAGGGGCACAAGGAATAGGCACTGGCTTAGGAAAAGGGGCCTTTAAGCTGTTTAAGTATTCCCTGGTCATATTGGGAATACTCCTATACATGGCAAGCCTTTCAGATTCCTTATTATCATGCTTCCTTTTGGCTTCAACTAAAACACTATTGACATGACGAACCATATCAAATGGTCTCAAAGGATTCCACTTGATTTTATAAAATTTTTCAAAGGCTTGAATTTCTTTCTGAAGTTCACCTCGAGTTTTGGTTGCCGGATCCTGTTCCTGCAGATGAGAATCATCATTGTTACCCACGGTGTCCTCAATACAACTCAAGCAAGTCTTTAAACTTAAGACAGTGGTTGGAGTAGTATTCATCCCACCAGTCAAGAAAGCTTTGAGTAACTCCGTGGAAGGTAGAAAATGAAATAGGTTGTAAGAAAGTCCCACGAACCTTGTCCGCATCACTGATGTCGACAATATGCTCATATGTTGGGGCTTTGGCACCAATAAAATTCTCGTCAGGTTTTGACGAATAAGGAGCAGGGATAGCTTGGCAAAATCCGAGCTGACAAGCCACAGTGTTGGGCAAATGGAGGTAGACCCTATGAGTTTTGAAATTAGGACCATCAACAAAAAGAATTTTCTGGCAAAGAAATTTGGTCCAAATGGATTTATTGGATTTAGAGACGGTGGTGCTTAGTTTTGTAAACCATTCTGGACCATATTTCCGGTCGGAAAAAGGAGAAAAGTTGATCTTTTTAGAGGTAGATGAAAGTGAATGGAAAATTTTGAAGTAAAATTTGAAGTTCGCAGTTTCATCTCTTGACAAAGACTCGGCAGACACATAACAGAGATAGGAGCCATAAGTGTCGATTGTCAAATCTGCGGGAGCTTTATATGAAAATTGACACTCCAAAACTGCATTTAACCATAATTGGAGAAGCCAAAGGGGCCCTCCTATATTGGTTTTCTTTTTAGACTTGACAGTGTCAACTAGCATGCTCATGCTGTCATAAAGATTGGCTAAGACACATTGTCCTAATGCTACTCTTTTACCAGATGACAAAAGATTGGCTAAAGGAACATATGAAGCGATCAAAGAAGCAGATTTACTACAAAAGACATAAGCACATAGCCAAAGAAACAAAAAGGCTACGTGCTCAGTATCCGTCACAGGATCATGAGCTTCTCCTCTAAAATCTGCTATGTATTTGGAAAAAGAACACTTTGGCACATAGACATCAATTTGATTTTCAATTTCTACTTCAGAATGCATGGTGGGGCCATCTGGACGAAGGCCGGTAATAGCCGACATGTCAAACAAAGTCGGACCCATCATTCCATAAGGAAAATGAAAATTATTTGTTGTTCTATTCCAAAAGAAAACTGATGCTCCTATTAAAGAAAAGTCTACCAGTTTAACATGACGAGAAAGTTGAATGAATTCAAAGATTCCAGCTTTCTCCCATACACTGCGTTTTTCAGCCTGAACTCGGTCAAGCCAACTAATGTAAGCATCAAACCGAGTGGCAGGAGGCATTCTGAAAATCCTATTGCTCTTCTTGAAGATATGAATGGGAATAGGAGTAAAAGAGGATAAAATAGCTTCATTTGAGCTAGCAGAAGGAAAGGAACCACGTAAACCCTCAGAAATTTCATTTTTGGCTACAAAAGGACCCAAAAATGCAGCAGGAGGATTTAAAGCAACAGAAGGATCAAGAATAGGGTAAATTACCTTGGATTCTTGCCATAACTCAGATTCCTCCAAAAGTGGGTCTTGAACCACTACCCTAGGAGGAATGACTGTAGCATGAGGTACGGAAGTCGGCACCTTGGAAGATGTAGCCATAGAAAATTGAATGAAGGAAGAAGAAAGGATTTTTAAGGAAGGGTTTTGCAAGGGAAGAAGAAAAGATTTTTCTCTGGAAAAGAGTTTACTAGGGAAGAAGGAAAGATAAAAAGAAGAAAGTCAATACTGATGTGATTGCCATTTAAAGGAGAATGAAAAGCCTTCAGTTCGAATTCCAAGAAACCTGCGGCGTTATGATTATCCCTATTAAGTAGGGATGAAATTAAAGCAAGGTTTAATTAACGGATAAGAACCCAAAATTAAGATGATTGTTAGCTATTTGAAAATTCAAATCTTGCTATTCTTTCGGGCAAAGCCGTCGAAAAGCAAAATTTGGGGGG
Organism: Sophora flavescens; assembly: GCA_030762895.1. Classification (NCBI taxonomy): domain Eukaryota; kingdom Viridiplantae; phylum Streptophyta; class Magnoliopsida; order Fabales; family Fabaceae; genus Sophora; species Sophora flavescens. Next base: position 31,477,044 of record CM061067.1, on the reverse strand, counting down.
CATCTGTTAATGGAAGAATTTCAAATTCTTGACAGAAATGGTTCCGACAAGATGACAGAAGAATTGAAGAAAAAATGGTCAGATAACCACCATGAAGAGTCGAATTCAACAGAATTGACAGACTAGAAAATTGACAAGTTGGTATGTCAGACATATAAAGTCAAGAAGGAAAAATGAGACATTTGTCAAGAGTAAAATTCCCGACGAATATATTTAGCTGACTGACGGAGAAGTCGAAATAGTGACAAGTTAAACCCAACTTTTGACAGTTGGTAATAAGAATTGTCAAATGGACGAAGTATAGAAATGGCTAAGTCTTCAAGGCTAACAGCATCAGTAAGATAAGTTGTCAAACAACCAAACCGTGGACAACAAGCAAGACTGGCATAAAGCAATTCAAAAGAATGAGCAGTTAGAGAAGTTTGCTTGTCAAATAGTTTGAATCTGAACATAGCAAAACTGCCATACAGGTGGTGGCAATGTTAAGGATAGGAAGTTATCTTTAGGTAGTTATTTTATTTGCTTATAAATACTATTAATCATGATGTAAAGGAGGAGGTTACTTGATGTGATATCCTACATATCTCGATCACACAGCAGATTTAAGGATTATACTCAAGTACTCCCTCCATCTCTTTTTTCATTTCCAGTTCGATTTACAATACAGTACTTATTATTTGACTTTCCTTTACATGTTCTTCTTTACTTTCAGTATTTCTTTCATGTTCTTTATCCAAGTTTCTTTTATACGTTCTTCATTTCGTCCCATTTATCTTTCACGTCTTTAAATGCTTTCTTTTACTTTTCAATCATTTAAATACTTTTCCTTATTTGCTTTCTTCCTTTAATTTATTGTCATTTATCTTTCGTTGTCATTTACAAGCTTTCAATTATTTTCCTGCAACTTACATGCTTTCCTTTAAATTTCCTATTGTTTATTGCCTTTTCTTTAAATTTCATGTTCTTTATTTATTTTCTGTCAATTTCCTTGTAACATGTTTTCCTCTAAATCCGTGAATTTCTATAAATACAAGTAGGAAGTCACTCTTATTTAAGGAAGCGACTTTTCTCGCTGAATACTTCAAGTCCTTGCCAATATTTACTAGATTTGACTGATTTGTCAAATCCATACTTGGCAGACACGTATACACATCCTTACGAGATTACCGCATAACTCGTCCGTCACTACACTCGTCTGATCTTAAATTATTTGTGACAAGGATTTTGGACACCAACCAAAAACCAGCGTCAACACTCCTATTGGGAGGTTGAAGGACTGAGAACCAAGGGGTTAAATTAAACTATGCTTAATCAAAAAAAACCAAGACATCTCATAGAGGAGAGAAGAATCCAAGACATCTTATAGTGAAGCGAAGACTAACAACTTGATAATAATATAAAGTTAAACAAATCAACTTGCCCCCCATAAGAGAAATAGGGAACATGTTAGAATCTTCGTGGATTCACTCCTATTGGGAGGTTGAGGCTCTGTTTGGATATTTTAAAATGAGCGGAACAGAGTGGAATGGAACGGAATGGAACAGAATAGAACGCAGTGGAGCGGAATGGAACAGAGTTTCCATTCCATTGTTTGGGTATTTTGTGATGGAGTGGAACAAAGTTCTCATTCCATCGTTTGGAAAGTGGACGGAATGGAATGAGTTATAATTTTTTTATTCCTTTTTTACCCTCGTTTAAAAAAAACATTATTATTTAGAATTAAAACATATTACAGATGATTGAATTATGACTTAAAATAAACTGCATTTTATCCGGGTCTCAATGTTCCAACACCACACCACCATCTACTCCACGCCACCACGGGAAGTGTTGATTCGATATTTTAAATTATAAATAAAAAGATGTATTTTATTCTTTTGCCCTTTTACTTTATCCCACTTTTATTCTTTGTGCTACAAATCAAAATGTCCAGATTGGTCGCAGTAAATAAATGCTGGTGGAGAGACAGAGAACAAACAGAGCAGTGGAAGCAGGGTGCGTGGAGTGCGAGACCAGAGAGGGTGAACAAGAGACTTTTCGTTTTGCTTTTCTCTAATCGTGTGTGTATATATGAAATAAAATAGGGGTAGATGAGTAATTAATTAATTCAGAGAAAGGATTTCATCCTATACCCCCAACTTGGAGGGGAGAAAAACAAGAGGAGAGGATGGAATGCATTCCATCATATTCCATTCCATTCCATTCCATTCATTTTTTAAAATCCAAACAATGGAATCTTGCTCCATATCACTCCATTCCATTCCACCCAGTTCCATCAATCCAAACATAGCCTCAAGGACCGAGAACCAAGGGGTTAAATTAAACTCTGCTTAATCAACCAAAGAGCTAATTAGGGATTAGGGTAGGTATTAAGGTGAGTTCCGAACAAAACAAAATAAAAATAAAAAAGTTAAACAACTTAATTTTGATTGGTGCATAGATGAAAATAGTACGAGAGAAGAAACATAACATGTGAGTGAGTGGAAAAGGTAAAGCAGGTGGAGATAGCGACATAGCACACACCACTGCCCTTGCCTCTCTTTCTCTCCTACTTTGTTGTAAACTTGTTGAAGAAGGGAAGCGACTAGCAATTGAGTACACTGACTTGACTCACTCCACTAGCCACTCAATTTCTTCATCTTCCATTCTCACTCATCTCATACACACATCCAGGTCACTTTCTATTCTCTCTCTCTTTTTATTTTTTCTTTAATATATCAATGATATTATGTGAATTTATTTAACATATATTTTTTTATTTAAACAAAGGGTATCGTGAGATTGCGCGATCGGTGGTGATACATCGGGGAGTAACTTGATCAAGCAAAATCCTCTCTCCAGTTTAGTCTGGTTACTGGGTAAGCATTTTATATTGATTGTTCGTAATGGGTTTTTTTTTTTTGTTCTTATTCTTATGCTTTTGCTGAATTTGGTACCTGATTGTGTTTTCATGGTATCAATTTGTTTCTGTATGTTTACCTTTCTTAGTTCATATATTCTGAAGTGGGGAAAGAAAGGAGAGGGGGCAGGGTGGGATATGTGGTGATTGTCTCTCAAGAAGAAGATTTTTTATTTATTTTTGATAAACTCAAGAAGAAGATTTTATCAAAGAAGAAAATCAGTTTGTAGAATTGTTACTCATAAATATTTTTTTATTGAAAAAACAAAACAATGTTCAAAAATTTGAATTCCTTTCTTGTTTTGTGTGTATGTGTCTGTCTCCCCGTGTCTCTTTCTTTCAATATTTGTGCTATGTTTGATGACTGATCTGTTGTGTTTTTCTTTGCATGAATTCTCGTATCCAAAGTTAATATATAAGATTTAGGTTTCCCACACCTCTTTTCTTTTTTAATCCTAGGTATATTAAACTGTGTAATTTTGCAGGCTATTTGAGAAAATGGACTTGCAACAAAGTGAAAAGGATTCTGTGGTTACTCAAATTAGCATTGGTGGATTTGACACTGAGGTCAACGCAAAGCATCTTGTGACATACTTGGAAGATAAAATTGGACTTGTATACAGGTGTCGGTTGAAAACTTCTTGGACACCTCCAGAGTCTCATCCAGATTTCAATATCATTAATACTGCACAGATTCCAAGAACAGATGACTATAAGAAGGTGGAGCCCCATGCTTTTGTGCACTTTGCATTGCCGGAATCTGCAAATGCGGCCCTCAATGCTGCAGGTCGTTGTGATCTATCTTGGAAGAATCAACAATTAAAGGTTAGCTGTGGGCCTGAAAATCCATACTTTTTGAACCAGAGGAGGAGAACTACAACTCCTTTTAACCTGTCTGATGTAATTGTTGAAATTGGGACTTTGGTTAGCCCCAACGATTATTTTGTTGCTTGGAGAGGACCTGATAGAGGAGTAAAATTTCTTGTGGATCCTTTTGATGACACGTGCAAACTTTGTTTCAACAGAGACACCGCATTCTCATTCAAAGGAATTGTGAAAAAAGCAGTAATAAAGTGTGATTTTCAGGTGGGATTCTTGGTTAGAGACATACATGAGATCAGGCGATATGATGATTCATCATATCATGTTGTTTTATTACGTTTGGCTTCATCACCTTTGGTTTGGTACAGAACTGCCGATGATGATATTGAAGAATTAGTTCCATTTGATTTGTTGGATGATGATGATCCTTGGATTAGGACTACTGATTTTACACCTACTGGGGCCATTGGACGATGCATTTTTTATAGAATCTCAATCCCACCTCGCCATGGTGCAAAACTGATGAAGGCCATGCAATACCTGACAGGCCGGAGAGTTAAAGAGATTTCACTTAAACAACCACTTAGGATACTGGACGAACCTGATTTTGGGGTGCCCATGTCAGATCCCTTCTTCTGTATTCACTATCAGAAGGACATTACTTTTGACATAATGTTCTTGGTCAATGCAGTTATACACAAAGGTATATTCAACCAGTACAAATTATCAGATAGTTTTTTTGAATTGCTGAGAAATCGGCCTATGGATGTCAATGTGGCTGCCCTGAAGCACTTATGTTCTTACAAGAATCCAGTGTTTGATCCAGTTAGGAGGCTAAAACTGGTCCAAGAATGGCTGCTTAGAAATCCAAAACTTTATCAGAGTTCTAAACAGTTAGATGATATTGTTGAGGTTAGAAGACTGGCAATCACTCCGACTAAAGCTTATTGTATACCATCGGAAGTTGAATTGTCCAACAGGGTTCTCAGAAGATACAAGGAAGTTTCAGATCGTTTCTTGAGGGTCACCTTTATGGATGAAGGTATGCAGACAATTAATATGAATGCTCTTAACTACTATGTTGCTCCAATAGTGAAGAAAATCACATCGAACTCCTTTCCACAGAAGACAAAAATATATAAAAGGGTGAAGACTATCTTGGAGGAGGGATTTCACTTGTGTGGCCGAAAATATTCATTTTTGGCCTTTTCATCCAATCAACTTAGAGATCGTTCTGCTTGGTTTTTTGCTGAAGAAAGCAACTTATCTTGTGATCAAATAAGAAGTTGGATGGGTAGATTTAATCATTCGAATGTTGCCAAGTGTGCTGCTAGGATGGGACAATGCTTCTCATCTACTTATGCAACAGTGGAAGTTGCAGCAAATGAAGTCAACAAGGAGTTGCCTGATGTCGAGAGGAATGATTATGTTTTCTCTGATGGTATTGGTATTATCTCTCCTGATCTTGCAAGTGAAGTTGCAGAAAAATTGAAATTAGACAATGTACCCTCTGCCTATCAGATCAGATATGCTGGTTTTAAAGGGGTCGTAGCTTCTTGGCCTGCTGAAGGGGAAAAATTCCGACTTTCTTTAAGGCATAGCATGAACAAATTTGATTCTACCCATACTATCTTGGAGATTTGTGCTTGGACCAGATTTCAGCCCGGTTTTCTTAATAGGCAGATTATAACATTGCTTTCAGCATTGGGTGTGTCTGATGAAATATTTTGGAAAATGCAGGAGGTCATGATTTCAAGGTTAAATCAAATGCTTGTGGATGCAGATGTCGCCTTTGATGTTCTCACCAAATCTTGTGCTGAGCATGGAAATGCTGCAGCAATAATGTTAAGTTGTGGCTTCAGCCCACAAACAGAACTTCATCTTAGAGGTATGTTAACTTCTGTACGTGCTGCACAACTTTGGGGCCTTAGAGAAAAGTCTAGGATTTTTGTACCATCTGGGCGATGGTTGATGGGCGTCTTCGATGAGTTGGGTGTGCTTGAACATGGGCAGTGCTTTATTCAAGTGTCTACTCCTTCACTTGAAAATTGTTTCTCAAAGCATGGTTCAAGATTTTCAGAGACTAAGAACCTGCAAATAGTTAAAGGTTTTGTGGTTATCGCAAAAAATCCTTGTCTTCATCCAGGCGATGTAAGAGTCTTGGAGGCAGTTGATACTCCTGGTTTACATCACTTATACGACTGTCTTGTCTTCCCTCAAAAGGGTGATAGACCCCATACAAATGAAGCTTCTGGAAGTGACCTTGATGGGGATCTATATTTTGTCACATGGGATGAAAATCTAATACCGCCTAGTAAGAGGAGCTGGATACCCATGGATTATTCTCCACCTGAAACCAGAAATAAACGTTCAGTCAATATTCGGGTATGTAAGTTTTGGTTGTTATCTATGAAGATCCTTATTAATCTAGGATTTCATATTGGGTAGATATTTTTCTGATCTAAAACAAAATTTTGAATATGCTGGGAACCATTTCTAGACATATAATTATAGAGTTTGACTGAGTCATATGTTGCAAGTGTGCTTTCTTGCACACATCCTGCATGTTGTCCTTTAACTTATATTGATATACAAATATTTTGTGCCATTTTTCCTTATTGACTGTTTGTCTGATGAAAATGAGTCAGCAATTTAAAGTTGTTTTGTCTTTCACACTGCAGGACATCATAGAGTTTTTTGCCAAAAATATGGTTAATGAGAATTTGGGTGCAATCTGCAATGCACATGTGGTCCATGCTGATTCCAGTGACTACGGTGCCTTGGATGAGAAATGCCTAATCTTGGCTGAGCTAGCAGCCACTGCTGTTGATTTTCCAAAGACCGGGAAGCTTGTCACTATGCCTGCTGATCTGAAACCGAAACTATACCCTGATTTCATGGAGAAAGAGAAGCACCGGTCTTACAAGTCCAAGAAAATCCTGGGTAGACTTTACCGGCATATCAAAGATGCTTACGATGAAGATATTGATGCTGCTGATTCGAACTATGTGACAGGTGATGTACCTTATGATATTGATCTCGAGGTTCCAGGATCTGCTGATTTTATTGCTGATGCATGGGAGCAAAAGTGCTCTTATGATGGCCAGTTGAGTGGACTGCTAGGGCAATACAATGTGAAAAGAGAAGAAGAAGTTGTCACTGGACAGATCTGGTCTATGCCCAAATACAACAGCAGGAAGCAAGGGGAACTTAAGGAGAGGCTCAAGCAGTCATATAGTGGTCTGAAAAAAGAATTTAGGCAAACCTTTGAGAAATTGAATTCAGATGTAGGAGAATTAAGTGATGAAGAAAAAAATCTGCTGTATGAGAAGAAAGCTTCAGCCTGGTATCAGGTGACATATCATCCTAAATGGGTGAAAAAGTCCCTTGATCTGCGATTTAAATCAGCAGAGGACCTTGAGCAAGATAGTTTGGGAAATATGGTGATGCTGAGTTTTCCTTGGATCGCAGTTGATTACCTTGCTCGCACTAAGATAAGGCATAGGGGATTTGGAAATTCTGATTCAACTAAGCCAGTTGATTCTCTAGCAAAGTACCTATCTGAGAGGTTATAATTCTGTTGTGCTTGACCTCGGCTACAAGGCCACTCTGCCATTCTCATATTTGAAAGTGAACTCTTGTTTAATTTCCCTAGTGAATTGGTTTTCTTTTGGTGTTTGTAACTAGGCTTATTTCCAGCTTTTGTTCCCTAGCCAGGAACTGCCTTTCTTTTGGGACATCTGATTGTAATCAATTACATTTTATACATGGCTTATATTTTCTACCAGTCCTGTTCTGTGTTGTGTGTGATTATGTAGATGACAGAAAGTAGAATTTTTTGGAACTTATTCCAAGATTCCAATAGGAACTGGATCAAGATCGAAAAACACACTGACTGAATATACCTCTTATTGATATTGAATTCACAGTGAGAGCAAGATTTGCTCTGTTACAAAGTACAGAAATGAAAGAATAGGTTCAAGTACCCTCCGTCCAGATAATTCTAGAGTATCTGGTCTCTCCCTCACAACTCTCTACTGTCTTCAATACCTCCTCTTCTTACTTTCTCTCCTTTTTATTCATTTCAGTCTACAACTGTTTGAAAGTCCCCACCCCATCTCTTAACTACTTACAAGGGTAGTTAAGTCAGTTAGCTGACCCATCTAACTTCTGAGTCCCACATCCCCTGCTAACGTCCCTATATCTCCTCTGGTAGACCTTCTTAATCGGAGGTCTGCTATCAGAATCACACTTAACCAACTTCTCTCTATCCATCCACCAAGTCTTAAGATCTCCCTTGTAACTGAAAATAAAATAAAAATAAAGCTGAGTTGTGATTGTGATTAAGCTCTTTTTTTAACCTTAAATCTGAAAGTTCAATAGTTACCACCATGATAGGATGTGCAAGTTTGTGCTTAGCCCATGTTCCTAAGTGGACTGATTCAACATTATGTTGTCTCTCTGGGTTCTATTACTTTTTGAAGTCATGTAAATTGCACCTGACATTTGACAAGATTTCATAGAGGCCGTGGCATGGGAATAACATTTCATAGTACATGGAAAAAATAAAAAACCATAGGACATGGAGTAGGTAGGGGACTAGTGGGCATGCTTATAACATTTCATAGCAGCAGCCACTTAGAATTGAAACCTAGTCAGATGCCTTAACAGAATCGGAGGTTTGATTCTTGCTCTATTGTTCCAAGAAAGATTCTTTAGAACCCTTCTGTGACACCTTTCAAGACAAATTTATTTGGAGGATTTTATAGTTAAGCTTGCACCTCTTACATCTTGACTTTAATCTCATTAGAATTTATCTGCACAAACTATACATATAGTCCAAGAACTTACATGATTATCTTGAGATATACATCATAGTAAAAAAAAAAAAATCTTATATCTTCCCACTGCACAGCTCTCAATTTTAAAAAGTTAAAGGAGAGATATAAGGAATAAGAAAAGAATAATTGATTGAATGATCCATTGAGGAAGAATTTTCCTCCTCCTGGTATACGAAATAATGACTAGATAGTAAATAGTTGGTGGCTTTGGGACCTCCTCCTATTTGTGGACTAATCATGGAATCACAGCCTAATCTTTAGGAGCAAGTTGTCAGCACATAGAAAACGGTCATTAATTAGTCTCTTCTTAATTTAGGAAAACAGGTTTATTAGTAAAAGCCTACATGGTTTGGTAGCTGCTGTTCTTGAAGAAAAACCCACCTCTTCCAGTTGAGTAACATCACTGTTCAATTTGCAGATTGTAAAGGGTTTCATACATGTTGATGTACGACTACCAACTGAACATGTGTGAAATTAATTCTTCAATAAATAGTAAGAGTTCCCCACATAAGTACATAGAGAAAGACCTTGTTAAGGTGTCCTGTACTGTAACATTTCCACAAGTATAAATCAAGGAAGTTAATGTAGACTGTAGCAATGATATCTACATCAAAGGCCTATTCACATGATTTTTGCACTTGAAATTTAGCCCTAAATGATAAAAAATTCCTTATCTTACTGATGGCAACAGTATGTACAATTTTGCTCCTTAATGCATGAAGCATTTAATGATCGGCCAGCTACTTGTGTAATCTCTTCCTTTATGTCAATTTCTTCTTTATGGTATTGTAGACTTCGTGGCATCCAAGCTTGCTTACTTCTAAATCCATTAAATGTAGGCCACATGCTTTGATGGCTTTTTTTACGTGTACGGTGTAATTTGATTGCAAAATTATAGATATGATGTATATTCGAAAAAAATTATCAAAATAGAGTAAGTCGTGAATGAGACATACAACTTATCTTAACAACTTGTACATCTCAACTACGACTTATTTTTATAATCGATGATAGAAAAAAAAACTCAAATCATTGAAAGTCGTATGCAAGGAAATTTTAATTTTTTTTAAAAAATATTTTTGTAAAGTCGTTACCATGATGTACGACTTCTATACATTTTTTTATTTGTAACTTTAAGTTTCGTATTTATGGTATACGACTTTTGGGAATCTTTTTAAAAAAAAAAATCATGCAAGTCGTGTATTAACACGCATATTGCAATTCGGGGTGAAGTTTGTGTGATGTTCTGAAGAGGTGGACGATTTTTGAAGCTGGAGTGTCTTTACAATGTGACTTCCATGCCATTTTCAACCCGATAATAATAATACACCAATTGTAAAAATAATGTCAGAGCAAGGTATATATATCTATCCATTCATAGAAAATTGGATCCGAAGTATGAAATAGTATTAAAAAAAATCACAGGATCATGTACTCCACTAAAGGAGCTTTGGCTTTATCATTTAACTCCCCAAGTTGAGTCTACCTTGTCGTCCATCAACCATGGCCCCATTTGCACCGCTTAAAAATACCTTGTCTTCCACCACTAATTTATCAAATACTTGAATTTTTTTTCTTCGTGATCCTCACTCCCGCAGCATCTGCCGGAAGAGGAAGGCTCATATCCGAAGGTGACTCGTGCAATACCACGAAGGGCGATCATCAGCTCTTTGAACCTTTTTTTTTGGTGTTTGTGTTGGCTTGTTTTTATGCACTACTATATCAATATGTATCTCAGAACATGAACATCACACAACTTCAATCTGAATCTATGTGTATGTAAATACACGAGTTGCATGAAACACCGAATTCGTATCTAGAGAACACGACTTATGCATGAAAAATTTAGGGCAAGTCGTGCACCCCATTCACGACTTGCCATACGATTTTTTAATTTTTAAAAAAAAAACATTTCCAAAAAGTCGCATACGGTAGATACGAAACTCAAACTTGCAAAAAAAAAATTATAAAAGTCGTACATCTAGATAACGACTTAACAAAAAAATTAAAAAATTCAAGTCGTGAACCTTACATACGACTTTTAATTATTTGAGATTTTTTTTTTCCTATCATCAATCAAAAAAATGAGTCGTGAGATGTATGACTTGCTGAGATAAGTCGTATACCTCATTCACGACTTACTCTATTTTTGTAATTTTTTCAAATGTACACCATACCTGTAATTTTGTAATCAAATTACACCATACACGCTTTGATGCTAGGAAACCAGTAGCTTCCATTCATTTTGGCATTTGGAAAAGCTCCACAGCCTTTCCATTTTAGTTCAGCTTTGATTTATGATAAATCAACACAACTGGTGTATAAGAGACTTTGGAGAAAAAAACAAATGGAGTTTAATCTGGCATGTGATTTTCATAGTTGAAAAACTCTGTTATGCTTTGAGTGTCTTTATTTTCATAGTTGAATATTTCTGGTTATACAAATTTTCATTAATGAACTTGTACTGTTGTACAAAGTAAAAACTATACATGTGATTGCAGATCAAGTAGTTTCAAGTAATCTTCAACTACCGCGAGGTGTGGTTCAAGTGGCAAGTAGCTTTGTCCCTTTAATCATATCTTTAGGGTTCGAATCTTAGTGATAGGAATAAAGCTGTATTTGTGGGTAGATGAGTTGCCCCTTAAGTGATACTCTACATCCTCGGAGGATTAGTCCTACGGCTACCAGCTATGGGGATACCTTGAGTTCCATCCCAAACCTTTAAAAAAAAAAGTAATCTTCAACTTAATCCTTTTCTTTCTTGTGATATATGGACATGATTGGAGGATGGCAAATGGAAATCTTCATTTAACTGTCATATTTAGAGATGGGAGAAATGATAAATAATGTTTTTTGTTTCCAAAAACCGGTGTATCCTCCCACCCAATAAATAAAAGACAAATCTTCCGGATACTATCATGCGCTTACCCATCCAAATAGTATTTTTTCCATACATAGGAATCTAGGGATAAAGAATTTTGTATATCCCAAGATGATAATCTATATGGGATGAAAATCTTCCTCACTCTATATTTGAGCTCAGAACTATAAATTACGTCAGCTTGCCTATTCTTAAGGAATCTTTGTGTTTTCTTCTTGATTCTTATGCCAGGATATTCAACATTCCTTACCCCCGAGGCTTGGTTTAGCATTTTTGGGACGATATAATCTATCTCGGCAAAAGAGAGGGGAAAAAATAAAGATAGAGGGGAGAAAGAGGAAAGAGCTTGAATAGGGCCACATTTAGTAAGTTTTAATTGGTTTTTTTTTTTTTTTGATGAACAAGTTTTAATTGGTTTAGTGCATGTAGAAAGTGAACAGAACTACAGAAGTATCTTAGTGAGTATATATTATTCATGTGGGTGGGTGGATGATTTAAATGGCAGTGCAAATCATCTTCTGCCATATGTCCATAAATAAGATATTTTGACAGATATGAAAATGATGTATGTTTAATTTGCACATTGAACTGAAAAAATCCAATGAACTTAACCAATTCTATATGATGTGACTTACATATTTTAAAATGTCATATAAGCTGTCATTTTTTTACTGGCTCTATAAGTAAAATAGTTACACATCATATCCAATCAAATATTTTTACATGATACTCAAAACTCTTGTCCTTTCTGATAAATAAAAGGACCCTCCAAAGCAAATTTGCCTGTATTACCTTAGAGGTGATATGTACTGAGGAAGACTTGTGTTACACACGCATAAGCTCTTCCTGACAGACTCCTTTGGACCCCTTTATCGTGGACTCATTTGCTGACTCATTCGTTATTTCATATTTAGAGGAAAAAATTCTCTCATTTATTGTTCCAGAAGGGATTTGTGAATATAAAGTCTATATTATGTATGTATCATTTTCATTGTGGATCTTAAATTTGATTTGTTAGAACTTAATGTTCAGTTTATGCACGACAAGCTATGCGTCATACTGCTTTCATATGGATGAAGAAAGGGCAGTAGAAAATAGAAATCTTGATGATTATTCCAACAGAGGTAAGATGATGTGGTCCACCGAAGGTGACTACTTAATAATGGGGAAAAGGGTTATAAATGCAGTGACATAGAGGCAAATTTGTAAGCCCCGCGTATTAATAACAACTAAAGATAAGATAAGATACAAGAAAGAAGTTAGTAACATGGAATTGGAAAAATGTCAGGGAACTCTCATAAAAGTACTTCAACTTTAGGAACACCATAAGCAGAAAAGCAGAATGGAGAAGGAAAATAAACACCAGGATCAGGATATGTATTGAGAGGTTTTCTCTATCATAGAAATCAGATACCAGTTTCAAGAGAAGGAAAAGAAAGCAGTATACTTAGAAACTTTCTTACCAATTATTGCTTCAATTATGAATCAGTGATCACTTCCAATTGATAAAATTAACCCCCTAACTGTTCTTTTCCTATTAGGCCATATTTACAAGAGTATGATACCTGAGGCTTGTTCTTTTCCAAGAGCTGCTTGTTAATTCAAAACAATAATTAAAATTGACAGATTAAAGTTTTCGTGCTTGCCAATCATAATATTACACAGTGTATTAGATATTAAGTAACTATGAAAGGCCAATATCAGAGTGGCCATTATCAGCACTAAACATCATTTTCACAGAAGACAAAAGTAAATGAAAAAGATAGCAAAAAACGGACATGGCATTTCAAGAACTTTGACATGGAAGGTCCATTTTCTCTTCCTGCTGGGGATTACTTGAACTTGAGCCACATGGATAGTTCCAATTAAGAAGCTCTTCAATCATCTGCATAGCAACTCTATCCTCTTCTTCTACACCATCTCCAACATTATCACCACCACCAGTGTGTGGCAACCCTGTTGACAAAGTGGACACACCCTCTGTCTGTTTCTTCCCAAGCTCTACCCTCATGACCCAATTAGAGTCAGAACGTGGCCCTGCTCCTTTTTGCCACACTCCAATGTGAGAATTGTCAGCATCTAGCCTCAGACAAGTGAGGGATGGAGAAGGGTCTTTGCAGCACTTCCTGAGCTTTGTGCTCAGTAGCTCTGACAGTGCCTTGGGTGATAAGAAAGAGTCATCACAAGGGGTGGTATCTTCAGCTTGATTCTTTGATGTAGGGAAATTGGTCTTGGCATTTTGACCATTCATCAAAATGGCTGCTTGGTCATATGCCCTTGCTGCAGCCTCTGCTGTCTCAAATGTGCCTAGCCACACCCTCCTCTTCCTACATACACACACACAAAACAAGTTTATAGAGACAAAGAGATCATAATTCAGAATCCAGCAAGATCAAACGTTCTTAATTACTATATGTCCCAAATCATGCGGATATGGGTACGGATTCTCTCCGGCCGCTAGACCATCCAGCTAACATATATCTTGACGCAGAATACATGCATCTTCACATATAAAAGTGTTGGCCTGATGGTCTAGCGGCAACAGAGAATCCAAATTTTGCAGATATAGTGTAGGAATAATCTAAAATATATGAAAAACAGAAAGAGTGAGGAAGAGAAAGGGGAATAAAAGTTTATATAAATGTGCCTAGGACTTTGGTAGTAATAAAATTATATATATATATATATATATATATATATATATATATAATGATGAAAGGAACAGCATTGTAAAGGTAGTATTAGTTTAGAGTTTAATGAACATATTACAGTAATGGGTGGCGAATTTCTGACACCCAAGAGCCCCACTGGCGTTGCCTGACTCCTCTGAACTTCCTTGCATGTACCATGCTTTTGTTTTGGTGCAAGTGAATATAACGTGTGGTGTGGGGTTTAGAGAGGGAAAGAAAATGAAAAATAAGAAGGAACCAAAAAAGAAATAAGAGTTGCAGATTGGTTGTAGAGAAGTACGAGTGGAGATGAAGGGAATTAATAGTAGGGGGGTTTGATGTACGTACAAATTAATATACAACTGTCAAATGTGCTAAGACTTTTTTTCTTTTTTCTTTTTCCTGAGTCTGTGACTGTGATGCTGTTAACAAAATTTATATGGGGTGTCGGTGGATTGAACGGAAAGTGGAATTGAAACAGTGCACATGCAATAAAAGTTTCACCTGCACAAGCTTGATAAAATCAATCCATAGCTCCTTAACAACTCAATTAAATGAGCAGCAGGTAGCCACAAATATAATATATGTAACACAAAACAAGCTATGCTCCAATTTTTGAAAGATAAAATAATATCTTTTTCTCTTGAATTTGCATCCACATGTGTTCTGTATGGAATGTGAAAAAGGGTGTATTTTGATAAGTTCAACTTTTATTGACAATCCTATACTAATTGCTTCGATAATAAGTTGAGATCAAGGGTTGAGTGATGTGAAGAGCGCATAAAAGTTCCTAGACTTCCTTTCTTCTTAGTTCTTATCATGTGAAATCAAAATAATAAGAGAATTACACTCTTCTGTCATGTGAACTAGCATATGTTATTTCAACATAAAAAATATGATATAAAAGATGATAGTTTACTCACATATGACATATACATCAGTTCCAATTTATATACGGTAGTATCTAATCATATTCACGTTCAACAAAATATCCTACACAGGTGTTATATGTGGGATATACAAAAATAATAATAATAGTAATTTTACAGGGGATCATGCTATCGTCTACTCTATCCTAAAAAATATAATAAATGCTCAAACCGCTGGATGAAAAAAAAGAAAAAAATAAAAAAAAAACTGATCCTGATGCAGAGACTAGAGCACATGATGTAGCAGGGCTTTTTCATAGTACTTTAATGAATATAACTTTTAGGTTAAATTAATTTGAAGGTGTGGAACTATACGGGAATTCTCAGATAGATTCTTATAATTTAAAATTTGTAATTGTGTCCTTGAATATTTAGAAAATTTGTAATTGGGTCCTCGTATACTTTTTGTTAGCGTTTTGTTAAGTATTCGTTAAGTGATTCATCTACTCGTCTTTGCGCGTTCTTGAATTTTTTGAAAAAAATTAAATAGGTTGCTATACTTTTTAAGAAAACTAAAATAAGTCTTTGTACTTTTTGGGATCCTAACGAAATCCTGATGAAAAAGTGTATGAGAAATCCAATTACAAATTTTCCGTGTGTTCAAGGATTCAATTACAAACTTTTAAAGTATAGGACATATTTGAAAATTTCCAAATAATCCAAGGACCTACAGATTAATTAAACCTAGTTTTATGTACATTCATGAAGCTTTTTACTTTCCGTTTCTACGTGTGTTTGGATTAATTGAGAAAAATTTATTATTTCCACAATCGATTATATGTAATAATCGATTATAATATAACCAATTTTATGGTTAAAAACGATTTTAAGAGAATCTATTTTGTTTAGATTGTGTAAAAAATAACTTTTAATAATAAATTTTAAAAAATATGAAGTTATTTATATAATTTAATAATATTTTTTTATAATTAAATTTACTATGATGAAATGAGAAGAATGTTATTAATTATTCCAAAATAATTTAACAACTTTTTAAATAAGTTTCAAACTTTTAGTTTCTTTAACAATATTTTTTTCCCTCTAAAAAACAGTTATTAACATGCTTTGTATAGAAAACATTTTTTTTTAATCTCACTTATTATTATGCGCACCGTTTTGTATTTCTTCTTTGATTATAAATGAAATGTATTAAGCTTTTGATAAAAAAAAAATTGCTCAATATAGTTGCATAATCTAAATCAAAATTAAAAAGTCGACTTGGTTTAAAAAGTTGGGCCACCGGATCAATATAATTTGATGGTGGGTCAAATAATTGAACTGGAAAATCTTAACGAAGAAAGAAATATTTTTAAAATTATTATATAAAAAACTATTTGATATCGACAATACTATATTAAAAATATACTACATAATGATCCAATATATATATATATATATATATATACTACATAAAAACATTATGTGATAAAAATACTTCCCAACAAGTGGAGATAATTCTGTCAAAAAAAAAAAAGCAAGTGGAGATAATAATATAAATAAAAAATATTGAGAATAATGAGCACCCAAATTTTTTTTTGAGGATAATACTCAATAGAAGGATATACTTTACCGGTAGATTATACTCAATGACAAATAAAGAATCTTTAGGAATATTATTTAATTCCAAAAAAAATGCACTTTTAAAGTTACATATTTTTTTTTAAATTATAAACGGGCCAATCCGAATCATCTTTTTTTTTTTATCAGAAAATCGAATCATCTTTTTTGGGACAATCGTCAGGCCACCTGGATTTGACTTAGTATATTTAGGAATGCTTAATTATTGGACTTTCAACTGTTTTGGTTGAAAAAAACTTTTTTATAAAAATATCTTTGTTTGGACTTTGGATCTCATGGTGAATTTGTAAAAAAAGCTTTTATGCCTTAAAAAAGTTATTTTATCACCATCTGAATTATTCGACTGTTTGACTATTTCCAATAGATTAATTTTTAGCTCAGATGGTACTTTTCCCAACTTACCCGTCGATGTTAGCGTATGTGAAGCAACTTTGTTGTCACACTGCCTTTTCCCATTTCATCCCTGATGCCCCCAACACGTAGACTATTTCATCCCTATTACCTCTATCGTAACTGAGATACCTTTTCTTTCTTACATTTTCTTCACCACAATGCTCTTTTAATAATATGATCAGCTCTATTATAATATTGTACTATAATATGGGAGTTTGACTTTTCATAATAATAAAATATGTAATAACTTTTATTTAATTTTTTATTTTTTATAATAGAAAAAAAATTGATGATAAAATATAACAAAAATAAATATTTTAACAAGTTTTAATGTAAAAAAAATCAAATTTATTAAATTATATAAATAATTTTATACCATTTTTCGTAATTTACTGTATAAAAATAATTATTTTGTAACACCCAAATAAAATAAATTATGTTAAAATCGTTTTTCAGCAAACATACTCAATAAAAACAGAGTTTAATTATAATCGATTATTCGAAAATAGATTATCAACATAATCTTTTTTCTTCAACTTTTGCAAAGATACTCTTAGTCAAAGAGAAAAATTGCCTAATAAGTTGATCGGAATGGTCCAGACTCCGGAGTCTGATTCGCTAATTAAGTTAATGCCATTTATCCTTTGATATAACTAAAAATGAAGGTTTTATAAAAATAAAAAAACTAAAAATGAAGGTAAATATGGAAATGTACTATTTAATGTATACGTAAAGATGGTGTATATCGTTCTGGTAACCCCAAGCATGGATGTAAATTTTATCCATACAAGTGGATATATATAGATAATATTTACAACGGATAGAAAATAAATATCTTAACGGATATTTACGGATAAATTAAATAGATATTTCATATACATAGATAAATTAATTAAATAGATATTTCATATATCCATTTATTAATGAGACGAGGACGGATAACATAATATCCATACTTACAGATACCCGCATCCGCTAATATACTATTACTAAGCTATCCACTTCACGCACGCTGAACACACACACATATACATACATATATATATATATATATATATATATATCCTTGTTTTATTTCTAACATTGGCAGCTACCCCTCCCTCTCTATTTTTACTCTCAATTTTGTGTGTCCCTTTCTCTCTAATTCAGAAAGTCTCTTTCACTCTCGCACCACACTTCAGCAAAAAGTCCCTCTTACTCTCGTTTTTGTGAGATGTTATAATATTCATGAATATCCGCAAATATTGTTAAATTTGTTTAGAACCCGCAAGATGGATATCCGCACGGATATGGGATGGAGACGGGTAAGAATTTCTTCCAGCAGGGTGGGGAGTGGGGGGCTACTACCCATACTCACCCCGCCCCATTTACATCCCTAACCCCAAGGGTTGGTCTAGTAGAGTATGACAGGGTCTTGTATCTGATAGATTACAGGTTCTAGTCCTCACTAGTCTCTCCTTGGGGTGAGATAAATGTAAATCACTTTATAAATGTTCATAAGGTTCGAAGGTTTTCCCTTCCTTCGACTGGGGCACCATCCACTTACCCTAAATTTTTTGTATATAAAAAAAAATTGTTATGATAAATGCTAACGAGTGCCTGAAATGTATTGTTAAAGGAATTTAAAAAAGTAAGATTGTTATGAGGAGTGGTGTAATCAATACATTGAGAAGGGATATACTTAATTTTTCGATGAATAATTGTTTATTTGAATTCCTTAAAAATACCCTTAGATCTCTCGTTAGAATACCTTATTATTTTCACTTCATCAATATAATTCCGGGAAATTATGAAACAAATTATATAAATGAATTCTTTCAAAATTATATTGGGATTATATACTCTGGATAACAGAGAAAAATATTTGTGAATTTAATAATGTGGTAAACTAATCAATTCCAAGCAAGTTAATAATGGATGTTATATATATTTTTGATATAAAGACGAATTGTATTAACTAATTAAAAAAAGTAGGAGGACATACCCCTCCCAAGTCTTTGCTCAAAAGCAAACTCAAAGAATTACAAGGTTCATCAATGATGGGAATAGAAAATGGAGAAGAGTGACCAGTGTTAGCTAACATATCAGCCACAATATTTGCATTTTTTTTTATTACAACTATAGAGGTTTGCCAGAAAGGGGCTCGAAGAAAAGATATTGCCTCTGCAAGTAGAGGTTTGATGAAAGGAATAGTAGAGTAGCCTTTGGAAAGCATCTCAAACACAACAAGAGAGTCCACTTCAAATAAAACTTTCCTAGTATTTACTGATTTAGCAATCCTTAGTCCAAAAATCAACCCCTTTAATTCAGCTAAAAGAGTATTACAGGAATTTAATTTGCAAAAGTATCCCTTATAAAGTTTCCACGTTCATCTCTGATAACTCCTCCATATGAGGAACTTCTTCCTTTTTGCAAATAGGATAAGGATCAGAATTTTTTATTATACAAAACAATTGTATGGCATGTATTGCATGGGTGTTTATAAAATTTAAAAATAAAATAAAAGAATATATATATATATACATATAACAAAAATATTTAAAGGTATTAATGATACATACACAATTAACTTAAGTAGAATGTAAAAATATAGATTAAAAGAGAAAGTATTTATATTTGAAAATAAGTGACATTATTAATTTAAAAAAAATTAAATAAATTAAGAAAAAACATGTCATTCTTTAATGAATGTAAATTTTTTTAAGTTATGTATAAAAAATGAATGTAAAAAAGCATAATTTATATTTGAAGAAGTTTTAGAATATTATATGAAATAATCATTTTTTAGGATTTTTATTTATCATAATAGACAAATAATAACAATTAGTATTTAAATAATTTTAAAAAAGCAACAATTTGAATAAAATATAATTCAATTAATTAAAAATATTTGTCATGAAAGAAAAATAAATGAAAATAAGTAAATGATTAATGAAGTTGGTAGGGTTTTTTTTTTTTTTGACTGAATGAAGTTGGTAGTTAATTAGAATATTTAAAATGTATTTAAAAATAAAATATTAAAAAATCGTGCTTGATGGAGTTGAAGTCATGTGGCTTAATGAGGAAGACTATTTTTAGATTCAAGAATAAAGACTCTAATTTAATATAGAGAGATTTATATGAATTGATTGTATTAGTATATTTGAAATAATTAGCATAGTAGTAAGCATTTCACAATAAAAATTTAATAAAAAAACATTTCACAATAAAAAAATTGGAAATTAGTAATAGATAATTAGTAAATAATCTAAAAATTGATATTAGCTAGCAATTAGAAATACTTATCATTAAAAAATAAGAATCAAATGAAAAAAAAAGTAACAAATTTGTTAATTATTAAGTAGTCGATTTGAAACTATATTTAAAAAAAAAATTGATGTAGGTGATATCATGTGAGTGACACATTAAGGAGGAGGAGAACGATTAGGATGACTATGTTCAAGAATGAGAACTCTAATTTTTTTATAGAAAAATAAAAAGAAAAGGAAGAATGAGAACTCTAGTCAAGGATATAAGGATGATAATCAACATAGTTACTTTCGGTTTTTTGACCAAATTGGGTTTCTTTTAGAAACTATTTATCAGTTTAGGGTTGTTCTGAAACTATTTATCAATGAGGTCCTTTTGGACACGTGACATATTTTATTTTTTTTCACTCTGACGGGTCAAAGGCGCCAGTCAGACTGGCGCCTACCAGTATTAAAAAAAAACAATTGATAGCAATAATAAGAGGTATAAAAAAATAATAGCAATAACAATTTACACCAATAAAAATTCATCAATTATTACAGTAGTAAAATTTTTTTTACTTTGTAATAACATTAATGTCATCGTTACTCCCTATACTTATAGTACAATTGTTTTTAGCAGTGTTCCTTTAAAATTGCTGGTAACTTTCTTTTAATTCTTACAAGGTAAAATTTTTTTTACTACTGTAATAATTGATGAATATTTATTGGTGTAAATTGTTATTGCTATTATTTTTTTATGACTCTTGTGATATTATTTGCTACTTGTTATTAGGGGATTTTTATTATTGCCTCTTATTGTTTTAAATAGATACTTTATCATTAATGTCATCGTTACTCCCTATACCTATACTTATAGTATAGTTTTTTTAGCAGTGTTCCTTTAAAATTGCTGGTAACTTTCTTTTAATTCTTACAAGGTAAATTTTTTTTTACTACTGTAATAATTGATGAATATTTATTGGTGTAGATTGTTATTGCTATTATTTTTTTATGACTCTTGTGATATTATTTGCTACTTGTTATTATGTGATTTTTTTTATTGCCTCTTATTGTTTTAAATGGCTTTTTGACCAAAATGAGTTTCTTTTAGAAACTATTTATCAGTAGCAAGTAGCAAATAACAATGACAAGTAGCAAATAATATCACAAGAGGCATGAAAAAATAATAGCAATAACAATTTACACCAATAAATATTAATAAATTATTACAGTAGTAAAAAAAATATTACCTTGTAAGACTTAAAAGAAGGTTACCTGCAATTTAGAAGGAACACTGCTACAAAAAAATTATACTATAAGTATAGGGAGTAATGATGACATTAATAATAAAGTATCTATTTAAAACAACCAGAGGCAATAAAAAAAATCCTTAAAAACAAGTAGCAAATAATATCACAAGAGTCATAAAAAATAATAGCAATAACAATTTACACCAATAAATATTCATCAATTATTACAGTAGTAAAAAAAATTTACCTTCTAAGAATTAAAAGAAAGTTACCTGCAATTCAGAAGGAACACTGCTAAAAAAAATATACTATAAGTATAGGGAGTAACGATGACATTAATGCTAAGGTATCTATTTAAAACAACAAGAGGCAATAAAAAATCCCCTAATAACAAGTAGCAAATAATATCACAAGAGTCATAAAAAAATAATAGTAATAACAATTTACACCAATAAATATTCATCAATTATTATAGTAAAAAAATATTATCTTGTAAGAATTAAAAGAAAGTTACCAGCAATTTTAAAGGAACACTGCTAAAAAAATTATACTATAAGTTAGGGGTGTTCATCAACCGATCCAAATCGACTCAAACCGCAAAAATCGAACAGAAAACCGAAAAAACCGGAAACCGAAAAAACCGAAAAAACCGCAATTTTTTATTGGATTGGATCGGATTTTAGATCCTATAGTGAAATCCAATCCAAACCGATCTATTATATACATATACTATTCTTTTTGAAATTATAGTATTACTCATACTTAAACATTATTGTACATGTTTTTATATCCCTCATTCTCATTAATATTTTTGTTGGAATGACATATATAAGACTATTTAGAATAAGTATTAATGTCTTGAAGTTATATTTTACTAAAAGTTTTGATGCATAACATATATATATTTGATTGAGTAATCATGAAAAATAGGAAAACAATTAAGTAAATTTGAAAAATAATTAGCTACAATTTATTTGTAGCTGATTCAAGGAAAAAATAGGATAAGTGAGAGTAGATATAGAGAATTAATATAAAAGAACGTGTTAAAAAATATCAATAATTTTTTTCTTCTCAAACTCCCAAATTAAAACAAAGATTATCTTTTACCACTATTAAATAAGTAGAAATGACACTTGACATTAGAAAAAAAAATAAAGTATGACAAAAACCGAATTATCCAATCCAATCCAAATCGCATTTGATTGGATTGAATCGGATCGGATTTTTTGAAGGAATCAAATCGATCCAATCCAAACCGCACGATATTTTCATCATTGGATCGGATGACTTTTTAGCTCAAAACAGATCTAATCCAATCCGCGAACACCCCTACTATAAGTATAGGGAGTAACGATGACATTAATGCTATTACAAGGTAAATTTGTTTTTTACTACTGTAATAATTTATGAATATTTATTGATGTAAATTATTATTGTTATTATTTTTTTATACCTCTTATTATTGCTATCAATTAAAAAAAATAAAATATACTACATATCAAAAAAATCCTTATTAATAAATAATTTCAGAACAATCCTAAACTTATAAATAATTTCTGAAAGCAATCAATTTGGATAAAAAGCCGTTACTTTCTTATCCTCCTTCTACCGTTCTACGTGTGGCTTAAGGCAAATTGAGACCCTCTGTGGACTCAAGAAAGTACCAGGAGACTTTGTGTGATGCATGGAACATTAACTTCGTCGTTTCATTTTAGTTCAGTGAAGAAAGTCAAAGGTTGTTGAGGATTGTAGACACGGCCAGATGTCTCTTCATCACTCGACCTTTTGGTCCGTCAATTTATTGGTGGGACAAAATTTTAATGTCCGGCTATTTTTATTTTCTTGTCATCTAATTTTAAAAATAACTGTAAAAACAATTAAAAATATATTGAAAATTTAAATGATAATAATTACTTAAGATTTGAAAACATATAACTGTTTATTTTAAAAATATACCGACACACATCCTAGCAATATGAGGTCCATTCCATTTACAGTTGTTGCAATAATTTGATAAGGACACGAGAGACTTAAAAAATTGCGTATGAGCCAAGAATAAAAAATAAAAAATATTGTAAATTTCTCATAGATATGATATTATTAATATGGTCATTGTTTTTTTAACATTAAAATATAACCATCATATGGTGTTTATTTACTTATTTAATATAATTTTTTTCTTACGTGGGCGAATAGTATTCGGCCCACGCAGGATTCATCACACTAGATATTAGAAAGGTGAATATTATACAAAGTGAGAATCACGCTTTGATGACAAAAAATAGATTGTGAGATCTTGAGCTTATAAATGGCAAACATGATCACAAGTGTCTCAAGTATCTTCTTGGATAATGAAGATGAGTAAGAATTCTCGCAAGAGACCACTACAAGAATTTTCGCCATTTTCGAGGACCAAAAGCCATGGAAAAGTCACAAAATCCCTGGGAAAATGTACAATTTCCACGGATGACCCAGGTATCCAGATCCGTTGGATAACAGGGCATTGAAAATGATTTCCCGCTGCATACAAGGACTTTTTGGCACTCAATATATGGAAGGCCTATAAAAGCTAGGTTTAGCAAGAGATCTGGACAGGTTAAAGAGGTTGAAAACGACCCATCGAGGCACATCATGTGTCTTTGAGCTCTGTAGTTGTTGTATGAACAGTTTTTTAAATGTATGTATAAAAAAGTAAAAAAATATATAATGTCAAATATGATGTTTGAAATTTATGGATAATTTTAGTTTTGTACTGCACTACATGATGAGATTGTGTAGTGACGGTTGATTCCTCCCTAGCTTGGTGGTTCCAGCTTGGAAACAAAGGGGCAAGTACCTATTAGGGATGTCGATGGGGCGGGGACGGGGACGGGGAGTACCCTCCCGCTCCCTGTCCCCGTCCCCTATTTCTCTCCCCATCCCCGTTCCCCGTATTGGGGAGTATTTCTCCCCCGTCCCCGTTCCCTGCCTCCCCATGGATCCCCACGGGGACCCCGAAAGGGCAACTAGCTAGTCCGGACTCAAACCATAAGTTTATTGTTGTCAATAGTTATCTTTCCTTCACTGGTATCCCCCTTTAGATTGCATTAAATTCACTCAACCCTATCTTATTATTGTCAGCATCGTTGGAGACGCTTGATTCATTTTTCTACACTCACTTTTCATACCAGAACATTCAGCCCGCTTTTGCTTTCAAGAATTTATAGAAAATCTATAAAAGGATTTCATTTAATAAAGTAACATGTTTGGTCGTTGTGTTTGAGGCTGCAGCTTCTGATATTTAAATGAGATATACTTTAAGTTTCTTTTATGAATTTAATAAAATTATATATATATATATATATAAAAAGGTATTTTTGTAAGGTTCTCGTGAAACAAGGTCCCCACGGGGTGGGGGGTATGCTCCACGTCCCCATCCCCATATTGCCTTCGGGAGGATTTTCTCCCCCATTCCTGTCCCCGCGGGGAATAAATCCCCGCCCACAGGGCCCCAAACAGGGCAGTCCCCGCGGGATCCCCGTGTTTGGGGAAAATTGCCACAACTAGTACCTATAAGGTGAGGTGAGTAGAGATGGAAATATTATTTGTACCTTTGGGTATTCATGGATAAAATATGCAACGAGTTGGTGATATGGAAGCATTAATGGATATCCACGAATAAAATAATTCGATTTTTTTACTCGTTCATTAACGGGGCGATGAAGGATATTGTGGTAATATTCGCGGGTACCCGCTACGTGAAATTGCAAATATACCCTTATATACATATCAACATGCCTTAAAAATAAAATGATACCCTTGAATTATGTTAAAAACTTATTTTTATTTAGACTTGTGAAACTAAATGTACTAAAATCAACTTCTGAATTTTATTTATGTATTGATTGAAGTACTAAGTTAGGTTTTCTTTTTGCAAAATTTCATTTTTTTTAAAGTTGTTATATTTTAACTAATTAATATCCACGGATACCCACAAATATCAATTAATAAATCTATTTAAAACCCGTACAATGAATACTCGCACTAATATTGACCAGGTACAAATAGGATATTCATCCAATGAGGACTACTACCTGTACCCGTCCCGTCTCATGTTAATCCCTAGAGGCGAGGTTATGAGAAATTGAATGAGATTAGCTTCATACCATGCACTTTGTATTGGCTTATATATGGGTGGATATACCCCTTTATGATCCTTTGGGCTTTCACAACTTTTAATTATTTCAGTTGGATACAGTTAATACAGTTAGTTGTATTTGGTTAGAAGTTAGTTATTCTGTTAGAAGTTAGTTATTCTGTTATCTAGCTACTTGTGCCTTAAGCTATAGTTTTCCCTCTTGTATAAATACTCAGCTTGTAAATGTGAAAATCATATCAATGAATCATAACTCATTCATCTCCAATTCTCTCCCTCTGTTTAGATTCTTTGCTTATAATATGGTATCAGTTGTAAAGTTCATTTCCGCATCTTCTTTCTTCTCTGCAAGACTGCTCCATTAATACACCTTCACTGTGTTCAAGTTCTTGCTCAGTTTCCCTTTCCTCTTTCACCTTGTTTTCTGTTTCTCTCATGGCGAATCCAAACCATGATGATCCTTGGAATCCTTATTTCATTCGTCCTTCTGATAACCCAGGTATGATTCCGGTGTCTCAACCTCTCACGGTTGACAATTACAACTCTTGGAGCAGATCCATGATTATGGCTCTCAATGCGAAGAACAAATTCATGTTCATTGATGGTTCTTTGCCCAGACCTGATGGTCAAGATCCACATCTTCTTGCTTGTTGGATTCGCAACAATAGCATTGTAAGTTCTTGGATTCTCAACTCAGTCTCAAAGGACATGGTTGCAACTCTCCTCTATTGTCCTTCAGCTGCAGCGATTTGGACCAACCTTCGAAACCGTTTTGCTCAACAAAATGGACCTAAGATCTACAAGTTACTGAAAGAACTCAGCAATGTTTCACACGGTGATCTTTCTGTTCATGGATATTTCACCAAACACAAGACAATTTGGGAAGAAATTTCTAATTTCAGACCTGTTTGTAACTATGTGGTGGGGGGTTGGGGGGGGGGGGGGGGGAGCTTGAGAAACCTTGGAGTTTATTCAACATCAAGAAGTCCTCACATTCTTGATGGGACTCAATGAACATTTTTCAAATGTTAGAGGTCAGATTCTTGCCATGGATCCTTTTCCCTCCATTGAAAGAGTTTTTGCACTTGTTCTCCAAGATGAACAACATCGATTTGTTACTGCTATGACCTCAAATGAATCTCAAGTTGCCTTTGCTGTCAAGCAACAATACAACAATTCCAAAGCTTCTGGTAATGGAAAGAAAGACAGACCTACTTGCACTCACTGTGGCCTTATTGGTCATACAATGGATCGATGCTACAAAATCCATGGATATCCTCCAGGACACAACAAGAACAAATCCAAGAATCTTGCTCAAGTTGCGGTCAATCAAGTCATGACTCAGCCAACTACACAATCATCGGTGCCTTTTTCCTCTGATCAATGCCAATGGTTTATCTCTCTTTTGTCATCACACACACAAACACCTAGTGCTGTTATCCCAGAGTCCTCGGGTTTGGTCTTGTCTGCTTCCTCTTCTAGAATTCATCCTAGTTATGATTCTAAAACTTCTTGGATTTTAGATTCCGGAGCCACCTGTCACATAGCATGTTATTTACACTTCTTTAGTCATCACATTCCAGTGCACAATTCATTTGTTACATTGCCTGATCACTCTTCTATACCTGTACATTCGGTTGGAACTGTTATCTTAAATAACAAGATTACTCTTGACAATGTTCTTTACATCCCTAGTTTTCATGTTAACCTCATTTCAGTTAGTGCACTTCTTTCAGTTACTAATATATCTATAAAGTTCCTAGCTGATTCATTTTCTTTCCAGGACAACAGCAGCTCGATGATGATTGGGAAGGGTGACTTGCTCCAAGGACTCTATGTCTTCAAGTCTGCCCCCATCAGCATTACAGCTTCTGTGCCTCTGTCAATAAACAACACACTTTGTACACCTATAGTTCTCTTAGCAAATAAAGTTTCAGCTGCCACATGGCATGCTAGATTAGGACACTTGTCTAATAAAACTCTACAATTAGTCAATGATAAATGTCAATTGTCTTTACACAATTCTGATTTTGTACATGATTGTAATATCTGTCCATTAGCTAAACAAAGAAGACTTCCTTTTATGTCACACAACCATTTTTCAGATTCAATATTTGATCTTGTTCACTGTGATGTCTGGGGTCCCTATCACACTAATACACATGATGGCAAAAGATTTTTTTTTGACCATTGTTGATGATCATAGCAGGTTCACTTGGACCTATTTTATGCAGCATAAATCAGAAGCTCCTAAACTGATTAAGCAGTTCTTTGCCATGGTAGAAACTCAGTTCAAGACCACCATTAAACAAATACGATCTGATAATGCTAAAGAACTAGCTTTAACAGACTTCTTGCAATCAAAAGGCACGTTGCACCAATTCAGTTGTGTGGAAAGACCTCAACAGAATTCAGTTGTTGAAAGAAAGCATCAACACTTGCTTAATGTGGCCCGATCACTCTATTTTCAGTCTAGAGTTCCTATAGCTTTTTGGGGAGAGTGTTTGAATGCTGCTACCTTTCTGATAAACAGAATCCCTACACATAATTTGAAGCAGAAATCCCCTTTCGAGTTAATGTTTGGGAAGCTTCCAAACATAAAAGACTTAAAAGTCTTTGGATGTCTAGCATTTGCATCCACCTTGCCATCAAAGAGAGATAAATTCATTGCAAGAGCCATACCTACTGTTTTTGTTGGTTATCCAGTAGGGTATAAAGGTTACAAGTTGTACAACCTACACACACATACCTTTTTTATATCCAGAGATGTACATTTCCAAGAACACATATTCCCTTTCCATACCATTTCTCCAACCTTACCTACACCTGACCTTTTCCCTAACATAGTTTTTACCAAACCAATATTAGATACTTATCCAAACCAACCTCCTGCATCAAATCCGCCCACCCAAAACCCTGCACCAAATCAACCCCCTGCAATCCCTGCACCGAACCTAAATCCTGCACCAAACACAATTCCCATTAGAAGGTCAACAAGATCATCTAGACCACCCACATACCTTCAACATTACCAATGTAATTCCACTACACAATACCCTTTAGCAAATCACATTTCTTATCATAGACTATCACCCTCTTATAGAGAGTACATCAACCAAATCTCTGCCTTTTATGAACCCTCCTTTTACCACCAAGCTGCTAAATTCCCAGAATGGTAGCAAGCCATGAATGAAGAGCTGCAAGCCATGGAGTCAAACAACATGTGGACTGTAGTCCCTCTTCCTCCAGGCAAGCACACCATAGGTTGTAGATGGATCTACAAAGTAAAAACCAAGGCAGATGGCAGCATAGATAGGCTCAAAGCCAGATTAGTAGCCAAAGGCTACACACAACAAGCAGGAATTGACTTCAATGACACATTCTCACCCGTGGCTAAACTCACAACAGTCAGGGTCCTTTTATCTTTGGCAGCTATCAAAGGGTGGAAATTCTTGCAAATGGATGTGAATAATGCGTTCCTCAATGGAGACCTATTTGAGGAAGTATACATGACCCTCCCTCTTGGCTATAAGGTTCAGGTGGAGAACCTAGTATGCAAGCTGAACAAGTCCATCTATGGACTCAAACAAGCATCCAGACAGTGGTTCACCAAATTCTCCACAGCTTTAGTACAAGCTGGTTTCAAGCAGTCTCGCAGTTGTTACTCCCTTTTCACTATGGGTTTTGGTTCAGGTTTTGTTGCACTTCTAGTCTATGTTGATGATATCATCATAGCAGGCCCTTCTCCATCAAGCATTCATCAAGTTCAATCCAAACTTCAGTCGTTGTTCAAACTGAAAATCCTTGGTAACTTGAAATACTTCCTTGGTTTGGAAATTGCACAATCTTCCAAAGGCATTTTTCTTTCACAAAGGAAGTACATCCTTTCACTATTAGATGACACTGGATTCCTGAATTCTAAACCTGCAACTTCCCCGGTGGATGCAAATTTAAAACTCAGTGCATCAGATGGAGACCCTTTGCCTAATTCCTCTCAATATCGAAGACTGATTGGCAGACTATTGTACTTGACAATTTCAAGACCTGACATTAGTTTTGCAGTAAATAAACTTAGTCAGTACATGTCTGCCCCAAGCACCACACACCTAGATGTTGTGCATCATCTCCTGAGGTACCTCAAGGCCACTCCTGGACAAGGCGTTCTCTTTTCCTCTTCCTCCCAAATCACCCTCAAAGCTTATGCTGACGCTGATTGGGGTAGCTGCCCTGACTCAAGTAGATCAACTACAGGAGTTTGTGTGTTCCTTGGCGACTCTCTAGTATCTTGGAAATCCAAGAAACAACATGTGGTTTCTAAGTCCTCGGCAGAAGCAGAATATAGGGCCTTTGCCTCAGCAGCCAGTGAAGTTACTTGGCTCACTCAGTTACTCATGGATTTCGAAGTCACTGATGAGTGTGATTTCACCTCATTCTCCATGTACTTTTCTGCATGCATTTGCATATAGTTAGGCCATTTTAGTGTTTATTTTGTTTAGTTTTTCCTTTGGAACGGATAAGGTGGTATTGTGTGATGTTTTGCAGATATTCATGATTAAATGCCCAAGAATTAGCAAGTATGAAGCTTGGATGACTTAGAGCTTTAAAAGATAAGAAATTGAGCCAAGCAGAGAGTATCACGGCCTAGCCGTGATATCCCTCACGGCCGTGAGGGAGCAGTAGCTGAAGAAAGAATTGAGCCAAAAGTCAGAATCTGTCACGGCCTAGCCGTGATGGCTATCACGGCCGTGACGTGTCAGCTGTGCCAGATCTCCAAAAGTCAGAGACGATCACGGCCTAGCCATGATGGCTATCACGGCCGTGATGAATCAGTTGGAAAAGTCAGAAACGAGCACGGCCTAGCCGTGATGGCTATCACGGCCGTGACCTGTTTGTTGGAAAAGTCAGAAACGATCACGGCCTAGCCGTGATGACTATCACGGCCGTGATGAATCAGTAAATGAAGCGGTGCCAAGTCAGAAACCATCACGGCCTGGCCGTGATGGCTGTCACGGCCGTGACCGGCCACGAGTAATAAAAGAACTGAGCAGAACAGAAGAGAATTCATGGAGAAAACCCTAAAGAAAAATCCTCTGCTGCTGTGGCTGTGTGCATCATTCCATGGAGCTCTCTCCTTTGTTCATCTCTGTAATTATTTCTTTTGTTTTATCTTCAATTATGTGTAGCTAAACTCCCCTTTGTTGGGGTTAGACTATTGCTATCTGAACTTGGTTGTAAAAATGATTTGATTTTAATACAGTTTCCTTCTTCTTTGTGAGTATATAATTCTATGCTTAATGCTTTCCTAGGCTTGATCATCTTAGGAATGATTAGTTGCTTTAATAGACAATTGAAAGGTTGATGTTAAAGCATGCTCATGAATTATATGCCAAGTAGTCCAAGAATCTAGACATAGGTGTTGGCTACTTGCAATCTTATGAATCTTGTTCTTAATGCAATTTCTCTTATTAATCCACCTAAGACATTAGGGTTTAATTTGGGATTTTAGGCTCAATGCACCTAAGACATTAGGCTTGAGTATATTAGAAAAGATTCGATTGTCATAAGTGAAGTAGGAACTGTGTTAGTTATCATTTCATAACAATCAAGGGAGGATTAGCTTAGTCTAACCCTAGCAATCCTATCTCATTGTTATTCATCTCTCTGTTTTCACATTAACTGTTTGAGAAAAATCCAAAAAGAACAAAAATATTTTCTTCTTGTTTGTTTGCTAGATGTTAGAACAACCTTCACTCTAAAATTCGATCGCCTAGATAGTAGTCAAATTTGCGAAGTGGTAATTGTCCACGATCCCTGAGAACGATATCCGGTCTTACCGTTTTATTACTTGCAACGAACCGGTACACTTGCCGAGTCCGTGTCAAGTTTTTGGCGCCGTTGCCGGGGATCGGTGTGCCAATATCACGAGTACCAAAGGGGACTCCTAATTTAGGCACTTTCTTTTTTTACTGTTTTCCTACTGTGTTGTTTCGTTCTTATTGTCTGTATCTCTGCTGTGAATTTCTGCAAGTGCTGTTTTTCTGTTTGTTCTGTGCTACTCCGTTTGTTCAGTGTATGCGAGGTACAATCGACCCAGGTGAACTCCAATTCGAACCTGAGATCGAGAGACTCTGCAGAAGGAATAGAAAGAAAACCAAGGCAAGACAGAACAGAGAAAGAGCATCTTCTAGTAGACAAGAGCAGCAAGTTGAGTTACCCAGTGTGCAAGAACCACAAATTGAAGTAACAAATTGTCACCATGGCGAGAAGAGAATGCACCAAGGAGAACAATGGGGGACTACACTTCCCCTAGAGTTGATAGATGTGGAACTCCGATTGTGAGACCTGCAGTGGCCTGCAATAATTTCGAAATCAAGGCATCACTTCTCCACCTTGTGCAGCAAAACCAATTTGGAGGGTTGGAGAGTGAAGATCCTCATGCTCACATTGGTACTTTCATTGAGCTGTGTGACACCATCAAATTAAACGGAGCTTCCGATGAGGCCATTCGGTTAAGGCTTTTCCCTTTCTCTTTGAGGGATAGAGCCAAGGCATGGCTTCAATCTCATCCTCATGGAAGCATCATCACCTGGAACGACTTGGTCAGCAAATTTTTGTCTCGCTTCTTCCCTCCGTCAAGGATGATTAAACTGAGATCAGAGATCAATGCCTTTGCACAGAGGGATGGTGAGTCACTCTATGAAGCCTGGGAGAGATTCAAGTCCTTACTCACAGCTTGTCCCAATCATGAACTAGAGACATGGCAGCAGGTTGCAACTTTTGTTAATGGGCTCAACAGGAATTCAAGAAGTATGATTGAAGCGGCTGCAGGAGGGACATTGAGTCAAAAGACACCGGAAGAAGCAAAGGACTTGATTGAGAACATGGCTAACAATGACTATCAAATGCCTAGTTCTCGGTCAATGGTTAATAGAGGTGTTCTAGAGCTGGATGAAATTGGTGCCCTCAAGGCACAAATGGCTATTCTTACCAAACAATTGGGGTCGGTTCAACTGCAGAACTCGCAAGTACAAGCTGTCCAAGTTCAAGGTGCCTCAGTGTGTGATTTCTGTGGAGGCAACCATGCAAATGGAAACTGTGAGATCAATGTGGTTGGAAGTTCGGGACAAGAAGAGGTAAATTATATGGGCAATCAAGGGCCCAGAAATGATCCCTACTCCAACACCTACAATCCGGGGTGGCGCAATCATCCCAACTTTAGTTGGAGACAAGGACAAAGTTCAAATACTCAAGCAAAGCCTCCTCAAGAGAGTTCAAGCAAATTGGAGAACCTTCTAGGCCAGTTCATGCAAGCTACTCAAGAGACTATAAAGAACCAGAATGCCTCAATCAAGAACTTGGAGCATCAAATGGGCCAACTAGCAAGGCAGATGGCAGAGAGACCTCCAGGACAATTACCTGGGGATACTGAGAAGAACCCAAGGGAAGATTGTAAGGCCATTGTTACAAGAAGTGGGAGAATGTTAAATCCACAAGACAAAGAGAAGGAAGGGAAGACAAGTGATGCTGGAATTGATAAGGGGCAGTTTAAAGAGGTAAACAATGAAGAACCAGGAACTTCCCAAGGTACTACCTCTATCCCTATTGATGTAGAAGCTGAAGAACCGCAGAGGGAGAAATTGGTTGATGAAGAATTTGCGAAGAAGAAGACTAGAAGACAGATTCTGGAAGAGGTTGATGATCCCAAGGAGCTGCCCCCATATTTCAGAATCCCGTACCCCCAACGGTTGAAGAAAGAGGCAAAAGATCATCAGTTTTCTAAGTTCCTGGATGTATTCAAAAAGCTACAAATAAACATCCCGTTTGCTGAAGCTCTACAGCAGATGCCTTCCTACGCAAAATTCATGAAGGAAATCCTTACAAACAAAAGAAGGTGGAAGGAGGAGACAGTTATGCTTACTGAAGAGTGCAGCGCTATACTTCAAAGGAAGCTCACCAAAAAAATGAAGGACCCGGGCAGTTTCACTATCCCATGCACTATAGGTCATCTGAACATAGGGAGAGCATTGTGCGATTTAGGGGCAAGTATTAATCTGATGCCGCTCTCCATTTTCAAGAAGCTGGGGATTGGTGAGGTAAAACCAACAGGGATTTCTCTTCAACTGGCAGACCGCTCAATTACATATCCCTATGGTGTTGTGGAGGATTTGTTGGTAAAGGTAGATAAGTTCATTTTTCCAGCAGATTTTGTGGTGTTAGATATGGCTGAAGATAGTGATACTCCTTTGATTCTTGGGAGACCATTCCTAGCAACAGGTAGAGCCTTGATCGATGTCAATCAAGGGGAATTGGTGCTTCGGGTACAAGACGAAAAGGTCACTTTTAATGTGTTTGAAGCGATGAAGCACCCAAGCGACAAGGACACATGCATGATAGTGGACCTCATTGATTCATTATCTTACAAGAGTTTGCACCAGAAGTTTGAAGATTCGTTAGAAGCCGCTCTAATGGTAGAGGATGTAGAAGAAGAAGTAGGTGCAGAAGAAGTTGATCTCATGATTAAATCTCTGGAGGCTTGTCTGGTTGTGAATACTGATGAAGACAAAGTGGTGGAAGATGTGAGAATTGAAGACAAGGGTGACCCACCGGTGCTAGAGTTGAAGGAATTGCCATCCCATCTCCGTTATGCCTTCCTTGGGATGAACTCTTCATTCCCAGTTATCATCAGTAGTGGGTTGAATTCCTTGGAAGAAGAGAAGCTGTTGAGGGTGCTTAGGGAGCACAAATCTGCAATCGGATGGTCTATGTCCGATTTGAAAGGGATAAGCCCCTCTTTTTGCATGCACAAAATCCGGGTGGAGGAAAAATACAAGCCGGTTAGGCAACCGCAAAGAAGACTCAACCCGAATATGAAGGAAGTTGTGAGGAAGGAGATTGTGAAGTTGTTGGATGCGGGCATTATCTATCCCATCTCCGATAGTCCATGGGTGAGTCCGGTCCAAGTTGTGCCGAAGAAAGGGGGGATGACAGTGGTAGCGAATGAAAAGAATGAACTTATTCCCTCCAGGACCGTGTCTGGATGGAGGGTATGCATTGACTACAGAAGACTGAATGAGGCCACTAGAAAAGACCACTTTCCATTACCCTTCATTGATCAGATGCTAGAGAGGTTGGCAGGCCATGCTTTCTATTGTTTCCTTGATGGATACTCTGGGTATAACCAGATTGTGGTTGACCCGGAGGACCAAGAGAAGACCGCTTTCACCTGCCCTTATGGAGTCTATGCATACAGGAGAATGCCTTTCGGGTTGTGCAATGCACCCGCCACTTTTCAAAGGTGCATGCTATCCATATTTTCTTATATGAATGAGAAGTTTATTGAGGTATTTATGGACGATTTTTCTGTATTTGGTGATTCATTTGATAACTGTTTGAATAATCTTGCCTGTGTCCTAAAAAGGTGCCAAGAAACTAACCTCGTTTTAAATTGGGAAAAATGCCATTTCATGGTTAGGGAGGGTATAGTTCTTGGGCACAAAATTTCATCACGGGGGATGGAGGTTGATAGAGCCAAAATTGAAGTGATTGAAAAACTTCCTCCTCCCTTCAATGTGAAAGGTGTTAGAAGCTTCCTAGGGCATGCGGGTTTTTATAGAAGGTTTATAAAAGATTTTTCAAAAATAGTGAAACCCTTATGCAAGCTTTTGGTAGCTGATACTCCTTTTATATTTGATGATGATTGCATGCATGCCTTCAAAATTTTGAAAGAAAAACTCACCACCCTTTGCCGGTCATTGCTCCTCCAGTTTGGAGTTTACCTTTTGAGCTAATGTGTGATGCAAGTGACTATGCGGTGGGAGCCATTTTGGGCCAAAGAAAAACAAAAGTGTTGCATGTCATTTACTATGCCAGTCGTGGTGCTTAATGATGCCCAATTGAATTACACTACGACTGAAAAAGAATTGCTTGCTGTGGTATTTGCTTTTGATAAATTTAGATCCTACTTGATTGGTTGTAAAACTACAGTCTACACTGATCATTCTGCTTTGAGATATCTTATGACTAAACAGGATGCTAAGCCAAGGCTTATTAGGTGGATACTGCTACCCCAAGAGTTTGATTTGGAAATAAAGGACAAGAAAGGAGTGGAGAATGTGGTAGCCGACCATTTGTCCAGGCTTCCACAAGCAGATGTCCAAGCAGAAGCAAAGTTGCCAATTCAAGAGGAATTTCCAGATGAACAGTTGTTTGTGGTGCAAGTGGCACCTTGGTTCGCGGATATTGCAAATTACAAGGCGGCCAATAAAATTCCTAAGGACTTCAATGCGCAACAGAGGAAGAAGCTCATTCATGATGCCAAGTTTTATATTTGGGATGAGCCGTATCTTTTCAAAAGAGGTTCAGATGGAATTCTGAGGAGGTGCATACCGGAAGAAGAAATTAATGGGGTGTTGACCCACTGCCACAACTCACCCTATGGAGGACACTTTGGTGGTGAGAGGACCGCCATGAAGATTTTGCAAAGCGGGCTATTTTGGCCCACTATTTTCAAGGACTCCCGAGCTTGGGTGATGAATTGTGATAAATGCCAGAGGACCGGCAGTATTTCCAAGAGAAATGAGATGCCCTTAAAGGGTATATTAGAGGTGGAGCTCTTTGACGTATGGGGGATTGACTTCATGGGCCCTTTCCCGTCATCTTACAACAACAAGTACATCCTGGTGGCGGTTGACTATGTGAGCAAGTGGGTGGAAGCCGTGCCAACTTTGAAAGATGATGCAAGAACTGTGATCAGTTTTGTGAGGAAGAATATTTTTACCCGGTTTGGGACCCCTAGGGCTATCATAAGTGATGGGGGTACCCACTTTTGCAATAATGAGTTCAATGCAGTGCTTGCCAAGTTTGGGGTGAACCACAAAGTTACCACACCATACCACCCCCAAACCAGTGGGCAAGTGGAATTGTCCAACCGGGAGTTGAAGAGAATTTTGGAAAAGACTGTGAACAATGCAAGGAAGGATTGGGCGAAGAAGTTGGATGATGCACTTTGGGCCTATCAGACTGCTTATAAGACACCTATTGGTATGTCACCGTACCAATTAGTGTTCGGGAAATCATGTCACCTTCCGGTAGAGCTACAACACCGTGCTTTTTGGGCAGTGAAGGCCCTAAACTTTGATACAAGGCTGGCCATGGACAAGAGGATGCTTCAATTGAATGAGTTGGATGAGTTCCGACTCTTGGCTTATGAGAGTGCTAGGATATACAAGGAAATGACAAAGTTCTGGCATGACAAGTACATTCTTCCCAAGAAGTTTGAAGAAGGCCAGTCAGTTTTGCTGTTTAACTCAAGACTCAAGCTCTTTCCAGGCAAATTGAGATCAAGATGGTCAGGCCCATTCTATGTCAAGTCTGTCTCTCCATTTGGTTCAGTTAAATTGGAAGATCCATCATCCGGTGATACCTTCACTGTTAATGGACAAAGACTAAAGCACTACCTTGGGGGCAACTTTGATCGTCAGGCAGTCTCCGTCACTCTTCAGGCACCATCTTCTTAAAAAAAAAAAAAAATCCGTCAAGCTAGTGACGTTAAAGAAGCGCTTATTGGGAGGCAACCCAATTTTTATTTTCCTCTTCTCTTTCGTTTTTGATTTCCCCTCTTGAATAATTTGAGAAGCTCAAGAGGTTTGTTAATAGTTTGTTGAGTGATTCCAGATTTTGAAGGAAGGAGGAGAAGAAGGGTAGAAGGAAACAAAACCAGAAAGCATGTGATTCAGCACCACTACCACCTTGTGAGTTGTTCTAGTTTTCTCCCCTCTCTAAACTTAATTATTTACATTGAGGACAATGTAAGTCTTTAAGCTTGGGGTAGGGGTAATCTTTTTACTTGCATTGTAAATATTGCATTCATTTCGGCTTTAGTCTTGCATGATCACATGAATTAATTGCCCCCTGCTTAGATTGAGCATCTGATTGTGAGAGCTAAGTGCCAATTTTTCGGTGATAGTGAATTTTTGGACCCTGATTTTATATTCTTGTGATATGGCTTCATTTAATATGCTTGAGATGTTCTTGGATAGTTGATGATTAGCATGTGTTTCTATGGATTTGTGTTCTCACTGGTTCTTGAACTGATGAATGTGAGCTTTTGAGCCATTAGGGGGTACTCACTAAATCTGCCCCCGTTCTTTGTGTTGAGTGTTTTCCTCTTGGATTGTTTTTCTCTAGAACTTGACTTGAAACCATTTCGAAACTTGAAAATTTTTGGAAACATTTTTGAAAATGATTGAGGCAATAGGTATTTTTTTCCGGCCTTCTGAGCTTTGAATGTGTAAATGCTACCCTTAGTTGCCCAATTTTGAGCCTGAATGAATAACATGCTTTTCTTGGTTCCCTGAAATGTTTTGTTAAATACGCTTTTGAGGGACCTTCTAAAGTACTGTGCAAAAATGGGTTGGAAGATGTAGTTGAAAGTTTGGGATGATGAAAAGAAAAAAATGAATCTGAAAAAAAAAGAAAAAAATTTACTTCTCTTGAATTGCAAAATCTCCCATTCTCCAAAAAAAAAAAAAAACAAAACAAAACAGAAGAGAAAAAGAAATAAAAATGGGGAAGGGGATGACAAAAAGGAATGAGAAGTAAAAAGAAAAAGAAAAAAAAAATAAAAGAATGGTGGAAGAGTAAACTGAAACCCAAAGAAAGGTATTTTAGAAGGTCGTGCCTTGCAATGCTTGATTGTTTGTATAGCCTTTTGAAATTTCCTGTTTTTGAAATTCCCACCTGAAAATTGATCCCATGGCCCCATTACAACCAAAGAATAAGACCTCTTGATTTTTAGATGTTTTTCATTAATAAAGTGAAGATTTGGTTGATAGTCAAGCTTATGGTAGGAATCATTCTTTGAGGAAAATGGAGTGAAATGTCATATTCCCTTAACACTTGAGTGAGTGAGGCAAGAGAGAGAGCCAAGCAAATGAACAAGCTTGGGGTGAGCTTCAAGTGAGATAGAGTGCCCGAATCAGTGAGAATGTGAGTCTATGAAACCTAAGCCCCTAATTGGACTTGAATTGATTGTCTCTTGCTGAAATAATTGAATGCCTGTTACTTGGATCATTTGACTCGGGTTCTTGATTCACTATCCATGCTTTGTTTATTTTGATCTTATGGCCTTGGTGTTTGCTTGAGGACAAGCAAAGTCTTAAGCTTGGGGTGATTTGATGAGTGTGATTTCACCTCATTCTCCATGTACTTTTCTGCATGCATTTGCATATAGTTAGGCCATTTTAGTGTTTATTTTGTTTAGTTTTTCCTTTGGAACGGATAAGGTGGTATTGTGTGATGTTTTGCAGATATTCATGATTAAATGCCCAAGAATTAGCAAGTATGAAGCTTGGATGACTTAGAGCTTTAAAAGATAAGAAATTGAGCCAAGCAGAGAGTATCACGGCCTAGCCGTGATATCCCTCACGGCCGTGAGGGTGCAGTAGTTGAAGAAAGAATTGAGCCAAAAGTCAGAAGCTGTCACGGCCTAGCCGTGATGGCTATCACGGCCGTGACGTGTCAGCTGTGCCAGATCTCCAAAAGTCAGAGACGATCACGGCCTAGCCGTGATGGCTATCACGGCCGTGATGAATCAGTTGGAAAAGTCAGAAACGAGCACGGCCTAGCCGTGATGGCTATCACGGCCGTGACCTGTTTGTTGGAAAAGTCAGAAACGATCACGGCCTAGCCGTGATGACTATCACGGCCGTGATGAATCAGTAAATGAAGCGGTGCCAAGTCAGAAACCATCACGGCCTGGCCGTGATGATGGTCATCCTGCCGTGACCGGCCACGAGTAATAAAAGAACTGAGCAGAACAGAAGAGAATTCATGGAGAAAACCCTAAAGAAAAATCCTCTGCTGCTGTGGCTGTGTGCATCATTCCATGGAGCTCTCTCCTTTGTTCATCTCTGTAATTATTTCTTTTGTTTTATCTTCAATTATGTGTAGCTAAACTCCCCTTTGTTGGGGTTAGACTATTGCTATCTGAACTTGGTTGTAAAAATGATTTGATTTTAATACAGTTTCCTTCTTCTTTGTGAGTATATAATTCTATGCTTAATGCTTTCCTAGGCTTGATCATCTAAGGAATGATTAGTTGCTTTAATAGACAATTGAAAGGTTGATGTTAAAGCATGCTCATGAATTATATGCCAAGTAGTCCAAGAATCTAGACATAGGTGTTGGCTACTTGCAATCTTATGAATCTTGTTCTTAATGCAATTTCTCTTATTAATCCACCTAAGACATTAGGGTTTAATTTGGGATTTTAGGCTCAATGCACCTAAGACATTAGGCTTGAGTATATTAGAAAAGATTCGATTGTCATAAGTGAAGTAGGAACTGTGTTAGTTATCATTTCATAACAATCAAGGGAGGATTATCTTAGTCTAACCCTAGCAATCCTATCTCATTGTTATTCATCTCTCTGTTTTCACATTAACTGTTTGAGAAAAATCCAAAAAGAACAAAAATATTTTCTTCTTGTTTGTTTGCTAGATGTTAGAACAACCTTCACTCTAAAATTCGATCGCCTAGATAGTAGTCAAATTTGCGAAGTGGTAATTGTCCACGATCCCTGAGAACGATATCCGGTCTTACCGTTTTATTACTTGCAACGAACCGGTACACTTGCCGAGTCCGTGTCAGTCACCATAGGTCCTACCTTACTATTTTGTGACAATCAGGCTGCCATACACATTGCCTCTAATCCTACATTTCATGAAAGGTCCAAGCATATTGAAATAGATTGCCATTTTGTAAGGGACAAAGTTTCTGATGGCATGATAAGACTTGTCCATGTTAATTCAAAACATCAACTTGCAGATGTGCTCACAAAGGTTGTTCCAACTCCATTGTTCAACTCATTATTATCCAAGATGGGCATATTCAACATATATGACCCACCTTGAGGGGGAGTTTCACAACTTTTAATTATTTTAGTTGGATACAGTTAATACAGTTAGTTGTATTTGGTTATAAGTTAGTTATTCTGTTAGAAGTTAGTTATTCTGTTATCTAGCTACTTGTGCCTTAAGCTATAGTTTTCCCTCTGGTATAAATACTCAGCTTGTAAATGTGAAAATCATATCAATGAGTCATAACTCATTCATCTCCAATTCTCTCCCTCTGTTTAGATTCTTTGCTTATAATATGGGCTAAGTGGAATTCTTCCACCTAAGGGAGCTAAACTCGCATGAGTCTTGCAAGAGGTGAGATAGTTGTGGAACGAGTGTATTATCGAGCATATCCTGCAAATTAAGGGTTTCACTTTTGGGTGTGTTAGAAGAACTTATTTAAAATTATGAGAATAACTTATGAAAATAAACTTGTGCAAATAATTTATTTTCATAAATTATGATATTCATATAACCCCATTATAGCTTATTGCAATCAGATTGTCAGAAAAACTTATGAAAATAAATTGTTTTTCAGCTCATTTGAAAAAAATATCAACCAAGCACTTAATTAAGCTTTATACAAAAACACTCTTATTCGTGTGCTAAGCTATCATGGTGGAGCAGATCCTAGGTTGGCACCATCCAAATACTGAGTCGATCATATTGAATTGCTAGATCTAAAACAATTTTCATATTTTACCATAAAATTATATAATGCTTACACTAGTCTGATTTAATGTTTTTACATTGAGTTGAGGTAAGAACATACATTGAGTCAAAAAAAAAAAAAACATGATTGAAACAATTTTCAATTAATTGTATACGCTTGCAATATTAAAAACAATAACCCTATATATGTAATTTCACTACTAATTCAAGGTAATGGTAACTTGGGTCACGGACAACCCACCTACCGTGGCTAAACGGGCTCCTAGTCCATTCCAAGTAAGCAAGTGCTCCTTACAAGCCAAGGAGGGAATCGATTCTGGATTATATTCTCCTAAGACACTTCTCTTTAATTAATTTCTTGAAACCAAATACATCCTTGATTCTCTTTTCATTTCATTTCTCTCTCCATATATATACATTATTATCAACTTAAACCTGAACTTTATTTCCATGTGTTTTTTACATTTACTCAAGAAAGAGTTCCCTGTCTTTTCCAGCCATTTCTAAATAGTCTCCTACATTTTGTTAAAAATAGAATTGTATTTCACTAACTTTAATTACCCTCTATGGTTATGGTATAGATCATAGTATAGGAGGGGAGGAGTATAATAAAGTGTCAAACAAAATGCCTCAACTGCTACATGGGACGCTTAAGGTAACCATTTTTGAAGTCGATAGGCTACAAACCGGATGTAATTTGGATTTCTGCAGGAAGGTATATTGATTAAAACTCTCTTGTATTAATCATTTAAAAAAGAGGGGAAAATTTTAATGGGTTGCTTGCTAGTTGCTATACTATCCATAGAATTAGAATGAGGAATAATCAGTACATAAAGGCATTAAATTATTAATGTAGAAGTCTAATAACTTATGCAGTTATGTTGGTAATTTTATCAAGGTTAAACTGTCCTGAGGAATTTTCAAATAGATCCCCGGGCTTTAAAGTTTGTAATTGAATCTCTAAATTTATAACAATTGTAATTGAGTCCTCATACACATCTTCATGGTTCCGTTAAGTCTTTGCTAAGTTATCCATCCATTTGTATG
Source organism: Sophora flavescens (assembly GCA_030762895.1). NCBI lineage: Eukaryota > Viridiplantae > Streptophyta > Magnoliopsida > Fabales > Fabaceae > Sophora > Sophora flavescens. The sequence continues at coordinate 31,434,801 of CM061067.1, read as the reverse complement.
TTTGTGGATCTTAAACTTTTTGCAAAAATTCAAATAGATTTCTATACTTTTTAGAAAATTCAAATAGGTCTATATATTTTTTGAAACTAGATCTAAACCCTAGTGGAGATATGTATAAGGGATTTAATTACAAATTTTTATAAATTTAGGGATCCAATTACAAACTTTTAGAGTTTAGAAATATACTTGAAAATTTCCAAATAATTTAGGAACCAATAGAATAATTAAACATTTTATCAAATAGGAGAATGAAACACGAATTGCTAAGTTCTAATCATTAATGGTTTCCCTAAGCTTGTCTATATATCCTCTTTAAAAGAAGATAGAGAACATGTAACTTTCAACCTAGTATTACAGGGGCAGTGCAAAAATAGATGATAAAATAATTGCAGTTAGGCCGATGGAGCTTTCTGATATTTAGTGCTTCATGATTTAATGTTTTTTGGATATTGGACCCAGCTAGGCCTGCCAGTATTTTGTTTTTTTTTTTTCTCAAAATGATGAGAGTTTGGATAGTTTGTGTTTGAAAATTTTAGCAAAATTTGCTGAATATTTTTCTGGCCATGACTACTTAAAAGTTACCCAATCTCACACATTCAGTTAAAAAGGAACTAATAATTTGAGCAAGGAGCAATAATACACGTGTATCTTAAATACTTCTTTTTTCCCTCTTTCCTCTTTTTTATTTTCTTGATTTGAGTGGTCTGGATAGTTTTTTCCCCTGTTTTGAAGTGCATAACTTAGGATGTTCTTGTCTAGGAAGGTAAAAGATAATAATATATTTAGACACAATAACATTTTTAAATTTTATCAAATGTCCAAATAACCTTTTCCAAATATTTTCTACCTTTTTTTTTAATAAGCCAAATATTTTCTACTAATTAACCAAGCCAACATAACCTTAAGTTTTAAGATTTTTGAGTAGCCAACTAGCCATGTATATAGCTGTTGAAATAAGTTTTGTCATGAAAGTTCAGTAGGTGCTATCAAGAACTATTCGTTATTCCAACAAATAACAGTTAAAGCCACTTTTTATTAACCAGCATTGTGTAATAACTTCTTGTTAGGCATGACTACGTCTATATCTCAATTCTCAGATGCTATATAACACTACTTTCTTTTTAAGTGAAATTATAACATGTTTAAGCCCTTCTTATCCTGTTTTCTTCTTAAAAATTTTGGAACAAAGGGCACAACGCACAAGGGGAAGAGATTTCTAGCCCAAGTCAAGGGTTGTCTGCTGTGCCGGCCTGAGGTATCTTAACCAACCTCTTTAACTTGGCAGTTATGTTATTCACACATTCACTTTGCACGCTATAGTGGTGTAAAAAATTTAATGTACAAAATGGTTTTCCTTTAACTTTTCATAGTTGGCAACGTCATAGTTTGTCACATCGTCTGTCTCAAATCTTAGAATACAGTTTATATATCTGTTGGATAACTTTACTTAACACCAATTTAGGATGGAATCTAATATAGTGGTGTAAAAAATTTAATGTACAAAATGGTTTTCCTTTAACTTTTCATAGTTGGCCACATTATGGTTTGTTGGAAGTCTCACATCCTTTGCCTCAAACCTTGGGATGCAATTTATATGTTCGGCATATCTATTTAATATCGATTGATTTTAGGATATAATGTAATATAGTTCTTTCACTTTTGTACATGACATGCTTCATTTTCTATACTTGTATCTGAAATTTTATTTTCTAACTCTTGAAATGTAACGATTTGGTGAAGATTGTTGGGACAAGACTCTATGCAACAGTTGATTTAGACAAGGCAAGGGTAGGACGGACCAGAATGATAGGAAATCAACCCTCCAACCCCAAGTGGAAGGAGACTTTTGAAATATATTGTGCTCATAAGATCACAAACATTGTATTCACTGTGAAAGATGATAATCCAATTGGAGCAACTCTAATTGGAAGAGCTTATGTCCCTGCTGAGCTACTTCTCAAGGGCCCCATAATTGAAAGATGGTTTGAGATATTAGATGAAGAAGACCATCGTCCAATACAAGGTGGTTCTAAAATTCGTGTCACTGTGCAATTCTCTAGTGTTACCAAATGGTCTGAGGGAATAAGGATGCCATTTGATGGTGTTCCTCGTACATTTTTCACTCAAAGACAAGGTTGTAGTGTTACCTTATACCAAGACGCTCATGTCCCTCATGACTCTTATTTCCCTTTGATTTCACTATCTGGAGCAAAATACTATGAGCCTAGAAGATGTTGGGAAGACATTTTCAATGCCATTATAGAAGCAAAACACTTTGTTTACATGACTGGTTGGTCTTTTTACACTGAAATAACCTTAGTCAGGGACCCAGGGAAGTCAACAATCACTCTTGGGGATCTGCTCAAGATGAAAGCTGATGAAGGTGTTAGTGTTCTTATGCTTGTTTGGAATGACAGAACTTCTGTTCCAGACTTTAAAAAAGATGGCTTGATGGCAACCCATGATCAAGAAACTGATGCTTACTTTAGAAACACAAATGTGCATTGTGTTTTGTGCCCGCGTAATCCTGATAATGGAAGAAGCATAGTTCAAGGTTTAGAGATTTCAACAATGTTCACTCATCACCAAAAGACTATAGTTGTTGACAGCCAGGTTGCTATTGAAGGATCTCAGAAGCGAGGGGTGGTAAGTTTCATAGGTGGGATTGATCTTTGTGATGGGAGATATGATACTCAAGAACATCCTCTTTTCTCAACTCTGAATACAGTCCATCATGATGATTTCCATCAGCCGAATTTCCCGGGAGCTTCTATCAAGAAAGGCGGTCCAAGAGAGCCATGGCATGACATTCACTGCAAGCTGGAAGGACCAGTTGCATGGGATGTGTTGTACAATTTTGAGCAAAGGTGGGAGAAGCAAGTAGGGAAGCAATTCCTATTTTCACTTGAAAAGCTTGACACAATTCTGGTCCACCCTTATGATGTAATGAAATCAGAAGAAGATAGGGACACATGGAGTGTTCAGTTGTTCAGGTCCATAGATGGTGGTGCAGTTTATGGCTTCCCTCATGCCCCAGATGATGTTGCTGCATTAGGCCTTGTTAGTGGGAAAGATAACAGCATTGACAGAAGTATTCAGGATGCTTATATAAATGCAATTAGGAGAGCAAAGAATTTCATCTACATTGAGAATCAGTATTTCCTAGGAAGTTCATATGGCTGGAAAGCATCTGATATAAAAGTTGAGGATATTGGTGCTTTGCATCTTATACCAAAGGAGCTGTCATTGAAGATTGTTAGCAAGATTGAAGCAGGACAGAGGTTTGTAGTCTACATTGTCATCCCAATGTGGCCTGAAGGAGTACCTGAAAGTGCTTCAGTTCAGGCAATACTAGATTGGCAAAGGAGGACCATGGAGATGATGTATTCTGATATTGCTGAGGCCATACAGAATATGGGAATTGAAGCACACCCTAGGGATTATTTGACATTTTTTTGCCTTGGCAAGAGGGAGCATAAGATCCAAGGAGAATATACTCCTCCAGAGGAACCAGAGCCTGATAGTGACTACAGGAGAGCACAAAATGCTAGGAGATTGATGATCTATGTTCATTCCAAGATGATGATAGGTAAGAGAATAATGAATCCTTTAACCGATATGTTCTAGTCTAAACAATACTACCATGAATCTATGTTGTCACACATTTTCATTATGGCCACTCAAACTATTATATATTTATTTCACATATATAACATTGATTGTTAAAAATATTTAAATTTTAACTTTATACGTTTTAAATAATGATTTGGGTGAACATGCCTAATTAAGAATTTTCTTGATTAACATATGTGTTTCCTACAGTGGATGATGAATACATAATCATTGGTTCTGCCAACATCAACCAGAGATCAATGGATGGTGGAAGGGACACAGAGATTGCAATGGGTGGATTCCAACCGCATCATCTAGCATCACAAAGACCAAGAGGCCACATATATGGGTTCAGGAGAGCATTATGGTATGAGCATCTAGGGGATCCTCATGATGAGGTGTTCGATGAGCCAGAAAGTATGGAGTGTGTGAATTTTGTGAACCATCTTGCTGAGAGGAACTGGGAGTTATATTCCAATGATACATTTGATAAAAATACACAATTGCACCACCTCTTGCGTTACCCTGTAGAAGTAGCCAATGATGGAAGTATAACAACACTGTCGGGGTTTGAATTTTTTCCTGACACCAAGGCTAAAATTCTTGGCACAAAATCTGATTACCTCCCTCCAATCCTTACCACATAGCTACCACACTGCTTGGCTGCTTGCTTATCACATAACCCCTCATTCATGTATAATTAAACAGAATATTAAGGCCAATATATTTTGTATATAAAAAAGCTTGAAATCGTTGGAGTTCCTTTTTACATGTAAAATTCTCATATAGTATTAATCAGATGGGTCGTGCCCCAGGTGATTTCATAATAAATCATTTTAACAACATCATATTTATTTTAATAAAAATATTATTTATTTATTTTTTTGGGTAAACATCGGGGGCACAGCCCCAATATTAATTTTTAATAGCAGCAAAAAATAGAATCGAAAAGGTGTTAAGGTTTGTCTTCTCTCCTGTTCTTCTGTTCAGTTAATATACTTTCACTAATATAGATATCAATTTTATAAGAATTAAAATAGTATACATCGTGAGTGCATCTACTAACATTCTGACATGTATTTTTTTTTTTAAATAACTAATAGATATGAATAACAATAATGTTGATTTTTTAAGATATTATTGGATGTTGCTGTAAAAATTATTTACAGTGACAGTACTTAGAAATTAAACTCTTTTTTTATAAATATTAATTAAAAAAATATCAAAGAGAACAAATCTAATGCCCCTTGATATTTTATAGATAGTTGAAACACGAGTATTTTCCATAATTATTGCAATCGTTTAAGTGTTTATGATATTGTTCTCTAATAAAAATATAATATGTTATATGTAATAGTTTCTCAATAAAATTATAAAAAATAATATATGTAATAATTATTATACATATTATATTTTTATTGAAAAGTAGTTCTACATGAACTTAACAATTTGTACCTAAGTTTTATTTTTTTATAAATGGATTTAGCCAAAATTTATAAAATGAATTTATGTTTTTCTTCCTTCTCCGTGTAAAAAAACACAGAAAAAATTCATTTGCTAAAATTACATTACTCTTATTAGATTGAAAGGATTATTTATTATTTATTATTTAGAAAGAATAACACTTCTTTAAAGTGAATTTATCCCTATAGTAAGTAAATATGTATTCACCTTTGATTTAATATAAAATACATTATAATTGTAATACACTAAAATTTATTTGTGAATACATTTTTATTTATTTATTTATTTTAGAGATAAACCCACCTTAAAAAAATTAACCAAAAAGCTATTCCCTAACACAGTTAACCATTTCAATTAACCTTTCCCTCGTATCATATCTGTACAACATTTTCATTTTCTCTCCTCTCATCACCTCTATCATCGCTGCTCTTTGCTCTATGTCATCGGCATCACCCTTATTGTCGTCGTTGACCCCTCCATTTCGAGCTCCTTGTTGGGTCCCTTTGGTTCTTCGAGACTAAGATCAGTGCTTAGAGAAGGTCGCAGATCCAACAACAGTTAAGGTTTAGGTGTCGGATCTCGAAGCAGCACAGATCTGATATGGAGTTTAGGTGTTCAAGGTGGTGTCGTCTTCCTTAGTTCGTCACTGCCATAGATTCGAGGTATTTAGAGCTTCAGTGTTTGAACCATTTGGAGCCATTTGGAGCTTCTGTGCTGCCATCAATGGCGAAATGAAGTCTGTTTCGGGGAAGGGGGAAGATGGCAAAGGGAAAGAGGGGAAGAGGGGGGGTTGCTGCGACATAGGCGGAGGCAACAACGACGGAGGGGGTGAGGGGGAGGATGGGCGGCAACACCTTGGTCGGTGGTGAGAGGTGGAGAGAAGAGGAGAAGACAAGGGCACAAATGACATTTAGACAATGTAAAAAAAAGGAACATGAAACCGGTGCTTCACCGTGAAGCACCCATTTTGGTACTTACGCGGTCATAAGTTTGAAGTAAAAAAGTCTTTCATACAAAACATCCAATATTCCCCAAAACATTGAGTAAATATTATAATTAAATCTTTAGAACAAAATTCATAATGGTAAGGTAAGAGTATCTTTAGTGAGAGTTCCTTATGGGTTCCTTAAGAAAAAAATATTGTTACAATATGTCATATGTGATTTTGGGTTCCTTATCTAACGAACCCTAAAAGAGAGTTCCATAATATTTAAATAATAATTTTTTTTTATTTGATAGTGTAAAAGTGAGAGAGAACATGAGATGTTGAAGAAAGAGAGAAGTTGAGGAACTTAGTATTAGAAACTCTCATTGGAGTGAAAAATGAGTGGGTGTCATAATCTCTCATGGGCCCACTTAAAAACTTAAAATGAGTTCCTTAAAATTTTGCCATTGGAGATGCTCTAGGGAATGTTGAATGGAGAAAGTATATTGTAGAAGTGTGAACGATACACATGGTGTGTTTGGTTCAAATTAGGAGGAGGGATGTGAGAGATTTTAATGGTGGGGAGGGGAGGGGAGAGGAGGTGAGAGATTTTAATTAGACATTGTGTTTGGTTGAGTGGAGGGGGAATAACACTTTCATGTTTGGTTGAGGATGGGGGATTTTAAAACAAATTTACTTTTAAACGTTATAATTATTTATTTTAAAATGGATAAGTAAGGATATTTTAGTCAATACATGTGAAATGTTTTAAAATCACTCCTCTACCCTCCAAATCCCCTCATTATTGAAGGGAAGCCAAAACCCACTTGGGGATCGTTTGGTTGGAGGGATTTGGAGGGGAGGGTTTTTTTTTAAATCGTTTGGTTAAAAAAATCCTCACTCCCCTATAAAAATTTGAATCAAATATATAAGTTTACAAAAAAATCCATCCCCCCTCCTACATTCCCTTCCCACCAAACATTACCAAAAAAAGATAAGAAAAGTAATAATACTCATTAAATTTTATGGGTTATATGCCACAATACCCATATTCGTAAAATGTATATTTACCCTATTATTTATCATGGATAATTTTTGCTATCTATCCATCATAAGTAATTTTTGCTGACTCCCAGTTGCATAAAATATCCATTGCTATCCTACGAGATACCCAAAAAGTGTACCTACAACACAACAAACCAGTTCATTTCAAAAAAAAAAAAAAAAACACAACAAACTAGTTGATTCTGTCCCAATATCATTTTTCTTCTCAGGAGTCGAAATGCTAGATTTTTGTCCCCATTTCTTTTTCTTATAGTTTGTAAATTCTGAGAACTTCTCAATTTTTTGTTTGTTTTAAAATTGTGCATGCAGGTGCAGTGTATTGAATTATCCAGTGGATTTAGGATTTTAGGTGACAGATCTCTGCTTTTACTTCTGTGAATGCATCTCTGCAGATATGTTCCACCTTGGCTCTGTCGAATTCTCGCCTGCATGGGGTGAGTCCTTTCTTGCCTCTCTTTGCTTGGTCCCATAGGGCACAAAAAGATTGAATTTTTCATATCAATATTACTTTTATGGTTCTACCCAATTTGTCTAGACCGGAAAGGAAATCACTTCAATAGATTTTTTTTTAATTTAATTTTAGTTTACTCAGATTCCGAGTGAGTTTTGGGCTTTTCTCTAGTAAGAAATTAATGGAAGAAAGTGAACTCAGAAATTGGGTAATGGGAGATCCAAAATCACTGGCCAGGCATTGCTGATTCTGTAGTTTTGAAATTTCAGAAAAATTAGAAATTTGGTGTTTTTATATTGCTTTGCCTCTTCTGAGCTTTCTGGGTAAGCTTAGGTCTTTCTCTGTAGTTTGTAGCACTTTTTTTAATCATATTTAGGAATCTTTGCTTGTACTTGCTTGCTTTCTAAGCAAGCATGAGATCTGGTGAACAGTGTAACCTGATGTGTCTTTATTGTTTGTCATTCTTTGCTTGGATTCCTCAGAAGCTGGTACCATGATACATAGAATTTTGCTGCCTCTCTAGGATTTCATAGGAGCTATGTATTCTAGGTGTTGCTTGTTAACTCAATTGGGAAGATGCTTTGGGAAGAAACCCTGCTGTTCATTTTTACTGTTTTGTGGTGCTTGTTTTCGCCTTCTTTTGCTTTCTGCCCTGGAAAAGTTAAAGCCTCAATGCAAGGGGCTTTTCAGTGTAAGGAGGAATTATTTCATACTGAATTTAATTTGAGGAAATTTATTGTTAACAAACTGAAGACGTCTTCCGCCCATTTTATAAGTGGGGTACTCTTTCTGCATAATGTCATTGATTTGGCTGAAAAAGTTGAAATAAAAGGCAAGGGATCTGTTTTTGAGCATCTCTCAAGGGTGTAATTATGAACTTGGTTTTGTAATTCTGACCTCTTGTGCCTACCTTGATTATATCTAGCCTTTAATGTGCATTTTTTGTTGATTCCAATCTATAGCAGGTGCCTTTATCTTTTCCATATTTTGCTCCTGAGTCCGTTCATGTTACTTGACATGTTTTCTGTTTATCTATATTTGCAGGAATAGCTGTCATAGATAGTTTATAATCTTTAACTGAAATCTAAAACATGAGCTTGGTGGTTTAATCAAATACTACGGTAATGAAGACCTCAAAGTTACAATTGGGGGCTGTAACTTAATATGCTGGTTAACATTACTGCAGTCTGCAACAGAAAAAACTAAAGTAAGAAACCTGTTATTTTATCATGCAATGGAGAAAGACGCAAGTTACAGAGGAAGGTTCATATTTGTTCAATGTGCTAATTAACCTCAGATAAGTCTCCAACACAAATACCATAGAAACCAAAATAATTAATAGCAAACATATCAAGAAAGTAGACTATTATAATTGGTACCTGCCGGCTGCCATTCTTTATCATCAATGTTTAACTTCTTTTAATTCAAGTTGTTATGTTAATATAATCAATAGTTGGTGTTAATCATGCTTGTGGTTGCACCGGCTTTGTAACAGAGCAGAGGTTGTCTTGGATGCTTCACAAAACCTCCTGTAATTATTTCAATGGACGAGGCGTCTAAGGGACTTAGAACTCAAGGCCAAGCAGTGAAGAAAGATAACGGATCAGATGATGTCTGGAGCAGCAGCACTTCTCAAATGGACCATTGTGCAGCTGTGTCCCGGAGAAGCATCTCATCAACTGGCATATCAAACCATCCTTCTGATCCTCAAAGTAGTGCTGGCATTCAGATTGAACCTCCGGAATTTGTCAATCATGGTAAGTTTGCTATTATATTTCGATTTATCTATTATCCGTTGGCTCATCTGTTTGTCTCATACTTTATGGAAGGGTGCTTGTAATCTTGTATCTTCCTGGTAACCATGTTGGACTTATACCTACTCTGCTAAGTGTCAAGTATCTTAATATTATCATGAAAATTTTCAAATTAAATTCCTTGACCCTCGAGGGACAGTTAAAATTCAACTGCCTTGAAAAAGCTTGAATGGCACACCTTTTTAATGCTGGTTCTGCAATGCAGCTGCCCAGCTGCCCCTTTATATTTGTTAGAAGATATAAGGTTGTTAGTCTTAGTGTTAGTGGGTTTGGGCTTGTATAGTATTGCTATAAATAAGATTACTAGGTTATGGAATTGTATCACATCTTCAACCATCAATGATATTTTCATTGTTGTTGTTTAGCCGTTTTTTGTCATCTTCTTTCTCTAACCCTAAACCCTTTATTCTTCAACAATACTTTTGCTTTCCCTTTCATTCTCTTATTGACAAAAAGAGGAGAAAATGACACTCTTCCCTCAGGCAAAGTGGTTATGCAACCACTGGATGTCTTATTGCCTTGTTATCTTATCATATCACACATTTCTCTTGCATTTTTTCTTGTCAACTGTAACTTCTTTCATCTTGGTGAAGTCACTTCAATTGCATGTAATTGCTATTTATGGAACTTACAGTTAAAAACTAGTTTTCAGGATTTTCTTTGATGTGCATATATAATTTTATAGGATATTTCACTAATGTATATTTTACATTTTCTTGCATATCTATCAAACTGTTTGTTTTAACGACATAAAAGTTTGATGTATTCAGGTCTTCTTCTCTGGAACCAGATAAGGCAGCAATGGGTTGGACATAGAAGGCCCGAGAGTCGCACACAAGTTGGCGAACCCAGAATAAGGTAAATACATATATAAGCATTCTGCAGGAAGCCTTAAATGTTGAGTTGTAAATTGAACATGTTGCAGAGGCAAATATAGCATTCCCTCACTGCAAGAAGCATCCGTCTATGCTGACAGAACTATTGCATGATTTTTGCATTGATCATTTGTGAAGCTCTAATTCTTGAGTTTATGTTTCACAGTTGGAATGCCACCTACGAGACTTTAATTGGGACCAACAAGCCTTTTCCTCAGCCCATTCCTCTGAGAGTAGGTTCTTGTATACTAACTTGGTTCTTAATATGTTGATATTTCTTGTATAATGGAATAAGTACATTATTACATGCCCCTAACTGATTATAATATTATACATGACAGGAAATGGTTGAATTTCTTGTTGATATTTGGGAGCTAGAGGGTATGTGTGACTGAGCAGGTCAGCAGGCAAAATAGACTTTTTTTTTTCTTCCTTGGATTTTGCAGGAGAGGGGAGGTGAGGTAGAACTTGTTCATCCTCCTACTGGATAGTTGTAAATGGTGTAACTCTTAATTGTTTTTATTTTATCTTTCAGAGACGTCCTTTCTACATGAAGTTTATTTCGTTGAGTTGTGTATTTCTTCCTAGTTTTCTACTGAGGCAGCAGTGCAGCACCGTTGATGAAATTTCCCTCTGGTTTGTGGTTAATTGTTTCTAAAACTGAAAATAGATCAAACAATAGCAATGGTATTCAAGCGTGGATTCCAGATCAAACATATATTCAATTTGTTTTCAAGATCTATCACTTTTAGTTACATTAATGGAGACCAAATCTTAACACAAATAAAAGCATAAATTCTCAAACAAGTCATAAGAGTGAAACAGGGCAACAAATACAGAAAAGGATCTTAAGATAATTCATATGATTATTTGTATTCATTAACAAATTGCAAAGCACAGATTTTTCTTTTACAGCCTGATGAAAATAGAGCTACACTACTACATCGAAAGTGGCAAGCCACAAGAATTTATCACAAGGACACTACAAATCTACAATAGATCATAGGAATTAGCCTTCAAATAATCTCTAAACCATATATTACTCCTTCAAATAATCAATATCTGACGGCGATTCTTTAGCAGTTAGAATTTTTATCAGATATCCAAAATCATAATAACCATGGAAGGTAACCCACACGTTACACCTATTGAACAATAATCCTGAACTAAAAAGCAGCTTCATGAATTCCTCAGATGAGATACCCTCTATTATGTTGTTGACAAAGTCAATTTCTTCTTGTTGTAGGAGATGAATAGCATCAGGATCACAAGGGTCATATTCAATGTCGAATTCCATGAAATTAAATTCCCCTACATAGCAAGACTGGGTTCCGAGATCACATCGGACAATGTCAAACCCATCTGAATGATGTTCAATGCATCAACGTTCGCTGCTTTCATTACCTCGTAGTTGTGGGCAGGAGAAATCTTTGAGTAGTGGCACTTCTCTTTGTACTCGTATATGAATCCAGGGAACTCTGTGTCAAAGGCTATATGATATTAGTGAGGGAGAATATGACGAATGATAGCAAACTCGGACTTCAAGTTTGAAGCCCAGACCTCACGAACCACAACTGGTTTTGAAGCCATGCTTAATACTATCATCCTTCTCAAGAAAATGTGTTTTTTTTCCTTTGTCTCTCAAGTAGCGTGTTTCTTCTAATATTGATACCACAAGGTGAGCTTCCTATTTATAGTGTTCGATGTGAAGCAAATAAAGTTATTATCATATATCAAATTAGGTTTTTTTTTTTTTGTAACAAATATCAGATTAGGTTTGTTACTTCATTTAAGAAGTGATCTTATATCTTTTTTTTACCTGATCTTATATATACTTTTTTAAAGAAATCTTATATCATATTTGGTTTGCTAGTTTATTTATCTATTAAAAGTGATAACCTGTTATTTCTATCTATCTATATCTTAAATACCTTTCAAAAAATCTATATCTTAAATATTTATCTAAAACTGATGAAACGATTTAGACTTAATCTTTATATACAATTAGTTTTATTTCAATTTTGATATTTTTATCTTTTTGCTTTGATCATCATTTTATTTGGATTTGCAAATATGGTCTACAGATTATGAAAATTTTGGATTAAAATGAATCATTATCGACAAAGAAACATTATACGGCTAAGACTAACACAAATTTTACTATGACTATACTTTTAAGCAAACAAAGACAACAAGACTTGATAAGTTTATGACATGTAGCTTAACTTGGTGCCACCTCCGGCTTGTTAAACATAGATAAACTTTCATGTTGAATTTAATCATCATACCATGTGCAATACAAGCTTCTATTTTTTCAGCTCCTATACATTTAAGAACACATAATTCCATGTAGAAAAAGAATAGTGATGCGAGCAGTGTTTTTCACAAATGTTTCCAGCAAAGGAAAGAAATACTTATATACTTTTTTTTTCATAATGATAATAACAAGCTAGTATAAAAGACCTTCACCATTTTTCATAATCAATATCAATATATAACATAAACAAATCCCACGATCCATTAGCATGATCAAGCATCAGTCTACCTAGCTATATCAATGAGGAGAAAGATATAAATCAAAGAATACTCACAGAACAACAAAATCTCAGATAAAGCTCCAGGACTGTAACGACAATAAAACCTTCCTTATAACATGTGTCTTTCAACAGAAACTCAAAGTAACATAAAGAAATCACAGGTTCAAGTAAAAATAAATGATTTCCAAGCCATGAAATTTCTCATACAAGCATGTAATTCAAATCCCGTATTACAAAGAATGAGCATATACCATACCCACACCATCCATGACAATTATTCATCACAAAGAAGTTCACCCCTCACATAAAATAGAAACCAAAATCAGATTGAAACAGATTCAGACAAGAACCAGAGATCACACAAATAACAACTAACTGAGAAAACGCACAAAATACTAAAAAAGCAAACCAGAGAGATAGTGAGACACCCCGTTGTGTTATTAGAATAAAGCCTCATTAATTAATTCTTAATCGTGCCCTTAACGTTAAACGTGTATTCCGAAACACGTAAAAATTAAAAACTTAAGTTAAATAGCATACAACTTTTGTTAATTAGAAAACAAGACACCATAATTATGTTATACATACACAGTAAGTCTTATAAACATATTATAACACATTGTTGATGGTATCCTCTCAGTATGTGAAATAGACAACCATAAACACGAGAATGAGGGTTGAATTGTGTTTATCAAAATTTAAACAAAGTTGAAATCTTTTCGCATACAGAAGCTAGGTTCAAACGAGTGGAAAGATACAGGATAGATAGGTGACCCGTCTGATGAAATTTTAACAGTGACTTTGGCAAACACACCACTTGATAAACGTGTAAGAAAACTAAATCAACTAAAGAGGTTATAAGGAAAGAGAGATTGACACAGTTATTTATCCTGGTTCACTCTTCAAAGCAAAGAGCTACGTCCAGTCCTTGGCAGCACCAAGATTTATCCACTATAACTGATCAGGTTACAGACTCCAAGTATTGTTTGCACACCTGACCTCTTCAGGCTCCAAGACAAATATCCTTTGCACACCTAGCCTCTTCAGGCTCAAGACAAGTATTCTTTGCACACTTAGCCTCTTCAGGCTCACTCGGGTTTGTTTATAATAAATACAACTTCAGACAGACAGAACTTTCACTAACATTCAGAGAGTGGTTTAAATGTAAAGCTTAGGAATGTATGCGTAATAACTTCAAATGATTGAAGAATACATAATGAAAGAATGAAGATATTAATGCGCAGAGTAATGACTCTTTAATGCTATGAGTATTCTTTATGCTTCATCTTCAATGACTTCTGTATTTATAGTCTTCAAGCATTTAGGATCCGTTAGAGACATTCCCTCAGATGTTGGCTTCAAGCAGAACTTCATTAAATGTAATAGAGTCGTTCTGGGCAGTCATTAATGCAATAGGAACGTTGGTTGTACTCTAACATGAAGGATCATGGCTTTATGCATCGTGATACAGTCATATCAGAGTTGTGCAGAGAGCTTTTTGTACTTTGCTGAGTACAATTCCCTTTTCGTGTAAGGACCAGAGGTACTAGGGAATAAAGCATGTTGGAAGCATTCTTTAACTGGTCTTTGGTTTTGATAACAGAATCTGTTTTCTTGATTCTGGTTCTTGAAATAAGATTCTGATAATTCTTATAGAATTCGCGTCCATAAAATAAGCGTGTCCATCTTGAAAATAATCGCGTCCATCTAGCCATTTAAGATTTACATACGGACGGGCTAGCAAACGAGCTTCATATGCCATGTCATTGGACGGAACTTCTCATTAAGGGCTTAGCAAGTGCAAATACTTGTGTGGACGAGCGCTTCTATCACCTTAGTGGACGAGCACTTCTATCACTTCAGTGGACAAGCGCTTTTGTTACTTTAGTGGACGAGCGCTTCTGTCACTTGAGTGGATGAGCGCTTCTGTCACTTTAGTGGATGGATGATTCTTACAGTTTTACTCTGCACACTAGATAGACAGGTTAGCAACCAATATGAATGTTAATTAAATCATTAACCAATGTTTAGTTCTCATCAAAACTTAGGGAAATGCACATCAGACATTTTAGAGACTTAACAATCTCCCCCTTTTTGATGATGACAAACATTGAGATGATTTAATGAACCTCATAAAATATCAACAAAGAAAATAGCATATATCAGACAGGTTGAAATTTTCTTAAGCGGACAGGTCATGTAGATGCTTGATCAGACATTAAGATTAATTATATAATCCGTTTAACTTAGTCACACATAAGTTTGACTTGTTTTACTTTGAAATTATTATCAGGGCAATCTTACTTAAGATTTATCTGAGCAATTATAGCAACTACCAGAACATCCTCATGTCCATGTATTATTTAAAATTCATATCGGATTCATTCATATTCATTCTCCTATATCACATTTCTCATTTCTCCCCCTTTTGTCAACATCAAAAAGGAATAAACTATGAAAGCATTAAAGAAATAAAGGAGAAATTTATTTTATTTATCATGGACGTTTACAAGTACAAGGTAGTCTATATACCTAAAAACTACCTAGGTTGACTAATTAACAACAATAAAGCAGTAACCCTTTGCTCTAAGAGCATCCTAGCTCGCCTTTCTTCATCTAGCTGTCTTCTTAAGTATTCTACTTGTCCTTGAAGCAGATGAAAGTCTTGTAAGGCCACTTTTTGAGACAGAGAAGAGTGCCAGGGTAGGGCTAAAACTGGGGGTGCCTTAGGTAGAGATAGGGGGAGGTGATGGAAGGGAAGAAAAGGTCATGGAGAGTTTGAAGGGCATAGAAAGGAAGAAAGACGAATTTGAAGATAAGACTGATTCTGACATAGTCAGTATCAGGTGAAGGAAACACACAGGAAAGTCTCTCGGACAGAGACAATCCGATGATTGTTATTTGAATAGGTGGGGGAAGAGGTGTTTGAGCTAAAACAGAGGGAGGGATAGGTAATAAAGAGTCAATATGGCAGAAAAAAGAATTAGATCATGTGACTAACATAAAGAAATACCTAGACCTATGTGGTAACATTACAACAGAAGCAGGATAGTGAGTTCCAGCTAATGTTCTAATGAAGATAATAATAGGTGGGTAGAAAAAAAGTTATCAACAGGGGTTAAGAATGTGAGGTGGAGGAGAAGGGATGAAAGAGACATGTGAGATACTTGTAAGTAAAAGAGATTGCAGATCAGACACAAAGAGTCTCAATGATATGCCAGTTTGTTCTTTGGGAGCAGAGTTCCTATGAACAACTGTGTACTGACAGTCATCAGGTACAATAGTGAAAGAAGATTTTTGAGTTTGAAAGTAGGAGACAGGTGAAGAAATAGGAGATGCAATAGAAAGAGGTTGAACAAAAAGGACATATGGAGAAGAGATAGATGGATTGATGATACCTTGATAAGAAGGAGAAGGGAATGAAGGAGATGTCTGCTCTTCAGTTATCTTCAACTTCTTGTGAGAAGGAGACACTTGGTCATCCTTGGGTACAACTGTTTGAGCTCCTCCAGACAGGCCTTCTGCAGTGTTAGCTTTTGCAGGTACTGGGTAACTAGATCTTCTCTTTTTTGGAATAAATCCCAAAATGAAAGTCTTCTTTGGTTCTTCCAGGACTTGCTCTGTCTGCTCCCCTTGAGCAGATGCTTCCTCTTTGCTAGGCTCAGACTCAACTTGTCTGACCTTGGCAAAGGTCTTCACCAGCTTCCTTTTCTTACTGGGATGAGCAGGAACATCCACTAATTCCTCAGTTTCACTAGTCTTCCTCTTGGGAGAGGGTCTCCTCAGCCTAAACCTCAAGGGCTCAACTGTTTCAGCAGAATCTTCAGATACTGAGAGTTGCAGCTCTGGAATTTGGTCTTGTCTGGCCACCTTTCCAGACGGTTTGAGCAATCTTTCAGAAATGGAAACTTCTGATTCGTCAGTGGAAACCACTAGTTCTTCCTCCTTCTGCTCAACAACAGGCTTCTTCTTCTTCTACTTCTTATTCTTGCTGTCTTCCTCCTCATCGGTAAGAGGGATTCCCTTGATATCCATCATAGACAGTATCTTCCTATCTATGGGCAGTGCCATGTTCACAAAGTGAACATCACCGGGAACAAACAACTTGTTCCTGAATACCCTTGTCAGCAACATCCCATAAAGATAGGTCTGTATGTTGGTTCTCTTGATTAGAGTCCTAAGGTACATATAGATAAGATCGTTTATGTCAACCTTGATTTTTTGGATCAAGTGGTACAGAGCAAATCTGTCCATCTTGGTCACACTGTCTCGTGAGCCTTTCCTTGGCATCACGCACTCCAACAACAATTTGTGCAGGAATCTGCACCTGACCACCATGTTGACAGGCTTAGGGTTCACTGGTTTGGGAACACCATAGATGGCAATGTTGACATTGTCAGCTCCCACTTCATCTTACCACTTGGGTGTGAAGCTAGCTCCAATTCTCAAACATTTGTGACAAGCTCCAGAGAGCTAATGGGGAAGAGAAGGGTTCTATCCCCCATTTCAGCCTTAAAGCTTTTGACTCCGTTGAGTCTGTTGGTGACAACCATAGCATTTCTCTAGAACGTTTGAATGAGCTTAGGGTGAACAAGTTCCTTGATGTCGAAGAAAGGAGTCCACGTGGAGTACTCCAACTCTTCAGTGACATCCATTCCTAGTTTCATCTGTTGAAGACCAACAGTCTTTCCCGGAATGATCTTTTCTATCTCAGTAACCTTGAGATTGTATTTCTCAATTATTTCTTTTGTAGAGAGACGCTTGGATGATGCCATTTTTTTTAGATAAAACAGTTCTAGGGTTTCGAGAGAGAAGAGGGTTTGAAAGATGAGAAGACAAAGAGATTTTGGAATTTGAAGCATAAAGGTTCAATCTTCATGATCTATTGTCTTTTATAGTCATAAAGGTAGGAGAGAGAAAAACGACATTTTTAATTCAAAAAAGGCATGATTTGTATGGGGAACTGCAACGCCCACTTAAGACATAATGAAGATATATTTTCGAGATATGTAAACCACCGTGCACATGATTATCTTCAGATAAGGGAATGGCATTAATTAAATAATAACCATTTCAACAAAACTGATGAGTTCTAGCATAGTGACTCAGCAGAGTCAGACAGGTAAGCATAGACACGTTAACATTCATACATGTCATTCAACAATGCAATGCATGTTTAGATTATCTCTAATAAATAAAAACCTTTCTTCTGCGAGGGGTTTTGGTGAAAATATCAGCTCGTTGATTTTAAGTTTTAACAAACTTAATATCAAAGATGCCTTTCTGAACATAATCCCTAATAAAATGATGTTTGATTTCAATATGCTTAGCCTTAGAATACTGGATTGGATTTTTAGTTAAGCATATAGCACTAGAATTATCACACCATACAGATATGTTATGTTCATAAATAGAGCAATCCTCAAGTTGATGTTTTACTCATTAGAGTTGAGAGCAAAGAACTAGCAAGAGAGATGTATTCTCGTCAAAGATAGACAAGGCAATGGTTGTCTGCCTCTTGCTTGACCATTAGACTAAACTTTCTCCAATGAAGTGACATCCTCCACTGGTGCTTTTTCTTTCTATTCTGTCTCCAGCAAAATCAGCATCACAATATCCCACTAATCTGTATTCTTTTGATCTTAAATATGGCAAACCAAGATTAGTGTTCCAAGCAAATATCTAAATATTCTTTTAACAGCCTTAAGATGAGATTCTATAGGATCAGATTGGAATCTAGCACACATACAGACACTAAACTGAATGCCAGGTCTGCTTGAAGTTAAGTACAGTAGAGAGCCAATCATACCCCTGTAGACAGTTTTGTTGGTAGTGGCTATGGTCTCAAGAGGGGGGGGGGGGGGTGAATTGAGATATTGAAAACTCATTCAACAATTTAAAGTAAAAAAGTGTTTCTTTAAAGAAAATTGGTTTTCACTCAATTTTAATTTCCAAGAATTAGGTTATGGAACAAGTAATGATGACAAGAAGAATTATAAGTAGTAGCAACAGATTTTAACACAGATTGCAGATTAAAGATTCAAGTTTAACAAGTATATGGAGATTAGGGATGAGAAGAACACGCAACTCGATTTATCCTGGTTCGGCTACCTCCTCTGGTAAGCCTACATCCAGTCCCACACCTCTGTGGTTTTCTTCACTATAATCAGCAATTACACAATTCTAATTACAGCAACACAAGGATAACCTCCTTGATTTAAAAATCTCAAGAAAGCACACTTGCTTTTCTATACCCAAGGATCCCTTCTATCCTTGTTAAACCCTAAGAGATACCCTCTCTTAGTCACTCTAATTCACGAAAAGAACTGAGTAGAAGTAAGACTCTAAAAGCCTGATAATACAAATTGAAGTTCTAACTACTATCACACTTTTCTCAGAGATGAAGCACTTTGTTTCACAATCAGAATGAGTTACGTTTATTGTATATGTTATGTCTTTGTTGTTCCTTTGATCCCTCTTTATATAGAAGACAAATTATAGCCGTTGGGATCATTTAAGACAGATTTGGATCTGATTTAACAAAATCTGCTTTCTTGATTCTTGATCTTAAAATGAGATTCTGCTTGATCTTTGTAGAGTGTGCGTCCTTCTTGAAATATAACTTTTTCCATCTGAAAGGATAGCCAAGTCTTCTCATTAAGATCTTAGCGCGTATCATTAGCAGACGAACTCCAAGTGCCACTATCAGTAGACGAGATCTTCTTTTACATCAGTAGACGAGCTCTTCATTTACATTAGTAGACGAGCTCTTCTTTTACATTAGTAGACGAGCTCTTCTTTTATATTAGTAGACGAGCTCTTCTTTTACATCAGTAGACAAGCTCTTCTTTTACATTAGTAGACAAGCTCTTCTTTTACATCAGTAGACGCGTGCTTCTATTTCTTCAGTGGACGTACTCCAAGTACCATGTAAGCAGACGAGCTCTTTTGTTTCTTTCAGTGGAAGCACTTGATGTACCACGTCAGCAGACGAGCTCTTCTGTTTCTTTCAGTGGACGTGCTTCATGTGCCTTGGACTTCATCTCTTTACTTTGATGGACTTGTGCTTATGTTATCCTTGTATTGGACGAGTGCTTATTTTGCTTGATTGGATGTCAGCTTGTTTTGCTCTGTTTATGAGTGATCTTGCATGCAACTTAACACGTAATGAGTGCATAGTCAAAATTAAAAATCTTATCCAAAATACACTTTGTTTGTCATACATCAAAATATGAATGAGGGCTTAGTCTTACAAACTCACCCTTTTTGATTATGACAAACCTTATCATACTTAACCTTAGTTATTAAGAAATTAGAGTGCAGCTATTCAGTAAGCATGGTTCTTGAGTTATTTTCGTCCTCCCCATGTGTCATTGATATCTTTCAAAAGATCAAGTGTTATCATATCATTAAAAAAAAAACATCTTGCATTTATTATAAGTTCTAGTATGTCTTTTCAAAGCAGTTCATACTTATGTGTCAGAAATAAAAATTTGCATATCATCAGAAAATGCATGGTTCATTTTTATGGTTCATTTTTATGGTTCATATTTCTCCCCATTTGTCATTATCAAAAAGAAATTGTGGGAAATATTGAAATCAAACTGAAAAACAGTCTTGCATTCATTGATAATAAATCATTTCAGAATTATGCAATACATCAAAACATCCAAAAAAAATTACAGACACCTAAGGACGCTTAGCATCTTGCCCATGTCCTTCATAATTTTCAGTAACTTGTGCTGCCTTGCGTGCCATCTGTTATCAATTATTTTGAGGATCAATTATGCCAAGTTCCCTTCTTATAAAGAAGAAACTCTCTTTATTTAGTGGTTTGGTGAATATATCAGCTAATTGCTTGGTTGTGTCTATATGTTCAATCACAACATCACCACTTTGAATATGATCCCTGATAAAATGATGCCTAATTTCAATATTCTTGGTTCTTGAGTGCATGATTGGGTTCTTTGTTAGATTTATTGCACTAGTGTTATCACATTTTATTGGTATATGATCCAGATAAACACCATAGTCAATTAATTGTTGTTTCATCCATAGGATTTGAGCACAACAACTCCCAGCTGCAATATATTCTGCTTCAGTTGTGGATAAGGCCACACTAGTTTGATTTTTACTAAACCAGGACACTAGGGAATTTCCTAATAAATGGCATGTTCCACTTGTGCTCTTCCTATCTAACTTTTATCCAGCAAAGTCAGAGTCGGAATATCCTATTAATGTGCAAGTGGATCCCTTGGGATACCACAGTCCCATTTCTTTTGTTCCTAAGAGGTACTTCATGATTCTTTTAACTGCAGTAATATGTGATTCTTTAGAATTAGCTTGATACCTTGCACACATACACACACTGAACATTATATCTGGCCTACTAGCAGTGAGATAAAGTAAGGATCCGATAATACCTCTATACTTGGATACATCTATAGATTTACCATGTTCATCTTTGTCCAAGTAGCAGGCTGGACTCATTGGTGTTGCCATTTCCTTTGCGCTTTCGATTCCAAACTTCTTTAGTAGTTCCTTGTAATACTTTGTTTGGCTTATGAAGGTTCCATCTTGGCATTGCTTAATTTGAAGTCCAAGAAAGAAGGTAAGCTCTCCCATCATGGACATTTCAAATTCACTTTGCATTAGTTCACCAAATTCCTTGCATAAAGACTCATTAATAGCACCAAAAATAATGTCATCAACATATATTTGAACAAGTAAGATATTGTGTGCTTTTGTTTTAGTAAATAGTGTTGTATCAACTTTTCCTCTTTTAAAGCCTTTCTCTGGAGAAAATTGCTTAACCTCTCATACCAAGCTCTAGGAGCTTGCTTGAGTCCATAGAGGGCTTTAGTCAGTTTATAGACATGATTTGGGAACTCACTATAAATAAAGCCAGGGGGTTGGCTTACATATACTTCTTCTTGTATTATTCCATTTAAAAAGGCACTTTTCACATCCATTTGGTACAGTTTAAAGTTCATTATACAAGCATAGGCTAAGAGCATTCTTATGGCTTCTAATCTAGCTACGTGAGCATATGTTTCATCATAATCAATTCCTTCTTCTTGATTGTATCCCTTAGCTACTAGTCTAGCCTTGTTTCTTACTATTATTCCATTCTCATCCATTTTGTTTCTAAACACCCAATTAGTTCCGATTATTTGATTACTTTTGGGTTTTGGAACTAAATCCCAAACTTTGTTCCTTTTAAATTGATTTAAATCCTATTTCATTGCAATCATCCAATGTTCATCATTAATAGCATCATCAACACATTTTGGTTCTATTTGAGATACAAACGCTATGGTATTGCAAATATTCCTTAAAGAGTTTCTAGTGGTTACCCCTTTGGTGATCTCACCAATGATATTGTCTAGGGGATGATTCTTTGAAGCTTGCCACTCCTTAGGAAGATTTTCTTGTTGAAGTTCTGCTTGAGGTTCTTTATTGCTTTCTTCATCTTCCTTTTCCTTGTTGCTCTCCTTTCCTTCATCAGATTTCACTTCATCCTCAAGAGTTTCTGCATCATCAAAAATGTCCTTTCCCAACCTTTTGGGGTTAGACTCATCAATTGTTATGTGAACAGATTCCTCTATTGATAAAGTACGCTTATTAAACACTCTATATGCTTTGCTAGTTAATGAATAACCTAGGAAAATACCCTCGTCAGCTTTGGGATCAAATTTCCCAAGATTATCCTTGCCATTATTTAGCACAAAACATTTACAGCCAAAGACATGAAAATGAGAAATGTTAGGTTTTCTTCCCTTGTAAAGTTCATATGGAGTTTTCTTCAAAATTGGCCTTATTATAAATCTATTTAAAACATAACATGTAGTACTCACAGCATCAGCCCAAAAATACTTTGGTAAATTAGAGTCACTTAATATGGTTCTAGCAATTTCTTGAAGTGACCTATTTTCCCTCTCAACTACTCCATTTTGTTGTGGAGATCTAGGTGCAGAAAAATTATGTTTTATACCATGTTCATCACAAAAGTTATCAAACTCCTCATTTTGGAATTCTTCTTCATGGTCACTCCTAATTGAAACAATTTTCACGTCTCTTATTTTGAGCAACCTTAGCCATTTTCTTAAAAGCTTTAAAAGCTTCATTCTTTTGTGCTAAGAAAAAGGTCCAAGTGAATCTAGAGAAGTCATCAACAATTACAAGAGCATAGAGATTTCCACCAAAGCTTTTTGTCCTAAAAGGTCCATGTGCAGTAATTGTAAGGGTCTACTAGTAGAAACAATGTTTTTAGCCTTAAATGAGGTTTTCACTTGTTTACTCTTTTGGCATGCATCACATAGGCCTTCTTTAACAAACTTTTTATTTGGTAAACCGATTACAATTTCTTTGGAAATCAATTTATTCAAGTGATCCATATGAATGTGATCTATTCTCCTATGCCAAAGCCAATTTTCATCTTCTTTGGAAATTAAGCAACATGCATCATTGGAAATTAAGTTGTCTGTGTCTAGCATATAGATGTTATTGATTCTATTTCCAATCAATTTTATGTTATTATCATGAATAGATTCGATCATACACAAATTTGAGTTAAATTTTACCTCGTAGACTTTATCACATAATTGGCTTATACTTAGTAGATTGTGTTTGAGCCCTTCCACATAGAGAACATCCTCAATCTTGATTGCTGGACTTTTTCCTATTGTTCCAACACCAAGGATTCTTCCTTTGTTGTTGTCTCCATAGGTGACATTTCCTCCTTCCTTGGGTGTGAAAGATGTAAATTTTGTGATGTCTCCGGTCATGTGTTTGGAGTAGCCACTGTCCAAAAACCAGCTTGAGGTTTTGGCCTTCAAACACACCTACAAAACAGATTGTTTTATGCTTTTCCTTTAGGTACCCAAATCTGGTTGGGTCCTTTAGTGTTAGTAGCAACATAAGTTCCTTTTGGAACCCAAATTTGTTTAATGCCAACATGAATGTTCTTTCTAAGTCTACAAGTAGCAGTTGTATGACATTTCTTTAGACAATAATAGCATTTAACAAAAGGACTAGTTGAGGAAATAGGTGGAACAAAAAGCTTTTTAAAAGATTTTTCATGTACCATTGGCTTATATACAATTCCAGCTTTGTCATACACACCCTTTTGCTGTCCTAATATGGCATTCAAGTTATCTCTACCCGAAGTAAACTTAGATGAGTTGTATTCATTTTTCAACTTCATTTTCTAGTGTAGTGCATTTGGTTCAAATTGAACTAGATGCAAGTAATTGTGAATTTTCGGTTTCTAGTTCTTTAAGCTTTATTTGTAAATATGCAGAGTCACTACATTGTTTTGCAATGGTCTTTCTAGAATATTTAAGTTGTTTACCGATTTTAACATATTTTTCATGCAATTCATCAAAAGCATCTTATAACTCATCATAGGTAGGAGAAGAATCATTTACCTCGGTTTCACTATCACTTTGATGATTTGCCATGAGACATAGGTTGGCTTCTTCATTTTTAGATTCACTACTAGTGGAATCCATATCATTTTCTTCCCAAGCTATGTATGCTCTTCTAGACTTTCTTCCTTTCTTTTCTTTGCTGTCATTCTTCTCATACTTTTCTTTCTTTTGTAGCTTTGGACATTCATTTTTGTAGTGTCCAAGCTTTCCACATTCAAAGCATTTGATTGTTGAGGAAGAGCTTTCACCTTTGATCGTGTTCTTTTTGGTAGGAAAACTGAATTCCTTCTTGTTTCTATTCTTCTTGATGAATCTTCTAAATTTCCTCACAAGCAATCCCATGTCTTATTCTTCGGATTCTTCACTTTCATCAAGGTGTCCATCTTCATCACTTTCTATTGATTCTTTGGAGATATGAGCCTTGAGTGGGAGTCCTTTCTTCTTTTTCTCCTTATCTTCAAGATTTTTCAATCTATTGAGTTCCAATTCGTGTTCTTTCAACTTGCCAAATAGAGTAGCAATCTGCATCGTGTCAAGATCCTTTGCTTCAGCAATTGCAGTAATTTTTTGATGCCATTCACGACTTAAACATCTCATAATCTTGTTAATCTTTTTCTCATCTGTGATTGTATGTCCGAGTCCTTCTAGCTGGTTCACAATGTGTGTAAACCTCTTTTGTAGATCATCTATCTCCTCACCATTCTTCATGTGAAAGAGTTCATATTCATGGATTAGTACATTCATCCTTGCTCTTTTCACATCGTTGGTTCCTTCATGAGTGAGTTAAAGAATATCCCACATTTGCTTTGCCGTTTTGCAGTTGGAGACCCTGAAAAACTCATCATAATTCAAAGCAGCTGTTATAATATTTTTTGCTTTAGCATTATAACCAACTCTTCTTTTATCATCATCATTCCAGTCATCTTTTGGTTTAGTTTGTTTATTTCCCTTAGCATCAGGAATAAATGGAACATAGGGACCATTTTCAACAGGATCTAAAACATCTAAACCTGCAGCCTCAAGAAAGATAAGCATTCTTTCTTTCCAATACATGTATTGGGAGCCATTAAAGGCAGGGGGTCTAGTGAGTGAAGCTCCATCACCAGGATATCATTTGTAGCCATCTCTTGAAGCTATTAAGCATCGTAACAAGAGTTTTAGCCCTGATGCCAATTGTTGGTAGTGGCTATGGTCTCAGGAGGGGGGATGAATTGAGATATTGAAAACTTATTCAACAATTTAAAGCAAAAAAGTGTTTCTTTAAAGAAATTTGGTTTTCACTTAATTTTAATTTCCAAGAATTATGTTATGGAACAAGTAATGATGACAAGAAGAATTATAAGTAGTGACAACAGATTTTAAAACAGACTGCAGATTAAAGATTCAAGTTTAACAAGTATATGGAGATTAGGGATGAGAAGAACACGCAAACCGATTTATCCTGGTTAGGCTACCTCCTCTGGTAAGCCTACATTCAGTCCCACACCTCTGTGGTTTTCTTCACTATAATCAGTAATTACACAATTCTAATTACAACAACACAAGGATAACCTCCTTGCTTGAAAAATCTCCAGAAAGCACACTTGATTTTTTATACCCAAGGATCCCTTCTATCCTTGTTAAACCGTAAGAGATATCCTCTCTTAGTCACTCTAATTCACGAAAATAATTGAGTAGAAGTAAGACTCTAAAAGCCTGATAATACAAATTGAAGTTCTAACTATTATCACACTTTTCTCAGAGATGAAGCACTTTGTTTCACAATCAGAATGAGTTGTGTTTATTGTATATGTTATGTCTTTGTTGTTCCTTTGATCCCTCTTTATATAGAAGACAAATTATAGTCGTTGGGATCATTTAAGACAGATTTGAATCTGATTTAACAAAATCTGCTTTCTTGATTCTTGATCTTAAAATGAGATTCTGTTTGATCTTTGTAGAGTGTGCGTCCTTCTTGAAATATAACTTTTTTCATCTGAAAGGATAGCCAAGTCTTTTTGAAGAGTAATATATCCGTGTTTAATTGAAGAGAAAAATAGCCGCTGCCTTTTGCCACGTCAGCAGACGGGAGTTCTAGCTCAAGGTAATTGGACGGGCTCCAACTGGTAGACGAGCGTGCTAACACAAGGCAATTGGACGGGCTCCAACTGGTAGACGAGCGTTATATGCTATGTTAGTGGACGGAGTTTCTCATTAAGATCTTAGCGCGTATCATTAGCAGACGAGCTCGAAGTGCCACTATCAGTAGATGAGCTCTTCTTTTACATCAGCAGACGAGCTCTTCTTTTACATTAGTAGACGAGCTCTTCTTTTACATCAGTAGACGAGCTCTTCTTTTACATCAGTAGAAGAGCTCTTCTTTTATATCAGTAGACGAGCTCTTCTTTTACATCAGTAGACGCGTGCTTCTGTTTCTTCAGTGGACGTACTCCAAGTGCCACGTCAGCAGACGAGCTCTTCTGTTTCTTTTAGTGGACGCGCTTCATGTGCCACGTCAGTAGACGAGCTCTTCTGTTTCTTTCAGTGGACGCGCTTCATGTTCCTTGGACTTCAGCTATTTACTTTGATGGACTTGTGCTTATATTATCCCTGTATTGGACGAGCGCTTATTTTGCTTGATTGGATGTTAGCTTGTTTTGCTCTGTTTATTAGTGATCTTGCATGCAACTTAACACGTAATGAGTGCGTAGTCAAAATTAAAAATCTTATCCAAAATACACTTTGTTTGTCATACATCAAAATAAGAATGAGGGCTTAGTCTTACAAGTTTGATCTACCTTTTTACCTTCATCATCTTTGCTTAGTTTTGCATTGGGTTGCATAGGGGTTTACATGAGCTTTACATTTTCCATTTTGTATTTCTTGAGTATCTCCTTGGTATATTTTTGTTGATGAATGTAAATTCCATCACTTGTCTGCTTGATTTGTAATCCAAGGAAGAACTTCAATTCTCCTATCATGCTCATCTCAAATTCAGCTTGCATTAGATTTGAAAATTCCTTACACAGCTTTTCATTAGTTGCTCCAAAAATAATATCATCAACATATATTTGAACTATAATGAAGTCCTTTTTAGAGCATTTCTTGAACAGAGTAGTGTCTACTTGTCCTCTAATAAAACCATTATGCATGAGAAAAAAACCGAGTCTATCATACCAGGCTCTAGGTGGTTGTTTCAAACCATATAATGCCTTTCTAAGTTTGAAAACGTGATCTGGTTTATCAGTATCCTCAAAACCAGGGGGTTGTTTAACATACACTTCTTCTTTAATTACCATTTGAGCACTTTTTATCCATTTGAACGGGTTTTGGTGTTGTGCAACATATGAATTATGCGTGTGGCTTATTTCTAGCTATGGTGCAAGTTTGTATAATCAATACCTTCTTGTTGGTTATGCCTTGGCTCTACCTTGCCTTATTTCTGACAACTTTACCATCTTCATCCAATTTGTTTCTGAAGACCCATCTTGTTCCAATAACCAACTTGTTTTTAGGCTCAGAGACAAGAGTCTAGACATCATTTCTAGTGAACTGGTTAAGTTCTTCTTGCATAGCAAGAATCCAGCTTTCATCCTCAAGAGCTTCTTCAATGCGTTTAGGCTCCAAATCTGAAATCAAGGCCACATTGCATGATTCTCTTAATGTGGAACTGTTTCTCACTCCTTCAGAAGGATTTCCAATAATAAGATTCTTAGGGTGATGAGTGTTGAACTTCCAATCCCTTTTGAGATCATCATGAAGATCTTGACTTGTCTGCGGACTTGTCTGCTGACTCGTCTATTGACTTGTCTGTTCCACCTGTCTGTCAGCCTCAGGCACAGGTTCTGTCTTGGTTAGATCGGGTTATTGAATTTCTGGATTGTTTACATCAAGACCTGGAAGATTATCTTCTAGATCTGATAGTTCTTTATCAGTCTTTAATTCATTATTGAATTTAACATGAACAGATTCTTCAATAATACAAGTTCTTGAATTGTAAACTCTAAAAGCCTTAGATATTTCAGAATAACCTACGAAAATACCTTTATCTACCTTAGAATCAAACTTTCCAAGACTATCTCTGGTATTCGGAATAAAACATTCACATCCAAAAGCATGAAAATAAGAAATGTTGGGGCTTTTTCCTTTCCACAATTCATAAGGAGTCCTTTTTAGAAAAGGCCTAATAAGTATTTTGTTTTGTACATAACAAGCAGTGTTTACAGCTTCTGCCCAGAAGTACTTAGGGAGATTATTTTCATTGAGCATAGATCTAGCTATCTCTTGCCGAGATCTGTTCTTTCTCTCCATTTTGATGTGGAGTTCTAGGTACAGATAAATTGTGAGAGATTCCATTCTCCTCATAGAACTGTCTAAACTGCTCATTTTCAAATTCTTCCCCATGATCACTTCTAAGGGTAGAAATACAGAAACCCTGCTCATTTTGTGCTCTTTTGCATAATACTGAGAAAGCCTTAAAAGACTCATCCTTGTGTGTTAGGAAGAGTACCCATATGTATATAGAATAGTCATCAACTATGACAAATCCATATTTTCTTCTAGCCAGGCTGGCAACACTAATTGGTCCAAACAGATCCATGTGTAACAACTAAAGAGGTCTAGAGCTTGATACTTGGTTTTTAGATTTGAAACTTGATTTTACCTATTTACCTCTCTAACATGCATCACACAAGACATCTTTCTTAAAACTAATATCAGGCAATCCTCTCACAAGATTATTCTTTTTTAATTCAGAAATTAGTTTCATACTAGCATGTCCCAGTTTCTTATGCCATAACCATCTCTCATCCTCTTTAGACATCAGACAGGTTACACTTTGATATGAGAGATCAGACAGTTCAATCTTATAAATATTTTGTT
The DNA here is from genome assembly GCA_030762895.1 of Sophora flavescens. Classification (NCBI taxonomy): domain Eukaryota; kingdom Viridiplantae; phylum Streptophyta; class Magnoliopsida; order Fabales; family Fabaceae; genus Sophora; species Sophora flavescens. The sequence goes on along the minus strand of CM061067.1, from coordinate 31,405,766 downwards.
GCCTTTTAGCTGAAAAGAGGGTTTTGCCACAACAGTCTTTAATTATGCATACATCCTTGGTAAAGGAAACATCAAAACCACTATCACATAATTGACTTAAGCAAATTGTGTCTTAATTCTTTAACCATAAGAACATTAGATATAGAGGGAAGAGGGGGTTTACCACCAATAGTACCAATTCCTTTCTGATTCCCTCCGAAGGCAAATGTCCTCCTTTCTTAACTTGGAGGTCTAGGAACATAGACCTTTCTCCTGTCATATGATGCGAGCAACCACTGTCCAGGTACTAGCAGTGGTGTTTTCTTTGTCCTGTTGAGGACATTTGCAACAAAAATTATTTGATCTTTAGGTACCCATATTTTTCTGGGTCCTTTTCTGTTAGTTCTAAGAGTCTATGAAGACTTCCTTCTCTTCTTATGGATACACTTAGACATAACATGTCCGGTTTTTCCACAGAAGTTACAGACAGGTGTAGATTTGGTTACAGTTGACTTAACAGATACTGAAGAAGATTTAGTTGATACTTTATGATGTGTCTGATGGACATATCCAATACTTTCTTTGTTAAGAGAGTGCCTCTAACAGCCATGTAGCTTAGTCAGATTATTTCTACCATTAACAAATTTGGCAAGATCAGAAGTGAACTCTTCCACTTTCTGTTGAAGTTTTTCAACTTCTTCAGATGGTGATGTTTCACTTGAGATCTTAGCTTCATTAGACTTTTCAGTCTTCAGCTCACTGTTCTCTTTAGCCAACTTCTCACACTCTTAAGATTTCTGTTTATGCTCATTGGTGAGCTTTACATACTCTCTCTTGATTGATTTGAAGGCCTTAGATAAGCAGTTGGATTCCTCCAGCAACTCCTCATAGGCATCTAGTAATTCCTCATAGTCAGGATGTACCTCATCGTCGGATTCTAAGTCAGTGTTGGCCATCAAACAGAGATTGGCTTCTTCCTATGTTTCTTCATCAGAAGATGTTGACTCCAGATCCTCCAAAGTAGCCATCATTCCTTTCTTCTTCTTATTGAAGAATTTCTTAAAAGGGGCCTTCTTGAGTTGAGGACATTTAGCCTTGATGTGACCAGGCTTCTTGCACTCATAGCAAACAATTGGACTTTTGTTTGTTGAAGTGGATTCTTTGAAGTTCTTGTCCTTGTTGAACCTTCTGAATGGCTTATCCCTCTTGAACTTATTTTACTATAGGAAAACCTTTATCTTCCTGGTCAGGAGAGACAATTCTTCATCACTCTCAGAATCCTCGTGTTCAGACAGGTCAGCAACACTGGATGACTCGTCTGCCTTTAGAGCCTTGGAAACTTTTGCTGACTTTTGATCAGCTTTCAGAGCAATTGACTTGCCCTTATTTGTTGCAACTTCATCTCCAAGTTCTTGCTTATGAACAGTGAGTGTTCCAAGAAGTTAATCCATAATCAAGGTAGTGAGATCCTTGGCTTGAGAGATAGCAGTGACCAAAGGTCTACGCTGTTTAGGTAGACTTCTCAGAATCTTTCCAACCTTCTCAGTATTGGTATAGACTTTTCAAAGAGATTTTAAACTGTTGAATATAGTTTGAAATCTTCCTATCATTTGAGCAACAGATTCTCCTTCCTCCATGACAAACATTTCATACTTTCTGACAAGTATGACAATCGTTGACTCTTTGACTTTGGCTGTTCCTTCATGTGTGACAGTTAAAGTGTCCCATATTTCTTTGGCAGAGTCACAAGCACATACCTTCTCAAACTCCTCAGGACTGAGAGCACAAATGATGTTATATCTAGCTTTGTGGTTCAGCTCCCATTTTGTCTTTTCTGCAGTAGTCCACTCAGCTTTTGGTTTGCCAGTGTTATCATCATTCTTGGGAATGAATGGACCATCTGTAATGACATCCCAAAGATCAGAGTTTGTAGATAGAATGAACCATTGAAATCTATCTTTCCAATAGTTTTAGTTTTCTCCATTGAAGTAAGGAGGTCTGGTTAGGGAAGCTCCTTCAGTCTGGTGATTTCCACTTGATCTAGCTCCAGCAGTCAAGTCTATTCTTCAGTACCTTTTACCTCTACACTGTTAGATGCTCAACCCAGAGGCTGAGCTCTGATACCAACTGAAATAGACAACTATAAACACGAGAAAGGGGGTTGAATTGTGTTTATCAGAATTTAAACAAAGTTGAAATCTTTTCGCATACAGAAGATAGGTTCAGACAAGTGGAAAGATACAGGAGGGTGACCTGACTGATGAAATTTTAACAGTGACTTTGGCAAACACACCACTTGATAAACGTATAAGAAAACTAAAGCAACTAAAGAGGTTATAAGAAAAGAGAGATTGACACAGTTATTTATCCTGGTTCACTCTTCAAGGCAAAGAGCTACGTCCAGTCCTTGGCAACACCAAGATTTATCCACTATAACTGATCAGGTTACAGACTCCAAGTATTGTTTGCACACCTAGCCTCTTCAGGCTCCAAGACAAATATCCTTTGCACACCTAGCCTCTTCAGGCTCAAGACAAGTATTCTTTGCACACTTAGCCTCTTCAGGCTCACTCGGGTTTGTTTGAGAGATTTGATTTGTAATAAATACAACTTCAGACAGACAGAACTTTCACTAACACTCAGAGAGTGGTTTAAATGTAAAGCTTAGGAAAGTCTGCGTAATAACTTCAAATGATTGAAGAATACATAATGAAAGAATGAAGATATTAATGCGCAGAGTAATGGCTCTTTAATGCTATGTGTATTCTCTATGCTTCATCTTCAATGACTTCTGTATTTATAGTCTTCAAGCATTTAGGATCTGTTAGAGACATTCCCTCAGATGTTGGCTTAAAGCAGAACTTCATTAAATGCAATAGAGTCATTCTGGGCAGCCATTAATGCAACAGGAACGTTGGTTGTACTCTAACATGAATGATCATGGCTTTATGCATCGTGACACAACCATATCAGAGTTGTGCAGAGAGCTTTTTGTACTTTACTAAGTACAATTCCCTGCTCGTGTAAGGACCAGAGGTACTAGGGAATAAAGCATGTAGGAAGCATTCTTTAACTGATCTTTGGTTCTGATAACAAAATCTGTTTTCTTGATTCTGGTTCTTGAAATAAGATTATGATAATTCTTATAGAATTCGCGTCCATATAATAAGCGCGTCCATCTTCAAAATAACCACGTTCATCTAGCCATTGAAGATTTTACATTCGGACGGGCTAGTAGACGAGCTCCATATGCCATGTTATTGGACGGAGCTTCTCATTAAGGACTTAGCAAGTCCAAAGACTTGTGTGGATGAGCGCTTCTGTCACCTTAGTGAACGAGCACTTCTATCACTTCAGTGGACGAGCGCTTCTGTTACTTTAGTAGACGAGCGCTTCTGTCACTTGAGTGGACAAGCTCTTCTGTCACTTTAGTGGACGGATGATTCTTACAGTTTTAATCTGCACACTAGATAGAAGGGTTAACAACCAATATGAAGGTTAATTAAATCATTAACCAATGTTTAGTTCTCATCAAAACATAGGGAAATGCACATCAGACATTTTAGAGACTTAACAGTATGATCCCTTATAGGCATACACTTAAACAAATTGTTATTCAGCGGAAAATATAAAATAAAGTAACCGACACACTGGCCATACTTTCTAACACCTAAAACATTAATTCGCAGCTCGACCTCCGGCCTCCAGTTCATAAGGAGTTCCATTTAACTCCTCCTCATTCAGCTCAGCCACGGGGTCTTCTCGTATGATCCCATTAAAAAAATAGAAAACAACACACAAAGAATATAGGGGATAAGAAACATTTCTATCATCAAAAAGTGGAAAAGATTCATAGCATATCATACAATAAATGTCACAGACAATCAACATACATAACTAACAAATCATCCTCAAATTAATATATCATCATCTACCCCAATCTCATACAACTAAACTCTTATACTGACGTGGCCATATCAATTCCTATCACGTTAGTCAGTAGTCCAGAACGGTCCAGTATCATTAATTTTCGAACGCATCAAAGACTAAACAAGTATAAGTCTAAAATGGTCTAGTGCCAAGAATAAACGAACGCGTCAAGGAGTATCAGTCCAGAACGGTCCAGTGCCAAGAACCTTCGAACGCGTCAAGAACTAAAAGAGTATCACGGTAGTCTACCTCAGCATCCACATCCGTAGGGTACTCACCCACAATATCTGAAATCCCAAAATAGGATATCCCGACCTCGTGTGTTCCACTCACACGGCTGTGAATAACAATACATCTATATGAATCTCACCAACCCACATTAATAACATCCTAGTGCCTTAACCTTCCATCAAAGCCTTAACACATATTCTATGTCACACTTCCTCTTTAAAATAATTAGTTTAGGCTAGGCACATCTAAGTCACCATTATCCTCACACCCAAACCAACAATTATCTCTCGAAAAACATATATTTTTGCTTAAATCCACTAAGAACAAATATTAAAACCAGGCAGATCTTGCATAACACAGACAATCATAAATATTCAAATACCACAAAATATCACATAAGCAATTCAATAATAATAATAAATTAAATCAACCTCAGATAAGATAAAATCACCCTAACGTCGATAAACCTACAACCCCATAATCACCATTGGTTTTACAAAAAAGGTTTCCAATGTGATTTTGGTCTTGTCGATTACTCAACTACTAGTAGGGTGTAGGTCGCCCTACACAATTATTATAGAATATACTACTTATCGTTTCTGACGGTAGATTGGTTCTTTCCCCCACCCGACTTCTCACCGGATTCACGAACTTCTCGATCATCGTCACTACACCACAATTTAACTTAACCTTCAACCAATTCAAGATACAAATATATTAATCAAACAAATCCACCTATGTACACATGGTGCTAGGTTAGGCTAACTAATCAAAATGAGGCTAGGGTTATTTTCTTAATCCAATCTTTTTGGTACTAGTTCCTAGAGTATTAACTAACATAAATCAATTGTTATAAGTTAAAAATATGAAACAAAATCCTCTAACCAAATAGTTTAGGGTTTCGGCCAAGCATAGTGAAATTGGCTAGAAATTCTTTTTGCTCACACGCTCTTGGATCTATAACCTAGAGACCTTAACTAGTTTAGACAAGTCATCATTCAAGTAGAAATGGAAGAAAAACTCATTTACCTATATGGACATAAATTCGGCCAAGGCTATAAAATTTAGTTATAAATTTCTTGTGTTTTCAAACTCTTAGATTTAGAACATAGAAACCCTAGATAGCTTATAACCAACCTCACCTAAGTTAAAAGTTGAACAAAATCTCATTTGCTCACATATGCACAGATTCATCCATATGAGGAAAAATAGGAAGGAAAATTATTTTGAATACATGCTCTTAGATGATGAAAGTAGAAGTCATTTAGAGATCATAGCCATTGGTTTCACATTAAAATGATTTTTCTACAATTTTCTAGAATTATTTGAATTTCTAGATCTAGAAATGGAAATTTATGAAAAGTCGATGGAAAAGAAGATTTGATGCATGATAAATGAAGCTAAGATGATGAGGAAGGGATTCCTCACCTTTGAATAAAGAAGTTTGATCAAGAACTCGAGGATAAATGAAGAACTTCTTGAGAACACAAAGGATGTTCTTAGTGTTCTTGGTGAAGAATAAGTTAGAATGAAAATAGGAAGAGAAAGAAATGTGTTAAGTGTGGGAAGGGAAGGCAGCCACGAAAATGAGAGTGTGAGGGAGTGAAATGACTTTGTTTAATTGTTTAGAATGAATCATGGTTGAATCAGTTGACATAACTTAAGTTAGAAAATAGTATAATAACTTAATTATGGTTATAAAAACCTAACTAGAGTTAATTTGCAATCATGATTAGGTTAACATATGTGGTGGAGTCATTCATGACTCATCGATCCAATCCATTAGCGGTTTCTGGAAATCCCGTACGCAGCTCCGTCATTTACCCGATTTCCGTTTTTGAGAGGAAAATGATGAAACGAAAGCAAAATGAAATATGCATGATTTATTGGAGGTGGATTCACGAAATTGGAGAGATGTGGGAGGTTTAAAACCATGTAAAATGAGTGGTTAGAAGTGAGAAGATGTGGCTTGTTTCTAACAATGAAATCTCAGGGGTATTTTCGTCTTTTCATCCTAAAAAGAATGATTACTAACATTCAATGCTCATAAATGCTTGGTGAGTTATGGTGGTGACTCACCCCATGACTCAAATCCTCCGGTGTCCGGTTTTGTCTCTGCACGTCCGTTCTCGACTCTGTCGGTTTCCCGATTAGGGTTTTACGCCCGAATACAAACATAATATTTCGTTTCCAATTGAAAACTTCCCAAATAACCAAACTCGTTGGAAATATGATTTAATCATAAACCATTTTATTCACGAGTCAAAATTAGGCTTTCTGATCATTAAAATCTTACTGTCAGTGAAAACACCGACCGTTTTCCGTTCGAACTTTCACCAAAATTCTTCCGAATAAAAGTAATAATTTATTTTTGATATGAAATTTGGAAAATAGAATTCCTCACGGACAAAATATAAAAAATCTACAAATTTCAGTTTCGGGTCAAATTAAGGTTTTCTGCCGGTATAAAATTATACTGTCAGTAAAAACGCAGACCGGTTTTCGTCTGAGTTTTAAACCCAGAATTTCACCGTAACCTTCTACCATAAGAGAGACTATGAAAATGATTTTATTTTACTTAAAATCACTTTCTAACTCTCGGATTAAAATATAATTAATTATATTTTAACCGGTTAAACAACGTAATTAAAAATCATGCTATTACATTGCTACCCCTCTTATAAAAAAATTCCGTCCTCGGAATTTCGTGACTCAAACTTAGACACTATCTTATAATTGATTGTTATACCAGATATCAAATATATACCTTGTATAAGATCCCAGATTGAGAATTCAGCTCCCCTCACAGTAAACATTCTTCATGTGGCCTGAGGTCTGACTCACTACCCAACTTCTACGCATAATCAATATCTGATGTGGATTCAACTAGACACGGCCAGTAACAACATCCTTGACATCAAAGTATGATTAGAATCGAACTGCTCTGATACCAAATGAGACACCCCGTGGTGGCCCATTGTGTTATTAGAATAAAGCCTCATCAATTAATTCATAATCGTGCCCTTAACGTTAAACGTGTATTCTGAAACACGTAAAAATTAAAAACTAAAGTTAAATAGCATACAACTTTAGTTAATTAGAAAACAAGACACCATAATTATGTTATACATACACACATAAGTCTTATAAACATATTATAACACACTGTTGAGGGTATCCTCTCAGTATGATCCCTTACAGGTATACACTTAAACAAACTGTTATTTAGCGAAAAATATAAAATAAAGTTACTAACACATTGACCATACTTTCTGACACCTAAAACATTAATTCGCAGCTCGACCTCCGGCCTCCAGTTCATAAGGAGTTCCATCCAACTCCCCCTCATTCAGCTCAGCCACAGGGTCTTCTCGTATGATCCCATAAAAAAATAGAATACAACACACAAAGAATACAGGGGATAAGAAACAGTTCTATCATCAAAAAGTGGAAAAGAGTCATAGCATATCATACAATAAATGTCACAAACAATCAACATACATAACTAACAAATCATCCTCAAATTAATGTATCATCATCTACCCCAATCTCATACAACTAAACTCTTATACTGATGTGTCCATCTCAATTCCTATCACGTTAGTCAGTAGTCCAGAACGGTCTAGTACCAATAACTTTCAAACGCATCAAAGACTAAACAAGTATTAGTCTAAAATGGTCCAGTGCCAAGAATATACGAACGCGTCAGGGAGCATCAGTCCAGAACGGTCCAGTGACAAGAACCTTCGAACGCGTCAAGAACTAAAAGAGTATTACGGTAGTCTTCCTCGACATCCATATCCGTAGGGTACTCACCTGCAATATCCCATATCCCAAAATAGGATATCCCGACCTCGTGTGATCCACTCACACGGCTGTGAATAACAATACATCTATATGAATCTCACGAACCCACATTAATAACATCCTAGTCCCTAAACCTTCCATCAAATCCTTAACATTTATTCTATGTCACACTTCCTCTTTAAAATAATTCGATTAGGCTAGGCACATCTAAGTCACCATTATCCTCACACCCAAACCAACAATTATCTCTTGAATAACATATATCTTTGATTAAATCCACTAAGCACAAATATTAAAACCAAACAGATCATGCATAACACAGACAATCATAAATATTCAAATACCACAAAATATCACATACGCAATTCAATAATAATAATAAATTAAATCAACCTCAGATAAGATAAAATCTTCCTAACGTCGATAAACCTACAATCCCCGAACCACCAATGGTTTTACAGAAAAGGTTTCCAATGTGATTTTTGTCTTGTTGATTACTGATAAGCCAATGAAAAACTTGATAGGCTCCGGGAAGTGTACTGATCGAAGCAAGTAATAATTAAAACGTCAAGTAAATTACCGAGTATCGAACTCAGGGATTGAGAAACCAAGTACCACTTCACAAATTAAACAACTATTTTAGACTAAGAAATAAGTGTGAATAGATTTCAAGAAAATAAAAGAAACAATAAAAGAAATTAAAATCAAATCTTTTTTGTTTTTAAATATGAGAAGAGATTTCAAGGATTGAGGCTACCACAATGACAAATTATGAAATCTGATTGACTACCCCTTTATTAATATTTAACTCAATTGAAGGTGAATCATCCTAACTTAGTTAATGTTCCCTCTCGAGATACAAGAACCGTGCTCAAATAAACCAACTCCTACTCTCGTGGTATTTGTATTTAAATTGAACCCATTACGATTTATGATAATTCAATGGTATCCTCTGTAACAGCTTGTTTTTAATTACGTTGTTTTAACAGTAAAAATATATTTATTTATATTTTTAATTGAGACTTAGGAAATGATTTTAGAGAAAACAAAATCATATCTGGAACTTACTCTATGGTAGGAAGCTCTGGTTAAAATTTGGGTTTAAAACTCAAACGAAAACCGGTCTACGTTTTTTAACTGACAGTATAATTTTATACTGACAGAAAACCCTAATTTGGCCCGAAAACTGAAATTTGTAATTTTTTTATATTTTTTCCGTGAGGAAGTCTACTTTCCAAATTTCTGATCAGAAATAAAATATTATGTTTATTCGGATGAATTTTGGTAAAGTTCGGATGGAAAACAGTCGGTGTTTTCATTGACAATAAGATTTTAATGATCAGAAAATATAATTTTGACTCGTGAACAAAATGGTTTATATTTAAATAACATTTCCAACGAGTTTGGTTAGTTTGAAAATTTTCAGTCGAAAACGAAATGTTACTCTTTTTTACGGGCGTAAAACCCTAATCGAGAAACCGACGGGGTTGGAAACGGAACTGTAGAGACCTGTCAAGAGATCGGGACAATGAGTCATACATGATGACTCATGGAGGATGATTCACCAAGCATTTATGAGCATTAAATGCTAGTAATCATGACTTTTAGGTGAAAAGACCAAAATACCCCCAAGCTTTCGCGGGTATTAACCAAACACATCGACGCACTTTTAACCACTCATTTTACATGGTTTTAAACCTCCCACATCTACTCATATTCGTACATCCATATATACTTAACCATACCTATTTCGTTTTGCTTTCGTTTAATTATTCTCCTATTAAAAACCGAAATCGGGTAAATGACGGAGCTGTGTACAGAATTTCCGGGAACCACTAACGGATAGGATCGGTGACTCATTGGTGAGTCACTATGTGTGGCCCAAAATCAGCCACACCTCCATCAAATGTGAGCCACATATTATTAACCATGATTAGCCAAAATAACCTTAGTTAAGTTAACTATTAACTATGATTAATCATATATTAATTTGATATTCACAAAACCCATTATTTGGACTCTAAGGAACCAAAAAAAGCCCAAATCTAAGCCTATATAAATACTCAAAACCGCAGCTGCCCTCTCCCCACTTCTCTTCATCTTCCTCACCAAGTTTTCTCCATTTTCTCTAAGTAACAAAACTCATAAGAACACCGAATCTCCACCGAAAATATGACCCTCTTCCTTTATGAAACTCGAAAAACTCTAAACATAAAAGTTGTTCCTATTTCCCTATTATTTCCAAAAAGATAAAGATCATCAAAAACGGATAAGTAGATTGGGAGATATGCTCAAAATACTGAAACTGCCCAGAATTCTTAGCAACACACGAAACAGTAGAAAGAAGACCCTTTTCACCCCTGTTATGATCCGAACCAAATGAAACCTTCAACTCCAAAGTTGTTGCTTTTATTCTTATATTTCTAAAAAGCCAAAGTTTGTGATTTTTAGATGAGTATATTGTGAGATACACTCACAATACCATCACACCCTCAAACTGTCCAGTTTTCAACTTAGTGAAGGTTGATCATTTTCTTCATTTCTTCAATCTTAAAGAGGTAAAAGCTCATCTCCTTGATCATCTAAGCTTTCATCTTCATGTATTTCTCATGTTTATGCCATGAATCATATTTTTCCATTCCTAGATCTATAACTTAAAAGAATTCTAGAAAATTGTAGAAAAATCCTTAAAATGTGAAACCAACTTCTATGATCTACTAATGAACCTTAATTTCATTATCCAAGCACATGTGATCAAAATAATTTTATTTCCTATTGAACCCTATTTGGCCGAACCTATGTAGTAAAATGGGTTTGGCGTTTTGTTGTTTGTTTTGAAAGTTAGTACTTGATTTAAGTTCTATAATACTTGTATAGCTTAAATCCAAAAGCTTAGGTTGAGAAAAGAACTCTAACCCTCATTTGGATGAGTTGGCCGAACCTAGTATCATAGGTTCATATTTAGATTTGTTTGATTAATTTGTTAATTTGTTGATTTGGTTGAAGGCGGTTTTGGCATTGATTTGGTTGAAGGTGGTTTTGGTAACTCGTGGCGGGATATCAAGGATCGTCGATTTCGTGTTTTCGGTGGTAACTTAGGTGGGAGAAAGAACCACTCCATCGTCGGAATCGATAAGTAGTATATAATTTATAATAATGGTGTAGGGCGACCTAAACCCTACTAGTGGTTGAGTAATCGACAATACCAAAATTGTATTGGAAACTTTCCCGTAATACCAATGACGATTTGGGAATTGTAGGTTTATCACCTTAGGTTAATTATTCATATTTGAGGATGTCTGAATTATTTACTTTTGACTGTTTGTGATCCGTTGGTTGAGGTATTCTACTGCATGTGACGTTTATTTTGGTGTTTGAATATTTTATTGATTATTGTGTTATGCATGATCTGCCTGGTTTGATAAATTGCTTAGTTGATTTTAAGTAAAGATATATATTGATCGAAGGTATTTTATTTGAGTGAGAGTTTTGAATATGAATTAGAGGTGCCTCGCTATTATTTTATAGAAGTTATGTGGTATAGAATGTAAGTGGAGGTTATGAGGAAAGCTTGAGGCACTAGGTTGTTATTGATAAAAGTCAGTGAGAATCATATGTTGCATTGTTGCTCATAACTGTGTATTTGAGATACACGAGGTCCGAAGTTCTTGTGGATCATTCCAAATTAGAAGTTAAGTTGTACAACTTGCTATGCATGAGCACCCTTGATAGAGTTGAGAGAGAAAATCAGGGTGTGTACCGACGGTACTGTACAGCTATAGCGTCATTGCTTTTCATGAACATTCTCGCCATGGATGAGAATGTGCACCGGCGTTGGGAACGTGTCACTTGGACGAATGACTGACATTCCTAACGAGGGATGTGTGACAGGATTAGCAGTGGCCACGTCATCATAAAGGTTTAGTTGCATGAGTTGGAGGGTAGATGATGATGTTATAAAGTATGGATGATTGTAGATTGTGAGTGATGCATGTTTGTGACTATTATTGTATTATATGCTATGGATATTTTCCGCTTATGATGATAGAACTGTTTCTTATCTCCCTATTTCTGTATTTTTGTGTATGTCTACTTTACTACGTTAGAAGACCCGGTGGAAGAATATGTTGCTGAGGAGATGGATGGAACCCTGTATGAAACGGATGTTGCCGAGGAGTTGGATGGAAGTCCATATGATGTTGATACTAGAGGACAAGCTACAAATCCTGATAATATAGTGTAGTAAGTTAGGGCCAGTGAGTCATATAAGACATTTTATTTTCCGCTAGTTATAAGCAATTTTTGTAAATAAGTACCTGTGATGGATCCTACTGAGAGGATACCCCTAACAGTGTCTTGGTAATGTAATAAATAAGCATATATCTTCAATTTCCAATTGAGATCCAATCACCCAAAAATTGTGGCTGTAGCTTCTTAACAGGTTCACGCTAGTGTGTACCTAATTGGAGATTATTTTTAATTGTCATTCTTCTTGTCAATCTTTCCTAAAAATCAAAATAATAATAACACAAGGAAATCAACTAAAATCTAATTAAAATTAATTAAATTCACACATTGACTCTAAAATAACCAAAATAGGAAAACAAGTCTAATTTGGGTTAAATCAAGCATTCAACAAAATTTAATTGATGAAATCCACTCTAAAATAATTGCTAAAACATGATAAGCCAGCGGATTATCAAAATACCCCAAACTTAAACTTTGCTTGCCCCAAGCAAACTAAACTCAAAACGATTCAAAACTTGGCAAGCTCAATGGACTCAATTAATTTGGTACAAATTTCATGCAATTTTATCAATTCAATTTTTATTCAATGTTTCCCCTTTTCATTTCAATTAAACAGTCCCCAAATTCATTTACTTTTAAATAGAGAGAATCCATCATTCATGCAATCATTAATTTAAGTAAAGGATCCAAGTTACGCACGAAAGGGAGATCACCAATTTCAAACAATTGCCTTCCTCACAGTGTCATTTAGTAATTCACTCATTCACTCAAGTGTCCAGGTTATCAACTTTCACACAGTTTCACATTTTAAGTGCACTTTCCATTAATTTGATTTTCATCTCAAAAATAGTTCCCACAAAAACATGCATGCATCATCAAAAGGTCTTTTAAAGGTTGTAATAGGGTCTGGCTAAAGGTAGGATATACAAAGGTGCTAGGCTTTACATCCCTAGGAATTAGAAAAACATGAAATTTTTTTACACTTTTATTTTCACTTTAATTCCTTTTTCCCTTTTTCTTTTTCACACTTTGGGTGGCTACAACTTATTTCTTTTAATACCCGTTTTGACATTTTATACTTTTCTTCGTTTTTTCTTTTTGCCTTTGGCTTCAACCTTTATTTTTATTTTTCTCATCCCAAAATAACATATCAACTCCTTGTAGCTACCCCAAACTTAGTTTCCTACAACCATTGTCTTGCTAAGCATCCATGCTCTCCAAAATCCTAAGATTGGGTTAACATAGTTTTTCCGGATTTTTCGCTTATAACATAAGATCATCAAGAAACAATAGGCTATTAGGCTCAATGTGGCTAACTAGGGAACATGCATTAGGGATGGTTCTTTTTAGGCCAAGTAGCTATTTCAAAGAAAATTGCCTAGATCATTTAATGCAAACATATAAACATACAAACCACGAATAGATTCAAGTAAATCCGGGAAAGTGCAACTTAAAAGTGATTCACACAATTTAAAAACAATGTTGAAGGCTCAATTCCTCACCTGGACATTTTTCGCAAATTGTTTGACCGAGATACAATCCATAGTGTGTGCAACCCTTCACCCCAAACTTATCATAAATTATGCAACCACAATAAAAATTCTCAAAGTTCTTATTTCAATTTTTCACATGGGGATCAAATTTCAATTTTCAAAATCTAGGGGGAAATCATAAAAAAAATAACATATATCATGCAATCCATCTATGCTAAATTTAAATAAATCCATTCAAGCTCACCGACACAAGAATCCACACACATATGACTCAAAGCAAAGAAAATAAAAGATAATTAAAAAGAGAAGTATTTAGAAAAACTCATTGAAGATGCTTCCACCCGGATCCCATTGCCTGTGGTACAAAGACCAAGATATCCCCAAGATGTAAGACCTTCCTCCCGGATCCCATGGCTTGTGGAGTGGAGTTGGAAGAAGCAAGTGTGATGAGATTCTATTTATTTCTCTAAGTGCTATTATGAGCTCACTTTCTCCCGGGTCAAATGGTAAGTCACCTACTCCAAGAATGACCTTTATGTAGTTAGTTTCTCCATGAAGCACTAGAACCATAACTTTTTAAGGCGACCTTAGAGCCTTTGCCGCTATTGATGAAAACTCCCAATTCTCAGGCAATGACTTGAACTCCAGAGTTGGTATTTTTACTAAGTATTGTGATAGACAATTGTAGGCACCAACTTTGTAACATCCACACATGCATGCAAACCAACATATTTATCCAACTCAGGATTTTGAGGCTCCTCAATAGGATTGGTGAGAGAAGTATTTTCCACATGATTTGTCTCATTTGTTCCTTGCAGAGGAACAATTGGAGTTATTTCCTCCTTGCACTCCTCTTCATGATCCTCTTTTCTTGAATCATCTTCCACCACCACTTCATCTTCATTTAAGTTCATATTGGCAACAACATTCTCTTCAATTTGAGTCTCGTACGGCTTTTCTGCTAGCGATTTAGAAAATTTGCTAGCTTGCTCTTCTAACCTCTGAAAGTTGTTACTTAGCATCTTGGCTATCAATTGAGAACGTTTCTTATGCATTTTATGTCTTTGAATCATGGCACTAAATTCCTCCTTGCTACTCTCACTGGTGGAAAATATACATTAGACGGTAAAGGTTTACGTCAGTTAACCAAAAACTAGACGTTAAAAAGGGGGCGGTGGCAGTTTTGTAAATATCAGACTTCATTAATTCACTGTTAACGTCAGTTGTTTTAAGGACTGACGTTAAAAGTGAGGCGGTGACAGTTTTGTAAATATGAAATCACTATTTGCGTCAGTTGTTTAATGAACTGACGTTAAAAGTATTTTGGAAGAAATTATTAAAACTTTTAACGTCAGTTGTTTTTAAAACTGACGTTAGAAGTGTGATTTTTACTTCAGTTAAATAAATAATTGACGTAAATAATCAACTCATTCCTATCTTTCTTTCGTTGTCATCTCCCTGTTGTCACTTTTAACGCAGATCATCACTCCATATAGTGCAGTTTATTTCTAATCTTTTTTTTAAAAAAAGTTTATTTTTAATCTTAATTAATTAGCTTGAATTAGTAAATTAACAAATTCTTGTGCAAATTAAAATAAATAAACACTTAACATAAAACAAGTTATATATGTATAATCAAATCGTATCTCATTGAAGCGATTCATAAGTTACAATTACATGTTTAAAAGATAAAAAATTTCCGCAAGATAGCACTAAAATATAAAAAAGTTTCTGCTTCAACATCATTTTCTTCTCAGTCCTGTCCTCAGAATCTCCAACATTGAATGCATTCCCTCCCTCATTTGAAGTCGATGCTCCATCTGAATCCACAGTCACTTTGGAGTCGTGGCAGAGTGAAGGGTGCACTCGATCTGTTTCAGCAATATTCTTGGAACAGCCACTTGGTTCCAAAGCTGAGGTTTTGGAACTGTAGTCTGCGATTCTCCAGAAGGATGATGGTGTGTGCAATTCACATAATGCGATTTACACACCCTCATCACCCATGTAATGCGATTTACACAACCTCAGAAGTTGTTTGACCATTAAGACAGAGACCTTTAAGTCTAGGTATAGGAAGAAAGAGTGATGAAGTTAATCTCCATGGCAGAGCCATATTGTGAAGCAGAAAATTAAAATTAAAGGAAGGAAGGAAGCTATTTATAGGAGTAGGGGATGAAGTTACTAGGCGTCGTAAGTTGCTAAAAAATTAAATTGATCATTAAGAGCATTAGGTTCCAAGGCGCATTGGGAGTTGGCAGTCATATATTATAAACGTGTAGAAAAGAAAACGCCCGAAGGAATAGGAAGAAACTTATACACTTTTAACGTCAGTTGTTGAATAAAACTGACGTTAAAAGTGTTTTTAAAATAAAAAATATTTATTTTTAACGTCAGTTGTTTATACAACTGACGTTAAAAGTGTGATTTTTACTTCAATTAAATAAACAGCTGACGTAAATAATCCTATATCCCTATCTGAAATGCGCGTCCTGTTGTCACTCTTAACACAGGTCTGTTAACGTCAGTTGTTGAATAAAACGGAAGTTAAAAGTGTTTTTAAAATAAAAAATATTTATTTTTAACGTCTGTTGTTTATACAATTGACGTTAAAAGTGTGATTTTTACTTCAGTTAAATAAATAGCTGACGTAAATAATCCTATATCCCTAGCTATCTGAAATGCCCTGTTGTTACTCAATTAACACAGGTCTCAGAGCCATTTTGTGAAGGAATAGAAATATAGAGGAAAAGAAGAGGCGGTATTACTGATCATTACGAGAAAGAATGTTACTTTATACAGAGACACAACACTTTTAACGTCAGTTGTATTCAACAACGGACGTTAAAAGTGTTTTTTTTTAAAAATATTAATATTTAACGTCAGTTTGTTAATAAAACTGACGTTAAAAAATTAATTTTAACGTCAGTTGTTTAGTACAACTGACGTTAAATGTTGTTTTAATATGTTTACACCCGCGCGCCTTCTGCACTTCGCTCTGTACGTACGTCTCTTTTCTCTTTTCATCACGCTCAACCCTAAATCACTCTCAACCCTCACTCTCACTCTCACCCAAAGACGAACCCTAATCGCGAGCTCATCTCCACCGCAACCACCGCGAGGGCTTCTTCACCACCACCGTGAGGTACACTATTAACCCTAACTCTGTCTTTCCATTCATTCTTTGCAATAACTTGACGTACATCTCTCTTTACCCTTCACGCGCACTAACTCTCCTTGTCCCTCTGCTCTCAGTAACCACATCGAACGTTGGCCACCACTCGAGCTCCCCTCCCCACCACCACGCGAGCACCTATTTCTGGTGAGTATTTAGGGCACATTTTTGTATTTTTGGTTTTGAGTGTATGTTGAAACTGTAGTGTCAGTAGTTGAAACTTGAAACCGTGAGTTTGAGTTGTTTGGAATGTACGTCTCTGTTTTTGGTTTTGAGTGCATGTTGCTCTGCTGGTTGATCTGTCACGGCCGTGATCAGTTCTGCCTGTACGTGATGGCATGGTCTGTTCAGTTGGCACGTTACGGCCGTGATGGACATCACTGACAGGCCGTGACCAGTGCTTGGAAATTAATCTTTAAAAACTATAGTTTTCAATCTCCCGTATTGTCCTTATATTGGATATATATATGTTTTGTATATCTACAGGACCTATCTAGTTATGGATCGTAGTTGGATGGTTTGTAAGCATACTAGTGCTGAGTATTTGAAGGGGGTGGGAGAATTTATAGAATTTTCTCAAAGGAATGTTCCAAATAGTAATGGAATGTTCTGTTGTCCTTGTGTCAAGTGTTTGAATACGAGGAAATGTACGGTGAAGGATATACGTACTCATTTGATTTGTGAAGGGATTTGCTTGAGTTATACAAGATGGATATGGCATGGTGATATGTTGTTGAGTAGTAATACGGCGAGTGTCTCCCAAAGTGAGGACGTTGACGTAGATATGGAGGATGATCGAGTAGAGGACATGATCCGTGATATTGGACAAGAATCTTTTCATCGAGCGCATGTGTATGATAGGTTGTGCGGTGATGCGGATAAGCCTTTATATCCAGGGTGTACTACTCATACACGGTTGTCGGTGGTGCTAAAATTGGTTTGTGTGAAGGCGAGAAATGGTTGGAGCGATAAAAGCTTCACGGAATTGCTTGAAGTGTTGAAAGACTTGCTTCCGGAGGACAACACATTGCCTGACCGTAACTATGAGGCCAAGAAGGTATTGTGTCCTATGGGTATGGAGTATAAGAAGATACACGCATGCCCCAATGATTGCATATTGTACACCGGTGTTCATGAAGACAAACACGATTGCCCCAAATGTGAGTTATCACGATACAAAGTGAAGGGTGGTGATGATGATGATGATGTTGATGATGTGAGAAAAAAAGGGTCCTCCTGCGAAGGTGTTGTGGTATCTTCCAATAATTCCAAGGTTCAAGCGATTGTTTGCCAATGCGAAAGATACGAAGAATCTTAGATGGCATAATGATGAGAGGAAACGTGATGGAAAGGTTCGTCATCCTGCTAATTCTATTCAATGGAAGAATATCGATACTATGTTTCCGGATTTCGCCGATGAGCCAAGAAACCTAAGGCTTGGACTTGCTACGGATGGAATGAATCCTTATGGTAACATGAGTAGTATTCATAGTTCATGGCCTGTTCTGTTGGTGATTTACAACATGCCCCCTTGGTTGTGCATGAAGCGCAAATACATGATGTTGTCTATGATGATTTCGGGCCCAAAGCAACCGGGAAATGACTTAGATGTTTATCTAGGTCCCTTGATTGAAGACTTGAAAACGTTGTGGGTGGAAGGTGTTGATGTAGTTGGTGGGTATTCTCATGAGACTTTCAAGCTTCGTGCCAAGTTATTTTGCACCATCAACGACTTTCCAAAGATACGGTAACTTGTCCGGGATGCAGTGTCAAGGGGCATAAAGCATGCCCTATATGTGAAGAAGGCACATGCTACACTCGGTTGCATCATGGAAAGAAGACGGTTTACCTTGGGCATCGGAGATTTCTTAGACGTGATCACCCATATCGTAAGATGAAAAAAGCTTTTAATGGATGCCAAGAGACGAAAAGAAGCGTCGGCGGCCTTAATTGGAGAGCAGGTTTATCGAGGGGTAAAGGACATCGATGTTATATTCGGCAAGTCCAAAAAGAAAGGTAAAGCTGTTGAGAAAAACATATGGAAGAAGAGGTCGATATTCTTTGATCTTCCATATCGGCGCAAGCTTGATGTCGATACACTTTGCATTGATGTGATGCATGTGGAGAAAAATGTGTGTGATAGTGTGATCGGGACGCTTCTCAACATTCAGGGCAAGACAAAGGATGGTGTGAATGCTCGTCTCGACCTCGTTGCTATGGGTATACGAGAGCAGTTAGCTCCAGTTGTTGAGGATGGTAAGCGGACTTATTTGCCGCCAGCATGTCATACTTTGTCAAAAAAATAGAGACAAAGTTTCTGCGGGTGTCTTCAGGGCATCAAAGTTCCACATGGTTACTCTTCAAATATTAAGAGGCTTGTCTCTAGTGATCTTAAATTGGTTGGCTTGAAGTCTCATGATTGTCACATCTTGATGCAACAACTTCTGCCCGTTGCAATTCGTGGTATTGCTACAAAAAATGTGAGACATGCCATTACTCGGTTGTGCTCATTCTTCAATTCTATATATAGCAAAGTCGTTGACCCCCATATGTTGGATGACTTGGAAGTTGAAGCTGCTACAATCTTGTGCCAATTGGAGATGTATTTTCCTCCTTCCTTTTTCGACATAATGGTTCACTTAATTGTTCATTTGGTGAGGGAGATTAGATTATGTGGGCCGGTTTTTCTGAGATGGATGTACCCAGTTGAGCGCTACATGAAGATCTTGAAAGGGTACGTGAAGAATCCTCATCGTCCGGAAGCATCTATTGTTCAAAGGTATGTTGCAGAAGAAGCTATTGAGTTTTGTTCGGACTACCTTCATAACACGGATCCTATAGGGGTTCCTAAGCCTCGGCATGATGAGATCAGATGTCAAGGTAGGGGTACACATGGCTTAAGAATTAATAGGAAGGATCGGGAGGAAGTGCTTCAAGCACATTTGTATGTATTGAACAACATCAAATGTGTTCAGCCTTTCTTATTTGAACATAAAAGAAAAGTCAATCAAGAAAACCCTCGAATAAGCGAAAGGTGGTTGTTGAACAAGCATAACAAGACTTTCTTACCATGGTTCAAGGAAGAAATGCTTAAGGATGGTAGTACTGCTTCTGATGACGTAAAATGGCTAGCACGTGGGCCTAACTTCAACATCATATGTTGGAGCGGATACGACATAAATAACTTTTCCTTTTATACAAAGGAACAAGATAACAAGAGTACCATTCAAAATAGTGGGGTTATGATCGTGGCCGAAGCAATGCACTTCTCTAGTGCAAAGGACACAAAACCCGTTACAGCACCGACACCTTACTTTGGATATATTGAAGATATTTGGGTGCTCGATTACACTAAGCTTACAGTGCCGGTATTTAAATGTAAGTGGGTTGATAGTAACGGTGGTGTACAAACCGACGAATTGGGGTTCACATTGGTAGACCTCAACAAGTTAGGCCATATAAATGAGCCTTTCATAATGGCTTCCCAAGCAAAACAAGTGTTCTACATCACTGATCCTTCTAACAAAAGGTTGTCCGTGGTTCTCCAAGGAAAAAGCATGTATAATGGTAGTGATGAAAATGAAGATTCAAATCTTGATATTCCTGAGACTCCTTCTTTTTCAACAAACATGCCTACTATAATCGAGGAGACACAGGTGGACGATGTACATGCCACTCGTGATGATCATCACGAAGACAGTGCGCTGCTTTTAATTATAGAGGATTATATGGGTTGAAAGGTTTTTTCTCTACTATAGCAAATACTGGGTCCATGACAGCTGTGGTTATGAATTGTTGGTACAGGGATAGTTTTACATGTCTTTAGTTTGTTTACTTTTTTTAGTGAATTTTTAACAATTGATTATGATTCTTTTTAGGGCTCGAAAATAAACTTGCAGTGAGCCTCAGAGCTCGAAAATTAAATTGCAGTGAGCCTCAGAGCTCGACAAAATTCAATCAGTAATCTGAAACTAATGAGAATCCCTTCTTTTTGAAAACAGCGGAACCAAATGCTCCATGGAAAAACTTTCACCAACCAAACCCTTGTTCACCGACCACTCTGGGACGAGTCATCATTCATTCTTTTAACAACATGGGTCATCCAAGAATTTGATAACATATGAGGTGGATGTTATGTTTATTCTCCCAAGCTTATTTGCATCCTTCTTTTGTTGTCCAGTGCATGCTATCTCTTCCGTTGAATTTGAAATATTGAGCCCTTTTTGGTTCAAACAATTCATTGGTGCTACCATTAGAATTATCAAATCATACCATTAAGCTTATATTTACTTTTATTGAGACATGACCATAGTGATTAAACATGATAGTGAACACGACAGGGGGGTATGAAGGAAAAGCCTCTTACCTTAATACGAGAATTTAGTTTGTAAAGAGAAAGTAACAATATGAGAACAAAATTTCAAAAGGGATCATTAAGATTAAAAGCAAAGATAAACAAAGAAAATTACGAGAATCACATAAATTTGCCCCAGTGTTGGTCATTTGATTTTTATTTAATTGATTCCCCACAGCCTTTTGATGACACAGACCTTGCCTTCTGTTCTGATTCCTCTGTAAGACTAAGCCCTCATTTATGTTTTGATGTATGACAAACAAAGTGTATTTTGCATAAGATTTTTAATTCTGACTGCGTACTCATTACGTGTTAAGTTGCATGCAAGATCTCGTCCAACAAAGCGAAACTAGCGCACGTCCAACATAGGGAAAAAAATAAGCGCTCGTCCAATGAAGTGAACCAAGAATGACGTCCAACAAAGTAAAGAGCTGAAGTCCAATGAACAATTAAAGAGATCGTCCACTAAAGCAACAACAAAGTAAAAAGCTGACGTCCATTGAAAGAACAAAGAGAGCGCGTCCACTAAAAGAACAAAGTAAAAAGTTGTCGTCCACTGAAAGAGCACGGAAGCGCGTCCACCAAAAGAAACAGAAGAGCTTGTCTGCTGACGTGGCACATGATGAGCGTCCACTGAAAGAAACAGAAGATCTCGTCTGTTGACTTGGCACATGAAGCGCGTCCACTAAGGAAACAGAAGATCTCGTCTGCTGACGTGGCACAAGAAGTGCGTCCACTAAGAAAACAGAAGATCTTGTCTGCGGACGTGGCACTTGGAGCACGTGTCCACTGATGTAAAAGAAGAACGCATCCACTGATATAACAGAAGCACGCGTCCACTGATGTAAAAGAAGCACGCGTCCACTGATGTAAAAGAAGAAATCGTCTACTGATGGAAAAAGGAGAGCTCGTCCACTAAAAGTAACAAGAGCGCGCGTCTACTGATAGTAACACTTGGAGAGCTCATCTACTGATGGAAAAAGGAGAGCTCGTCCACTGAAAGTAACAAGAGCGCGCGTCTACTGATAGTAACACTTGGAAAGCTCGTCTACTGACAGTAACTCTTGGAGCTCGTCTACTAATGATACACGCTAAACTTGAAGCTCCGTCCACTTACATGATATATAAAGCTCGTCTACAAATTGGAACCCGTCCAATTGCCTTGTGTTAGCACTCTCGTCTACCAGTTGGAGCCCGTCCAATTACCTTGAGCTAATACTCCCATCTGCTGACATGGCAAATGGACACGGATATTTTTCTCTTCAAAATAACTTGGATATTTTCCTCTTCGATTAAACACGGATATATTACTCTTCAAAAAGATATGGCTATCCTTTCAGATGGAAACAATTATATTTCGAGAAGGATGTAAACTCTGCAAAGATCAAACAGAATCACATTTCAAGATCAACAATCAAGAAAGAAGATTTTGATAAATCAGATCCAAATATGTCTTAAATGATCCCAACGGCTATAATTTGTCTTCTATATAAATAAGGATCGGAGGAACACTTTTCAACAACAATACATACAAAAAAAACGCAACTCATACTGATTGTGAAACAAAGTGCTTTATCACTGAGAAAAGTGTCATAGTTAGAACTTCAATTTGTTTGATCGGGCTTTTAGAGTCTTATTTCTACTCAATTTTTTTTGTGAATTAGAGTGACTAAGATAGGGTATCTCTTAGGGTTTAACAAGGATAGAAGGGATCCTTGGGTATAGAAAAGCTAGTGTGCTTTCTGGAGATTTTTCAAGCAAGGAGGTTATCCTTGTGTTGCTGTAATTAGAATTGTGTAAATTGCTGATTATAGTGAAGAAAACCACAGAGGTGTGGGACTGGATGTAGGCTTACCAGATGAGGTAGCCGAACCAAGATAAATCGGTTTGCGTGTTCTTCTAATCCCTAGACTCCATATACTTGTTAGACTTGAATCTTTAAATCTGTGTTAAAATCTGTTGTTACTACTTATAATTCCTCTTGTCATCATCACTTATTCCATAACCTAATTCTTGGGAATTAAAATGGAGTAAAATCCAATTTTCTTTAAAGAAACACTATTTTGCTTTAAATTGTTTAATAAATTTTCAATATCCAAATTCACCCCCCCCCCCCCCCTCTTCAGAACGTAGCCACCACCAACATCCTCAAACACACCTTCTTCGATCATTCCTTAACAATTTTGCCCCAGTGTAGTCTGTCGGATAGAATTGCCCCAGTGTAGTGAGTGCTTGCAGAGGTGTTGGACCATATCCTCCCCCTAGGCCGCCTTTACTGGTTTTCAGCCTAAGGTTTCTTTACCCTGACTTTTGCCTAGGTTGCCCTTTCGGGTTTTCAACCTAGCGGGCCTTTTCTTTTCTTTTGTTGTCATTGTTCTTTGCCCTAACTTTCGCCTAGACCGCCCTTTCGGGTTTTCAACCTAGCGGCCTTTTTTTTTTGTTAAGCGTAGAACTTTTTTACAGGATCAGAGTTTACTGGCCTTGATAACTCTTCCCCATCCATGTTTTGCAGAATCAAGGCTCCTCCTGAGAATGCTTGTTTGACAATATAATGACCTTCATAATTCGGCACCCATTTTCCTCGGGCATCCTCCTGATTAGGGAGGATTTTCTTTAAAACCAGGTCTCCGGCGCAAAATTCTCTAGAGTGAACCTTCTTATTGAAAGCTCTTGCCATTCTACTTTGATACAATTGCCCGTGACAGATAGCTGTCAGTCTTTTCTCTTCTATCATGTTCAACTGCTCATATCGAGTTTTCACCCACTCAGATTCTTCTAAATCTGCTTCCATCAAGACCCTTAGCGAAGGGAGTTCTACTTCGATAGGTGAGACAGTGTAACATCCTAAAATTCTAATTTTAATTTGATTAAAAAAAAGATTAAGTTATTAAAAATATAGTGGAAATAAAATATAATTAAGATGTTTAATGTAAATGATTTGTTAGTATAAAATGTATTAGAGTTGGTTAGGAAATTACAAAAGGAATAATAAATTTATATATATATATATATATGTATGAATGTAAACATAAGTGCAGACTTTTCACGTAGGGGCCTAGGGCGTAGCTCATAAGTCAAGTGGGCCTAGTTGTTTTATAATAAAAAAAAATAAACAATGAAGAAAAAAAAAGAAAAAAAAAAGGAGGAATCATAAAACCTAAGAATACTATACGCTAGTTACTGTGCCTAATGCACTATATAAATATGAATTCGATCACTGCGCCTGGGAGAGGAGCGCCGCACAGTATAGCGAGAGAAATATATTTCCTTTCTTTGGCAGTACAACTTTTACAATACGCAATTCCAAGAACGTCGGTGAAGGGAAGAATAATTTTTAGAGAAGCACTAATTCTTATCACAAATAATTTTTAGAGCACATTGGAGGTCTTCGAGAGGTGAGTAACAATACTTTTTACGAACCCTTTCCATGGTATATATGATTGTTTGTGTTGACAATGATTTACCATATGAAATTGGGAGTTTTAATTGATTTGATGCATATTGCCAGTAACCTAATTTCTAAAATTTGGGGTTTTTGTTAAAAGGGGAATAAGTTGATTAATTGATGTTGTAAGATGCTTATTCATGTGTGATATATTGTGATATTCGTGATTGCTTGTTGTTGAGGGAAATTTATTTGTTTAATCCGTGGAAAATAGTTTGTTACATGCATGAGACATGACATATTTGAGTTATAGTATGTTGGATGATGTTTGCCGTAATACCACCTATGATATGGGTATCGAAAAGTAATACCACCGTAATGGGGTAGCGAAAGTAACATCCCCATATAATTGGGATGTCGAAAATGAGTAATATTACTTAAAAAGGAGTATCGAAAGTAACACCGTCACAGGTTGGGGTGTCGAAAAAGGAGAAATATCACCATGTGAACATGAGAGGTATCGAAATGGAAATGTCCCCGACAGGAGGGTGACATCGAAACACTCCTCGTGAGTAGGGGTGGGCAATGGGATGCCATTGTCGTGTGATGTGTGAATATATGGCATGCCGGCAAGAGGCCAATTTAATTAGGAGATCTTCGGACCGCTTGGATTAAACTAGAATTTATCTGGTATATGGAATGTGATGTATTGAGATGAGATTATTGTTGATATTAAAAGTATTTTCTTTTATATATATTATTTTGGAAAATTAGCGGGTGTCATGGACGGTTTTTCCGGTTACCGCACCGGCTGAGAACAGTGCCATTTTCGAAAATATTTTATAAAATTGTATTGTTGATCACTGAGATTTTATATCTCATTATAAGTATTGTTTTCAGAGACCGAGGACACCGCCGTTGAGGACCCAGAGACCCGAGGAGACATCTTCTCATCACTTAGTTGGTTAGTAATGCAGCATGGTTGAGGGTGCTGACGACTTTCTTTTTTGTTTACGTATTGTTTTTCTCGGATTGTAATTAGACGTTCGGCTTTGAGGCTTGTGGTTTTTCATTTATATTTATACCCGTTACATGAATATTTTATTACCATATCATTTAATATGAGTTATTTTCAGACTTTAAATATTTCTTTTAATTTTTCCTTATGAGATATATGTGTTAATTAAATGTTTTAAAGTATTTTTATTGATTTTATCTTGTGGTTACTAATGTAACAAAGGGCGTTACATTTATGATATCAGAGCAGTGCGATTCTAAATCGGACTGTGGTAGTGGGGCTTTTTCAAAAAACAAAACTTGGGCTCATAGGATGCTTGTTAGAGTTATAATCCTGCATTCTATTCTTTTGGATATTGGACTTGATCAACCCACTGTTTGATTGGTGGTATGCAGATTATGGCAGCGAACAGGCGATGGAGAAATGATGCACTTACAGCGACTTTGGCTCGAATGGCCAGAGTTATGCAGGAGCAGATGGAGACTCTCCGTCAGATGAAGGATAATGGGGACGTGCTTAACGTGGTACCGGTTGCAGCTTCAGATCCACAGTACATGGGTCTGTCAGAGTTCAGGAATAACAATCCGCCAGCTTTTCGAGCGATCACCGATCCTATTGAGGCAGAGGAATGGTCACTAAAATTAGAGAAGATCTTCCAGGCCATGGGGTGCTCTGATGCTCAGAAGGTGGATTTTGCCACCTATATGTTAGAGTCGGATGCAGAGCACTGGTGGAACTGTGCCAGGGGTGGGTTGATTGTTTCGGGTGCCCCTATCACGTGGGACAGATTCAATGAGATATTTCTGGAGAAGTACTTTCTGCACGGTGTCCGGATACAGAAAGAGATGGAGTTTCTACATCTTCGTCAGGGGAGTATGACGGTGGTGGAATATGTGGCCAAGTTTGAGAGGCTTGCAAGGTTCTCCACACAGGTGAGGGATAATCCTGATGGTCCATGGAAAGCAATTAAGTTCGAGAAGGGTTTGAAGCCAGAGCTGCAGATCCTTATTGGGCTCCTAGAGATTCAAGACTACCTCACTTTAGTGAACAAGTGTAGGGTGGCGGAGCAGAATATGCAAGTTGTGCTGGCTGAGAGGTCGAAGGAGAAGAGCTTCAGTGATGGCAAGAGGTTCCATGGGAAAGGGGGTAATTTCCAGAAAAGCCTACGACCTGTGCCTACAATCACGAAGGGTAAGCAGGTTCAAGGTGCTCAAGGTGAAAGGGGGACTGCATGTTACAAGTGTGGGTGGCAGCATGGAGATCGTGTGTGCCCCATGGCACAAACCACTTGCCACAAATGCCGGAAGATGGGACACTTTGCTAGGATGTGCAAGTCATGAGGACAACCTCAAACCAGATCACTGAACCACGGAAGGGTCTTTACCATCCAAGGAGAGGAGGTGAAGGAGTCCGACAGTTTGATCCAAGGTAAGGGCTTTATTAAAGGTCATGGTGTTATCATATTGTTCGATTCGAGAGCAACACATTTATTCATTTCATTTAAATGTGCTCAATTCTTAGAGTTGCCTGTTACTAAACTGTCATATGATTTGTGTGTTTCTACTCCTGCTAAAGATAGATTGATTACTTCTTCTATCTGCCTGCAATGTCCTTTATTGTGTCAAGAACTGACTTATATTGTTGATCTGATATGTTTACCTATGTCTGGTCTGGATATTATTTTGGACATGGACTGGTTGTCTCGTAATAATGCTATTATTGATTGTGCTAGTCAAACTATTTCTTTCATTCCACAGTCCATGTCTGTTGACTCTCCTAGGACAGAACATCTTAACTCTGCTGCCTCATGTCATAAGTGCTTAGCTGAGGGGGCTCAGGGATATATACTCATTTTTTCTGCTAAGATAGAGGCTGAAAGTGATATAGCGGCGTTGCCTATTGTGTGTGAGTTCCCAGATGTGTTTCCTGAGGATGTCTCTAATTTACCTCCCGATATAGAGATTGAGTTTACCATAGATCTAGTACCTGGGAGTGGACCTGTATCAGTGGCACCCTATAGGATGGCACCTCTAGAGTTGAGCGAGCTCAAGAAACAGATAGGGGATATGTTACAAAATGGGTTCATTAGGCCTAGTGTGTCACCTTGGGGAGCACTGGTGCTTTTAGTGAAGAAAAAAGATGGGAGTATGAGGTTGTGTGTTGATTATAGGCAACTGAATAAGGTAACCATCAAGAACAAATATCCCTTGCCTAGGATAGATGACCTCTTAGATCAATTAAGGGGAGCGTCAGTGTTTTCCAAAATAGATCTAAGATCGGGATACCATCAAATTAGAGTTAGAAGCGGGGACATCCCTAAGACAGCCTTCAGGACAAGGTATGGGCACTATGAGTATGTAGTGATGCCATTTGGTGTGACCAACGCCCCAGCCATTTTCATGGACTACATGAATCGGACCTTTAGGATCTTTTTGGACAGGTTTGTGGTGGTGTTCATAGATGATATTTTAATATACTCCAGGACACCAGAAGAACATGGAGAACACTTAAGGTTGGTGTTGCAGATCTTGAGGGACGAGCGTCTTTATGCCAAACCGGAGAAGTGTGAGTTTTGGCTAGACGAGGTAAAGTTTTTAGAACACACAATCTCAAAGGATGGTGTAGCGGTTGATTCCTCTAAAGTTGATGCGGTGTTGGGATGGGAACAACCTAAGACAGTAAGACAGTAACCAAAGTGAGAAGTTTCTTAGGCTTAGCTGGTTACTATAGGAAGTTCATAGAGGGGTTCTCTAGATTAGCCTTACCTTTGACTCAGTTGACTAGGAAGGGGAAACCTTTTGTGTGGGACCAGGAGTGTGAGGACGGGTTCCAAGAGCTTAAGAGGAGATTGGTGCCATCACCAGTCTTAACTATACCGGATCCCTTAGTGAGTTTTGTGGTATACTGCGACGCGTCTAAGAATGGCTTGGGATGTGTCTTAATGCAGGAGGGCAAGGTGGTAGCATACGCCTCTAGGCAGCTTAGGCCACATGAGGGGAATTACCCTACCCATGACCTAGAGCTAGCAGCTGTGGTTTTTGCCCTTAAGATTTGGAGGCATTACCTTTATGGGGCAACATTTGAAGTTTTTAATGACCATAAAAGTCTTAAATATCTGTTCGACCAGAAGGAGTTGAACATGAGACAAAGAAGGTTGATGGAATTCCTTAAGGAATATGACTTCGAGTTAAAGTACCATCCGGGAAAAGTCAATGTGGTGGTGGATACCATGAGTAGGAAGTCCCTACACGTGTCAAGCTTTATGGTGCAAGAGCTGAACCTCGTGGAAGAGTTTAGGGACATGAATCTGGAGTTGTTGGATGTGTCCTTAAATGTCTTAAGTTTGAAGTTGAATAGGTTGGAAATTAATAGTGACCTTAGAGATGAGGTTAGGCAGGAACAACTTTTAGACCAGGAGTTGCAGTCTCGGTTAGGACAAGAGGGTTATGAGTTATCAGTTGATGGGCTAGTGAAGTTTAAGAATATGATCGTTGTTCCTAAGGAGGGGAGCCTTAGAGAGAAGATATTAGAGGAAGCTCATAAGGGAAAGTTTACCATACATCCTGGAATAACTAAGATGTACCAAGACCTTAAGAGGATGTATTGGTGGTCAGGAATGAAAAAGGATGCGGCTAGCTTCGTAACTAAGTGTTTAGTGTGCCAAAAGGTTAAGATAGAACATCAGAAGCCTTTGGGGTTGTTGCAGCCCTTGGAGATTCCAGAATGGAAGTGGGAGAGAATTTCTATGGACTTTGTGATGGGGTTACCTAGGACGTGTTTGGGCTTAGACGCTATTTGGGTGATAGTGGATAGGCTGACCAAGTCCGCCCACTTCTTGCCAATTAAGGCAACCTATATCATAGACAAGTTGGCATACCTCAATATCAAGGAAATAGTCAAGCTTCATGGGATACCCACATCTATAGTGTCGGATAGAGACCCGAGGTTTACCTCTAGATTTTGGAGAGCTTTTCAGCAAGCCTTTGGGACTAAGTCGAACCTTAGCACGGCCTATCATCCCCAAATGGAAGGTCAGTCAGAGCGGACCATTCAGACCCTTGAGGACATGCTTAGAGCGTGTGTCTTGGATGAAGGAGGGAGTTGGGATAGGTTCCTACCTCTCATTGAGTTTGCGTATAACAATAGTTACCACGCTAGTATAGGCATGGCACCATATGAGGCCCTATATGGGAGAAATTGTAGGTCCCCTTTATGTTGGTGTGAGGTAGGTGAGAAAACCTTGATAGGACCTGAATTGGTCCAGGAAACCTCCGAGAGAAGCAAAATGATTAGGGAGAGGATGCGCACGGCGCAAAGTAGACAAAAGAGCTATACCGACAGAAGGGAGAAAGCCTCTAGAATTCCAGGAAAGTGAGCATGTATTTTTGAGAGTCACTCCTAAGACGGGGGTAGGGAGGTCGATGAAAGTCCGCAAGCTAAATCCTCGTTTCATGGGACCTTTCCAAATCCTTAAAAGAGTCGGGCCTGTTGCTTATCAATTGGCTCTTCCGCCGCAGTTGGCAAACTTTCATGATGTTTTCCATGTGTCGTAACTCAGAAAATATGTGCCTGATGAATCTCATGTGATAGCTCCTGAGTCTGTACAATTGAAGGATAATTTGATCTATAAGCCAAAGCCTAGTCAAATCTTGGACAAGAGCACTAAGACTCTAAGGAACAAGGCGATTCCATTGGTGAAAGTGTTATGGGACGAATTGACTCCTGAGGAAGCCACTTGGGAGATGGAAGAGGACATCGTGCGTCAATACCCAGATTTTATTATCTAAGGTATGGTAACCTTTTAGTTTCAAATATGACATATATTAAAATAAGTGCGTGAGTATGAGGCGAATTTCGGGGACGAAATTCTTTAAGGAGGGGAGAAAATGTAACATCCTAAAATTCTAATTTAATTTGATTAAAAAAATATTAAGTTATTAAAAATATAGAGGAAATATAATATAATTAAGAGGTTTAATGTAAATGATTTGTTAGTATAAATTTTATTAGAGCTGGTTAGGAAATTACAAAATGAATAATAAATTAAAATATATATATGTATGAATGTAAACATAAGTGCAGACTTTTCACGTAGGGGCCTAGGGGGTAGCTCATAAGTCAAGTGAGCCTAGTTGTTTTATAATTAAAAAAAAATAAAAAAAATAAACAATGAAGAAACAAAAAAAAAAGGAGGAATCATAAAACCTAAGAATACTGTACGCTAGTTACTGTGCCTAATGCACTATATAAATATGAATTCGATCACTGCGCCTGGGAGAGGAGCTTCGCACAGTATAGCGAGAGAAAGATATTTCCTTTCTTTGGCAGTACAACTTTTACAATACGCAGATCCAAGAACGTCAGTGAAGGTGATAAGCCTCTGGTTATCTAGTTTTATAACTAGTAAGATCATGGTTTTTGTGCTAATTATTCGAGTTTCAATCTCGTTTTAGCCCGAATTTGGATTTAATTGTCCTCAAGCAACATTTTGAGTTTCTTATGTAGTTTAGGACATTTTAGTTAATTTTTGAGTCAAATAAAGCATTCACTGCTATTTCATGTTTTCAGGTTAAAAGGGAAGCACTTAGAGCCAAGGGAATGAAGAAAACAATGGAAAATGCAATTCTGGAAGATTCGCCTCGTGAGCCTGAAGACCAGCCTGAACAGCAACAGTCACCCTTTCTGTCTCGCCTCGCGAATCACTGTCTCGCCACGCGAGCCTGAAGGCCTGACTGTACCCGAGAATGTCACCCTTTCGGTCTCGCCTCGCGAGAACCCAATTTTGAACTCGTGCCACTTTTAATATTCGCCTCGCGAGCGGGCGCAGATCCTAAAGGTTATAAATTGTTGTTTTAGGGCAGATTAGAGAGAACTTTTGATATTCACTGTTTTACGAATTTTCTAGGTTTTGTATTACGTTTTTGATGGAGAACTAATTCCCTGAGATTAGTCTGTTGTGATCGGTTTCCACCGCACTTGAGGTTCTATAATTCCCAATCTTATTGCTTTTCCCTTTCAATACTATCTTATATGTCTTGTTTGCTTAATTCAAGTTAAATAGGATAAGTATTGGTTAATTTCGATGATCATATGTTCCTTACTCTAATCGCGTTTGCTTAATTCGCGTGTGTACGATCGTGTTTGCTTAATTCACGAAGGTCTTAATCCGTTTGCTTAATTCGGAATAGGAACATATATCTCGTAGTGTCAATTGCGCTTGTCTAATTGTTGCTACAATCGAAAAGGGATTAGAATCCGCTTAGGGCATGGAATTTATATGAATCAATGATAGTTGGGAAATCGAAAACAGTAGATTAATCGTTTTTAGCTTATTTGACAATCACTTATTTGCATTGTTCTTTCTTAATGGAATCATTCAACAAACTAAAACTGATTTTGAGGTTAATGACAATACAAGAGTCCTTGTGATACGATACCCGAGTTGTCGTGCCCCAGCTGCAGTTTTTAAACCACTCGTTCTTTTTGACCCACGTACGACGGCGTGTCAAAATTGGCACCGTTGCCGGGGACTCTTGTTGTTATTTTCGCATTTTCTTTTGATTTTCTGCTGAATTAGTTCTGACTACTAGATCTGGTTGTTCTGACTTGTTTGGATTTGATCCTGAAATTGAAAGAACTTTGCACACACGCCGTAGAGCAATTCGGGTTAGTACTAGTTCACCAACTAGTAGCGATTCTGATTCTGTACTTGCTTTTGATAACATGGCTGATCAAAGAACATTGAGACAGCTTGCTGCTCCTGATGTTAATTATAATGGTTTGTGTATTGAGTATGCTGATGTTTTTGCTCCTTTTGAATTAAAATCTGGCTTAATACACTTGTTGCCAAGGTTTAGTGGTCTTACAGGTGAGGATCCACATAAGCATCTGAAGGAATTCCAGGTTGTCTGCTCTACACCTTTGAGATCGGAAGGAATAACAGAAGACCATATCAAGCTGAGAGCCTTCCCGTTCTCACTTCAAGGTGCTGCGAAGGATTGGTTGTATTACCTTGAACCGAATTATGTTACAACCTGTAATGATTTGAAGAGGGTCTTCCTAGAGAGATACTTTCCTGCCTCCAGTGCTGCATCAATCGGGAAGGAGATATGTGGTATTAGACAGGGCAATGAATCATTGGCTGAATACTGGGAGAGATTCAAGAAGTTGGTATCTAGTTGCCCTCAACACCAGATTTTCGAGCAGTTGCTTATCCAGTACTTTTATGAGGGGTTGCTACCGATGGATAGGAACATTTTGGATGCTGCTAGTAGGGGAGCACTTGTTGATAAAACTCCAGTTGCTGCCAAGTAATTGATTGAAAACATGTCACTCAACTCCCAGCAGTTCACAACCAGAAACAACTCTGTCGAGACAAGGGGTGTGAATGAGATCCATGGCTCTTCTTCCAACAAGGCCCTTGAAACCAGACTTGATGAGCTTACTTCTTTAGTGAAACAGCTAGCAGTGTATAAAGTTCAAACAGCAAGGTTGTGTGGCATTTGTACTTCTCCTGAGCACCTGTCCGATGCATGCCCTATTCTGAAAGATGAGTCGGTCACTGATTTGCCTCAAGCATATGCAGCCAATCTTTACAATCAAGGCAACAATCAGAACAGGTACAGCATCCCTGACCTCTCCACTAATAAGTACCACCCCAACTGGAGGAACCATCCGAACCTTCGGTATGGAAGCTCATCCACACAACAACAGCTGATGTTACCACCACAGAACTCTCCTCAAGTGACCACCTCTGCACCTTCCGGACCTTCACTAGAGGACCTTGTCAAGCAAATGGCTGCACAAAATCTCCAGTTTCAGCAGCCAACGGATTCTAGTATTCATGCTTTGCAAACACAGATTGGACAGCTTGCCACTTCGATGAATGCCATGCAGCAAGCTCAAGGATCGAACCAACTACCTGCTCAACCAGTAGTGAATCATAATGTCCCAAATCCTAATGTGAGTGCAATGACTTTGAGATCCGGAAAAGTTGCAGAACCAGCCCCTGAAAAGAAGAAAGTTGTTGAGGTAACACCTGAACCTCCTGTCGTTGTTGAAGCTGAGAAAGAGTATGTGCCACCAATCCCCTTCCCGCAAAGAGTGCTGAAAAGTAAAAAGATTGATGAGGAAGACAAAGAGAGAGAGATTCTGGGTGTATTCAGAAAGGTGGCAGTGAACATTCCGCTCCTTGATGCGATTAAGCAGGTTCCGAAATATGCAAAGTTTCTGAAGGATTTGTGCACACACAAGAGGAGGTTGAAGGGTAATGAGAGAGTCAATTTAGGACGAAATGTTTCAGCCCTCATTCAACCTAAGCCTGCACCTGAAAAGGTTACTGTTTTAGCCCTCACTCAGGCAATGCCACAGAAATGCAAGGATCCAGGAACTTTTTCTATTCCATGCACCATTGGGGACAGCAAATTCGACAATTGCATGTTGGATTTAGGGGCTTCTATTAATGTCAGGCCTACTTCTGTTTTCAACAATCTTGATCTTGGTCCTTTGGAGCATACAAGTCTTACTATTCAGTTGGCAAACAGGACCAATGCTCGCCCCATTGGAGTAGTAGAAGATGTACTTGTTCAAGTCAATGACCTGATTTTCCCTGCTGATTTTTACATCCTGGACATGGCAGGGGAAACAAATTCAAGCAGATCACCAATCATTCTGGGCAGACCGTTCGTGAAAACAGCGAAGAGAAAGATTGATGTTGATGATGGAACCATGTCCACGGAATTTAGTGACATTGTTGCAAAATTCAACATTTTTTATGCTATGAAGCATCCCTTGGAAGAGCACTCTGTCTTTCAAATAGAGTTGCTCTCTGAAATTGTTGATGACACTTATGATGACTTGGTTACTGATTTTCCATCTATTTCTGGTTTTGATGATGTGTATTCATGTACTGATTGTACTAACACTGACCCTTGTGCTGTTTGTGCTGAGATTGATGCTACCTTGCAGGGTGACAGTGTAAGTGAAGCTGTTTGTTCAGCTGAAGTTCTTGACAGTCCGGCTGCCCCAAACATACCATCCATTGAGCAGCCACCCTCCCTAGAGCTTAAGCCACTTCCTGGAAACCTGAAGTATGCTTATTTGGAGAGGAATGAAAAACTTCCAGTTATAATTTCCTCTAACCTTGATTCTGACCAGGAAACTAAGCTCTTAGAGGTTTTGAAGAAGCATAAGAAGGCAATTGGGTGGACCTTGGCCGACATACCAGGCATTAGCCCATCCAGGTGTATGCATAGAATTCTGTTGGAGGATGGGGCTAAAACAGATAGGCAGCCCCAAAGGCGGCACAATCCCTTGATTCTTAATGTTGTGAAGAAGGAGGTAACAAAACTCTTGCATGCGGGTATCATATATCCTATCTCTGACAGTAATTGGGTGAGTCTCGTGCAAGTTGTACCTAAGAAATCTGGACTCACAGTGGTGAAAAATGAAAATGATGAACTTGTTCCCACTAGAGTTCAGAATAGCTGGAGAGTTTGCATTGATTACAGGAGATTGAACTAGGCCACTAGAAAGGATCACTTTCCTTTGTCGTTCATCGATCAGATGCTTGAACGGCTAGCCTGTAAATCACACTATTGCTTTCTTGATGGTTTTTCAGGTTACTTCCAGATCCACATTGCACCAGAGGATCAAGAGAAGACAACCTTCACGTGCCCTTTCGGCACTTTTGCTTACAGGAGGATGCCATTTGGTCTTCGCAATGCTCCTGGCACATTCCAGAGATGCATGATTAGTATTTTCACTGAATATATTGAGAATTGCATGGAAGTGTTCATGGATGATTTTACTGTTTATGGTTCCTCATTTGATGCATGCTTGCATAGTTTGAATCTGGTTTTGGAAAGATGCATTGAAACTGACCTTGTTTTAAACTATGAAAAATGTCATTTTATGGTTGAACAGGGGATTGTTTTGGGGCATATTATTTCTGAAAAGGGTATTTCAGTAGATCCTGCTAAGATTGATGTGATTTCTACACTGCCTTACCCATCTTGCGTTCGCGAGATTCGTTCTTTTCTTGGTCATGCAGGTTTTTACAGGCTCTTCATAAAGGATTTCAGCAAGATAGCTCTTCCTCTATCAAACTTGTTGAAAAATTATGTCATTTTCAACTTTGATGACAACTGCAAGAAGGCGTTTGATTTCTTGAAGAAGGCATTGACCTCCACTCCCATCATCCAGCCTCCTGGATGGACCCTCCCCTTTGAGATTATGTGTGATGCCTCTAACTATGCTGTGGGGGCGGTCCTTGCACAAAGGGTGGGCAAGGCTGCCCATGTGATTTACTATGCTTCTAGAACTTTAGATGCTGCACAGGCTAATTACATCACTACTGAGAAGGAAGTTCTAGCTATTGTTTTTTCTCTTGATAAATTTAGATCATATTTTCTAGGTTCCAAGGTTGTTGTTTTCACTGACCATGCAGCTCTAAAGTACTTGTTGAAGAAACCAGAAGCAAAACCGAGATTGATTCGGTGGACGTTGTTGCTCCAAGAGTTTAGTGTGGAGATAAAGGATAAGAGTGGAGCTGAGAACTTAGTGGCTGATCACTTGAGCAGAATAGAGAGGAATGAAGATCCTTCACCCATTCAGGATGACTTTCCTGATGAGCAGCTTTTACAGTTACATGGGGTAACTCCTTGGTTTGCTAATATTGTTAACTATCTTGTTGCTGGTGTTTTTCCAACAGGTGCAACTAGATCACAAATTCACAAACTCAAGAGTGATTCCAAATATTATGTTTGGGATGATCCATACCTCTGGAAATTTGGTAGTGATCAGGTAATTAGGAGATGTGTCCCCGACTATGAGATTGAATCTATTCTGCACTTTTCTCATGCTTCTCAAGTAGGGGGACACTTTGGGCCACAGAGGACTACAAGAAAAATCCTAGATTCAGGTTTTTAGTGGCCCACCATTTTTAGAGATGCGTATGAGGTTTACCGCACTTGTAGAGAGTGTCAGACAGCAGGTACAGCCATCACTCGTAAGAGTGAAATGCCTCAGCAGCCTATGCTTTTCTGTGAGGTGTTTGATGTGTGGGGAATTGACTTTATGGGTCCTTTCCCTGCATCTTTTGGTTTTCTCTATATTCTACTTGTTGTTGGTTATGTTTCAAAGTGGGTGGAAGCTATCCCCACAAGGACTAATGATTCTAGAATTGTTGCAAATTTCGTCAGGTCCAATATTTTCTACAGGTTCGGAATACCTCGTGCTATCATAAGTGACCAAGGCACTCATTTCTGCAACCGCACCATGGAAGCTTTACTCCGAAAGTATGGAGTTGTGCACAGGGTCTCTACTGCATATCATCCCCAGACTAATGGGCAGGCTGAGATCTCAAACAGAGAGATCAAACGGAAGACGCACTTTGGTCTCAAAGAACAGCCTTCAAGACACCAATAGGGATGTCTCCCTATAGACTTGTGTTCGGTAAGGCATGTCACGTTCCTGTAGAAATTGAGCACCGTGCTTATTGGGCGGTCAGAAGCTGTAATTTGGAAATGCAAAAAGCAGGCATTGAAAGAAAACTCCAATTACAGCAGCTTGAAGGGCTTAGGCTAGAAGCCTATGAAAGCTCTCGAATCTACAAAGAGAAAACTAAGCACTTCCATGATCAGATGATTTCTAGGAAGGAATTCTCTGTGGGCCAACAGGTTTTATTGTTTAACTCCCGCCTGAAAGTGATGACTGGGAAACTTCGATCCAAGTGGATTGGCCCATTTGTTGTCACTAATGTTTTCCCTCATGGTGCAGTAGAAATAAAAAGTGCAGGTAGCAACAAGGTCTTTAAGGTTAATGGGCAGCGCTTGAAGCTATTCCATGAGAGCTCAGTGCCTGAAGATGCAACCGTTGAAGAGCTCTCCTTGGGAGAGCCCACCTACACTACAACTTGATCAGGGAGCACCTTCTCCTTTCCATCACTCTTGTTTTATATCTATGTTCTTTCATTGAGGACAATGTATGTCTTAAGTGTGGGGGATGGAACCAATTGTTTTGTTTTTTGTTTTGCTTTCCTTGTTTGTGTTGCTTTGAGTCGTATGTGTGTTGAGTCTTGTGTCGGTGAGCTTGTTGGATTTTAATCAAATTTTGCGTAGATGGATTGCATGATATGTGTTGGCTGTTGATGATTCCCCCCTAGGTTTTAAAAATTGAAAATCGATCCCCATATGAAAAATTGAAAATTGAACTTTGAGATATTTTGTTGTGACTGCATGATTTATGATAAGTTTGGGGTGAAGGGATGCACACACTAGGGATTGAATCTCGGTCAAACAATTTGCAAAAATGTCCAGGTGAGATTTGAGCCTCCAACATGTTTTTAATTGTGTGAATCACTTTTAAGTTGCACTTTCCCGAATTTGCTTGAATCTCTTCATGGTTTGCATGCTTATGTGGTTGCATCAAATGATTTAGGCAATTTTCTTTGAAATAACTACTTGGCCTAAAAGAACCATCCCTAATGCATGTTCCCTAGTTAGCCACATTGAGCCTAATTAGCCTATTGTTTCTTGATGACCCTATGTTACAAGCCAAAAATCTGGAGAGAAAAAAAAACCATGTTAACCCAATCTTAGGATTAGGAGAGCATGGAAGCTTAGCAAGACAAGGGCTGCAAGAAAGTAAGTTTGGGGTGGCTGCAAGGTTTGATATGTCATTCAGGGTTGAGAAAAAGAAAAATAAAGGTTGGAGCCAAAGGCAAAAAAAAAAAAAAGAGAAAGAAGAAAAGAACAAAATGTCAAAAAAGGGTATTGGAAGAAAAAGGTTGTAGTCACCCAAAGCAAAAAGAAAAATGGAAAAAGGAATTTGAGTGGAAGTTCAATGTGTCAAAATGCTCATGCTCTCTTAGTTCCTAGGGACTTAAGCCTAGTACCTTTTAATATCCTACCTTTAGCCAGGCCCCATTACAACCTTTAAAAGTCCTTTTGATGTTGCATTCATGTTCTCATGGGAACTTTGTTTTGAGATGAAAATCAAATTCATGGGAAGTTCTCTTGAAATGTGAAAATGAGTGAAAAGTTGATAGCCTAGACAAATTGAGCGATTGAGTGAAATATTAAATGCCCTTGTGAGGAAGGCAATTGTTTGAAATTGGTGATCTCCCTTTTGTGTGTAACTTGGATCCTCAACTCAGATTACTGATTGCATGAATGATGGAATTCTCAATTGTTTAAAGTAAATGAATGCGGGGATTACATTGTTGCAAGGCGGGAAAGCATTGAAGAAAAATTATTTTGTTAAGATTGCATGAAATTTATGCGAAATTGATTGAATCCTTTAAGCTTGCCAAGTTTGAGTCTTTTTGAGTTTTAGTTTGCTTGGGGACAAGCAAAGTTTAAGTTTGGGGTATTTTGATAAGCCTCTGGTTATCTAGTTTTATAACTAGTAAGATAATGGTTTTTGTGCTAAATATTCGAGTTTCAATCTC
Source organism: Sophora flavescens (assembly GCA_030762895.1). Classification (NCBI taxonomy): domain Eukaryota; kingdom Viridiplantae; phylum Streptophyta; class Magnoliopsida; order Fabales; family Fabaceae; genus Sophora; species Sophora flavescens. The sequence continues at coordinate 31,366,699 of CM061067.1, read as the reverse complement.
GTTTTAGCCCGAATTTGGATTTAATTGTCCTCAAGCAACATTTTGAATTTCTTAAGTAGTTTGGGAAATTTTAGTTAATTTTTGAGTCAAATAAAGCATTCACTGCTATTTCATGTTTTCAGATTAAAAGGGAAGCACTTAGAGCCAAGGGAATGAAGAAAACAATGGAAAATGCAATTCTGGAAGATTCGCCTCGCGAGCCTGAAGACCAGCCTGAACAGCAACAGTCACCCTTTCTGTCTCGCCTCGCAAATCACTGCCTCGCCACGCGAGCCTGAAGGCCTGACTGTACCAGAGAATGTCACCCTTTCGGTCTCGCCTCGCGAATCACCATCTCGCCTCGCGAGAACCCAATTTTGAACTCGCGCGACTTTTAATATTCGCCTCGCGAGAGGCTACTCGCCTCGCGAGCGGGTGCAGATCCTGAAGGTTATAAATTGTTGTTTTAGGGTAGATTAGAGAGAACTTTTGATTTTCACTGTTTTGAGAATTTTCTAGGTTTTGTATTACGTTTTTGATGGAGAACTAATTCCCCGAGATTAGTCTGTTGTGATCGGTTTCCGCCGCACTTGAGGTTCTATAATTCCCAATCTTATTGCTTTTCCCTTTCAATACTATCTTATATGTCTTGTTTGCTTAATTCAAGTTATATAGAATAAGTATTGGTTAATTTCGATGATCATATGTTCCTTACTCTAATCGCGTTTGCTTAATTCGCGTGTGTGCGATCGTGTTTGCTTAATTCACGAAGGTCTTAATCCGTTTGCTTAATTCGGAATAGGAACATATATCTCGTAGTGTCAATTGCGCTTGTCTAATTGTTGCTACAATCGAAAAGGGATTAGAATCCGCTTAGGGCATGGAATTTATATGAATCAATGATAGTTGGGAAACCGAAAACAGTAGATTAATCGTTTTTAGCTTATTTGACAATCACTTATTTGCATTGTTCTTTCTTAATCGAATCATTCAACAACCCCCCCCCCCCAAAAAAAAAAACTGATTTTGAGGTTAATGAAAATACAAGAGTCCTTGTGATACGATACCCGAGTTGTCGCACCCTAGCTGCAGTTTTTAAACCACTCGTTCTTTTTGACCCGCGTGCGACAGCGTGTCAGAAGGGAAGAATAATTTTTAGGGAAGCACTAATTCTTATCATAAATAATTTTTAGAGCACATTGGAGGTCTTCGAGAGGTGAGTAACAATAATTTTTACGAACCCTTCCATGGTATATATGATTGTTTGTGTTGACAATGATTTACCATATGAAATTGGGAGTTTTAATTGATTTGATGCATATTGCCAGTAACCTAATTTCTAAAATTTGGGGTTTTTGTTAAAAGGGGAATAAGTTGATTAATTGATGTTGTAAGATGCTTATTCATGTGTGATATATTGTGATATTCGTGATTGCTTGTTGTTGGGGGAAATTTATTTGTTTAATCCGGGGAAAATAGTTTGTTACATGCATGAGACATGACATATTTGAGTTATAGTATGTTGGATGATGTTTGTCGTAATACCACCTATGATAGGGGTATCGAAAAGTAATACCACCGTAATGGGGTATCGAAAGTAACATCCCCATATAATTGGGATGTCGAAAATGAGTAATACTACCTAAAAAGGAGTATCGAAAGTAACACCGTCACGGGTTGGGGTGTCGAAAAAAGGAGAAATACCACCATGTGCACATAGGAGGTATCGAAATGGAAATGTCCCCGACAGGAGGGTGACATCAAAACACTCCTCGTGAGTAGTGGTGGGAAATGGGACGTCATTGTCGTGTGATGTGTGAATATATGGCATGCCGGCAGGAGGTCAATTTAATTAGGAGGTCTTCGGACCGCTTGGATTAAACTAGAATTTATCTAGTATATGGAATGTGATGTATTGAGATGAGATTATTGTTGATATTAAAAGTATTTTCTTTTATATATATTATTTTGGAAAATTAGCGGGTGCCATGGACAGTTTTTCAGGTTACCGCGCCGGCTGAGAACAGTGCCATTTTCGAAAATATTTTATAAAATTGTATTGTTGATCACTGGGATTTTATATCTAATTATAAGTATTGTTTTCAGAGACCGAGGAGACATCTTCTCATCACTTAGTAGGTTAGTAATGCAGCATGGTTGAGGGTGCTGACGACGTTCTTTTTTTGTTTACGTATTGTTTTTCTCGGATTGTAATTAGACGCCCGGTTTTGAGGCTTGTGGTTTTTCATTTATATTTATACCCATTACATGGACATTTTATTACTATATTATTTAATATGAGGTATTTTCAGACTTTAAATATTTCTTTTAATTTTTCCTTATGAGATATATGTGTTAATTAAATGTTTTAAAGGATTTTTATTGATTTTATCTTATGATTACTAATGTAACAAAGGGCGTTACAGACAGTCGCTATCCCGTACACCAAAGAGAAAGGGGTTGCCCCAGTGCTTGATCGTATATTAGTCCGATAAGCATGTAGAGCATATGGCAGCATTTCGTGCCAGTCTTTATAATTTACAACCATCTTAGCAACGATCTTCTTGATATTTTTGTTTGCTGCTTCAACTGCACCATTCATTTAAGTTCTATAAGGAGCTGAATTGTGGTGTTTGATTTTGAAACCATCGAAAAAGTTTTGAATCTCGGCACCATTTAGATTAGCAGCATTATCTGTGATTATCCTCTCTGGTATTCCGTATCTACAGACAATGTCCTTCTTGAGGAATTTAAGAAACACCTTTTGAGTTACGCTGGCATATGAAGCAGCTTCCACCCATTTAGCGAAATAGTCTATCGCCACCAAAATGAAACGATGACCATTGGAAGCCTTGGGATTAATGGGACTAATGACATCTATTCCCCACATCGAAAAAAGTCATGGGGATGCTAAATTGTGCAGTGGAAATGGAGGTGCATTGACCCGGTCTGCATACATCTGACATTTTTGGCATTTACGAACATGCTCTATACAATCCGTCTCCATAGTAGACCAATAATAACCACTTCTCAAGATTTTCCGAGCCATCATGTGGCCATTGGCATGAGTCCCACAGATTCCTTCATGAACTTCAATCATGATCAACTTAGCTTCACGAGCATCCACACATCTGAGCAGGGTACCATCATATCCTCTTTAATATAGGACTTCCTTGCTTAAGAAAAAGGTCATAACCCGTCTTCGAATGGTCTTTCTATTTACTTCGCTCGCTTCTGCCGGGTATTTCTTGTTCTAAATATATTGCTTGATATCATGATACCAAGGCTTACCATCAGGTTCTCCTTCCACATGGGCACAGTATGTCGGTTCATCTTGCACTCTAACTTGGATGGATTGGACCTTGGTATGGATGTCCAGCTGCAGCTAGTGTGGCTAAAGCATCAACAAACTGATTCTTGTCTCGAGCTAAATGCGAGAAAGTAATCTCTTCAAACTTCGCAATCAACTGAGTCAAGTATTTCTGATACGGAATCAACTTGGAGCCTTTGGTTTGCCATTCACCATTGACTTGGTAAATGATTAGAGTTGCATCCCCGAAGACTTTCAACTGCTTTATACCAAGTTCAAGTGCCATTTGTAACCCACTAGCATATGCCCCGTATTCTGCAATATTATTCATACATTCAAATTTCAGCTTTACGGCCACCGGTACTGCTTGCCGTTTGGTGAGATAACTGCTGCTCCTATACCACTGCCGTGCACAATGACTACTCCATCAAAATACATCTTCCACATATCTTCTTGTTCTTCGTCTTCCTCGAGGAACATTATCTCTCCATCTGGGAACTCGGAGTTGACAGGTCATCCATCCTCATTCTCTGCTAAATGATCAGCAATCGCACTTCCTTTGATGGACTTCCGAGTCATATATTTGATGTCAAATTTTGACATTATCACTTGCCACTTCAAAACTCTTAAGGAGATATGAGGACTTTCGAAGATATACTTCAAAGGATCCATTTTAGAAATTAGTCAAGTGGTGTGATATAACATATATTGTCTGAGTCTTCTGGAGGTCCACACTAGCTCACAACAAGTCTTCTCGATTGCCATATAACGAGCCTCACAGGCATTAAACTTCTTACTCATATAGTAAATTGCCTGCTCCTTTCTGCAAGATTCATCATGTTGTCCCAGCATTTCCCCTATTGAGGTTGGCAATATAGTGAGATAGAGTAACAATGGACGACCTTGGGTAGGTGGTACCAATAATGGGGGATTCAGTAAATATGCCTTTATCTTGTCAAAGGCTTCTTGACAGCTATCATCCCATATTCCCGGATTATTCTACCTGAGGAGTTTGAAGATTGGCTCACATGTGCTAGTCAAATTTGTAATGAAACGCGCAATATAGTTCAACCTTCCAAGAAAACCCCTTACTTCTCGCTCTTTCTTAGGTACTGGCATGTCACGTATTGCTTTTACCTTGTTAGGGTCCACCTTTATTCCTTCTCTACTGACAACAAAGCCAAGTAAATTCCCTGCGGATGCACCAAAAGTACATTTTGGAGGGTTGAGCCGCAACTTGTACTTCCTTAGCCGCTCGAACAACTTTCGCAAAACGGCTACATGACTTTCCTCTTCCTTGGACTTAGCCACTATATCATCAACATATACCTCTATCTCCTTATGTATCATATCATGGAACAATGCTACCATAGCACGTTGGTAAATGGCCCCAGCATTTTTCAATCCAAAAAGCATCACTTTGTAACAAGAAGTTCCCCAAGGAGTGATAAAAGTTGTCTTTTCTTTGTCATCATCATCCATGAGGATCTGATTGTACCTAGAATACCCGTCAATGAAAGAAAACCTATGACTTCCGGCTGTACTGTCTACAAGGACATCAATATAAGGTAGCGGGAAATCATCCTTTGGACTGGCTTTATTCGGATCTCGGTAGTCCATGCACATTCTGACCCTTCCATCCTTCTTTGGTACTGGAACAATATTAGCTACCCATTCCGGGTGTCTAGCTACTTCCAGAAAGCCATCCTCTAACTGCTTGGTCACTTCTTCCTTGATCTTCAGCGACATTTCAGGATGCATCCTCCTTAATTTTTGTTTCTTTGGAACCACATCTGGGTATAAGGGAATTTTATGTGATGCTATCTCAGGATCTAAACCTGGCATATCTCTGTAGGACCATGCAAAAACGTCCAGATACTCTTTGAATAATGCAACCATTTCTTCACGCTCTGGGCTATCCACTATTTTTAACTCCTTTTTGTCTTCCTTGGTTCCCATATTGATCACTTCTGCAACCTCATCATTCGAGCTAATCCCTTCTTCTGACCGTTTCACCATCTTTATAATTTCTTCAATGTCTTCTTCTTCCTCATCGGATTCAAGGTTGTATTCATCAACGGTCGCCAGGGAATCAATAAATGAGTCTTCAAAGTTCCTCTCCTGAGGTCAATCTTTAGTGGAAGAAGTATTCCTGGAAGAAAAAGTCGGGAATAGGAGAAGTATAGGTGGGAGTCTTATTCAAGAAAGAAAAGCTTAAAAAAGTAAAGAAATGAAAGAGAGAGAAAAGAAACGATGGAACCAAAAGGAAAACACCAGACAAAGTGCTACATTCTCATTCATGTCTCAAATAAAGTAAACATCAGTTCATATTTAGTACAACAAGATAATTACTTCATCGAAATAACATCAACAAACGGTTCAGATTGCCAATTATTGAGAACTTCATTGCTAGCAGGGAGATAGATGACATGGTTCTCGTCCAGCTCCTCTTCAAGTGTGCTGATAGTGAAGTGAGGGGAAAATAACTTTTCAGGACTGATAACTTCAGAAGCTACTCAGAAAGTCTCTGTCAAAAGGGAAAGATACTTTCTCTCATCATCTTCTCCTTCCTTGTTCTCGAGAGTAATGAATTTCATCTTTTCTGCTAAGTAGGGTTGATACCCCAATCCATGCCTTCCTTCTCCCATAGCTGCTTCAATTGGTTGAGAGATCCTTTGAAGCTTAGGCCCTAGGCCTTTTCCTTTTTGATACCCATTCTTTTCCATGATGCGGATTGCTACTTCATTCACATTCTTCATCGGGGGCCCCCTTTTCTTATTCTGTGGCTTCAATACCTCAAAACTACGCAGTGAATCATCTTCCATTTGCTCTGTACTTTCTACATAAGGTATTGCCGCAGGTTTTGTCAGTATAATTTCCTCTTCACCATGGACAGTAATCATGGACCCATCTTGAATATACTTCAAACACTGATGCAGAGTCGATGGGACAACCCCATCTTAATGAATCCAAGGCCTTCCCAGAAGCATAGTATAAGCTGGTTGGATCTCCATGACTTGAAAGAGGACAGAAAAACAACTAGGCCCTATTTCAAGGGATAGAGTTATCTCCCCTAAGATTCCTCTTGCTGTCCCATCAAATGCTCGCACAATCATTTCTTGTGGTGTCAAATCTGCCGTGCTTATGTTTAGTTGCTCGAGAGTGGACATTGGATCCACATTTAACGCCGAACCACCATCCACAAGCACCTTTGCAATCACAAACCCTTTACACTTTAGGGTAATGTGTAAGGCTTTGGTGCTACTGCGGGATTTCGAAGCCACTTCATCTTCTGAGAAAGTAATCATGTTGACACGCCTTATTGGGTCCATCATATTTACCACATTCTCCAGAGTGACATCAGGCTTGACATATGCTTCATTCAACACCTTCAATAATACCTTACGATGCGACTCTGATGTCAAGACAAGCGATAAAAGAGATATCCTTGATGGAGTTTTCTTTAACTGTTCTACCACATCATATTCACTTTGTTTCATGATCTTCAGAAACTCTTCTTATTTTCCTTTTCCTTCATCCATGGTCTCCTTTTCTTTGGATTCCTTCATCATTTCTTCTTCAACAGGGCTGTAGCATCGTCCGCTCCTTGTAATACCTCCAATTCTCACAATATTAGTAACTTGGGCCTTCGAGGTCTCTCCCACAGCTCCAGCTAGTTCAACCTTCTGTTCATAATTTCATGGTACAGCATGTGTATCATCATAAGCAAAATGAGTTGGCTTCTTCACCTTACAATGACTCTTTCTGGGGCTGAAGCTTTATTCATGGGTGGTACTCGGAGTACAACTTTTTCAACTACATTGACTTCCTCGGCAACACCCCGTCTAGGTTGAATCACCCCCAAGGTGAGTAATCCCTGAACCTGGACTTTGAAATCCCAACAAGTTTCGATGTCGTGCTCCACTTGCCCATGGTGATAGCCACACCTTAGATCTTCGACATACCTCCTTACTTCTCTTGGAACTCTTACTGGTGCAACAATGTTGTACCCCGCCTTCTTTAGTTCTTCGAAGATCTTTTGCATTGGCACTCGCAACTCCAGTACCTTCCTGATTGGGGACCCTCTTACCTCCAAATTTTTCACCCGATTTCCATCATTATGATTCGGGATTGGATTTTTAACAATATTAGGCCCGACATCTTCTTCAAACCCTAGCTTTCCACAAGTAATCAACCTTCTCACTGTCGTCTTAAAAGCTTCGCAATCCTCAATGGAATGTCATGTGACATCCATGTGATACTTGCAAGTCTGATTAGGATTGTACCAAGCAGGAAATGGTGGTTCTAGAGGACGTACAGGGTTTCGCGCAATTAAGTGGCGATCAAACAATTGTTGGAATAAATCCGCATTAGTGATGGACAATCTCGGGAAGGGTGGCGGATTTTGATTTTCGAAACGTCCTTGGTTTTGGAAATTTGGGCGAGGCGGAAGATAGTTTGGGCGGTTTTGTAGGGATGCAGGTGGATAATGGGCGTATGACGGGTGAGCAAGGTTATATGGTTGAGGGGTAGGAATATTGTTGATTTGGTTTTGTGGGTAAGTGTTGGTTTGTGAGGATTATTGTAACGAGTAAAGTGGGGTTCGTGTCTGGTATGGAATATATGGATTAGGGTTATATGGTGCTTGGTGCTGAGGATTAAAGTTCTGTTAGCGTTGTACATAATTCACCTCAACTTCTTTCTTCTTTGGTTGGAATCCTTTCCGGGATGCACTTCCTTCAACATCATTCATTAGAAGCTTTCCAGCTCTTGCTAAAAACTCAATCCTTTCACTGGCGGCAATCAAGTCGGAGAAATCTTTATAGGCTGCCCCAGCCATGGCCCCTATAAAAGGCGCTCCGAGGGTTCCTAAAAAGTATGAGCACATTTTAGATAAAGTCAACGGGGGTTGAACTTGTGCAGCCAAACTCCTCCACCTTTGGGAAAATTGCTTGAAGGGCTCCTCATTTCTTTTCTGCATTGTAGTCAACTGTTCACGACTCAGTCGCATCCAGGTTGAAATTGTACTGGTCCATGAATAAGTCAGCCAATTCCGTCCAACGCGAGATCTTGGAATTGTCCAATTGGAGATACCATTCTAAGGTGAGGCCAGTCAAACTTTCGTGGAAAAAGCTGATAAGGAATTTGTCATCCTTGGACTAAATTGTCATCTTGGTGGCATAACCGGTGAGGTGAAATTGTGGGCTCCCACTTCCATCATATTTGGAAAAATCAGGAATCTTGAAGTCCTTGGGGATCACGACATCTGTGGTGGGACAGAGTTCTTATATTTGAATAGGGCCGTGTGTATTTGGACCTTTTATTACTCTTATTTGTTCTTCCATTTTCTCCATCCATTCATCTTTCATCTTATCCTTACCAGTCTGAACTCCCGCTGACTGACTGTGAGTAGATACATGAGGTTGCTCCCATGTCGGTGCGGTATAGCCTAGAACTTCATGATAGGCATTTTCAAAAGGGGGTATCCTTCTCCAATGGGAAGTGTTATTGGTGACGTGTGATGTGTCTGGTTGGGGCCAGATATTCCATGAATGAGACCCGTGCTAATGTTTGAAAACATTGGTGCTGTTACTACGGAAGAGATATGTCGCCTACCAAGTTCATTTGCATCTCTGTTCGAACTAAGCATGCTGAGAGATTCCCTCATATCCTGGAGTATGTCTTCTAGTCTTGCTTGGGTTTCAGTCATTTCATTTATCCTTCCCCTCACTTCATTTATTTCAGAGCTTAAGTTTCTTCCTTCCTCAGACGTATCGGCAGCCATCCTGGTCCGAGATCTGGTATTGTGAACTCGGGTTTGATTGGTGTCACCTTTCCTAGGTCGCGCAATGGTTCCCGAATTCTCAGAAGGATGTAAATCTGTAAAGCATCCAAGAATCTCAGTAGTAAACCCTCTAGCTTGAATGCAGTTGGTGTCAAGTCCAAGGGGGAATCCACTCCTCGATAGACCACACCCGTACTAGCAGCGTCCTTATTTTTACACAGAAAACGCGTTGTTTTTAGGGTAAAAATATAGTTGATGGCGTATCTAAGGGAGAATGCACTCCTCGATAGATAACATCTAAAAAATGCTCGACGGACATTGATGAAAACTTCCATTCCATTATAAATATTTCGATACAAATCATGAGTCTTTGATCAAAAAAAATGCATTGATAGCTTCCATCTCTCTCCGAGGTCCACAAAGCACTATGTTAAGAGTCTCATTTTCTTTTTCCCGAACCATTTGGCAAGTTTAACAAAATAATTGAAAAAATCGGTCACCTTTGGCGGTACTGAGGGAAATGGTTCATACGAATGTGGATGGATGCTTCTTCAAATCGATCCACCAGCTGGGAAGTATGATATTGGAGCTTATCCATCATGTCCTCGTATTTCTTTTCCATTGCTAGTACTCTTTTAGGAACCAAACTTTTCCATTTTCTTACTATAAGATGAATACCAAAGTCTTCCAACAAAAATGAGTATAGTGAAACAAATATAACTCACATGATTCATGTTGTATGAGACCCAATGGGGTTGAAAACCCTGACGGGTATGCTGCCAATGCATCACCTTCATTATGACATATCGCCTATTAGATGTGCAATAATATTCGAATATTGCATTCAGGTTTGAGGCGGCAATGTGACGCCCCTAGTTTTGTGAATATTTACAATGAACATGCATGACAATTTATGCTTATGATAATAGAGAGAGAAAAGAAAAGTACGCCCCCTTTTGTCCTAAGCCAGTAAAACCTAAGGATGGACACACCCTAAGTTAGGACACTAAACAGGTTGGCCACTAGGTTTGCTCTATTAGTGAAAATTGGGACGGGTCTAGACCTCTAAAAGTCATGGTCCCCAGATTGCCCTTATAAGGATCTGATTCGTGAATCTAGCCACAAGTAGGGATAAACCCTCTCAATATGACTATTCCATGATCTCATGTACAATCTGAGTGGTGAACAGACAAGTATCAGGGAGGTACAAGACCTCTTCAATGACAATATCGGAGCACGGCCTAATCCTTGGGTTTTGAGCAAGCTCGGGTATAGAGCAAAAAGTGTGTGTAATATGTGATAATGATGTGTGTGAAGGGGGCATACAAACCTGTAACACTTTAAAAAATAAAAAGAAAAGAAAAGACAAGAAAAACCTACAAAACAAAAGCATAGGTATATATAACAATGGTTATAAATCCTCTACCATATTGTTAAAATATAGGAAAAAGAAAAGAAAGGAGGAGGAAACAAAAACATTGTTAGTGAAACATATACAAAAATATCATGAGTTAAAATGTATATACAACTAACTTTTCTTATTTTGGTTTAAATAAAAGGAAAACCCAAACAAAAAGGACAATCCAAACAAACATCACTAAAAATAAAAAACATTTTTTTTGCTTTTGTTATTTAATTATTGTAAGAAAAAAAACAACAAGATATAGCAATAAAAGGTAAAACAAACAAGCTACAAGTTATTAAAAATTTGCAAAACTAATTTTTACGGGCTTGACTCTCTTACATGCTACAAAAAACATGACTATCCACCTAACTACTTCAAAAACAATGGTGTCATTAACAATTACATTGTAGAAGAGGGCATAGCTTCTGATGATAATGGCAGAAGCATGATTTCTCATTCTTCTCAAAAGGAAAGGAATGAGGGTTCAAGCCTGACCTTGACTCCTGACCAACGTAAAGCATTGATGACACTATTGCATCAAAGTTCTGGATCACAACTTCATGCTACCAATCATATAACATCTCATCTTAACCATACTTCCATTCATAAACCTTCAGGTACAATCTGTGCATTATCAAATTTTTCAAAACCAAAGTGTTGGATCTTAGATACGGGAGCCACGGATCATGTGTGCTACTGTTTATCTGAGTTCCATACCTTTAAAAGAATAAAACCAATTCCAGTCAGCTTACCTGATGGAAGCTGAGTCAGCCAATATATCAGGAACTGTCATATTCTCTAATGACTTGTACATTTCTGATGTTTTATACATTCCAAAGTTCAGTTTCAACCTTGTTTCTATTTCAAAATTGACAACTTGTTTACCCTGCACACTTACCTTTTCCCATGACACATGTCAAATAAGGGACATCAATACTTTGAGGATGATTGGTGCAGCTAAACTCAAGCATGGACTCTATGCAATGTCGCCTTCTTCAAATATGTTGGTGAATCCACCTGCTGCTATAAAAGTTGTGCATACTATCAACATCTCCACAACCAACCTTTGGCACAAACGACTTGGCCACCTTTCTCAAGAGAAGTTACTCATCATGAAGAAATCACATTCCTTTATAGATACTGTAAACATTGACAAACACTGTGAAATCTGTCATTATGCAAAACAAAAAAGTTTGTCCTTCTGTAATAGTCATAGTCAATCCTCCATTCTTTTTGAAATAATACATGTAGACATTTGGGGTCCAATATCTGTTCCATCCATGTTTGGACATAGATATTTCTTGACCATTGTAGATGATTTCAGTAGACATACTTGGCTGTTTCTAATGAAAGTAAAATCTGAAACTTCTTCTCTCATCGAATCTTTTACTTCTATGATTGAGACTCAGTTTGATTCTAAACTCAAATGCATTAGGTCTGACAATGGAAAGGAATTCCTTCTCCATGACTTTTACAAATCTAAAGGTAGTTTGCATCAAACAACTTGTATAGAGACTCCACAACAGAATGGAGTTGTGGAGAGAAAACACCAACACATCTTAGCTGTTGCTAGGGCTCTTATGTTTGAAGCTTCTTTACCAAAATGTTTTTGGAACTTCGCAGTAACACATGTAGTCTACTTGATAAATAGGCAACCATCATCATCCATTATGAATCATTCACCTTACTTCAAACTTTATAATCAAGTACCTGATGTTGATAATCTTAGGATCTTTGGTTGTTTGTGCTATGCAAGCACACTGGTATCACAGAGAAAGAAGTTAGACCCTAGAGCCCGAAAATGCATATTCTTAGGTTTCAAAACTGGAACCAAGGGTTATATACTCTTTGATCTTAAAAACAGAGAAACTTTTATCTCAAGAAATGTGATCTTTCATGAAAGTATGTTTCCTTATGACAACACAGCTGTGGACACTGCATCCACTCAACCTGTCATCCCACTATACCAGAATACTCCTTTTCTTGACTTCTCACCAAATTATCCAAATATGACTCATGCCACCAATCCTGCAGAACCAACACCTATCACTGTCCCTGCCATTCAAAATGATACACAGAATCTTGAGCCAACACAACAAGTACAAGACAATCCTGATAATCCCATTACAGACCCAAATCCCACCCCTGCACCAAACAATGTTCCTATAAGACAATCAAACAACCAGAAGGACACCAACATATTTGCAGGAGTATCATTGTGCATTGGCCACCTCTACAGCTGCACAGTCTGATTCAAAGGATAGATATCCCATCTCAAGCTACCTTTCATACCATAAACTGTCACCGTCTTATAAACACACTGCCATAGCTATATCTACTACCATAGAACCTAACACATATACAGAGGCTGTGATCCATGAATGTTGGCAAAAAGCCATCAATGATGAATTGTTGGCATTAGAAAAGAATCAGACTTGGGCTCTCACCCCTATTCCTGAAGGGAAACACACAATTGGATGTAAGTGGGTATTTAAGGTAAAGCATAAAGCTGATGGATCAATAGAAAGACACAAGGCAAGGCTTGTAGCAAAAGGATATAGCCAGACTGAGGGGATAGATTACTTGGAGACATTCAGTCCGGTGGCCAAAATGACTACCATTCGAGTCCTGATGACCTTGGCTGCAGCACACAATTGGCACATGCATCAATTGGATGTCAACACTGCATTCTTACATGGAGATCTACATCAGGAGGTCTATATGGAACCTCCGCCAGGGCTACTTACATATAATCACAACCTCGTGTATAAGCGGCAAAAATCTCTATATGGCCTTAAGCAAGCTAGTAGGCAATGGAATGCTAAGCTTACTGAGACTTTACTAGCTTCGGAATACCAGCAGTCCATATCAGACTACTCCTTGTTCACAAAGTCTCATCAAAATCAGTTCATAGCCATACTAGTATATGTAGATGACTTAGTTTTGACCGGCACAGACATTGAGGAGATTAACAAGATGAAACAGCTGCTAGATGCTCGATTCAGTATTAAAGATCTAGGGCCATTGAGATATTTCTTGGGATTGGAGATAGCAAGGACCAAGAAAGGCATCAATCTATGCCAAAGAAAGTATGCTCTAGACCTATTGTAAGATACTAGGATGCTAGGAGCTAAACCATCTTCCACACCTATGGACAGCAAGGCAAAGTTACATAAGAACTCTGGTGAAGCACTCTCAGACCCAACTCCTTATAAGAGACTCATTGGTAGGCTCTTGTATTTAACTCACACAAGACCTGACATCTCTTTCGCAGTAAGCAACCTTAGTCAGTTCTTGGAAGCACCAACGAATGCACACCATCAGGCTGCACTTAGAATAATCAGATACATAAAAGGATCTCCGGGACAATGACTTTATTTTCCAGCAGATTCCAACCTACAACTCAAGGGGTTCAGTGATTCAGACTGGGGGACCTGTCCAGACACACGCAGGTCCATCTCTGGCTTCTGTTTCTTCATGGGAACCTCACTCATCTCATGGAAAAGCAAAAAACAAAGCACCGTGTCGAGATCCTTTTCAGAGGTAGAATACCGGGCCTTGGCTCAAGCATCATGCGAAGCTCAATGGCTCATCAATCTACTGCAGGATTTTGGCATCTCACAAACTTGTCCAGCCATCATCTATTGCGACAACAGATCTGCTCTCCACATTGCAGCAAATCCAGTGTTTCATGAAAGAATAAAACACATAGAGATAGATTGTCATCTAGTGAGGGACAAAGTCCAAAGTGGAGTGTTACATTTACTTCCTATCTCTACTCACTCTCAAGTAGCAGACATTTTAACCAAACCCCTAGTCCGAGGGCCCTTCCAGCAGCTACATTCCAAGCTAGGAAAGATCGACATATACATTCCAGCTTGCGAGGGGGTGTCGATGATGCAAGATGGAAAGAAGCCACATAGCTGACTGTGGTCTTCAGTCATTTTAAATTAATATGTAATTAGTCGGGTTGCCTTTCCTCAGTTAGTTGTTATTCAGTTAGTTGGTAGTTATTCAGTTAGTTAGTTAGTAGTTTATCTAACTGTTTTCTAACTCATCAAGTGGCTGGTTTTGTTTTGTATATATTTGGATCTTGTACAGTTCAGAAATCAATCAGAAAAGAGGAATCATCTTTCTCGTATACACCTTCTCTTCTCCTCCTTACTCTCATTTTCTTGCATAACAAGTTTCTGGTTCAGTTTTTCTTCACATTGGCATGAGTATGTCTTTCCACAAAATAGAAGTGGGGAAGAGGGAAGTGGGGGAGAAAATGCTCTCTTCACCTGTTTGGTAGAGAAGAGAATTGGGGAGGAGAGAAGAGAACTGTCATGGGTCCCAGACATTTACAGCTCTCTCCCCTTCACCGAAGATTTGAAGAGAAAAACTTATTTTTTTGGCCCTGTTCCAATTCTACCCTCCCGATCCCCCACAACAGATCTAGTTCAATTGTGAATGGTTCATGGTGGTTGAGACAGAGAATGGTGGTGGCTTGGGTGTTGCTGGTAGTAGCTCGAGTAATCCGCGGCGCGGCTCGAACTTCAAGTGCGGCGTAAATGTCGGAGATGTAGATTTATGGTGTGGAGCTCGGATCTGGTTGTGGTGGCTTCTAGTTCAACAGATGTAATGAGAGAGCCAAGTTGCAAGTGATGGATGTCACATAGAGAGAGAGAGAGAGAGATGATTTTTCTAGAAGAGGAAGGTGAAAGGGAAAGGAGCCGAGAGAGAAGGAGCGTAACATAAGAACATAACAGTACTCATTGCAAAAATGCAAAGTTCCAAAATTATTTACTAAAGCTTTTTTTTTTTTGATATATATTTATCCCGTGTGCTTGTGCATAGTAAAATTAGGAAAATCCGAAAGTGAGCATTACCAACGTTAAAATAATAATAGGAAACTGAAAGGTATTATTAGGGATGACAATTGTATCCTGTCCAATGATATCGTAAAAATTACTCACAACGGATAGTGTAATTATTCACATAATGAGTAAGGGTTCGGGTACGGGTAATTACCCACGAAATTGAATGGGTATGGGTACGGGTACGAGTACTATGGTACCCATCTCGTCCCATACTCGCATAAATGTATATGTATATATAATTATTTATTTATTTATATTACTAATATATATAATTTTAATCATAATACAAATTTTAAAACCAAAATTAATCTAAAGATTATTAATTTTCTAAACCCAGTTACATCTATAATTCCTTTTTTGATGTTTTATTTATTTAAATATTTTGATTTGTAATGTTTTATGAGTAGATTTAAAATATCTTTGAATAGTTTTTTAATTGTTATAACGTTTCTTTTGTTGTTTATTGTTTTTCACAATTAAAGTGCGGTTAACAGGTGTGAGTACGGGTACTACCCGGAGGGTATGGGTAAGGGTACTAAAGTTGCTACCCAAGCGGATACGGGTAATCTTTCCAAACGCGGGTTTGGGGACGGGTACTATAGTACCATACCGAGACCCTACCCATTCTTTTTCATTCTACTTCGAGGAGTATCCCACCGCCAACCTGAGACGGGGACTAATCTCCCGCAGGAGTTTGTTCGACACCTCTAAGGGTGACATCCCTCTCAGCTGAGGTTTTTTCCATACACAATGCTCGAACTCGAGACCTTGGTTAAAGGACTAAAGGCCTTTAACCACTCACGCCAACCTCAGCTGGTCAGATCCTACCCATTGTCATCCCTAGGTATTATATAGAATATAATTTATAATTTTTTAATAAAAAATATAATACAAATATAATAAGGTTATAATTGTCCATTCAAAAAAATTTCGCTTTTCTTTATGTTCTAATTCTCTTCTATTTTTTTCAATCAAAATAATCTAAAAATCTGCTCATTCTCTCTTCTCTCATCTCTCTCATCTCTACTACTCTCCGAATCCAAACAAAGCATTAATGTTTTCTTGAAATGCATGTCAATTCGCTTATTTATTTATTTTGATAATTAAGAAACCACATAGAAAAGAAAAAAAAGTGACTTTTCATTCTTTTTTTTTTAAAAAAAAGTAATTTGAGAAATGACGAAGAAATATGTATTTTTGATAAATATTTTTTTATTTAATATTGTTGACAAATTCTTCTGCCAATACTTAAAAATAAAAAAATGCAGTTTTGAATCAAGAATTTCTGTGTGCGCTGATAGTGACTTCGTGTCATGTGTGACATTGAAAAATATGTTGAAGTTGTCTGACGTATTTTTTACCATGCCAGAGTCAGAGACGTACATAAGCAACGTACGCTGATCAATGTTGGTTCACAGGCAACAAGCGATGAAGATAACAGAAGACTGAGATAGAGTTTTTTTTTTATACTGGCAAATTGTTAGTGGTTAACATGATAGGGGGGAGGGATTTGTTAGTGACAGGGATCGAGCCTTGCACCTCTTGATTAAACTTTCTTTACGTCCCATCCAATGGGGCTATCTTTTGGGGACAAGAGTAAGATAGAGTTATTCGCAAAAATATTTCTAAATTTGAATAAAATCTAAATTGAAAAATATTTAAAATTATAAAATAAATGTACACAATCAAAATAATAATAATAAAAATAATTTATTTTTATATTAAACCTATAAAAATTAAATTAAATTGATAAATTAACTTTTTATGTTAAACCTGGAAAAATACTAACCAGTACTGAAGAATTAAAAAAAAAGTAAATTTATATTGGAATGATGTATTTGATATCTTAATAAGTGTTGTATTCAATTTTCTAACAAAAATTTATATTTTTTTAATTCCTTAACTAATGAAACATTAGTTAGTAGAGTAATATAAAAAATTTCTATTTTTTAATTCGTTAACATTATCTCCTTAATTATTCAACAATAGCATCCAACAAGTGGGAAAGCACCAATGACTAAAGACAAGAGTGTGAAACTGAAAATTGTTGAATTGCCGTGGACTTGTGGCGTCCAAACTAGGGATGGAGATTCTCTGTTCCACTTTCTTGTCATATTTTCTATCCTCATTAATTAGAATCTGTCACTTAATAAAATAAAATCTCAACTCATTAATATTCATCCACATTCTCAATTTTTGATTGACTGGAAACATCAAAACATCATTTCCTGGGACAGCAGATTTTTATCCCAAATTAGACCTAAACGCTGAATAACCAAGGCACCATAAAAAGATTAATCATATTTCATGGTTTACACGTGTAATCGTCAAGATAATATTTGAGGTGGCCAAGAGCATGGTAATGTTTGGGTCCAGTTAATGATGGTCAAGATCATTGTTTTGATCAGAATTAACAACGGGTTTAGAGCTTGTTTGGTGTAGAATAAGAGCTTATTTGTTTAGGTAATTTTCAAAATAAATGTTTTTTTATAAAAATAAAGACTCATAAAAAAAGGTGTACGAAGCAAATTCAAAATAAGCTTAAACTATATGAATAAACTAATGTTACTGTTATTTTCCATAATAATCCTCTCATGTAATACAAAAACATGAATCAATATAAATATATAAAAAATTAATAACATCTAGTTATTATCAAATAACAAAAAAGAGATGAAGATTTAAGAGTTTGTTAATCGCTTATGTGCATGTATTTTCCACGCAAAAAAAAAAAAAAGTGAAATGGTTATGGCCAGTTCCACAATCAACATTGAACGGGATAAGATTGGGTTCTGGTCCGGTACCACAGAGGTGTGTTATTAGCATACATATTTTAAACGCCCATATCATATATTTTTATATTTATATATTATTTTATTCTTCTCAAAATCAACATTAAACATCTAAAAACCCCCTCCTCATTCGGTGTACATACCTAAGTGTTCAAAATAGGTGTTTATCTATCATTTCTAGGTACCATGACCTTATCATTCATAATCACCACATAGCTCCTTTTGAAAAAGAAAACAAACAACAATATTATCTAAGAATGAATGGTTTGCAACACTACACATAGTCTATGGCTCTCATTAATCAATTCATCTATGTAATATGCATGTTGCATTATTGATTTTCCTGTGGACAAGAAAGAAAGTCCTTTAAAACATAAAGAAAGTCCTTTCAACCTATTGTTCGTGATTGATTGCCGCTCCCCGTACATGAAGGTTGGTGGTCAAGTTTATTCTCTGAAGAACGCTTAAGATCAGGAAACCCTAATGGATCAGGTATATTCATAATCTTAGAATCCTAGTAATCTGGAATGATGTAGATCCTAGGCTATGTGATAAATGTGTTCTAGGATGTATGCCAACGCTTCCACATTAAGAATCAAGAACCTAAAGAATTAAAGAAATATCTAACAAGTGGTATCAGAACGGTCATCATTGTAAGATTATTAGGATTTATAATTTTATTTTATTTTTTACATGGATCCCGTGGCTGGACGTGAATTTTTTTATCTTGCCTTCGTCTTTTACAATTCATTTGAAGATTTGTTTTTCTTTTAAACGCCTATTGACGTAAAAGATGGAAAATCATGTTGCCTGAAGCCTGTACCGAGTGCTGAGAATATACGCACCATGTTTTTTGCTTTTGGGGCTTTAATTGAAATCACCCTTTTAAGAACTTTGGTAACTTGTGGTGCTTGCATTTTTTTTTTGGGCTCCCTGTGTTTGGGCTCCCTGTGCGGTACCCGATTGCAAATATATGTTTGTTTTGCGATTTCCATAATATATGGCTCTCGATACTTTTCTCTTGCAATACTCGACTTGTGCATTAACGTTCAGAGGAGGTCATGATATTCTTTGGATATACATGTATTCTTTCATGATATATGATATATAATGGGGTTTTTGACCAAACTGTGTTAGAATTTTTTGGGTCACACTTATAATGTTTAAATGTGTTAGGGCCATTATTTTTAATTAGTCAAATTAAAGTGATCTAATTCAAGTAAAGTTTATGGCTATGGACATAATTGTTATGAAAATTATTGTGTAGATACCATAAGGTCTTATTTCTATTTTTATGATGGGCAAAATTAGAGATAAGAAATGTGTGGATAGTCATGACTCTTCATGAAAGAGTTTGAATTCGAAGGGACATCACTCTTCATGAAAGGGCATGCAATTCTTATAAATAAAGGGTTATGGTCCCCAATTGTAGATATAATCAAAAGAAAGGAATTTCAATTCTCTTCATCCCATTAGAGGAGGAACTAAGGCTAAGGAGAATCTACAATTGGAAGATCACTACTCTATCAAGAACATCATCATTTCCATCAAGACTTCATGGATCCTCCGGGTACGCTTCCGCATTCATTAGTCATCTTGAATTGCCATGGGATTATAGATAAAAATTTCTTTTGTATTTGTGCTTGAAGATGACCATGTTTCTTGTTGATATTAATTTTGTCTACATGATGTTTAAGGAATTAGAAACATGTTTAGATACAAATAATTATGATTCTAACAAGTGGTATCAGAGCAACCCATGATCAATTCATGTATGATTTAAGTCTTAATGTTATTCTTAAATTTTTATTCATTGATCTTCCATGATGTAATTTTTTTTTCATGAATCGGTCTCTGTTTCATGTTGGATTACGTTGAGTAATTGATAAATTAATTGATTATTCACCATGCAACATGATTTCTAATTGACGTAGAGACTGTGGTTTTATTTGTCTCTCACGTCCTGTTTAAAATGGGTGAAGAACGGCCAGAAAGCATTTTTTTTTTCTTCCTAAAATCTGTCTGCGCATCACATATCAACATGAAAAAGGCATTAATAGCAAATACATTGTAAATGTGTAATGCTGATATGTTTTGATTGATTTTATTGGAAATGTTTATTTTTCATTCTTGTGGTGTATCTTTCCCCACATATTCAGTTTTTGTGGAATTTAAATGTAACTTGGTAGTAAAGTTGCTGCAATTTCTATGACCGTAATGGTGTCGGTTTCTTTATGAATCGTTGTGATTCATATTTATATTTTAAAGTTCGCTGCATTAAGTAGCGTGTGCTTTGGTCCAGTGGCTTGAGCGGTCACAACGTTTCGCAAATGTCCAGGGATCGATTCTCATTGAAGGGCTCCTTGTGCATTTAATTTTATTTTAAGTAATTTTTATGGAAAATGAATAAAATGATCAGTTTGGCATAAGCGGGAATCGAACCCAAGACATACTGGTTTGTAGGCAGAGGGCCAACCACTAGGCTACGATTTAACTTCTAACGTTTGGTGTTCAAACAATCTTGTTAAAGGAGATCTTAATGAATTCAAATTTTTTGCTCATAATTTTGAATTGTATAATTGTTTAACATTTTAAGTGAGCCAATTGAAACATGAAGTCGCCAAAGTGACCTCTCTGTGCAGATTGCTCATAAGAAATGTTAAATGTTAGTGTATACGTGTATCCATGCGGGTATTAATCGGCCCAAAGGAAGGTTAATATTTGGCCGGATTACGTAGACACATGTGATGATAAACATGTGATAATTATAATGTTGTACATGTGAATGATAAATCAATCCAAAGAGGGGTTTATTATTTGACATGCATTATTATCAATGTTTGATCATTACAACAAGAGTACCACTAGCAATTAATATTACTGTCCAAAGACTTGACATTAATGTTGCACTAGGTATCTTGAGATGAATTATACAATTATTTGAATTTGTTGACGATTGAATTTTGAATATGATGTGAGTATATTTATGTTGTTTGTTTTGTTCTCTTTCCAGCTAATATTTCTACTGTATCTGCTAACATGAATTCGGTTCCGGTCCTTAATGGTACCAACTTTAAGGACTGGAAAGAGAACATTTTAATTGTTCTGGGCTGCATGGATCTTGACCTTGCACTAAGGATGGAGCAACCCTCTTCTCTTACGGACTCCAGTACCTCTGAAGAGAGGAAAACTTATGAGAAGTGGGAACGCTCCAATCGTATGAGTCTTATGATCATTAAGCGCGGCATTCCGGAGGCATTTAGGGGTGCTATATCTGAAAAGATAACAAGTGCAATAGAATTCCTTGCCGAAATTGAGAAACGCTTTGCCAAAAGTGATAAGGCAGAAACAAGCACACTCCTTCAAAGCTTGATTTCTATGAAGTATAAGGGCAAATGAAATGTAAGGGAGTACATAATGGAAATGTCTAATATTGCTTCCAAGCTTAAGGCTCTAAAGCTCGAGTTATCAGATGACTTACTCGCACATTTGGTGCTAATATCTCTTCCTGCACAATTCAGTCAATTTAAGATCAGTTATAACTGTCAGAAGGAGAAATGGTCTCTTAACGAGCTCATTTCATATTGTGTGCAAGAGGAAGAGAGGATGAAGCAAGAAAGGACAGAAAGTGCTCACCTAGCAAGCACCTCTAAAGACAAGGGCAAAAAGAGGAAACATAAGGATACTAAGAATGAAGCTGCTAAGGGTCCAACACAAAAGAAGCAAAATAAGGGTGACAACGGTTGCTTCTTTTGTGGCAAGACTGAACATGTCAAGAAGGAATGTACCAAGTATCATGCCTGGCGTGAAAAGAAAGATATGTTCCTTACTTTGGTCCGTTACGAGGTAAATTTAGCTTGATGCCTAGAAACACTTGGTGGTTAGATTCTGGGGCTACTACTAACATCAGTGTTTCAATGCAGGGTTGCCTGAGTTACCGAAGGCCAACTGATGCTGAAAGACGCATTTATGTGGGAGATGGCAAGTCGGTAGAAGTAGAGGCAATAGGTCATTTTAGATTGTTATTAAGTACTGGTTATTATTTGGATTTAATGGATACTTTTGTTGTACCGTCCTTTAGACGGAATTTAGTTTCTGTTTCTTGTTTGGACAAATTTGGTTATCATTGTTCATTTGGAAACAATCAATTCAGTTTATCTATTAATTCAAATGTTGTTGGAACTGGTACTTGTTGTGACTCCGGCAAGTGCACCGGGTCGTCGCAAGTAATAAAAACACGGTAAGATTCTACCGAGGTCGAACACAAGGATTGGGTTACCAATTCGACTAAATTGTCAAGAAATCCGATACGTTGGTTAAGCGATAGAAGGTAGTTGAGAGAAAGAGATTGAGATTGCGAATTCAAGAATCGATTCAAATAACGCTACGGTGATTAAATTCAGAAATAAAAGCATCTAAGGTTTCGAATCCACCTACCCAATCATGCAAAGTACCCAAGTGATGATATTCTCCTCCCTAAGTTCAATTTTAATGTCAACCGGGACCCCTAAATTCTCCTAAATCCACTTCCGTGCTCATTAGGACGTATTCGATGATTTGAGTTAATTACTTGCTAGGTCTCTTAACCCTAATCTCGAATCCTATTAATTCTTGTTCCCTATAGGTTGCATCGATCTCCTACTCACTCTCGTGCAATACTCGACCGATGTTCCCAATTCAAGTTCTAAAACGCGAATCGCTGCTAGGCCTCAACACGCTTAACTAGTCAATCACGCTAGCATATAATCGACACAATGAAAACAGAATTGGAAAATCATAATTGAATTAAAGGATAGAGAGTTACATTACATGAATACTATGCCGCCATGGGTGGCTTCATCGATCCCCTAGACAAGAGGATTAGTTCCTCATGTCCGTAACAACAACGCACGTACAATCGGAATTCATCCTAAGCCTATGAATTAAGAGAAAAGAAGAGAAGAAGAAATCCCAGAATAAGGGTTACAAAAGGTCTCTGAAAATTCTGATCCAAAAAGTTCTCTTTTCTGTTCTGATCTGCTCTATTTATAAGGAGGCCACGCGTCACGGCCGTGACGGTCATCACGGCCAGGCCGTGACGGCTTCTGCTTCTGGCGCACTTCTGGGATTTGAACATTCGCGATGCGAAGGATGTCTCGCGACGCGAGTCTTCTTGTCACGGCCCGTGATGTCAATCACGGCCAGGCCGTGATGTTCTCTGCCTTGTGTGGATTTTAGGTCACGGCCGTGATATACATCACGGCTAGGCCGTGATGGTCTCTGACTTGTATGGCTTTTAGGTCACGGCCGTGATATCCATCACGGCTACGGCGTGATGGTCTATGATTCTGGTACAATTCTGGAGTTCACACACTCGCGACGCGAAGGACGTCTCGCGACGCGAACCTTCCTGTCACGGCCCGTGATGTCAATCACGGCTAGGCCGTGATGGTCTCTGTCTTCCCAGATCTTCAAACTATCGCGGGGCGAGCCTCCTCTCGCGGGGCGAGAATCCCCAGAATGGTAATCTCCACTATTTGTTGACTTTCCTTAATTCTTAGAGCCTCACTTATGGACCTGAAAACAACACAAGCAACCACAAGCGTAATTCTCTCCAAAATAACCTAAAAACTACACAAAAGACGCAAAACGAGTCAAAGTCCAACTTAGGAACAAAACAAGGCAAATTTGGGCGAAAACGAGAGTAAACTCGAATAAATTGGCACGTAAACCCTAGTTCATCTAGTCATAAAACTAGATAAGCCAGAGGCTTATCAGTACTCTTATGGTGTATGACAATCTATATTTGCTTGACACTATTGCTTCCTATAATGAAAACTTGAATGTGGAATCACGTGGTACTAAGCGCAAAGTTGACAATGCAAATTCAGGAGCGTTGTGGCACAAGCGTCTAGGTCACATCTCTAGAAATAGAGTTGAACGACTTGTGTCAAATGGGATCCTTGATTCCATTGACTTTACAGACTTTAATGTCTGTGTTGAGTGCATTAAGGGCAAACAGACCAAACAAAAGAAATTGGGAGCATATAGAGCTACAGATGTCTTAGAATTGATACATACGGACATTTGTGGGCCATTTCCAACACCATCTTGGAATGGTCAACAATACTTTATATCATTCATAGACGATTATTCCAGATATGCATACCTATTTCTTATACATGAAAAGTCTCAATCTTTGGACGTGTTCAAATCATTTAAGACTGAAGTTGAAAATCAACTCGATAAAAGAATTAAGAGTGTCAAATCTGACCGTGGAGGTGAATATTACGGTAGGTATGACGGTTCAGGTGAACAACGTCCGAGACCATTTGCCAAATACCTTTCAGGAATGTGGGATCGTCCCACAGTACACCATGCCGGGGTCACCTAGCATGAATGGTGTAGCTGAAAGACGAAACCGGACTCTTAAGGATATGGTAAGGAGTATGCTATGTCATTCTACTTTACCGGAGTCACTCTAGGGAGAGGCATTGAAGACTGCAGCTTACATTTTGAACAGAGTGCCAACTAAGGCGGCTGCCAAAACACCCTATGAGCTTTGGACAGGTAGAAAGCCTAGTCTAAATCACCTTCATGTATGGGGATGTCCAGCTAAGGCAAGACCTTATAGGCCAAATGAAAGGAAATTGGATCCCCGAACAGTGAGCAGCTACTTTATTGGCTATTCTGAACGATCCAGGGGCTATAAGTTTTACGATCCCAAATTAAAGACAATTTTTGAGACGGGAACTGCCACGTTCTTTGAGGATATTGAGTTTGGCGGGAGAAATAAGGTTAGAGACTTTGTCTTTGAGGAAGAATCAGTTTCAATTCCAGGACCGGTTCATACAGTTGCTTCTGATGAAGCAAGTACGGAACCTCTCCAAGACATTGTTGTTCAAACTCCCATTCAAGATGAATTAGTTGTCCCAGAAGAACAAACTCAAGATCCTCAAGAACCAGTGCTTCAAGAGCCAGTGCTGTTGCGACGATCCACTAGAGAAAGAAGAAATGCTATTCCGGATGATTACATAGTATTTCTCCAAGAACATGAGGAAAATGATGGTATGATGGAAAATGATCCAATCAATTTCCGTGAAGCCATGCAAGATTCCAACTCCGAAAAATGGATTGAAGCAATGAATGAGGAGTATAAGTCCATGCAAGACAATAAGGTTTGGGAACTTGTCCCATTACCAGAAGGTGCGAAACCCATTGGTTGCAAATGGATATTTAAGACCAAAAGAGATTCCAAAGGTAATGTGGAAAGGTATAAGGGTCGTCTTGTAGCCAAGGGCTATACTCAAAAGGAAGGGATTGGCTTTAAAGAGACCTTCTCTCCGGTTTCATCGAAGGACTCTTTTAGGACAATCATGGCTCTTGTTGCACATTATGATTTGGAGCTACATCAGATGGATGTTAAGACGGCGTTTCTCAATGGCAACATTGATGAAACAATCTATATGGTGCAACCAGAAAACTTTGTGTCGGGAGACCCAAAGAAAATGGTTTGCAAATTGACGAAATCCATCTATGGACTAAAACAGCCGTCTCGTCAGTGGTACCACAAGTTTCATCAGGTAGTTCTCTCATTTGGTTTTGAGATGAATGCGGTTGACGATTGTGTGTATCACAAATTCAGTGGGAGCAAGTATATTTTCCTGGTATTGTATGTTGATGACATAATGCTTGCCACTAACAATATAGGCATGTTGCACGAAACCAAGAGATTTATATCAAGAAATTTCGAGATGAAAGATCTTGGTGACGCCTCCTTTGTATTAGGGATCCAGATACATCGAGATCGATCTCGAGGTATTATAGGATTATCACAAAGCATCTATATCGATAAGGTGCTCAAAAGATTTGGCATGCAGGATTGCAAACCAGGTGATACCCCGGTCGCTAAGGGAGACAAATTTAGTCTCGATCCAATGCCTAAAAGGAAATATTGAGATTCGGGAGATGCGAAAGATTCCCTATGCATCACTGTAGGGAGTCTAATGTATGCCCAGGTTTGTTCGCGTCCGGACATAGCGTACATTGTTGGAGTTTTAGGCAGATACTTAAGCAATCCAGGAATGGATCATTGGAAAGCAGCCAAAAGAGTTATGAGGTATTTGAAGAGAACAAAAGATCATATGCTCACATATAGGAGATCAGACTCTTTGAGATCATTGGGTATTCTGACTCCGATTTTGCCGGATGCCAAGATAGTAGAAGATCCACTTCGTGCTATATCTATCTGTTGGCCGGTGGTGCAGTTTCTTGGCGCAGTGCTAAGCAAACGCTTATTGCTTCATCCACCATGGCAGCAGAGTTTGTAGCATGTTATGAGGCATCAAATCATGGGATTTGGCTGAGGAATTTTGTCACTGGGATGCGAATTTTGGAAGGGATTGAAAGACCACTTAAGTTATACTGTGACAACAAATCAGCCGTCTTATACTCCAATAACAATAGGAGCTCGACAAAGTCGAAACACATCGACATCAAGTTCCTAGTTGTCAAGGAGAGAGTACAGAGTGGACAGATTTCCATAGAACACTTAGGGACAAACTCCATGATAGCAGACCCTCTAACAAAGGGCCTTCCACCCAAGGTCTTTCATGAGCACACTGCTCACATGGGTGTCATACAGTTTGAGGATTCTTTGGTTTAGTGGGAGTTAGTCATTGATGTAATTCATGTTCTATATTTGAAATTATGTATGCATACTATTATATTTGGACACTGTTCTGATCAGAAATAAATTTTGGTATTTCGTTTATTTCACTTTGTACGATAGTGTCTTTAATGATCTCACTAAAGTAAAGTAGGACCAGTTGAAAATCGACATGTACAGATCACCTTCATGTGATTTTCATGCTGCACATTTCATGATTAATCTATGTCATTTGGTTATGTTAATATTAGTGATCATTGATGGATTTAGTTATGATTGATATAACGAAAGCCTCTTTGGTTCTATATATTGATATAACTAATGGACGGGATAGGGATATGTCCAAGGTTTATAATGGCAAATTTGGAGCTCATAAAGTATAACACATTTATAAGCATACATATGTGACCAGTGGGAGATTGTTAGAATTTTTTGGGTCACACTTATAATGTTTAAATGTGTTAGTGCCATTATTTTTAATTAGTCAAATTAAAGTGATCTAATTCAAGTAAAGTTTATGGCTATGGACATAATTGTTATGAAAATTATTGTGTAGATACCATAAGGTCTTATTTCTATTTTTATGATGGGCAAAATTAGAGATAAGAAATGTGTGGATAGTCATGACTCTTCATGAAAGAGTTTGAATTCGAAGGGACATCACTCTTCATGAAAGGGCATGCAATTCTTATAAATAAAGGGTTATGGTCCCCAATTGTAGATATAATCAAAAGAAAGGAATTTCAATTCTCTTCATCCCATTAGAGGAGGAACTAAGGCTAAGGAGAATCTACAATTGGAAGATCACTACTCTATCAAGAACATCATCATTTCCATCAAGACTTCATGGATCCTCCGGGTACGCTTCCGCATTCATTAGTCATCTTGAATTGCCATGGGATTATAGATAAAAATTTCTTTTGTATTTGTGCTTGAAGATGACCATGTTTCTTGTTGATATTAATTTTGTCTACATGATGTTTAAGGAATTAGAAACATGTTTAGATACAAATAATTATGATTCTAACAAACTGGGTTCCTTTTAGAAACTATTTACCAGTTTAGGGTTGTTCTGAAACTATTTACCAATGGGGGGTCGTTTTGAATATTTTATTATTTTTGGGTCTGACGGGTCAAAGGCACCACTGCAGATGGCGCCTTTGAAGGCGCCACTGCAGTTGGCGCCTACTGTTTTATAATAAAAAAAAAATGAAAAGGGGAGGCGCCAAAGGCAGTGGCGTCCTCCCCCCTCACGCTACTGTAGCGCTACTGTAGCAGGCAGCCCCTTTTGCTTCTTTTTTTTTTTTAATTTTGACTTTTTTAAAAAGATAAAAAAATTATTTATAAAAAAACTCATTCACCAAATAATGAACTGAATTCACCAGATATTTGTACCCGATTCGCCAGATATTTACACATACTTAACCAAAAAAAATTATTTCTCAAAAAAACTCATTCACCAGATAATGAACTGAATTCACCAGATATTTATACCCGATTCATCAGATATTTGCACATACTTAACCAAAAAAATTATTTCTCAAAAAAAACCTATTCACCAGATAATGAACTGAATTCACCAGCACTATTTACACATCTGGTGAATGGGTTTTTTTTTTTTGAAATAAATTTTTTTGGTTAAGTATGTGTAAATATCTGGTGAATCGGGTACAAATATCTGGTGAATTGAATTCACCAGATATTTGTACCCGATTCACCAGATATTTACACATACTTAACCAAAAAAATTTATTTGACTTTTTAAAAAAAATAAAATTTTATTTCTAAAAAACCCATTCACCGGATAATGAATCGAATTCACCAGATATTTGTACATGATTCACCGAGATATTTGCACATACTTAACCAAAAAAATTATTTCTCAAAAAAACCTATTCACCAGATAATGAATCAATTCACCAAAGACTTTTTTTAAAAATTTTGATTGTTTTAAAAAATAAAAAATTTATTTCTAAAAAACCCATTCACCGGATAATGAATCAATTCACCGATATTTGTACAGGATTCACCAGATATTTGCACATACTTAACCAAAAAAATTATTTCTCAAAAAAACCATTCACCAGATAATGAACTGAATTCACCAGATATTTGTACCCGATTCACCAAATATTTACACATACTTAACTAAAAAAAAGTTTCTCAAAAAAACTCATTCACCTTAAAAGCTGAAACAATGAAGAACAAGCATCACCTCCTTGAGAATTGAGGCATTGTTATGAATGAGAAAGGAGGCAACTTTACATGTGAGAGAGTAGGAAGTAGAAATGGGTAGGAGTGAGTGAGAGTATATATATACGTATAACTTAGCAAGAGGGGTTTTCTTTTCTATTTCTTTCTAATTTTAATAAATAAATTTTATTCATTGGACATGGTCAACTCATTAGTTTGCCAACAAGAAAAACAAGTGCATGCACACGTCAGGTTCACCTCCCCTTTTCTTTTTCTTTTTCTTTTTCTACACGTTCGTTCTGCTATCTTTCTTTTTCAGCTTTTTGACCAAACTGGGTTCCTTTTAGAAACTATTTACCAGTTTAGATATCTGGTGAATGGTTTTTTTTTGAGAAATAAATACAAGAGAAACCAGGTACAAATTATAATTTCAAGAGGTCACTCTCATTATATTATATATAATACAAGAGAAACCGCGGTGTCTCCATAATCGAGTCGGTATGTGCAAATATCTCGGTGAATTCAGTTCATTATCTCGGTGAATGGGTTTTTTTAGAAATAAAATTTTTATTTTTTAAAAAGTCAAATAGATTTTTTGGTTAAGTATGTATAAATATCCTGGAGTCGGTACAAATATCTGATGAATTCAGTTCATTTTCTGGTGGATGGGTTTTTTAGAAATAAAATTTTTATTTTTTTAAAAAAGTCAAATAAATTATTTTATAAATAATTTTTTTATCTTTTTAAAAAAGTCAAAATTAAAATAAAAAAAAAGGAAAAGGGGCTGCCTGCTACAGTAGCGCTACAGTAGCGCTACTGTAGCGTGCAGGGGGAGGACGCCACTGCCTTTGGCGCCTCCCCTTTTCATTTTTTTTTTTTTTATAAAACAGTATACGCCAACTGCAGTGGCGCCTTCAAAGACGCCATCTGCAGTGGTGCCTTTGACCCGTCAGACCCAAAAATAATAAAATATTCAAAACGACCCCCCATTGGTAAATAGTTTCAGAACAACCCTAAACTGATAAATAATTTCTAAAAGGAACCCAGTTTGGTCAAAAACCTTATATAATGTTTGATATATATAAAACAATAAAGTTATTTTGGCTGAGAGTTGCTTAAAGAATGATTGATGATCTCTGTTGTATGGGAAGCAGGACACGTGAAGCTTTAAGTTTTTATGGTTTGTGTATAATATTATATTATTATTATATAAAGATGGTGATGGTGATTGGCATGAATCCATTCCAGTTATTTATTTATTTTTCTCTGAAGCTTTACGTGATTGACTTTGCAACAATTTTTCTTGGAATTCAATTTCCTAGTATATGAAAGGTTTAGCAAACTGTTACAGTATTGTGCCCATATTTGTTTGGGAAATCTTTTGCTACCTCACGACCGCCTGCCCGGCTATACAGTTTTGATGTCGTAGATTTTGCTTCCGCGCTTAAATGTTGGAGTTTTCGTATTTAAGTATGGTTTGGGCAAATATTAGACCCCTCATTTTATTTAATTGTATGGTATTTTTGGTTGGATTGGTTCAAGCAATACGTTGTCAAAATAATCCCTATTGTATTGATTGATTTAATTGAATTTATTAAGATGTGCATGAAATTATTTATGCGGATTGTTCTTGGCCCAAAGGTAAAGGACAGTTTGGCCGAATAATAGAGTGTCTGCAATGATAAACGTGTGGTGATTATAAAGGTATTTTCCATGTGGATAATGGGATGCCCGAAGGTGACCATTATTTGACAGGGCTTATCACCAACGTTTGATCACTGCGTGAGAGGGCCACTTACAGTTAATCCTTACTAGTCCAAAGATTGAGGATTAATGTTGTATTAGGCATCTTGTTGGGTCTTTAATTTGCCAATTTGGATTTCGAGTGAGCCGATTAAAGTACGAAGTCACCAAGGTGACATCTCTTGTGGAAATTGCTCGTAAGAGATATTGAATGCTGTGTGGGTGTATATCCATACGAGTATTAATCGGCCCAAAAAAGGGTTAATATTTGGTTGCTTTGCATTCACACAATGTGATGGTAAACATGTAGTGGTTATAAAAATTATTTTCATGTGAATAACAGAACGTCCAAAGATGGTTGTTGTTTAACAGAATTTATCATCAGTGTTTGATTATTACAATGAAATACCTCTAGCAATTAATATTATTGTCTCAAGACTTAATGTTAATGATGCACCCGATATTTTTGGTGAGTGAGACACCCCGATGTGCCCCATCGTATTATTACATTAAAACCTTAATATTTATTTACTTAATCGCTCGCTTATCGTTGAAAATACGTAAAAATTAAAACTTAATTAATAATTATATAACTTATGCAGATATAAAACATACCAAAACTATATTACATAAATACACACCTGTTTATTTATTACATTACCAAAATACTGTTGAGGGTACCCTCTCAGTAGGATCCCTCACAGGCATAAACTGCACTACAGACATACTTAGCGGAAATATAAATACTCCTTAGACACACTGGCCATAATGTCTATACTCTACTCGCCATGGATCACAGCTCGACCTCCAACATCTGGTTCATACGGAGTTCCATCCAACTCCTCAGCAATTGATTCCTCCATCGGGTCTTCTCGTACGATCACATCAGAAATAAAATACAACACACAAAGATATAGGGAATAAGAAACAGTTCTATCATCAAAAAGCGGAAAAGAGTAATAGTAAATTATACAGTAATTGTCACAGACACGCATCACTCAAAATCAACAATCATCCTCAATTAACTATATCATCCTCTACCCTCAGCCCATGCAACTAAAACTTAATACTGATGTGGTCATCTTCACTCCTGTCACATTAGTCAGTAGTCCAGAACTATTTAGGGTCAAAACTCAGTGCGCCCCTATTCCTGTATCTCTCACAGGAAATAGTGCATAAGCACAGTATGCGTCACTATTTTCCCCATTGAAAATAGCACATAAGCATATAATAAATAATAACTCGGTGCGTCCCTATTCCCTAATCTCTCATAGGAAATAGTGCATAAGCACGATATGCGTCACTATTGCCCCCATTGGAAATAGCACATAAGCATATAATAAATAATAACTAGGTGCGCCCCTATTCCCTAATCTCTTATAGGAAATAGTGCATAAGCACAGTATGCGTCCTATTCCCTAATCTCTTATAGGAAATAGTGCATAAGCACAGTATGCGTCACTATTGCCCCCATTAGAAATAGCACATAAGCATATAATAAATAATAACTAGGTGCGCCCCTATTCCCTAATCTCTTATAGGAAATAGTGCATAAGCACAGTATGCGTCACTATTTCCCCCATTGAAAATAGCACATAAGCATATAATAAATAATAACTAGGTGCGCCCCTATTCCCTGATCTCTTATAGGAAATAGTGCATAAGCACAGTATGCGTCACTATTTCCCCCATTGAAAATAGCACATAAGCATATAATAAATAATAACTCGGTGCGCCCCTATTCCCTAGTCTCTCATAGGAAATAGTGCATAAGCACGATATGATTCTTACTGACTTTTATCAATAGCAACCTAGTACCTCAAACTCTTCCTCACAACCTCCACTTGCATTCTATGTCACATCTCCTCATTTAGATAATTTAATTTAGCTAAGCACCTCTAAGTCAATTCATTCTCTCACCCAAACAATCATCTCCCGAACAACATATATCCTTACTTAAAAAACATCTAAGCACAATATTTAAAAACAGGCAGATCATGCATAACATGACATCAGAAAATATTCAAATATCTCAATATCATATAAATATTCAAACACCGAAATAATACGTCACATGCAGATGGAATACCTCAACCAGCGTATCACAAACAGTCAAAAGTAAATAATTCAAACATCCTCAAATACTTAAAATCAACTTAATGTCGATAAACCTACAATCCCCGAATCACATTGGTTTTACAGAAAAGGTTTCCAATGGGATTTTGGTCTTGTCGATTACTCGACTACTAGTAGGGTTTAGGTCGCCCTACACAATTATCATATAATCTACTACTTATCGATTCCGACGATAGGTTGATTCTTTTCCCCACCTGAGTTAGCACCGGAAACACGTACACAACGATCCTCGTTATCCCGCCACAAGTTAACATAACCACCTTCATTCAAACAACATAACTATAATTAAGCAACTAACAACCATCTATGACACTTTAGGGCTAGGTTCGTCCAAGACTTAGAAAATAGGTTTAGGATTATCTTCTCAATGCCATCTTTTGGATCCTAGTTACTAGAGTCTTAACTAACATAGATTACTTATTACAAGACTAAAATTTGAAACAAAATCCTCTAACCTTTAGGGTTAGGGTTTTCGACCCATATTAGGAAATTAAGCTAGAGATTTTTGTTGGACCTAAGCTCTTGGATTTAAGCTATACATGTATTATAGAACTTAAGTCAACTACTAACATTCAAAACAAACAACAAAACACCAAACCCATTTTCCTACCTAGGTTCGGCCATTAATGGTTAATAGGGAAGGAAAATGATTTTTATCACATGCTCTTGGATAATTAAAGGAGGGATCATAACTAGATCATAGAAATTGGTTTCACATTTTTATGATTTTTCTACAATTTTCTAAAATTATTTGAAGTTCTAGATCTAGGAATGGAAAAATATGATTCATGGCATAAACATGAGAAATACATGAATATGAAAGCTTATATGATCAAGGAGATGAGATTTTACCTCTTGAAGATTGAAGAAATGAAGAAAATGATCAACCTTCACTAAGCTAAAATCTGGACAGCTTGAGGGTGTGATGGTATTGTGAGTGTATCTCACAATATACTCATCCAAAAATTACGAATTTTGGCTTGATATAAATATTAGAAGAAAAGGAACAACTTTGGTGTTGAAGGTTTCATTTTGTTCTGATCCTAACATGGGTGAAAAGGGACTTCTTTCTGCTGTTTCGTGGGTTGCTGAGAATTCTGGGCAGTTTCGGTATTTTGATCCTATCTCCCAATACACTTATCCGTTTTTGATGATCTTTAGCTTGTTGGAAAGAAGAGAGAAAGAGGAACAACTTTTATGTTGAGTGTTTTCCGAGTTTCATAAAGTAAGAGGATCATATGTTTGGTGGAAATTCGGTGTTCTTAGGGTTTTGTAACTTAGTTGGTGAGGAAGATGAAGAGAATGAAGAAGATGAGTGAAATGGTGAGGGAGGCCACGGTTTTGAAGAGTATTTATAGGCTAGATTTAGGCTTTTTTTGGTTATAAGGAATTGATTTAATGGGTTTTGTGATTATTTAATTAATATAAGTTTAACCATAGTTAATAATTAACTTAACTAGGGTTACTTTGCTTAACTATGGTTATTAAATATGTGGCTCACATTTGATGGAGGTGTGGCTGATTTTGGTCCACACAAAGTGACTCACCAATGAGTCACCGATCTTATCCGTTAGCGGTTCCTGAATTCCGTGACGCAGCGCTCAATCGTTTACCCGATTTCAGTTTTTGAGAGGAAAATAATGAAACGAAAGCAAAATGAAATAGGTAACATTTATTGGAGGTGGATGCATGAAATTGGAGAGATGTGGGGGGTTTTCAACCACGTAAAATGAGTGGTTAAGAGTGCGTAGATGCGTCTTGTTAATACCCGCGAAAGCTTGGGGGTATTTTGGTCTTTTTTTTCCTAAATGTCATGATTACTTGCATTTAATGCTCATAAATGCTTGGTGACTCATCCTCCATGAGTCATCATGTATGACTCGCTGTCCCGATCTCTTGACGGGTCTCTGCACTTCCCCTTCCGACTCATCGATTTCCGATTAGGGTTTTACGCCCGTATAAAAGCGTAATATTTCGTTTTGATTGAAAATTTTCAAACTAATCAAACTCGTTGGAAATATGATTTAAATATAAACCATTTCGTTCACGAGTCAAAATTAGGTTTTCCGATCATTAAAATCTTCATCGCAAGTGAAAACACCGACTGTTTTCTGTCCGAACTTTTACCAAAATTCGTCCGAATAAACATAATATTTTATTTCTAATCAGAAATTTGGAAAGTAGACTTCCTCACGGAAAAAATATAAAAAATCTACAAATTTCATTTTTCGGGTCAAATTAGGGTTTTCTGTCAGTATAAAATTATACTGTCAGTTAAAAAATGCAGACCGGGCTCCGTCTGAATTTTCAACCCAAAATTTCACCGTAACCTTCTACCATAAGAGAGACTATGAATATGATTTTAACTTATTTAAAATCACTTTCTAACTCTCAGATTAAAATATAATTAATTATATTTTAACCGGTTAAACAGCGTAATTAAAAATCAGGCTGTTACAGTGAGTATCTTTATGATATTTTTGTTCTCATTAAAGTTAATATTGCTTATGTATTTACTAATTTAATCCTCAAAAGTTGACTTTTATGATTGAAAGAAAAACAATAAAGTTGTTTTTTGATCTAGACCTGGCATAAAGATGGAGAAACCTACCTTCTCCCACTCAATCCAGTGCATCTGATTAGAGAATCAAGTATAGGAAGTGGAACCGCTCCAATCGCTTGGGTCTTATGATAATAAAGCATAATATTCCAGAAATCTTTTGGGGCTGTTATTTCGGATGGCATAATTAATGTCAGATTTCCTTGCTAAAGTTTAAAAGTGCTTTCTAAAAACAATAAAGGTGAAACAAGCACTCATTGGAGAGCTAGTTTTTCATTAAGAATAAAAGCAAAGGAAATTTAATGAGCACTTTATGGGAATGTACAATCTTTCTCATAAACTTAAGGCGTTAAAGCTTGGGCTGTCTAACGACTTGCCCATGCATTTAGCATTTGGTATTCCTTCATGCACAATTCAGTTAGTTTAAGTCAGCTTATAGCTGTTATGAAGATAAATGATAACTTAATGGATTCATTTTATAAGGTGTGCAAGAAAGGAAAGAATGAAGTAAGAGAAGACAAATAGTGATCATTTGGCAAATACCTCTAAAGATAAGGGCAAACAAAAGGAAAATTAAGGATTAAGCTGCTAAGGGCTCGTCTTAAAAGAAACAACTAAGGTCACAATTGTTTCTTTTATATGGACATAGGGCATCTAAAGCAGAAATGTCTCAAATATCATGTTTGGCATGCCTATAAAGAATTGTCTGAACTGACGAAGGTTAAGTGATGCCGAAAGATGCTTCTATATTGGAATTAACCGAGTCAGTAAAGGATAAGGCTATTGAAGTTTCAGATTGTTGTTACTGGCTAATATTTTGAATTTAAAGACATTTTGGTTTCGTCGTCGTTTAGACGAAATTTGGTTTTGGTTTCTTGTTGAACAAATTAAGAATAACTTTTGTTCATTTAAAAACGAAGGATTCAATTTGTCTTTTAAATTCAAATATTGTTGAAACCAGTTAAGCTAGGGACTGTGACGATCTATAATTGCTTGGTATTGAAACCTCTTGTGGTGAAACATTGAGTGGGGAGTCATATGGTACTAAGCATAAAGTTGACAATAAAAATTAAGGAGCATTATGATACAAACATTCAGGGCACATCTCTATAAATAGAGTTGAGCGACTTGTATGAAGGAATCTTAGATTCCATTGGCCTTATACATTTTATTGTTTGTATTAAATGCATTAAAGTTAAACAGATCAGAACATGGCTATCAAGAATACGGTTAAGTCCTAATAATGACTTTTAAAGATATGTGAGGAGTATGATTAGTCATTTTACTTTACCAGGGTCACTATGGGAGTAACACTAAAGATTGCAGCTTAAATACTTATCAGAGAACCAACTAAAGTAATTGACCAATCACTTTTTAAGTATAGGAATATCCAACTAAGGCAAGGCCTTATAAGCCTCGCGAAGGAAATTGGAATCCCAAACAATGAGTGACTATCTTATTGGTTACTCTGAAAGGTCAAAGGGGTATGAATTTTTTAATCTCAAGTTAAAGATACCTTGAGACAGGAACTGACTAGTTCTTTGAGAATATTGAGTTTGGGAGGAGATAAGGTTAGAGACATTATCTTTGAGGAAGAGTTGGTTCTAATCCCTGAACCAATTCATATAGTTGCTATTTATGTAGCAAATTTGGTTCCTTGTGAGGATATTGTTGTTATTCTTCCTATTCAAGATAAGGAAATTGTTCCTGAAGGTCAAACTCAACACCTTCGAGAATTAGAGCATCAAGAGTCGTTGCATTTTGCCATGATCCACTAAAGAAAGGATGAATAATATTTTGGATAATTATGTAGTATTTATCCAGGAACATTAGGTAAATGGTGTAATGGAAGATGATTCTATCAACTCCCATAAAACTATATGAAGTTTACATTCAGAAAAGTGGATTGAAGGAATGAGTACAAGCTCAAGCTAGACAATAAGGTTTGAAACTTATTCTGTTACCTGAAAGTTTCAAGGGATAATATGGAGAGGTATAAGGATTGTCCAGTGACAAAATACTATACTCAAAATAAACGATTAATTGCAAAGAGACCTTCTCTTCAGTACCAATGAAGGACTTTTTTAGGACAATCATGGCTCTCGTTGCTCGTTATAATTTGGAGCTTCATAAGATGGATGTTAAGACGGTGTTTCTCAATGGCAACATTGATGAAACATATGTATATAGTGCAACCAGAAAATTTTGTGTCGAAAGACCTAGAGATGATGGTTTGCAAATTGCTGGAATCTATCTATGGACCAAATAAGGTCTCTCATCAGTGATACCATATGTCGCAGCAAGTGATTGTCTCATTTGGTTTTGAGATAAATATCGTGGACAACTGTGGGTATCGCAATTTCAATGGGAGCAAATTTATATTCCTGATATTATATGTTGATAATTTTTTACTAGCCAGCATGGATATAGGCTCGTTGAGCGAAACCAAGAAATTTCTAATCAATTTTTAGAGATGAAAGATCTTGGGGATGCTTCTTTTGTCTTAGGAATTCAGGTTCTTAGAGATAACTCTCAAGGTATTCGTGGATTATCACAAAAGAGCTATATCGATACAGTTTTGGATAGGTTCAACATGAAGATAGTAAATTAAGGAATACCCGATAACTAAGGGAGAGTACTTTTAGTCTCAATTAATGCCCAAAAGGAAATCTAGAAATTCAGGAAATACAGAAGATTCCCTATGCTTCAGCTGTGGGAAGTCTGATTTATGCTCAGATTTGTACACATCTGGACATAACGTACATAGATGCAGTGTTAGACAGATACTGAAGCAATCCAGAAAAGGATCATTGGAAAGCAGCCAAAATAGTCATAAGGTACTTGAAGAGAACAAAAGGATATATACTCACGGATCAGAGATCTGACAGTTTAGAGATCATAAGTATTCTAACTCCGATCTTGTTGGGTGCCAAGATAGAAGGCATCCAACCTCGGGATATGGCTGAGGAATTTTGTCATTGGGCTGCGTATAATAAAAGGAATTGAAAGACCACTCAAGTTATATTACGACAATAAGTCGGCTGTGTTGTACTCCAATAATAATTGGAGTTCAATGAAGTCGAAAGTTATCGACATCAAGTTTCCAATTATCTATAGAACATATGGGAACAAAGTTTATGCTAGGTAACCCACTAACCAAAGGCTTGACACCTAAGGTCTTTCATGAGCATGTTGCTCACATGGGTGTTGGTTTTGAGATTGCCTTAGATCAGTGGGAGTTTTCCTTTTGTTATCTTGTTCTATGTTCTGTGTTTTGGATTTGGTACAGACTTTATGTTATGTTTGATTTTCTGCAAAAATAAAGTTTTAGAGATTATTATTATAATAATTGTCTTAAGTTTTGGTTATGTACAAACATTTAAGTTGCACCTGAGGAACTTCAGTATGATCTCACTAAAGAATTAAATTGGACCAGTTGGAAATAGGCATGACTTAGAGATCACATTGCATGAAATTTCCATGCCACTCATCCATATCGATCTATGTCATCAAGTGCATTAATATGGTGGTCGTCGGGGTTTAGTCACGATATACGTTAGTGACGACAGCCGCGGTGGTCCCATCATTGATGCATGAGGTGGACCAGATTGTAAAGGGGAGGTCTGAGGATAAATAGCATTCAGATGCGTGCCTAAGTAATTATGATATAATTATTACGATATGTTGCCCAAGTGGGAGATTGTTGGAATATTTTATTCCAATATCATAATGTGGGCAGATATCGGTAATTGATTATATTAGCTATTTATCTATTATGGACCTTAATTGATATGTGATCAAATTAAGAGATAATGACAATCATATTTCTGATTTGATAATTGATATTATCATTAATTATCTGATATGGGTTGAGTGGATGTCATTGATAACAAATTTCGGAATAATGGGAACCCTAATTGGTCATCACCCTACATATAGGCTATGGTCCCCAATATACCGGACACAATGCACACCGCCTCTTCTCCCCATCTGAAGAGCGACTTAGGCATAAGGAGTCCAGGTTGAGGAAGAACCATGAAGCCACAGCTAACCATATATTTGTTATCATTGTAGCGACCAAAAAGAAAAAAACCCTGTTTTTCTTTTCGAGAGAAAACATGGAGTCGCCACCAACTTTATTTTATTTCAAGGAAGTTAGAAAACCTTTTAAGAAAAACTTTGGGTTCGAGAGTCGATTATGTCTAGGGAAGGCATGGAGACTTAACCCCACGGCACCCTAGAACATCCATAAAATGGTTACCCAAAATTAGTTGTATAAATTATTAATAACTTTGAAAATATTTGTTTTACCCGTTGTGAATCTTTTTATTAGAACTAAATGAGGTTGAACATGGCACGTAAGTCCACAGGGCAACCTCAAAATCTAAAGGGTTGAAGATGACACTTGTCATAGGGTAACCCAAGAAATAAGATTGTTTTAATCTAGTGATCATCCTCTGTTTTTACGTGAAATAAATAATTTTGCTTCTTTAAAAAAAAGGGGGGGGGGACAGAAATGAAACGTAAAAATGAGACGTTTTACTAGCTCATTCAGTAAATAGAGACACAGAAAAGTAAGATGCCAAGAGAAACTTATGAATAATATCAACGAAGAGAACAAGGATTACCAAATGAGAGCAGAACAACTATGATTTTGTTGTCTCCCAATGGTAAAATTTGAAGATCAAAACCTTTACCTTTCGATCTCACAGATTCTTTTAACTCTTCCTTCTTAACCACTCTAATAATAAAGAAGAGGAAAAAAGACTCAGACCTCTAATCTCTCTTCTTCACAAAGAAAATGTTAGATACAAATCTCTCTCTCCTCTTTTTCCTCTCTTCTTCAAAGAAAAATGTTAGATACAAATCTCCCTATCCTCTTTTTCTTCTCTTCTGTCTTTCCTCCTCCCTTTTCTCTCTTTTTCCTCTCCTTTTGTAGATGTAGGGGATGGCTTCTTGCTTATTCTCCATTGGCTTCAAGGTCGGTTTGTACGAAATCCAAGGCTTGGGCGGTTCTGAGCAGCAATAGCATGCGTTCAGATGGCGGCGACGTGAGCAGTGGAAAGGAGGTGATTTGATGTGAAGGTTGCGTGTTAGAAAAGAGAAGGAGATGGGGATTTTATTTGATGTGTATGATGGATTTTTAGGGTTAGGAGTGGGGTTGCCAGGTTAAAATGAGGGAGGGGATGAGGGGGGAAAAAATGACCAATGGGTAGAGGAGGCGCAAGGGTAGTTCTGAGCAGAAATAGCGTGTGTCTAGATGGGGGCGGCGCGAGCAGCAGAAAGGAGGTGATTTGATCTGGAGGTTGCGTGTTTGAAAAGAGAAGGAGATGGGGAGGTTTTGTCTGATGTGTATGATGACTTTTTAGGGTTAGGAGTAGGGCTGCTAGGTTAAAACGAGGGAGGAGATGAGGAAGAAGAAGGACCAATGGGTAAATAAGGAAAAGAGGTCTTGTCTAATATGTAAAGTAGGTAGGATACGTAACCCAATTTCCTTTCCTTTTTGTTGATTGTCTTTTTCTCCTTGTTTTCTTCGTCATTTCTTCATTATCTTCCCCTTCTTCTTTCTTTATTTCTTAGTCTCCAGCCTGAAAACAAAATTGCAGTGGACGGAGTCTCTTCGTCCAACAGAAACTTAGATATGCAAAAGTAGATATACACTGGACGGACCTCCTCGTCCATCAAGAGTTTAAACATGCAATGGACGGATCCTCCTCATCCAACAGAAAATTAGATGCGCAATGGACGGCCTACTCGTCCAACAGAAACTTAGATATACAACGGATGGAACTTCCTCAACCAACAGAAAATTAAATGCAATGGACGGCACCTCCTCATCCAACAGAAGATTAAATATGCAATGGACAGAACCTCTTCGTCCAACAGAGAATTAAATGCAATGGACTGGACTCGTTCAACAGCAAATGTATTGGAATGGACGGGACCAACCCGTCCAACAGCAAGTGAAATGGGATGGACGGGACCACCCCATCCCTCAGTAAATCCAAGGTAATGGATTGGACGAGACCACCTCGTCCAACAACAAGTGCAATGCAATGGACGGGACCACCCCGTCCAACAAGTCCAATGTAATGGACGGGACCACCCCGTCCAACAGCAAGTGCAATGGACTGGACTGGACTGCGTCCAACAGCAAGTTCAAAGTAATGGACGGGACCACCCCGTCCAACAGCAAGTGCAAAGCAATGGACGGGACCACCCCGTCCAATAGCAAGTGCAATGGACTGGACTGGACCGCGTCCAACAACAAGTCCTATGCAATGGACGGGACCACCCCGTCCAACAAGTGCAAAGCAATGGATGGGACCACCCCGTCCAACAGCAAGTGCAAAGCAATGGACGGGACCACCCCGTCCAACAAGTCCAATGTAATGGACTGGACTGGACTGCGTCCAACAACAAGTCCAATGCAATGGACGGGACCACCCCGTCCAACAGCAAGTGCAAAGCAATGGATGGGACCACCCCGTCCAAAAGAAAGTGCAATGCAATGGACGAGACCACCCCGTCCAACAAGTCCAATGTAATGGACTGGACTGCGTCCAATAACAAGTCCAAAGCAATGGACTGGACTGGACCGCGTTCAACAACAAGTTAATTATGAGCCCCCCTCCTTTCTTTATTATTTTCTTTTTCTTCTTTCTCTCTTCACTATTATTATTAGTCTCCTTGAATCACAAAATCATGAGAATTAGAATAAAAAAATGGAAAAAAATGGGTGTTTACAATCATCATCATCATCTATTTGACTATCAAGGTACGTATTGGTTCGTGATTCAACCTTTGGTTCATGATTGATTGCCGCTCCTTGTACATGAAAGTTGGTGATCAAGTTCATTCTTTGAAGAACGCTTAAGATCAGGAAACCCCTATGGATCAGCTATATTCATAATCTTAGAATCCTAGTAATCTGGCATGATGTAGATCCTAGGCTATATGTTAAATGTGCTCTAGGATGTATGCCTATGGATTTAACGCTTCCGCATTAAGAATCAAGAACCTAAAGAATTAAATAAAAATCTAACATTTAATACATTTCCTCTAAGGCTCTAACTCTAACCCAATGGGATAGCCCATATCCTCTGGTTACGCTTCAGTTATCAAAGAAAAGACTCCTTTATAATAAATTTAATTTTAAAGTGAATGAAAAAATGGGTTTTCATATCCTGCTGCCTTGAGAGCCATTGGTCCACATAGAGAGAGATGAGAGAGAAAGAGTTAGAGAGAAATAGGGAGAGGGAATGGTTTTACAAAAGGAGAGAGAAATATGGAGAGTATAATGACTTCGGGCAAGGTTTTAGGTACAATGATCAGAAAACCGGGGGACAACAATACTACATAATCAAATCATCTCCTTTATTCTTTACTGACTTTCCAATTAATTTTGGAGAGAAAGAGATGTGGTTAGTGTTCATGAAATATGGGTTGGTGGTAGATGTTTATATACCACCAAGAAGGAACAAGCAAGGGAAACGCTTTGGATTTGTGAGATTTACAAAGGTCCAAGATGTTAGGAAGATGGAAGCTCTGCTGGACACAATCCTTATTGGAAATCAAAAAATACAAATGAATACTCTAATGTTTGATAGAGGTGAAAACAGGAAGCCTCGGGAAACAACAAATCATAATAAACCAGCTATATTCCAAAACTTCACGAGGACTGGCTTGTCATTTGCAAATGCTACAAACAGGGGGATAGGAAATAGGGATGAACTGAGCAACAGATTTGGTTACAATCAGAGATATAAGGTTCATCCTGCTGTGATCAACTATGAGGGTGCTGGCCTGGAGTTTCAGATTGAAGAAAAAGAAATGGAGTGGCTGAAAGGGTGTTACACAGGGAAGACAAATGAATATAATGGAGCATTCAAAGTCCAACAACAACTAAATATGGAAGGTTGGATAAAGATTTTAGCAACTCCGATAGCAGGGGACATGGTGCTTCTCTCTACAGAGGATGCGGTTTCAACAAAGGATTTCCTTACAAAAGCAGAAAAAAGCTTAGGGAAATGGTTCACTGAAGTAAGGGGGTGGAATACAAAGGTGGTTAATAATGAAAGGAGAATTTGGTTAAATATCAATGGTGTACCAGTTCACACTTGGAAGGAAAAAATCTTTAAGAATCTCGTTCAACATGTGGGGACTTTTTTAGGTGTTGATGATTCAACAAGGTTGAAGAGGAGGATGGATGTTGGCAGAGCTCTATGTAGAACTTCTCTGAAGGAAGCAATCAACAGAACGAGTCGGTTGAAAATCAATAGTGATGTCTATGTTACTCGTTTGCTCGAGGAACCTTTCACCGAGGATTATTGATTTGTCGAATCAGATCGTCACCTAAGTGAGTATGAGGAGAGTGGCTCGGATGATTATGATTTTATTGGGGAAACTCTGGTGGGGTGCCAAAATGTTCCAGAACACCACTTGGTTCATTTAACAGGGTGCTTGGGGAAGATGATGACTTTGGGGCAATAGAGAATTCAAATTTTGAAAATTTGGTGGATCTCGAGGTGGCAGTCATGTCTTGGGAAGAGCGCGACATCTACTTAGTATGCAACATGATGGGAAAATTTTCAGTAGAGGCGGCGAGCAGGGTCAAAAAGGTTTACTATCAGGGGCGGATATCGGTGGAACAAAGAGTGATAGTATTAAAG
This sequence comes from Sophora flavescens, assembly GCA_030762895.1. Classification (NCBI taxonomy): domain Eukaryota; kingdom Viridiplantae; phylum Streptophyta; class Magnoliopsida; order Fabales; family Fabaceae; genus Sophora; species Sophora flavescens. Next base: position 31,322,615 of record CM061067.1, on the reverse strand, counting down.
ACTGTGATGGGTCATGTAAGGTTGTGCAGGGAAAGGAGAATCAAAAAGGGCCGGAGGAATCGGTTATGGACGCTGCTAATGATATTGGGCTGGAAAATATAACTTTAAATTCAAAAATTTCTGAAGATGGGCTTGGTGATAATGGGTCTCGTGTGATGCTGGATAAAGGGAAAAAAATAATGATCCAGGAAGATAATGTGGGAGCCTCCTTTGTAATTGGTGGATCGAGTGTGGTCCTGGTGGATTCTATATCTGCGTCAGGCTTAAACAATAGGGATGATGTAGGGATTAGGGGAAATTTCCAGAAGGTTCAAAGCGTAGATCAAGAATAAAACGTGATGGGTGGAGATTCAGTGTTGATAACAACTAACGCTGGGTTGGGAAAAGAGAAAAGAGGAGCCATGAAGGGGAAAACAGGTCGGGTGAGAGGAGAATCATTGACAAAAAGGCATAGGACTCTGAAGAAACTACCGATACCCATGGGTCGACAGAAATTATTTCGTTCGAGTGATCTCAGATTGAGCGCTATAGGTGGGACAAGAAGGAATCCGAAAGGTGCTAAAGATGGGGTCAAAGCTCTGAATAAGAGCCAAGGGCAAGGTGCTGATGGTGTTGTTAGGCCAAGGAAATCATCAAGAGTGGCAGAGAAGGGGATTCTCTTGCTGGAAAAAAAGAGGATAGTAACTTGTAGGGGTGAGGCAAGTAAAACAAAAAAGAAGGTTAAAAAGAAGGTGGGAGGGAAAAATAGGAGGACGAAGAATGATGATGTGCATCCAGGGGGTCAGAGCAATGCTATACCAGGTATCTTTATCAATGACTCCAAATTTTTAACTGTAATAAATTTTTTAGGAAGAAGGTATTTTTAACTCTTGCTATACCAGATGAGTTTGTGGCTGATGAGAAACTTTGGGAATTAGGAACAAAAATGGGGGTGTCTTATGCAGGTAATGTAGAGACAATTGTGGAAACGTTTAGAGAGATGGAAAAAAGAGATAAAAAAGAAATAACAAACCAGGGTGCAAATAATGAGGAAAAATGAAAGTAGGATCTATAAATATTAGGGGGCTGGGTGCTGTGATCAAGAAAAGGAAAATTATAGAGTTGGTGAAAGGGGGGTTTAGAAGTAGTGGTAGTTCAAGAAACGAAGGTAGAGGTAGTGGGTTGTTTTCTTTGTAAACAACTTTGGGGGTCTAGTGGCACAGTGGGCACTTAATAGAGATGTCTCCGATCACTGTCCTATAACTCTAAAAATGGTAACACAGGATTGGGGACCGAAGCCATTTAGATTTTGCAATTTTTGGCTGGAGCATCAAGGTTTTTTAAAAATAGTTGAGGATGTGTGTGTGTGTTGGGGGGGGGGGGGTTAAGTGTGGAGGGGTGGAATGCTTATGTTCTTCAAGAAAAACTTAAATTATTGAAACCTAAACTTGAAATTTTGAATTGGGAGGTGTTTGGTAATATGGACTATAAAATAAAAAAACTTACAAGAAGACATCAGTAGGTTTGATATAAAAGCAAAATCACGTGGGCTTAATGTGGAGCAGGTGACAGAGAGGAGATTGAAATTTGTTGAATTGTGGAATGCTTTGAATGCAAAAGAAAGTCTTCTTAGGCAGAAGTCTAGAATCCAATGGATTAGGGAGGGTGATTCAAATTCTTCCTTCTTTCATGCTAGTTTGACTATCCGAAGAAGGAGGAATCAATTGACTGCAATTATGGTTGATAATCTGTGGGTGGAAGAGGTTAGCCATTTAAAAGAGGAAGTAGAGAAATACTTTTCAAAGATTTACATTGAGGAATGTGGGGCAAGGCCACTTTTAGAAGGAGTTCGGTTTCAAAGTATAACTGATGAGGATAAGAGAAACCTAGTTGGTAGATTTTCTTTCGAGGAAGTGGAAGAGGTTGTCCGATGTTTTGATGGTAATAAAAGTCTGGGTCTTAATGGTTATAACTTCAACTTCATTCAATCATTTTGGGAATTGATTAAGGATCAGGTTTGGGGGATGGTAAATGATTTTTTTGTAACAGATAAACTTCCTGGGGGCTTCTCTTCTTATTTTGTTACTTTGATATCAAAAATAAAGAATCCACAATCTTTGCATGAGTATAGGCCTATATCTCTATTAGGTTGCCTTTATAAGATAGTTGCAAAATTACTGGCAGGTAGGTTAAAAAAGGTCTTAGCAAAGATTATTTCTGTTAATCAGTCTACTTTCCTGGCTAATAGAAATATCTTGGATGGGGTCGTGGTGATTAATGAAGTGGTAGATTATGTTAAAAAGGCAAAAAATAGGAGTTTTGTCCTGAAAATAGATTTTGAAAAGGCATACGATTATGTTAATTGAGATTTTTTGGAGTATGTGATGAAAAGACTGGGTTTTTGTCAAAACTGGAGAAGGTGGATTTGAGATTGTACCTTTTCGGGAAAGTGTTCCATGCTGGTTAATGGAAGCCCTACAAAAGAATTTTCCATTCATAAAGGGCTGAAACAGGGGGATCCACTGGCACCCTTTCTGTATTTAATGGTGGCAGAAGGGCTAAGTGGCTTGATGAGAAATACAGTGGAGTTGGGTTATTTAGGGGAACCAAGATAAATAGAGATGGACCAGAAGTGTCCATTCTTCAATATGCTGATGACACCATTTTGGTTGGGGAAGCTTCTTGAGAGAATCTATGGGTTATGAAGTCAGTCCTAAGATGCTTTGAATTAATCTCAGGTATTAGAGTGAACTTTAAAAAAACAAGAGTTATAGGTATCAATGTGGAGGAAGGTTTCAGTAGGCAGACTGCGGTGTTCTTAAACTACAGAGAAGTGAAGTTTCCTTTTAAATATCTAGGCTTACCAGTTGGAGATAATCCGAAGAAAATCTCAACCTGGGAACCAATAATCGAGGCTATGAATAAGAAACTAGCAGCTTCGAAAGGGCTCCATCTGTCTTTTTGGGGGAGGATTACATTAATCAATTTTGTGTTGAATAGCATCCCCACTTTCTTCCTTTCTTTTCTAAGAATGCCCGGGAAGGTACTTCATGTTCTAACAAAAATTCAGGGAGATTACTTGTAGGAGGGGGGGATTGTGAGAAAAGGAAAATAGCGTGGGTGAGGTGGGAAGTGGTATGTAGGTCCAAATAGGATGGTGGATTAGGAATAAAGAACTTAGACTGGTTTAACCTAGCTTTGTTAGCAAAATGGAGATGGAGATTGCTTAAAGAGGACAAGGGGCTATGAGTAGCTTCTCTTGATATGAGTATTGGTCAAAATAAAGGATCTTGTTGGTGGAAAGGAATCTACAGACTTGGTAGAATTGCTTCTTCAGAGGATTGGTTTCAATTAGGACTAAATAGACGGGTGGGTGCAGGAAACAAAATAAGGTTTTGGGAAGATATTTAGTACGGACCAACAACATTAAGAGACCTGTTTCCAAGACTTTACTCAGTGTCAGGGGATAAGAAAAAAGTGATAGGTATTCTAGGAACTTGGAGGGGGGAGAGATGGGAATGGAATTTGAATTGGAGGAGACCTTTGTTTGATTGGGAACCAGAAATGTGGGTTGAGTTTGCTTCAACAATTTTTCCGGCTGCCCCTTTAAGAAATGAGGAAGATAAATGGGAATGGTGTTAGGATAATTCCAGGTTGTACTGGGTTAAATCGGCTTACAGTTGGTTACAACAATCCTGTCAAACTCGGGTTAATGGGGGAGCAAGGGGTTATGATTCTAAAAAAAAAATGGAAGGTAAAAGCTTCCCCCAAAGGTCCTAGCTTTTTCTTGGAGAATGATCAAGGATAGAGTTCCAACCAAAACAAACTTTCAGAAGAGGAATGTTATTTTAGATCAACAAAACTCATTATGTGGGTTTTGTGAGGTTGGGATTGAGTTAGAGAACCATTTGTTTATACAGTGTAACAGAGTCTCTTCAATTTGGATGAACCTTATGCTTGACTAGGTTTTTTCGGTCATTTTACCGGATAATATAAAAGATCTATTCATTCAACATAAAGTTTTATTCAGGGGGGAAAAAGTGAAAAATAGGGGTTTGATTTTATGGCACTCAATAGTGTGGACAATTTTGCTAGAAAGAAACTCAATCCTTTTCAATAATGGAAAGTTTGATCTAGGAAGGGTGATGGAACTGATAAAAAGCAGATCATGGACCTGGTTAGTTGCAAATAGGGATTGGAAAGTTCTTTTTGTGGGTTGGTGCATAAGCCCCTCGGAGTGTTTGTACTTTAAGTTCTAGAGGTGAGACTGTTTTGTCTGGTATGCAGGTTTTAAAGGTACCCTTCTTCTTCTTATTTGGGAGTTTTTGATTTTGAGTTATCTTGGAGCTTTTCATTTTGCTTTGATGATGCTGGTTGGTGAGTCTGGAAAGTTGATATATGATTACCTATAGTTGATCTACTAGTGTTGCTCTTGGCTATACTTGCTTGGTTGACAAATGCTCTATGTGTTGCTAGATTGAGGTTGAATTTTTCATAAACCTGACAATGTTGTACCTAAATAAACTTTCTGCCTGTGGGGGAACATATTATGGGGAATCAGTGGAGAAAAGTGGTGTGTGACAAAAGTGAGGCTGTGAAATGATGTGTTATGAGTTGTGGTGAGATTGAGAGTGGTGAGAGAGTGCTTCACCAAATGGCATACATGATCACAAGGAATTTTTTTAAACATTATATATGTGGTTTGTTGATTTTTTGCAAGTGTCTTTCTCAAGGTGCAGAGTTGACTATCATGGTGGGGTGGTTTGGATAAAATAGGCGAGAAGGGGGAAAAAAGGATAAGTGAGGGGAAAAAGGGTTACTCTTAAGAAGTGGGGTTGGGTTGTGGGAATGAGTTTTTAAGCGTAAGGTGTGGGGAAACTTGGGCTTGAGGGTGTGATATTTCTTGAGTGTTTGTGAGGTTTATTCTGTTATATAGACTTGGTTGGTTTTTGGGTGCTTATTGAGGGTCTTCCTACTTGTATTTTTATACATGTTCATGCTGATGATGTTGGAAGTTATAATGTTGGTGTTTTTATTGGCTTGTAACTCATTTACTGGATTTGAATGTTGGAAATTGTGGTGGTGAATGCTGTTTGGTTTCTACACTTGTTTTTGGATGCTTCTTTTGGCCTGCGTGATGGAGGGTGAATCACCTTGGTAGTTTTACTATGCTCAGGTTGGTTTTGTTTAACTCTTGGATATGGTGGTGAATTCTTATTTGTGCCTAGCTTTTGTTTCCTGCTGTGGGGCTACTTCTCTGCTTATTGATCAGGTCATCAAAGTGCTCGGTGACCCTGTTACCTTGGCTGTCTACTTCTTTGTTTGGTTTCCAGGTCCTTATTGGGGGTATGGCTTAGGATTTTGGCTATTGATGTGCAGTTGGGGTTATTTGTTTGGCTTAGGCTTTTTGGAAATTGATGTATGTTGTGACTCCGGCAAGTGTACCGGGTCGTCGCAAGTAATAAAAGAAACACGGTAAGTAATTACCGAGGTCGAACTCAGGGATTGGGCTACCAATTCGACTAATCCGCGGGAAATATGATATGTTTGGTCAAGTTACGGAAGAAGGTGGTTGAGAGAGAAGAGAGAATGGAATCGAAATTTAATTAACAAATCTAATTAACTAATTAACGAATCTAATAACTAATTAACTAAAAATCAGAAATAAAAATGTCCAAGGTCACAAATCCACCTACCCAATATGTACACCCAAGTGATGATGAATTCCTCCCTAGGTTCAATTACAATGTCAACCGGGACCCCTAAATTCTCCTAAATCCACTCTCGTGCTCATTAGGACGTATTCGACGATTGGATTAATTACTTACTAGGTCTCATAATCCTAATCTGGAATTCTGTTAATTCATGTTCCCTATAAGGTCGCACCGATCTCCTACTCACTCTCGTGCAATATTCGATCGATGATCCTAATTCAAGTTCTAAACGTGAATCGCTGACTAAGCCTCATCAACGTTAACAAGTCAATCACGCAGCACATATGATTAACACAATCAAATCAGAATTAGAAAACATTTATGAGCCCGATTCAAGTTCTGAAACGCGAATCGCCGTTAGGTCTCAAACACGTTAACTGATTAATCACGCAAAACATATGATCAAACATTCAAATCAGAATCGGAAAACAAGAATTAAATTAAAGGAGAAAGACATACATCATATCGGATTTACATCGCCATAGGTGGCTTCATCGTTCCCTCGGACGACGGGGATTAGTGCCTCATGCTCATAGACAAACACTCGGACATAATCACCATCGTAAAATAAAAAGAAACCAGAAAAGGAGACGCAGCTCCAAGGAGAAATAAGGATTCGTAACTACTGCCCTAACCTAAGTGGAAAACTGGATCCCCATATCTGATCTGCAACAGCCTTTAAATAGGATTCCTGATCTGCGCTCGTTCGCGAGGCAAGCAGACTTTCGCAAGGCGAGAATTAAAATTGGCGCGCTTTCAATTTGAACTCTCGCGAGGCGAAAGTGTGTTCGCGGGGCGAGTCTTCAATTTCAGGCTGTGACCTTCATCACGGCTGGGCCGTGATGGCCTCTGACTTCCAAGTCTTCATTCTCTCGCGAGGCGAGATGTCTCTCGCGGGGTGAGTCTTCAAACCTCAAACTGTTCACGGGTGTGGTCTTCATTACGGCTTGGCCGTGATGGTCTCTGTCTTGCAGGTCTTCATGATTCGCGGGGCGAGAAGAGTCTCGCATGGCGAGACAGAAATGTTGACTTTTGCTGCTTTGTTGACCTTCAGTCTCGCGAGGCGAGAATACACTCGCGGGGCGAGTGTCTCCAGACTTGCAATTTCCACTTTGCTTTCGACTTTCCTTGACTCCCGGAGCTTCACTTATTTAATCTGAAACAACAAAAGCACCCACAAGCGTAATTCTATTCAAAATAACCTAAAAACTACACAAAAGACGCAAAACGAGTCAAAGTCCAACTTAGGAACAAAACAAGGCAAATTTGGGCGAAAACGAGAGTGAACTCGAATAAATTGGCACATAAACCCTAGTTCATCTAGTCATAAAACTAGATAAGCCAGAGGCTTATCAATGTACAGTTAGGGGTTTTGTGGTTGTATCTTTTTGGGTTATGGTTTTTTGGGCTCTTGCGTTGGTGTCAGCTTCAGTAGTTAGTTATTGGTGTGGATCATTTACCTTTTGTAAAGGCGATACCGTCCTTGTCATAGGGTAATCTTTTATTTACATTAGGCGGTGATGGTTGTATTATTTTGTAATCAGGTTGGAGGACCAACTTTCTTCCTCTTTTATAAAATATGTTGGTTTATCAAAAAAAAAAAATTTAAAGTGAACAAGTGAAATTTTATTTATGATAAAAAAAAATAAATCTACTAAAAGATGGAAGGATGAATATACTTTCACTTGCTCATTTTAATTTAGAAATAAATCCATTTTAGATGAGTTTTTTTTTCTTTTTATACCATACCATAGTTTGTGTGTAACCAACATTTTCAGTCATATGGTTGTAAATGAGTTGGGCTATTCATGAACTATTCTGGCTCGGCTTGTTAAATGCTGGATATATAACATCATTTTTTTATAGGCAAATGTTAGTAATTAATGTGTTATGTTAGCGGGGAAGTTGAATTCATGACCTCCTTATCACTCCAAACCTTATGTCCCTCCCCAAACCAACCCATCCACCCTATATCCCTCCCCTAAACCAACTCTTCCACCTTATCACTTCTTATCATTTGTTTAATTAAATAAGCAAACTCAAATTTATAATTGAGTTCGATTAATTAAACGAGTCAATCTCAAATCTTACAGGCTCGAGATTAACGATTCATGAATAGCTCATATATATACATATATGTATGTATGTATGTGTTGTATAAAAAATATAGATATCTTCCTTTTTATATAAAAACACTTTTGTATAGTTTTATGTTTTTTTAGAAATGTTTTTTATTTGCGAGTTAAAGAGTATTGGTTATATTTTAAAAAATAAATAATAATAAAGTAAAAAAAATAATAAACAATGTTTTTAATTTCCCACTCAATTTTCCTTTTCCTTTACCTCATAACTCGTAAGGGTTCTTTCATTTACAAGTCAAGTTTCCACCTCGAAAGTTATTTCCCCATTCCAGTGTGTAATTGGTTCATTTTTGTGTCTCTCCGCCTAGAAGCCTGTCAGGAGCCGCTCCTTGTCCACCCTCGTCGGCCCCTGGTGTCACATGCCCACCAGCTTCCGCCTGGTTCGTCCCCGAACCACACCGTACTGGGAGAGGTGCTGCTCTGATACCACCCATCCCATAATTGTTCCAAGTCAAACACGCTTAACTGTGGAGGTCTTAAGTGATGTGCTACCCAAAAGAAGATGCATCTTGTTAGCATAGGTAGTACCAATCAATTCATATAAGTCATCCTCAACTGTATAGTCCTATACCTACACAGTCTCAGGATCCCTCTCATTCCGATGCGTAATCGGTTCATTCATGTGTCTCTCCGCCTAGAAGCCTGTCAGGAGCCGCTCCTTGTCCGTACCTTCTTGCACTGGCGACCACTCCCCGCCCTCATCGGTCCCGGGTGTCACACCTCATATCAAGTTCCTACTTCCAAAAGGTTTTGCTTTCTACGGGGCCATTCTTACATCCATTTTGATGGTTCAAATTCATTTTTCATACATTGTTTCACATACGTCGTGCCACTCTCATCCGGGATCATATCCATCATTTTTAGTACGTTGTATTTTTTTTCCAGTAATTTTTAAGGAAAATCTTTATAAATTTAAAAATAATTAAGTTATAAATGAGGTAAACAAACTAAACTCAAACTTCACTCTTTTTAAACAACTCAAGCTCAAACTTTTATTTAGGCTCGTTTAAATAAATGAGTCAAGATTGAGCAACCTATTTTTTTTTCATAAGTCAAGCTCAAGCTTTAATTGTTCAACTCTGCTCGACTCGTTTACATCTCCAAAAATCCTTTAGTTGACTAAAAATATATTTTTATAATTTTTAAAATATAAAATGACCGGTTTAAATCAGTTCTAGCCACCTACTTTTGATTGATTTTTATAGGTTTTGAACTGGTTTGACCGGATTTCACCGATTTTTGACACTAAGTAATTTTGGGATTCAATAAATCAAATATTTAGTCGATTTCCGAGTTCTGATCCGATTTTCAAAACAATAGTATTTCTTTTTTATCAGAAAAACAATGGTATTTCAAGTCGTCGGATTGGAGAATTCTTAGACTAAGGGTGCGTTTGGGTAAACAACTTAATTAAGAGCTTATCACATAAGATCTTATCGCATGAGAGCTTATGCCATAAGCGCTTAAAGAAATAAAAAGAAAGAAAGGGGCATGAGATGATTCAAATAGTGAAAAACACGGAGAGGGTGTTTAGTACATAAGCTCTTATGAAAATTCCATAAGCTTCTCCCATTAACTTATGAAAATAAGTTAAAAACTCCTTATGGGATGACATAAGTTATTTTTATAAGCTCTGTCAAATACACTGCATAAAAGTTTATATCATCAGATAAGTCAAAATGAGCTTAAATAAGTTCCTCCAAACGTCACCTAAAAAGGGATGAATGATAAAAAATAAAAAAAAAGATTTGAATATGTTTAACGGATGCATGGAGAATAAAAACAGTTTTGAGAAGCTGCAAGCAGGTGATGATACGTTTGAAATAGTCAAATAGAGCAGGTACGAACTATACAGTACACACTCACAAATTTTGGAGATTTGGCAGCATAATAAAAAGATATTGATTCCTAGGTCTAAGGTTATAATTTCAAGAACAGGAAAATTGGGTAACGCGTTATAACTAATATATTAATCCAAGTGGATGCCAAGCTTCGAGGCAAAGGGAAAAGGGGATCTAATTCACTGTTTATATTATGTTATTATTATAATTAAGCCAAGTACAATGCATGTTTTAGGGGTGAGAGAAACCACGATTGATAATTAAAGAGAAGCCATTGTCAGGGGTCAAAGTGATCGGTTGGATACTGAAGGACTCGCATAAAAACAAACGGTGATGGAAATCTTTAACTCAAAGCAATGAACCTGGAAATTAATGGTAAAGAATACTTGTGAATTTGGTGATGTTGTTATTTAAGTTTGATTTGATTTATTTGATGACATAAGCTCTTATGTAGTATGTTTAGCAGAGCTTATAAAAATAATTTATGTCATCTAATAAAGAGTTTTTGACTTATTTTCATAAGTCACTGGGAGAAGTTTATGGAATTATCATAAGAGTTTATGCACTAAACACCCTCTCTGTATTTTTCACTATCCGAATCCTCTCATGTCCCTTTCTTTCTTTTTCTTTCTTTAAGCACTTATGGCATAAACTCTCATGCGATAAGGGGTGCGTTTGGGTAAATAACATAATTAAGAGCTTATCACATAAGACTTTATCGCATGAGAGCTTATGCCATAAGCGCTTAAAGAAAGAAAAAGAAAGAAAGGGGTATGAGAGGATTCGAATAGTGAAAAACACGGAAATGGTGTTTAGTGCATAAGCTCTTATGATAATTCCATAAGCTTCTCCCAGTGACTTATGAAAATAAGTCAAAAACTCCTTATGGGATGACATAAGTTGTTTTTATAAGCTCTGCCAAACACACTGCATAAGAGCTTATGTCATCAGAAAAGTCAAAATGAGCTTAAATAAGCTCTTCCAAACGCCACCAAGACCTTATGTGATAAGCACTTAATTAAATTGTTTACTCAAACGTATCTTTAATCTGACAAAGAACCGTTCAATACTTTCATTACATCCCCTCTCCACGGAGCTAGAAAAACCAACCCCAGGTTCCTTGTACATAGCTACACCTAATATCAGGGAAAGAAAGTTAAGTAAATTCAATATGTATCAAATTATTTTATATATTGAGCTAATAAAAAAATATTTTCTACTACTTATTTTTCAATTTGAGGTAAAAAAAAACGAGGTACATAATTTTTTTAAATTTTTTTTTGCTAAATCCTCCAACAAAATTCCATATTAATGATTCTATCATAAGGAAAAAAATCTCATGTCGATGGCTTCTTTTTGATGGCCTCAACTCCGTCGATAATTCCAACAAAATTGGTCGTCAATAATGCAAATATTGGAAAGTCATAACATTTATCGACGGATTGATCGTCAAAAATATTACCGACGGGCAATTCCTAGGTAATTTCATGGGAAATATATGATATAAAATGGCTTTAATAATAAAATAATTAAGGACTAATTATAATTAGGTAAGAGAGAGGGAGTTTGGTAAAGTAAACTAGTGTAGTAACCCGTGCAACTAGGGGTGTTCATCAACCGATCCAAACCAATTCAAACCGTAAAAATCGAACCGGAAAACCGAAAAAACCGAAAACCGAAAAAACCGAAAAAACCGAAATTTTTTATTGGATTGGATCGGATTTTGGATCCTATAGTGAAATCCAATCCAATCCAAACCGATCTATTATATACATATACTATTATTTTTGAAATTATAATATAACTCATACTTAAACATTATTCTTCATACTTTTAAGTCCCTCATTCTCTTTAATATTTTTGTTGGAATGACATATATAAGACTATTTAGAATAAATATTGATGTCTTGAAGTTATATTTTACTAAAAGTGTTGATGCATAGCATATATATAATTGATTGAGTAATCATGAAAAATAGGAAAACAATTAAGTGAATTTGAAAAATAATTAGCTACAATTTATTTGTAGCCGATTCAAGGAAAAAAAATATGATAAGTGGGAGTAGATATAGAGAATTAATATAAAAGAACGTGTTAAAAAATATCAATAATTTTGTTCTTCTCAAAATCCCAAATTAAAACGAAGATTATCTTTTATCCACTATTAAATAAGTAGAAAGGACACTTGACATTAGAAAAAAAATAAAGTATGACAAAAACCGAATTATCCAATCCAATCCAAACCGCATTTGATTAGAATGGATCGAATCGGATTTTTTTAAGGAAGTAAACCGATCCAATCCAAACCGCACGATGTTTTCATCATTGGATCGGATGACTTTTTAGCTCAAAATCGATCCAATCCAATCCGCGAACACCCCTACGAGCAACGCACGAGATTACCAATTATTTTATAACATTAATTAATGTTATTTTTTAGTTTTTTTTTTTTGACAAATGTTATTTTTTTTAGTTTGTAAATGAAAATAGAAAGTTTCAATGGAAATAGGAATACAATTATAAAATAAGATACCAAAATTACAAATTATATTAGAAAATAGAAAATATATGATATCGAGAATGATAATTATAAGGAATTACAAAAATATTTTGACCAAGATAAACTTTTATATTGTTCCTCCCGTATTTATCTAATGATCTCCGATCAAGTTTGGCTGATCTCTTGAAAGCATTTTTCTTTCATCATTGAGTGAAGAAGATACAACACAACATCAAGTTAACTTTTAGAAGAAACCAAGATAAATGCTTCATTTTACTATGGATCACCCATGATTTTTATACTTGTTCAATATGAAAATCTAGTTGCCCACGTCAAGTATTTAGAAGAACAAATTCGAAGTAAATTTCTACTATTCACAATCTTTCAAAGTAAATAAAGATCTACTTCCATACTTCCCACATTATTATTAAGTATCAACTCGAACAGAAGAATAGAATCAAAGTAATTTTACCTAAAAATATTACATATATAATCAAATTTATAGGTATGAAATTTTTCTCCATCAAGTTTGGTTGTATGATACATACAATTCTATAATTCTATAATTCTATAATAAATATTTTACATATTAAAAATTAAATATTGTATACAAATAAAGTCCAAACAAAATATATTAAATAATTATATTCATATCTATTTATTAAAATAAAACAATTCTATTTTGGAATCATTTGTATGTTTTCCTGACCACTCCTCAAACTAAACCATTGCGCCACAATGTTGACAACACTCGATCATCCCTCTAAAGTCTAGGCAATGTAGAAAAAAAATTTAACAAATCAATCAACATATAAAAAATAAAAAAGTAGCAAAATTAAATTAAATTAAATTAATAGATACAAATAGACATTGATTACTAAATAAATATCTTCACTTCATCTTCAACAAATAAAGGATTCTCTCAAACATGAACTTGAAAATCCATTTCTATAATATCAATAATAATTAACCAATTAAATAAAAAAACTAAAATGTAAGTCGGAAAAAGTTATACAATAATACAAACAAAATAATAATTTCTATTACCTGGACGAATTGTGATATTAATATTCTTTCTTCTACGTAGTATATCCCCAAAACTCACTTGGGTTGATAGACTATGTTGCTGGCATTTCACTCGACTTAAAAAATATAAATCTATTTATTTTTTTTTAAAGTTAAAGCAAAAAAATTAAATATAAACAAAGTATTCGAAGACAAAGTTATTAAATTCACATTACACTTTTAAAAACATGAATAAATATCGAAGTAGAAAATAAATAATAAAACTTAAAATAAATGATCGCCTAAGACCAATGATTTTTAGTGCTACACAATTACTAAAGGTTGTAAAAAATACTTAATAAATATTTTACATATTAAAAATTCAATATTGTATACAAATAAAGTCCAAACAAAATATATTAAATAATTATATTCATATTTGTTTATTAAAACAAAACAATTCTGTTTTGGAACTATTTTTATGATTTTTTGATCACTCCTCAAACCAAACCATTGCGCCACAATGCTGACAACACTGGTTCATTCCTCCAAAGTCTAAACAGTGTAGAATTTTTTTAACAAATTAGTCAACATGTAAAAATTAAAAAAGTGGAAAAAATAAATTAAATTAATAGATGTAAATAAATGTTGATTACTAAATAAATACATTCACGTTCATCTTCAACAAATAAATGATTATCTTCGGCATGAACTTGGAAATTCATTTCTATAATATCAATAAAAATGAACCAATTGAATAAAAATCTGAAATGCAAGTGGGAAAAAGTTATTCTATAACACAAACAAAATAACAATTTCTATTACCTGGACGGATTATGAAATTAATATTCTATTTTCTACGTAGTATATCCCCATAACTCACCTGGGTTGATAGATTAATTGGCATTCCACTCGACTTAAAAAATGTAAACCTATTTGTTTTTTTAAAAAAATTAAAGACATATATATATATATATATATATATATATATATATATATATATATATATATATATAAAGCATTCGAATACAAAGTTAGTACATTCACATTACCCTTTCAAAAACATAATTAAATATTATAATAAAAAATAAATATAAAACTTAAATAAATGATCCCCTCAAAATCAAGAGCACCAACTTTTAGAACTATACAATTAATAAAGGTTATAAAAAATACTTAATAAATATTTTACATATTAAAAATTAAACATTGTATTAAATAATTATATCTATATTAAATATATATATTAAAGAATTATGTTTAAAACTGTTTATTAAAACAAAACAATTCTATTTTGGAACTATTTTTATGTTTTCCTGACCACTCCTCAAACCAAACCATTACGCCGCAATGTCGACAACACTCGATCATCCCTCCAAAGTCTAGGCAATGTAGAAAAAAATTTAACAAATCAATCAACATGTAAAAAATAAAAAAGTGACAAAAATAAATTAAATTAATACATACAAATAAATATTGATTAATAAATAAATACCTTCACGTTCATCTTCAACAAATAAAGGATTCTCTCCGTCATGAACTTGAAAATCTATTTCTATAATATCAATAATGATTAACTAATTAAATAAAAAAACAAAAATGCAAATGGGAAAAAGTTATACAATAATACAAATAAAATAACAATTTCTATTACCTGGACAGATTGTGAAATTAAAATTCTTTCTTCTGCGTAGTATATCCCAAAACTCACTTGGGTTGATAGACTATGTTGATGGCATTTCACTCTACTTAAAAAATCTAAATCTATTTATTTTTAAAAAAGTTAAAGCAAAAAAATTAAATATAAACAAAGTATTTGAAGATAAAGTTAGTAAATTTACATTACACTTTTAAAAACATAAATAAATATTGAAGTAGAAAATAAATAATAAAACTTAAAATAAATGATAACCTAAAATCCAAGACCAATGATTTTTAGAATTACACAATTACTAAAGGTTGTAAAAAATATTTAATAAATATTTTACATATTAAAAATTCAATATTGTATGCAAATAAAGTCCAAACAAAATATATTAAATAATTATATTCATATATGTTTGTTAAAAAAAAACAATTCTATTTTGGAACCATTTTTATGATTTTCTGACCACTCATCAAACCAAACCATTACGCTACAATATTGACAACACTGGTTTATTCCTCCAAAGTCTAGACAGTGTAGAATTTTTTTAACAAATTAGTCAACATGTAAAAATTTAAAAAGTGGTAAAAATAAATTAAACTAATAGATGCAAATAGACGTTGATTACTAAATAAATACCTTCATGTTCAACTTCAACAAATAAAGGATTATCTCCATCATGAACTTGGAAATTCATTTCTATAATATCAATAAGAATGAACCAATTAAATAAAAAATCTGAAACGCAAGTGGGAAAACGTTATACTATAATACAAACAAAATAACAATTTCTATTACCTGGACGGATTATGAAATTAATATTCTATCTTCTACGTAGTATATCCCCATAACTCACTTGGGTTGATAGACTATGTTGTTGGCATTCCACTCGACTTAAAAAATGTAAACCTAATTGTTTTTAAAAAAAATTTAAATAAAAAAATATATAAATAAAGCATTCAAATAAAAAATTAGTATATTCACATTACCCTTTCAAAAACATAATTAAATATTATAATAAAAAATAAATATAAAACTTAAATAAATGATCCAAAAAAAATCAAGAGTAACAACTTTTAGAACTATACAATCAATAAAGGTTATAAAAATTACTTAATAAATATTGTACATATTAAAAATTAAACATTGTATTAAATAATTATATCTATATTAAATATATATATTAAATAAAATATATTAAAGAATTATGTTTAAAACTATTTATTAAAACAAAACACTATAGAAATTAGGCTTACCACTAATTTACTGTAGATCTACAGTAAAAAATTGGATGAGCAATAGAAAAGTATGTAGGTAGATACCAGTTTTTATATTTTTTTACACAAAGTAAAGTAAATACTAATTGATGGGTTAGCAGTTGAAAATGGATAATTCTAATAAATACGAATAATATTCTGCAAAGAGAAATTGACCCTGGGAAGTTGCCATCATTGCAAAGAGAAATTGTTGTGACTTTATGCGAGCTTGAGATGTACTTTCCACCTTCATTCTTTGACATAATGGTTCATCTAACCATTCACCTTGTTAGAGAGACACAACTGTGTGGGCCAGCTTATATGAGATGGATGTACCCGATTGAGCGTTATATGAAGATATTAAAAGGGTATGTGAAAAACCGATCACGACCAAAAGGTTGTATTGTTGAACGGTATATTGTCGAAGAAGCTGTTGAATTTTGTATCGAATACCTATCCAATGCTGATTCTATAGGGCTGCCAAAGTCTCGTCACACATGGAGAATGATGGGGCAAGGAATTACTGGAAATGAAATAATGACTATATCAATGACAGAATGGGAGCAAGCACACTTATATGTTCTGCACAATGCCGATGAGGTTGAGCCATATGTTGAAAAACACAAGGACAGGCTTAAGAGTTTGTATCCAAATAAGAATCAAAATTGGCTAACTAGAGAACACAATCGTTGTTTTATAACGTGGCTAAGAGATCACATTTATGCAGAGTTGACTGAAAATGCTACTTCAGTTTCAAATAGATTGAGATGGTTAGCCAAAGGTCCAAGTTTGCATGTCTTCTCTTACCACGGTTATCAAATTAATGGGTACACATTCTATACAAAAGAACAAGATGGTGGAGTACAATGCAAAAAAAGTGGTGTGACTCTTGTAGCTCAGTCGATGCATGTCTCAAGTGCCAAAGACAGAAACCCGATATATGCAAATATGTCATACTTCGGCGTCATTGAACGCATATGGGAGTTGGATTACACAAAGTTTAAGGTTGGTGTGTTTGGTTGCAAGTGGGTTGACAATAATAACGGTGATCAGATTGATGAGTCAGGGTTCATGCAGGTGGATCTTAATAGGGTGGGGTATAAAGATGAGCCTTTTATATTAGTATCTCAAGCTCAACAAGTGTTCTATGTCACTGATCCAGCTGATATGAAAAGGTCCATTGTTCTTTTGACTAACAAAATAATTACTAAGATTGATGATCAAGACCATGGAGATGTTGATATTGAAGATGATCCTTTCGTCGGGACATTACAATCACTTGAGATTGATCCAACTAGGGATGATGGTATGTATATGAGAGATGATCATGATGAGGGGCTTTTGGTCAATCCACCATTTCGTACTAATAAAGGACAAACAAATCTCAATCCAATGAAGAAAAGAAAAAGGTTGACTTAAACGTGTATGTAGTGTTTGTGTTTAAATGAACTTTCTGATCCTTTTATATTATAGTTAGCATCTTCCGGTGATGCTAGTGTTGATTTTGTTATTCATAGTTGTTTTATATTTTGCATCAATTAATGTTATATTAATGTCCATTGATGTTTTACTTGTATCTAATATTTTTGTAGGTAAATGGCATCTTCAAGTAATTCTAGTGATGCCAAAGCGACGAGATATGGGCCAACAGTTATGAAGGCGGTCATCCGCGCTAGGAGTAAAGGACAAAAATTTGATGTAATTTACTTACTAATCTAAGGATTTCATAATGTTGTTTGATATCTAGATTTAATTACTTTATTATTTTTATTAGGTTGAATGGAATTCTTTGGACCAACTAATTCGTGCTAATGGTAAAATATTGAAGAGTTACATTGGGGCCGTTGTTCGGCAAACGATCCCAATTATTTGTTCTAATTGGAAGGATGAAGCTTTGGATGGTTTCAAAGAGAGCATACGGGCTGATGTATAGGTAATTGTTAAAATTTATGAATTATATTGTAAACTATGTAAACATACTTACTTTGACACATTGTTTATATTGTTTTGCAGATGTCTTTTAATGTTGATGAATCTCGGAAAAAATTTGTACTTCAGGAAGCTGGTAACCTACATAGGGCATTTAGAACTAGATTGACCAAAAAATTTCTAAGAGATGCCAACGGGAGTATCATAGAGGAACCTCCATCACAATATCCACACATATAAAGGGATGAGAGGACAGATTTTATAGCAATACGCACAGGAGATGCTCAATTCCTGGTATGTTTAATATCACGTTAGTCCTTATAATTTTATAGAAATACGTACATATGACATTAACCATGTATTAATATTACTTATATGTGTCTGAATAGAAATTAAGCAATGAAAATCGCAACAGGGCGTTAGATCCTGCATGCCCTTACAAAGCATCACGTAAGGGGTATGCTGACATTGAGGATGAATTGGTATGTATATATATATATTTAACTGCATGTGTGGTAAATATGACTTTTAAACTGTTTGGTTAATATATATTATCTCAATATACAGATGCAGGAGGCGGGGCCAGAAGTTAAGAAAATTAAATGCCATATTGTGTGGAGGAAAGCCCGCGAGAACAAGGCGGGTGTAATTGACAACAAAAATACGCAGACCGATAAATGTGTTAGTAGACTAACGTTTACATTTTCATTTGTTATTTTCTTATGATAATATATAATAATTTTAACATTTGCATTTCACCAATAACTATGTGTCAGGAGGAACTGTCACAGTCTGCGGTAGAGGGAGAGATACAAGATTTTGGTCGCCAGGATATTCTTGCTAAAGCCCTAGGTGTGCCAGAGAACCCTGGTCGTGTTAGGGGTGTGGGTTTTGGCATCTCTCAAAAATACTACTTCCCACCTGAAGGTCGTGCAAAAAATAACTCGGAAACGAAAAGGTGGGAGACATTGGTGTCTCAACTCTCTGAAAGATTGAACATTTTGGAAGAAAAGCTGAAAAAAAAAAGGAGGATGAGGAGAGGCAGGCTAATTTCACAGCCCAAGCAAGCGTCAAAGATAGTTGCACTCTACCATCTGTCATCAGGCTTCCAGAGGTAATGCATGCCTTTTTTTTTTTTACTAGTATTGCATTCGCAGTTAAATACATTCAATTGGATGCCTTAATTCACAGCTTATTCATCTATCATTGGATTAGGGCGTCAACTCATGTCAGCTATATTTATCAACCCCAAACTATCGTATGGTTGCTATGGGTAAAGTATACAATGAGCCGGGTGTTACACTGCACACCGAACCAGTACCCCTTAACCATGTGAAAGTTGGAGTTGATGTTGCAACTGAGGGGGATGCGCCATTGCCGGTACCTATCGATCGTGCAGATGTAATGACAGTAAGAGATGCAATAGGTACTTATGTGGCATGGCCAATTGATCTCGTGGTTGTAATTAATATGGTATGTAATTGCATTTTTCCACCTTTTCATATATGGCATATATGCATTACATTAGTTGATAACTAACTGGCATATTGAAATGCAAAATTTCCAAGCACCTGCAAAATCTAAAGGCAAGGGCAGAGTGTCTGGATATACAAAGGAGTCAATTACAACCCCAGAAAATAAAGGAGGCAACTCTGAGGCCAACCCTCCTACAGCTGGTTCAACTACAATTTCTCTGGAATATTTGAATTTTCTTAAAATACATGAACAAAAGAATATGAAAAATGATGACCAATTGGACATAGAGATGGAACAAAATATTTTTGGTCAGCATTTCATTGAGATGATCAATACTGAAAATATCAGAGAAGTTGTAAATCATGAATGGGTATTTGCCTCCGTTATTTCCGTATATATCAGGTACTAAATCAGGCTTAAAGTGTACAATATTTTTTTAGTCTTTCCATTTAAATATTGATGTCCTTGGTGTAATCCATTTTTATATTTTAATTGAAGGTATTTGTATGAAGAATTGTTGCTTCCAAAGGAAAGAACGAGGAGGTTTCTGTTCTTGTCCCCACACCAAACAGATACATACGGCTTCTTCGGGAGGGATTCACAGACAAAGTATATAGCTGACCGCTTTGCAACTACAGAAAGAGAATATTAGCCCTTGTTTCTAGCGCCGTGCAATGTTGGGTGAGTCACTTATCCTATAGGACTTAATTCACAATAATGAATTACATAAAAGTTGAGGTACTTAGGATCTGTTATCTCAACATTTTTGTATGAATCATTGGGTGCTGTGCGCGATAAATATTGTTGAAGAGATTATTTACTATCTGGATCCCTTGAATGTTGATCCTAGGGGTCGCCCAGAATTAAAGAATCTGTTCGATAAGTAAGCATGCTTTTATATTTCTGATTTTCTATGATTCTGTCGAATGGCTTCCATGGTAGATACATGTTGCAAGTTGTCATGGTCCTAATGTGCTTTTGATTTTTGACATTGGAACATGTGTTGAATTGACATATACTGGGTTGTGGCTGTTGTGGTTCAAAATAAAAAAAAGCATGCGTGTGTTTGTGATGATTGAAAATATGTTTCTCAATGAACTCTGTTTGATTTTGTGATTAGTGCTTTGCAAGTTTATCGTGCAAATATCGGAGCTAAGGTGCCGCGTTTAAAGGCAACCAACATTAAATGGATTCAGATAGAGGTACATTTGCAAAAACTTAATGCGCAATTAGATAAAAAAAACCTATATATATTGATTTACTATTTTATTTTTTATAGTGCCCAAGACAACCCAACAGTACAGATTGTGGGTACTATGTGATGCGTTTCATGAAGGAAACTATCTTGCAGAACCAAATTAAAATACCAATGGCGGTATGTTGTTTACTTAGCTTTTAACTGTGTCTGTTCAAATGTTTTAGCAATTGTAACTTAATTTATTTAATTTTTATGTCGCAAGATCTTCCCGACTTCAAATGCTCCACATACTCCACTGCTTCAACTATCCAAGTCAAGGAAGATTGGTGTCGCTATATTGTTGAGAAGTTCATTTGATTATGTCAAATTGATCACGATGAGTTGCAGCAATACTCATTGGTATGCGAATAATGCTTTTGATCACAAAGTAATGCATGTTACAAGTGTATGTTTTGGC
Organism: Sophora flavescens; assembly: GCA_030762895.1. Classification (NCBI taxonomy): domain Eukaryota; kingdom Viridiplantae; phylum Streptophyta; class Magnoliopsida; order Fabales; family Fabaceae; genus Sophora; species Sophora flavescens. Next base: position 31,301,474 of record CM061067.1, on the reverse strand, counting down.
TTCGTAGGATGCGAGAAAGTGAATGGCAATTTATAAATATTACATGAAATTGTATATAGCACTTGCTTTCTTTGGTGATTGGGTTATTGATGCTAAATTTCAAAATCTTGTTCATAAAATGTTCATTATGGGAGTTTTCTATAACAACCAACAGGACGTATGGTTATACTTTTCTATTGGCAATCTTTAATTTATTTTATGCCTAATGAATCTGGAAATGGTGGTTGATATACACCTTTTTCAGCATATACATGCCTTCTCTTTAGCTCGGTGGATGTGTACTATCTTCTCTTGGTCCTGGTACACTTAGTTCAAACCATATTGATTTGGTGCTTGTGTTTGCTTACAGACAAACAGGCTTTTTACACCAAAACAAATAAATGAAGCATGCTATGTTGACATGAAGGCTAACAAAGATGTTTTTGATAGTCGGAGGAAAAACCCAAAAGTAAAATATGATGGGCAACGGTTCTCTTATAATGATGGAGTTATTGACCTTAAGGATGCTTAAGGATACACGAGTTTCCAGAGGACATTGCTGTTATTGACCTTAAGGATGCTTACCCAACTGTGATGGAGGACTTTTATTAGTTTCTTGTTATTTGTTGAACATTTCGACATTGATGGTTCAAGAACATTGTTCATTAGAGCGTGTACAATGACTTTTATTAGTTTCTTGTTATTTGTTGAACATTTCACATTTCTGACATTGATGGTTCAGTAACATTGGTAGATTTGTTCATTGATATATGTTTGTTCTTATTTCTCACAGATTTCCCTCCTCTTTGCATAAATAAATTTTGGTGTAGTTCAATATGCAGGAATGGATTTAGTTAAGAAATATGTAAAAAAAAAATTTTTAAAAAAGGGGAATAGATAGCGTTTGTTATTAACAAACGCTATCTAAAGTGACTTTAGATAGCGTTTGTTAATACAAACGCTATCTAAAGTCAGACTTTAGATAGCGTTTTCGTGTACAAACGCTATCTAAACTCACCTATTAATAGCACTTCCTAAATGCTAACTTTGCTAACGAGTTTTAATAGCGGTAGTATAGATAGCGGTTACAAACGCTATTAAAAGGCATACGGAAACACTATCTAAAGTCTAATCTGTTGTAGTGATGGTATTTTCTCATTCCTCTCACCATAGGAATAGAAAGTGTAAGTTAAGGAATTGAAATTGGTTTCATCGTCTCTCATTGAGGAAATTAAAGGCATCAAAGAATTATCTCCATCTCTAAAAATGGATAAAGGTAAGAAATATTTTCTCTATGATATTATAACTTGTGAGAATCATGAAATTCCCCAAGACCCCGTATTAGTTTTCTATTGTGGTATGAACTTTAGAAAACTAACTTATACTTACCACTAAATAAAGATAATATTAAATAAAAACGATACATTCAATTTTATTTTATTTTACAAAGATACATTCAATATATTGAACATATAAAAATATTAATTTTTTATTTAGTATGTAGAGGATTGAGGAGGGATATTTAGAATTCAATCTATTATTTTTCCACATATTTTACGATGATATTATTATTAAGTTTCACCGGCTTTTGAATTGTGTATTCTTTTCTTCAAATTGTATAGGTTGTATTTTTTTTTCTTCAATAAATGATTAAATTATGAAAAGCAGAGCCCAACAGTAAACATCAACTAGCAAGTGGATGTATAGTTCCTTTTTTGTTTTGACAGGAGTGGATGTATAGTTCTTAATTCTCAGCAGTCCAGCTAAATTGTTCTGGCTTTGGCCTGTGTGCTGCCTCACAGACCTCCTGTAATCATAGGTATACGTAATAACATCTGTCTTATTGAGCTCAAACGTAAATTTGAACACAAAATTTAAACTCCAATGTGGTATCGTATATGTTTATTTATATCTCTCACTTATTTTTTATCATTTTTATATATATATACATTTTGAGAATTAATGCCACAAAAAGCAAAGGAAACACCATATGATATCCCCAAAATATGTTCCAAAAACATTATCCAATGTCATACGTCCCCTTTATCCACGAACCTGAAGAAAAGTATATACTATATACATGTTGATGTATGTATTTGAAATCTGAATATGAAGATCTACTTGTGAGTTTGATTTTGGGAAGGGAATAAAATATTTTTCATTTTAATCTGAACGTGAATCTATGTTTAATTTTTTTTAAAATTAAATAACAAAATGACATATGATCATATAAATTTTCAATTATCATTTATTCATTTTTATAAAATATTTTATAATTTATCTAATTTAAAATAAAAAAAAACATTTTCCTCCAAAACCCTCCATGCAAATATACCTTAAAGAAAAGAACGAAAGAATGTACATTGATTTATTATATTTGGGGTGGATTTAACATACATAATTTATTTATTATAGTTGCTTAAAATGATTTTAAATTTTCATTTAAAATAATTACAGTTTAAAATTTTGGTATATTGAGATATTAATCTAATTAACGACAGACATTAAAATTTATTTCAATGAATCGAAATATTCGTGATAGAACTCATGATTAAATATTGAGATAAATAAGAATGAAAAATCTTAGTTTAAATAAGAGTAAATCGTTAATTTGGTTCCTGAAATTATGAGGTATAGTATCAACTTGGTCTCTTCGTTAACCCCGATCTGTTAAACATCGTTAAAGTGGCTGATGTGTTCCGGGATCAAATGGATACTCCTTTCGTTCTCTCTTCTCCCCCTCCCCTGCATCAATAAACAGGTAAAGAAAATATTTATTTATTTTACAATATACATAAAGGTGTCCATATCCAACTCCTTGCAAATTTTATCCACATATATATACGGATGTGGATAATATTTTCATCCACTGTGGCAGTGACAATGGCAACTTAACAGTAAGGTGTAGAAGGCAAGAACGATGGTGGAATAAAACATAATATAGTTATGATATCAAAAATGCTAAACAGACACACATTTTGGGACATCATACGATTACACCGTATGAATAGCTACGCATGTCTGCACACACCAGAAACTATCTTGTGGCACTGTAGCAAATCTTTTTTTTTAAAATTTACATTTTTTTATAAATAATTTTTTTGATTAAGTATGTGTCAATATCTGGTGAATCGGGTACAAATATCTGGTGAATTCAATTCATTATCTGGTGAATGAGTTTTTTTGAGAAATAATTTTTTTGATTAAGTATGTGTAAATATATGATGAATCCGGTATAAATATATGGTGAATTCAGTTCATTATCTGGTGAATAGGTTTTTTTGAGAAAAAAATTGTGGTTTAAGTATGTGTAAATATATGGTGAATCAGGTATAAATATCTGGTGAATTCAGTTCATTATCTGGTGAATGTGTTTTTTTTATAAATAAATTTTGTTGGTTAAGTATGCGTAAATATCTGGTGAATCGGATACAAATATCTGGTGAATTCAGTTCATTATCTGGTGAATAGGTTCATTATCTGGTGAATAGTTTTTTGAGAAATAAATTGTGGTTAAGTATGTGCAAATATATGGTGAATCAGGTATAAATATATGGTGAATTCAGTTCATTATCTGGTGAATGTGTTTTTTTTTATAAATAAATTTTGTTGGTTAAGTATGTGTAAATATCTGGTGAATCGGGTACAAATATCTGGCGAATTCAATTCATTATCTGGTGAATGAGTTTTTTTGAGAAATAATTTTTTTGGTTAAATATGTGCAAATATCTGGCGAATCAGGTATAAATATCTGGTGAATTCAGTTCATTATCTGGTGAATGTGTTTTTTTGACAAATAAATTTTGGTTAAGTATGTGCAAATATATGGTGAATCAGGTATAAATATCTGGTGAATTCAGTTCATTATTTGGTGAATGTGTTTTTTTAGAAATAAAATTTTTATTTTTTTAAAAAAGTCAAAAAAATTTTTTAAAAAAAAGGTGCTGCTACAGTAGCGCTACTGTAGCAGTGTCGCGTATGATGTCAATTTTTCCGTGTCTGTTTAGCACGGCTCTTATGATATTTTGACAACTAAAAGTTGTCCAATACTGTATATGAATACGGTGAAACCTTTAAAATGATATTTTACACTCTATTTTCTTTTAATTTATTGGTCAAAAATTGTATATGTATATTATATCTTGTATTGTTGTCCAATTTAGTTGCCAAAATATCATTTCTCAACATATTATTAGCATGGAATTAAACTTGGAATACCAATTCCAAAAGCTCATACATGCTAAAGTACCCATTTATTCATGGAATTGAACTTGGAATACCAATTCTGAAGTGCACATGAAATAAAATAATTGAAATTGAGAGGGCCAACTCCAAAACTCAATTCAAAGTTTATTTCCACCACCAAACTATATTATTAGGAGGATTGACAAATTAAGGGTCTGTTTGATATATTTCCTATTTCTTGTTTTTATTTCTTGATTTCAAGAATAATTGTAACAAGAATAATTATAAAATTATTACTTTGTCTTCATTATGTTTCATGTTTCCAAATATTTATATAGGAAACAATGAAAACAAATAAAAAGTTGTTTCCAATGTTTCATGTACAAATTGTTGGAAACAGGAAACAAAATGAAAACAAAGTAACAATTTTGTATTTAGTTTTATTGTAATTATTCTCAAAATCAGAAAATGAAAACAGGAAACAATAGATAAACTAAATAGAACCTAAACACGCTTGTCTAATAATAATTTGTTTTGAATCTGAAAAAAAATCCAATCAAACATCTCACCAAGCATGTTAGAAACACAAGCTCTTATCCTTTTTCTTTTTTTTTTTTTCATTTTTCTTTTTTTATAGGTGTAACACCCTGTTTTTCCATTAAGTGTTTTTGTATGCTCGTTTGGGTGGTTAAGCCTTAAGACTTAGCTTGAGGGCTAAGTGGGACTTCTAGACTTGAAATCCCTTCTCTTAGGCTTGTGCCTTGTGACTTTTTGGGTCATAAGCACGGTCGTGCTTGTTAAGGATCACGACCGTGCTCGTTGTGAGTGAGCATCTCACTGACGTTGAGTTGAGCACGGGCGCGTTTCGCAAGTGCTAAGTCAAGCACACCCGTGCTCAAGGAGGAGCACGACCGTGCTCGAGTCTATGCCTTTATAAGCAGAACAATTATCGAGGGTTTACGTCCTAAACCCTATTTTGACGACAACAACCACCCTAGTACGGCATCAACCCCTTTCTTCCATATTTTCTCTAAACCGATTGCTTTGTTGGATTTTTGGAGACTTGTGGGAACGTCTAGTTCGTCAGTGTTGGTCACTATAGGTAACAGTTCCTTCCCCTTTGAGTTTCCTTTTCTATTATTTGAAATTGGGAACTAATTGGTTGATGTTTTTGTTTGACCAAGGCTTGGAGAGTTAACTGAGCCGCTTAAGGGAACGTGACCAGTTCGTCGTCTTGTTGTGGAACCTTCAATCCAGGTATAGGAGAAGAATATTGTATACACTAGGCTAGGGGATAACGTAAGATGAGGGGTTCACATAGCCCCGTTAAATGTTGTATGTTGTATATTGTTAACTGTTATGTTTAATTGTTATTGATGCCATGATGTGTTTGGTTGTATGAGTTATTGTTATGTTGTTAGTTGTCTAACTAGTATGCCTCTTGTTATAGTTGTTATGATGTTGAATGCTAATATTGATGAATATTGCTATGTTGAATGTCATTGGTTTATTTTTGATGATATGATGAGAAGGCTATTGGCTATTGTTATTGATGATATTGTTTGGCTGAATGTTGCCGTTATGTTGAATATGTTAATAAGACCCTAATCGGATTTAATTAGGACTATTAGTTAACATCGAAATTAAGGGATTATTCCCCAATTCTTCATAAGACATGAACTGAGTTAGTGAGGGGTGAGGTTCCATGCCAAATGATTTAGTTAAGACCCTAGGATCTGATTTGAGAGTGTTAGGGAGCCAAAACTCCAATAACCTAATTGAATCTGCCCAGAATAGTACGACCCGCTCCAGAAGCACGGTCGTGCTGAACAGGGAGCACGCCCGTGCTCCCAATTGCATTCTGGAAGGTAGGCCGTGCATTGAGCACGACCGTACAGGACAGTGAGCACGACCGTGCTCCACTTAAGTGGCAGCACGACCGTGCTGGGGGTTAAGCACGCCCGTGCTCCCCTTACTGGTCAGAGCCTAAGACTAATGAATTAAAGGGGTGTTTACCCCAATTATCCCCAAATGATAGAATAATGCACTAATCGAATGATAACAAGTAGATAACTTGATTAAAGACTAATTAAGATAACAAAGAGTGATAAGTTGGTTAAGCCGGTGCCCTATGGGTTACCGCACGTTATTATGCTTTGGTGCTTTTTGGCCAAAGTGCCCTCGATGCTTTTTGGTTGAGATGTTGATGAGTTGGACCTTAGTGCTTTTTGGCTACGAGGCCTTGACCCAGAAGGGTTAAGGTGTTGATGACGGTGATAAGTCTTGGGGTGTTTATTGACCCAAGTAGAGGAGGTTGTTGCCTTGTTTGCTATTGTGCTCATGCATTCATACGTTGAAGTTGATTAGTGGGGGATGCTTAACATAGGGGAGGTCGTCCAAGTTATAATGATCTAGCCTAAGTCTCGGGTGGTTCACCCAAGGTTTGGTGAACCGTGCGCCCTCGAGGTGACGTATCCAGTTATGATACATCGATTATCCAAGGGGTTCACCCATGGTTTGGTGAACTGTCGACATTGGTGCTTTTATGACCAATGTGGATATGTAACTCCAAAGTTAACTTCCTGAGATAGTTGGATCCACATGCATAATGGAGTAGCGGAGTAGTGTTGCACTGCATAGCATCTATCGATTGTTGACTTGTAGCATGTGAATGATGATGTATGATGTTTGTTGCTATGCCTGATATGATGTATGTTCATCTTATTCCTATTCCCATGGCGTTGTGCTTACATGGTTTCTTACTCCGTGTTTCCTGTTTCTGTTGTTGCATGTATCTCTTATACAGAGGACAGTGAGCAGCCAATGGAGGAGTGACTCTGAGGAGCCGCGACTCTAGTTAGGATGCTTAGTTGTTTAGTAGTTTCAGTTTTAGTTTGTTTCCGTGATGTATTCGGATTTCGGTTATACCAGCTCTGTATGTGACACCGGGGTTGGGTTTTCTTTATCTGTCATGTTTATGTTTATCTTTTTAAAACTATGTTATTTCCGTATTGTTTATGTTGAGATGTGAAACCTTTTTATCCAACTTTTATTTTATTCAAATAAATGCATGTTTTTATATTTCCTCTTAACGTGCGGGGTAGAAGGATGTCAAAATACGCACAAGCTCTTTTTAGTCCTTATTCTTTTCATATGTAAATAGATAGTAATATACTAAATAATTGTGAATATATGAATTCATGAACTCATATATTATAAATGTCTTTAGATTTTTTATTTATTCATTTTTAAGCGTAGTTTTTTGGGTCCAGATGGTCTTTGACCCCCGCCCCGGTGTTCTTTGACTCCGACTAATCCGGGGTGCGGCCGGGAGGTAAGTAAAACCTGACCAAGAATTGTTGCCGCCAATGATCAATCACGAATCATTTTATATATAACTTTTAAGGTAATTATGACAGAAATTCATTAAATTTGTAATAATGTGATAATTTTTTTATTGGTCATTAGTGTAAAAAGTCTTTACATTAAAAATACTTACCAATAAATGCTAATTTAAATACCATTAATTAGTTTCAAAACTTAAGTTACTTTTAGTGTATTTGAAACTTAAATAGGAAGAAATTTTACTTAGAAGGATGAACAAAATAAATGTGTTAATCTAATAATGATTAGTTTTGACCCCGTGGGGAGAAATTTCCTATTGTACATTTCACCAAACAGGCTAGAAACACAAACTCTCGTGGGAGGTGAAACTTTCCTTACCCAAAGGCCCCCAGATTATCTCAGGAGGTAAAATAGGAAAGAAAATGAAAAAAATAATAATATAAAAAAGACTAAAAAAGAAAAAAAGAAAAAGAAAACCACTAAGTGGTTTCTGGTATTGATTTGGTGGGAGAATAATACAAAGAAACCCCACTTCCTATGCTCAGATACATTGCATTTGGGAACCCATTCAGTGTACCCGAATCTGTTTCCACTTGCAATAAAAGCTTCCCTTTGTTTTGTCAAACACTAACCAATTCGTTTTTTCTCTTCACCTCCCTCTCTCTCTCTCTTTTTGCCCTATCTGATAGGGTTTCCAATCTTCCCCCTTTCTCTCATGCATTCCTGCTCTCAATACTCATATACCGCCATTAAAGTCACAATCTTTATCTTCTTCGCTGCCTTTTTTGCTCTCTTTGGAGAGTTTTTTCGTGGAGAACAGCACAGATTTGATCTCCCCGGTTTTTTTGAGCTGTGCCCATGTCTGAAGTTGTTGGCTTCACCGGTAATTTTTTTTTGATTTTTCATATGTTTGATCTGATTCATGAGTCTAGCTGTTATATTATTGAATTAGTTGCAGTATGTATGAAATTGAAGTTTTGATTCTTATATGTGGTTTTCTAATATTGTATATTTATTTTCTGGGTTGGTTTGATGACGATTATTATTTGTGTTTTGCATGAAAAATATTTGTTTTTGGTAGATCCGATGAGAGATATGAACAGGTTCAGAGTCCAAGTTTTATTTTAGATAGTGAAAAATTCAGGGTGGACTTGTTTTAAGAATTTACTTTTGGGGCTTTTTTTTTGGTTTTAGTTGTTATTGGTCTTTGATGGAAACTGGATCTTGTTTTCAGATCATTTAGAAGGAGGTTCTACTTTGAGTAGTTTATTTTGTATACACCTGGGATCTGTAATTTCTTTGAAAGTTGACCTGAGCCTGATGTTGGCTTCAGTGGATGCATAAGATTTCATAAACATATCTGGTTTCTATTGTTTGTTTAATTTTTTTCATTCGTAGAATAAATACTTCACATGGTTCTATTACTGGTGGAATTTTACTTGTTTTAATGATTTGTATATGCACAATTTTTTATTTTCTGACCCTGCATATGTTTTGGTTCTCAGGTGGTGATGATTTTTTCCCTGGGGGCTCAATATATCCTAACCCCAAGGAAGCGAACCTCTTCTTGTCTCTTGGCCCTCAAGTTGGTTTTTACTTTCCTCTTCCGAAGAGGTCTCGTGTCAGCATTCCATTTGATCTCAATGGAGAATGGTTTGAGGCACCGAAGCCAAAGAAGCCAAAGACATCGATTGAATCTTTGCCAGATGAATGTCTCTTTGAGATCCTTAGAAGGTTGCCCGCTGGCCAAGATAGGAGTGCATGTGCTTCAGTATCCAAACGCTGGCTTATGCTTCTGAGCAACATTTGCAAGGATGAAATCTGCAGTAGCGAAAGTGCGAGAAATGAAAAGGAGGGTGATGATGGGGAATTTGGAGATGAAGGGTACCTCTCCCGAAGCTTGGAAGGAAAGAAGGCAACAGATGTTAGACTTGCTGCCATTTCAGTTGGGACAGCATCTCGAGGAGGGTTGGGAAAGCTTTCAATCCGTGGAAACAAGTCAGATTGTGGGGTGACTAATCTAGGTCTCAAGGCAGTTGCTTGTGGATGCCCTTCTCTAAAGTCCTTTTCTCTATGGAATGTTGCTACGATTGGTGATGAAGGCCTGATTGAGATTGCTAATGGGTGTCACCAGTTAGAGAAGCTTGACCTTTCCAATTGCCCCTCAGTTTCTGACAAGGCTTTAATTGCAATTGCAAATAACTGCCCTAAACTTGCCGTGTTATCAATAGAATCATGTCCTAACATTGGTAACGAAGGTCTACAAGCTATTGGGAAGTGGTGTCCCAATCTGAGGTCCATATCAATCAAGAATTGCACTGGAGTTGGTGACAAGGGAATTACCGGCCTGTTATCTTCAACCTCCTTTGTTCTGACAAAGGTGAAACTTGACTCATTGATGGTTTCCGATATCTCTCTAGCTGTTATTGGGCATTATGGCATTTCAGTTACCGATCTCATCCTTAATTGCCTCCCAAATGTCAGTGAGAAGGGGTTCTGGATAATGGGTAGCAGTCGTGGCCTGCAGAAACTAAAGTCACTCACAATTGGATCTTGCCAAGGAGTAACAGATATTGGGCTTGAAGCTATAGGAAAGGGTTGTCCAAATGTGAAAATTTTCCACCTTCGTAGGTGTCCATTTCTGTCAGACAATGGGTTGGTATCATTCACCAAGGCTGCTCCATCACTTGAGAACCTGCAATTGGAAGAGTGCCACAGGATTACCCAATTTGGGTTTTTTGGTCTTCTTTTTACCTGTGGTTCAAAATTGAAGGTTCTTACCCTGGTGAGCTGCTATGGGATCAAAGATTTGAACTTGAGATTGCCAGCAGTGCCTCCTTGTGAATCACTTTGGTCATTATCAATCCGTGACTGCCCTGAATTTGGTGATGCTACCCTTGCTGTATTGGGAAAGCTGTGTCCTCGGCTTCAGAATGTTGAATTCAGTGGACTCGAGAGAATAACTGATGCAGGGTTCCTTCCACTGCTTGAGAGCTCTGAGGCTGGTCTGGCTAAAGTTAATCTCCGTGGTTGCGTAAATCTGACAGACAAAGTAGTTTCGTCCATGGCCAATCTTCACGGGTGGACTCTCGAGGTGCTAAACCTTGATGGTTGTAAAAAAGTCAGTGATGCTAGCTTGGTGGCAATTGCCAACAATTGTCAATTGCTCTCTGATCTTGATGTTTCCAAGTGTGCAATCACTGATACCGGAATCGCCGCCCTTGCACGTGGGAACCTGCATAATCTGGATATACTTTCTCTGTCGGGTTGCACTTCGGTTTCAAACAAGAGCCTGCCTGCTTTGAAAAAACTGGGCCGGACCCTTGCGGGATTAAATATCCTGAATTGCAAAAGAATCGGCAGCCACTCAGTCGACAAGCTTATGGAACATCTCTGGACTTGTGATATCCTCTCCTGATCAGGAAGGTTTCTTAAACAGCTTTTATAGTCAGCGTTTCACAGTAGTGTTTTTGGGTCCATAGTATGGGTCTTGGTCATCCAGTACCCGGTTCTCTTTTTTCCAGAGCATACAGTTATTTAATCCTTATTTTTGCAGGTTTCCTATAATTGGAAATCTGTTCATGTTTTTGGGATCCTATTGGTGGATGCCACTTTTTAAATGGCTGTGTGTATCTGAGAACTTAGTTACCGGGTTCTGGAGTTAGGTATCTTTCTTTTTCTTTGAAGTGTTGGCACCTGATGTTTTTAGCTTTGCTTTGCATCGGTTTTGCCATCAAGTTTGTCCTAGTAGTTCCTTGTTTCTTTACAGCAATATGTACTTAAGTTTGTCCAATGGTGTTTTACCAAATCTTTCATGCTTTTGAACTGTGTTCTATGCGTGAATGTTTGGGTCTCAGTTTTAGCCAAGGGGCATGTTGAAGATTCACTGTTGCAGTGTATGTGTTGTTGTTGTGATGGTTATTATTGGGAGTTCAGAGTTATGATGCCTTATCTTCTGGGTCTGGGGCTTTGGCCATGGCCACTAAGTTATACAGGCGTGCCATGACAATCTTATCCCTTTTGGAAGGGTTGTTTTTAACTACCAAGCCCAACTTTTTCAGGTTTCATATTTTTGAACTCGTCAATTTAACTTCTATATTGTGTAGTGATATTGATATTTGCCCTTTGTACTTTATGTTATGTATGAAAGGTAATGAATAATACCTTTGTAGTCTCATTCCAAATTTCACAGCCCTTGAGATCTTTATACTTGATTATACTTTATTCCAAGGTGTTTCAAGAATAATCTCATTCCTACCATATGAAGGAAGCTTGCAATATTATATAAATAACTAGGGTAATTTTCCGTACGAGATACACGTGTATCCATTTCTAGCTTTGAGAGCTCCTCTGCCCACGCTGCATCTGCATACAATATCATCACCGTTTAAAGTTTAAACCTTCGTATCAATGCTGAGTAAAAAACAAACCTTCTAGGAGTTTCCCCTTTTAAGTTTCCCTTCAAATAGCCAAAAAAGCGATTCATTAACACTAAAGGACTCCTTGGCTACGGCGGAGTTTAGTGGCAGAATTTAACTCATTGGTCGGTCACTTGCATGCGCAACTTCCACCGCAACAGAGGCTTCGTTTCCGCCGTAACTTCCGCCGCATAGCCATTTTCACTGGCCTCTGTTCTAACTTTGCTGCTGAAGACAACCAAGACTCCACCTATTTCACTCTTTTCAACACCGTCGCCGTTCACCTCTTGGCCTTCTGGTTCCTGCCCAACCCCAACAATTTGGTGTCACTATTCATCGTCGTTTTGCCCCTTTCTGCATAATGCGGACGGCGGCGACGCGCTGGGACGACGGTGGCATGTGCTGGGACGACGGCGGCGGCGCATTGGGAAAACGGGGGTTGAGCGAAGAGCAGAAAGGGGGATAGGTGGTGGGGAAAAAATGGTGCTTGGGTTTGGTGAGGAGGGCTTGGGAGAGAGAGAGGGAGAGGGAAGAAAAGGAAGCCATGGTTGGGATGGTGACACCGTGAGGGAGAAGAGTGGCAGATGATGTTTGTGGTGGATGTGAGGTGTTGCTTGGTTCAAGAAAGGAGGAAGAGAATTTCATAAATAAATAAAAAAAGACGAAAGGAGGAAGAGAAGATTAATCTTAAAAAAAAAAAGTGTAATGGGTCCCATTTAAATGTGCTCTTTTGTTTATTGAATCTGAGTAAAGATGATGTGTTATATCCGTGCCTATGGAAGACTTTCTCTAAACATTTACTTAATAACAATAGAAGATACTCTGATAAAAAGAAAGGAATCATATTTTCATATTCAATACTATTTTAAATATGTATGATCCTGCTATTTTGGGTAAGTTATAATATTGGATTGTTATACGAAAAATCAAGTTACCATCTGTTTTAAACAAATTATCTAATATTTAACAATTTTAAATTTAAATTATTAAATTCATCAAAACACGAAGGTGAAAATAATAATAAAAAAATCAAAAAGAAGCCAATATAATAAATAATAATACAATAAGTAAAATAATAATCTAAATAATTTTTATTTTAAAAAATCCAGAAGCAAAAAACTACGTGGACACGACTCGTGACATATGGTGTCGACCTTTTCGTCCACAGTAAAAGAATGATACAATTAAAAATAAGAGAAGGCTCATCAAGTTACCATTTGTTTTAAACAAATTATCTAATATTTAACAATTCTATATTTAAATTATTAAATTCATCAAACACGAAGGTGGAAACAAAAAAAATTGAAAAAAAAGAAGGCAATATAATGAATAATAATACAATAAGTAAAATAATAATCTAAATATTTTTTTATTATAAAAAATCCAGAGGCCAAAAATCTACGTGGGCATGGCCCATGACATCTGGTGCCGGCCTTTTCGTCCACAATAAAAGAATGACACAATTGAAAACAAGAGAATGCCAATAAATGGATTTTACAATAATTAAAACAATTAAATAAGAGAAGGTCCGTCAAGTTACGATTTGTTTTAATCAAATTATCTAATATTTAACAACTTTATATTTAAATCGTTAAATTCATCAAACACGAAGGTGGAAATAATAAAAAATTGAAAAAAAGAAGGCAATATAATAAATAATAATACAATAAGTAAAATAATAATCTAAATATTTTTTATTATAAAAAATCAAGTGGTCCAAAAATATACGTGAGCACGACTCGTGACATTTGGCGCCGACCTTTTCGTCCACAGTAAAAGAATGACACAATTAAAAATAAGAGAAAACCTATGAATAGATTTTACAATAATTAAAACAATTAATTAAATATTTATTATTAAAGAAATGCCAAAGGTCGAAATTATATGTGCACCCCTCCCATGACACGTGTCCCTCGTTTATTTGTCCACGGTAAAAGCACGGTACAAATGTATTTTAAGAAAAAGCTCTAGAATAAATTATACAATAATTAAAATAATTAATTAAATAATTATTATTAAAAAATGGCCGAGGACAAAAATATATGTGGGCCCTGCCAGTTACACGTGTCACCGTTTATTCGTCCAGGTAAAATAGAGCTACCATTTATTTTAAGAAAATAATATAATATTTATAAATTTAATATTTAAATTATTAAATTCATCAAACCAAAAGGTTGAAAATTTTAAAAAAAAAAACCTGAAAAAGAGAAGGTCATAGAATAAATAATAATACAATAAGTAAAATAATTATGTAAATATTTTTTAATATAAAAATTCCATCTAATTTAAACAAATTATTTAATCTAAAAAACAAATATATAGTTTGGGTTGGGATTGTCTACACATGTTGTCATCCAATTTGTCTATTGTGACACAATGATCAAAATGCTGGAGCGCATTCCTAAAAAATGTTTAAGATTAAAAAAAGTTTAATTAATATTTTTTAAATAAATAACATTTTAAAAAATATCAAAAAAATCAAAATAAAAAAATATTTTGTTACAAAAATGCTTAAATTAAAAAAATTTAAATCAAAATTTTTTTTCTAAAAAAAATCGTTAAATTTAAAAACTTTTGTAAAAAAAAGTTTTAAAAAAAATTTATAAAATTTTAATAAAAAAATTGTTAAATTAAAAAACATTTTTTTAAAAATGTTTCGAAAAAAAATTAAATACAAAAAAGTAAATAAAAAATATTTTTAGACAAATATTAAATAAAAAAATTTTAGAAAAAATTCTAAAAAAATGATATAAAAGTTATTTTTTTAAAAATAATTTAACAAATATTAATAAAAATAAAATAAAATTATATACATTTTTTATAAAAAAATATTAAATAAAAAAAATAGTGAAAAATGGATCCCTAATTAATATTTTATAGATTTAAGACTTTTAGGGGGAGGGGGAACACGTTTTGCCGAGGAAGACTACGCGCTTGACCGCATCTTCCTATGCTGACATCATTTATGTGATGATAATTCAATTCTAAATTCAATTACATTATTTTATATATTTGCTTAATTTTTATTATTTGATTATAATTCATGGACCAGAAAGGGTCATTTCTTCTAGTTCAGTTTATATTTATTTTTCAAGAAAAAGAAAGAAAGAAGAGTCTAATTTTTTTGTCTTGAGAGTTGTTTGAGAGTTTTGCTAATCTAATCATTATTATAAGGGAACGGGTTAAAAAGAATGAAAAAATATATTTTTTATTAAAAATTAAATATATCATTTTCAATATATTAAATATATTATTTTTTAAATAAAAACTTGTGTTTTTTGGGTCCAATAAAAACCATTGTTTTAATTAAAACAAGAAATGAGGAAAGTGTTACATAAAGTGAATTTGCTGCATAAGCAAAAGAAAAAAAAAATTGAATTCTGCTGTAACTCGTTTGGTAAAACTTTAAGTGTGTTGTTTGAACATAAAATTTGGACATCGTATATATTTATCTTTATTTTTACTTATTTTATATATGTTAGATAATGGGGTTTGGTCTGAAACAAAGAAGAGAAGAACAAAGATAATACGCAATATACAAGGCGTGTAGGAACACTAGGCTTTAGATTAGATTCACCCCCACCAATCTCTCCTCGTAGATTGGATGCAACAGGTGTAACCTGCGAATCCCCTTCAAGATACAATGGAGTAACCTTGGTTTGGTTTGCACACCCTAAACTAAGCGTATCGTCAATGACAGTTTACAGAACAATAATCTCCTTAACTCTCTCTGCGCACAAGGGAGAAAAGAAGATGATTTGGAGTGAAGAATGATTGAGAGATTGAGTTTTTTTTTTCTCGATTACTGCATACAGATGGTTCTATTTATAGACCAACTCATGTTATTTGGTGAAAGAAAACAACTCTTCCAAAATTCAAGTTTAAAATAAAACGTTTACTTTAAAACTCAAAACTTGCCACATACAAGAATCAAACATGCACCTCCAATGATTGCTAGAAACACCGTTACCGCTAAACTATACAACAAACTTGTGCTAAGTTAACATCATGATATATATTTATTTGATTATTGATAACATTTAATATTTTATAAATTTTGATAATCTCTCATAATATATATATTCCAAAAATATATTAAAAAAATAAATGGACACCATACGGTATCCTTGTTTTTGTTTTCAAAAAAATATTTGCCGTAAAATATTTGACACCATTCATCATTGCCGGACTTTCTTTGGGGAGATGCCTTAAAAACTGCTGTCTACATTCTAAATCAAGTACCCAGCAAGTCTGTACCAAAAACTCCATATGAGCTCATGAGTGGAAAGAAGCCGAGTTTGAAACACTTTCATGTATGGGGTTGTAAGGCAGAAGTTAGACCTTATAATCCTCAGTCTAAGAAGCTTGATCTTAAGACTGTTAGTGGTTTCTTTATTGGCTATTGTGTGGGTTCCAGAGGTAGCAGATTCTATTGTCCATCTCATTCTATGCGAGTCGTCGAATCTAATCGAGCGATTTTCTTTGAGGATGACTTGGATAGTGGGAGTGATATACCACGACCAGTTACTCTTAGAGAAGATCGCACCATTGTTCCTATACCAGCTGTTCCTTTTCCTACAGAAGTTATGATTCCAGATAATGATGATGATCAGAATCTTCAACATGAAGATGGTGTGGCAGCACCGCTTGTAGATGAACAAGAACATGATCTTATTGTTGATGAAATTCCACTGAGACGATCTCAAAGAGTGCGCAGACCTTCCATACCAGATGATTATGTTGTATATCTTCAGGAACATGAGTTTGACCTCAATGATGATGATGATCCTATTACCTTTAAGGAGGCAATTTCTAGCTCTCATGCTTCTGATTGGCTGAATGCTATGCATGATGAGTTGTCTTCTATGTCTCATAATGGTGTTTGGAGTCTAGAGGAATTACCAATTGGTTGTAAACCTGTTGGATGCAAATGGGTTTTCAAAACCAAACGTACTCCAGATGGTAAAGTTGAAAGGTACAAAGCCAGACTAGTAGCTAAAGGCTATAACCAAAGAGAAGGCATTGACTATAAGGAGACTTTCTCACCAGTCTCTACAAAAGATTCATTTCGAGTTGTCATGGCTTTGGTAGCTCATTTTGATCTAGAACTTCACTAGATGGATGTGAAGACGGCTTTTCTGAATGGAGACCTTACTGAAGATGTTTACATGGTTCAGCCTGAAGGTTTTACTGAAACAGGCAAAGAGCATTTGGTTTGCAAGCTGAATAAGTCTATTTATGGACTGAAACAGGCCTCCAGACAATGGTATTTGAAGTTTGATCAGGTTGTCACTTCTCTTGGCTTCAAAGAAAATGCCTCAGATCAGTGCGTTTACTTGAAGACTTGTGAGGGTGAATTCATCATTCTCGTTCTATATGTTGATGATATACTTCTTGCTAGCAGTTGTGTTAAAATTCTGACCGAGACAAAACTCATGTTGAGTAGCCACTTTGATATGAAAGACCTTGGTGATGCTTCTGTTGTTTTAGGCATCCAGATTTATCGTGATAGGTCACGTGGTGTTCTTGGATTGTCTCAAAAAGGATATATTGAAAAGGTCCTCAAAAGGTTTAATATGCATTTTTGCTCCCCATGTGCTGCACCTGTTCAAAAGGGTGAGGAAAAATTCTCTAAATCTCAATGTCCTCAAAATGATGTAGAAATAAATGAAATGAAAAAAAACCCATATGCTTCCGCTGTTGGCAGTTTAATGTATGCTCAAGTTTGTACTCGTCCCGACATTGCTTTTGCTGTAAATGCTTTAGGGAGATACTTGAGCAACCCAGGTTTGGGTCATTGGAAAGCCGTAAAAAAGGCCATGAGATATTTGCAGGGAACCAAAGATTATATGTTGACCTATAAGAAGTCTGATCAACTTCAGGTCACTGGTTATTCTGATTCTGATTTCGCAGGTTGCCCTGACGACCGAAAATCTACTTCTGGCTTTATCTTTATGATGGCAGGAGGAGCTATTTCTTGGAAAAGCGTCAAACAGACGCTTACAGCTACTTCTACCATGGAAGCAGAGTATGTTGCTTGCTATGAGGCTACTTGTCAAGCCATGTGGCTGAAAAATTTGATTTCTGGCTTTCATATTGTTGAAAGCATATCTAGGCCACTTGTGATATATTGTGACAATACTGCTGCTGTGAACTTCTCTCATAACAATAGAAGCTCTTCTCGCACTAAGCATTTTGATGTGAAATATTTGTTCGTTAGAGAGAAGATTAAGGAGTTTCAGACTCGTATTGAGCATATTGATACAGGAAACATGCTTGCTGATCCACTAACCAAAGGCTTAACTGTTGGAATATTCCGGAATCATGTAATTCATATGGGCTTAGTTAAGTCTTTTGATGTATTGGATTAGTGGGAGTCTGAAACCATTATTTGCCCATTATCGTTTTTTTATGAGATATGTAAATTGACGTCATTCTTGTTTTTCATATCTCTTATAGCATTTTAAGATGCTTGGACCATTTTTTGAATTGCATATTTCTCTTTATTAATTATATGCAATTTTATATTCATCAATCTTTATGTGAGATATGAGTCTTTAGCATGTATGATTTACTTCCCTATCGGATACTATTTCTGCATTGTTAAAGCTTATATTTCTTATACTGCTGGTTAACGTGTGCTTTGATCGTAACTGGTATTTCTCTTTAATAATTGATTAATGCTATCCAAGTGGGAGAATGTTAAATTTTAATGTGTATAATATGTGGATTAGCATTAATTGGTTATTAAATTATAATTAAATTATTAATATATCAGTTATAAAATTAATTCTTAATTACGTAACCAATTGGTGAAATTGTTGTTGGGTATTTACTAAAGAGTGACCCTATGATGGGCTGGGTCATTCTAATGTTAACCCGTTGAGAGGTCCCTACTCTCTGCTGGTAGGTTATAAGAATAGCCTCCCCATTAGGCATTCTAACAGACAGATACAGACTGAACCAACCAGAAAGAGAGAAGTAACTCTCACATTCTGATCCACTGTTCATCTCCCTCTCACCCACTGATCTACTGTGATGGATTCTGCGACTCTCCAAGGTGTGAAATTCTTCTCCTCTCCTTTGAATAACATGAATCATATGCTATGATTTGTATCTGTATGATGTTTAGAATTATAGGTTTTCCTTCATCAATAGCACTTGCAGGGGCGAAACTACTTTACTTATAGCATAGGAGGTACGAAATGTAGTTTTTTTTTTTTTAAATAGGTTCAGCCCCCTTTTAAACTTTTGTACATGCTGTGATGTTTTTTTTTTTTTTTTATTAAAATGAGCTTTTTAGAAACTATTTATCAATTTATTTTAAAATTATTTATTAATAGGTTTTTTTTAGACATGTGATATTTTTTTTTACTCTGACGGGTCAAAGGTGCTAGTCAGACTGGCGCCTACCATTATTAAAAAAATAAAATAAAAAAAAGACAAAACCTGCCCAACAGTGCCACGTGGCGTACTGTAGTGTTCCTTTAAAATTGTAGGTAACTTTCTTTTAATTCTTACAAGGTAAATTTTTTTTATTACTGTAATAATTATTGAATATTTATTGCTATTATTTTTTTATGCCTCTTGTGATGTTATTTGCTACTTGTTATTAGGGGATTTTTTTTATTGTCTCTTGTTATTTTAAATAGATACTTTATCATTAATGTCATCGTTACTCCCTATACTTATAGTATTTTTTTTGTAGCAGTGCTCATTTAAAATTACAGGTAACTTTATTTTAATTCTTACAAGGTAAAATTCTTTTTTACTACTGTAATAATTGATGAATATTTATTGGTATAAATTGTTATTGCTATTATTTTTTTATGCCTTTTGTGGTGTTATTTGCTACTCGTTATTAGGGGATTTTTTTATTGTCTGTTGTGATATTATTTGCTACTCTCTTTTAATTATTAAGTTTATTTTTTTATTATAATATAATAGTAATATTACTTTTATTAGTATCGGTATTTACTATTATTAATTGGTAATTAATTTTATTTTGTAATATTATTAATATTAGAAATTGTGAATTTATGGTTCATCTTCATCTGACTCATCCTACTTCTCGCTCGCCCAATCTTCATCTTTGTCATCTGCATTTGACCCAAGGTTTACCGGCACATTTCGCTGCTCGAAATTACTACCCAATGACGGCACATGGAATGTGAAAGTGCCCGCAACATTAACGTCAACGTATAACTCAAGTGTCGACATTCAGGGATTTTGGATTAAACCATTCAGCATGCACTCCACATCTCGATCATCAGCAATTTCAACAAGAATATATTTCACTGGGTTGCCATATATCATATATCTTGTCACAATTTTTGAAACTGATTGATTTGATTGCAGCCTCAACTTCAAGTGAATCTTTGCCCTCAAACGCTCGTACCGGATGCCATGTTTTATTTGCACAATTTCTTGGTCCCCTTCAAATGTAATTCCTTCTGATCCATCGAAGACTCTCCCGTTCGAGTACACAAATACTGTAACTTGGCTCATGACGTCTGCCTTACAATAATATCAAATACATAAAAATAACCCATAAATTTACAATTTCTAATAATTGCAATATTAAAAATACACAACAACAAATACAAATAATGATATTAATAATATTAACATCATATTTAATATTAAATATGTAAACTTAAAAATAACATTAATATAACAACATTATTACCGCAAAATAAAAATAATAACAATAACCCTTAAATTCACAATTTCTAATAATAATAATATTATTACAAAATAAAATTAATTACTAATTACTAATAGTAAATACTGATACTAATAAAAGTAATATTACTATTATATTATAATAAAAAATAAGCTTAATAATTAAAAGAAAGTAGTAAATAATATCACAAGAGGCAATAAAAAAAATCCCCTAATAACGAGTACCAAATAATATCACAAGAGGCATAAAAAAAAAGCAATAATAATTTACACCAATAAATATTCATAAATCATTACAGTAGTAAAAAAGAATTTTACCTTGTAAGAATTAAAAGAAAGTTACCTGCAATTTTAAATGAACACTGCTACAAAAAAAATTATACTATAAGAATAAGTAGTAACAATGACATTAATGATAAAGTATCTATTTAAAATAACAAGAGACAATAAAAAAATCTCCTAATAACAAATAACAAATAATATCACAAGAGGCATAAAAAAATTATAGCAATGACAATTTACACCAATAAATGTTCATCAATTATTACAATAATAATAATAAAAATTATCTTGTAAGAATTAAAAGAAAATTACCTGCAATTTTAAAGGTACACTGCAGTACGCCACGTGCCACTGCAGGGCAAGTTTTGTCTCTTTTTTTATATAATAATGGTAGGCGTCAGTCTGACTGGTGCCTTTGACCCTGGTAGGTGTCTCTCTGATTCGTACCTTTGACTCGTCAGAGTAAAAATAAAATAAAATATATCATATATTCAAAAAAATCCTCCATTAATAAATTATTTTAAAATAATCCTAAATTAATAGATAATTTTTAAAAGAAACCATTTTCAACAAAAAGCATGTAAGTGATAGTATATTCAGACCCTATCCAGAATAATTGTATTTCCGCCCTTGGGCTGGGCACACGTGCTTCACATGCTCTTGCAAAGATGTGTTGGATAAAAGGCAAAAGCTGCAACACTCTCGGATCAACCAAGGCATCGTTAGTGTAGCTGTTAACTTGGGCTTTCTTTTGTAAAAATAGTTGATAAGCTAATTTATAGTTGATAAGTTAGTTGATAGTTGATAGTTGATAAGTTAATTTTTAGTCGATGGTTTATAGCTGATAGCTGAAAAACTAGCTGATTGAATTTAAAGTATTTGGTAAAATTAACAGTTGAACTAGCTTATAAATATAAAATGACATATTTATGATAGACAAGGTAAAATGAGATTTCATTAAGGCTTTGTTTGGTTTTGAGAAGAAAAGGAGAAGAGAGAAAGATGTGAGAAAGAGTATGAGAAGAGAGAAAATGATGAGAAATATAGTAGATTTTATGTATTGTTTGGTGTAAGAGAAATAAGAGAGAAATAGAGGATAAAAATGTGTTATCTCTCCTCTTTGTTTAGTTGGATAGAAAATAAGAAGAGAGAAAAATAAATTTTTTTAGAAAGACAAAAATATCCTTAACTAAAAAATCAATATAAACATATTTAAATTTAATTGATTTAAGTTATTTTAACTAATCAAATAATTTAAATTAATTTAACTGATTTAATTTATTTTAAATAAAATTTATTAGTTTAATATAATTATTTTATTTATTTCAATTTAATTTAATTAAATAAATGATTAATTTAATTCAATTTATTTAAATTTATTAAATAATTGAATGAGAACCCAAAAAGAAGGATAAAAAAGTCATTTTATATGAAAGACTTTCTCACTCTTCCATTTTCTACTCACTTAGGGAAAGAAAAAAAATTTGAGGTGGGTTTTATCAATTTTCTTCTATATTCCCTATTTCTCTCATCCACCAAACAAGAGATGAGTGTATTTTCTCCTCCTTTTATCTCTTCTTGTTTTCTCTCTTGACGTTTTCTACTCTAACAAACAAAGCCTAAATGAATGGGGTTAAAAACGAGAGAAAAATCAATAAGTTATAAGCTACTAGTCATAAGCTAAGAAGAAAAGCTATAAACTAATGAGATAAGCTTGTTTATCAAATATATCTATTTCAATCAAATAAGCTTATAAACTAGTCAAATAAATTATTAGCCACTCCGCATGTCACAGTTTCCGACCTCCACGCACAGCTTTACAGTAGATCCGGCCATCCCAAGTGTAGTTCGGTCACGCGACTGCTGCATCGCCGACTTACCCCTTCACGCCGCGATGGTGAACGAAGACCGCCACTGCATGCATTGTCATGTAGAGCAATTATTGATGCATCATTTTAAAGTCTCCAGTTGACTAAACAAACGAAGTTCCCTTCAAATTTTGTAGCTAACAGCATGGGGCGGTTGGTCCCTTATGATCCAAGACAGGCACAATAGGTCCAGCCAGGAAGGAGGACAAGCCTAGAGCTGTAAACTTAGCTCCCATCCCAAGCTGGGGCTACTGTGTAATCTAATATACTACAAGCAAGTATATTCCTATTGCAAGTATAGTATTGTTATTATTTTTTCCATTTGGCACTGGGGAAATCTTAGAGTTTGTTTAGTTTGTATTTTTATTTTCTGTTTTTACTTTTTAAAATCTGAATTGGTTTTAGTATTTGTCACGTTATTTTCTTTTTTAAATTTTAAAAACACATTCAGCATTTTTAAAAATTTTGAAAATGTCAAATAATTGTTTTCATTATTTCTGGAAATGAATTCTTCCTAATTAGTCTTTCATCCTCTCTTCGTTACAATTATTTATTGTAAAAGTTTTCCATCTTCTTGTTGACAATTTAAAATCAATACAAATTTTAGAAAATGAAAACAGGAAATAAAAATACAATCCAAACATACCGTTATATGTTTTGAATGCTATTTACGGTGAGAATAAAATCAGGTCGTCCATTACAAATTAGGGATGCAATTTTTCTTCAGTTTTGGAGATATAAGCAGAAATTGTCCATTCGGAGCTCCGAATTCTGGGACCCATATGAAGACGGGGACAAAAAAGTTTCCCAGAGTAAATCCAGGACAGGACATACGCTACTAAAGGGTAGCTTTTGTCTAAACATTCATGTAACCTTCCCAACCAGAATCCAAACACATCTTAAAAAAACAGAAGTACATGAGATTATTGTCGGATCTGTAGAGTCAGATATAAGCTGCTCTCACTCACTATGATTAAAGTGCATGACCCCCTAAGTCACATCTCACAAGACGTATTACGTTAAGGATCACCTTCCACATGATTTTAGGTGAAAAGGGGGACAATTTGCGTATATACAATTCCCTCCCTCCGAAGAAATTCGAATGTACTTTAAGATTATTATGTTTTATCTACTAAAAACATGACATCTGAACAATATAATTATGTCTTCAGAATGAATTTAAAATATTTTAGTATAAAATTTAGATTAAATATAAATTATTTGGAGTACTCAAGAATTCCCCTGCTCCGGACATAATCCCCATAACTAGTGCCTGAAGGGGTGAGCCCTGCTTATGCAAATATGGGAATAACCGAATTGATTATTTTATTTTATTTAATACGAAGAAATAAAATTATATCAATGGCCTTTTCTTTTTCACGACTTGATCAATTTAATTTAGTATGAAGAAAAATGTTAACAACACATTCTTTTGAATAATTTCTTCAATACACTCATAGTTGTTAGATAAATTTCATAAGAACCCACTAAATAAAAAATGAATTCGTGTAATTTAATGGATTCTACATAAAATTCACCCAATATCAAAGAGTAAGTGAAAGAAAATGTACAAAAGAAGTATTACTAGCATTGCTCTTAAAGGTAATATAAATACAAACATCCGAAATTCACCATCTCCATTTAAAATCGTACAAATCAGTAAAGCTTACTATGAAAATTTTTAACATTGGTCTAGCACATTCGCCAAGAGCACTACTCGAGAGAGAGAAAAAAAAAAGCAATCTCCACATCACAGTTCAGATTTAAATAACGAGTATTGTGAAAGGGGTATGTCCATAAATATGTGGTTATAGGGTAGAGTGGGGGCAGATTGGATAAATCTTAGTGACAATAGAATTTGATGCATAACAAAGCAAATCTGTAACACAAGCATATGACTCATCAGAAGGGTGTTCACAACATAAAACAGTTTGTTTCATGTGACCATGCCGACTGTTTAACAAAGCAAGGCCTGAACAAAATGTACTGGAACCACTGATGGCAAACATTCTCAAAATTTTCCCTGACATCCATCCACTAAACAGACAAATGCTGCATACCAAAATAACATCAACTAGAAAACCTGGCAAATAGTTACATGATACATTGCTGCAAAGACAGAGAATCATAAGGACAAAACCAGCAAGCTTTGGAAGTAAACACAAAAGAAACAATGCTGCTTGGACAAAATGACATCACAAACCATAATGCAAATCTGCATGCCTTCATTGTTAAATAATCTGTCATATGCTTCCGTAATATTCACGAGATGAATCAATTGCTCAGATAGTCAACGTTTGGTTCTGTTCCTGCCATTTGCTTAATGTTCTGCCGCTATGGGTTCTGGTACCAAGGCAATCTCTGGTTTCTCTTCGGTGACTATATCACCATTCACATGAGATTCTGCTTCACTTAGCTTGTCTGAGGGAGCCATACTCAGAGGCAAAGGTTCACTTGTCTCATTAGGCAAAGTATTGCTCTCTTCAATGGCTGCAGCCATCTCAACTTTCTCTTCCCCTTTTGCATTGGACAAGGTGGCAACTTTAGTTGTCACAATAGATAAGGAGGTCTTTTCATCATCCACTGCCTTCGATGAAGTTGGTGCAGCTGCTGAATCGGATGAACTGATCCTTTCAGTAAGTCGAGGAGGAAGAGATCTTCGTTGTGGCTTCTTTTGATGGACAGGACTAACTCCTTTAGTGGGTTTATTCTGAGACACTTTCTCGTCCAGACTTAAACGACCTTGTTGAGCACTGCTGCTAGCATTTCCTTCTGACTCTGTATAAGTTGAACTCTTCCTACGACCAAGCTTGGGAGATTTTGCTCTTGTAGTTGGTATCTATATTAGTAAGTCCAAAGGTTCAAGAATTTCAATTTCCAAATGGCAAGACCAAACTTGCTAACTCAAAACAATATCAAGGAAAAGATCAATGATCAGATATCAGATTTTTTTTTATTATTATTAAAAAAGATCAAAACTATGTGCACAATGACATGTTCAAATAAATATCAAGGCAAGGAACAAGACCTAAATTCACCAGTGAAAGAAAAATACGGCTTTGACATATTATAATTGAAAAACGAGATTTTTTTACAGGTCGACAAATTTAGTGCTCCCATGAAACCATATCGTGTTAGGTGGTTTGGTCCTATGAGGAAAAGATCATAAAAGCCCAATAGGTGAAACCATTAAAGAGGATTTAGGTTTAAATGACCAATCTGAAGACATGGTTTATGACATAGCAGAATGACGTTGTTTGATAGCCAAGCCCACATAGTGAGAAAAGGCTTTGTTGTTGTTGGTATGAAATCATATATTGGCACAAGTATAAAGTTTAAAAAACTGTTCAAGTCTAAGTAAAATCAGTTTAGATGCACCTCATCAGCTTATTCACCTATGGATATATAAGTAAACAAGCCATCTAGAACAACAAATTAAGAACTATAAAATATTTGCAATCCGACAGAACCTCAGAATCTCGTGGACTTAGTTTGGACAACTAACAAGACCACCTAAATTTTAAAAACCACAATATACTTGTAAGTAAAAAACCAAATCTAAAGACTTCTCATGGGGATCGATGAAAGAAGGTACCACAAAAGTATATTCAATATTCTAAATGATAGTCTCCGCTTTTGTAAAATGAACCATCTGATTCATCAATTGAAATTGAAATCATAATTAATGAACATTAATATATGTAGTATTTTGAACTTATATGTATAATATAAAAAGGATTATCTTCTAGTTCACCTCCCTCCTAAAGTTTGTCCAACAACCTCGGAAATACAACTTCTATCACCAATGTCGCAGACTCACAATTACATACTCACCCTCCATAATAAGCATTTCCTTCCATTTCTATATCCAGCATACCTAAACTTTTTGGTCACACAGCTAACAAATTATGCATTAGCATTTAGCTAAAAAGAGCAAGCTAGGGGAGTCAATAATGGCTAGTCAATAATGGCTACAAATGTAATCACAGGGTTTTTAAGAACAAACAAGGCATATAATTAGATAGATGCTAATTGATGGAGGAAAATGGGAACAGTGAGAAGAAAGCTTCAATCAGCAGAGATTGCTCTTCCCAAATGTTTTCACTTTTCAGAAGATTGTTGCATGCTCTGAGACTCTGACTCTCTGAAGCCATGCGAAAAATGGAGATGTCTGCACATCTATGCACTTGTGCATTCATATAGCAACAGAAATATGCATTGCATACGGCTTCCCAGTTAAAAAAAATCTTCTACAGTAATTAGGCAAAGTACACATACAAGACTTGCATGCAATCAGACAGACAGGCAAACGTACCTTCTTTAATTCCACCCTAGGAGGAGGAGGCTCCTGGTAGAAGCTTGGCATTGGAGTTGCTTTAAATGCTAGAGTCTTCCTAAGCATTTTAATCTCGGCTTCTTGGGTCTCCTATAAATGGAGTGAAAGATCAATATGATTAGAAGGCAATATCTGCAAGTTACATTTTAGCGAAGATATCAAATATACCTTGGATTTTGCTTGCAGGTTATTCTCCTCCACTTCCTTTGCATGAATCTTTTCCTCAAGCTTCGAGTAGAACTGGCCACCAATGTAACAATTTTTTTTTAACTTACAGCTTATTCAAAAGAAACCATCAAACTAAGTCACTAACACAAAGGTAGTAATAATTTTTTACCTCTTTTCTTCTCTCAGCTCGCTCATTACACCTGAAACTGAATCCATAATTTGGAAGTGTCCCCACCTTGCGGGGTTTGGCATCTTGTGCAGTAGGACTTCAAAGTGGATTAAGGTAGAACCATTATCATACACAGTATCACTTTCAATTGTAAATACTATATAAAAACAAAGAAATTTCCTTTAGTTCTCCATTCCACTTACAAAGGAAGAAACAACACCCAAACAGAAAAAGAAAAGGATACGAAGAAGATTCTGCTTCTCCTTGAACATTATCAAGTGGCCCTTTCTTTAATGATCTTGGTTTAATCTTCTCCCTGTATCCAACAAATTACAGTCCGCCAGACAAATATTTAAGATGATCAATTCTTTATACAATATTGTTTCTTCAACTAAAATATGATGAAACATTCACAAATAAATGCAAAGCATTACATACATGGGTGCTTCAGAAGATGATGCATCAGGTTTTCCAGGGTGCTGAGAGAAACAAAGTGTAAATATGATCACGAAAAGCCAAAGCTATAAATTTTATTACCGAAAACCAAAAAGACAAGAAGAAGAAACCAAGGAAACACAATTATCTGAATGCCTGTGTAATTTGTAAGCATGTGGTAAAGCAATCAAAGGTAACAACAGAGTTTACCTTGGATCGAGTCTGCTTGTCAATGAATGATTTGTTTTTAATAGGCTGTCTTGGGTGAGAGTTTAAAGCCAAAGTACCATTTGAAACAGCAGGTGATGCCTCCTCATCTTTTCCATCTTTGCTCCTTTTTACCAAACCTGAATGAATACCTTTGGGACTTGGGGGCTTTGCAATCTTATTCTTGACAGGACCCTTTTGTGCTCTTGATTCCACTGTTTGATCTATGATTTTGACTTCCTCTTCCTGGTATCAAGCAAATACATGAGATTCAAGTAGTACAAATTTCTTAACCAATCCAAGAAAAAAAGACCTCTCACCTTAGAAGTGGTCACATTGTTGCCATCCATGTTATCATTTGATCCTTCTTTGGTTTCTGCCATAGATGTGTTATCAGTTACAGTGCTATCCGACTGGTTGAAAGTTTCAAGGTTTCCATTTGGAGCTATAGTTTCTGCATTTTCAGTAACACTGGGGTCTCCATCGTTTGAAACAACACCAGCATTTCCAAAATTAGATGGCTCTTCATGAACACCATTTTGGTGGACTGCTTCAAGCCCATCAGCAGGCGAAAGGTTACTTGGATCCATCATTCACACCAAGCTACAAGTTACATAGAAGCAATGAACAGCAGCTTAGAGTAAATTTAACACAAGACCACACAGAACAAATTTTATTCCTACTGAACAAGTTTTAATATTCATCTGGTGTTTGTATGAAAGTTTCATCTTCTGCCCTATTACCTAGGAAAGATGGTTTTGAAATGTATCTAGACAAACCCTCAATTTTTCTTTTACTATCCAAAGAACCAAAAGAGATCACAATCTTTCAGAAAATAAAATTCATCAGCCTTTGGTTCTAAATTTAATGGTAACTTACTCACTTGAAGAAGAAAAATAGTAGATGAAAAAATAGTAGACTTGTCAGGTGGTGTCATGAGTTACTTACCAGTCAAAAGGGAGAAAGCAACACAACACAATTACCATAATTCATGTTTCAATAAAATATGATAAAAATACAAACAGGCCATTTATAATTCTAAAACATGGACATTAATCAATAATGTAGTGCACTTTAGTTGTACAAAAAGATGCATCCAATCTCCACTTAGTTGCCAAGAACATGGAGACAAATTGGGAAGAGGGAAATTCACTCATTTTTTTTCTTGAATAATTTTTTTTAATTAAAAAAAAGGTGGAAAGATGAGAGTACAGGACTCTCAGTCTTTAAATAACAGAGAGGGTTGATTAAAAGCTCTAAATTGACTTGCTTCTGCAGCAAAGCAAGTAAAAAAGCACTTAGCTTTGAACTAACATCGAGAAAATACGATGAGTACGACTAAGCAAATCAGGGATAGTAAAACAAGCAAAACCAGCATGCTCCCATTTTCCATGTTTAACACTTTCATCCAACATTGATCTCCTCATACCAAAAATGAGGGACCAAAGCTCCATTTTGAGGCAGAATAATTATACAAAAAAAAAACAAATCAGTGACAGATTACTACAATCTTACTCAAATTGAGGATTTGACATTGCTACGAGAGAGAAAAAAAACAGAGAAATAAAAATGAGATTTTGATTCAAAATAATGAGTAACCAACAGTATAGCCAGAAACCCAAGTGAGATTAGAGAGTGAGATGGTTACCTGGGGTAATCAGAATGGCATCAAGAGGAGAAAAGCATTGTGGGGTGAGAGATCTGAGGAAGAGAGAGAGAGAGAATGGGGATGGAGGATCCGAGCCCGACCAACAAGATCCTAAAGATTCGAACTGTATGAATAGTTATGCTGCTCTTGCTGCTTGCTGATGATTTATCTTTTTCATGAATTAATATATTCTGAATTGAATATTTATTGTCAATAATATTTATATTATATCAATCACGATTATTTTCAATGATGTAAGAATTTATTATTGATTCACGGTGTAAAATTTATTAACGATGTATATAAATTAAACTTATATTTCTTTTTCTTATTCGCATAATTATCTATGGTTGGGATGTTAATATTATTAATTTGTTACCGAATATTGTATTTGATTCAATATTATTTGATTTCATTGTCACATTTTTAATTATTTATTTATAATGAAAATATTGTTCCTTAACTGGGCAATATTTTCTATATGGTAATAATTTCTTTTTTTTTTGTTGTTGTAGAAATTAGTGTAATCAATTTAAAACACAATAATGATATTGAAGAAACAATTTAAAATATTAACATGTACAACAATTAATAAATAATTTTAAAATGTAGTAATGAAGAATGATATGGTGCATCATTTTACTCTGAATTTGATCTTTATAAAAGTACTCAACTATTGTTTTTACAAGTTGATTTATTTTTCATAAATATGATTAATTGTGTTTCATTATTTATTGCTAATTATATTGTTAAAAATTAAATTGATACATAAAATATATTCAAACAAATCATTTTTTTTGAAAAGAATAGTTAGAAAACAGCAATGTCAAATAAATGATGAGATTGAGAATCACAAAATTTGAATTACAAATATCTATAAAAATAAAATGTTGTACAACTTTTAAATTTATTTTATATCCCTTTAATTAAAATTCTCAAAAATAACTAAAATATTTAATCTGGCGAATCTCTTTTTTGACGTAAATATAAAGTATATATTATTTTTTACCTTAAAAATATATTTTTTTGTAGAAAAGGAAAATAAAATAAAATAAAATATGATCAAATAAAATCTATAACCAATTATATCCTCTAAATCATTATTTTTAATCAATTAATTTTTATTATATATTTTATATTAAAAGTACTTTATAATATTCTGTTCATTGCAATTAAATTAGCAATGATTATAATTTTTTTAAAAACATCTTAACTGATTTTACTAATAAAATATAATTATAATTATAATTATAATTATTTCTATATGTGATGATAGACAGAAAGTTTCGCAGATGACTGAAATTTAGTATTTTTTATATATATTTTTATGGTGGTGTGAGTTGTCACTTTAAAGCCTGAAGTGACACGGGACATCTTCTTTTTAAGGAATTTATTTTTCGTCGGGATTCGAGCGAAAGCCTTCTTCCTCTTCTTTGCATTGCTTCCAAAACCACCATCCAGTCCACAGGCCCTAGTCCTTATTTTGGTAGGTAATTGCACAAATATCAAATATAATGTTTACTTACACGAAATACCAAAATTTAAAACAAAAGTCTCAAAATTATAGGTTAATTGATGTGACAAACCAGCCATGTAAAAAAAAAAAGTTATAGAGTAACCAAAAAAACCAGCCATGCTCATTTACTAGGTGGTTAAGCACTCTTATCAGGGCAGCTGGGTAAAAATTAGTCAATGGTATTTGAATAAAAATACTCATTAATTTATAATAACCTTGACGAACTAATTATATCAGTACCTTGTACCCAAAAGACAACTATAGCAGCACCTATACTTTGGAGCTACTATAGTGTGAACCGAGGGTGTGAATAGGTGAGGTTGTAACACTCGGGTGTCGACGATGGTGGGGAGTGGTCGTCGATACAAGAAGGCACGAACAAGGAGCGGTTCCTGACAGACTTTTAGACGGAGGGATACATGAATGAACCGATTACACACCCGAATGAGAGGGATCCTGAGACTGTGTAGGCATGAGACTATACAGTTGATGAAGGCTTATATGAATTGATTGATACTACCTATACTAACAAGATGCATCTTCTTTTCGGGAGCTCATCACTTAAGAACTCCACAGTTAAGCGTGCTTGACTTGGGGCAATTCTGGGTCCTGGGTGCCGACGAGGGAGGGGAGTGGTCTCCGGTGCAAGAAGGCATGGACAAGTAGCAGCTCCTGGTAGGCTTCTAGGCGGAGGGACACATGAATGAACCGATTACACACCCGAATGAGAGGGATCCTGAGACTGTGTAGGTATGAGACTATATTGTTAAGGATGACATGGAGCAATTCTGGGATGGGTGACCTCCTGGGAAGTTTTCCCAGAAAGCGTGTGAATGAGGACAAAACATACTGAAAAGACTCGTGTTGATCTATAGGGACAGTCGTCAATCCATATAGCAGCCAGGAATGTTACACGGGCTGCTCGTCGGGGGCTTACGGCCTAACCTATTTAAGGCTTAGCTCGGCTTAGCCTATTTAGCAACACGTGATTGTTATACCATGAAAACTCTTTCCTTGCATTGCATGTATAACTGAGGCAACAATTTTAGTAGCAAGCCTGGGGGCATATCATTTTTTCCTCATTTAGTTATCAGTGATGATTAAACATTACATAGGATCTTTATTAAAAAAAATATATGACTAAACACAATGCGGCTAGGATGTGTTGGACCAACATTCGTATTCAGTTGATATAAATTCACATCAATGCAGGGCTCCTACTCCTCAATAGATGTATTTTTTTTAACAAGTCAACAACATTCATTAATAGAAAGAAACAATAATTGAAACTTCAATACGATCCGGGTTTCGTCTAAGTTCCCTAGAAGTAAAAATTTACATTAATTATTGTAGGGCCAGTTAGGTCAGACAAGGTTTGGTTTAACCCAAACTATTTGCTTTGCTTAATAGACAGTAATTACCAGCATGACAAGACAGATATACTACTTTAAAGCCAAATTAATATACCACAAAAGATAACATTTGCGATTGTGCTAACTGCTAAACAAGGTTTCTGTCTGTCCACCTCTGGTTCAGATCTACTATCACTACCTGTGATCATGGACTGATTTTAGCAGTCTTTTAACAAAACAAAAAAAGCCTCAGTGACTTTTCATTATTAGATATAGAGTAGATGCTTAATTTAGAAGGGGACGTAGGAATTCGAATGCAATTAGTTAGAGTAAATGAATTTGTAATTCACTCCAATCTTTCATCCTTCTGTCACATTCAATCGCTTGCAACTCGAATGTTTCTACAATTCTACACATCCTGCTAACAGCTAACCGACAAATTCATAGGTAAGGCTCTCTTTTTTTTTCACAAATTAATTAAAGCACCCACGGAAGATGGACCTCCCCACCTGCCTTTTTTAGAATTTAGATTCAATGGTTATCTTGTATTATTGTGGGCATGAGAGGTAACGTCCAACAAAAAAAACCACCAATACAGTAAATAGGCACGAGAATATGTCATGTGGTCCATCAGTTAGATTTGCACATTTTGAAATAGTTATGAACATGTTGAGTTTGATTAATGAATATATTAAGCTCATTAATCATCCATAGAGCTTCAATAATCAACATTTTATACACCATTAACCAAAGTTGTCCGAATTATTCATCTGTCATATATATATCCATCAACCAAACTCAACACGTATTAATCACAATTTTGATCATTTGCTTGTGGTGTTCTTACCTCTTGACATCTTTCATCTTCTTTTTTCTGCATTCCAAAATATATAGAAAATAATCGCCATAATTATTGAGAATCATCGTTTTAATGGTTTGGAGCTGCCTAATTTAGGTGGGTTAAGGAGATAGTGGCTCCTTGCCTCCCTCGAATACTCTCTTCTGCGTACAAGAAACCATTGACCCTTATCCATATGCACCTAATAAAAATGCTATTTGTGCTTTCAATAATCAAGTGGCCGAAGTTCAACCAATCTTTTTATTATCCTCATTTTTTTACACTACAGTAAATTTTCCCATAAAAATATAATGACCTTCCTGCATGCATACACTTCATAGGTTAGGTTTAATGGGGCGTAGATCTTGATGTTCAAAAAAATCAACTTGCCACTTTTATAAGCTTTTCCACCTTACACCAGAATTCACCAACTTGACATATGCATTTTTGAAATCTTCAAAGAACATATTCTCATTGTCTGCATATTGTTTAATCCATCTGTTCAACAAAATGAAGTTCTCTTAAGGTATGCACATTGAAGTACACAGATAATTGGCAGAAACATGCATGTACATGCGGTGCACCAGGACATTCTTTGTGACGTGCAAGTGAATTTTTAGTCACTTAATAAAAAGACAAAAGATTCTTTTCAGAAGGTTGTTGTTTGCTTAAATGGATAAAAAGAATCAGAAATGAGCTCTAAGCCCAACATAAAACTATATTGTAAGCATTTGAACAGGGGTTTGTGTTTGGCTGAGGATCAAGACCTTACTGGTTAAAGAGCGACAATTCGGATTTCAACTAGAAAAGGAGAGTTTGATGTGTTGTATTATGTGAAAACTGATATTCCATAGACAAGGAACTTGAACTATAGTGTCATAGACAAATCTAACTTGCTCATCACTGATATGAAATACACTTGTTAATTGTTATCCTAGGTATTGTTTTCCAATGGTGGGCTATTTGCATTAACTGTTATTTTCTAGAATCTTGAAAAATAATGAAAAGAACTGCTTCTCATTTTTAATTGTTTTACCTATTCATATAAAATAATCTTAAAATCATTTAAAGAATTTCCCACTTTTACTGTAGTGAAACTAAGTGCTTAGCAGAAAATGCAGTGAGGTCAAATTCATATTGAAGGAAAGCATCAGAGGTTGTTAAGAGATAAAGAACCTAAAGCATTCATCATCCTCAACAAGTGCATGATCTGAAGGAAGGCCAATCATACTCGACATACCACCTATATAAAAGAGAACCAGCAGATGAGAATGATAATGACAAGAACAATGTAATGAGAATGAGGCATGCAATGCAATCATAGAGATTTATATCATCTATAATAGTTATAGGAAGACAAGCGATGTCAAAGAAACTGAAAAACTTGATTGAAAAACAATAAGATCCATAGAAGACTGGACATAAAATTGTGTAATAAGCTATGAACCCAGACGGCCTAACATGCTCTCAACTTCCTTCTTGTTTTTGTTAAACAAGAATTGATTCAGAAAAAATGGCTAGTGACAGTTTCAATTAAAATACCAAAGCAATCTTTTAAAATGAACTTAGTTGAGTTGTTAATTTACCTACAGATGTCCATGGCTTCTCCAAAAGAATCTTATAATATGAGTTGTCAAAGGAATTTGGGCTCCCAAAACCTTTACTTCCAATGGTGTGGGCTCCGGACAAAGCTACAAGTTCTTGTGTTCTGGAAAGAAAAGCTCCAAATAGATAACAATATATACGCCAAATTGAAATTGGTTCTGGTAAAATATGCTGAAAATTCTATACCATATATCTCGCGTACGATCAATAACTTTTTGGACAGTAAGTCAATATATTTCTTGCTTTGTTACTCTGGTTTAGAATTACTACTGTAATTAAGACTTCAGATTCTGTATGTCTCTGTATATGTTAAGTTCTCATTTTTCAAGGTAAGTATGTACAATTGAACAGCTTTTAGAATGTATAGCTGCAAAAGTCTGAAAGAAGTATCAAATAAACAATACTTTCCTCCACTGATAATGGAAAATGCAGGCAATGAATCACCCTTACAGAACACAAATGCAAAGTAAAAGGGAATTTTCCTCATACTCACGAAAAGCCTTTTCTCTGAAAGCATTCCTTCAAACCAGAAGCATCAAGAGATTCCTCAGGAAGTTCCCCTTCAGGATCAGGCCCCCTATCATTGAAATGAACGGAAATAAATTGGCAGAAGACACAAACCAGGTTTTCATTGTTCTGTGACAGCCAATGACTTAAATCCCCAATGAGCTTTTATCTTTTTGAAAAATGTTTATCATCCTTTAACAATAACCTTGCATAATTAAAAAATTGTTTAAATAAAATTTTCAAAGAACTCAAACCATCAAGCAAACATTTAACTGCCTGTTTGTCATCCTTGGGAGAAAAGGCAGAAAATGGATTTCCTACATTAAAAAATGCACACATTCACACATTAATACACCATTGGATCAATCACTGAAAGGGTTTGAGGAAGTATGAGATTGATCCAACGGTACATTAATGTGTGAATGCGTAAATGCATGAGTTTTTGAAGGCAGGAAATCCAAATCCGAAAAGGCACATTGTCTGTCACATCAAATATACTAACTAGAGTATTAGGCAATTAGCATCTTACAAAGAATCTAGCCTGCCCAATGAAACTTGGATTGGTGGACCTCCACATACTTCAACTGCTTCAGCTCCAGCCACAGCAATCATGTCCGCCCAGGATACTGATAAAGGTAAACTAAAATGCGTTGGCCTAGACCAAATCAACACTTACTATTAGTGGCAATTACCGGATAAAACAAACAAGGACCTGGTTGGATGGCATCTATCTGAGTCTTTGCCTTCTGCAGAACCTAAACAATATATCCACTGAGACATTAGCTGGCAGTTGTCTTCATGATTAAGAAATTTAAAGTACAGAAGATAAAACCATATGGAGTTCCTTCAAATAAGAGAAGATTGGAGGAGAGGGGGGAAGGGACTGAGAAAAATAGTGAAACAAAGCATACCTTTACTGATTTTTTCAGGCCGGCATTTTCAGGTCTTTCAAGTTCATAGATTATAGAACCGTTCATACCACCTGCAGCAACATGAACAGTGCAAAAAATATAACAACTCCATGGGACAAAAGTCACATGACACATTGACACTCACTATATATCTGAAAAAACCATCACTACTTCACCAGCAAGGCTTTGTCTCAATGATAGCGATGATTAGTATTTTTCCTACCAGACTAAAAATGCTACTAATATAGAAGACTTACAAAGATACCCCATATGAAAACAAATCGGATTTGGCTTGGGAGTGGTACATAGTTCAGTGCCATGTGCTTGATGCCAAATTGGATGATCAAGAAAGCATGTGGACTCGGTTGAAAGCTTAATTACTCCACTTAAAAAGCCAACAAAACGGCACCCCAAAATGTGGTGTATTTACAAATTTAATCACTACCTAAAACTCAAGAATTTTTAACCTAGATAATTTCAGCCCTTTTGACGCAAGTATTTTACATCCATTATCCATTATACAAAAGAGTCAAATAAGAGTATTTTTGAGAGATTATTATATACCTGTATTGTCATGTAATTGAAAGGTTCCTGCATCGTGGAAAACCAAACGAAGCAGACCTGCAGCCTTTGGCTTTGACAATACCTTCCTCACCTCTTGTTTGATGAGAAGATATTCCTTCGTACCTGGCGCCCTTCAATCAATACATCAACCAACTATACTTAATAAGTGTATATGTTAATAAAACGTACATCTAAACTTAACTACACACTGCATATAATATGATATGATAATGATATAATATATTAATGAACAGGATGAAGCATTCAATCATACTAACGGCGTCGCATTGGCTGGGAGACAAGCCAAGATGTGAGTTAAGGGAAGAAGACATGGCAACGTGGCGAAGCATATAAGCCCTCTCCTGCTGCTACTCGAAACCACTACATCTGTCATCATTCATGATTTTATGTAACCTTAATTAGCAGTTAGCACAACATTACAACAACCACAACCCAATCCCAAAGCTTAAGGTTGTTGTTTGTTTCACTCACCTGAACAGCAAGCAGCGTGGTCGTTGGGCTTGACCGTTGAACCAGATGGCCGTTGTAAGCTCAGCAGAGGAGGGTTACTCAGACTTGAACTCATTATCTCTAACTAACGTCAACCACACCATCAAATCACTTCTTTTTGCTTTACCCTTTACGCCCCCTCCTTTCTTTTTAAATAATAAATTCCAATAATTAAACACTATTTATTATATTACAATATATTTTTTTCAAAAAAAAAAAAAAATTCACCCAAAAAATATTAAGCACTCAAGCTTGTCGGTTATTCCATTAACCAATTGGTAAGTCAAAGACCCCAATTATGATAGATTAATTCCAAACCAAAACTTATAGCATATATGTATCAAAAACGTCTGGAGATCGCTCCTAGCAATATAGCCCCCCCCCCCTTCAATCTCACGAGCCTCTTATCCACTCTTCATTCTCGTTGATCAATGCATCGAAATGGAAAAACTCACATTGGGATATAAAATGAAGCAATTGCTACAAACCTTAAAAACTAGAGTTAAGGTACCTTGGGACTTAAAATGCTAGGTTGTGAGGATCTCCCTTTTCTGCTCACTTATTTACTCACTCGTAAGGGGTTCGGACCCCAACAAAAAAGGAGGCAATCGACTGAGCATCTTAGGAATTGTCAGGAATTTTGCCTGCATCTGATCCCCAACTTTTTTACGTACGATTTCCATTTAGTTTATGAGGGGACTCATTGAGAGCAAACTTCCTTAGTTGTTGTAACTCCCTCTTTCATTCCTTCCTTGCCTAGGGAGTGGATCTTATTACTGCAGAATCAATCTGAACAGTTAGAACTTGACTCGATTTCAGGTGTGGTCCATTTTTCATTTGAGCTATACATACATTTTCACAAAGAAATTACCCAAGAAAAAAGAAGACTTCCATCTCCAAATTTTACTCAGGCACACAACTCGCTTCTTTTTGGGTGTGAAGCAATGTCAAACCAAAGTACCCAGCAAGCATTAGCACTCTCTTAAAAGGAGGCAGTGCAATAGTAATTAATAAAGCCCTATATATATTGGATTGAAGTGCATATTGACATGGATATCAATAGCAATATATATTACAAAATTTGAGTAACTTGAACAAAATTGTCAGGAATTTTGCCTGCATCTGATGTGAACACCCATTTTTGTCCGTCTTCATTTTATTCTATTTTTTATGATATCATGTTTCAAGGAGACTAATAATAATAAGAGAGAAAGAAGAAAAAGAAAATAATGAAGAAAGGAGGGGGTGTTCCAGTCCATTACCTTGGATTTGATGTTGGACGGGGTGATCCCTTCCAGTCCATCACATTTGTTGTTGGACGGGGAGGTCCCGTCCATCACATTATTAACT
The DNA here is from genome assembly GCA_030762895.1 of Sophora flavescens. Lineage (NCBI taxonomy): Eukaryota > Viridiplantae > Streptophyta > Magnoliopsida > Fabales > Fabaceae > Sophora > Sophora flavescens. The sequence goes on along the minus strand of CM061067.1, from coordinate 31,262,596 downwards.
TCTTTGTTGGACGCCTTGAACCAATCCGTTGCACTTCACATTGGGCGCGGTCGAGCGATCCATTGCATTGGACTTGCTGCTGGACGCGGTCCAGGCCAGTCCATTGCATTGGGCTTGTTGCAGGCCAGTCCCTTGCTTTGGACTTGCTGTTGGACGCGGTCCATTCCAGTCCATCGCACTTGCTGCTGGACGGGGTGGTCCCGTCCATTGCTTTACACTTGCTGCTGGACGGGGTGGTCCCGTCCATTGCTTTGCACTCGTTGATGGACGGGGAGGTCCCGTCCATTGCTTTGCACTTGCTGTTGGATGGGGTGGTCCCGTCCATTGCTTTGCACTTGTTGCTGGACGGGGTGGTCCCATCCATTGCTTTGCACTTGTTGTTGGACGGGGATGTCCCGTCCATTGCTTTGCACTCGTTGATGGACGGGGAGGTCCCGTCCATTGCTTTGCACTTGCTACTGGACGGGGTGGTCCCGTCCATTGCTTTGCACTTGCTGTTGGACGGGGTGGTCTCGTCCATTGCATAGGACTGGTTGTTGGACGCAGTTCAATCCAGTCCATTACACTTACTGCTGGACGGGGAGGTCCGTCCCGTGTATATCTACTTTTGCATATCTAAGAGACTTCGTCCACTGCCATTTTGTTTTCAGGCTGGGGACTAAAGAATAAAGAAAGAAGAAGGAGAAGATAAGGAAGAAAGGACGAAGAAAACAAGGAGAAAAAGACAATCAACAAAAAGGAAAGGAAACTGAGTTACGCCTCCTACCCACTTTACATACCAGGCAAGACCTCTTTTCCTCCTCTACCCATTGGTCCTTCTTCTTACTTACCTCCTCCCTCGTTTTAACCTGGCAACCCTACTCCTAACCCTAAAAAGCCATCATACATATCAGACAAAACCCCCCATCTCCTTCTCTTTTCAAACACGCAACCTTCAGGATAAATCACCTCCTTTCTGCTACTCACGCCGCCCCATCTGGACACACGCTATTTCTGCTCAAAACCCCCCATCTCTTTCTCTTTTCAAGCGTGCAACCCTCACATCAAATCACCTCCTTTCTGCTACTCATGCCGCCCCATCTAGACACACGCTATTTCTGCTCAGAACCCCCCTTTTGCACCTCCTCTACCCATTGGTCTTTTCTTTTTTTTCCTCATCTCTTCCCTCGTCTTAACCTAGTAGCCCTACTCCTAACCCTAAAAATCCATCATACCCATCAGACAAAACCCCCCATCTCCTTCTCTTTTCAAGCGTGCAACCCTCACATCAAATCACCTCCTTTCCGCTGCTCAGAACCGCCCAAGCCTTGGGTTTTGTACAAACCGACCTTGAAGCCAATGGAGAAGAAGCAAGAAGCCCTCTCCTCCGTCTATAAATGGAAAGGAAAAAGAAGGGAGGGGAGGACATTTTTTTTGAGAGGGACTTATGATATGATATTTTCTTAGTGAGAAAAGAGAAAAGAGAGAGAGATTTTTATTGTGAGGAAGAGAGATCAGAGATCTGAGTTCCTTTTCTCTTCCCTATTATTAGAGTGGTTAAGAAGGAAAAGCTGAAGGAGCCAGTGAGTTTGAAGGTAAAGACTTCGATCTTGAAATCTTACCACTGGGAATAAACAAAATCATTCTTATTCTGCTCTCATTTGGTAACCCTTATTCTTTTCTTTGATATCATTTATAAATTTCTCTTGACATTCTTTTTTTTGTGTCTCTGTTCACTAAATAAGTTAGTAAAACGTTTCACTTCCACGTTTCATTTCTCTCCTATTTTCAAGAGGCAAAATTATTTATTTTACATAAAAATAGAAGATGGTCACTTGATTAAAACAATCTATTTTCTGGGTTGCCCTATGACAAGTGTCATGTTCAACCCTTTGGATTTTGAGGTTGCCCTGTGGACTTACGTGCCATGTTCAACCTCATTTAGTTTTAATAAAAAGATTCACAACAGGTAAAACAAATATTTCAAAGTTACTAATAATCTACACAACTAATTTTGGGTAACCATTTATGGATGTTCCAGAGTGCCGTGGGGTTAAGTCTCCATGCCTTCCCTAGACATAATCGACTCCCGAATTCAAAGCTTTTCTTAAAAGGTTTTCCAACTTCCTTGAAACAAAATAAAGTTGGTGGCGACTCCATGTTTTCTCTCTAAAAGAAAGCACAGGTCGCTACAAATGGCGACTCCACTGGGGACTTCTTTTAAGAGAGTCAAGCCCGTAAAAATTGGTTTTGTAAATTTTTAGTTATATGTAGCTTATTTGTTTTACCTTTTACGATTATATCTTGTTGTTTTTCTCCTTATAATAATTAAATGACAAAACTAAAAAATGTTTTTATTTTAGTGATGTCTGTTTGGGTTGTCCTTTTGGTTGGGTTTTTCCTCTTATTTAAATGAGAAGATTTAGTTGTACGTATATTTTAACTCACGTTATTGTTATATATGTTTCACTAACAATGTTTTTGTTTCCTCCTCCTTTCTTTTCTGTTTCCCATGTTTTAACAATAGGGCAGAGGACTTGTAACCTTTTTATATATACCTATGTTTGTGTTTTGCAGGTTTTTATTGCCTTCTCTTTTTATTTTTACTTTTAAGTGTTACAGGTTTGTATGCCCCCTTCACACACATCACTATCACATATTGCACACGCACTTAGCTCTATACCTGAGCTTGCTCAAGGACCCAAGGATTAGGCTGTGCTCTGATATTGTTATTGAAGAGGTCTTGTACCTCCCTGATACTTGTCAGTTCACCACTCAGATTGTACATGAGATCATGGAATAGTCATATTGAGAGGGTTTATCCCTACTTATGGCTAGATTCGTGAATCATATCCTTATGAGGGCAATCTGGGGACCATGACTTCTCGAGGTCTAGACCCGTCCCAACTTTCACTAATAAAGTAGACCTAATGGCCAACCTGTTTAGAGTCCTAACCTTAGGACGTGCCCATCCTTAGGTTTTACCTGGCTTAGGGCAAAAGGGGGCGTACTTTCTTTCCCTCCTCTATCATCAATAGCATAAATTGTCATGCATGCTCATCGTGAATATTCACAAAACTAGGGGCGTCACATTGCTGCCCTGAACCTGAATGACATATTCGAATATTATTGCACACCTAATAGGCGTTATGTCATAATGAAGGTAATGCATACCCATCAGGGTTTTCAACCCCATGTGTCCATGCGACATGAATCATGCAAGATATATTCGTTTCACTATACTTTTTTTTTTGTTGTGTCTCTTTGTTGGAAGATTTTGGTATTCACCTTATAGCAAGAACATGGAAAAGTTTGGTTCAGAAAAGAGTACTAGCAACGCGAGTTGTCCCAAGAAAAATATCAAGATCGATGTGACACTCAATGACGTGAAGAGATTATGTGAACTCAGCCAGCAAATTTCAGAAAAAGCACGCTCAGACTTTGTCAGCAAGTATGGCAGAATATTGGACCTATTGCGTGTTCCAGTGGAAGCCCCCGCTCTGAGTGCGTTGGCCCAAACAAAGGATGTTAACTTGCACATGCTTACATACACGCACACAAAAATTTTAGGTTTACTAATGAGATTCTAGGATGCTTTACAGAGTCACATCCTTCTGAGGATTCGGGAACCATTGCACGACCTAGGAAAGGTAACACCAATCAAACCCGAGTTCACAATACCAGATGTTGGACCTGGATGGCTGTCAGCATGCCTGAAGTAGGAGGAAACTTAAGCTCTGAAGTAGATGAAGTTCTCAATAATTGGCAATCTGATTGTTGATGTTATTTCCATGAAGTAATTATCTTATTGTACTAATCATGAACTGATGTTTACTTTCTTTGAGACATGAATTAAAACGCAACACTTTGTCTGGTGTTTTCCTTTCGATTCCACCGTTTCTTTTCTCTCTCTCATTTATTTATTTTGTTCAAGCTTTTCTTGTCATAAATAAGACTCTTGCCTATACTTCTCCTGTTCTCGACTTTTTTCTTCCAAGAATACTTCTTCCACTAAAGATTTACCTCAGGGGAGGAACTTTATCATTTATTGATTCCCTTGCGGCCGCTGATGAATACAACCTTGAATCCGATGAGGAAGAAGAAGACATTGAAGAATTCGTGAAAGCGGAGAAACGGTCAGAGGAGGGGATGAGCTCGAATGATGAGGTTGTAGAAGTGATCAATATGGAAACCGAGGAAGACAAGAAGGAGTCAAAAATAGTGGATAACCCAGAGCGAGAAGAAACAATTGCACTATTCAAAGAGTATCTGGATGTTTTTTGAGACACCCCGTTGTACCCCATTGTATTATTACATTAAAACCTTAATATTTATTTACTTAATCACATGCTTACTGTTGAAAATACGTAAAAATTAAAACTTAATTAATAATTATATAATTTATGCAGATATAAACCACACCAAAACTATATTACATAAATACACACATGTTTATTTATTACATTACCAAAACACTGTTGAGGGTATCCTCTTAGTAGGATCCCTCACAGGCATAAACTTTGAGACACCCCGTTGTGCCCCATCGTATTATTACATTAAAACCTTAATATTTATTTACTTAATCGCTCGCTTATCATTGAAAATACGTAAAAATTAAAACTTAATTAATAATTATATAACTTATGCATATATAAAACATACCAAAACTATATTACATAAATACACACCTGTTATTTATTACATTCCAAAAGCACTGTTAAGGGTACCCTCTCAGTAGGATCCCTCACAGGCATAAACTTCACTATAGACATACTCAACGGAAATATAAATACTCTTTAGACACACTGGTCATACTGTCTATACTCTAATCGCCTTGAATCACAGCTCGACCTCCAACATCTGGTTCGTAAGGAGTTCCATCTAACTCCTCAGCAATTGGTTCCTCCATCGGGTCTTCTCGTACGATCACATCAGAAATAAAACACAACACACAGAAAGATATAGGGAATAAGAAACAATTCTATCATCAAAAAGCGGAAAAGATTCATAGTATATCATACAGTAATTGTCACAGACATGCATCACTCAAAATCAACAATCATCCTCAATTCACTATATCATCCTCTACCCTCAACTCATGTAGTCTAAACACTTATACTATCATAACTGTCTCTATTCCTTTCACATTCGTTAGTAGTCCAAGGTAGTCCGATGCAAAGAACTCAGCATAGTACACTTCTATCTTTCAATAGGATAAGACTCAACATAGTGCCCTTCTATCTTTCGATAGGATAAAACTCATCATAGTGCCCTTCTATCTTTCGATAGGATAAAACTCATCATAGTGCCCTTCTATAACTCATCATAGTGCCCTTCTATCTTTCGATAGGATAAAACTCATCATAGTGCCCTTCTATCTTTCGATAGGATAAAACTCAACATAGTGCCCTTCTATCTTTCGATAGGATAAATCAGATCTACGCGTCATGGACTAAAAAAATATTTGCATCTAAGCCTCTATATGAATCTCACTATCTCAAATCAATAACAACCTTGTACCTCAAACTCCCATCATAATCTCAACTCGCATTCTATGTCACATCTCATCCATTAGATAACTTAATTAAGCTAGGCACCTCTAAGTCAATTCATTCTCTCACCCAAACAATCATCTCCCGAACAACATATATCCTTACTTAAAATCAACTAGGCATAGTATTAAAAACCAGGCAGATCATGCATAACACAATATCAGAAAATAATTCAAATACCACAAAATATCACATAAGCAATGCAATAATAATAATAAATTCAATCAACCTCAGATAAGATAAAATCATCCTAACGTCGATAAACCTACAAATCCCAAATCACCATTGGTTTTACAGAAAAGGTTTCCAATATGATTTTGGTCTTGTCGATTACTCAACTACTAGTAGGGTTTAGGTCGCCCTACACAATTATCATATAATATACTACTTATCGATTCCGACGATAGGTTGATTCTTTTCCCCACCTGAGTTTTCACCGGAAACACGTACACGACGATCCTCGTTATCCCGCCACGAGTTAACACAAACACCTTCAACCAAACAACATAACTATAATTAATCAACTAACAACCATCTATGACACTTTAGGGCTAGGTTCGGTCAAGACTTAGAAAATAGGTTTAGGATTATCTTCTTAATGCTATCTTTTGGATCCTAGTTACTAGAGTCTTAACTAACATAGATTACTTATTACAAGACTAAAATTTGAAACAAAATCCTCTAACCTTTAGGGTTAGGGTTTCGACCCATATTAGGAAAATAGGCTAGGAAATTTAGTTGGATTCAAGCTCTTGGATAATGAAAGTGGAAGACATCACAAGATCATAGAAATTGGTTTCACATTAAAAGGATTTTTCTACAATTTTCTAGAATTATTTGAAGTTCTAGATCTAGGAATGGAAAAATATGATTCATGGCATAAACATGATAAATACATGAATATGAAAGCTTATATGATCAAGGAGATGAGCTTTTACCTCTTGAAGATTGAAGAAATGAAGAAAATGATCAACCTTCACTATGTTGAAAACTGGACAGCTTGAGGGTGTGATGGTATTGTGAGTGTATCTCACAATATACTCATCTAAAAATTACGAACTTTGGCTTGATAGAAAGATAAGAAGAAAAGGAACAACTTTTGTGTTTAAGGTTTCATTTGGTTCGGATCATAACAGGGGTGAAAAGGGCCTTCTTTATGATGTTTCGTGGGTTGCTGGGAATTCTGGGCAGTTTCTGTATTTTGAGCATTTCTCCCAATCCCTTGACGGGTCTCTGCAGTTCCGTTTTCGACTCTGTCGGCTCCCCGATTAGGGTTTTACGCCCGTATAAAAGCGTAATATTTCGTTTTCGACTGAAAATTTTCAAACTAATCAAACTCGTTGGAAATATGATTTAAATATAAACCATTTCGTTCACGAGTCAAAATTAGGTTTTCTGATCATTAAAATCTTACTGTCAGTGAAAACACCGACTGTTTTCCGTCCGAACTTTTACCAAAATTCGTCCGAATAAACATAATATTTTATTTCTGATCAGAAATTTGGAAAGTAGACTTCCTCACGGACAAAATATAAAAAATCTACAAATTTCATTTTTCGGGTCAAATTAGGGTTTTCTGTCAGTATAAAATTATACTGTCAGTTAAAAATGCAGACCGGGCTCCGTCTGAATTTTCAACCCAAAATTTCACCGTAACCTTCTACCATAAGAGAGACTATGAATATGATTTTAACTTATTTAAAATCACTTTCTAACTCTCAGATTAAAATATAATTAATTATATTTTAACCGATTAAACAGCGTAATTAAAAATCAGGCTGTTACAAACTTCACTACAGACATACTTAGCGGAACTATAAATACTCTTTAGACACACTGGCCATAATGTCTATACTCTAATCGCCATGAATCACAGCTCGACCTCCAGCATCTGGTTCGTAAGGAGTTCCATCTAACTCCTCAGCAATTGGTTCCTCCATCGGGTCTTCTCGTACGATCACATCAGAAATAAAATACAACACACAGAAAGATATAGGAATAAGAAACAGTTCTATCATCAAAAAGCAGAAAAGAGTAATAGTAAATTATACAATAAATGTCACAGACAATCAACATACATAACTAACAAATCATCCTCAAAAGAATGTATCATCCTCTACCCCAATCTAATATAACTAAACTTTTATACTGACATGACCATCTCTATTCCTATCACGTTAGTCAGTAGTCCAGAACGGTTCAGTAACAATAACTTTCGAACGCATCAAAGACTAAACAAGTATTAGTCTAAAATGGTCCAATGCCAATAACATACGAACGCGTCAAGGAGTATCAATCCAGAACGGTCTAGTGCCAAGAACATGCGAACTCGTCAAGGAATATCATTCCATAACGGTCTAGTGCCAAGAACATTCGAACGCATCAAGAACTAGAGTATTACGGTAGTCTACCTCGGCATCCACATCCGTAGGGCACTCACCCGCAATATCCGATATCCCAAAATAGGATATCCTGACCTCGTGTGTTCCACTCACACGGCTGTGAATAACAATACCTCGATAAATGAATCTCCCTAAATTACATCAATAACAACCTAGTGCCTCAACCTTCCATCAAAGTCTTAACACCTTTTTCCTCATAGATAAAACCACTTAATTAGTCTAGGCACCTCTAAATCACCTTTATTCTCTCACCCCAAACAATTATCTCCCGAACAACACATATCCTTACTTAAAAATCAGCTAAGCACAATATTAAACCCAGGCAGATCATGCATAACACATTAATCAACAGAATATTCAAATATCTCAATATTACGTCACATGCAGATGGAATACCTCAATCAGCGTATCACAGTAAATTTGATAACATAAAATCAAACATCCTCAAATACTTAAAATCAACTTAATGTCGATAAACCTACAATCCCCGAATCACTATTGGTTTTACAGAAAAGGTTTCCAATATGATTTTGGTCTTGTCGATTACTCGACTATTAGTAGGGTTTAGGTCGCCCTACACAATTATCATATAATCTACTACTTATCGATTCCGACGATAGGTTGATTCTTTTCCCCACCTGAGCTAGCACCGAAATCTCGAACTCGACGTTCCTCGCTATCACACCACAGCTTAATAGTTTCACCTTGAACCAAACAACATAACTATAATTAATCAAATGACAACCATCTTTGACACTTTAGGGCTGGGTTCGTCCAAAACTTAGAAAATAGTTTTAGGGTTATCTTCTTAATGCCATCTTTTGGATCCTAGTTACTAGAGTCTTAACTAACATAGATTACTTATTACAAGACTAAAATTTGAAACAAAATCCTCTAACCTTTAGGGTAATGGTTTCGGCCCATATTAGGAAAATAGACTAGGAAATTTATTTGGATTCAAGATCTTGGATAATGAAATTGGAAGACATCACAAGATCATAGAAATTGGTTTCACATTAAAAGGATTTTTCTACAATTTTCTAGAATTATTTGAAGTTCTAGATCTAGGAATGGAAATTTATGAAAACTTGATGATCATGGCTTGATCTTGTAAAATAAATGAAGGAGAAGACTTAGATGATTAATGAGGAGAGCTTTTACCTCTTGAAGATTGAAGAAATGAAGAAAATGATCAACCTTCACTAAGTTGAAAACTTGACAGCTTGAGGGTGTGATGGTATTGTGAGTGTATCTCACAATATACTCATCCACAAATTACGAACTTTAGCTTGACAGAAAGATAATAAGAAAAGGAACAACTTTGGTGTTGAAGGTTTCATTTGTTTCGGATCATAACAGGGGTTAAAAGGGACTTCTTTCTTCTGTTTCGTGGGTTGCTGAAAATTCTGGGCAGTTTCGGTATTTTGATCCTATCTCCCAATCCACTTATCCATTTTTTATGATCTTTAGCTTGTTGGAAATAAGAGAGATAGAGGAACAACTTTTATGTTGAGTGTTTTCCGAGTTTCAGAAAGGAAGAGGGTCATATGTTTGGTGGGGATTCGGTGTTCTTAGGGTTTTGTAACTTAGTTGGTGAGGAAGATGAAAAGAATGAAGAAGATGAGTGAAATGGTGAGGGAGGCCACGGTTTGGAGGGTATTTATAGGGGTTGGTTGTGACACTTTATAAGGATCTAGTAGGAATGAGTTGGCTTGTTCAAAGGATTAAAGTGCAAATAATTCCTAGGGACCATTTTACAAAGATTCCAAAAGTATAAAGACTATTTTGCAAATTGCCAATAAATTGAAATGATGACCATGTGCCACATTAAATGTGGTATCATATTGACTTATCTTGGCTTATTTTTCATGATATATTTTGAGAAGAACCTAGAACATTTTGGAACATGTTAGAAAAGTGTAGAACATGGTGGAACATGGTGGAATGGTGTGGAACTTTGGAGAAAAGTGGAGAACTTTGTAGAAAATTCTAGAATAAAACTTGGCTCATCCAAATCAAGGCAGCCCCCCACTTCTTATTGGGCTTGCGCATGGCCTTGAAAACTTGGGCTTGAATTCATCTTTTTGGAGCCCACCAAAAAGGCTTAAAGCTTAAACATGACATAGGAAACTTATATGATTTCTAATGGGTTTTATGAAATTTAATTCATGGACAAGGAATTTGGGCTTCATGGCCACGTCCACTAATGGTCTTGGAACAAATATTTTGGCACAATTCACTTAGAAAAACATAGAAACTAACTTAGGGACCAAAGTGTAATTAATAGAAAGTTCAGGGACTTAAGCGTAAAATTCATAAATTTTCACTTTAACCTTGTAGAACCTTCTAGACTTAAAAGTGTGATTCATTCCCATGAATCATCTCAAAATCCTAAGATAACCTCTTTATCTGCTCTTGGAAACTCTGAAATCTATTCTGTCGTTTACCCGATTACGTATTTCGCCCGAAAAACGTAGATTATTTTATTTTTTTCTGAAATAATTCTAAAAATACAGAATTGTAGGAAATAAAATAAAAACCTTAAGTCTTTTGTTCATGAATTAAAATTAGGTCTTTTGAGCAGTATAAATATACTGTCAGTGAAATTAGCGGGCCGGGATTCGCCCCTCGTTTCAACCTAAATTTTAATCGTAGCTTCCTACATTCAAGTATGATTGAGTGATGAACTCCGTTTATTTAAAATATTTTTCTAATACTCGTATAAATATATACAAATAATGGGTCGCATTTCGATTATTTTGAAACAGTGAAAATCGAGGTGTTACATTACTACCCCTCTTAGAAAAAATTCTGTCCTCGGAATTTCTTAACTCAACACTAGACATCATCTTGTAATCTTATCTTAATCTAAAGATCCAACATTATATTTCTCATCGCTGTTTTTCCCTTAGGTGACAGCGATAACTTCATAATAGAATTCATTCTTATATCATTCTATTTATCCTCGAATTTATCCATCACTATATTCTATTCATTGTTCTTAACCTCTCCAACTTGATCTAACATCCTTAAAAAAGGACATAATCAAAACTTAATCCCTTCCTCTTCTTACTACTGATCCACTAAAGAATCTTATTTCAACATCTAACAGCCGTAATTAACACCACAATCGAACTACCCTAACTTCCTACTTCATGTATCCAATCACAGTCTTAGTTCCTTAGAATGTATTTCATTATTCTAGATTATATCAAAATCACACCTTTCAAGTCTCCAAATAAACATCTCAACACTCCGTAAGATAAATTGCAATCAAAAGATCAACACCTGTTAGGATTATCTAACTTAACAAATTTGAATTTCTCTAGTAACCTCAATTTACATCAGAAATCATCTTTTCTGCTCATATTCAACTTAGGTGAAAGCTCATATTCAACTTAGGTGAAATTACTATATACACTTTTGTTTACTCTTCCCAAACTCATACAATCCATCTTAACTACGATCCTTAATCATTGCCCTAGGTTCCATAATGATATTATGCCTCGATCAACATTTGACTTGTAGTAATTGTCTTACTCACTGATATTGATCTTAAGGGTTCACATCCTACCAGTCACAACTATACCTCAACAAAACTCTCATCACTTTCTTGTCTATCATACTACTTAGACAAACAAACAAAGTCTACCAAATATCAAATACATACCTTGTATAAGATCCTAGATTGAGAATTCATCTCCCCTCACAGTAAGCACTCTTTCAGTGGCGTGAGGTATGACCATCTATTGTCCTACTGCTGGAACTCCTTTTCCAGCTCCACCTCTCTGTACACTGGTATACGACATATAATGCTACATAAAACTGGTATATATATGCCATATAACTATTAACTATCACTCCGGGACTCACTACCCAACTTCTAAGTATAGTCAATATCCAATGTGGATTCAACTAGACACGGCCAGTAACAACATCCTAGACCTCACAGTCCGATAAGAATCGAACTGCTCTGATACCACCAAATGAGACACCCCGTTGTGCCCCATTGTATTATTACATTAAAACCTTAATATTTATTTACTTAATCGCGCGCTTACTGTTGAAAATATGTAAAAATTAAAACAATTAATAATTATATAACTTATGCATATATAAACCACACCAAAACTATATTACATAAATACACACATGTTTATTTATTACATTACCAAAACACTGTTGAGGGTATCCTCTTAGTAGGATCCCTCACAGGCATAAACTTCACTACAGACATACTTAGCGGAACTATAAATACTCTTTAGACACACTGGTTCCTCCATCGGGTCTTCTCGTACGATCACATCAGAAATAAAATACAACACACAGAAAGATATAGGGAATAAGAAACGGTTCTATCATCAAAAAGCGGAAAAGAGTAATAGTAAATTATATAATAAATGTCACGGACAATCAACATACATAACTAACAAATCATCCTCAAAATAATGTATCATCCTCTACCCCAATCTAATATAACTAAACTTTTATACTGACGTGGCCATCTCTATTCCTATCACGTTAGTCAGTAGTCCAGAACGGTCCAGTACCAATAACTTTCGAACGCATCAAAGACTAAACAAGTATTAGTCTAAAATGGTCAAGTGCCAATAACATACGAACGCGTCAAGGAGTATCAATCCAGAACGGTCAAGAACTAAAGAGTATTACGGTAGTCTACCTCGGCATCCACATCCGTAGGGCACTCACCCGCAATATTCGATATCCCAAAATAGGATATCCTGACCTCGTGTGTTCCACTCACACGGCTGTGAATAACAATACCTCGATAAATGAATCTCCCTAAATTACATCAATAACAACCTAGTGCCTCAACCTTCCATAAAAGTCTCAACACCTTTTTCCTCATAGATAAAACCACTTAATTAGGCTAGGCACCTCTAAATCACCTTTATTCTCTCACCCCAAACAATTATCTCTCGAACAACACATATCCTTACTTAAAAATCAGCTAAGCACAATATTAAACCCAGGCAGATCATGCATAACACATTAATTAACAGAATATTCAAATATCTCAATATTACGTCACATGCAGATGAAATACCTCAACCAGCGTATCACAGTAAATTTGATAACATAAAATCAAACATCCTCAAATACTTAAAATCAACTTAATGTCGATAAACCTACAATCCCCGAATCACTATTGGTTTTACAGAAAAGGTTTCCAATATGATTTTGGTCTTGTCGATTACTCGACTATTAGTAGGGTTTAGGTCGCCCTACACAATTATCATATAATCTACTACTTATCGATTCCGACGATAGGTTGATTCTTTTCCCCACCTGAGCTAGCACCGAAATCTCGAACTCGACGTTCCTCGCTATCACACCACAGCTTAATAGTTTCACCTTGAACCAAACAACATAACTATAATTAATCAAATGACAACCATCTTTGACACTTTAGGGCTGGGTTCGGCCAAAACTTAGAAAATAGGTTTAGGGTTATCTTCTTAATGCCATCTTTTGGATCCTAGTTACTAGAGTCTTAACTAACATAGATTACTTATTACAAGACTAAAATTTGAAACAAAATCCTCTAACCTTTAGGGTTAGGGTTTCGGCCCATATTTGGAAAATAGACTAGGAAATTTAGTTGGATTCAAGCTCTTGGATTTAGATCATATATGTATTAGAGAGCTCAAATCAAGAATTAGATTTCAAAAATGAAAACAAAATCATCAAACCCTCCTTTGAGTGAGATTCTGCCACTTAAAGAAAATAGGGAAGGAAAATGTTTTTGATTACATTCTCTTGGATAATGAAAGTGGAAGACATCACAAGATCATAGAAATTGGTTTCACATTAAAAGGATTTTTCTACAATTTTCTAGAATTATTTGAAGTTCTAGATCTAGGAATGGAAATTTATGAAAACTTGATGATCATGGCTTGATCTTACAAAATAAATGAAGGAGAAGACTTAGATGATTAATTAGGAGAGCTTTTACCTCTTGAAGATTGAAGAAATGAAGAAAATGATCAACCTTCACTAAGTTGAAAACTTGACAGCTTGAGGGTGTGATGGTATTGTGAGTGTATCTCACAATATACTCATCCAAAAATTACGAACTTTGGCTTGATAGAAAGATAAGAATAAAAGGAACAACTGTTGTGTTTAAGGTTTCATTTGGTTCGGATCATAACAGGGGTTAAAAGGGACTTCTTTCGGCTGTTTCGTGGGTTGCTGAGAATTCTGGGCAGTTTCGGTATTTTGATCCTATCTCCCAATCCGATTATCCGTTTTTGATTCTCTTTATCTTGTTAGAAAGAAGAGAGAAATAGGAACAACTTTTATGTTGAGTGTTTTCCGAGTTTCAGAAAGGAAGAGGGTCATATGTTTGGTGGGGATTCGGTGTTCTTAGGGTTTTGTAACTTAGTTGGTGAGGAAGATGAAGAGAATGAAGAAGATGAGTGAAATGGTGAGGGAGCCCACGGTTTGGAGGGTATTTATAGGGGTTGGTTGTGCCACTTTAGAAGGATCTAGTAGGAATGAGTTGGCTTGTTCAAAGGATTAAAGTGTAAATAATTCCTAGGGACCATTTTGCAAAGATTCCAAAAGTATAAGGACTATTTTGCAAATTGTCAATAAATTGAAATGATGACCATGTGCCACATTAAATGTGGTCTCATCTTGACTTATCTTGGCTTATTTTTCATGAGATATTTTGAGAAGAACCTAGAACATTTTGGAACATGTTAGAAAAGTGTAGAACATGGTGGAACATGGTAGAATGGTGTGGAACTTTGTAGAAAAGTGGAGAACTTTGTAGAAAATTCTAGAATAAAACTTGGCTCATCCAATTCAAGGCATCCCCCAACTTCTTATTGGGCTTGCGCATGGCCTTGAAAACTTGGGCTTGAATTCATCTTTGTGGGGCCCACCAAAAAGGCTTAAAGCTTAAACATGACATAGGAAACTTATATGATTTCTAATATGGGCTTTATGAAATTTAATTCATGGATAAGGAATTTGGGCTTCATGGCCACGTCCACTAATGGTCTTGGAACAAAGATTTTGGCCCAGTTCACTTAGAAAAACATAGACACTAACTTAGGGACCAAAGTGTAATTAATAGAAAGTTCAGGGACTTAAGCATAAAATTCATAAATTTTCAATTCAACCTTGTAGAACCTTCTAGACTTAAAAGTGTGATTCATCCCCATGAATCATCTCAAAATCCTAAGATAACCTCTTTATCTGCTCTTGGAAACTCCGAAATCCGTTCTGTCGTTTACCCGATTACGTATTCCGCCCGAAAAACGTAGATTTTTTTTTCCTGAAATAATTCTAAAAATACAGAATTGTAGGAAATATAATAAAAACCTTAAGTATTTCGTTCGCGAATTAAAATTAGGTCTTTTGAGCAGTGTAAATATACTGTCAATGAAATTAGCGGGCCGGGATTCGCCCGTCGTTTCAACCTAAATTTTAATCGTAGCTTCCTACATTGAAGTAGGATTGAGTGATGAACTCCGTTTATTTAAAATAATTTTCTAATACTCATATAAATATATACAAAGAATCGTTCGCATTCCGATTATTTTGAAACATTGAAAATCAGGGTGTTACATTTTTGCATGGTCCTACAGAGATATGCCAGGTTTAGATCCTGAGATAGCATCGTGTAAAATTCCCTTTTACCCAGATGTGGTTCCAAAGAAGCAAAAATTTAGGAGAATGCACCCTGAGGTGTCGCTAAAGATCCAGGAAGAAGTGACCAAGTAGTTGGAGGCTGGCTTTCTGGAAGTAGCTAGACACCCGGAATGGGTAGCTAATATTGTTCCAGTGCCAAAGAAGGATGGAAGGGTCAGAATGTGCGTGGAATACCGAGACCTGAATAAAGCCAGTCCAAAGGATGATTTCCCCTACCTCATATTGATGTCCTTGTAGACAGTACAGCCAGAAGTCACTGGTTTTCCTTCATGGACGGATATTCTGGGTACAATCAGATCCTCATGGGCAATGACGATAAAGAAAAGACAACTTTTATCACCCCTTGGGGAACGTTTTTTTTACAAAGTGATGCCTTTTGGATTAAAAAATGCTGGGGCCACTTACCAACGTGCTATGGTAGCATTGTTCCATGATCTGATGCATAAGGAGGTAGAGGTATATGTTGATGATATAGTGGCTAAGTTCAAGGAAGGAGAAAGCCATGTGGCAGTTTTGAGAAAGTTGTTCGAGCAGCTAAGAAAGTACAAGTTGCGCCTCAACCCTGCAAAATGTACTTTCGGTGCATCCGCAGGGAATTTACTTGGCTTTGTTGTCAGTAGAGAAGGAATAAAAGTGGACCCTAACAAGGTGGAAGCAATACGTGACATGACAACACCTAAGAGCGAGCGAGAAGTAAAGGGTTTTCTTGAAAGATTGAACTATATTGCGCGCTTCATTGCAAATCTGACTAGCACATGCGAGCCAATCTTCAAACTCCTCAAGAAGAATAATCCAGGAAGATGGGATGATGACTGTCAAGAAGCCTTTGATAAAATAAAGGCATATCTACTGAATCCCCCAGTGTTGGTACCACCTACCCAAGGTCGTCCATTATTACTCTATCTCACCATACTGCCAACCTCAATGGGGGCAATGCTGGGACAACAAGATGAATATGGCAGGAAGGAGCAGGCAAATTACTATCTGAGTAAGAAGTTTAACGCCTGTGAGGATCGTTATACGGAAATCAAGAAGACTTGTTGTGCACTAGTATGGACCTCCAGAAAACTCAGACAGTACATGTTATATCACACCACTTGGCTAATTTCTCGAATGGATCCTTTAAAGTATATCTTCGAAAGTCCTCATATCTCCTTAAGGGTTTCGAAGTGGCAAGTGATATTGTCGGAATTTGACATCAAATATGTGACTCAAAAGTCCATCAAAGGAAGTGTGATTGCTGACCATTTAGCAGAGAATCCTCTTGAGGATGGGTGGCCTGTCAATTCCGAGTTCCCAGATGGAGAGATAATGTCCCTCGAGGAAGATGAGGAACAGGAAGATGTGTGGAAAATGTATTTTGATGGAGCAGTCAATATGCATGGCAGCGGTATAGGGGTAGTGGTTATCTCACCAAATGGCGAGCAATACCCGATGGCCGTAAAACTGAAATTCGGATGTACAAATAATATTGCAGAATACGAGGCATGTGCTGGTGGATTGCAAATGACACTTGAACTGGGTATAAAGCAGTTGAAAGTCTTCTGGGATTCAGCTTTAATCATTTACCAAGTCAATGGTGAATGGCAGACCAAGGACTCCAAGTTGATTCCGTATCAGAAATACTTGACTCATTTGATTGCAAAGTTCGACGAGATTACTTTCTCGCATTTAAGTCGAGACAAGAATCAATTTGCTGATGCTTTAGCCACACTAGCTGCCATGACCAAGCTGGATATCCATATCAATGTCCAACCCATCCAAATTAGAGTGCAAGATGAACCGGCGTACTGTGCTCATGTGGAAGGAGAACCTGATGGTAAACCTTGGTATCATGATATCAAGCGATATATTCAGACCAAGGAATACCCGGTAGAGGCGAGCGAAGTAAATAAAAAGGCCATCTGAAGACTGGCTATGGCCTTTTTCTTAAACAAGGAAGTCTTGTACAAAAGAGGATATGATGTTACCCTACTCAGATGTGTGGATGCTCGCGAAGCTAAATGGATCATGATAGAAGTTCATGAAGGAATTTGTGGGACTAATGCCAATGGTCACATGATGGCTAGGAAGATCTTGAGAAGTGGCTATTATTGGTCTACTATGGAGTCAGATTGTATGGAGCATGTTCGTAAATGCCAAAAATGCCAGATGCATGCAGACCGGGTTAATGCACCTGCGTTTCCGCTGCACAGTTTAGCATCCCCATGGACTTTTTCGATGTGGGGAATAGATGCCATCGGTCCCATTAATCTCAAGGCTTCCAATGGTCATCGTTTCATTTTGGTGGCGATAGACTATTTCACTAAATGGGTAGAAGCTGCTTCATATGCCAGCATAACTCAAAGGGTGTTTCTCAAATTCCTCAAAAAGGACATTGTCTGTAGATACGGGATCCCAGAGAGGATAATCACAGATAATGCTGCCAATCTTAATGGTACCGAGATTCAAAAGTTTTGCGATGGTCTCAAAATCAAACACCACAATTCGGCTCCTTATAGGCCTCAAATGAATGGCGCAGTTGAGGCAGCAAACAAAAATGTCAAGAAGATCGTTGCCAAGATGGTTGTAAACTATAACGACTGGCACGAAATGCTGCCATATGCTCTACATGCTTATCGGACTAACGTACGATCGAGCACTAGGGCAACCCCTTTCTCTCTGGTGTACGGGATGGAGGTCGTCTCACCCATCGAAGTAGAACTCCCTTCGCTAAGAGTCTTGATGGATGCATACTTAGAAGAATCTGAGTGGGTGAAAACTCGATATGAGCAGTTGAACATGATAGAAGAGAAAAGGCTGGCAGCTATCTATCACGGGCAATTGTATCAAAACCGAATGGCAAGAGCTTTCAATAAAAAGGTTCATCCTAGAGAATTTTGTGCGGGAGACCTGGTCTTAAAGAAAATCCTCCTTAGTCAAGAGGATGCCCGAGGAAAATGGGCACCAAATTATGAAGGTCCTTATATTGTCAAACAAGCGTTCTCGGGAGGTGCTTTGATTCTGAAAAACATGGATGGGGAAGAGCTACCAAGGCCAGTAAACTTTGATGCTGTGAAAAAGTTCTACGCTTGAAGGCCTGCTAGGTTGAAAACCCGAAAGGGCAACCTAGGAAAAAGTTAGGGCAAGAGAACAATGAAAACAAAAGGAAAGCAAAGGTCCGCTAGGTTGAAAACCCGAAAGGGCAGCCTAGACAAAAGTTAGGGCAAAAGAACAATAGAAAAACAAAGGCCTGCTAGGTTGAAAACCCGAAAGGGCAACCTAGGCAAAAGTTAGGGCAAAGAAACCTTAGGTTGAAAACCTGCAAGGGCAGCCTAGGAGGAGGATAGGGTCCAACACTTCTGCAAGCACACACCATACTAGGGCAATTTTATCCGGCTGAGTATACTAGGACAAAATTATTAAGGAATGATCGAAGAAGGTGTGTTTGAGGAATCAGAAACAGGAGCCAAGATCTGTGTCATCAAAAGGCTGAGGGGAATCAATTAAATGAAAATCAAGGGACCAACACTGGGGCAAATTTTATGTGATTTTCGTAATTTTCTTTGCTTATCTTTGTTTTTTAATCTTCGTGATCCCTTTTGTAACTTTGTTGTCATTGTTATTGTCTCTTAACAACCCAAATTCTCATATTAAGGCAAGAGGTTTTCTTCCACACTCCCCTGTCGTGTTCACTCCCATGTCTCAATAAAAGTAAATATAAGTTTAATGGTATGATTTGATAACTCTAATGATAGAACCAACGAATGGTTTAAACCAAGAGGGCTCAATACTTCAGATTCAGTGGAAGAGGTAGCGTGCACTGGACGACAAAAGAATGATGCAAATAAGCTTGAGAGGACAAACATAACATCCGGAGTTTATCAGATTCTTGGGTGACCAACGTTGTTAAAAGAATGAGTGATGCCTCATCCCAGAGTGGCCGGTGAACAAGGGTTTGGTTGGTCGAAGTTTTTCCAGGGAGCAATTGGTTCCGTTGTCCTCAAAAGGAAGGGATTCTCATTTGTTTCAAATCACTGATTATTTATTTTTGAGCTCTGAGGCTCACCGTACCTTTATTTTCGAGCTCTAAGGTTCATTGCATGTTTACTTTCTGTTGGACGAGGAGGTTCTGTCCATTGCATGTTTATTTTCTATTGGACGAGGAGGTTCCGTCCATTGCATTTAATTTTCTGTTGGACGAAGAGGTTCCGTTCACTGCATATTTGTTTTCGAGCTCTAAGGCTCACTGCATTTTTATTCTCGAGCTCTGAGGCTCACAACGAGTTTATTTTCGAGCTCTGAGGCTCACTGCAATTCTATTTTTTCGAGCTCTGAGGCTCACTGCAAGTTTATTTTCGAGCTGAGGTTCACTGCAATTTTATTTTCGAGCTCTGAGGCTCGTTGCAAGTTTATTTTCGAGCTCTGAGGCTCACTGCATTTTTATTCTCGAGCTCTGAGGCTCACAACAATTTTATTTTCGAGCTCTGAGGTTCACTGCAATTCTATTTTTTCGAGCTCTGAGGCCCACTACAAGTTTATTTTCGAGCTCTGAGGCTCACTGCAATTTTATTTTCGAGCTCTGAGGCTTGCTGCAAGTTTATTTTAGAGCTCTGAGGCTCATTGCAAGTTTATTTTCGAGCTCTGAGGCTCACTGCATTTTTATTCTCGAGCCGAGGTTCACAACAAGTTTATTTTCGAGCTCTGAGGCTCACTACAATTTTATTTTTCCGAGCTCTGAGGCTCACTGCAAGTTTATTTTTGAGCTTTGAGGCTCACTGCAATTTTATGTTCGAGCTCTGAGGCTCGCTGCAAGTTTATTTTCGAGCTCTGAGGCTCACTGCATTTTTTTTCCTCGAGCCCTGAGGCTCGCAACAAGTTTATTTTCGAGCTCTGAAACTCACTGCAATTTTATTTTCGAGCTCTTAAGCTCACTACTTTTTTATTCTCGAGCTCTAAGGCCCTTTGCATGTTTATTTTCGAGATCTGAGGCCCGCTGCATATTTACTCTCTTGTTGGACGAGGAGTTTCCGTCCACTGCAATTCTGTTTTCAAACTGTAAGGTTTTCTTCTGAGCTCCTCATGTTTTATCGAACAAAATATGTGTTCATTTTTCTTTACTTGTTCATTACTACAATACATGAAAAGTCACGGCTAATCATGTCTTCTAGCATGCAACAAGTAAAGAGGGGCAACTGTGAACACCCATTTTTGTCCGTCTTCATTTTATTCTAATTTTTATGATATCATGTTTCAAGGAGACTAATAATAATAAGAGAAAAAGAAGAAAAATAAAATAATGAAGAAAGGAGGGGGTGTTCCAGTCCATTACCTTGGATTTGATGTTGGACGGGGTGATCTCTTCCAGTCCATCACATTTGCTGTTGGACGGGGAGGTCCCGTCCATCACATTATTAACTTGCTGTTGGACGCAGTCCAATCCGTTGCACTTGCTGTTGGACGCGGTCCAGACCAGTCCATTGCATTGGACTTGTTGCTGGACGCGATCCAGGCCAGTTCATTGTATTGGGCTTGTTGTTGGACGTGGTCTAGGCCAGTCCCTTGCTTTGGACTTGCTGTTGGACGCGGTCTAGTCCAGTCCATCGCACTTGCTGCTGGACGGGGTGGTCCCGTCCATTGCTTTACACTTGCTGCTGGACGGGGTGGTCCCGTCCATTGCTTTGCACTTGCTGCTGGACAGGGTGGTCCTGTCCATTGCTTTGCACTCGTTGATGGACGGGGTGGTCCCGTCCATTGCTTTGCACTTGCTGCTGGACGGGGTGGTCCCGTCCATTGCTTTGCACTTGCTGTTGGAAGGGGTGGTCCCATCCATTGCTTTGCACTCGTTGATGGAAGGGGTGGTCCCGTCCATTGCTTTGCACTTACTGCTGGACGGGGATGGGGTGGTCCCGTCCATTGCTTTGCACTTGCTGCTCGACGGGGTGGTCCCGTCCATTGCATAAGACTGGTTGTTGGACGCGGTTCAGTCCAGTCCATTACACTTACTGCTGGACGGGGATGTCCGTCCCGTGTATATCTACTTTTGCATATCTAAGAGACTCCGTCCACTGCCATTTTGTTTTCAGGTTGGGGACTAAATAATAAAGAAAGAAGAAGGAGAAGATAAGGAAGAAAGGACGAAGAAAACAAGGAGAAAAAGACAATCAAGAAAAAGGAAAGGAAACTGAGTTACGCCTCCTACCCACTTTACATACCAGGCAAGACCTCTTTTCCTCCTCTACCCATTGGTCCTTCTTCTTCCTTACCTCCTCCCTCGTTTTAACCTGGCAACCCTACTCCTAACCCTAAAAGTCATCATACACATCAGACAAAACCCCCCATCTCCTTCTCTTTTCAAACACGCAACCTTCAGGATAAATCACCTCCTTTCTGCTACTCACGCCGCCCCATCTGGACACACGCTATTTCTGCTCAAAACCCCCCATCTCTTTCTCTTTTCAAGCGTGCAACCCTCACATCAAATCACCTCCTTTCTGCTACTCATGCCTCCCCATCTGGACACACGCTATTTCTGCTCAGAACCCCCCTTTTGCACCTCCTCTACCTATTGGTCTTTTCTTTTTTTTTCCTCATCTCCTCCCTCGTCTTAACCTAGCAGCCCTACTCCTAACCCTAAAAAGCCATCATACCCATCAGACAAAACCCCCCCCATCTCCTTCTCTTTTCAAGCGTGCAACCCTCACATCAAATCACCTCCTTTCCGCTGCTCAGAACCGCCCAAGCCTTGAGTTTCGTACAAACCGACCTTGAAACCAATGGAGAAGAAGCAAGAAGCCTTCTCCTCCGTCTATAAAAGGAAAGCAAAAAGAAGGGAGGGGAGGACATTTTTTTTGAGAGGGACTTATGATCTGATATTTTCTTAGTGAGAAAAGGGAAAAGAGAGCGAGATTTTTATTGTGAGGAAGAGAGATCAGAGATCTGAGTTCCTTTTCTCTTCCCTATTATAGAGTGGTTAAGAAGGAAAAGCTGAAGGATCCAGTGAGTTTGAATGTAAAGACTTCGATCTTGAAATCTTACCACTGGGAATAAACAAAATCATTCTTATTCTGCTCTCATTTGGTAACCCTTATTCTTTTCTTTGATATCATTTATAAATTTCTCTTGACATTCTTATTTTTGTGTCTCTGTTCACTGAATAAGTTAGTAAAACGTTTCACTTCTACGTTTCATTTCTCTCCTATTTTCAAGAGGCAAAATTATTTATTTTACATAAAAATAGAAGATGGTCACTTGATTAAAACAATCTATTTTCTGGGTTGCCCTATGACAAGTGTCATGTTCAACCCTTTGGATTTTGAGGCTGCCCTGTGGACTTGCGTGCCATGTTCAACCTCATTTAGTTTTAATAAAAAGATTCACAACGGGTAAAACAAATATTTCAAAGTTACTAATAATCTATACAACTAATTTTGGGTAACCATTTATGGATGTTCCAGGGTGCCGTGGGGTTAAGTCTCCATGCCTTCCCTAGACATAATCGACTCCCGAACACAAATCTTTTCTTAAAAGGTTTTCCAACTTCCTTGAAACAAAATAAAGTTGGTGACGACTCCATGTTTTCTCTCTAAAAGAAAGCACAGGTCGCTACATCTGATCCCCAACTTCTTTACGTACGATTTCCATTTAGTTTATGAGGGGACTCATTGAGAGCAAACTCCCTTAGTTGTTGTAACTCCCTCTTTCATTCCTTCCTTGCCTAGGGAGTGGATCTTATTACTGCAGAATCAATTTGAACAGTTAGAACTTGACTCGATTTTAGGTGTGGTCCATTTTTCATTTGAGCTATACATACATTTTCACAAAGAAATTGCCCAATAAAGAAGACTTCCATCTCCAAATTTTACCTAGGCACACAACTCGCTTCTTTTTGGGTGTGAAGAAATGTCAAACCAAACTACCCAACAAGCATTAACACTCTCTTAAAAGGAGGCAGTGCAATAGTAATTAATAAAGCCCTATATATATTGGATTGAAGTGCATATTGACATGGATATCAATAGCAATATATATTACGAAATTTGAGTAAGTTGAACAAAATTTACAGGAGTCGGATGAATGTAACCCTATACAAAAAGCTCCCCTTACATACCAATTGTCCTCAACATTACAACCCCTCCCCACCAAAAAAAGAACAGAGAGAAAAGAAAGGCACAGCTATTGTTATCTTGGACCTGAAAGGCGAACTGCAGAGAGATATGCATCACTATTACAGTCAGATGGGCCTGAAGAGGTGGCCCCTTCGCTGGTGGACTTGAACACAGTTGAAAATAGGCGAGAGCCCATGAGAGAAGTAGTTGGTGGCTGAGTAACAGAAGAAAGACCCTCTAGCATTTGCACAACTTTGGTCATGGAAGGCCTCCTAGACATATCTTCCTGTATGCACCACAATGCAACTTTGATAGCTGTATGCACCCTATCATCATTTTCATCTGTTCTCAACCTTGAATCAATAATATCTCTCAGCTTCCCTTCTTCCATCATCTTAAATGCATAAGTTGGGAAGTGGGATTTCTCTGAAGTTTCACCAGGATCATAATTTTTCCTTCCTCCAATGATCTCTAACAACACCATCCCATAGCTATACACATCACTTTTCTCTGATATAGCATAGTTTGTTATCCACTCTGGTGCAAGATACCCCCTAGTGCCCCTCAGTGTTGTGAAAACATGGCTTTGTTCTCTATTCATGAGCTTAGCCAGACCAAAATCTGAAACTTTGGCCATGAAATGATCATCAAGAAGCACATTTTCTGGCTTGATGTCACAATGAACTATCTTAGAGTCACAATCTTCATGCAAGTAAGCAAGTCCTTTTGCTGTTCCAAGAGCTATATTAAACCTTGTATCCCAATCCAACATGAATTGACCATTGTTTTTCTTGAATATCCATTTATCCAATGAGCCATTAGCCATATACTCATAAGCAAGAAGCCTATGACTTCCTTCAGCACAGAATCCTCTAAGCCTGACCAAATGGAGGTGATGAATGCTGCCAATGATGCTAACTTCAGCCCTGAACTCTTTCTTCCCTTGACCAATACCTTCTAACTTCTTCACAGCTAGTTGAGTTCCATCTGGTAGAACTCCTTTATAAACTGAGCCAAAACCCCCTTGCCCAAGCTTCACAGAGAAGTTATTAGTTGCAGTTTCTAGATCTTTGTAGCTGTAACGGATTGGCATACCTGTTAGATTCTCCAAGAAATTGTCCTCTTCGGAGTTTTCTCGAGGGGACTCAGGCAATTTTTGCTTTCTCTTGTAGTATCTAACTCCCACAAAGGAAAGACAAGAAATGACAAGCAATGTTACCATGACAATGATCACAACAACTATGGTGTGCTTCTTGCTGCTATCACTGCCCCCTTGGCCTGTGCCAGCTCCTGCATCGCTTGAGACCTTAATGTAAGAAACAAAACCAGAATCAGTATTAGATTTCTCAAAGCTTCCTATACTGTCCAACAGGTAACAGTTCCCTGAACTTTTTTGGAAGAACATAGCAAGACATGAGCAGTTTCCGCGGCAAGAAGTTTGGCAACTAGTCAAATCAGTTTTTGAGAAGGGTTGAAGAAATTGAAGTGCAAAGTAACCGAGTCCATCATCAGCTTTCAGAAGCTCAATGGAGTTTCTTGAGTTATCACAAGGAGAGACAAACCCTGGTCTGCAATCGGGACTTGAGTTAAGAACAGAAGGGCAGCTACATTTTTTATCACCTGTGCATATGCTATATGGATCACAAGATTCTGGTGTAGCACAAGAACCTTGGGGTATTCTTGTTGGTGAAGCACTATTTGACCCTCCATTGTCAAGATTATAGAAAGTGATAAAACCATCATTTCCCAAAACTGCAATCCAAGTGGCATTTGTGCCTGGATCATCAGAGAAAATGAATTGCCACAACAAAGACTTGTTTTTATCATAGAACCTCCATGAGTTTCCACTAAGGGACGATGAAGCAACCACATCACCATCCTTATTGACGGTTTTGCCGTTATCCTTCTGCATAGTCCAATAAGGCTGTGGAGTATTGAAATCAGCAGATAGAATGACAATGCCAGATTTGATCTCAAGAACAAAGGTCAAGTTGTTAGAGCTAGGTGCACTGATAAGTTTCATTCCTTCTGTGAAGTTCTGTGCTGGCAACAAGGTATCTGTTGGATGGCTGAAACTCTGCCAAATTACTGAACTATTATCATTCCCTAGCAAAACCAAATTTCCAGTGTCCTGCAATTCCATTGAAGAAACTCCCTTGCCACTTGTATTTGTAGACCACACCACAGTTCCACCTTTCTGTAAGAAGGCATTACCCTTTTCATCAAACACAAAATTGTCAGAATTAGAAACAGGAAGTGCTCTATTTGCAGTCCAAACCACTGTGGAAGCAGCCATGTGGACAACTACCAGTAGAAACTGTGTGGTGTCATTTGCAGTGGTGATAAAGCCAAAGCCAAATTCTCCATTGTTTGACACAAGGAACTTGCCATCTTTGTCAACCCAATTCATTTGAGAACCTTTAAACCCAGGTGAGACCTTGCCAGTAATTTGAAAACCAGCCAAACACACTTCACACAACACCACCAGGGTACCCATAACATGGAAAAAAGACCAATATTTTCCCATGGTTACTCAACAGCCAATTGCTATTTGGGGAGATCAAAGATACAAGGAAGAAGAAAACTCTAGAAGTTGTAAGATAGAATTCATTAATAAGAGAGAGCAAGAATGAGGTTGAAAAAGCAAATAACCTTCTTCACACACACAGATTCAACATGAGTTTAGAATTTCCAACAAAACTAATCAGAAACTAACTACATGCCTGCACCAGAGAAGACTGCTAGCAGTATAAGACCAAACAAGGAGAACAAATAAGAAAGAAAAAAAGGGAGACAAATATGGACACACCCAAATGTGGAAAAGTAAATATTAGATTGTCTAGAAAAAATTGACCAACTCAAAAAATCTACTTGATGAGTTGGAATCTGATGGGTCCTGATCTCACAGCTAATGGAATGGATACAGGTAACAGAAGTGAAAGGCTGAGAAGAACATGGAGATTAGAAATGGAATGGAAACACTTACTTTGGTTCGATCTGAAGAAGGCAGAAAATGAGTGGGGCCACTTGAGGAAAAGGTCAACAAAGACTACTATGCAATTAATGACCTCTTCATTTTGACCATGACAGTGAAAAAGGAAAGCAAGTTTGCAAATCACGTGAAGAAGAAGTAAGGCAATGAATTCTGTCGATGTGAACTGTGAAGAGAAAGGGTACCTCTCCTTGGCCTGACTTTTAGCTAAATCTGTTTATACGTGGTTTTGCTTCTGTCATGATCATGGAACATGGTTTCACGCTTTAGATCTGACTAAGGTTGTTTCCTCTGTCCTTTAGCATTTTTTAAAGTTTTCAATATACTGTTTGGCCAGTTTGAGAGATTATACCAGAAAAAATTATGCATACACGAATAGCTGTTGAGAAAATCACAAGTTTTGCAAATATAGAGCCTTGTTATGATTTTTAAATATTAAACACTATTATGACAACTCATGTGAACATATTAATGATATTATACTAACCATTTTCTAAAATTACATGAGCTATTCAACATAAAAAAAGGTGATCCACCAAAAAAACAAATACATGAGCTAAGCACCTAATTATTTTTCTAATACCTGGGTCTTATCATGTTGGACTTGATCTCTTATAGAGCCGTGGGTGGCCCCCCTGGTGAAGGAAAAGAAGGAAGAGTGGGAATGGGCAAGTGGGGATGATAATGGCAACCGGATTCAATGGATACTTGCAAAAATTATGAGTAATGATATTAAATGGGAATGACAATGAGTTTGGATGATTACACATAAAAAATCTATGGAGATGGATGTTAAGTATGATACTTTTGGTATCCACCCCATCTCATGCTCGTATATCTAATTATTATTTTTTTATTGTTATAATAATAGGATTTGGAATATTTTTTGAAATTATCTTTACCTGAGTTAAACGTTGTATTTTTTTTTATTAAAGCTATTTGTTTTATTAATTTTTATAGTTATTTTTAATATTAAAATAGGATCATTATTGTTTTACTAATTTGTAAAAAAAAAACACATTAATGAAAGAACATATTATATTTAACTAAAACACGTGTAATTAGGCTCAATCTAACATGCACCTTGCATGTTACGGGTGCACGATGCGCCTTGCATATAGATTCATTTTGCTAAAAAAAAAATCCGTAAAGAATTACCACCACTTATTGGCTGAATAGGTAAAAGTACTAAAAAAAAAAACATCTGAAGGCCCGTACGCAATATATGTGAGTCCCTGGTACTAGTAATGTCATTTTACTTGTGTTTTCATTAACCATCTAGGTAGTCCCATGTGGCCTTCATGAATTTTCACCATTGAAAACCAATGAAAGGTGAAAAGACATGATCAATTTTAAATATATGGTTTTTAAAACTGTGCACGTTAATTTATTCATTTTTTTTTGTTTTCCACAGTAGAATTGTGTTATAGGCCATACATACATTCGATCGATCAAACAAGATGGTTAATAAGATACAGGCAAGTAAACTGAGTATTAAAATTAGGTGGAGAGATTAATTAACATGTCCAACATTTATAAATTTTAAGAATTAAATGATTAATTTATTTTTTTAAGAATTAAGAGTGCACTCGTAATAGTTTTAGGGAACAAATTTACTCAAAAAAAATAAATAAATTGGGAAGTGTGAATTTGGCCCCCCAAAAGACTTGAGAGGTGGTATCTAGTTGGTTCTTCATCTTGCACTCCGAGATGCGCCTCATCCATTCTGTAGTTGTGGATGTCGTACTCCTCCACAATACACCACTGGATTGTTCTATGTTTTAATATGAAACATTAGAAGGAGAAAACAACTTTCCAAACTAACTCGTTTTCTTTAATCGATTTTCTTGGTTTCTGCCAGGAAAAACAAAAAACAAAAGGACATCAGGAGCGGATCCACCATTAGTGGAAAGACCATTTCTGAACAGCCAGTTTTGAAACTCATTGAAAGCGAGGATTTTGGAATGGTGTACATCCTTGATATTTCCCCCTTCCCCTCTTTTATATGTTTTTTCTTCTCTGCTTGCTTGGTTTTTGAATCAAAGAAAGCATTATGCAACTAATTTCAGCCAAGATCTCTCTTTAGCAGAAGTCATTTGAATTAAGCAATGTCAGTTGATCTGAACGGCTGAAACTTGGTTCTCCTTAAATGAAATCTTGGATTCAAAAGTTGGGAATAGAAAATTTGGAAAAACTTTACCCCTTTATATGGGTTTGTCTGATTTCACTCGAACTAATCAAGGTGTCATGTAATTTCCAAATACTTAATCTCTAGCTCCAAAAAAAAAGTAATTTGAAACAAACTCAATACAAATTGCATTTAATTAACCAAATAATAATAATTAATTGTATTGTGACTATGATAGAAAAATGTTTAATAATTATACCAAACACCAAACACGAGATCTGTATTTTATTATCATATGAAAAAAATTTATATTGTGGCCTTTTAAATGAGTTTGAATTAAGGTGAATTCTTCGGTGCCATCAATAAATTTGGTGTAACTTTTACACCTCTTATGTGGCCCAATCACAACATGCCAAGTCAATTAATGAACCCACATTAGCACCACATGAGATATATTTTCATTTTTACGGAAAGATCCAAGAAACTCTTGCCTTTGTTTTTTTCCCCTAGAGACCATTTTGCAAAATTAAATATAAATAAAAAAATCAAAAATAAAACAAATTAACTAGGATTGCTAATCTAAATCTGAATCAAAATCTAATAACTTTTCATCTTCTTTCCTGTGTTCATCAACCTTCAACCCCTATTCATCAACTTCATCTTCTCCTCTGTATTCTCCCTTTGCAAAAAAATTAAAGAACATCATTCCAACTCTAAGTACCATCACCTCTAAGATCAGGATATACAAAAATCTAAGAACATTGAAGCTCCATTGACCATAAGAACACCACTAACCAATTCATTTTCCATAATAACTTGATTTTTTGTTTTCCTTTTTTTTTTGGGTGGGGTAAGTTAAGAAATCTTCGATATACATATATTCACCGCAGAACTGTCAATCATGATTTCGATTAGCTTTTCAGTATCCTTGATGTGTATTTAATTGATATTCGGGACACTTCAAAGCATGAGGCAGCAGGCGATGAGTGGCTGCAGAACGGGAATTGCCCAATTACAATGGTCAATGCAGCTTCAACGGTGTTCTTAGATTTTTGGAGATGCTGATTTTAGAGGTGATGGTGTTTAGAGTTGGAATGACGTTCTTTGATTTTTTTGTAAATGAAGAACACAGAGGAGAAGATGAAGTTGATAAATAGGGGTTGAAGGCTGATGAACACAGAAAAGAAGATGAAAAGTTATTAGATTTTGATTCAGATTTAGATTAGCAACCCTAGTTAATTTGTTTTATTCTTTATTTTTTTTATTTATATTTAATTTTGCAAAATGGTCCCCGGGGAAAAAAAACAAAGGCAAGAGTTTCTTGGATATTTCCATAAAAATGAATCTCATGTGGTACTGATGTGGGTTCATTAATTGACTTGACATGTTGTGATTGGGCCACATAAGAGGTGTAAAAATTACACCAAATTTATTGATGGCACCGTTCACCTTGAATTAATCGTGGCGACACAGGATAAAGAGAACTGTTTTGTTAGCCTTTTTTAAATTGCACGTGGTCTCTTACCTTAACCCTCACGTTTTATCTCTCCCCGACTAGATTAATCCCTAAACTAATGGGGGTAATGGTATGGGTTATGGAATCATCTCACACTCGAACTGCCGAATTGGGGGTATCGCACTTTTCTTTTTACAATATAAATGTTCAATACCATGAGCAATTAATTAATTAATCTTGCCCTACAATTAAGTCTATTGAGCCAAAGGATATTTCTGACTAATGACAAAACCCAAAACCATGATTAAGATCCCAGAATTCAAATTCAGATAAAAAAAAGCACTGCATAATTAATTTACTCCAGATAAAATTAAAGAGAAAAATGTTTAAAATAATTTAATTATATGATTAATCAAAATAAATTTGAGTTTAAATTAATAAATAAAAATAACATGTGTCGTTATAGAGGGAGATTAAATTAATATCTAAGAAATGTATTCTAATTTATTATATAAGAATGAATTTTATTCGAACACAAGGAAAAAAAAAAGCTTCAAAAGATGTATATTTGGTGTAGCAATATTTATTTTTAATTTTTTGAGATGTAGCAATATTTAAGAACCTATGATTGAGAGTTTTCTTTAAAATACTTTCATTGTGAAAATTAATAAATTAACACAATATTTACCATTTTAACGGGGAATTTAATTTTCGGATCTTATTTTTAAAATCTAATGAAACTAGTTTCATTGGAATTGTTCTAAATACAAATGTTGATGCTATCAATATTATACTCATTTAAAAATTTAGGTTAGTATTAAATGAAATATAAATTGTTTGTTTAGATTTTTTTTTTCATAGAAGACATTCATAGGCCTTATAGAGAATGAGAGAAATTGGAGGTACTACGGGATCGAACTCGCAACAATAAAACAAGTCTCATTGGAATTGTTCTAAATACAAATGTTGATGCTATCAATATTATACTCATTTAAAAATTTAGGTTCGTACTAAATGAAATATAAATTGTTTGTTTAGAATTTTTTTTTGGTTCATAGAAGATATACTTAGAGCTGATAGGGAAGGGGAAAATTGAAGATATCACGGGATCGAACTCGTAATCTCATTGAAACCAAATGTTTTTGAGCTCTATCACTTGAGTTACACTAGCGGGATTGTTTGTTTAGATTTTTAACTCCATTGTTAAGTAAGATATTATTTTTTTAATGTATATCAAAAGATTACAAGAATTATTAAATTGTTGTATTTATAATGTATATACTGATAATAACAAATTTTTTTTTTTGAAAAGTGAGTCCCCCACCATTTCAACTTGCATTGCGTTGCTTGCACAAACTTTGACGCTATCCTCACGTTCGTCCAACTCTCAATTATTTTTTTGTTAGAAGATGCTAACAGGTATTGTTAGAATATTATTTGAAAATAAAAAAAAAAAGTTTACATTGAGAATTGATATATTTAATATTTAAAAAAATAAAATTATTGATTTTTTAATAAAAACTTGTTTTTTTAATTACTTAAAAAATATCCTAAAAACACTTGTTGACATGATCATTATTTTTTTATTTAATTTCTCTTGATAATAAATACATCCTTCCCAGTCCCACCTTCCTTCCTCAGCAGCCACCGGCCACCAGCCACCAGCTATCATTTATTAGTATTGTTATTAAATCAAAGGGGAAAATTTGCAAGTAACTACTCACTAAAGTAGTCAACTTGTACAATGAAAATCATCCTTTTTTTTGAAAAAAAATCGTCCTTTTTTATTATTATAAAAATTATCCATTTTTTATTACTATACTTCCAATCTTAACATTGCATGTGTCTAACTATTTTTTTTAATAGGCAAATATTATATTGTTAGTTATATTATGTTAATGAGGAGTTGAACCCATGATCTTCATCTTATCACTCCAAATCATATATCTCCCTCCCCAAATCACCAAGCTACCTCATAACTCCCCAATGTGTCTAGCTACTTCTAGAAGTAAAATGAGAAATGTTAGGAAGACATTCTTTAACATTTTCTTTTTTATTGATTGAAATTTATGTGGATCCTATATAAGTCAAGTGAGACTTACATAAATTAATGAGCCTCATTTTCAAAATAATGATATTCATTTGAATTTTAACCCAATATATAGAGAATAGTACGTTAGAAAGAAAATATTAGAGTGTGTTATATTCAAAAAAGAAAAAAGAAAAAAAAAGTGTTAGATAATACGTTTGTAACATTCCTATATTATACAATTTATACTATCTCTACATTATTATGAAAGTTTTTATTGGTTAATGCGTACGTATGCATATGACATAGGTTATCCTAGAGTTTTTTTTTCTGAATATTAATCTATTGTTCCAAAAAAAAAAAGGCTTCCTATATTTTATTAAGAGTTGTGATATTTGAACACATAAATATAAATACTGTATATTTTTATTTCTATCTCATTTATCTTTTATCATTTTTATGTACACGTATTTTCAAAATACATAAAAAATCAAAAGGAATACTACATGATATCCACATTTTGTGTTCAAAAAACTTTGTTGTTTTGTTAATGCCAATTTCCTAAATTATGTTGCCTGGCATTGTGTTCTTGTTCTAGTTCAATACAGCCATTTCACATTGACATTATTATTTTTAATCATGATATAGTTACGAAGTATCCACCACCGTTTGCAGTGACTAATCTCTGTCGGGAACCTGTTGGACACATAAGATGGGTTCTCCCCTTCCAACCAGGTTTTCTCCATATACAAGAGTTAGGATTGAAACCCCTAACAATTTGCTTAAGATATCCAAATTTCTTACCACTTCCTCCAATCATATGTTGATCATTAATTTATTATTAAAACAAATTAAAATATCTTATAATTTGATTTTGGAAAAAACTTGGATACAGTTCTTTAGATTCTATTCCTACTGTTCCTCACATAAAATATAACACAATTATTATAATGTGTCTCAAAAAATGCACCTATTTAATAAAAATAAATACTTTTTTGTATCTAAAATAATACCAACTATATATATGATACTGTACCTAAGTCTAACCCTTTGATTTTCTATCCAGTTTGTTTTCAATATGGAACAGAAAAGGAGGCGTTGTTGGATCACCCAATTCGTCGACCCACAAAAGTATAACTATAAAAAAGGAAGGAGACTCGACACCCTAGTTATAGAGAGAGATGGCTGAAGGGAAAGAGGAGACAATGGCTATTTAAATGATTTTCTATATATTCTTGTCATATCGCTTTTTTGGTTAAATTAATCTTTTGGTTTCTATACATGATATTAATTTTCAATTTGGTTATTATATATAAAAAGTTATTAATTTAGTCCCCATACGTGACACTGATTTTCAATTTGGTCCTCACCGCTAATTGGTCCTTATATGAGGGATCAGATTACAAA
The DNA here is from genome assembly GCA_030762895.1 of Sophora flavescens. Taxonomy (NCBI): domain Eukaryota; kingdom Viridiplantae; phylum Streptophyta; class Magnoliopsida; order Fabales; family Fabaceae; genus Sophora; species Sophora flavescens. Next base: position 31,228,881 of record CM061067.1, on the reverse strand, counting down.
TTATTATAACATATAGAGACCAAATTGAAAATAATTGTCACCTATAAGGACCGATTTCAATTTTTTTTGTAGAATTGATCCCTACATATGACAATAATTTGCAATTTGGTCCTCTTATATAGGGACCAATTAGTGACGAGGACCAAATTGAAAACCAGTGTCACGTATAGGAACCAAATTGATAACTTTTTCCGTATTGGGACCAAATTGATAACTTTTTACGTATAGAGACCAAATTGAAAACCAGTGTCACGTATAGGGACCAAATCGATAACTTTTTATATATAGAGATCAAATTGAAAATCAGTATCACATATAGGGACCAAAAGATTATTTCAACGTTGCTTTTTTTTCGGCAGATTTAAATACCTTTTAATATCTCACAACACTCTTTTCATTGTGTAAACATATGAGAAAGGATGATCATGATCTCTATGGCTTGTAGGCGATGGAGCAGGATGTCTAAAGTTCGGAAAGGATTGGAGAGATAGTGGAAGAGAGAAGAATAGAAGCATTTGCAATTTTAAATTTTTTTTTATATGGAGTTGCAAATTATGTTATAATTGGCTATTTTTTTAAAAAAAATTAAAAAACCGATCACAGAGCAATATTTTTTGTAATTATAATTAAAAGTCATAAGGTGCATCCAAAATCTACCACAACTGAGCATCTAAGTTTCAGTTGCGAAATGTAATGATGTGATGTTCATTTCTGCCATCCCTTACACGTGCTTGCATTTTGGAACAACAATTTAATTTAAATAGTGTTTATTATTAATGTTAAAAAAATCACATTGTCAATTAATCATAGCTTATTTTTTCCGTATGGAGAAAATCCGGTTGGGAAAGGTCAACCCTTAAATATTATCAAGTATCTCGAGGGATTAGTCTCTGCAGTTGCGCGTGAAGATGTCCTGAGAAACCAAAAATAAAATAAAATTCATAGCTTATTTCATATTAAGTTTTTTTTTACTTTTATTATAAATATTTTAAAAGTCACACATAATATAATTTATTATTGGTGGATAGTATAAAGAATTTTTCATTAAAAATATAAGAAAATTAAACTCTTGGGAAAATGGTGCAACATGCTTAGCAAAAGTAAAGCAATGCACATTTATGCTATGTTTGGTTATGAAGAGATAGTGAGAAGAGAGAAATGTATGAGAAAGAGTATGCGAAGAGAGGAATAGATGAGAATTAGAGTAGATTTGATGTATTGTTTGATATGAGAGAGAAAAAAAGAAATAGAGAAGAAAGAAGGTGTTGATTGTTTTTCAAAGTACAAGAATGCCCCTAAATTAAAAAAAAAACTTCCATTCAAAATTAATTTAATAATTTTGTAGTTGAATTCAATTAATTAATTTATTGAATTAATTAACTTAATTTTTTATTAATTAAATTAATTTGATTACTTTTTAATTTAAATGATTTAAGATAAAAATTTTAATTAATAACTAACCTATGAATTCCTTAAATAAAGTACAAAAAACAAATTTGAAAAAAAATGGCCAACGTCAAGAGAGAAGGGCTGTGAAAGAACAAAACAGCAGGTTTTCTCTCCTCTTTCTTCTCAGTTTTGAGGAGAATAAAAAAGGTGTGGGCCCCACACTATTTTAGCATGTCTTCTCCATTTCTTTGATGTACCAAACACAAGAAGTATGGTATTTCCCTGGTCTTTCTCTTACAACAAACAAACCATTAATGAGACTGTGGTAATCAAAGTAATAACCAAAGTTACCACTCCCTTCGATTCTCAATATAAGAAACAAATGGATATCTTTTTGGTTCAAAATATAAGAAACTTGTATCAATTTTCACACATATTAAATACTAATTTTCAATATTACCCTCATTTATAATAGAATTTATATTTACGAGATATATCAACTTTCTACACAAGTGAGTTTGTTTATTAATTGGTGTTGGTTGTAGCTTCTATATACTCGGGAGGGAGGGAGGGGGGGTTGAATTGAGTATGGGTGATTTTTGAAAACTTTTCCCTTTATGCAAAAGCTGAAACTTTTCTAAACATCTTGAAAAGGTTTTGTCAACCAACTAACCAAAACAAGTTTCTGCTTAATGAATTGATTCAAGACTTTGTTCCTTTAATAAGAAAGAGAGATTAAAATATTGATTTCAGATATTGAGCATTCACAAATTTGATCCCTAACAATTGCCTAAACATACATGCATCCACTACAAAAAAATCAACTGTTTAGCGACCGGCATATTCGGTCGCTAGACTTTCTAATTCGGTTGCTATTTAATTTAGCGACCGATTAATGGTGGTGACTGATAACCTGGTCCCTAAGATTTTAGAGACCAAAATATTAATTCGGTCGCTAAATGGCGACCGTAATTTCGGTTGCTAAATAACAAAAAACGGTCGCTACTCGATTGGTCGCATTGTTTGGGTAACCATTTTTAGCGATCGATAATCGGTTGCTAGTTCGGTCACTAATGTTGGTTACTGTTAACCTATATTAGCGACCGATTTTCGATCGCTAGACCACAATTTTTTAATGTTAACTAAAGTTTAGCGACCGAATTATTGGTTTCTAATTCGGTCGCTAAACTGGATTTTATTAATTTTTTTAAAATTTAATTTTTAAAATAAAAAAATTGTTTTTCTTTAAAGTTTAGCAAAATTACTAATAAAACACACCAAATTACTAATGAAATATACAATCATAAGAAATAATGAATATATAAAAATAATAATAATCCAAAGTGTCGTACAAGAATCGTTTAAAGTCAAAAAAAAATGAAAGAAAAAAATCGGTCATGATGAGGGGGAGGTGGAGGAACCCAATCATCCTCAGTGTCCGTGCCGCCGACGTCTGCTATCTGATCGTCCTCTGCAGTATGAGCATCGGTAGCTGGCGACAGAACTGGAGGAACGGCAGCAGGCGGCACAACCTTCAGAGCATCACCCTGAGCAACTGGAGTCTGGATCCTCATCTGCTCCAACACCAACCGCAGTGTCTGGCCCTGCTCGATGTTCGTCTGCGTCAGCTGCTGGTGTGCCTGAGTCAACCGTGCAATCTGGTTCGCCATCTGCTGCTCTCTCTCGCTCTTCTCCCGAAGCTCCGCGTTCAGCTGTGTGATGGTGTCCTGCATTTGGTTGAACTGCTCCTGGGGGACGGTATTGACGCAGGAAGAAGTAGGCGTGCCGGATGATGAAGCGATAAACTTGCCTCCCAAGTGTCCGAGGCCATACACGTGCCCCTTCTTGCTCCTGTCCCCGACAACCTCCAAATAAATGGCATTATCGTCAACGGAGATAGGAGAGCTGGACCTATCACCAGTCAAGGCCTCATCTTGTGACTGTGAGGCACGTGATATGGCATCGTCCTTCTTCTCGTTGAAGCCCACCTACAAAGTATAGATGAAGAGATTTAGTTAGAATTATAATCAATATTAACAAATCATTTATAATAAATTACAAGTAAACACTAAATTGTTTTTTTGCTAACAGCATAGTTACGGGCCTTGTCGTTGACCTATGTCCCCGACTTCAACTTCTTCGTCCTCTCCACCAACTCCATAGCAGTGGGGGCCCGCTGTTTCTGTGCTTTCTGCACAGAAAAATATAATCTTAAATTCATTAGTATATTTAAAAATGAAAACTCATTAAATAGTATACTAAGTCAAAAGTTTAACGTATTACCAGCTCGTCGTAGTGGGCGGCGGCTGATTTAGACCCATTGGTCCAAGCACATGCGCCACCATCAGAAGCTCGATTACGTCGAGTTGTGGCCTGGATCTTCTGGAACTTCTCAGTAGCCCAGTACTGGTCCAGCTGCCTCCTGACCTCAGGATCCACCCACTTCCCCTTATTCTTACCCTTCCTCAGCTTGTTCGTCAGATTCTTCATGACCAGTGAGCCTTTATGCTCAAATATGTCCCTGACGAGACCCTCTAAAGCTACGTCCCACCTATATTGTTTCTGCAACTTACAGTTGTTAGGAAATTCGTGTATGTATATGTGTATATATATATAGTGTAAATTTAATTTAAATAACTTAATAAATTGTTACCTTAAACTCTTTAAACAATTGATCCCTATGGCCCCCTGGGATGGCTTTCCATGTAGGTCATGGACCATCAAACTTGCATCGCAGGATCTTCGATATCGAATAAGAAGGGCCCTTTGTGGGCAGAAAGCTGCAGAAAAATTAGAGCATTAATAAATGTTACAAATAAATTAAAAAAACAAGTAAATAGAAATTAATGATACTTTATATATATTAAAAAATTAAATTAGCTTACTCGTTATCCCCCTGGGGATAAGAAGAATCCTCCTGTCGGATGGACCACGACTCTCCTGTCCCGATGATGATGATGGTCCTGTCATAGGTGTGGATGATGACGGTGCAGCCCGTGTCCCGACCACATGAGGCTGGGTAGGGGGTGCAACTCCATCACCCTGAGGTGTCTCGTCCATAGAGGTGCTGGTTGGGTGGTCTCGATCTGAAGACTGTGGGTCGGCCGGTGGAGGGACTTTCGTAGCACGACCTCTGCCACGACCTCCACGACGACCCCTACCCCTAGAGGAATCTGCCATCTGCGTATAAAATGAAAAGATGATTACACAACAGTGTAAATAATACAAAAATAAATTACCTAAGTAGAATGATATTTACACAATGAATTATAACATAAATAAATTACCTAAGTAGAATCTCTGTCATGTTATATATTTAAGGAGATAAAATGTATTGGAACAAATGAAGATGCTTAACCTACATATTTACTCAACCACGTAACAAAGTGAGAAGTAATTTCTCGATCAACCTGATCATTTGAAATGTTAGGTTGGAGATCCCTTAGAAAATTGCCGTACATCCTACATATGGGAGATTAACAACAGAACGATTAATAATCATAAATGTCAATTGAACTTATAAATGACATTGTAGAAACTTACTCTAAATATGGCGCCACCTTTTCACAATTTTGAAGGATATACAGATGAGCAGCATTAATGTCACACTGCTCCAAGAAATATCCTTTTGATTTGCCACTAAATCTGCCCAGATAGTTGAATACTGATATAGGAGGACTAGTTGAACTTCCTTCGCCCGAATCAACGTTTCTAGGCATCCTTGTCCTTCTCGTGTTAACTTCATTCGGATAGTAATAAGAGGCAAAAGTGGAAGTCTCCTATACTAAGTATGCTTCACAAATGGAACCCTCCACTCGTGCCTTTTCTTGACTTTGTGTTTAAGGGAGTGCAGGAACCTATTAAAGAGGGATACATACAAATAATTACTAGTTTTAGGTAAAGCTAAACTACGATTTTGTGTTCGTGAATTTCATATGTATTAAGTAAAATAGTTGATGTTGTTTACCTCTCAAATGGATACATCCAGTGGTATTGGACTGGGCCATCAACTCTTGCTTCGTAAGGTAGATGAACTGGAAGGTGTTCCATAGAATCAAAGAAACTCGGCGGGAAGATTTGCTCCAGCTTACATAACAAAACGGGTATCTTGACTTCCATACCCTTTAATTGATTCACATTTAGTGTTGTCGATGTAAGCTCCATGAAAAAGTGGCTAAGCTCAACAAGTGGGTTCCAAATTTGCTTCGGTAATGCGTCGAACGCAATTGGAAGCAACCGTTGCATGAACACGTGGCAATCATGACTCTTCATTCCATGTAACTTTGCTTCCTTAATGTCAACACATCTACCCAGATTGGAAGCATACCCATCTGGTAACTTTAGTTCTTTAACCCACTTAGAGACGGCCACTTTCTGTGTTTCTCTTAGTGTATAACTTGCCTTCAGTTTGATAAGTCTGCCACGACCACCGTCCTGCAACTCAAGCTCCTTCCGATTACAAATTTCAGTCAGATCCAATCGGGCTTTATTTGTATCCTTTGTCCTCCCCTTGATGTCCATCACAGTGTCAAACACATTCAAAAACACATTCCTCTCAGTATGCATGACATCAATGTTATGACGGAGTAGCTGCGTTCTCCAATACGGCAACCTCCAAAATATACTTTGTTTTGTCCAATTATGGTTGATGCCATAATCAGGAATATGTTCTCCTTGGGATTCATGGACGAGCGGTAAGTACTGTACTCTCCGCCATACATTAGGACCAGATAAAACGTGGTGGAAGCGGTGTTGTCTCCGCACAACGCTTCTTGAATGCATTCTTCTTCCGCCTATAATGATGATCTTCTGGAAGGAATTGACGATGGAAATCAAAATATGAGATCTTTCGACTGTTTTTAAGCGTGAATGCCTTCGATCGCACCATACATATTGGGCAACCAAGCTTCCCCGTGATCATCCAACCCGACATCATCCCATAGGCAGGAAAGTCGTTGATCGTCCACATCAAAGCTTTCATCATGAAATTATGCCTCAAAGATACGTCATATGTAAACACACCATCATTCCACAACATCGTCAACTCATCTATCAGTGACTGCAAGTACACATCAATCTTACCTTTTGGATTAGACGGACCCAGAATTATGACTGTTAGGAACATAAACTCCCGCTTCATGCACATCCCCGGGGGAAGATTGTACGGAGTCAGGATAACCGGCCAACAAGAGTATGCTTTTCCAGACTGCCCGAAAGGATTAAATCCATCAGTAGATAACCTCAATTGGACGTTCCGAGGGTCCTGCGAAAATGCCATATGAACCCTATCAAAATGCTTCCAAGCTTCTCCATCAGATGGATGACACAAGACATCTTGCTCCCTCTCTCTCATGCTCACTATGCCACCTCATGTGAGTTGCAGTGGCCATCGAAGACTACAATCTTGTAAGTCTTGGCACGAGCGGAAAGTACGACATCATTTTTAGCGACCTCTTCTTCTCAATGCCCATCCTAGTGGTTGTCTTATACCGACCCGCACCACAAAATCGACAACATGTTATGATCTCCACTGAATCATCCTTATAGTACAACATACATCCATTCGGGCAACAATAAACTTTCAAACACCCAAGACCCAAATTTTCCACAGACTTCTTAGCATGATAAAAACTAGTAGGAATCCGATTGTCTTTTGGCAACGCCTTGGACACTGACCTGGTGAGGCGATTAAAGCAGCCTTCTTGCATATTGTAGTCAGATTTGATACTCAACCATTCCATGCATATCGACAACTCTGTGTACTCCCGACATCCTTCCCACAATGGAGATCGTGCAGCACTCAGCATATCATAGAATCTTTGAGATTCGGGATTCAGATTCTCCTCTATGTATTGGGAACCCATTCCACAATCTTCTCCCCCATTTTCTTATAGTACAACACCAACCGATGGTCCAGCATGATCCATTATCATCTGCTCGTATGGATTCAATTCTTCCCTCCGGTCACCACTTCCATAGTACGAACCTTCAAACACAACCGAGTTTAAATCAGGCAACGTCTCACCATAGTTACTCCACCAATAGTAAACAGGCATGAAGCCCTTCTCATAAAGATCGGCTACAACTCCATCCACGCTTTTGAAAGATTGACACTTGCATCTTTTGCAAGGACACCTCAAATGATCACTGCCCAGCCGTATAAATCTCTCCTGGCTAACAACAAACTCTATAAACTCACCCACTCCAACTCTATACTCTTCCCTAAGACGTTTATTCCGATCCAACCTACGATACATCCATTTCTGATTCTCCGGAATATCCATTGCTGGCAATTAAATAACCTGACCAACCCTACAATAACACTTATATATTACGGTGCATTCCAATAACTCCATCAATCTCGTTCTTATGACAAGGTATGAACCTATCCCATTCGAGAAGAAACCTTTACCACACTCGGCTAATAATTGTTATTCCCTTATTCAAATACCTTATACTTAACAAAATTTCGGCAGCATTTCCCATCGGTCTCCAAGTACACAACTCGAGCACGGTGAGAATCACCGCGATCAAGCATGCACCAGGAGAACAAAAGGAAATGCATCAGATCGAGATTTCAACAAGTATATAAGGCATTTGAACATGAAAATGACTATTGTACGAGTGTGAAAAAGGTTTTTTCCCAAACTGTCCCACTTGGACAATTCAAGATTCAATACAATGAGCATGCTTACCCTGAGAAGGTACGCATGCTCATTAATATTGAATCTCAAATAGGAAAATAAGGCTTTCGTAACTTAATAATTAACTCTAGCATAAAATAAAACCATTGACTTATAAGGATTGCAACATACTTCAACAAATATATATTGAAGCATAATTCAATACAAACTTTGATAAAATATAGTAGCAAACATCCTATTGAGTTCCGCTCTCCACTAACAAGTAACACATAATTGTCAAACACATGCATAACTTCTAAATTAGCAATACACAACAAGCATCCCGCCTTTTTGATAGGATCACATCCTATTGAGCTCTGCTCTCCACTAACAAACAACACATAATTGCAAATACATGCATAAATATTAAATTATCAGCAAACAATTAGCATCTTGCCTTTCAGGCAGGATACCTTCCTATTGAGCTCGGCTCTCCACTAACAAGTAACACATAATTGTCAAACACATGCATAACTTCTAAATTAGCAACACACAACAAGAATCCCGCCTTTTTGACAGGATCACATCCTATTGAGCTTTGCTCTCCACTAACAAACAACACATAATTGCAAATACATGCATAAATATTAAATTATCAGCACACAATTAGCATCTTGCCTTTCAGGCAGGATACCTTCCTATTGAGCTCTGCTCTCCACTAACAAGTAACACATAATTGTTAAACACATACATAACTTCTAAATTAGCCACACATAACAAGCATCCCGCCTTTTTGACAGGATCACATCCTATTGAGCTCTGCTCTCCACTAACAAACAACACATAATTGCAAATACATGCATAAATATTAAATTATCAGCACACAATCAGCATCTTGCCTTTCAGGCAGGATACCTTCCTATTGAGCTCAGCTCTCCACTAACAAACAACAAGATATATAATTCACATAACACATTACAAGCACCACACAATCAGAACCTTTTAAACAAATCAGAACCTTAAAAGAGAGTATTGAGAGAACTTACCTATGCGACAAAATGCAAAAACAAGTAAGGATAAGGGGAGGGCCGCAGACAAGAAGATCAGGAACTGATAAATATATTAAGACAATATAAAAGCAAATTAATATCCTTAGAGCCAACTTAATTGTATTCAAGTTAGTAATATAAAAGTTCAACAAATTGCCATTACGACCAATTGACTACCTTTGGAGATGGAGAGGGGACGAAGGGACTCGGTTTCAACTCACGAGAAACAAAGCAATGACCTATAATGCATAAATAAAATTAATCCTGTCAAATACTAACATTTAAGAGTTTGTTGAAAGCCATTAGGCATTTTACTTTTGTCCTATCTTTCTGTGTTTTTTAATTCATTGCTATATTGGGTCTTGAACTCTTTGAATTTCTTAAGGATATACACATGAATAACAGATTTGAACAGAGAGAGAGTTGTACAGAAAGCAATGCAAAATAGTTGATTAAATGAACCTTTATCAAACTTCATGCAAATGAATCTATTTCTGTATTCATGACATGAATAGAACAGAAATGAATTAGATAACCATGTAAAAAATAAGTTATCATCAATGACTTAATGCACCACTTATAATATTTAAGTCGTGAAGTATATCCATTTGGGTGTGGAGCATAAGGCTTGGTGAAACAGCCGTACTTCCTACCAAGTTGGTTTGTTTATACAATACAATATATATCAAACAAGTTCAATATAGAGTTTACCATTCAAGTCCAGACCATTTGATAATCAGGCTTCAGATTATAATTATTTAATACAAAAAATAGTGAGTTGATAACCTACTAACAACCAACATGTCAAATACTAACATTTCAACAAACTAACAAATATTTGGTCGTTGGTGGGTGTCTGCTTGTTCCTTGAATGCTTGTTATTGTAGTTATAGCTCACAGGCATCTAAGTCAATACTTATATTTATAATAATCTACTCTGATATCTAATTTCTTATCAATTTGTCATTGACTTGGTCTTCAAACTCATATTAACAGTCTTCCTTATGTCTAAAACAATGTGCCTGTAATTTACTAATTACATTCTTGGCTTCATATTTGCTTATTTTATGCAGGGATGGCCATGAAACTTATAGTACTCCTACTTCCAAGCATTACAGTCTTAGAGATAGTGAATCAAGAGGAAGCTAACTTATATTATCTATCCAATAAGTTATTTAAATCAATATATCCCTACTGTCATAATTTCTCTACTCTAGATTTCACTAGAACAACATCAATGATTAATTTGACAGCATAAATACCCATACTGACAGAACTTCCCTAAACCCTAACCTGAGACAAAACTGATCAGAGGAGACTGTGGGGGTGGTGGTTGCGCGAACAGAACCCCTTAAGATGGTGGTGGTGGCCGGAGGAGGAAGAGACAACACCTGAGAGAGACATAGAGAGAAATTGAGACAAAGAGAACCGAGCAAGAGAGACAGAGAGCGAGATACACAGAGAGAGAGGAGAGGAGACCTTACCAAAGGAGGAGGTCACGGCGCTACAGTGGTGGTCGTGGTGGCGGTGGTGGCACGGTGCTGTTGGGAGGAGGAAGAGAGAGTGAGAGATAAAGAAGGAGAAACACAAAATGAGAAGGATAACAGGAGAACCTTACCAAGTGGTGACCGGAGGAGGACGAGACGATGAGAGGTGACGATACGCGGCCGGAACAGGGAAGGGGGTGGAGTGAGACAGGAAGAAAGAGTGAGAGAGAGGATAGTTCGAGCGAAAATGGAGAAGAAAGGGGGATCTGCTAATTTTTAGGGATTTAATTTTTAGCGACCGAACAATTCGGTCGCTATTTCGATCGCCGCAATTAAATTTTTTAAAACGGTCACAAATTCGGTCGCTAAATGGGTTAATTTGAATTCATAAATTTAGCGACTGATTTAAAATCGATCGCTAACACGCTTTATTTTAATTTTTTTACGCGCCGTTTAGGGACCAAATTAATATCATTCGCAAATATGAATAAAATTTAACCGTTGCATTTAACTCGGTCGCCATTTCGGTCGCTAAAAAGTCAGTAAGTTTTGACTTTTACTTTCCTTTATTTAGCGACCGAAATAGCGACGAATAACTCTGCTATGCTCTATTTCGGTCGCAGTATCAACTATAACCAGGTTTCATGTAGATCCTAAAATCGGTCGCCATTTCGATCGCAAACAGCAACCAACAAATTTGGTCACTATTTTCGGTCGCTAAATAACCTTTTTTTTTGTAGTGATCAAATGAAAGCAATTAAGAGAGTTAAGGGATAGAGAGAAATGCAACCCGAGATTTTATCCTGGTTCAGCTACCTCCTCTGGTAGCCTACATCCAGTCCCCACTTCACAGTGAGTTTCGTCCACTAAAATCAAAACAATTACAGGATTCTTTACAAGCTTCAACTCCCAGGTTCCTTCTACCCAATTGAAAGCTTTTCAGTCAAAGCAATCTTGTAATTCTCAAGAGTCCCTTCTACTCTTGTCAAACCACCAAGAGTCCCTTCTACTCTTGATCTACACTAAGACTACACATTCTCTCTAATCTTCCTTTTGCAGTAAGAAAGGTTTTTGATTCTGATTCTAAGAAATCAAGTATTACAAATTGAAGCTCTAACAAATATTTCAAGTATTCTCAATGAAAAGCTCTCTCAATGAATTTCGTGTATATTCTTAGTATTGAATGAATTGTTTTTTTTTGGAAAGTGTTTGCCCATGCCTTTATATAGTAGTATATCAAAATAGATCCGTTGGGCACACTTCAAAAGTCAGTTAAGATCAAAACAAATTTTCATTGAATAATTCAGTTATCAGTCAATCGATTATGTAATCGATGTATTAATCAAAGATTCAATTTTTATTACTGAATACATCGATTGCCTAATCGATTGTGTTCTTGGAAATTCTTGATTCTGACTGATACATAGATGTGTATATCGATTGTGTTCTTGAAAATCATAAGCATTCTCAGTCCAGAAGTCTTTACATTGATTGGTCAATCGATTGCCTAATTGGTTTCAAAAGTCTTTGCCTCTATTTGGGCTTATGCATCGATGTACTAATCGATTGTTCTATCATTTTCGAAAGACTTAACTTCTGTTCTGTGTATACATCGATGTACTAATCGATTAGATGCATATTACAACATATGTTGGTTTCTGTTTAGCCTTATGCGTCGATTGTGCAATCGATTGTAAGCTTATTTCAAAAAGTATTAGCTTCTGTTTCACCTTATACATCGATTGTGCAATCGATGTACTGAAGCTTGTTTTGTATTTTTATCAAGTCAGTCACAATCAATCGATGTATACATTGATGTATACTATTTATACATTGATGTACATGATGAGTGTGATTACACCTCATATTTCTTTATCATATTACATGCATTTTCATGTAGTTTAGGCATTTTTAATTTGATTTTTGTTAGTTTTTACCTTGGAACGGGTAAGGCGGTTTTGTGGTGTTGTTGTGCAGGAATTGAGGATTAAAATGCTCAGGACCAACCATGATGGAGCTTGCATAAAGACGGAGCTTGAAAAGTAAGAAAAATTAGCCAAACAGAGCCCATCACGGCCTAGCCGTGACATCCATCACGGCCATGATCGAGTTGAGTTGAAAAGAAAGAATGGAAAAGTCAGAGCTGGTCACGGCCAGGCCGTGATGCCCATCACAGCCGTGACATGTCAACCGAACCAGACCCTCACAGGAAGAACTGATCACGGCTAGGCCATGATGGTGGTCACGGCCGTGACAGACCAACCAGTGAAGCAACCTCCAAGGCAGAATCCATCACGACCTGGCCGTGATGGACATCACGGCCGTGACGCGCAATATATGGATCCATAGAAACTGATTTGATCTGATTTTTGTATTGGCTTGGGATTCAAGTTACCCCAAATTTTAAATAGCCCTCTAGGGCTCGAAACTGGGAATACTTTTTGGGCTGCTACCTTAGGTAAAATTAGGATTTCTCCTCCTCCTCCTCTTCTTCTTCTCTTTTCTTAGGTTTTCTTTTATGCTTTTGTTAATCAAGCTTGCTATGAACATGGCAATGCTTGAGTAGTAGTCTTATTTCTAGGGATTGGGGCTATGCCCAAGATTTGTTTATGGTGATGAATTGACGTTTCGTCTCTTGTTAATTTCGATTTTGTTTTTGATTTGATTCCTATTGCTTTAATTACTCGTAAATTCGGTGGCCACTTATTTGCTTGTCGTAGATGCTCTAAGGAGGAACCTAGTGGTGAACTTAGGTATCGGATCTATAGGGATCAAACTTAGGACTTAAATCACGAGAGTTAGAAGCGGTCCTTCGAGGGTGCACGAATTGTCACAGAACTTAAATGGTTCAATTTAAATTCAATTACCACGAGAGTAGGGGTTGGTTTAATTGGGCACCGTTTTTGTAACCCTAGAGGGAGCATTAACTTATTAAGGATAAAATCGCCTTCAAAGCAAAGTTTGATAATTAACAAGGGGTAGTCAATTTGGTAACATGAACAATCTTGTTGGTAACCCAATTCCTAGGAATCTCTTTTGATTTGAAAAACCCCTAATTGATTTACTTTCCTATTTTAATTGATTGCGTTCTTAAATATCTGATTTTCTAGTTAATTCTTATTACAAAAATCAAATCTTTTCCATATCCTTTTTTAATATAGTCCACTTTAATTGATTTAATAATTAATTGTTATTTGAGATCACGGTCTTTGTGGGATCGATCTTTTTATTACTTGACAACGAAGCCGTGCACTTGAGGATTCGAAACTACACACATCAGTACACATAGGTTTTCAATAAAAGTTAGTTAATTAACTGAAAGTATATCGATGTACACATAGATGTACAGAACTTTCAATTAATTATTTTTCATTCTAAGTTCATTTTACTTTATGAAAACCTTTTTGATTTGTTTTTGAGAGGGCTATTTTCATAAAGAGAAACTTAAAAGATTTCTTTATATGAAAAACTAATATTGCTTGAGATCCTTTGTGATTTATCTTTGTAATTCTTCATCTTCAAGCATTCCTTCATGATCCTTCTTTTTCTCCTTTGCATCCTTTGCATCATTTTCCTTGCACTTATGATATCTTATAAAAACATTTAAACTTGGCAAGAAATTAGTGAATCAAAGTGTAATTCAAGTTAGTTTGGTCATTAATCAAAACATAATAGGGTCATTTTTCCACAAACTCCCCTTTTTTGATTGATGACAAACTTACCATACTTTATATGTTCAATCTAAAAGTAATATATAGGAAGTATGTCAGAGTTCATAAAGCAGCAGTTTTCATTTTTACTACCCCTGTCTAAGTGACAGTTTTGGAACATTTGGATCATGAATTATGATTTGTTTATATAGTATGGTACCCTTTTTCTTCCCCCCCTTTGTCATTATCAAAAATAAATTATGAGGGATGTAAGATACATAGTTATAAGGTACATAAAAGATATTCATTGAGAAGCAAATCATTCATTCATTCATGTGATGGTTTCAAGTAGAGAATACAAAATATGATTCAAAAATAGTAATCACAGTAGAACAATTTATCATTCATTACAATTATTCACACATCAAAATTCACACAAAGAAGGCCCTAAAAACTAAGCATCTTAAGTGTTCCTTGGCTGTTCATGGTGTGTTGGCTTTGTTGCTTGAGCATTGAGAATGTCTTCTTCCTCAGGTGCATTTTCAGAAGCAGCAGTAGCAGCTTGCCTAGCCATTTGTACAACATCTTCGGAAGTTGGAGTTGCTTCTGGAGGTCGAGGTGCGGCGATGGGGATTCCCAAGTGTAAATGAATGGTTGCCATCTGCCCTTCAAGAGCATTAATCTTTAGACTCATGTAGTCTAAAGTCCTCTTGATCATCAAATTTTGCTTATTTCGTCTCTGCTCAAACACTTCAATCATTTTGATCGTCCTATCCATCTTGGCATTTGCTTCAACAATGTTTTCCGTTGGAGCTCTTGGCTAATCTCCTGCCACTCTTACACATTCACTGTAACAGCCTGTTTTTAATTATATTGTATTACTAGTTAAAACATAGTTATTTATATTTTAATTTGAGACCAAGAAAATGATTTTGAATAAAACAAAATCATATTCATACTCTACTTTAGGGTAGAGGGTGTTAAGTCTCTAAAATGTCTGATGTGCATTTCCCTAAGTTTTGATGAAAACTAAACATTGGTTAATGATTTAATTAACCTTCATATTGGTTGCTAACCTGTCTATCTAGTGTGCAGATTAAAATTGTAAGAATCATCTATCTGCTCATAAGTGACTACCTGTCTGGATAAGCGAAAGCCAACCTGTCTGTTGACTATGATTATTGACCTCTTTCAAGATACGTCTTCAACCTATCTCCCCATGAGTTCCTACACTTGTCTGAGGTTACTCGTTGAAGAATCGAGGACCAAACAAGCTTTTGTTGGCTGTCCCATCAGAAAGAGACTTGAAGCCTTCTCTCGTACTCAGTCACGCCTATCAAGAAAAGTCAGAAGTTACTCTCTTAAGCAACCTCGATTATCAGAACCAAAGACAAGTTAAAGAATGCTTCCAACATGCTTTATTCCCTAGTGCCTCTAGTCCTTACACGAAAAGGGAATTGTACTCAGCAAAGTACAAAATGCTCTCTGCACAACTCTGATATGGCTGCATCACGATGCATAAAGCCATGATCCTTCATGTTAGAGTACAAGCAACGTTCCTATTGCATTAATGGCTGCCCAGAAAGACTCTATTGCATTTAATGAAGTTTTGCTTGAAGCCAACATCTGAGGGACTGTCTCTAACGGATCTTAAATACTTGAAGACTATAAATATAGAAGTCATTGAAGATGAAGCATAGAGAATACACATAACATCAAAGAGTCGTTACTCTGCGCATTAATATCTTCATTCTTTCATTTTGTATTCTTCAATCATTTGAAGTTATTACGCAGACTTTCCTAAGCTTTACATTTAAACCACTCTCTGAATGTTAGTGAAAGACCTGTCTATCTGAAGTTGTATTTATTACAAACCAAATCTCTCAAACAAACCTGAGTGAGCTTGAAAAGGCTAAGTGTGCAAAAATACTTGTCTTGAGCCTGAAGAGGCTAGGTGTGCAAAGAATACTTGTCTTGGAACCTGAAGAGGCTAGGTGTGCAAACAATACTTGGAGTCTGTAACCTGATCAATTATAGTGGATAAAACTTGGTGCTGCCAAGGACTGGACGTAGCTTTTTGCTTTGAAGAGTGAACCAGGATAAATAGCCGTGTCAATCTCTTTTTCCTTATAAACTCTTTAGTTGCCTTAGTTTTCTTATCCGTTTTTCAAGTGGTGTGTTTGTCTAAGTCACAGTTAAAAATTCATCAGACAGGTCACCCGTCTGTCCTGTATCTTCCCACTCGTCTGAACCAAGCTTCTGTATGCGAAAAGATTTCAACTTTGTTTAAATTCTGATAAACACAATTTAACCCCCCTTCTCGTGTTTATAGTTGTCTATTTCAGTTGGTATCAGAGCTCAGTCACGGGGTTGAGCATCTCACAGTTTAGAGGTAAAAGGTCCTGAAGAATAGACATGACTGTTGGAGCTAGTTCAAGTGGAAGTCACCAGACTGAAGGAGCTTCCCTAACCAGACCTCCTTACTTCAATGGAGAAAACTACAACTATTGGAAAGATAGATTTCAATGGTTCATTCTATCTAAAAAATCCGATCTTTGGGATGTCATTACAGATGGTCCATTCATTCCCAAGAATGACGATAACACTGACAAACCAAAAGCTCAGTGGACTACTGCAGAAAAGACAAAATGGGAGCTGAACCACAAAGCTAGATATAACATCATTTGTGCTCTCAGTCCTGAGGAGTTTGAGAAGGTGTGTGCTTGTGGCTCTACCAAAGAAATATGGGACACTTTAGCTGTCACACATGAAGGAACAACCAAAGTCAAAGAGTCAAAGATTGCCATACTTGTCAGAAAGTATGAACTATTTGTCATGGAGGAAGGAGAATCTGTTGCTCAAATGATAGGAAGATTTCAAACTATAGTCAACAGTTTAAAATCTCTTGGCAAAGTCTATACCAATGTTGAGAAGGTTGGAAAGACTCTGAGAAGTCTACCTAAACAGTGGAGACCTTTGGTCACTGCTATCTCTCAAGCCAAGGATCTCACTACCTTGACTATGGATGAACTTCTTGGAACACTCACTGTTCATGAGCAAGAACTTGGATATGAAGTTGCACCAAAGAAGGGCAAGTCAATTGCTCTGAAAGCTTATCAAAAGTCAGCAAAAGTTTCCAAGGCTCTAAAGGCAGACGAGTGATCCAGTGATGCTGACTTGTCTGAACTCGAGGATTCTGAGAGTGATGAAGAATTGTCTCTCCTGACCAGGAAGATAAAGCTTCTCCTACAGAAAAAGAAGTTCGATAGGGATAAGCCATTCAAAAGGTTCAACAAGGACACGAACTTCAAAGAATCCACTTCAACAGACAAAAGTCCAATTGTCTGCTATGAGTGCAAGAAGCCTGGTCATATCAAGACTGAATGTCCTGAACTCAAGAAGGCTCCTTTTAAGAAATTCTTTAAGAAGAAGAAGAAAGGAATGATGACTACCTGGGAGGATCTGGAGTCAGCATCTTCTTATGAAGAAACAGAGGAAGAAGCCAATCTCTGTTTAATGGCCAACACTAACTCAGACTCAGACGATGAGGCACATCCTAACTATGAGGAATTACTTGATGCCTATGAGGAGTTGCTGGAGGAATCCAACTTCTTATCTAAGGTGTTCAAATCCCTCAAGAGAGAGTATGTACAGCTGTTGAGTCACCGGCAAGTGTACCGGGTCGACGCAAGTAATAAAATAAACACGGTAAGAATTTACCGAGGTCGAACACAAGGATTGGGCTACCAATTCGACTAATTCGCGAGAAATTCGATAAGTTGGTTAAGTGACAGCAAATGGTTGAGAGAGAGAAAATAGGATTGTAATTCAAATTAACAAATCAACTAAGCTAAGGTATTAAAATCAGAAATTAAAATATCTAAGGTCTCAAATCCACCTACCCAATCATGCATAGTACCCAAGTGATGATGATTCTTTCCTAAGTTCAATTACAATGTCAACCAAGACCCCCTAATTATCCTATATCCACTGTCGTGCTCAATAGGACGTATTCGATGATTGGATTAATTGCTTACTAGGTCTCATAATCCTAATCATCAAACTCTATTAATTCTTGTTCCCTATAAGGTTGCACCGATCTCCTACTCACTCTCGTGCAATAGTCGATCGATGATCCCAATTCAAGTTCTAAAACGCGAATTGCCTCCTAAGCCTCATCACGTTTAACTAGTCAATCACGCATGCATATGATCAACGCAATCAAATCAGAATTGGAAAACATTAATTGAAAGAAGGGTGAAAGACATACATCACATCGAATTCTACACCACCATGGGTGGTTTCATTGATCCCTCGGACGAGGGGATTAGTTCCTCATGCTCGTAAAGACAGACAAGCAATCGGTCCTAACGACCATAGTAAAATAAGAAAAAGAAAAGAGGAGACGCAGCTCCAGAAACACAAGGATTTGGCCTAAACGCTCCAAAATCAGTGGTGACCAAAAGCTTCCAGAGATCCCCTCAATCTGCCATAAAACAGCAATATATAGGATTCCTGATCTGTGCTAGATCGCGAGGCGAGCAAGCTATCGCGAGGCGAATATTAAAATTGGCGTGCATTCAAATTGGACTCTCGCGAGGCGAGACTACGTTCGCGAGGCGAGACAGAGAGGATGTCATTTCTGGCACAGTCAGGCCTTCAGGATCGCGGGGCGAGCAGTATCTTCGTGGGGCGAGACAGAAAGGATGACCGTTGCTGCTTCAGCTGGTCTTCAGGCTCGCGAGGCGAGAATCCACTCGCGGGGCGAGTGTCTCCAGAATGGCAATTTCCACTGTTTCTTGACTTTCCTTGACTCTCAAAGCTTCACTTCTAACCTGAAACAATAAAAAGAAACAAAAAGCGTAATTCTATTCAAAATAGACTAAAAACTACTAAAAATGCCTAGAACGAGTCAAAGTCTAACTTAGGAACAAAACAAGGCCAAATTTGGGCGAAAACGAGATTGAACTCGAATAATTAGCACATAAACCACAGTCCATCTAGTTATAAAACTAGATATGCCAGAGGCTTATCAACAGCTCACCAGTGAGCATAAACAGAAATCTCAAGAGTGTGAGAAGCTGGCTAAAGAGAGCAGTGAGCTGAAGACTAAAAAGTTTAATGAAGCTAAGATCTCAAGTGAAACATCACCATCTGAAGAAGTTGAAAAACTTCAACAGAAAGTGGAAGAGCTCACTTCTGATCTTGCCAAATTTGTTAATGGTAGAGATAATCTGACTAAGCTACTTGACTGTCAGAGGCACTCTCTTAACAAAGAAGGTATTGGATATGTCCATTAAACACATCATAAAGTATCAACTAAAGATTCTACTGTATCCGTTAAGTCAACTGTAACCAAGTCTACACCTGTCTGTAACTTCTGTGGAAAAATTGGACATGTTATGTCTAAGTGTATCCATAAGAAGAAAAGGTAGTCTTCACAGACTCCTAGAACTAACAGAAAAGGATCCAGAAAAATAAGGGTACCTAAAAATCAAATAATTTTTGTTGCAGATGTCCTCAACAGAACAAAGAAAACACCACTACTGGTACCTGGACAGTGGTTGCTCGCGTCATATGATAGGAGAAAGGTCTATGTTCGTAGACCTCCAAGTTAAGAAAGGAGGACACGTTGCCTTCGGAGGGAATCAGAAAGGGAAAGTTATAGGAATTGGTACTATTGGTGGTAAACCCCATCTTCTCTCTATATCTAATGTTCTTATGGTTAAAGGATTAAAACACAATTTGCTTAGCATAAGTCAATTATGTGATAGTGGTTTTGATGTTTCCTTTACCAAGGATGTATGCATAGTTAAAGACTGTTGTAGCAAAACCCTCTTTTCAGCTAAAATGTAATAAAATCTTTATAAGATTGAACTGTCAGATCTCTTAGATCAAAGTGTAACCTGTCTGATGTCTAAAGAGGATGAGAGATGGTTATGTCCTAAGAAACTAGGACATGTTAGTATGAAACTAATTTATGAATTAAAAAGGAATAATCTTGTGAGGGGATTGCCTGATATTAGTTTTAAGAAAGATGTCTTGTGTGATGCATGTCAGAGAGGTAAACAGATAACATCAAGTTTCAAATCTAAAAACCAAGTATCAACCTCTAGACCTCTTCAGTTGTTACACATGGATCTGTTTAGACTAGTTAGTGTTGCCAGTCTGGCTGGAAGAAAATATGGATTTGTCATAGTTGATGATTATTCTAGTTACACATGGGTACTCTTCTTAACACACAAGGATGAGTCTTTTAAGGCTTTCTCAATATTATGCAAAAGAATACAAAATGAGCAGGGTTTATGTATTTCTACCCTTAGAAGTGATCATGGGGGAGAATTTGAAAATGAGCAGTTTAGTCAGTTTTGTGAGGAGAATGGAATCTCTCACAATTTCTCTGCACCTAGAACTCCACAGCAAAATGGAGTGGTTGAGAGAAAGAACAGATCTCTGCAAGAGATGGCCAGATCTATGCTCAATGAAAATAATCTTCCTAAGTACTTCTAGGCAGAAGCTGTAAACACTGCTTGTTATGTACAAAACAGAATACTTATTAGGCCTTTTCTAAAAAGGACTCCTTATGAATTGTGGAAAGGAAAAAGTTCCAACATATCTTATTTTCATGCTTTTAGATGTGAATGTTTTATTCTGAATACCAGAGATAATCTTGGAAAGTTTGATTCTAAGGTAGATAAAGGTATTTTCGTAGGATATTCTGAAATGTCTAAGACTTTTAGAGTTTACAATTCAAGAACTTGTATTATTGAAGAATCTATTCATGTTAAATTCAATGATGAATTAAAGACTGATAAAGATCTATCAGATCTAGAAGATGATCTTGCAGGTCTTGATATAAACAATCCAGAAATTCAACAACCCGATCTAACCAAGGCAGAACCTGTGCCTGAGGCTGACAGACAAGTGGAACAGACAAGTCAGCAGACGAGTCAACAAACGAGTCAGCAGACAAGTCAAGATCTTCATGATGATCTCAAAAGGGATTAGAAGTTCAACACTCATCACCCTAAGGATTTTATTATTCGAAATCCTTCTAGAGGAGTAAGAACCGGATCCACATTAAGAGAATCAAGCAATGTGGCCTTTATTTCAGATTTGGAGCCTAAACGCATTGAAGAAGATCTTGAGGATGAGAGCTGGATTCTTGCTATGCAAGAAGAACTTAACCAGTTCACCAGAAATGATGTCTGGACTCTTGTCTCTAAGCCTAAAAACAAGTCCGTTATTGGAACAAGATGGGTCTTCAGAAACAAATTTGATGAAGATGGTAAAGTTGTCAGAAATAAGGCAAGGTTAGTAGATCAAGGCTATAACCAACAAGAAGGTATTGATTATACTGAAACCTTTGCACCTGTAGCTAGAATAGAAGCCATACGCATTTTAATGTCATATGCTGCACAACACCAAATTACCCTGTTTCAAATGGATGTAAAAACTGCTTTTCTAAATGGTATATTTGAAGAAGAAGTGTATGTTAAACAACCCCCTGGTTTTGAAGATACTAATAAACCAGATCACGTTTTCAAACTTAAAAAGGTATTATATGGTTTGAAACAAGCACCTAGAGCATGGTATAATAGACTTAGTTCTTTTCTCATGCAAAATGGTTTTACTAGAGGACAGGTAGACACTACTCTGTTCAAGAAATTCTCTAAAAAGAACTTTATTATAGTTCAAATATATGTTGATTATATTATTTTTGGAGCAACTAATGAAAAGCTGTGCAAGGATTTTTCAAATCTAATGCAAGCTGAATTTGATATGAGCAAGATGGGAGAATTGAAGTTCTTCCTTGGATTATAAATCAAGTAGACAAGTGATAATTTACATTCATCAACAAAAATATATCAAGGAGATACTCAAGAAATACAAAATGGAAAATGGAAAGCTCATGAAAACCCCTATGCAACCCAATGCAAAACTAAGCAAAGATGATGAAGGTAAAAAGGTAGATCAAACTGTCTACAGAGGTATGATTGGCTCTCTACTGTACTTAACTTCAAGCAGACCTGACATTCAATTTAGTGTCTGTATGTGTGCTAGATTCCAATCTGATCCTAGAGAATCTCATCTTAAGACTGTTAAAAGACTATTTAGATATTTGCTTAGAACTACTAATCTTGGTTTGCTGTATTTAAGATCAAAATAATACAGATTAGTGGGATATTGTGATGCTGATTTTGCTGGAGACAAAATAGTAAGAAAAAGCACCAGTGGAGGATGTCACTTCATTGGAGCAAGTTTAGTCTCATTGTCAAGCAAGAGGCAGACAACCATTGCCCTGTCTACTGCTGAAGCAGAATACATCTCTGCTGCTAGTTGCTACTCTCAACTCTTATGGGTAAAACATCAACTTGAAGATTACTCTATTTATGAACATAACATATCTATATGGTGTGATAATTCCAGTGCTACATGCTTAACTAAAAATCCAATTCAGCATTCTAAGGCTAAGCATATTGAAATCAAACATCATTTTATTAGGGATTATGTTCAGAAAGGCATCTTTGATATTAAGTTTGTTAAAATTGAAAATCAATGGGCTGATATTTTCACTAAACCCCTCACAGAAGAAAGGTTTTTATTTATTAGAGATAATTTAAACATGCATTGCATTGTTGAATGACATGTCTGAATGTTAACCTGTCTGTGCTTTATCACCTGTCTATGCTTACCTGTCTGACCCTGCTGAGTCACTATGCTAGAACTCATCAGTTTTGTTGAAATGGTTATTATTTAATTAAAGTCATTCCCTTATCTGAAGCTAACCGTGTGCATGATGGCTTACATATCTTGAAAACATGTTTTTCATTATGTTTTAAGTGGGCGTTGCAGTTCCCCATACAAATCTTGCCATTTTTGAATTAAAAATTCCGTTTTTCTCTCTCCTACCTTTACGTTTCAATATTCCAAAATCTCTTTGTCTTCTCATCTTTCAAACCCTCTTCTCTCTCTAAACCCTAGAATCGTTTTCTCTCAGAAAAATGGCATCATCCAAGCATCTCTCTACAAAAGAAATTGCTGAGAAATATAATCTCAAGGTTACTGAGATAGAAAAGATCATTCCTGGAAAGACTGTTGATCTTCAACAGATGAAGAAACTAGGAATGGATGTCACTGAAGAGTTGGAGTACTCGAAGTGGACTCCTGTCTTCGACATCAAGGAGTTTGTTCACCCTAAGATCGTTCAAACGTTCTGGAGAAATGCTGTGGTTGTCACCAATAGGCTCAACGGAATCAAGAGCTTTAAGGCTGAAATGGGGGATAGAACCCTTCCCTTCCCCATTAGCTCTCTGTAGCTTGTCACAAAATGTTCGAGAATCGGAGCTAGCTTCACACCCAACTGGGAAGATGAAGTGGGAGCTGACAATGTCAACATTGCCATCTATGGTGTTCCCAAACCAGTGAACCCTAAGCCTGTCAACATGGTGGTCAAGTGCAGATTCCTGCACAAATTGTTGTTGGAGTGCGTGATGCTAAGAAAAGTCTCACGAGACAGTGTGACCAAGATGGACAGATTTACTATATACCACTTGATCCACAAAATCAAGGTTGACATCAACGACCTTATCTACATGTACCTTGAGCTTCTGATCAAGAGAACCAACATGCAGTCCTATCCTTATGGGATGTTGCTGACAAGGGTATTCAGGAACAAGTTGTTTGTTCCTAGTGATATTCACTTTGTGGACATGTCACTGCCCATAGACAGGAAGATACTGTCTATGCTGGACATCAGGGGAATCCCTCTTGCTGATGAGGAGGAAGACATCAAGAAGAAGAAGCAGAAGAAGAAGAAGCATGCTGTTGAGCAGAAGGAGGAAGAACCAGTGGTTTCCACTGACGAATCAGAAGTCCCCATTTCTGAAAGATTGCTCAAACCGTCTGGAAAGGTGGTAGACAAGACCAATTTCCAGAGCTCAACCCTCAGTATCTGAAGATTCTACTGAAACAGTTGAGCCCTTGAGGTTCAGGCTGAGGAGACCCTCTCTCAAGAGGAAGACTAGTGAAGCTGAGGAATTACTGGATGTTCCTGCTCATCCCAGCAAGAAAAGGAAGCTGGTGAAGACCTTTCCCAAGGTCAGACAAGTTGATTCTAAGCCTAGCAAAGAGGAAGCATCTGCTCAGGGGGAGCAAACAGAGCAAGTCCTGGAAGAACCAAAGAAGACTTTCATTTTGGGAATTATTCCCAAAAAGAGAAGATCTGGTTACCCAGTACCTGCAAAAGCTAACACCGCAGAAGACCTGTCTGGAGGAGCTCAGACAGTTGTACCCAAGGATGACTAAGTGTCTCCTTCTCACAAGAAGTTGAAGATATCTGAAGACCAGACATCTCCTTCATTCCCTTCCCCTTCGCATCAAGGTATCATCAACCCATCTGTCTCTTCTCCATCTGCCCTTTTTGTTTAACCTCTTTCCATTTCATATCCTATTTCTTCACCTGTCTCCTCCTTTCAAACTCAAAAATCTTCTTTCACTATTGTACATGATGACTATCAGTACACAGTTGTTCACATGGACTCTGCTCCCAAAGAACAAACTGGCATATCATCTAGACTCTTTGTGTCTGATCTGCAATCTCTTTTATTTGCAAGTATCTCACATGTCTCTTTCATCCCTTCTCCTCCACCTCCTATTCTTAACCCCTATAGAGAACTTTTCTTCTACACACCTATTATTATCTTCATTAGAACATTAGCTGAAACTCACTATCCTGCTTCTGTTGTAATGCTACCACATAGGTCTAGGTATTTCGTTATGTTAGTCATAGGATCTAATTCTTTTTTCTGCCATATTGACTCTTTATTACCTATCCCTCCCTCTGTTTTAGCTCAAACACCTCTTCCCCCACCTATTCAAATAACAATCATCAGACTGTCTCTGTTCAAGAGACTTTCCTGTGTGTTTCCTTCACCTGATACTGACTGTGTCAGAATTAGTCTTATCTTCAAATTCGTCTTTCTTCCTTTCTATGCCCTTCAAACTCTCCATGAACTTTTCTTCCCTTCCATCACCTCTCCCCTATCTCTACCTGAGGCACCCCCAGTTTTAGCCTTACCCTGGAACTCTTCTCTGTCTGTCTCTTCTCAAACAGTGGCCTTACAAGACTTTCATCTGCTTCAAGGACAAGTAGAAGACTTAAGAAGACAACTAGATGAAGAAAGACGAGCTAGGCTGCTCTTAGAGCAAAGGGTTGCTGCTTTATTTTTGTTAATTAGTCAACCTAGGTAGTTTTTAGGTATATAGACTACCTTGTACTTTTAAACGTTCATGATGAATGAAATAAATTTCTCCTTTATTTCTTTAATGCTTTCATAGTTTATTCCTTTTTGATGTTGACAAAAGGGGGAGAATGGGAGAAATGTGTTATAAGAGAATGGGAGAATGAATATGATATAATCTTAAATAATACATGGACATGAGTACGTTATGATAGTTGCTATAATTGCTCAGATAAATCTTAAGTAAGATTGCTTTGATAATAATTTCAAAGTAAAACAAGTCAAACTTATGTGTGACTAAGTTAAACGGATTATATAATTAATCTTAATGTCTGATCAAGCATCTGCATGACCTGTCTACTTAAGAAAATTTCAACCTGTCTGATATATGCTATTTTTCTTTGTTTATATTTTCTGAGGTTCATTAAATCATCTCAATGTTTGTCATTATAAAAAAGGGGGAGATTGTTAAGTCTCTAAAATGTCTGATGTGAATTTCCCTAAGTTTTGATGAAAACTAAACATTGGTTAATGATTTAATTAACCTTCATATTGGTTGCTAACCTGTCTATCTAGTGTGTAGATTAAAACTATAAGAATCATTTATCTGCTCATAAGTGACTACCTGTCTGGATAAGCGAAAGTCAACCTGTCTGTTGACTATGATTATTGTCCTCTTTCAAGATACGTCTTCAAACTGTCTCCCCACGAGTTCCTACACTTGTCTGAGGTTACTCGTTGAAGAATCAAGGACCAAACAAGCTTTTTTTGGCTGTCTCATCAGAAAGAGACTTGAAGCCTTCTCTCGTACTCAGTCTCACGCCTATCAAGAAAAGTCAGAAGTTACTCTCTCAAGCAACCTCGGTTATCAGAACCAAATACCAGTTAAAGAATGCTTCCAACATGCTTTATTCCCTAGTACCCCTGGTCCTTACACGAAAAGGGAATTGTACTCAGCAAAGTACAAAAAACTCTCTGCACAACTCTGATATGACTGTATTACGATGCATAAAGCCATGATCCTTCATGTTAGAGTACAACCAACATTCATATTGCATTAATGGCTTCCCAGAATGACTCTATTGCATTTAATGAAGTTCTGCTTGAAGCCAACATCTGAGGGAATGTCTCTAATGGATCCTAAATGCTTGAAGACTATAAATACATAAGTCATTGAAGATGAAGCATAGAGAATACACGTAGCATTAAAGAGTCATTACTCTGTGCATTAATATCTTCATTCTTTCATTCTGTATTCTTCAATCATTTGAAGCTATTAAGCATACTTTCCTAAGCTTTGCATTTAAACCACTCTCTGAATGCTAGTGAAAGATCTGTCTGTCTGAAGTTGTATTTATTACAAACCAAATCTCTCAAACAAACCTGAGTGAGCCTGAAGAGGCTAATTGTGCAAAGAATACTTGTCTTGAGCCTGAAGAGGCTAGGTGTGCAAGTAATACTTGTCTTGGAGCCTGAAGAGGCTAGGTGTGAAAACAATCCTTGGAGTCTTTAACCTGATCAGTTATAGTTGATAAAACTTGGTGCTGCCAAGGACTGGATGTAGCTCTTTGCTTTGAAGAGTGAACCAGGATAAATAGCCGTGTCAATCTCTCTTTCCCTATAAACTCTTTAGTTGCCTTAGTTTTCTTATCCGTTTTTCAAGTGGTGTGTTTGTCTAAGTTACTGTTAAAATTTCATTAGACAGGTCACCCATCTCTCCTGTATCTTCCCACTCGTCTGAACCAAGCTTCTGTATGCGAAAAGATTTCAACTTTGTCTAAATTCTGATAAACACAATTCAACCCCCCTTCTTGTGTTTATAGTTGTCTATTTCAGAGGTTAAAGTGAATTTTAGGTTGAAAATTCAGACGGAAACCGGTCTGCGATTTTATTGGCAATACAACTTTACTGGTTAGAAAATTCTGATTAAACCCGAAACTGAAAAATCATATATCATATATATATTTTTTTAGTGTTGCTGTCTTTTAAATAATAATAATAATAATAATAATAATAATCTTTCCTGCTAAATGATTAAAATATTATATTTTATTCGGAGATGAGCACGAAGCTGTAGTGATAGACCGGACAGATGAGAAAAATGTGTCAGATCTACAATAACTCGTCATTAGTAATCTTGGTTAAAATATTTTGATTAAATATCTATACTAGTTAATGTCCCTAATGCTCTTAAGATCCTAATTAACTACCCCTTTATAAAACTTCTTGGAGAAGTTGCTTCTTTTTCTCTCTTCCTTTTCTTTCTTCTTCTCACCATCACACCAAACCAAAGTCTCATCTCCTTCTTCCTCCTCCTACACCAGCCGCGTAACCCAGTACCTGCCCAGCCGTGCCGCGCCGCCGCCCTGAACTGCCTGAATCGTGTCCTGTTTTCTCGGTTCTAATCGTGCCTGTTGCGTCTGGTTCGAGCTCTGTCGCGTGAACCGCCGTCTCGCATCGCAGGTGAGTAATCCGACCGCCATATATGGTGGTCTTCCACCATAGTTGTGTTATTTGAACCTCCTTTCTCTACTTCCATGAGTTTTAGCTTTATTTTGTTCATGGACACCTTAGGAACACTACTGCCACCATTAGCCGCCGCTGCCACCACTGATCGTCACCGCGTCAGCCGCCATTAGCCCCACCACAAGCTCATTTTCTTCCTTGGGTGAGTGGTTTTCTCACTTCCTTTGTCAATTTTCACGAAACCCCAATTTTTCCCCAATCTCAAACCCTAGTCTTTGATTTCAGATTTGGATTTTGAAATTAAATGGTGGTTTATGAAATTGGGATCGTGATTAAGTGTTTCCCTAAATCAATTTCATCAATCTCTTGTTAAATTGATTTTTCCCCAATTTTCATCTTGAGCCTAAAGACCCCAAATCTGTTTTGATTTAAATCAATTAGGTTTTTGAGAAATTAAATATGTTGTGGGTTATATCCCTAGTGTTGATGTTGAGAAATAAATTTGATGAATTGTCTGGTTGTTTCTATATTGGATCGTCTCTCTGGGTTGTCGTTCATGTTAGTGCTTGCTCTGAGGAAGCAGAAATTGCTTTCTGGGAACTCCGACTAGAACTAACTGCATTTCTGACAAGTTCCTGAAAGACTTCAAACGTCACTTTAAGGTGTGGGAAAGAACCAACCTATCGTCAGAATGGATAAGTAGTAGATTATATAATAATTGTGTAGGGCGACCTAAACCCTACTAGTAGTCGAGTAATCGATAAGACCAAAATCACATTGGAAACCTTTTCTGAAAAACCAATGGTGATTCGGGGATTGTAGGTTTATCGATATTAGGTTGATTTTATATTGTTGATGGTTGATTTGATTTTATTACCTTTATTGAATTGATTTTTTGCGATGTTGGTGATATTGAAATATTTTGATTGATATTGTGTTATGCATGATCTGCCTGGTTTTTATTATTATGTTTAGTGGATTTTAAGCAAAGATATATATGTTGTTTAAGAGATGATTGTTTTGGGTGTGAGGATAATGATGATTTAGAAGTGCCTAACTTAGATGAGGAATGTCAAAGAGGTGTTATGGCATAGAATATGTGTCAAGTTCTAATGGAAGGTTAAGGCACTAAGATGTTGTTAAAACGGGTTGGTGAGATTCAAGTATAGGTGTTGTTGTCCACAACCGTGTATTGGTAATATAATACACAAGGACCAAAGTGTATTGATAATATAATACACAAAGACAAAAATGTATTGGTAATATAATACACAAGGACATCTGTGTATTGGTAATATAATACACTGTGTATTGGTAATATAATACACTGTGTATTAATAATATAATATACGTAAAACACTTCTGTGTATTGGTAATATAATACACCATGTATTGATAATATAATACACGTAAAATCAAGAATTATCGCGAGACCAGTTCCACCTTAGAAATAGGTGTGCAGCTATGGTGTCTTTGAGTAGCATGAGATTGGGGGTAGAGGATGATATATATTAACTTGAGGATGATTCGTTAGTTATGTGTGTTGATTGTCTGTGACAATTACTATATAATTTAATATGACTCTTTTCCGCTTTTTGATGATAGAACTGTTTTTTATCCCCTGTATATTCCTGTATGTTGTATTTTACCTCCTTGCGGAATCGTACGAGAAGATCTTGTTAATGAGCCCAACCAGGAGGAGTTGAATGAAACTCCCTACGAACCCGATGCCGGAGGACGAGCTGTGACCCATGGTGATTAGGGTCTAGTTAGTTATGGCCAGTGCGTCTCGTGAGACGTTTTTATATGTTTCCGCTTTGTTTAACTTTGGTATAAGGATATGTCTGTGAGGTATCATACCGAGAGGATACCCTCAACAATGTTTTGTAATATGTTTAATATACTTAGCTTGTGATGTGTCTCATTCACCATCAGAATTCTTGGCCAGTTTCATCTTACTTATAGTGCCCTCACCAAACTTGTGAGTCATTTCCCTTACTTGGAACCTCTCCTCATGTTCCATTGAAACTCCAAAGTTCTCAAGCATTTTTACCACTAAGCCAGGGTAAGGTAGTGTAGCTCCATTGATTCTGCAGTCCACCATGTGCCTTACAATGATATAGCTCCAACTGAGCTGTGTCTTCTCAATCATTTCCCACTGCATCAAAATATCATTGTTTTGCACCACAACATGGTTTCCTGATCTTGGAATCAAGATCCTACTTAGCACATATTGAAGTAGCCTGTGCTGAATGTGCATTGAGCTAATGTTGATCAGTCTTATTCCAGGTGCATTCTCAACTAAAAGCGCCTTTTTAGCCTATTCCTTATCATAGGCTTTTAACCAAGCACTTTCAGGGCCTATCCCAGTCATATTACTCCCCAAGTAATATAATCCAGTAAATTGATAAAACTCATCAAAAGTCATCTCAATTCTTTTGTTCTTAACCTCAACAGAAAAACCTAAGTTATACATTTCCAAAGTGCAGTAAAATACTTTAATCAGAGTTGGATAAATGTCACTTTTAGTTTGAAGGAATTCACTTAGCTTGTAGTGTTCTATGATCTTGTGAAAAGTGAATCCATTCTTCTCAAAATAATTGAAATCAACAGTTCTTGCTTCATGTGTATCTCTATGCTTAAAATCTTTCTTATAGAGCATGATGTATTGTTCATCAGAGAAATACCTTTTGAGCAATTCAATCTCAGCATTAAGATCCTCATCTTCTTCTTCTACCTCTGTCGTCTTCCTCTTTTTCTGTTCAACCTTCTTCTTGGGTGTTTCCTTAGCCACCTTCTTAACTTCCTTCTTCTTTGGTGCAGGCTTTGATGTCTCACCAACCTTTTCTTTTCCTTTGTAATCCTTTCTCTTAACAGGTTCCATGATTTGTTGATTTCCTTGCCTCTGAGAGGTTTGGGTTTTCTCCATTTCCTTCCTTTTAGGGCGTGAAGGTGTGGCTACGGGGGAAAGTTGTTGAGGTCTGGAGGAATGGGTTAAGGATGATGATGTTGAGTTAGAGGGAACTGGTGTAGAGGGAGCGGTTTGCTTCACACGAGCCATTTTAGCAATTTTCGAGCTCTGCTAGGGTTTTGGGTGTTGAAGATTTAATTTAGAAATGTGAAAAATTTGGAGGGAAAGCTGGGTATTTATAGAATCAGATCAGTCAATCGATGTATCAATCGATTTATTAATGATTTTCAGCTTGTTAGATACTTCAGTCAATCGATGTATGAAGTATCAAGACTGAGTTTTGAGCTATGTCAATCGATGTGTCAATTGGTGTATAGCCTTAGTCAGAGAGTTCCAAGTTCTGAATCTTGAACTTAATCGATGTGACAATCGATGTAACTATAGGGTTATCAATTTTAACCCAAGTAAATTGATGTATCAATCGATGCATAAGCACTTATAGAGATTAGTGCTTCTTGGATCAGATGATCAATCGATGTATAAATCAATTTATAGCAGATTAGATTGAGATTTTTCAGCTTTTCATAGCAGGTAAATCGATGTTGAAATCGATGTATAAGGACTTCTAGAGAGTCATGTTTTCTGATTTTGTCTAACAATCGATGTGTAAATTGATGTTCTAGTGTTTCTATGCCTAAAAGTCTTTGATCAATCGATGTAACAATCGATGTAAATGTGTTAAAATCAGATTTTTAGATTCATACATGGATTGCACAATCTGTATACAAGCTTTGAGATTATGGTTTTGTCTTAAGCTAATCGATTGTCTAATCGATGCATAGAGACCAAATGTCAAACAATCATGCATTCAATCATACAAAACATCAAGCATAGGATGGATCAATTATTCCTAATCTTCTTAAATAAAAGAAGTTTTCTCTAGCTAATGGTTTGGTGAAAATATCAGCTAATTGCTTAGATGTATCAACATATTCAATAACTATATCTCCACTTTGAATATGATCCCTTATGAAATGATGTCTTATTTCAATATGTTTGGTTCTAGAATGCATTGTAGGATTGTTAGTTAGATTTATAGCACTAGTGTTGTCACATTTGATTGACACTTTCTCTAAGAGAACACCATAGTCAATGAGTTGTTGTTTAATCCAAAGGATTTGTGCACAACAACTTCCTGCTGCAACATATTCTACTTCAGCAGTTGACAAAGCCATACTTGTTTGTTTTTTACTAAACCAGGAAACTAGTGAGTTCCCAAGTAAGTGGCAGGTTCCACTAGTATTCTTCCTATCCAACTTGCATCCAATAAAGTCAGAGTCAGAGTATCCTATTAGATTACACGTTGATCCCTTAGCATACCATAAACCCATATCTTTAGTTCTTAACAAATATTTCATGATTCTCTTTACAGCTGTAAAATGATATTCCTTAGGGTTTGATTGATATCTTGCACACATGCAAACACTAAACATTATATCAGGCCTACTAGCTGTAAGGTAAAGTAAGGAGCCAATCATACTCTGTACTTGGATATGTCTATGATGAGTGTGATTTCACCTCATATTTCATTGTCATTTTGCATGCATTTTCATATAGCTTAGGCATATTTAATTTGATATTTGTTAGTTTTAACCTTGGAACGGGTAAGGCGGTTTTGTGGTGTTGTTGTGCAGGAATTAAGGATTAAATGCTCAGGATCAACCATGATGGAGCTTGCATGAAGATGGGACTTGAAAAGCAAGAGAATGAGACAACCAGAACTGATCATGGCCTAGCCGTGATGGCCATCAAGGCCGTGATCGAGTAGAGCTGAAAAGAAAGAATGGAAAAGTCAGAGTTGGTCACGGCCAGGCCGTGGTATCCATCATGGTCGTGACATGCCAATTGAACAAGACCCTCACAGGCAGAATTGGTCACGGCCAGGCCGTGATGATGGTCACGGCCGTGACAGACCAACCAGTAAGGCAACTTCCAAGACAGAATCCGTCACGACCTGGCCGTGATGGCCATCACGGTCGTGACGCGCAATATATGGATCTTTAGAAACTGATTTGATCTGAATTTATGATTGATTGGGATTCAAGTTACCCTAATCTATAAATAGAGCACTTAGGCTCGAAAATGGGGAGGGGGAGGGACTTTTGGGGGCTGCTACCTTAGGCAAAATTAGGATTTTCTCTTCTTCTTCATCTTCTCCTCTCTTAGGTTTTCTTTCACGTTTTTGTTAATCAAGCTTGCTCTTAACATGGCAATGCTTGAGTAGTAGTTTTATTTCTAGGGATTGGGGCTATGCCTAAGATCTGTTTTATGTTATGAATTGATGTTTTCCCTTTGTTAATTTCGATTTCGCTTTGGATTTGGTTTCTATCGCATGAATTACTTGTGAATCTGGTGCGCACTTATTTGCATGTCATAGATACTCTAAGGAGGAACCTAACGGTGAACTTAGGTATTGGATCTATAGGAATCAAACTTAGGACTTAAATCACGAGAGTTAGAAGCAGTCCTTCGAGGGTTCACGAATTGTCACAAAGCTTAAAAGGTTCAATCTAAATTCAATTACCACGAGAGTAGGGGTTGGTTTAATTGGGTACGGTTTTTGTAACCCGAGAGGGAGCATTAACTTATTTAGGATAAATTCGCCTTCAAAGCAATTTTGATAATTAACAAGGGGTAGTCAATTTGGTAACATGAACAATCTTGTGGGTAACCCAATTCCTAGGAATCTCTTTTGATTTGAAAAACCCCTAATTGATTTACTTTCCTATTTTAATTGATTGCATTTTTAAATATCTGACTTTCCAGTTAATTATTATTTCAAAAATCAAATCTTTTCCAAATCCTCTTTTCATATAGTCCGGTTTAATTGATTTAATAATTTCACGGCCTCTGTGGGATCGATCTTTTTATTACTTGATGACAAATCCGGTACACTTACCGGAATCCAATCCTATCAAGTTTTTGGCGCCGTTGCCAGGGACTGTGCTTTCTTGAATCTCAATTTAAATTTTAAATTGATTTTTATGGACTTTTTCTTTTTAATTATTTCTTTTAAAAAAAATAAAAAAAAATTCTTTTTTTCATTTATCTCTTTTTCTTTCTAGAGTATCTGTCTCTCTTATAGGTGTTTTTCTCTTTTATGCAAAGATCCCTAAGTCTTGGAAACCTTATTGAGGTTGACCCCGAAATCGAAAGGACCTTTCATAGACGTAGGAGACTACAAAGAGAGAGGGAGAGGTTGATTCCCATTCCACTCATGGCGAATCTACCGGATACAAAACCACTGAAGGACTACGCAGCCCCAAATGTTAGGGGTTTGCGAACTGGGATTGCTAGGCCAGAAATCGAGGCGGAGAACTACACTATACCGCCTATGCTAATAAGCTTGATTAGGCAACATCAATTCGGAGGATTACCCTCAGAGGACCTGACCGATCATGTGGAGACATTCCTGGAGTTCACCGATGCAATTAGGATTCATGGTGCCCCGATTGATGCTATACGCTTTAGGTTATTCCCCTCCTCTCTGACTGGAAAGGCAAAAGCATGGTTGAAGCAAGTACCCGCTAATACGTTGTCAACTTGGGACCAACTGGAGCAGGCATTCTTAGAGAAATTCTTCCCTCCATCCAAGACTGCCTACCTACGAACTCAGATCACCGGCTTCTTCCAAAAGGATGGAGAATGCTTATCCGAAGCTTGGGATCGCTACAAGGGATTACTGGAGTCTTGCCCACATCATGGGCTCGAGAGGTGGTTATTAGTGCATACCTTCTACAACGGATTGGATTACTCTTCGAAGGTGTCACTTGATTCCGCAGCTGGTGGAGCCTTTATGAATAGACCTATGACTGAAGCATTCAATATCATTGAAAACGTGGCCACCAACTATCACCAATGGGGTTCAAAAAGAGGTAATAACCCGAAAAATATTTCGGGGGGTAAGTTTGAAATGAATAGCACTGATCTAATTATGTCTAAAATTGACTCACTGAGTAAACGCTTTGATCAGCTTGAAAAGGCTAATGTGAGTTCAATAGGTGCTAATAATAATGTTTGTGAGATTTGTGGAATGCAGGGACATGACATAATGGAGTGCCCACATGGTATTGCTCCTGGATCCGGCGCTTCGGGGGAACAAGTGAACTCTTGTCACATCTTCTATGACACAAACCCGAAGTTGACAAATTATGCTCCTCCTAATTCTTACAACCAAGGAAGGAAGAATACCCCTTACCTCTCCTACGGGAACTACAACAACACGTTGAACCACGAATTCCAGGAAGGCCAAGGTAATAGGAAACCCGCATCAGGGTATCCTCAGGTACAAAAGTCTAGACTTGAGTCTCTCTTTGAAAATTTTGTTGAAACTCAATCAAAACAAAATGAAGAGTTTAGACAACAAGGTAGGGCAGTCAATGAGGCAATAAAAGAGTTAGCATCTAAGGTAGATAACTTAGCCATCCATAATAAGATGTTAGAAACTCAGATTGCCCAACAAGCTAGTACATATACTAGAACTAAGGGTACGTTCCCAGGACAACCCGAAGTTAATCCCAATGAGCATTGTAATGCTATATACTTAAGGGATGATAAGCTTGGGGTAGTTGAAAAGGACGTGGAATGTGAGGAGGACATGAGTAAACATGAAGAGATAGAGACAAAGTATGTCCCTCCACCACCTTACCAACCCCCAATACCTTTCCCACAAAGGTTGGTCAAGAAAAAGCAAGTAGAAAAAGAAACTAAGAGCATAATTGAGGAGCATGATGCCATGATAAAAACTAATATGCCTCCTAAACTAAAAGATCCATGAAGTTTCTCTATTGCTTGCTCAATAGGAGAATTAAAAATAGACCAAGCCTTATGTGAATTAGGGGCTAGTGCGAGTTTGATGCCGCTTACTATCTTTGAGAGGTAAGGAACCAAGGAATTGAGTCCATCCAAGTCCTCTTTACAATTTGCGGACGGATCAACTAAAACCCCTATAGGCATACTAGAGAATGTCCCCATAAAGGTAGGGAAATTTTTCATTCCTACCGATTTCATGGTGTTGGACATGAACGGAAATTCTAAATTCCCTATCATTCTAGGAAGGCCATTCTTGGCCACAGCTGGAGCAATAATAGATGTAAAAAATGGTAAGCTCTCTTTGAATGTAGAGGAAGGTAGGGTGGATTTTGATTTGACTAACTCATATAACAACCCTCCTTTTGAGAGTCATGTGCAGGATTGAGATAATGCCTCTAAAGGTGAAGGAAGAGCTTAACATGGAAGCAACTCCGAAACTTTGCATGACAAATGATGCACCAAATAGTGATGAAGTTGGAGTTGCTCATCATGTGGAGTTAAAAATTCCGCCGGGAGGAAGTAAGGCCATGAAACTCAGAGTGAAAAGAGCAAAGCGAAAGCGCAATTGGCCATATGAACAAAATAGGCTCTTTGAAGGACTTCCATGGAAGAGAGGTGTTCTTGCACTTCCAAGCCCAGTTGATCCCGGTTGATTGAAGGGAGTATGGTCAAGCTTAAGACCGTAAATATGTTCTTCTTGGGAGGCAACCCAAGTTTTCTTTCCCTTTTCAATTTGTTTATGAATTTTTTTTTGAATAATTTGAGAAGATTAAGAGAAGAAAGACCACTAATTGATGGTTTTGCCAAGTATTTTCAGGTTATGAAGGCAGGAAGAGCAAAAGGGCATGGAAAAATAAAGTCAGAGGAGATCACGGCCTAGTCGTAACGAGGATCACGGCTGTGATGGGCCAGAAGATGGAAACCAGAAGGCATCACGCCCAGGCCGTGATAGCCATCACGGGTGTGATGTGAAAAATCAGGAAGTCGGAATTGATCACGGCCCAGCCGTGATAGCCATCACGTGCGTGAAGTGAAGGAGCCCAACATACAATTGATCACGACCTAGCCGTGATGTGTATCATGGCCGTGACAAGGCATCTGAGCCAACACCCTCCACCACCTCGATGAGTTGTTCCATTTTTCTCCTCTCTCCGACTTGATTATTTACATTTGGGACAATGTAAGTTTTTAAGCTTGGGGTAGGGGTATTTTTGCATTTTTTTTGTATTTTTTCATTTTTCATTTTTCATGTTGCATTCATATAGGCATAGTTTTGCATAATCACATGATTAGATTGCCCATTGCTTAGAGTACGCATCCAATTGTGAGAACTTTGTGCCAAATAAATTGAGACAGTGAATTTTTGAACCCAATTTTTGTATTCTTGTGATAGGCTAAAAATAAAAATGCTTGAGATGATCTTCTGATAGTTGATAATTAGCATGTGGTTCCTTAGATTTGTGTTTCTCATTGATTTTAAACTTCTAAATGTGAGATTTTTTTTGAGCCTAAAAGGGATACTCATTAAATCCACCCCATTCCTTGTGATTGAGTGTTTTATTCCTCTTGGATTGTATTCTCTAGAAGTTGACTTGAAAAAATTTTGAAACTTAGAAATTGTTGAAAACATATTTGAAAATGATTGAGGCACTAGGTATTTTTCTGGCCTTCTGAGCTTTCACTGATTAAATGCTACCTCTTAGTTGCCCAATTTTGAGCCTAATAGAATGAAATGCTTTTCTTGGTACCTAGATTTATTTTGATGAATGATGCTTGGTATGACTCCTTTTAAAGTATTGCAAAAAGGGCAAAAAGGTGGTTTGAAAAATAAATTGTGGGATGAAAAAGTTAGAAAAATATTTCTCTTAAGTTGAAAATCTCACCTTCTCCAAAATAAAATAAAATAAACAAAAAAAAAAGGAGAAGGGGGTGTGAAAAAGAAAGTGAGAAATAAAAAAAGGGGGGGGGGGGGGGGGAATAAAGGTGGAAAAGTAAACTACAGCCCAAAAAGGTATTTTAGAAGGTTGTCATGCTTTGTATTGTTTGATATTTTGTTTAGCCTTCTTGAAGAGTTTAGGCAACAAGGTAGGGCAGTCAATGAGGCAATAAAAGAGTTAACATCTAAGGTAGATAACTTAGCCATCCATAATAAGATTTTAGAAACTCAGATTGCCCAACAAGCTAGTACATATACTAGAACTAGGGGTACGTTCCCAGGACAACCCGAAGTTAATCCCAATGAGCACTGTAATGCTATATACTTAAGGGATGATAAGCTTGGGGTAGTTGAAAAGGACGTGGAATGAGAGGAGGATAAGAGTGAATATGAAGAGATAGCCAAAGTATGTCCCTCCACCACCGTACCAACCCTCAATACCTTTCCCACAAAGGTTGGTCAAGAAAAAGCAGGTAGAAATAAAAACTAAGAGCTTAATTGAGGAGCATAATGCCATGATAAAAACTAATATGCCTCCTAAACTAAAAGATCCAGGAAGTTTCTTTATTGCTTGCTCAATTGGAGAAGTGAAAATAAACCAAGCCTTATGTGACTTAGGGGCTAGTGCGAGTTTGATGCCGCTTACTATATTTGAGAGGTTAGGAACCAAGAAATTGAGTCCATCCAATTTCTCTTTACAATTTGCGGATGGCTCAACTAAAACTCCTCTAGGCATACTAGAGAATGTTCACATAAAGGTAGGGAAATTTTTCATTCCTGCCGATTTCATGGTGTTGGATATGAACGGGAATTCTAAATTCCCTATCATTCTTGGATGGCCATTGTTGGCCACAGCTGGAGCAATAATAGATGTAAAGAATGGCAAGCTCTCTCTGAATGTAGAGGAAGGTAGGGTAGATTTTGATTTGACTAACTTATATAACAACCCTCCTTTTGAGAGTCATGTGTGCAGGATCAAGATAATGCCTCCAGAGGTGAAGGAAGGGCCTAATATGGAAGTAACTCCCAAACTTTGCATGACGAATGATGCACCAAATAATGATGAAATGGGAGTTGCCCATCCTGTGGAGTTAGAACTTCCGCCGGGAGGGAGTAAGGCCACGAAACTCAGAGTGAATAGAGCAAAGCGAAAGCGCAATTGGTCATATGAACAAAATAGGCTCTTTGAAGGACTTCCTTGGAAGAGAAGTGTTCTTGCACCTCCAAGACCAGCCGATTCCGGTTGAGCGAAGGGAGTATGGTCTAGCTTAAGACCGTAAATAAGCGCTTCTTCTGAGGCAACCCAAGTTTCCTTTCCCTTTTCCATTTGTTTTTGAATTTTGTTTTTGAATAATTAGAGAGGATTAAGAGAAGAAATATCACTAATTGATGGTTTTGCCAAGTATTTTCAGGTAATGAAAGCAGTAAGAGCAAAAAAGGCAAGGAAAAATAAAGTCAGAAGTCATCACGCCCAGGCAGTGACGGTGGTCACGGCCGTGATTAGCTAACCAAAAAAAATCAGAACCGATCACGGCCCAGTCGTGATATCCATCACGGGCGTGATGAGAAGGATCCTGAAGATCGGAATATATCACGGCCTAGCCGTGATGGAACTCACGGCCGTGACAGGCCAGCTCCTATAGACCAGAGTTGATCATGGCCTAGCCGTGATTAGCATCACGGCCGTGACACATTTTCCAGCATCTTTTTGACTGGCATGTGAGCCAGTACCCTCTACCACCTCGGCGAGCTGTTCCATTTTTATCCTCTCTCCGACTTGATTATTTACATTGGGGACAATGTAAGTTTTTAAGCTTGGGGTAAGGGTATTTTTGCAA
The DNA here is from genome assembly GCA_030762895.1 of Sophora flavescens. Classification (NCBI taxonomy): domain Eukaryota; kingdom Viridiplantae; phylum Streptophyta; class Magnoliopsida; order Fabales; family Fabaceae; genus Sophora; species Sophora flavescens. The sequence continues at coordinate 31,189,417 of CM061067.1, read as the reverse complement.
TTTTTTTGCATCTTTGCATTTTTCATGTTGCAATAGGCATAGTTTTGCATAATCACATGATTAGATTGCCCCCTTGCTTAGAGTCTGCATCCAATTGTGAGAACTTTGTGCCAAATGAATTGAGACGGTGAATTTTTGAACCCAATTTTTGTATTCTTGTGATAAGGCTAAAAATAAAAATGCATGCTTGAGATGATCTTTTGATAGTTAATAATTAGCATGTGGTTCCTTAGATTTGGGTTTCTCATTGATTTTAAACTACTAAATGTGAAATTTTGGAGCCTAAAAGGGGTACTCATTAAATCTACCCCATTCTTTGTTATTGAGTGTTTTATTCCTCTTGGATTGTATTCTCTAGAACTTGACTTGAAACCGTTTTGAAACTTAAAATTTTTGAAAACATATTTGAAAATGATTAAGGCACTAGGTATTTTTCTGGCCTTCTGAGCTTTGATTGATTAAATGCTACCCCTTAATTGCCCAATTTTGAGTCTAAAAGAATAAAATACTTTTCTTGGTACCTTGAAATATTTTGATGAATGATGCTTGGTATGAGACCTTTTAAAGTATTGCACAAAGGGTAAAAAGGTAGTTTGAAAAATAAATTGTGGGATGAAAAATTTAGAAAAATATTTCTCTTAAGTTGGAAAGCTCCCCTTCTCCAAATTGAAAAAAAATAAAAATAAAATAAAACAAAAAAATGGAGAAGGGGATGAGAAAAAGAAAGTGAGAAATAAATAAAAAAGAAAAAAAAATAAAGGTGGAAAAGTGAATCAAAGCTCAAAAGGTATTTTAGAAGGTTGTCATGATTTGCATTGTTTGATATTTTGTTTAACCTTCTTGAATTTTCCCTTTCTTGATTTCCCCACCTAACAATTAATTCCATGGCCCCATTACAACCAAAATAAAAGACCTCTTGATTCTTATGTGTTTTCATTAATAAAGTAGAGATTTGGTTAATAATCAAGTTTATGGTAGGATACCTTCCTTGAGGAAATTGAGCGAATTGTCATATACCCTTAAACATATGAGTGAGGTCAGAAGAGTGCCCTAATTAGTGAGAGATGTGAATTTAGGGAACATAAGCTTCTAATTGGACTTAAAATTGATTGTCTCTTGGGTACTTATTTGAATATGCCTGTCACTTAGATTAGTTACTCGGGTTCTTGGTTCACTATCCATGCTCTAATTGTTTATATTTTCTGGCCTTAGTGATTGCTTGAGGACAAGCAAAATCTTAAGCTTGGGGTAGTTTGATGAGTGTGATTTCACCTCATATTTCATTGTCATTTTGCATGCATTTTCATATAGCTTAGGCATATTTAATTTGATATTTGTTAGTTTTTACCTTGGAACGGGTAAGGCGGTTTTGTGGTGTTGTTGTGAAGGAATTAAAGATTAAATGCTCAGGATCAACCATGATGGAGCTTACATGAAGATGGGGCTTGAAAAGCAAGAGAATGATACAACCAGAACTGATCACGGCCTAGTCGTGATGGCCATCACGGTCGTGATCGAGTAGAGCTGAAAAGAAAGAATGGAAAAGTCAGAGATGGTCACGGCCAGGCCGTGGTATCCATCACGGCCGTGACATACCAACTGAACCAGACCCTCACAGGCAGAATTGGTCATGGCCAGGCCGTGATGGTGGTCACGACCGTGACAGACCAACCAGCAACGCAACTTCCAAGACAGAATCCGTCACGGCCTGGCCGTGATGGCCATCACGGCCGTGACGGCCATCACGGCTGTGACGCGCAATATATGGATCTTTAGAAACTGATTTGATCTGAATTTGTGATTGATTGGGATTCAAGTTACCCTAATCTATAAATAGAGCACTTAGGCTCGAAAATGGGGAGGTGGAGGGACTTTTGGGGGCTGCTACCTTAGGCAAAATTAGGATTTTCTCTTCTTCTTCATCTTCTCCTCTCTTAGGTTTTCTTTCATGTTTTTGTTAATCAAGCTTGCTCTTAACATGGCAATGCTTGAGTAGTAGTTTTATTTCTAGGGATTGGGGCTATGCCCAAGATCTGTTTTATGTTATGAATTGATGTTTTCCTTTTGTTAATTTCGATTTCGCTTTGGATTTGGTTTCTATCGCATGAATTACTTATTAATCTGGTGCGCACTTATTTGCATGTCATAGATACTCTAAGGAGAAACCTAGCGGTGAACTTAGGTATTGTATCTATAGGAATCAAACTTAGGACTTAAATCACGAGAGTTAGAAGCAGTCCTTCGAGGGTTCACGAATTGTCACAAAGCTTAAAGGGTTCAATCTAAATTCAATTACCACGAGAGTAGGGGTTAGTTTAATTGGGCACGGTTTTTGTAACCCAAGAGGGAGCATTAACTTATTTAGGATAAATTCGTCTTCAAAGCAATTTTGTTAATTAACAAGGGGTAGTCAATTTAGTAACATGAACAATCTTGTTGGTAACCCAATTCCTAGGAATCTCTTTTGATTTGAAAAACCCCTAATTGATTTACTTTCCTATTTTAATTGATTGCATTTTTAAATATCCGACTTTCTAGTTAATTCTTATTTCAAAAATCAAATCTTTTCCAAATCCTCTTTTTATATAGTCCAGTTTAATTGATTTAATAATTAACTGTTATTTGAGATCACGGTCTCTGTGGGTTCGATCTTTTTATTACTTGACGACAAATCCGGTACACTTGCCGGAATCCAGTCCTATCAGTCTACAGTTTTACCTTTTTCATCTTTGTCCAAGTAACATGATGGACTCATTGGAGTTGCCATTTCCTTTGCATTCTCCATGCCAAACTTCTTCAGTAGTTCCTTGCAATACTTTGCTTGGCTTATGAAGGTTCCATCATCACATTGTTTAATTTGAAGTCCCAAGAAGAAAGTGAGTTCTCCCATCAAGGACATCTCAAATTCATTTTGCTTCAACTTGGAAAACTCCTTACACAGTGAATCATTAGTAGCACCAAATATAATATCATCAACATATATTTGTACAAGTAGCATATTTTGACCTTTTCTTTTTGTGAAAAATGTTGTGTCAACCTTGCCTCTTGTAAAACCTTTTTGCAATAAAAAGTTACTCAATCTTTCATACCAAGCTCTTGGAGCTTGTTTAAGTCCATATAGGGCAGTGGTAAGTTTATAAACATGATTGGGAAAGTCATTCATTTCAAAACCAGGTGGTTGACAAACATATACTTCTTGTATAAAATCATTTAGGAATGCGCTTTTAACATCCATTTGATATAAATTGAAATTCATGATACATGCATATGCTAGCAACATTCTAATAGCTTCTAATCTAGCCACAGGTGCATATGTCTCATCATAATATATTCCTTCCTCTTGATTATAGCCTTTGTCTACTAATCTAGCCTTATTCCTTACTATGATCCCATTTTCGTCAAGTTTGTTCCTAAAAACCCATTTTGTACCAATTATTTATTTATCCTTGGGTTTTGGAACAAGTTCTCAAACTTTGTTTCTTTCAAACTGATTTAGTTCTTATTGCATTACCATAAGAACTAAATCAGTTTGAAAGAGTGTCTAGTAGTTACCCCTTTGGATATTTCACCAATAATGTTGTCTAGAGGATGATTCTTTGCAATTCTCCACTCCTTAGATAGTTCATTTTGTTCCTCTGCTAGATTCTCTACGGCTCCTACTTTTGCATTATCTTGCTTTTATTCAAGTTGAGTTTCTTCAGATGTTTCTGCAGCATCATCACAAATATCCTTTCCCAACTTTTTAGGGTTAGTTTCATCAAATGTAACATGTACAGATTCTTCTATAGTTTGAGTTCTTCTATTGTAAACTCTGAAAGCTTTACTAGATAAAGAATAGCCTAGGAAAACACCTTCATGAGCTTTATGATCAAATTTTCCTAGATTATCATTGCCATTATTCAGCACAAAATATTTACAACCAAAGACATGAAGGTGAGCAATATTTGGTTTTCTACGCTTATATAACTCATATGGAGTTTTCTTTAATATTGGTCTAATCAAGACTCTATTTAGTACATAGCAAGTTGTACTAACATCATCTGCCCAAAATTATTTTGGCACATTAAAGTCATTCAACATGGTTCTAGCAATCTCGTCAAGAGATCTATTTTTCCTCTCAACTACTCCATTTTGTTGTGGAGTTCTAGGTGCTGAAAAGTGTTGTATACCATGTTCATCACAGAAATTATCAAATTCCTCACTTTGGAATTCACCTCCATGATCACTCCTTATAGTTACAATTTTCATGTCTTTCTCATGTTGTACAAGCTTAACCATTTTCTTAAAAGCAGAAAAGGCTTCATTTTTATGTGCTAGAGAATATGTCCAAGTATATCTAGAGAAATCATCAACCATCACAAGAGCATAAAGATTTCCACCAAAACTTTTTGTTCTAGAAGGACCAAATAGATCCATATGCAACAATTGTAAAGGTCTACTAGTTGAAACAATGTTTTTAGCTTTAAAAGAAGTTTTCATTTGTTTTCCTTTTTGACAAGCATCACATAAACCATCTTTCACAAACTTCTTCTTAGGTAAACCAATTACAAGTTCTTTGGAAATTAATTTATTCAAGTGATCCATGTGAATATGAGCTATTCTCCTATGCCATAACCATTTTTCTTCTTCTTTTGAAATTAAGCAACATGCATCATTAGAAGATAAATTGTCTAGATCTAGCATATAGATATTGTTTACTCTATTTCCAATCAACTTCATGTTCTTATCATGTCTAGATTCAATCATACACATATTTGAGTTAAAGTCTACCTTATACCCTTTGTCACAAAGTTGACTTATACTTAGAAGATTGTGCTCGAGTCCTTTAACATAGAGAAATCCTTTAATATGAGTTGCTGGACTCTTTCCAATAGTGTCAACACCAAGTATTCTACCTTTGTTGTTGTCACCATATGTTACATTTCCACCTTGTTTGGAAGTAAAGGAAGTGAATCTTGTGATGTCTTTAGTCATGTGTTTGGAGCAGCCACTATCTAAATACCAACTTGAGCTTTTAGCCTTCAAACACACCTACAAAACAGATTTTTAACCATTTGTCTTAGGTACCCAAATTTTGTTGGGTCCTTTAGTGTTAGTCATGACATAAGTTCCCTTAGGAACCCAATTTGTTTGATACTTATCATAGAAGGATTTCTAAAGTAGCATGTAGAAGCAGTGTGTCCTTTTCTTGCACAATAGAAACATTTGACAAAAGGACTAGTAGATGACTTAGGTGCAACAAAGAGTTTCTTAAAAGCTTTTTCATGCATTGCTGATTGGTAACCTATTCTAGCTTTATCATATACTCCTTTTTGTTGTCCTAATATGGCATTTAGGTTATCTCTTCCCATTGTGAATTTAGAGAGAGTACTTTTCAGTTTTTCTACCTCTTTTTCCATAATATTGCAATTAGAGCATGCAGAACTAGATGCACTTAGCCTACTGTTTTTAGCTTCTAATTCCTTATTCTTAATTTGAAGAGTTGCATAATCACTACATTGTTTGGAAATGACTTTCCTAGTTGACATTAATTGCTTAGCTATTTTCATATATTCACTATAAAATTCATCAAAATCATCTTGTAGTTCATCATAAGTAGGGGGAAGATCATTTACCTCATCTTCATTTCCATTGTCACTTTGATGACTGGTCATAAGGCAAAGATTTGCCTTTTCTTCCTCAGATTCTTCAGAGGAATCTATGTCATTTTCCTCCCATGCTATGTATGCTCTTCTTGGCTTTTTATTCTTCTTGTCTTTGGACTCATAGCTGTCATGTTTCTCCTTCTTTTGAAGCTTTGGACATTCATTCTTGTAGTGTCTAGGTTTTCCACATTCATAGCACTTTACATTTGAATTTGAACTTTCACCTTTTGTGAAATTCTTTTTGGAAAAGAAGTTTGAGAGCTTTTTGTTGAAGGTTTTCTTCTTCTTAAGAAACCTCTTGAACTTTCTGACCAGCAGTCCCATGTCTTCTTCTGAGTCTTCATCCTCCTCAACTTCTTCATCTTCATCACTATCAAGGACTTCGTTGGAGATCTGTGCTTTTAGAGATAAGTCTTTCTTCTTTTTCTCCTTCTCTTCATGATCATTCAGCCTATGAAGCTCCATCTCGTGTTCTTTGAGCTTTCCAAACAGTGTAGCAATGTTTATGGTTTCTACGTCTCTTGATTCGGTTATAGCCGTGATTTTTGGTTGTCACTCTCTTGTCAAGAATCTCATGACTTTGTTGATTTGTTGTTCATCTTAAATAGTATTTCCAAGTCCATTTAGTTTATTCACAATATGGGTGAATCTCCTCTGCATATCATTGATGTCTTCATCTTTCTTCATGTGAAAGAGTTCATACTCGTGCATGAGTGAGTTCATTCTTGCTCTCTTCACATCATATGTCCCTTCATGAGTAATTTGCAGCGTATCCCACATTTGCTTTGCTGTCTTACAATTAGAGACCCTGAAAAATTCATCATTACTCAAAGCAGCAGTTATAATATTTTTAGCTTTTGCATTATAACCTCTATTTTCTTGTCATCAGCATCCCACTCAGGTCTATGCTTATTTGTCTTGGTGCCATTTGCATCAAGAGTGTGAGTGATGTATGGACCATTCTCAACAGCATATAATACATCAAGACCAGTTGCTTCAAGGAATATTAACATCCTTTCTTTCCAATACATATAGGCAGTGCCATTGAATGCAGGGGGTCTTGCTAGAGAAGCCTCTTATCCCAAGATGTTATTTGAAGCCATCCTCTTAAGCTGTTAAGATTTACACAAGAATCAAAGCTCTGATGCCACTTGTTGGTTGTGGCTTCTATGTACTCGAGAGGGGGGGGGGGGGGGGTTAAATTGAGTATGAGTGATTTTTGAAAACTTTTCCCCTTTATGCAAAAACTGAAACTTTTCTAAACTTCTTCAAAAGGTTTTGTCAACCAACTAACCAAAACAAGTTTTTTCTTATTGAATTGATTCAAGACTTTGTTCTTTTAATAATAAAGAGAGATGAAAAGATTTATTTCAGATATTGAGCATTCACATATTTGATCCCTAACAATTGCCTAAACATACATTCATCAAATGAAAGCAATTAAGAGAGTTAAGGGATAGAGAGAAATGCAAACCGAGATTTTATCCTGATTCAGCTACCTACTCTGGTAACCTACATCCAGTCCCCACTTCACAGTGAGTTTCATCCACTAAAATCAAAACAATTACAGGATTCTTTACAAGGTTTTTGGAAAGTGTTTGCTCATGCCTTTATATAGTAGTATACCAAAATAGATCTGTTAGGCACACTTCAAAAGTCAGTTAAGATCAAAACAAAATTTCATTGAAAAATTCATTTATTAGTCAATCGATTGTATAATTGATGTATTAATCAAAGATTCAATTTTTATAACTTAATACATCGATTGCCTAATCGATTGTGTTCTTGGAAATTCTTGATTCTGACTGATACATAGATGTGTACATCGATTGTGTTCTTGAAAATCATAAGCATTCTCAGTCTAGAAGTCTTTAGATCGATTGGTCAATCGATTGCATAATTGGTTTCAAAAGTCTTTGCCTCTGTTTGGGCTTATGCATCGATGTATTGATCGATTATTATATCATTTACAAAAGACTTAACTTCTGTTCTGTGTATACATCGATGTATGATGAGTGTGATTTCACCTCATATTTCATTGACGTTTTGCATGCATTTTCATATAGTTTAGGCATTTATAATTTGATTTTGGTGAGTTTTTACCTTGGAACTGGTAAGGCGGTTTTGTGGTGTTGTTGTGCAGAAATTAAGTATTAAAATGCTCAAGATCAACCATGATGGAATTTGCATGAAGATGGGGCTTGAAAAGCAAGAGAATGAGACAACCAGAACTGATCATGGCCTAGCCGTGATGGTCATCACGGTCGTGATCGAGTAGAGTTGAAAAGAAAGAATGGAAAAGTAAGAGCTGGTCACGACCGTGACATACCAATTGAACCAGACCCTCACAGGCAGAATTGATCACGGCCTAGCTGTGATGGTGGTCACGGCCGTGACAGACAAACCAGCAAGGCAACTTCCAAGACAGAATCTGTCACGGCCTGACGGCCATCACGGCCGTGACGCGCAATATATGGATCTTTAGAAACTGATTTGATATGAATTTGTGATTGATTGGGATTCAAGTTACCCTAATCTATAAATAGAGCACTTAGGCTCGAAAATAGAGGGACTTGGAGGGACTTTTGGACTGCTACCTTAGGCAAAATTAGGATTTTCTCTTCTTCTTCTTCTCCTCCTCTCTTAGGTTTTCTTTCATGTTTTTGTTAATCAACTTGCCATGACCATGGCCATGCTTGAGTATTAGTTTTATTTCTAGGGATTAGGGCTATGCCCAAGATCTGCTTTATGTTATGAATTGATGTTTTCCCTTTGTTAATTTCGATTTCGCTTTCGATTTGGTTTCTATCTCATGAATTACTTGTGAATCTGGTGCGCACTTATTTGCATGTCATAGATACTCTAAGGAGGAACCTAACGGTGAACTTTGGTATTGGATCTATAGGAATCAAACTTAGGACTTAAATCACGAGAGTTAGAAACAGTCCTTCGAGGGTTCACGAATTGTCACAAAGCATAAAAGGTTCAATCTAAATTCAATTACTACGAGAGTAGGGGTTGGTTTAATTGGGCACAGTTTTTGTAACCCGAGAGGGAGCATTAACTTATTTAGGATAAATTCGCCTTCAAAGCAATTTTGATAATTAACAAGGGGTAGTCAATTTGGTAACATGAACAATCTTGTTGGTAACCCAGTTCCTAGGAATCACTTTAGATTTGAAAAACCCCTAATTGATTTACTTTCCTATTTTAATTGATTGCATTCTTAAAAATCTGATTTTCTAGTTAATTCTTATTACAAAAATCAAATCTTTTCCAAATCTTTTTTTATATAGTCTAGTTTAATTGATTTAATAACTAATTGTTGTGTGAGATCACGGTCTCTGTGGGATCGATCTTTTTATTACTTGACGACGAATCCGGTACACTTGCCGGAGTCCATGCACACATCAAGTTTTTGGCGCCATTGCCGGGAACTGTGCTTTCTTGAATCTAAGTTTAATTTTTAAATTGATTTTTCTGGACTTTTTCTTTTTAATTATTTCTTTAAAAAAATATTCTTATTTTTCATTTATCTCTTTTTCTTTCTAGAGTATCTATCTCTCTCTTATATGTGTTTTTCTCTTTTATGCAAAGATCCCTAAGTCTTGGAAACCTTATTGAGGTTGACCCCGAAATCGAAAGGACCTTTCATAGACGTAGGAGACTACAAAGAGAGAGGGAGAGGTTGATTCCCATTCCACTCATGGCGAATCTACCGAATACAAAACCACTGAAGGACTACGCAGCCCGAAATGCTAGGGGTTTGCGAACTAGGATTGCTAGGTCAAAAATCGAGGCGGAAAACTACACTATACCGCCTATGCTAATTAGCATGATTAGGCAACATCAATTCGGAGGATTACCCTCGGAGGACTCGACCGATCATGTGGAGACATTCCTGGAGTTCACCGATGCAATTAGGATTCATGGTGCCCCAATTGATGCTATACGTTTGAGGTTATTCCCCTCCTCTCTGATTGGAAAGGCAAAAGCTTGGTTGAAGCAAGTGTCCGCTAATACGTTGTCAACTTGGGACCAACTGGAGCAGGCATTCTTAGAGAAATTCTTCCCTCCATCCAAGACTGCCTACCTACGAACTCAGATCACTGGCTTCTTCCAAAAGGATGGAGAATGCTTATCCGAAGCTTAGGATCGCTACAAGGGATTACTGGAGTCTTGCCCACATCATGGACTCGAGAGGTGGTTATTAGTGCATACCTTCTACAACGGATTGGATTACTCTTCGAAGGTGTCACTTGACTCCGCAGCTGGTGGAGCCTTTATGAATAGACCTCTGACTGAAGCATTCAATATCATTAAAAACGTGGCCACCAACTATCACCAATGGGGTTCAAAAAGAGGTAATAACCCGAAAAATATTTCGGGGGGTAAGTTTGAAATGAATAGCACTGATCTAATTATGTCTAAAATTGACTCACTAAATAAACGCTTTGATCAGCTTGAAAAGGCTAATGTGAGTTCAATAGGTGCTACTAATAATGTTTGTGAGATTTGTGGAATGCATGGACATGAAATAATGGAGTGCCCACATGGTATTGCTCCTGGATCCGGCGCTTCGGGGGAACAAGTGAACTCTTGTCACAACTTCTATGACACAAACCCGAAGTTGACAAATTATGCTCCTCCTAATTCTTACAACCAAGGAAGGAAGAATACCCCTTACCTCTCCTACGGGAACTACAACAACACGTTGAACCACGAATTCCTGGAAGTCCAAGGTAATAGGAAACCCGCATCAGGGTATCCTCAGGTACAAAAGTCTAGACTTGAGTCTCTCTTGGAAAATTTTGTTGAAACTCAATCAAAACAAAATGAAGAGTTTAGACAACAAGGTAGGGCAGTCAATGAGGCTATAAAAGAGTTAGCATCTAAGGTAGATAACTTAGCCATCCATAATAAGATGTTAGAAACTCAGATTGCCCAACAAGCTAGTACATATACTAGAACTAAGGATACGTTCCCAGGACAACCCGAAGTTAATCCCAATGAGCACTGTAATGCTATATACTTAAGGGATGATAAGCTTGGGGTAGTTGAAAAGGATGTGGAATGTGAGGAGGACATGAGTAAACATGAAGAGATGGAGACAAAGTATGTCCCTCCACCACCGTACCAACCCCCAATACCTTTCCCACAAAGGTTGTTAAAGAAAAAGCAAGTAGAAAAAGAAACTAAGAGCATAATTGAGGAGCATGATGCCATGATAAAAACTAATATGCCTCCTAAACTAAAAGATCCATGAAGTTTCTCTATTGCTTGCTCAATAGGAGAATTAAAAATAGACCAAGCCTTATGTGAATTAGGGGCTAGTGCGAGTTTGATGCCGCTTACTATCTTTGAGAGGTAAGGAACCAAGGAATTGAGTCCATCCAAGTCCTCTTTACAATTTGCTGACGGATCAACTAAAACCCCTATAGGCATACTAGAGAATGTCCCCATAAAGGTAGGGAAATTTTTCATTCCTACCGATTTCATGGTGTTGGACATGAACGGAAATTCTAAATTCCCTATCATTCTAGGAAGGCCATTCTTGGCCACAGCTGGAGCAATAATAGACGAAAAAAATGGCAAACTATCTCTGAATGTAGAGGAAGGTAGGGTGGATTTTGTTGTGACTAACTCATATAACAACCCTCCTTTTGAGAGTCATGTGTGCAGGATCGAGTTACTGCCTCCAGAGGTGACAGAAGGGCCTAATAAGGAAGCAACTCCGAAACTTTGCATGACGAATGATGCACCCAATAATGATGAAGTTGGAGTTGCTCCTCATGTGGAAATAAAACTTCCGCCGGGAGGAAGTAAGGCCTTGAAACTCAGTGAAAAGAGCAAAGCGAAAGCGCAATTGGCCATATGAACAAAATCGGCTCTTTGATGGACTTCCTTGGAAGAGAGGTGTCCTTGAACTTCCAAGCCCAGCCGACCTCGGTTGATTGAAAGAAGTATGGTCGAGCTTAAGACCGTAAATAAGCGCTTCTTTGGAGGCAACCCAAGTTTCCTTCCCCTTTTCCATTTGTTTTTGAATTTTGTTTTTGAATAATTTGAGGAGATTAAGAGAAGAAAGATCACTAGTTGATGGTTTTGCCAAGTATTTTTAGGTTATGAAAGCAGTAAGAGCAAAAAGGAAAAGAAAAATAAAGTCAGAATCGATCACGCCGAGGCCGTGACAGGGGTCACGGCCGTGATTAACTAACCAAAGAAGATCAGAAAGGATCACGGTCTAGCCGTGATATCCATCACAGGCATGATGAGAAGGACCCTGAAGATCAGAATGTATCACGGCATAGCCGTGATGGAACTCACGGCCGTGACAGGCCAGCTCATATAGACCAGAATTGATCATGGCCTAGCCGTGATGAGCATCACGGCCGTGAAACATTTTCTAGCATCTCTTTGACTGGCATGTGAGCCAGTAACCTCTACAACCTCGGTGAGTTGTTCCATTTTTCTCCTCTCTCCGACTTGATTATTTACATTGGGGACAATGTAAGTTTTTAAGCTTGGGATAGGGGTATTTTTGAAAAAAAAATTTGCATTTTTGCATTTTCATTCATATAGGCATAGTTTCGTATAATCACATGATTAGATTGCCCTTTGCTTAGAGTATGCATCCAATTGTGCGAACTTGGTGCCAAATGAATTGAGACAGTGAATTTTTGAACCCAATTTTTGTATTCTTTTGATAAGGCTAAAAATAAAAATGCTTGAGATGATCTTTTGATAGTTGATAATTAGCATGTGGTTCCTTAGATTTTTGTTTCTCATTGATTTTAAACCACTAAATGTGAGATTTTTGAGCCTAAAAGGGGTACTCACTAAATCTACCCCATTCTTTGTGATTGAGTGTTTTGTTCCTCTAGGGTTGTATTCTCTAGAACTTGACTTGAAACCGTTTTGAAATTTAAAAATCTTTGAAAACATATTTGAAAATGATTGAGGCACTAGGAATTTTTCTGGCCTTCTGAGCTTTGATTGATTAAATGCTACCCCTTAGTTGCCCAGTTTTGAGCCTAAAAGAATAAAATATTTTTCTTGGTACCTTGAATTATTTTGATGAATGATGCTTGGTATGACACCTTTTAAAGTATTTCAAAAAGGGTAAAAAGGTAGTTTGAAAAATAAAATTGTGGGATGAGAAAGTTAGAAAAATATTTCTCTTGAATCGAAAATCCCCCCTTCTCCAAATAAATAAAATAAAATAAACAAAAAAAATGGAGAAGGGGGTGAGAAAAAGAAAGTGAGAAATAAAATAAAATAGAAAAAAAAGGGAAAATAAAGAAAGGTGGAAAAGTGAACTAAAGCCCAAAAAGGTATTTTAGAAGGTTGTCATGCTTTGCAATGTTTGATATTTTGTTTAGCCTTCTTGAATTTTCCTTTTCTTGATTTCCCCCACCTAACAATTAATCCCATGGCCCCATTACAACCAAAATAAAAGACCTCTTGATTCTTATGTGTTTTCATTAATAAAGTAGAGATTTGGTTAATAGTCAATCTTATGGTAGAATACCTTCCTTGAGGAAATTGAGTGAATCGTCATATACCCTTTAACACTTGAGTGGGGTGAGAAGAGTGCCCGAATTAGTGAGAGAAATGAATTTAGGGAACCTAAGCATCTAATTGGAATTGAAATTGATTGTCTCTTGGGTACTTATTTGAATATGCCTGTCACTTGGATTAGTTACTCGGGTTCTTGGTTCATTATCCATGCTCTGATTGTTTATATTTTCTGGCCTTAGTCATTGCTTGAGGACAAGCAAAGTCTTAAGCTTGGGGTAGTTTAATGAGTGTGATTTCACCTCATATTTCATTGACGTTTTGCATGCATTTTCATATAGTTTAGGCATTTCTAATTTGATTTTGGTTAGTTTTTACCTTGGAATGGGTAACGCGGTTTTGTGGTGTTGTTGTGCAGGAATTAAGGATTAAAATGCTCAAGATCAACCATGATGGAGCTTGCATGAAGATGGGACTTGAAAAGCAAGAGAATGAAACAACCAGAACTGATCACGACTTAGCCGTGATGGCCATCACGGCCGTGATCGAGTAGAGCTGAAAAAAAAGAATGGAAAAGTCAGAGCTGGTCACGGCCAAGCCGTGATGTCCATCATGGCCGTGACATGCCAACTGAACCAGACCCTCATAGGCAGAATTGATCACGGCCTAGCCGTGATGGTGGTCACGGCCATGACAGACCAACCAACAAGGCAACTTCCAAGACAGAATCCGTCACGGCCTGGCCGTGATGGCCATCACCACCGTGACGCGATATATGGATCTTTAGAAACTGATTTGATCTGAATTTGTGATTGATTGGGATTCAAGTTACCCTAATCTATAAATAAAGCACTTAGGCTCGAAAATAGGGGGACTTGGAGGGACTTTTGGGCTGCTACCTTAGGCAAAATTAGGATTTTCTCTTCTTCTTCTTCTTCTTCTACTCTCTTAGGTTTTCATTCATGTTTTTGTTAATCAAGCTTGCCATGACCATGGCCATGCTTGAGTAGTAGTTTTATTTCTAGGGATTGGGGCTATGCCCAAGATCTGCTTTATGTTATGAATTGATGTTTTCCCTTTGTTAATTTCGATTTCGCTTTCGATTTGGTTTCTATCTTATGAATTACTTGTGAATCTGGTATACACTTATTTGCATGTCATAGATACTCTAAGGAGGAACCTAGCGGTGAACTTAGGTATTGGATCTATAGGAATTAAACTTAGGACTTAAATTACGAGAGTTAGAAGCGGTCCTTCGAGGGTTCACGAATTGTCACAAAGCTTAAAGGGTTCAATCTAAATTCAATTACCACGAGAGTAGGGGTTGGTTTAATTGGGCACAGTTTTTGTAACCCGAGAGGGAGCATTAACTTATGTAGGATAAGTTCGTCTTCAAAGCGATTTCGATAATTAACAAGGGGTAGTCAATTTGGTAACATGAACAATCTTGTTGGTAACCCAGTTCCTAGGAATCTCTTTAGATTTGAAAAACCCCTAATTGATTTACTTTCCTATTTTAATTGATTGCATTCTTAAATATATGATTTTCTAGTTAATTCTTATTACAAAAATCAAATCTTTTCCAAATCTTTTTTATATAGTCCAGTTTAATTGATTTAATAATTAATTGTTGTTTGAGATCATGGTCTCTGTGGGATCGATCTTTTTATTACTTGACGACGAATCCGGTACATTTGCCGTAGTCCACGCACACATCAATGTACCAATCGATTGGATGCATATTACAACAAATGTTGGTTTCTGTTTAGCCTTATGCATCGATTGTGCAATCGATAGTAAGCTTCTTTCAAAAAGTGTTAGCTTCTGTTTCACCTTATACATCGATTGTGCAATCAATGTACTGAAGCTTGTTTTGTATTTTTATCAAGTCAGTCATAATTAATTGATGTATACTTGGATGTATACTATTTATACATTGATGTACACATTGGTTTTCAATAAAAGTTAGTTAATTAACTGAAAGTACATTGATGTATACATAGATGTACAAAACTGTCAATTAATTATTTTTCATTCTAAGTTCATTTTACTTTATGAAAACCTTTTTGATTTGTTTGAGAGATCTATTTTCACAAAGAGATACTTAAAAATTTCTTTACATGAAAAACTAATATTGCTTGAGATCCTTTGTGATTCATCTTTGTAATTCCTCATCTACAAGCATTCCTTCATGATTATTCTTTTGCTCCTTTGATCCTTTGCATCCTTTTCCTTGCACTGATGATATCTTATATAAACATTTAAACTTGGTAAGAAATTAGTGAACCAAAGTGTAATTCAAGTTAGTTTGGTCATTGAACAAAACATAATAGGGTCATTTTTCTACAATTAGAAGGGGTAGTTTTGGAAATTTATATGAATATTAATTATAATTAGCTCATTTCAATGCATTTCCTTGGTATGTATGTTTTAGGGTTTTGTTTCTTATATTAACGACCGGAGGGAGTATTTTTTTTTTTGGTGAACCCGGGTATCCTTCGGCCGAGAGCCAAAGACTAATCCCTTAAGGTACTGAGATCTATTTAAGGGGTTGACGTCTATTTATGGTGATTTTTGGTTCAATGATCAAAATCCACAACAAATGAATATTTATCAAACGAGTGTGGGATTCTCGAGTTATATGGTAATCTCGTTGTTGGTTTCGAAAACAATTGAATGCAAATTTAATGTAGAAAACTGATTTAATGCAAGAATGTAAAGACAAAACACGTAAAATTGCATGAAAGTAAAAGAGAGCAATAAAAGATAGAAATGTAAACAACAAGAAAGTAAAATGCAAGAAAGTAAATTGCAGAAACTTAAATGGCAAGAAAGTAAAGGGCATAAAGTAAAGGACTGAAAATATAATGGATGCATACTCGACGTCAATTCTCAGAATCTAATGTAAAAGAATTTTATTAAAGTATCCAACCCTTTACAATGGCTTAGACAAGCCTTATTTATAGACAAAAACACATAAAACTACCTATCTTAATGTCTGCCATGTCTATTGGGCAGTTCTAGCTGCTCTTAAGGCTAATTATTAGAAAAGCTAGCAGACACTTTACCTAAATAAACAACTGAATTGACCATAATCCCGATGTGTCTCTTAATACTAACATTCCCGACCATACTGTCGAAGTCTTCTTCAATCTCAACCTTCCGATTCTGATCCGCTTCAGTACTCGTACCATTGGTTCGACAACTTCTACCTCGACATGACTTGATCTTGTCTTGACCTATTTAAAACCCTGATCGACTTCCAACTTTCTCATTTTGATCACGGTACACCATTCTTCTTTTGGCAAACCATTGTATCCCTTGACAGATACCTCCATTTAACTTGTTGGTTGAGATTCCAAAATTGTAATTTTGGCCCCAATAGATGCCCCCCCAAAACCCTTCTTTTGACACACTTGGAGAATGAAGGGTTTTTGTTTCTCATTAGGGTTTAAATATTGACAACCGCTCTCACATCCAATTTTGAAATTGAATTACTAGATAATTATTTTTATCCCTTAAGCGGTTATTCCCAAGAAAATAGGGATCATGATTACCCATTAACTAGCTATAACAACTAGTTCAGCGTTTCTAGCGCACTTGTCTTCTTTAAATACCCACAGTTGTAGCATGCATAAAGTCTTCACCTTTTCTTCTCATCTTCTCTCCTAAACCTGAATCTTTCAATCTTCTTCAACCTATTGTCATCCTTCATCATTTCAACTGCTTCTTCTAATTCTTCAAAGTAAAACCTCGAGAAACACACCTTTCTGGCTGATTCTTTTCTGGAAAAATCAGAGCTCTATTTGAAATCCAAGGTAATCTTTCCCCTTCCTGTAGCTTCTTCTTATCATGATCCCCCTGCTGCGCTTTTAGGGTATGCATTTTCAAAGAAAACTTTCCTTCCGGAAATTGTGACCCTATTCCCTTGCGCTCCAGGGGAAAAAATTCTTGTTTCCTCTCCCTCTATTCTGATTCATTATTTTACTAAGAAGAATCGTGTTTTTAGGGCTCCCCTTAAAGAAATAAAGGGTTACATAAATTGGCTTAATAGGATAGAAAATAAGAAAGGTCAACATTGGAAAGACATAGGAATTTTTTATTGCATTCAACTTTCTCGATATGTCATCCATATTGATTTTACCCTAATAGGTGCCTTTGGGATGATGGGTCCAACCTTATTGGATGTAGCTGCTATCACTTGTCTTCGACCAGATGGGGAAGTCATTCATCAATTTTCTGAACCAACTTATGATATCAAAGTTCCTATTCAATCCCCTTCTTTTTCTGCTTTTATCATCCAACACATGAAAACTGATGAAGAAGTTTTTGATGAGGAACATGTAGCTTTTTTGACTCTTTGGTTATCTGCATATTTTGTGTACCAAGTCTGTTCAAGTCATAAAGAGTTACGTCCCTCTAGCTAACCTTCTTCTTGAAGGCAAAAAATGGGCTCTGGGCCAACTACTGTTAGCAAATCTTTATATTTGTATGGGGCATATGGTCGACAATGTTAGGGCACACTCAGCTAAAGCCAATCCTGGTGGTCCTATTTGGCTTATTCAATTATGTTTAAATGCAATTTTTGAGCCTCAACAACTTGTCACCCTTCCAAAATCTGCCCCAACTTGGCCCATTGACATTAAGTTAGGTCATCATGCTTTTCCTAATTCTCACTCTGATGAACAAAAATCCTTCTACCATTTCTTTACCTGTTTTTATATTACAACTTTCCACTGTACCAACATCAAATTCTCTCCTTTTATTGACCATCGACAAGGTCCTGAATGGTTCACAAAACCAATATCCTCTTCAGACTCAACTACTACTGAGGATAACATTTCTATATGGTCGCATTATCTTTGTCGAGCTATTCTATTTATGGGCATTCCCGACTCGTCGGATTCAAATGTTTATGCTGATCTCCCTAACTGTGTTGCCCGACAATTTTGTCTCTGCCAAGCTATCCCATCTCCCTACCAAGTTGAAGCAGGAAATTCTGGGACTAACTATTTTATTCAAGATATAGATGAAGTCAACGCTTTCCTTGCACTCAATCATACATACAAGGAATTCTTTCAACTATCACGCCTTTTCTTTCGGTTACTTCAGATTTTGTTGATTGGTGGTTCAACTATTATGAGAATCTGCTGCCACCTCTCCAAACTTGCCTCACTCGAGTTGTTTCGTTGCAGGGAACTAATCCAGATACTAAAACTCTAAAAAAGCATCTCGACGACATCCATAAATTTGAAAAAATTTACAAAATGAAATGGGATCATCGCCATCCATCAAGCTTCATGAGAGTTGTGGAAGTGTTCGTAACCAAATGGAAACAAACACAAAGGAATAAAGGTATTAAGGGTGGCATTGATCTCGTTCCTCTTCCTTGTGCTCGTTTCAGTTTGGCCGACGAGTTCCTTGGAAAACCAATTCATGCAGGCAACTTCTTATATTTGGATAGATGGTTTGAACTAACCAATCTTTTCGAAAACTATACCAAAGAGGTTACCTTTACCAAGAAGTTTGGCTAATGGCATGATTCTTATCATCATGTCATCAAGGACATGACCAAATACCAAATAGGTATTTGGTATTTTATTGCTTCCTTCAATGTTGACTTTAAACTTGACATTAGTTGACTTCCTTTCCTTTTATTTTAGCCCAACCTCTTGAACAAGCCCTTGAATATAGAAGAGATGACTCTCCTCCACCGGCTAATGAGGAACATGACACTGAACAGTCTCCGGTGACCAAAAAAAAGAAGGGCAGAGGTAACAAGAAACCTCTTCTCACCATAACCTCCAGATCCAAAGTAGTCACTAAAGCTGAAAAGGTCAACATTCTGCAAAAGAGAAAAGCTCAACAAGCTGATGTTTCTTATCCTTCCACTAAATCTAAAGTTTCCTCTAAAATCTGAAGGTCGACACTATTTCATAATGCACTACTTTGCTTTACCATATATTTTCTTTCCTTTGCAGAAAACTGGCTCATCTAGCAGTAAAGTTCCATCTGCTACACCTGATACTTCTGTAGAAATCCATGAAGCTGCCTCCAAGGTAGCATATATGTTTTACTTTTCATCATCCACTAAACCTGTTATATATTCACACTTGTGTTTTGATTTTCAGGAAAACCCTATCCAGGTTGTGATTGACATCCCTGAAACCAATGAGGATTCCAGCGGAAGAAATGTATCTCCTGTTATTGAGGTAATCATTTTCTTACCCAATAAATTATTATTTTTTTAAACAAATTTACTCCTGAATGCATCATACATATATATTTCTTTTCAACAACATGAAGCAATGGTATCATCCCCCATGAGAGAACCTCTTCCTGATACTTCAGTTTCTCCATCATCACCCATCGTCGACCCTGAAGACAACATGACTCTGACAGCCTTAGCTGTTGCATCTGTCGACATGGTCGATGTAAGAACTGTTGATGCTCAACCTTCTTCCATACCAGAATCATCCATTCCATCATCTTCTCAGCATCTTCCCATGTCTACTACTGAACTGATTGACACTGAATATG
Source organism: Sophora flavescens (assembly GCA_030762895.1). NCBI lineage: Eukaryota > Viridiplantae > Streptophyta > Magnoliopsida > Fabales > Fabaceae > Sophora > Sophora flavescens. The sequence continues at coordinate 31,169,717 of CM061067.1, read as the reverse complement.
TGAACAAGCTTCTTTATGATGATGTTGATCTCGACACTCTATTTGCCGAATTGGGCAAAACTTCTCCTCTGCCCCCAACTGCCTCTGGCCTTGTCGAAGGATTACCTATGACTGTCGATGCTGATCAAATAGGATCAGAGGCAGATGATCTCCTAAGACTTTTATCAGGCAGTCATAGGAGTTCTCCTCAATCAGCAAGATCTTCGACAGTTCAGGGTCAAGATTCTAGTGATTCTAGAGCCATCACCTTGTCGGGTGAACTTAAGTCTCTCTTGCACCACTCTTTTGAATAAATTCTGTCTGATCCTCAGTTGAATGAGAAGATGAGGACTCTGGTTTATGAAATAACCCCTCTACGGGCTAACTTGCCTCAAAATCAACAAAACACCTTGCATCAGATCGACACATTTCTGTCCAATCTGGCCAAGGAATCCATGGTCTGGAATGAAGTGATCTCGAGTTTTGATGAAGGTCTTAGAGACAAAACTCAATTGAACAGTGAAGCTTCTACTTCTCACAAGATAATTAAAAAATTATCTAATTCCATCAACAGAGCTAATGTCGAGCGGATAGATGCTTTAAAGAACATTTCTGAATTAGGGGCCAAACTTCAAACAGAGCGATCTCGACTTCAAAAAATTGATGCACTAACTCAACAGTGCACCAATAGGAGGGTTCAAGAAGGAGAAAAGATGAAAGAATTATCCATCAAGGCTAAGACTGTGATTACAAGGCTCGATAGGCTTACTCCATAATACAATAATGTTATTGCTTCTAAAGAGGCTGCCAAAAACCTGTGGGCCTCCCTCAAAGATTTGGCTTAGTCAAAATCCTTTTTTTTTTATATATATATTGTATCTATTTACACTTTGATCTTCAGTAAAAAAAATTTATAAACTCAATTATTATACGCATATATTTTTATCTGTTTCCGCACCCGCGCATTTATTGCTTCAACTACCAACTCCCCATGCGTCTTGTAACTCAACAGTTTTAATGTGTAATTAAATTTTGGCAAGTTACCACACATAGATGAACGATATCATCACTTCTTGCTACTATTATAAATACCTTTCTTTCACAACTGAAATACGACACTTTCTTCTCTTTCACAATGAACTTCCTCAAAGACATCCTTTTCTTTATTTTTCTTCTTCATAATATGGCTCTGCCATGGAGATTATTGTTCTTTCTCCATATTCCAAGACTTAAAGGTCTTTGCCTTGATGGTCAAACAACTTCTAAGGCTGTGTAAATCACATAACATGGATGGTAAGGTTGAGTAAATCACATAACTTGAGTTGCTCACCTTGCCATCCTTCTAGAGAATCAGCTGGTAGAGGGCAAACCAGGTGCTTGGACCTCACAGTTCCAAAACCTCAGCTTTGGAAGCAAGTGACTATCGTGGAAGTCTCTGGAACTGCTTCCTCTACTTGAAACAGATCGAGTGCACCCGTGTCTGTTGCTTTTGAGCTCACTCATTCCCCTCCAATTCCGAGGTTCCTAAAGGATGGGAAAACTCAGCCGTTTAACCCCTCCTCTACTCACCCTCGACATATGAAGGGAATGAAGCCTCGACAAATGTTTTAGGTTAAGCACAAACTATCTCACTTTGTATAATCTTAGGATTTTAGACCTTTGAATGTAATTTCGACAGACTAGATAATTTGTTCTTGTAAATTATATCTACTACATTACTTCAATAAAATATGGTTTGGATTTATTTGTTTCAATCTATTTTTACTTCGCACATTGTCGGTCTATATAATTTTAAATATTTGCCATTAATAGAATTAATCCGCAAATTCGAATTGACTTCGACAAGTGCATAAGCGTTCCCAGAAAACACTTTAACAATTTTAAATGGACCTTCCCATTTTGGTGACCATTTCCCAAACCTTCAACAATGTTTGTTCATGGGAAAAATTACTTTCCAAACCAAATCTCCTTCCTTAGAAGATTTATACTTTACTCGACTATCATAAAATCTTGCAATTCTTTCTTTCTGTCGAACCAAATTTTCTAAGGCAATTAACCTTCCATCTCTTAATTCATCCAATTCACCAAACATCAAATTCCAATAATCCTCCACTGGCAACTCATTCTAACTCTGAATATGCATTGATTGGAGATTAATCTTGACAGGTAAAACAACATCATGACCATAAACCAACTTATATGGAGATGTGCTTGTCGACTCCTTTGGAAAATTTCTATATGCCCACAAGATTTGATCAACAGTGTTATGCCAGTTCTTTGGTTGTTGACCAATATGTTTCTTGATCAATCCTATAATTATCTTATTCACTGCCTCGACCTGTCCATTGGCCTGGGAATAATAAGGTGTCGAAGTCAGCATTTTAATCTTTCTGGATTCGGCATATTATGTAATGTACTTTCCAGTAAAGACTGACCCCTGGTCAGTTGTCAAAGTTTGTGGAATACCGAACCGACAAATGATGTTATTTTCAACAAAATTGATCACATCCTGCTGAGTTGCGTTTTTTAAAGCTACAACTTCCACCCATTTAGTGAAATAATTTACCCCTACCAAGATATACTCATGACCTTTCAAAGAAGTTGGGTGAATCTGTCCAATTAGATCTAATGCCCATCCTCTGAAAGGCCATGGTTTTATGGTGGAATGTAGCTCACTAGCAGGCACATTTTGAATATGGCCATGCCTTTGACTTTCTTCACATGATTTAGCAAACAATATACAATCTTTTACCATAGTTGGCCAATAAACTCTTTATCGACGAAGAACCCATTTCATCTTATCACCCACTTGATGAGCTCCACAAATCCCCTCGTGAACTTCTGCTAACGCTAAATAAGCATCCTCTTTATTTAAGCAAGTCATTAATCCTCCATCTGGGGCCCTTCGACACAATTCTCCTCCTGACATGACAAAATGAATTGCCTTATATTTTAATTTTCTGTTGGCATTAGGATTAGGTCTCTCCAAGTACTCAATTATTGGTTTTCTCCAATCATTAATTGTCACCGCATCGTTCTGCATTACATATCTTTTTCCCAAGGGATACAACAATTCTCTTATTTCTATAAGCTCTGACAGAACCTTTTGTGAGATTTAATATCCAGAAGCTATTTAGGATAATTCATTTGCTTCTCGGTTTAATTCCCTTGGAATATTTCGACAATCATGTCACTAAATTTCCCCAACAACTTAGTTGCTACAACATAGTATTTTGTTAAGTTGTAACTAATGCATATATATTCTTGCGTAAGTTGTTTTATGACTAATTGATAATCACAAAAAATGAGGACATTTCTTGCCCCCGTCTCAATGAGCATTTCCAAACCCACTATCAAGGCTTCATATTCAGCCTCGTTCAAACAGTTATGTTTTATTTCAAACATTAATTTGCTTGGGATCCCTTGTGGTGAAACTATTAAAACCCCAACCCTTGTACCATTTTGATGGTTAGAACCATCAAAATACAAACGCCAGTGTCTTAACTCGACAAGTTTAATCTCGTCGACATCCACACTTGGGTGATCAGCTAAAAAGTCTGCTATTGCTTGACCTTTAACTGCTCTCAACGGCATGTATTCTAATGAAAACTCTGATAATGCCATGGTCCATCGACCAATTCTCCCATTCAACACAGGTTTGGACAACATATATTTTATTACATCTGTCTTTGAAAAGACTTGTACATTACATGGCATCATATAATATTTCAGCTTGGTACAAGAAAAATACAGTGACAAACATAATTTTTCTACAGCATTGCATCTCCTCTCAGCATCATTCAATACCCTACTGAGGTAATATACCGCACGGTCGATGCCATTTTCGTCTTCTTGAGCGAGTATGCTTCCTATAGTTTCATCAGATGCTTAAATATACAGCTTCAATGGTTGTCCCGACCTAGGAGGTGTCATCACAGGTGGACTTGTTAAATAAGTCTTAATTTCGTCGAAAGCCTGCTGATGTTGTGATTCCCATTTGAATTCTTGTTCTGCTTTCAACTTGATTAAAGGAGCAAAAAATCTTGTCCTCCCTGATAAATTAGAAATAAATCTCCTCAAAAAATTAACTTTCCCAAGGAAAGATTGCAACTCCTTTTTGTTTCTTGGTGGTGCTGCATCGAGGATCGCTTTGGTCTTTTACCTGTCGACGTCTATGCCTTTCTTGTGAAATAGAAATCCCAAGAAATTGGTTGTCAGAACACCAAACGCACACTTTAAGGGATTCATTTTTAACTTATGCTTCCTCATTCTTTGGAATGATTTCTTCAAGTGTATTAAATGCTGATCTTGAGTTTCTAACTTAGCCACCACGTCATCTATATACACCTCCACTGATTTACCAATCAAATCATGGAAGATCAAATTCATTGCTGGCTGGTATGTAGCTCCAGCATTCTTCAAACCAAAAGGCATTACAACCCACTCAAAGGTTCCAATTGCCCCCGAGCATCTGAAGGCGGTCTTTGAAACATCTTCCCGAGTAATGAATATCTGGTTGTATACTGCATGACCATCCATCACGCTTAGTAATTCATGCCCCGACGTTGAATCAACCAGCATGTCGGCTATAGGCATAGGATATTCATCTTTAGGAGTAGCAAAATTCAAATTACAAAAATCTACACATGCTCTTAAAGTTCCATTTTTCTTTACTATAGGTACAACATTAGATAACCATTCGACATACCTGGCTGTGCGGATGAACTTAGCTTTTAAAAGCCTTTCTACTTCCTCTTTGATCCTCAACACTACCTTTGGGGCAAATCATCGATTGGCCTACTTCACTGGCTTGCATTCTGATCTCAGTGGCAATTTATGCTCCACTAATGATCTGCTCAATCCTGACATTTCATCATAGTCTTAGGCAAAACAGTCATTATATTCCTTGAGCACTTTTACAAGCTTTTCCTTCAAATCTGTCGGTAGAAAAGCACTCACATATGTTGGGCACTTCTCACCCTCTTCACCCAAATTGACTTCATCCATTAGGTCCTTAGCTTCAACAGATAATTTTTCATCTGGCCCTCTTTCAAACCCGAGAGGGCTATCTTCTATTATGTGATCGTGCAGTAAATCTTATTTTTCCTGCATTACTCTGTCGGCCGCGTAAGCCGACAGCGTTTGCAAGTTTTCTTCAAGACCTATTACTCGGTCCTGGCCGATCCTCCTCGGCCTATACTTTCTTCTGGATCCCAAATTGGTCCATTAGGCATACTTCAAGACTGTTGCTATCTACGCCTTCCTCTATGACCACTGGTTTGACATGTGGATCATATATCTTGAAATCCACGTGTTGTTGCTGAACATAGCACAAGCTATCATCTGCCTCAATGATATCTTCCTTGTCATCTTGGCTCCACAAAATCATCTTTTGGTGAACTGTAGAAGGTATTGCCCCCACAGCGTGGATCCAATCTCGACCAAGCAGAATGTTGTAACTTGCCTTGGTCGGGACCACCATGAAAATTGTGGACCTTTGTACAGTTCCCACTTGGATGTCCAAAGTGATTACTCAATCAGTTGGAGCTGTCTTCCCACTAAAATTAGTTACAACCATGTTGGTTGGAATTAAATCAGTGTTGTACTTTCCGAGCCTCTTAAGCATTGTTCTAGGAATAATGTTGACTGCGTCCCCACCATCCACCAGGACTATGTTGGTAGGTCTACCTTCAATTAGTGCCTTGATATGCAGAGGCCTGAGGTGTTTTTTCTCACTCTCAATTGGTTGCTCAAATTGAGCCACATTGTCGAAAACCGTCACCATGTTGTTCTCCAGGAATAATCAATCATCTTCCAGGCTGTCAGTATCTTTCTCGTTGTTAACCTCATACTCCACCTCATGATCACCTGCAAACTCGATTGGAATCACAGAAATCAAGTTAACATCCATACCTACTATCAAGTCTTCTTCATCATAAGGCTCCTTTTCATATTCATCCTCTTTGAAACTTTCATGACTGCATAATCTCTGTGGAAATGCTTATCATCAAATGGTTCCTCGCTAGCCAGGGCCATTATGACTGCATCTAGATCCAATTCATTATTGACCTCCATTCCCATAGAGATGTTCTCATCCAGTAAGTTATCATCCTCTTGAAATGCTTCTACTATGTCTTCCATCAAAATTTCATTCTTTGAAACTGAGCCCGTTAATTCAACTGGCATATCCGTCGATCTGAAGTTGGCTGATAGTAGCTTCTGAATCAGCCTCTACCAGATCCTTTTGCCTATCAAATTGTCCGGCCCTGATCTCCTGTGGGTCAAGTTGGTGTTTAGTCATCCATTCCTCTATATCCTTGTCGAGGCATTGGCTTCGTTCTTTAGCTTCTGCCTCCAACTCACTCAACCCTTTTGGCCACCTCCCAGTTGATTTGGTTGGTGGTGGCATATTCTCCAACCGTTTCTTCTTTTTTTCATTCAACTATTGTCGAACGCTGTCAGGAATCTTCCTCCCTGCGAACACAGGCTCCTCAGAATTCTTGACCAATCTCCATATCCAAACATTACTTCTGCGCTCGACAGGAATGTCTTATTGACGTTGTTTAGCTTGTTAGAACAAAAATGGTTTTGGATTAAATAATATCTTAAGTTTCGATGTTAAAAAAAGGGTTAAATTTGTATGGCAAAGTTTTGTCAAAGATCTAACTTTTTTGTTGTAGATTGCAGGACTGTTTGAATGATACTAGTCAAGGAAACTTAAAATAAAGTATTGAATCTTATCAGATTCTATTTTGATCCTCTAGACGAGTCTGCAGTTCGTGGTAAAATTCTGAGTCTGTTAAAAGTTATCGCTAGACAAGGTCTTAAAATTGGCTAAGGTAATATTCTGTAGATGAGTATCTAAGTCTAACAAAAGTCGAGTAGACGAGCCAATAAAATAGTCTTCAGAAAAACAACAAGTCCAAAGGCTTGATAATAGACGAGTAGTATCGCTAGACGCCATGTCAGTAGACGGGCTATTGAGAATAGCAAGTCTAATGACCTGGACGAGAGTCCATAGACGCAGTATCAGTAAACGAGCCCGTCTTACTGGTAAGTTAATGTTGCACGTCCAAAGACCTGCGCTTCTACTAGTAATTAAAAGTGAATCCGTCTAACCTTAAGCGTATTTATTTCAAATGATTGTCTATTTAAATCAAGAGAATATATGTCTCTTTACCCTTGCTGCTTCTATTGTTAACTTTTTGTTTCTTGAGAATAGAAACATAGTACCATTGAGAACATAAACCTTTGTACGCTGTCAACTATATTGCTGTAAAGTGTAAACCAAGTACAAAGATGGAAAGTCAGAAAGCTTCTTTTGGTACCGCAGAGAAGTGGCAGTGCTACTTTAAGCATTCCTCTGATAAACAACAGCACTTCTCCATGAAGCATATCAAGTTATCAGTCTCAATGAATCCTATCATTTAATGCTATGTCTAAACGAATACAATTTGAAGACCGTTGAAGAAGTCCAAGACAGACATGCACTCATTCTATAAAAACTGGAAGAACCTCAGTAGAAAAACAATAATAAGATATATACAAACTCTGATATCAAAGTGTAAAAACTCTGCTGAAATTGTTAAACAAGTTTACTTGTAAACCTTATTGATCTTAAACTTTCATATTCTCACACATAGTGAGTTCTTAGATCAAATCTGTTAATCTCTTTGTTAGAGTTAGAGCCCGAAGAGACTGGGTAGAGAAATAATACTTGTAGCCTGAAGAGGTGTTGAATACTTGTAATCTATTTGGAGAATAGTGGAGAAAACCTTCAGGTAGAAGGGACTGGACGTAACTCTTGGTTGGAAGAGAGTGAACCAGGATAAAATACTTGTGTGAATCTTCTAACCATTATCTTTTACAGCTTTTGGTTATACTAACTGTGGGGTTTTGAATCTGAGTTTGTTAACTCCTTTAAAAGGTTTTCCCGTTTGTGTGTTGCTTTTATTGTTTTACTTGTAAAATTTTTGAGAAAAGGTTTTTTCGAAAAACTATTAAGAAACACAATTCAACCCCCCTTCTTGTGTCTCCATGTGTCAACTTCAAGGCCACCCACCGCTTTCTTCCTTGTTTCTTATTAAACTTTCCCTTACCAGCAAAAGCAACGGTCCCGACCATTGTGTCAATCTGAACTACACCCTTCATCTTTTCTTTCTCAGGGTTAATCCTGAGTGGCTTGTTTTGTGCCACTAGGCAACTCTTCTCGGAGGGTAACTCTTTGATGGCCACCTGATTAGCTATCTGCTGCTTTCTTTGCATTTGTCGAAGTCGTTGTGCTTTCCTCTTTTGAGATTTCGTTCTGAACTAATTCGAGGGTCCTGCCTCCTGGCTATCACCAGTGATATTGCTCATTCTCCCCCGAAAGTAGTCTTCATTCCCAAATGGTTGGAAATTTCTCCTTCCGTAAGGACGTGTTTCTCGGCCTCTGCCCTATCTCCCTCTAACAAAAAGGTTGTGGGCTGCAGCTGAGTTTTGGACCCACTGGTCGACAGCAACGTTCGATGGTGGTACCCTTGTCTTTTTTTTCTTAACTGACTCTGTCGGGTAAGAGTTACTCCCGACAGATTCCTTTCGGTAATACCCATAAGGTGACTTACCTGTTCCATCCGACCGTGCGCCTCGGTTTGATCTTGCATGAGTTGGGTTGTCGACAAAGCTTGTCGATTAGCCCCATTCACAGCATCGGCAACATCTCTCCAGACATTCCTCCTGGGTGACATCTGAAGTTGGCATAAGCAAACACAAGAAGGGGGTGAATTGTGTTTGTTAATTATTTTCGTAAAAACCCTTTTTGAGAAACCTTTTCACAAGCAGAAGATAAAATGTTTAGGCACACAAGAAATCCTTTTTAAAAGATGAACAAAACCAAAATCAAATCCCACAGTTAGTATAAATAAATAAAACTGTAAAAGATAAGGGATAGAAAATTCACTCAGGTATTTTATCCTGGTTCACTCTCTTCCAACCAAGAGCTACGTCCAGTCCCTTCTACTTGAAGATTTTCTCCATTATTTTCAAATAGTTTCTACAACAAGTATTCTACACCTCTCTAGGCTACAAGTATTGCTTTCTTGACAAGCCTCTTCATGCTCTAATTCAATCACGGGGATTTTTCTAAGATCTTTCTAACTCACTATATATGAGGGTATGAAGGTTTAAGATCTACTGAATATTTTTACAAATATTCAACCTTAAGAATTACAGACTTTTGCTTTACAAAGGGAATATCAGCTTTTAATATCTTGCAAATGTTCAGATGGCAAAAGTTGTTCTTCAGTGCTTGAGACCTTCTATAAATAGTGGTCTTCAGCTTCTCTTGCAAATCTTCAACGGTTATTTTTAATCATCCCGTTTAGAGATAGCATTAAATACATGATATTAGTTGAGACTGATAGCTTGATTTTGGCAGTGTTGAAAAGCATCATTGGTTATCAGACACTACAAAAAAAAGGTCATTTAGCGATCGAAAATAGTGACCGAATTTTTTGGTTACTTTTTGCGACCGAAATAGCGGCCGATTGTAGGATCTACATGAAACACTGATTAGAGTTGATACTGCGACCGAAATAGCGACCGAAATAGAGCGTAGCAGATATATCGGTCGCTAAATAAAGCAAAGTAAAAGTCAGAAATTTATGAATTTTTAGTGACCGAAATAGCGACCGATTTAAATGCAACGGTTAAACTTTTTTTATATTAGCGACCGATTTAAAAATACGTCGCTAAATTTATGAATTCATATTTCAACCTTTATTTATATTTGCGATCGATATTAATTCAGTCGCTAAACGGCGCGTAAAAAATAAAATAGCACGTGTTAGCAACCGAAATTTAAATCGGTCGCTAAAATTATAAATTCAAATTTCAAACTAACCATATTAGCGACCGAATTAGCGACCGATTTAATTCGGTCGCTAAAACTGAAATCCCTAAATTTGACAGAACCACCTTCTTCCTCATTTTACTCGAAGGCATATCTCTTTCTCACTGTTTCTCTCTTCCTAGCCACGCGCTCCGGCCACCACAAGACACCTCCTGTTACCACCGTCATCCCCTCTGCTCAGGTAAGCTCTCCTCTACTCCATCTCTCTCTCTCTCTATCTCTGTTTCTCTCGCATCTCTCTGTCTCACTCTGCTTCTCTCTCTCTATCTGTTTCTAAGGTCTCTCTCATCCTCCTCTGGCCACTACCACCTCTGTCGTCGTGCGGCCACCACCCCCAACAAACTCCTCTCTCAGTTCTTACTCATCTCAGGTAATGATCGATCATAATGCCTTCTTCTTTGTGAGCTTTATCTTTTTGTAATCTTCAAGCATGAATCATCACACCCACCATGTGTGTGAAATTCTCATCATACCATTCACAACACAACTAGGCTAGCCTAGCTAGCTTTGTACATTTTGGTCATGTATTCCCATGAGCAGGTGTTATACATTTTGTTTTGTCTAGATATATATCATTGTTTCTGAACTAGAGTAGTTAGCATTGAATTCAACTATGGCAGGGTCTAATAATATTACCAGTTTGTTTGTGTTAAGCATTTGATAGTTGATAAAAACCCACAATAAGATTGGTAAAATAATTTCTAGTAGGCTAAATGGCCCATCACCATTTCTTCAAACATGATTCTTTTTAATGCATCATTTAGAAAGCACAAATAAAATTCTTTTCAACGTCTCAATTCAATATAGAAGAAGCCTTCTTTACAAAAAGGAAGAGCTACTCATAGCTGTAACAAAACAAAACAATAGCACCCTTAGTCACTCTGTAATCATTCAACGGCCTAAATAAACATGCTAGAGAATACAATCCAATATTTGAATAATGCTTGGAAAAATAATCTCAACCTATATTTATCTTGTTTTCCATATATCTTAAGAAATAGGATCTAGAGCATTCAAACTGTTAGAATAAAGAACTCTCATACTATTCCTTTACTTGATTACACTAAGTTCTTTATTGTCTATTACTGTATGTTCATATAAAATATATCAAACCTCTGATGCCCATTACCAAATTATATTTTGAAGGAGCCACTTTGCTTAAGTTCATTCTCTCAATCCCATAAAAGAAACTTGATCCTGCCATGTGAGTGCATAGGCATGTTCCTCAATGCTAGCTTACAGAGGACATATGAGAACAAAAAAATCACTGCATCATAGAATGTTTCACCACTTACTGTGGTACCTTCTATCATCAACTAATGAGAAATATTATTGTTAAAAGCAACTCAATGAGTAGAAACTCAATGGCAGCACAAAAATTTAGTTAAATGCAATTAAGCAAGTCATACAAACAAAAAATATAACAAGCAAAATTTCCAAGTCGTAACTATGAACATAATTCGATGTTTGAGAATACATGAACCACCATCAATGATAATCCATTAAAATAATACACCATCATAATCAAAGTTAATCATAAGAGATCTAATATCATCTTCCATCATTTTCTTTTTAACATTTATATTCAAGTTACTTGATGTATCACCTAAAATAACATTTATTTTATATCTCAAAACATTTTCACAATGCCACAGGTACACACTTACCTTAACATGATTCATATTAGAAGCATTAGTTATACCTTTACATTAGTATCATACATATGCATTATTTCATCTATACTCAGACCATATTATATCAAAATTTATTCATAAGTATCTATTACACCCTTTAGCACCCTGAGATGTGACTAAGATATCACAGTCCCTTTTTTTCTAAACTCCAGCCATGACGCCCAATATAAGAAAAGTGTAACCTCCATTTGATTTTGCTATTCCACATTTTCAAGAGTTAGGTTTTGGGAGAGAAAGGGTTCCTTAGTACTTTTCTCCCTTTGTTTCCTCTTCTTCTGAAATAAAGGAGATGGGGAGGAGAGTATAAGGAAGAAGGGAAACTAGGAGAGCACGACCAAAGAGAAAGGGGGTTACCACTTTTTCTCACCATCCAAAACCCTAGAACCTCAAAGCTCAACTCTCCCTCTAAACTTATACTCTCCAACGTAAAGAGTGGTGAGGGCACTCTGAAGCATCAAATAAGTTGAGTTCCATCTCGTAGGAACATCTAGACACAAGCCAACCGAAGTATCAACACCACCAATTCGTTCAATGCATTCCTTAAATTTTTTATTCTAATCTCTGAACCCCGCACAAGTTTCACGCTCTCTCTAATTTTTCTCAACGCGTCACTAGATAGCTTCAATCCCTCTTGACAATTATATTTAAAATGTATGCAGAACAACACAAGAAAAAAAGGAAGTAAGGGATAACTTAAGAAAAAAAGGAATCACTTGATTCTGATAGATAACACTCGTACCAAGTTGCAAGTTGTTCTAAATTTGTAATCGTATATTATTGATTCTATTTTATATTAATTTATGTGTTTCTAGCCTTATAAATAGTTGTACTGGATTCTGTATATATAGAATAGTGATTTGATCTGAAATGACTAATTTCATTTATGCACGATAGGTCCTTGTTGTCATATTCTTCTACTCTCTGATGGCTCCGGCTCCTCCCCTTATCCTTACTCGGTTGTGTTTTCTCTCTCAGGTAAGTTCTCTGAACACTCAGTGTAATGTATTATGTGAATTATCGTGTTGTTTGGTAGTGGAGAGCTGAGCTCAATAGGATGTGATCTTGTCTGATTGTATGCTGATAATTTAATGTTTATGCATGTGTTTGTCAATATGTGTTGTTTGTTAGTGGAGAGCGGATCTCAATAGGATGTTTGCTACAATATTTAATCTAAGTTTGTATTGATTTACGCTGCAATTTATATAAGCTCAACAATGTTGCAATATTTATAGGTTAATGGTTTTATTTTCTGTTAGAGTTAATAATTAATTTACAAAAGCCTTAGTTTCCTATTTGAGATTCAATATTAATGAGCATGCGTAACTTATCAAGGTATGCATGCTCATTGTATTGAATCTTGAATTGTCCAAATGGGACAGTTTGGGAAAAAACCTTTTTCACACTCGTACAATAGTCATTTCAATGTTCGAATGCCTTATATACTTGTTGAAATCTCGGTCTGATGCATTTCCTTTTGTTCTCCTGGTGCATACTTGATCGCGGTGATTCTCACCGTGCTCGAGTCGTGTACTTGGAGACCGATGGGAAATGTTACCAAAATTTTGTCAAGTATAAGGTATTTGAATATGGGAATAACTATTATTAGCCGAGTGTGGCAAAGGTTTCTTCTCGAATGGGATAGGTTCATACCTTGTCATAAGAACGAGATTGATGGAGTTATTGGAATGCACCGTAATATATAAGTGTTATTGTAGGATTGGTCAGGCTATTTAATTGCCAGCAATGGATATTCCGGAGAATCGAAAATGGATGTATCGTAGGTTGGATTGGAATAAACGTCTTAGGGAAGAGTATAGAGTTGGAGTGGGTGAGTTTATAGAGTTTGTTGTTAGCCAGAGATTTAAACGGCTGGGCGATGATCAATTGAGGTGTCCTTGCAAAAGATGCAAGTGTCAATCTTTCAAAAGCGTGGATGGAGTTGTAGCCGATCTTTATGAGAAGGGCTTCATGCCTGATTACTATTGGTGGAGTAATCATGGTGAGACGTTGCCTGACTTAAACCCGATTGTGTTTGAAGGTTCGTACTATGGAAGTGGTGATTGGAGGGAAGAATTGAATCCATACGAGCAGATGATAATGGATCATACTGGACCATCGGTTGGTGTTGTACTAGAAGAAGATGGGGGAGAAGATGGTAGAATGGGTTCCCAATACATAGAGGAGAATCCGAATCCCGAAGCTCAAAGATTCTATGATATGCTAAGTGCTACACGATCTCCATTGTGGGAAGGATGTCGGGAGTACATGGAGTTGTCGATGTGCATGGAATGGTTGAGTATCAAATCTGACTACAATATGCAAGAAGGCTGTTTTAATCGCCTCACCAGGTCAGTGTCCAAGGCGTTTCCAGAAGACAATCGGATGTCTACTAGTTTTTATCATGCTAAGAAGTCTGTGGAAAATTTGGGTCTGGGGTGTTTGAAAATTGTTTGTTGCCCGAATGGATGTATGTTGTACTATAAGGATGATTCAGTGGAAAGCATAACATGTTGTCGATTTTGTGGTGCGGATCGGTATAAGACAACCACTAGGATGAGAATTGAGAAGAAGAGGTCGCTAAAAAAGATGTGGTACTTTCCGCTCGTGCCAAGACTAACAAGATTGTACTCTTCGATGGCCACTGCAGCTCACATGAGGTGGCATAGTGATCATGAGAAGGGGCAAGATGTCTTGTGTCAACCATCTGATGGAGAAGCTTGGAAGCATTTTGATAGGATTCATATGGCATTTTCGCAGGACCCTCGCAATGTCCGATTGGGGTTATCTACTGATGGATTTAATCCTTTTGGGCAGTCTGGAAAAGCATACTCTTGTTGGACGGTTATCCTAACTCCGTACAATCTTCCCCCGGGGATGTGCATGAAGCGGGAGTTTATGTTCCTAACAGTCATAATTCCGGGTCCGTCTAATCCAAAAGGTAAGATTGATTTGTACTTGCAGCCGTTGATTGATGAGTTGACAATGTTGTGGAATGTTGGTGTGTTGACATATGATGTATTTTTGAGGCAGAATTTCATCATGAAAGCAGCTTTGATGTGGACGATCAACAACTTTCCCGCTTATGGGATGATGTCGGGTTGGATGACTGCGGGGAAGCTTGGATGCCCAATATGTATGGAGTGATCGAAGACATTCACACTTAAAAGTAGTCGAAAGATCTCATATTTTGATTATCATCGTCAATTCCTTCCAGAAGATCATCCTTATAGGCGGAACAAGAATGCATTCAAGAAGCGTTGTGCGGAGACAACACCGCCTCCACCATGTTTGACTGGTCCTAATGTATGGAGCAGAGTACACTACTTACCGTTCGTCCATGAAACCCAAGGAGAACATATTCCTGATTATGGCATCAACCATAATTGGACAAAACAAAGTATATTTTGGAGGTTGCCGTATTGGAGGACGCAGCTACTCCGTCACAACATTGATGTCATGCATACTGAGAGGAATGTGTTTTTGAATGTGTTTGACACTGTGATGGACATCAAGGGGAGGACAAAGGATAAAAATAAAGCCCGATTG
Organism: Sophora flavescens; assembly: GCA_030762895.1. Lineage (NCBI taxonomy): Eukaryota > Viridiplantae > Streptophyta > Magnoliopsida > Fabales > Fabaceae > Sophora > Sophora flavescens. Next base: position 31,154,609 of record CM061067.1, on the reverse strand, counting down.
GATCTGACTGAAATTTATAATCGGAAGGAGCTTGAGTTGCAGGACGGTGGTCGTGGCAGACTTATCAAACCGAAGGCAAGTTATACACTAAGCAAAACACAGAAAGTGGCCGTCTGTAAGTGGGTTAAAGAACTAAAGTTACCAGATGGGTATGCTTCCAATCTGGGTAGATGTGTTGACATTAAGGAAGCAAAGTTACATGGAATGAAGAGTCATGATTGCCACGTGTTCATGCAACGGTTGCTTCCAATTGCGTTCGACGCATTACCGAAGCAAATTTGGAACTGGTCGTGCTGTCGCGCACGCACCAAAAAGAACGAGCGGTTTTTAAAACTGTAGTTTAGGGCGACAACTCGGATGTCATCTCACAAGGACTCTTGTAGTGTTATTTATCACAAAAATCAGTTTTGGGGGGGGGGGGGGGGTTTGGATTGGATTGGATTGCAAATAAGAAACAAAGCAATGAAAGCGGAGTAGTTGAAAAGATTATCAAATAGCTAAATACGATTAATATATTGTTCTCGATTTCCCAACTATCATAGGTTCATGCAATTTCCAAGCCCTAAGCAGATTCTAATCCCCTCCCTGTTGTAGCAACAATTTACAAGCGAAACCACTACTACAGATATATGTCCCTATTCCCGAATTAAGCAAACGGGGTTAAGCCCTTCGTGAACTAAGCGAACACTAAACGAACACACGCGAATTAAGCAAACGCGATTAATTATAGAAACATGATATCACCGAAAACAAATCAACACAACACAATATACTCCTGAATTAAGCAAACAGAAATATATAGCATGGCATTGAAAAGGGAAAAACATACAAAACAGGAAATACAAGAACCTCAAGTGTAGTGGAAATCGATTACAATAGATTAATCCTAGAAAATTAGTTCTCCATGGAAAAACGAAAACACACAGAAAAATGTAAAAACAATGGAGAAGCAAAAGTTCTTCCAATCTGCCCAGAACAGCCTTTTATAACATTCAAGAACTGTGCCAATTCGCGAGGCGAACCTTCTCTCGTGAGGCGAATGTTATGAAGAGTCAGCAACCTTTGGCATTCTCGCGAGGCGAAGAACGGCTCGCGGGGCGAAGAATTGAAGAGTCTTCTTATTACGCCCATTATGAACATCAGGGGCCAACCGTGATGCTTTCTGACTTCCATGATCGCGAGGCGAAGAAGTTATTCGCGAGGCGACCCCGAGAGCTTGCATATTTCTGGAACAGTCATCCTTCATGGTCGCGAGGCGAGGTGCTGTTCGCGGGGCGAACCAGAGAGGATGACATTTTTACTGTTCTGCTGGCTTTCAGGGTCGCGAGGCAAATCCCTTGTTTCTTTATTCCCTCAACTTCTATTTAACCTGAAAACAAAGAAATAGCTATAAGTGCATTATTTGACTCAAAACTGGCTAAATTAACCAAAAACTACTTTAGAGACTCAAAACCTTGCTTGAGGACAATCTAATCTAATTTGGGTGAAAATAGGATATAATTTGCACAAAACCCTGGTCATACTAGCCATAAAACTAGATGAGCCAGAGGCTTATCAGGAACCCACTTGTTGAGCTTAGCCACTTTTTCAGGGAGCTTACATCGACAACACTAAATGTGAATCAATTAAAGGATATGGAAGTCAAGATACCCGTTTTGTTATATAAGCTGGAGCAAATCTTCCCGTCGAGTTTCTTTGATTCCATGGAACACTTGCCAGTTCATCTACCTTACGAAGCAAGAGTTGGTGGCCCAGTCCAATACCGCTGGATGTATCCATTTGAGAGATAAACAACATCAACTATTTTACTTAATACATATGAAATTCACAAACACGAGAGCGTAGTTTAGCTTTCCCTAAAACTAGTAATTATTTGTATGTATCCCTCTTTAATAGGTTCCTGCACTCCCTTAAACACAAAGTCAAAAACAAGGCACGAGTGGAGGGTTCCATTTGTGAAGCATACTTAGTAGAGGAGACTTCCACTTTTGCCTCTTATTTCTATCCGGACGTAGTTAACACGAGAAGGACAAGGATGCCTAGAAACGTTGATTCGGGCGAAGGAAGTTCAACTAGTCCTCCTATATCAATATTCAACTATCCGGGCAGATTTAGTGGCAAATCAAAAGGATATTTCTTGGAGCAGCGTGACATTAATGCTGCTCATCTGTATATCCTTCAAAATTGTGAAGAGGTGGCGCCATATTTAGAATAAGTTTCTACAATGTCTTTTATAAGTTCAATTGACATTTATGATTATTAATCGTCCTGCTTTTAATCTCCCATATGTAGGATGTACGACAATTTTCTAAGGGATCTCCAACCTGACATTTCAAACGATCAGGTTGATAGAGAAATTACTTCTCACTTTGCTACGTGGTTCAGTAAATATGTAGGTTAAGCATCTTCATTTGTTGAAATACATTTTATCTCCTTAAATATATAGCATGTGTAAGAATAATATAATATTTGATTTTTTAGGTACTAGACCCAGAAAACAATGTTCAAAATCCATTGTTGACAAATTTGCATGGAGGCCTAACAGATGGGTTACATCATGGAATACTTATATTGTAAATAGATATAAATTTAACACAAAAACATGGAATGAAAGAATGCAGAAGTGTAACTATGGTGTTTGTGTGCGAGCCACTGATGGCAATGTAGAGGATGATTTCTATGGGGTTCTAACTGACATCCTTGAACTCGATTATACCGGTTTCCCCGTGATGAAATTAGTTATCTTCAAGTGTGATTGGTTTGATCCTACTCTTGACGTAGGGACAAAAATAGATAAAAAAATATGGTATTGTTCAAGTTAGGCTGTCTCGAAGGTATAATAAGGCGTACGATCCATTCATTTTTTCACAACAGGCATAGCAGGTTTATTACTCGCCATATCCCGAAGGACATCATGGCTGGTTGGGTGTTATTAAGATAAAGGCTCGTAGTATAATTACTGATAATGTAATCAACCAGCCTAAAAAAGATGCTCCGTACCAAGATGATGAGTTTTCAAGACCCCACGTACCGTTGCAAGTTACGCCGGACATTATTGTTAATTCTCTGGCGGACATTTCCGGAAATGGGGAAGAAGTTGAAAGAGAGTTAATGGATCAATCCGAGTTGGACGCATCTAGCGAATGTACATTCCGATCAAGTGATACTGATGAGAGTGAGGGTGAATTTAGTGACAGAGATTCTACTTAGGTAATTTATTTATGTCATAATTCATTGTGTAAATGTCATTCTACTTAGGTAATTTATTTTTTTATTATTTACATTGTTGTGTAATCATCTTTTCATTTTTTTCACAGATGACAGATTCCTCTAGAGGTAGGGGTCGTCGTGGAGGTCGTGCTGCGAGAGTCCCTTCACCGGCCGACCCACAGCCTTCAGATCGAGACCACCCTACCATCACCTCTGTGGACGGGACACCTCAGGGTGATGGAGTTGCAGCCCCTACCCAACCTCATGTGGTCGGGACACAGGCTGCACCCTCATCATCCACACCTACGACAGGACCATCATCATCATCGGGACAGGAGAGTCGTGGTCCATCCGACAGGAGGATTCTTCTTATCCCCAGGGGGGATAACGAGTAAGCTAATTTAATTTTTTAATATATATAAAGTATCGTTAATTTCTATTTACTTGTTTTTTTAATTTATTTATAACATTTATTAATGCTCTAATTTTGCTGCAGCTTTCTGCCCGCGAAGGGCCCTTCTGATTCGATATCGAAGATCCTGCGACGCAAGTTTGATGGTCCATGGCCTACACGGAAGGCCATCCCAGAGGGCCATAGGGAGCAGTTGTTTCTAGAGTTTAAGGTAACAATTTATTAAGTTATTTAAATTAAATTTACATTATATATATACACACACACGAATTTCCTAACAAATGTACGTTGCAGAAAGAGTATAGGTGGGACATAGCTTTAGAGGCTCTCGTCAGGGACATATTTGAGCATAAAGGCTCACTGGTCATGAAGAATCTGACGAACAAGCTAAGGAAGGGTAAGAATAAGGGGAAGTGGGTGGATCCTGAGATCAGGAGGCAGCTGGACCAGTACTGGGCTACTGAGAAGTTCCAGGAGATCCAGGCCACAGCTCGGCATAATCGAGCTTCTGATGGTGGCGCATGTTCTTGGACCGGCGGGTCTAAATCAGCCGCCGCCCACTACGACGAGCTGGTAATACATTACACGTTTGACTTAATATACTGTTTAATTAATTATTTTTCATTTTTAATCATTCTTATGAATTTAACATTATATTTTTCTGTGCAGAAAGCACAGAAACGGCGAGGCCCCACTGCTATGGAGTTGGTGGAGAGGATAAAGAAGTTGAAGTCGGGGACATGGGTCAACGACAAGGCCCGTAACTATGCTGTAAGCAAAAAAATAATTTAGTGTTTACTTGTAATTTATTATAAATGATTTGTTAATATTGGATATAATTTTAACTAAATCTCTTCAACTATACTTTGTAGGTGGGCTTCAACGAGAAGAAGGACGATGCCATATCACGTGCCTCACAGTCACAAGATGAGGCTTTGACTGGTGATGGGCCCTGCTCCCCTATCTCCGTCGACGATAATGCCATTTATTTGGAGGTCATCGGGGGCAGGAACAAGAAGGGGCACGTGTATGGCCTCGGACACATGGGAGGCGAGTTTATCGCTTCATCATCCGGCACGCCTGCTCCTTCCTACGTCGATACCGTACCTCAAGAGCAGTTCAACCAAATGCAGGACACATCACGCAGCTGAACGCGGAGCTTCGGGAGAAGAGAGAGAGAGAGCAGCAGATGGCGAACAAGATTGCACAGTTGACTCAGGCACACCAAAGAAGATGCGGGCGAGCATCGAAGCGAGGGCCAAACATCATGCGGTGGTGTTGGAGCAGATGAGGATCCGGACTCCGCTTGCTCGGGGGTGATGCTCTAACGGTTGTGCCGCTTTGTTGCCGCTCCTCCCGGTTCCGCCGCCGCCTCGATTCTGCTACTCCAGAGGACGATCAGCTAGCAGACGTCGGTGGTACGGACGCTGAGGATGATTCGATTCCTCCACCTCCCCCTCATCATGACTGATTTTTTTTCTTCATATTTTTGACTTTAAACGATTCTTGTACGACATTTTGGATTATATTTTTTATATATATTTATTATTTCTTATGATTGTATATTTCATAAGTAATTTGGTGTGTTTTATTAGTAATTTTGCTAACGTTTAAAGAAAAACAGAAAAAAAAATTATTTTAAAAATTAAAATTTAAAAAAATTAATAATAACCAGTTTAGCGACCGAATTAGAAACCAATAATTCGGTCGCTAAAATTTATTTAACATTAACAGATGTGGTATAGCGACCGAAAATCCGTCGCTAATATAGGTTAACAGTAACCAAAATTAGTGACCGAACTAGCAACCGATTATCAGTCGCTAGAAATGGTTACCTAAACAATGCGACCAACCGAATAGCGACCGTTTTTTATTATTTAGCGACCGAAATTATGGTCGCCATTTAGCGACCGAAATATTAATTTGGTCGCTAAAACCTTAGCGACCAGGTATTCAGCCACCACCATTAATCGTTCGTTAATTCGGTCGCTAAATTAAATAGCGACCGATTTACATAGTTTAGCGACCGAATATGCCGGTCGATAAACAGATGATTTTTTGTAGTGAGAAAAGCACGAAATGGAGGCTCACTGTCCTAAGCAATTGTACCTTAAAAGCTTTCTTTCCTCCTTTCTGTATAACCCAGCTTTTGTCCAGCAATAAAGCTGTCATCATACAGATCGTTTTGCAATTCCAATTGTACTATTTGCTTTTTGTATTTCCTTGATATTACCATGAATTTTCTCACAAAGGAACAAGCCATTAACCAGAAAAACAATTATAAAGAACATATATTCCTTTGAAATAAATATCAATCATTTGAAATAAATTCAATGAGGTCCAGATTGCATTAAATCACATTCGAGGTAGTAAAGATATAGAATATGTAGAACCGTCTACAGCCACTCAGTTTTAGAACGCGTCTACACAAGATTTTATTCTGCTCGTCCATCGATGTGGCAAAAGTGCTCGTCCACGCAAGTCTTTGAACTTTCTAAGTCTTTACAGAAACTCCGTCCAATGACGTGGCACTATGGACGTATACTAAATTTTAGTTAGGCACTAAGGATGTCTACTTGAGTTTTAAGGAGAGCACTCGTCTACTGACGTGGCTACTATGGACGTCTACTGAGATATAGTTAGTCGTCTACTTGACGATTAAAATATAAACAGTTTAAATAACCTTTGGACGAGTAATTCTTTGCAAGAGTCCAAGCATTGTATACCTTATATTATTTTGGATATTCCTGCATAAACTGAAATCACTTGTTAGATCTCAACTAACACTTTGCCAAGAAAATTTAATCCTTTTGTTAACATCAAAACCTAGAGATTAAATAAACCAGAACCATTTTGGTTCCAACAATCTCCCCCTTTTTGATGATGACAAAAACTGATTAAATTTAAGTAGCAAAGTCTAAGAGAGCTTGCATGGCTCCCCCTAAGACATAGCATTCAAGCAGATAAAGCATAGTCAGATAAAGTATAAGTTATCACTCAGAGAATAAACATATCATAGCAATAATCAAAAGAAGTTATGAATCAGAGTAAGACATGCATATTCAAACAAATAAGATCATTTTCAAAAATGACTTTATATAAAAACAATTAATTTAATCTCTTTCCATTTCTCCCCCTTTTATGTCATCAGAAACAAAGGTAAAGAGAATGGACCATTACTGACAGAATAAAGAAAAAATTTACTAAAGAGAAAAGTTTAAGAAGGAGGATGTGAAGGAGGGGGTTGATGTTGTGGTTTTTGGGTTTGAGCTTGCTTGAATTCCTGCAGCAGATCCATCATCTTGTTTACAACAACAACTGTTGGAGCCATCTCAGTCTGAATTCTGAGTGACCCTTTCCTCCAACTTAGCAGTCTTTTCCTCCATAATCATTCCAACCTTCTCCTCAACTATCTTGTTAATCATTTCTTACAAATTCGGGGGCATAGATAGTTGTCTTGAACTTTCTGCAGTATCAGAGTAAGTGTCTTGGGGTTGAACCACAGCCAAGGCTAGAGGTTGAGACATTTATTTCTCTGACCTAGCAGATTGCTCAACAACAATAGTTGGAGTTGGAGCAGGTGCTTCTCTCTCAGATTCTTCAACCACTGTGTTATCAGCAACTTGCTTAGCAAGAGAAGAAGGTGTTGGTGTAGGGGGTAGAGAGGATTTATTCTTTCTTGGAGCCAGATCCCTAGCCCAGTGAATAGGATTAGAAATTTCTACATCACGGCTTGTAACAGGCAGACCCCAAAGATCCTTGAAGATCAAATATCTGACACGAGAGAGTCCACACTTGCCTCTGAATTTTGGAGTTTTCTTCTTCTCTTCAGCAGTCAGGCCATAAGTGGAGGCTTCTCTGGTGCAGTGAATTAAGTGGGATTGCCAGAACGCTCCTGCATAATTAGCCTCAGTGACCATCTCAATTGGTAAAGACTGAATGTAATCCATCTGAGAGTGGTATAAGGGTTCATAACTAAGATCTAGCATAATGTCTTGAACTACTGGCATCTTTTCTTTGTGCCTTGGATGCTACCGGTCCTTCTCCTTGTTCAGATCTATCATTGACAACCTAGGACAAGTCTTGGCAGGCTTAACTCCAACATTTGTAGAAGAAAAGTGTTTTAACCAGGTTGGAGGGACAAACCATGCAGCTCTGTCTACTCTGACGTGGCTGAATTCCCATTTCAGAATCTCATACATGAGAGTGTCCACACAATGATCAACAACATCTCCATATACCCTTGGATGTTTGAAAGTCATCCACTTGGTGGTCTTGTCCATCACAAAAGGAATTTGCCTAAAGGATCTGGCTCTTTTCTCGAGAATGCTCCCAAGATCCTTCTTGCTGGGATCAGCGTGCCAGTCAGATATTATAACTCTCTCTACTCCATTAGTGAATTATTTAAGGGGTGGAAGTTTAACTAGATTGGGGTAGATTTTTCTGGCAGGGAATCTCTGTTGGGGAAGGTGGGTGAGGAGAGGTCCATGTTCATTAAACATTTGGGAAAGGAATGGACTAGTTGGAGTGTGGGGTTCAGGGTTGACCCGGTATGGATAGATATTGAGGGGTTCATACTCATACTCAGCCAAGGGATACCGCTTTGTTAGAATATGTTCTGGTTCTTGTGGAACAGTATTTTCCATTCTCTCTGTACTTTGGCCCAATTTTCAGATTTTCCATTATAGAGAGTGGAAGAGGGAATTATGGGTGGAAACAAGGTTTTTAAAGGTTTAGGAAAGGGGGCTCCAATGGTAATGCTACTGTCTATTTGTGTTAGTGGTGAATGTGCTGATTGTGGCAGGGTAGGGACATAAACATCATCCACATCATGTGGAGCAGAGATATTATCAGCCCGAGTTTCCAAATTGGACACTAATTCATCTGCTGCTAACCTAACAGGGTCATCAGCGGAGATTATTACCTCAAAAATCATAGATGTTTTAGCCCTCTTTGCTGTTGCCTCTTCTTCTTGGCAATAGGACTAGTAACAGCAGCAGCAGCAACAACAGTTTGTTTTTCTAAAATGGCAGCAATAGGCATTTCATCATCATATTCTTCTTTAGATGTGATTACTTGCCTTGTACTTTTGGGTGTAGGTGGAAGAGTAGCACCAGAAGATACAGAGAGGACAGATCCTCTAGTAGTCCTCTTAGGGATAGGTTGCCTCACAGCCACAGCCTTCCTCTTAGTTCTTTTCTTTAGACCAAGGATTGCAGCATCGTTGGCCTTAAGTGATTCTTTTTTAATCTTCATTTTCTCCTCAAGCTTGGCTAACTCCACTTGCTTGTAATTGCTAAGTTGCAAGCCACCCAGATTGTTCCTTCCAAAATCCGCGGATCAGATGCATCGCTCAGTCAGTAGGGCACTCTGTTCTTGTTAGAATTTTTAGCCAAGGCTTCATAAACTCCTTGATGTCTGAAGATTTTGGATAGGAGATATGTGAAGGTGATAGAAGACATGGTTTCCCTAATCTCCACAGCATCCTTGAACCTTGAGAAAAGGATGTGGGGTTGGTTGATTTTGGTCTCTAAGAACATGTTGCACAAACAGAACTTGTGCATGGCAGAGACGTTGTCCTTAGAACCAATTTTGTGAAGCACTGTCTTGTTCAAGATTTGATGAAGAATCCTGATTTCATCCTTCATCTCTGATGACTTCCAAGAATGAGTCCTTACTATCTCTGACTTCATTAAAGTCATAGAAATTGTTTCAGAACCACCTAGGTCCATCTCCCAGTTCTCATTAAAGATTAAGCCTTCTTGCGCACAAGCAATTGCTTCAGAGATGGCTTTCTCAGACACCACCACCTTCTTTCCTAAAACAAATGAAGTAATCTCGGTGTCTCTAATAACAAATTTCCTCCAGAAGGTTTTTATCAGATTTAGGTAAATAGGAACCTTCTCCAAGAAAAGACCGTCCCAACCAGCAGCATTTACGTACTTACTCACATCAAAATTGTATTCCTCCAATACTTCGAACATGAAGTGATACTCAGTGCGATACTCATGGAGTCGGCAACATAGACGGGAGCAGGAGGAGTGATTGAGGCCATTGTTGAGAATTTGAGATTAGAATATGAGAGAAAGAAAACATAGAGCTCGAGAGAGATGAAGTTCAGACAAGATGAGTTGTGAAAAAGTTTTTCGGAGGGAAGAAGGTACAAGATAAAAGAGTTCTTGAATACCAAGAGTTTTTCTTTTGAAAATAAATCAAAAAGAAAAAAGAATAACTAATAGGACATGCACTAAATGTAAAACGGCTTTGGTATTTTGAAACTCTAAAAAGGTCTTGGTGGGATTGATGAGAGATTCTGACTCAGTACAGAAAATAAATTAAATTAAATTTTTCAAGAGTCAAACAAATAAGTTTAAAAAAATGGACGGGTCCAAATAAACGAATATGTGGACGTGTAGTGTGACATGCAATAGATGTAGTTCACAACAGTAGTGGACGCGTATTATTTTTTTTCTCACTATGCTTTGGATGCCAAAAGCAATGGACGTGCATAACATGCAATTGGACGCGCATTTTCATCAAAACAATCATACATAAGGCTGGACGCCTAAATTAATCCACATATAACATGTTCAAAAACTTCCTTATAAAAAGGAATCTGTCCTCAGCAAGAGGTTTAGTAAAGATATCTGCCCATTGATGGTCAGTATCTACAAATTGAATATCAATTACACTTTTCTGCACATAACCTCTAATAAAGTGATGTTTGATTTCTATATGCTTAGATCTAGAATGCAATATTGGATTCTTAGATAAATTGATTGCAGCAGTATTATCACACATAAGTGGAATGCTACTTACAAATACATTGTAGTCCTCCAATTGGTGTTTGATCCATAGAAGTTGAGAGCAGCAACTTGCAGCAGATATATACTCTGCTTCAGCAGTAGATAGTGCAATAGTACTTTGTCTTTTGCTTGACGATGAGACAAGATTGGCTCCAATGAAGTGACATCCTCCACCGGTATTTTTTCTTTCAATTCTATCTCCAGCATAGTCAGCATCACAAAAACCAACTAATTTGTAATCATCATTTTTCTTAAAGCACAAACCCAGATTAGTAGTACCTTTTAAATACCTAAATATTCTCTTAACTGCTGAGAGATGAGACTCTCTAGGATCAGATTGAAAACGAGCCCATAAGTAAACACTGAACATTATATCAGGCCTAGATGCAATCAAATATAAAATAGATCCTATCATACCTCTATATACCTTTTGGTCTACCGTTTTCTCTTTATCATCTTTGTTCAGTATTGAAGTAGGGTGCATGGGAGTATTCATTGGTTTGCAATCGTCCATCTTAAAGCTCTTTAGAAGTTCCTTTGTATACTTAGTCTGATGGATGTACACATCGTCCATAGACTGTTTAACTTGAAGTCCAAGGAAAAATTTGAGTTCTCCCATCATGCTCATTTCAAATTCTTTCTGCATTAACTTAGAAAATTCCTTGCACAGAGATTTATTAGTAGCACCGAAAATGATATCATCAACATAAATCAGTAATATAATGAAATCTGACTTAATAGATTTTCTAAATAAAGTTGCATCTACTTTTCCTCTATTAAAATCACTTTCCATTAGAAACGAACTTAACCTATCGTACCAAGCACTAGGAGCTTGTTTAAGTCCATACAGAGCTTTCTTAAGCTTATAAACATGTTCAGAGTGGTTTGTACTTTCAAAGCCAGGAGGTTGCATGACATATACTTCTTCATTAATAAAGCCATTTAAAAAGGCACTTTTAACATCCATTTGAAAAAGCATAATGCTATGATGTACAGCAAACGATATTAAAATTCTTATAGCTTCTAGACTAGCAACTGGTGCAAAAGTTTCAGTATAGTCTATACCTTCTTCTTGAGAGTAGCCTTGAGCAACAAGTCTTGCCTTGTTTCTCACAACCTTACCATCTTCATCAAGCTTGTTTCTGTAGACCCACTTTGTTCCAATGACTGACTTGTCTTTAGGCAGGGGTACAACAATCCAGACTTCACTTCTCTCAAACTGCTTAAGCTCTTCTTGCATAGCTAGAATCCATCATTCGTCCAGTAGAGCTTCGTCCACTGTCTTCGGTTCACATTCAGAGACAAAAGTAGAATCACTTTGTTCTCTGAAGGTCGACCTAGTTCTTAGCTTGTCATTGGGGTCACCAATGATTTGATCTTGAGGAAGGTAGTTTTTGAAATACCAAGATTTCTTAGCATTTTCCTGTTGAGATATAGACATTTCTGGTTGTTGTTGAGAAGTGTCGTCTACTTGAATATCATTCTTGATTTCTGGTTTCTTTCCTGAGATATTTAGATCAAGATCTACAAAAGCTTCATCTAGCTCTGATAGTTTCTTATCACGCTATTTGTCATCAAATTTTACATGAATACATTCTTCTACAACTAAAGTTATAGAATTATAAACTCTAAAACCTTTTGAGGATTCAGAAAATCCTAGTAGGATTCCATTATCTACCTTAGCATCAAATTTACCAAGTTGATCTTTTGTATTCAAAATAAAACAGTTGCATCCAAAAGGATGAAAGTATGAAATGTTGGGTTTTCTACCTTTCCATAATTCATAAGGAGTCTTATTCAGAAAGGTCTAATGTATATTCTGTTCTGAATGTAGTAGGCAGTGTTCACAGCTTCAGCCCAGAAGTGCTTAGGGACATAATTGTCATTGAGCATAGTCCTAACCATCTCTTGAAGAGATCCGTTCTTTCTCTCTACCACACCGTTTTGCTGTGGTGTTCTAGGTATTGAGAAGTTGTGTTGAATACCACCTTCTTCACAAAACTCATGGAATAGCTCATTGACAAATTCTCCCCCATGATCACTTCTAATTGAAGTTATACACATGCCTTTTTCATTATGTACACGTTTGCAGAATACAAAAAAGACATTGAATGACTCATCCTTGTGAGCAAGGAACATAACCCATGTCCATCTATTGTAGTCGTCTACTATGACAAGACCATATTTCTTACCACTGACGGAGGCAGTCCTTGTTGGACCAAAGAGATCAAGGTGTAGCAATTCTAGTGGTCTGTTGGTACTAACAACATTCTTAGATTCAAATGAACCTTTGACTTGTTTTCCCTTCTGACATGCATCACAGAGAGCATCAGATTTGAAACTAAGGTTTGGTAGACCTCTTACAAGGTTATGCTTTTTCATCTTTGAGATTAATCTCAAACTTGCATGGCCCAACCTTTTGTGCCAAATCCATCGCTCATCCTCAATGGACACTAGACATGAGACACTTTGATTTGAGAGGTCCTCTAAGTCAATCTTATACAGATTGTTTTGCCTCTGGGCAGTGAATATGAGTGATCCATCAGCTTTCTTGACAGCACACATATTCTTATCAAATGAAACAGCAAACCCACTATCACATAATTGACTAATGCTAAGCAGATTGTGTTTAAGACCATTTACTAACAGAACATTATCAATGGAGGGAAAATGATGTTTACCAATTTTGCCTATACCAATGATCTTTCCTTTTTGGTTTCCTCCAAAAGTGACCCAGCCACCATCTTTGGGTCTAAGGTCTTGGAACATACACATTTCTCCTGTCATGTGTCATGAGCACCCACTGTCCAAGTACCAGGACTTCTGTTTCTTTCCTGTTGTTAAGCAGATCTGCAATAGGGATTATCTTATCTTTAGGTACCCAAATTGACTTGGGTCCTTTCTTGTTAGTAATCATAGGCCGTGAATGCTTTGCATGCTTGTTATGTATGCATCTAGATGACATATGCCCACTTTTTCCACATACTTTGCAGTAAGTATTGGAAGGGCTTGATTTTGACTTAGTGTGCTGTGGACGGACTTTAGAAGCCTTATATTGTGCATGAACCTTTGGTTTATTCGAAGATGCATCTTGCTTCTCTTTATCATGACCAATGCCAGATTTATCATGTGGTGATCTAGATTACCTTAAAATAAGGTTTAATTTATCTGAGCTACCAGCCAGTTTTGACAGAGAGTCTGTCAAGTATGTCACATCTTGTTTCAGTCGTTCAACTTCAGAAGAGCTATTAGACTTACACTTCGTCCTGTCAGTCAAACTAACATTGTTTGATTTTAATGTTTCATTTTCATCCTTAAGGTTTTGATTCACTGTGCAGACCTTATCATAGTCTCTAAAGAGTTTAATAAACTTCTTTTTGAGACTCTTATACTCTTTAGACAGTATGCATGGTTCATGCAGCAATTCATCAAAAACAGTTTGAAGAGTAGATGAATCAGAGTCCATTATCTCAGCATCAGTGAATTCACTTTCTGATGTAGTGTCAGTCATGAAGCAAATGTTTGCTTCTTCTCCTGCTTCATCTTCTTCATCTGAAGAAGACAGGTCAAAATCCTCTCATGTAGCCATCAAGCCTTTCTTCTTTTTGAAGAATTTCTTTTTCTCTTTCAGCTCTGGGCAGTCAGCTTTGGAGTGTCCTGGTTATTTACATTCAAAGCACAGGAGTGGGCCTTTCTCCTTGGAACCTGACTTCTCCTTGGAGAATTTTTTGTTGAACTGCTTCCTTCTGAATCCACCTTTCTTTCTCCACATGTGTTGGATTTTTCTGGAGATGAAAGATATTTCATCCTCATCTGAGTCACCTTCACTATTTGATGAATCAGCTTCATCTGAGGACTCAGCAGCTTTAAGCACCTTTGAGGAACTAGCTTTATTGGCATTTAGGGCAATGGATTTTCCGTTTCTAGAGTTTTCCTCTTCATTAAGTTCAAGTTCATGAAATTTTAATGAACCCCGAAGCTCTTCCAGAGAAAGAGTATTCAGATTCTTTGCTTCCTGGATAGCAGTTACCTTAGGTCTCCACTGCTTTGAGAGACTTCTCAAAAATTTTCTCACATGATCTCTATTCTCATAGACCTTTCCAAGAGACCTGAGACTGTTGGTGATTGTTTAGAATCTTCCAAACATCTGGTCTATAGTTTCATGATCAGCCATCTTGAATAGCTCATACTGGTGAACCAGCATGCTTATCTTTGATTCCTTCACTTGTGAGGAACCTTCATGAGCTAGTGCAAGAGCATACCAGATTTCTTTAGCTGTGTTGCAACTATGAACCCTGTCATGCTCAGATCTGGTGATAGCACACATGAGATAGTGCTTAGCTTTCAAGTTTAGTTGGTGTTGGCTTTTCTACTATTGAGTCCATTCAGCTCTAGGCACTGCAGCTCCAGCTTCACTCCTTGGCTCAGTGTAGCCATTTTCTATCAGTTCCCAGATGTCAACATTTTGTGCTTCTAAGAATGTCATCATCCTTTTTTTCCAATAATCATAATCAGTTCCATCAAAGAGAGGAGGTCTGCTGATAGCTTGTCCTTCTGCATCCATGATAATAGGATCGTACTGCCTTAGCACTTGTTAGATGCTCAACCCTGTCAAGGCTGAGCTCTGATACCAACTGAAGTTGGCACAGGCAAAAACAAGAAGGGGGGATGAATTGTGTTTGTTAATTATTTTCGCAAAAACCCTTTTTGAGAAACCTTTTCACAAGCAGAAGATAAAAAGTTTAAGCACACAAGAAATCCTTTTTAAAATATTAACAAAACCAAAGTCAAATCCCACAGTTAGCATAAATAAATAAAACTGTAAAAGATAAGGGATAGAAAATTCACTCAGGTATTTTATCCTGGTTCACTCTCTTCCAACCAAGAGCTACGTCCAGTCCCTTCTACTTGAAGGATTTTCTCCACTATTTTCAAATAGTTTCTACAACAAGTATTATACACCTCTCTAGGCTACAAGTATTGCTTTCTTGCCAAGCATCTTCACGCTCTAATTCAATCACATGGATTTTTCTAAGATCTTTCTAACTCACTATATATGAGGGTATGAAGGTTTAAGATCTACTGAATATTTTTACAAATATTCAACCTTAAGAATTACAGACTTTTGCTTTACAAAATGAATATGAGCTTTTAATATCTTGCAAATGCTCAGATGGCAAAAGTTGTTCTTCAGTGCTTGAGACCTTCTATAAATAGTGGTCTTCAGCTTCTCTTGCAAATCTTCAACGGTTATTTTCAATCATCCCGTTTAGAGATAGCATTAAATACATGATATCCGTTGAGACTGATAGCTTGATTTTGGCCATGTTGAAAAGCAGCCTTCATTATCAGCAAAGCACGAAATGGAGGCTCACTGTCCTGAACAATTGTACCTTAAAAGCTTTCTTTACTCCTTTGTGTATAACCCAGCTTTTGTCCAGCAATAAAGTTGTCATTGTACAGATCGTTTTGCAATTCCAATAATACTATTTGCTTTTTATATTTCCTTGATATTACTATGAATTTTCTCACAAAGGAACGAGGCATTAACCAGATAAAACAATTATAAAGAACATATATTCCTTTGAAATAAATATCAATCATTTGAAATAAATTCAATGAGGTCCAGATTGCATTAAATCACATTCGAGGTAGTAAAGATATAGAAGATGTAGAACCATCTACAGCCACTCAGTTTTAGAACGCATCTACACAAGGTTTTATTCTGCTCGTCCACTGATGTGGCAAAAGCGCTCGTCCACACAAGTCTTTGGACTTGCTAAGTCTTTAGAGAAACTCCGTCCAATGACGTGGTGCTATGGATGTCTACTGAATTTTAGTTAGACACTAAGGATGTCTACTTGAGTTTTAAGGAGAGCACTCGTCTGCTGACGTGGCTACTATGGACGTCTACTGAGATATAGTTAGCCATCTACTTAATGATTAAAATATAAACAGTTTAAATAACATTTGGACGGGTAATTATTTGCAAGAGTCCAAGCATTTGTTGGGAATTTGAGTATAAAACAAAATAACGCAGCGGAAAAAAATTCCCATCGAAGGATCCTTGCAAATGGTCATGATTCATGGTTAGAAGATTTACCTCTTGAAGCGATGAGAATTGATTGAAATCGTCTATCACGAACACCGCACGAACGATGTCTCTAAGGTATCCATACGAGCAGATCCCGTGAATGTCCAACTTCACGAACACGAAGCGTCTCTGCCTCACAATGCTAGCTTCGAAAACCGAGACCTGTTGCTCACTGTCACTCTCTATGTGCGGCTAGGGTAAAAACCGTGTAGGCACAATAGCTTAAGTGGTCTACTTATATTAGCACCTCCTTAAGTGACTTAGTGAGCAGCGTTTGACCTAAGCCCCGTGTACTATGCGCTAGGCCCAATAGAAGAGTCCAACTCTCCTTTTAATGCTTCTTTTGATCCGCTCTTATGTGTGTGACCCTATAGGTTCCCAAAACGTTAGTAGTAATATTAAATCCCATTTAATATTACAAACAGTGAGCGGTATCTAGCAATACATCACTGCCACCTAAGTAGTGAGAAAGTCAGTGATTTGACGAAACCTTTCTGCGACAAATATTCATGTGCATTATTATCCATTTGTCCATATATCTATATTGAACACAAGACATAGAATGTGTCACCCTTGTATGGTTCAATATCATGTTCACTGATACCCGAGTAGACTTAACAACAAATGAGGTCAATATCTCATATTGACTCATTTCAGCACGGCCATGCATTTTACAGTCTCACTCTATCAGGGGGCCCACAGATATTACTCCTGTTATGTAGGAGGGACAAATTCCATCTAGGTCACTCACATCCCTCTGCATGGCTCGTGGTATGCCGAATGACCGTCTTTATAATCATCCTATTACAGATGACGTTTGACGATATTAAAGCACACGACTCCTCATGTAGGGATCGTAGCGATTTCAGGTCGAAGGATTGCATACACCATTGTCACTATGAGAACTACTTATGACACTCACTTAATGCTCCATGTAGTGTTCTCATGGTGGGTCAATCCAGTACATCATTACTCTAATGTGTACCTATGTGGCGACTCGATATCTCATATCCATGACCCGTGAGATATGGTCATCAGTCTGCACACATAATAGTCTCAATGTATTATTATTGTCCTTATTAATAAAATACTTGACTACGGATATTTAAGAATAGGATTTCATTGTTCAATAGTGTCTCACGATCAAGTCATGTACTTGATATTCTATTAAACTGAAATTTATATTCTAAGGACTTTATTATGTTTAAACAAGTAACACAATAAACTGGAATGCCTCATATCATATATATATATATATAGTGGCAAGATACAAATGTAAGTCTAAGAAATACACTGGCCTCTAGGGCTTACACCAACAATCTCCCACTAGCACTAGAGCCAATCAGGCATAAATCTAACCCCCATCGATCTAGTGTGACCTTCGTGCTTCTGTTGAGCAAGAGGTTTCGTAAGTGGGTCAGCAACGTTATCAAGTGTTGGTACTCTGCATATTTTCACATCTCCTCTATCGATAATCTCTCGAATGAGATGGAAGCGCCTAAGTATATTTTTGGATCGCTGATGAGATCTAGGTTCCTTAGCTTGTGCAATGGCCCCATTGTTATCACAATAGAGATCAATGGGGTCCACAATACTAGGAACTGTACCAAGCTCAGCAATGAACTTCCTGATCCAAACAGCCTCCTTTGCTGCATTGGAGGCGGCAATATACTCGGCCTCTGTAGTAGAATCGGCGACTGTCTCTTGCTTTGAACTCTTCCAGCTCACCGCCCCGCCATTCATGCAGAACACATAACCAGATTGAGATCTGGAATCATCCTTATCGGTTTGGAAGCTAGCATCGGTGTAACCTTTTACAGCAAGCTCTTCCTCGCCTCCATATACCAAGAACGAATCCTTAGTTCTTCTCAAGTACTTAAGGATGTTCTTGACAGCAGACCAGTGACTTTCACCGGGATCAGACTGGTACCTGCTCGTTATGCTTAAAGCATATGATACATCTGGTCGAGTACATAACATGGCATACATGATAGATCCAATTGCGGATGCATATGGAATCTTACTCATGCGATCCCTTTCTTCTTGAGTGGAAGGGGATTGTGCCTTTGATAGGCATATACCATGTGACATAGGCAAGAGTCCTTTCTTGCATTCATGCATGTTACAGCGTCTCAACACTTTGTCTATGTATGAACTCTGACTTAGGCCAAGCAATTTCAGCGATCTATCCCTATAGATCCTGATTCCCAATACATAGGTAGCTTCACCCAAATCTTTCATAGAGAAGCAATTCCCTAACCATGTCTTTACATTTTGTAGTGTAGGGATGTCATTTCCAATGAGTAATATGTCATCTACATATAACACCAGAAAAACAACAATGCTCCCACTAATCTTCTTGTAGACACAAGGTTCATCTTCATTTTTGATGAATCCGTCATCGTCTTACAAAGATCATCAAAACGAAGGTTCCAACTTCTGGAAGCTTGCTTCAATCCATAGATTGATCGCTGCAATTTACATACCTTTCCGGCATCCTCTAAAATGCCAAAGCCTTCAGGTTGTGTCATGTACACATCCTCAAGAAGCTTTCCATTAAGGAAAGCAGTTTTGATATCCATCTGCCATATCTCATAATCATGGTATGCAGCGATAGCAAGTAAGATCCGGACGGATTTAAGCATCGCAACAGGCGAAAAGGTCTCGTCATAGTCGACACCATGAATTTGCTTGAAACCCTTAGCGACCAATCACGCCTTAAAGGTGTGTACCTTACCATCCATGTCAGTTTTCTTTTTGAAAACCCACTTGCACCCTATGGGTTTCACCCCTTCAGGTGGCTCTACCAAGGTCCATACCTGGTTGGTGTACATGGAATCCATCTCAGATTTCATGGCCTCAAGCCACTTCTCAGATTCTGGGCCAGTGATGGCCTCCTGGTAAGTCATAGGCTCATCTTGATCCATGAGCAATACATCACCTTGTGGAGTCATGAGAAATCCATATCTCTCAGGCTGGTGACGTATCCTGTTAGACCTACGCTGGTCTTGTGCTACTGGAGCAGGTTGTTCCTCCACAACATTTTGTGAAGATTGCTCATGTTCCACCAATGGTAGGTCACTACTCTGTGATTCTTGAATTTCTTCAAGTTCTATCTTCCTCCCACTGGTTCCTATGGAGATAAACTCCTTTTCTAGGAATACACTTGTCCGTGCGACAAACACCTTGCCTTCGGAAGGATTATAGAAATAGTACCCCTTGGTTTTTTTGGGATACCCCACAAAGAAGCATTTATCAGATTTGGGATCAAGCTTATTAGAAACTTGACGTTTTACGTATGCTTCACAACCCAAATCTTCATAAAAGACATGCTGGGTCGTCTACCAGTCCATATCTCATATGGTGTCTTTTCTACCGCTTTGGAAGGAACACGATTAAGTGTAAAAGCTACTGTTAATAGAGCATGTCCCCAGAAAGAGTTTGGAAGGTTTGCATGACTCATCATAGACCGAACCATGTCCAACAAGGTTCGATTTCTCCTCTCAGAAACACCATTCCATTGTGGTGTTCCATGTGGAGTGAGTTGAGATAAAATTCCACACTCTCTCAGATGATCATCAAACTCTAGGCTCAAATATTCACCACCTCGATCTGATCGAAGAGTTTTAATATTTTTACCAAGTTGGTTTTGTACCTCATTTTTGAATTCCTTGAACTTTTCAAAGGATTTCGATTTATGTTTCATAAGATACACAAATCCATATCTACTGAAATCATCAGTGAATGTGATGAAGTACTGAAAACCACCTCTAGCTAATGTGTTTAGGGGTCCACATACATCGCTATGTATAAGACCCAAAAGATCGTTAGCTCTTTCACCTTTTCCGGTGAATGGAGCTTTAGTCAACTTTCCCAATAAAAAAGACTCACATATCTCATATGATTCATAATCAAATGAGTCCAAGAGTCCATCTTTATGGAGCTTCGAAATGCGCTTCTCATTTATATGGCCTAAACGACAATGCCAAAGATAAGACGGGTTCAACTCATTTGGTTTGAACCTCTTAGTATTTATGTTATAGATGGGCATTTCAAGATCAAGGACATAAAGTCCATTACTCATGTGTGCACTAGCATAGAAAATATCATCCAAATAAATAGAACAACTTTTGTTCTTTATTATAAAAGAAAAACCAATCTTGTCCAAACAAGAAACGGAAATGATATTCCTGCTAATTGCAGGCACAAAATAACAGTTCTCTAACTGAATAGTAAGCTCAGTGGGCAAAGTCAATACATAAGTCCCTACAGCTAAAGCAGCAACCTTTGCTCCATTTCCAACTCATAGGTCGACTCCGCCCTTTGCCAATGGTCTACTCCTGTTTAGATCCTGCACATTTGTACAAATGTGAGAACCACATCCAGTATCTAATACCCATGATGCAGAAGTAGATAAATTGACTTTTATAACAAACACACCTGAAGTGGAAGTCTCACTTCCCTTCTTCTTCTTGATTTCTTCCAGGTATTTTGGGCAGTTCCTCTTCCAATGTCCGGTCCTACCACAATGGAAGCAATTGCCTTCCTTAGCCACACCACCCATAGGCTTCAATCCAGAAGTACTGGGCTTGATCTTGTTGACGGCCTTGCCCTTGCCCTTGCCCTTTTGTTTGTGTGGACTGCTTCTTGCTATTTCCAGCCTGGACCATCAAAATGGCCTTCCCCTTTCCTTTGTTAATATTTTGTTCAGTAGTTCTCAACATGCTCAACAATTCTGGCAAAGGTTTGTCAAGATCATTCATATTATAGTTCATGACAAACTGACTATAGCTCTCAGGCAACGATTGCAGAACTAAGTCGGTGGCCAACTCTTGGCCTAAAGGAAATCTCAGTCTCTCGAGATTCTCAATGTACCCGATCATCTGGAGTACATGAGGGCTCACAGGGCTTCTTCTGCCAATTTACACTGGAAAAGGGCTCTGGAAACTTCGAACCACTCATGCCTTGCTTGCTCTTGGTAGAGCAGCTTGAGGTGCACGATCATATCGTACGCCTCCATGGTCTCATGTTGCTTTTTCAGCTCAGAGGTCATGGTAGCAAGCATAAGACAGCCGACGTCTAAGGCGTCATCCTGTTGCTTCTTATAAGCATCCCTGTCAGCCCTAGGAGCACTTGAAGCCGGTGGCTCCTCAGGAATAGGCTCCTCAAGAACATACAGCTTTTTCTCATGTTTGAGGACAATCCTCAAGTTTCTATACCAGTCCAGAAAATTTGTTCCGGATAGTTTGTCCTTCTCAAGGACGGATCGCAATGACAGGTTACTTGATGTGTTTGATGCCATGGTAATCTACAGAGATAAATATGCAAAATATAAGTATCATGCCATGAAGTTATTTAATAAGGTCTTTAATTAAATATGCCTCCCACTATTTTACTCAAAACAATGACCCTCATCATTGATTCGGAAAATCCTGTTGGAAGATTTTCTAGTGGGCCAAGATCCATATTTCACCTAGCTTTAAGTCAGCTTTGGCTGATCACTCAAAATTCGGTTATATAGGTAGGAAACACTTTCCGATTGCATCTCATGCAACTCTTGGACAGTTGGGTGAATAATTCTTATTCTAATCCATCACATGGACTAAAGCCCAACCTTTAAGCCTCTAAGCCTTTCAATCCTATTGAAGTTGGCTTAGTTAAGTCAGACCCAATGGATAGCAGTTGAACATTACATTTGTCCCATCGCGTCTTACTAGTATAGATAAAGGTACCCCGCTTTGGCGGACCCACACTTAATCGATCATAGTCTTGACGAGTGCCATGCATTGGAAGGCCTTTAAATGTGACTTAATATTTCCTATTAAGGGATTTGATTAAAATTTGATCTCATCATTTTTTAAACTCTTTAACTTACTATTTACATACATGCATCTCATACATATATTAGTTAAACCCCTTTTAACATACTATATACATACATGCATCTCATACATATATAAGGCAAATAAATGTGATATGGTTATGGCCCCTAACGCATTGATTCTCCCAAGCCAATGAGAGAATCTAAACTGAAACCTAGGAGCGTCCAGGCTTCTCCAAGCATGATCTCCCACAGGATAACGTCTTCTTGTCTCCATCATTACATTACATAAACAGAAACCTCATTTTACATATGAGGGGAGTGATATGAGAAAATAATATACATATGGAATATAAGAGAAAGGCACGGCACGCAGGCCGTATTTCAAAATATAAACCAAAATATTAAAGGACTAAGGCCATAACCATTCACCATACATTACCAAATAAATAGTAACAACCAATAA
This sequence comes from Sophora flavescens, assembly GCA_030762895.1. Taxonomy (NCBI): domain Eukaryota; kingdom Viridiplantae; phylum Streptophyta; class Magnoliopsida; order Fabales; family Fabaceae; genus Sophora; species Sophora flavescens. The sequence goes on along the minus strand of CM061067.1, from coordinate 31,131,800 downwards.
TAATACACAATTATTATTATTATTATTATTATTTTATTAATTAGAGATTTCAAAATCTGAATTTTGAAAACATAACATATATATAATAAATCACATTTATTGTAATTGATGTTACTATAAATCACATTTATTGTAATTGATGTTGTTATTAAATGGTAACATAAAAGATTTCAAAAATTGAATTTCGAAATAACACACTACGCAGAGGTAGCACGGGGTTCCTGCTTCCTTAGCGGCTAGGGCTTCAACCTCTCAACCCTAAAACCGCAAGGCCCGTGAACACTTCACGCTGCAAGGAACGGCGGCTAGGGTTTCAACCCTTGGAACCTCAGCTGCAAGAACATGAACTTTTCATGTCTGACACCCTTTAACGCCGCCAACAGAGAACTGAAATCGATCATGTTTAACATCAACACTTGACGCCATCGCAGAACATAATAAGGATTTCAGAACCAATGTACATATCGCATATATACACATAAATGTGCTATAGACGCATATATCATATACATACGAAAATTACAGAAACAAGGTTTCGCAAAAACGGATGCAAACGATTTTCAGAAAACAATTTTCAGAAAAACGATTCACATTATTAACATGTTATCATACATAACAGGTAAACCACGTAACAGAATCATGGTTTCGCAAGCGGCTCTGATACCACTGTTGGGAATTTGCGTATAAAACAAAATAACACAGCGGAAAAAAATTCCCATCGAAGGATCCTTGCGAATGGTCATGATTCATGGTTAGAAGATTTACCTCTTGAAGCGATGAGAATTGATTGAAATCGTCTATCACGAATACCGCACGAACGATGTCTCTAAGGTATCCACACGAGCATATCCCGTGAATGGCCAACGTCATGAACACGAAGCGTCTCTGCCTCACAGTGCTAGCTTCGAAAACCGAGACCTGCTGCTCACTGTCACTCTCTATGTGCGGCTAGGGTAAAAACCGTGTAGGCACAATAGCTTAAGTGGTCTACTTATAGTAGCACCTCCTTAAGTGAGTTAGTGAGCAGCGTTTGACCTAAGCCCCATGTACTATGCGCTAGGCCCAATAGAAGAGTCCAACTCTCCTTTTAATGCTTCTTTTGATCCGCTCTTATGTGTGTGACCCTATAGGTTCCCAAAACGTTAGTAGTAATATTAAATCCCATTTAATATTACAAACAGTGAGCGGTATCTAGCAATACATCACTGCCACCTAAGTAGTGAGAAAGTCAGTGATTTGACGAAACCTTTCTGTGACAAATATTCATGTGCATTATTATCCCTTTGTCCATATATCTATATTGAACACAAGACATAGAATGTGTCACCCTTGTATGGTTCAATATCATGTTCCCTGATACCCGAGTAGACTTAACAACAAATGAGGTCAATATCTCATATTGACTCATTTCAGCACGACCATGCATTTTACAGTCTCACTCTATCAGGGGGCCCACAGATATTACTCTTGTTATGTAGGAGGGACAAATTCCATCTAGGTCACTCACATCCCTGCATGGCTCGTGGTATGCCCAATGACCGTCTTTATAATCATCCTATTACAGATGACGTTTGACGATATTAAAGCACACGACTCCTCATGTAGGGATCGTAGCGATTTCAGGTCGAAGGATTGCATACACCATTGTCACTATGAGAACTACTTATGACACTCACATAACGCTCCATGTAGTGTTCTCATGGTGGGTCAATCCAGTACATCATTACTCTAATGTGTACCTATGTGGCGACTCGATATCTCATATCCATGACCCGTGAGATATGGTCATCAGTCTGCACACATAATAGTCTCAATGTATTATTATTGTCCTTATTAATAAAATACTTGACTACGGATATTTAAGAATAGGATTTCATTGTTCAATAGTGTCTCACGATCAAGTCATGTACTTGATATTCTATTAAACTGAAATTTCTATTCTAAGGACTTTATTATGTTTAAACAAGTAGCACAATAAACTGGAATGCCTCATATATATATATATATAATGGCAAGATATAGATGTAAGTCTAAGAAATACACTGGCCTCTAGGGCTTACACCAACAGCATTGTATACCTTATATTATTTTGGACATTCCTGTATAAATTGAAATCACTTGTTAGATCTCAACTAACACTTTGCCAAGCAAATTTAATCCTTTTGTTAACATCAAAACCTAGAGATTAAATACACCAGAACCACTTTGGTTCCAACAACATCCACTTCAGCCTTTCTTCTTCAAACCTAGGTTCTACCTTGTTGTACTTCTGTGCTTCTTCATCAAAGAAACTGCAGCACATGGGGCAGAACTTGACCCTGGTCGGGTTTACCCTGCTCAGAAAGTCTTCCAGTTTCTCCCCTGGCCAGGTGAGTGAATCAACAGGATATTTCAGATTAATACGGCAATCCTGCTGGTTCTTGACACTGATCATCCCAACATTGAATGGAACTTGAGCCTCAACCTTTGATAGGCCAGCTTGGAAATGGTCAACTTCCACTTTCATGTCAGTTTTTGCCTTATCAGCGAATTTCAGCCTTCCTTCCATCAATGCTTTTTGAATCAAGTCCCTGAAACGAACACATTCATTAGTGACATGACTGAATGTATTATGATATTTGCAATACTTTCGGTCTTTTATTTCATCAGGCTTCAATGATCTATGATCTTTTGATAACTTGATTTGTTTATCTTTCAACAAGACATCAAATATTTGATCAGCCTTAGTCACATCAAACGTGTAAGTTTTCTTGTTAACATAATTCATTTTATCTCTAGCCCTAACTGGCTTCAAAGATTGACACACATACGGTGACCCTGTTTGAAGTTCTGCTAAATCTACCTCATACTCCTTATCAGTATCTTCATCTTCACTTGATTGTTCATACCCAACGAAGTTTATATTTTCTCGTTTTAAAAGCTTTTGTTTTTTATTCTTCTCGGCTTTTAACTGCTCTATCTGTCGAACTTTCTCACCTAATTGTACCATGTCGACAAGATGCTGATTTACTAACTTTTTCCTAGTATAGTAATCCAACCCTCCCGCGGCAATCTTAACTATATCTGCTTCTGGGATCAGAGTGAAGCACCTACTCCTCATCAATTGGAACCTACTGAGATAATCTTTGACAGACTCGTTGAACATCCTCCTAACGGCAAACAAGTCGGTTAGACCCACTTTGAGGTCACCCCAGAAAAACTGTTCATGAAAACTTCTTTCTAATTGAGCCCAGGTGTGAACAGAATTAGGTCTCAATGTCGAGAACCAAGAAAATGCATTCTTAGTCAAAGAACTAGGGAATAGTCTCATTTTTATTCACTCATCCAAGGCTAACATCCCTATTTCTATGGTATACCTAGCAATGTGCTCGACAGTAGATTCTCCACTATCTCCAGAGAATTTCGGCAGTTTGGGAAATTTTACTCCCCTAGGTAATTCTGCCTGTTGTACCCAATCAGGGAAAGCCGAGACGAAATATGGTTGGTTTTCATAACCCACATTAAACCCAAAGCGGTTAAGAGCCTGCTCGACCACTTGGTTCACATCCTGTTCCACCACCCTATTTGCTCCAAGTTGTTGTCGAAGGAACCTAATGGCGGGATTCATTATTGGCCTAAGCTCTCCATTTCTCTAGAGCACATGTCCCTGTGGGGGTCCTTCATGTTGAAGAATTCCTCCCTACACTGGCTGTGGCCCTTGATTTTGACCCTGATTCACAACCGGTTGTGGTCCCTGTTGTGACGCCAGCAAGTGTACCGGGTCGTCGCAAGTAATAAAAACACGGTAAGAAGTTACCGAGGTCGAACACAAGGATTGGGCTACCGATTTTACCAATTCGCGAGAAATTCAATAAGTTTGGTTAAGCGAAGGAAGTTGTTGTAAGAGAGAGATTAATATTGCAATTCAAATATAGAATCAATTAAAGCTAAGGTTTTAAATTCAGCAATTAAAATATCTAGGGTTTCAAATCCACCTACCCAATCATGCATAGTACCCAAGTGATTATGTATTCCTCCCTAGGTTCAATTACAATGTCAACCGGGACCCCCAATTTCTCCTAAATTCACAGTTGTGCGCAATAGGACGTATTCAACGATTTGGATTAATTACTCACCAAGTCTCATAATCCTAATCCTCGAATTCTGTTAATTCTTGTTCCCTATAAGGTTGCACTAATCTCCTACCCACTGTCGTGCAATATTCAATTAGTGATCCCAATTCAAGTTCTAAAACGCGAATCGCCGGTCGGCCTCAACACGTTTAACTAGTTAATCACGCTAGCATATGATCAACACAATAATATCAGAATTGAAAAACATTTATTGAGAGAAGGGGAGAAAAACATACATCACATGAACACTACACAGCCATGGGTGGCTTCATCGATCCCCTAGACGAGGGGATTAGTTTCTCATGTTCGTAACAACACACGAACAATCGGCAACAATCTCCATAATAAAATACGAAAAGAAAAAAAAAGGGAGACGCAGCTCCAGAAACAAGGATTCACTCTTAAACTGCTCTGAACAAGTGGAGTATCAAAAGTGTGTTCTCAATTCTGATCTGAAACAGCAATATATAGGGATTCTGTTTCTTGTCTGCTCGTGGGGCGATCCAGAAATGATGACTTTTGCTGCTTCGTTGACCTTCAGTTTCGCGAGGCGAGCATACACTCGCGGGGCGAGTGTCTCCAGAATTGCAATTTCCACTATTTCTTGACTTTCCTTGACTCCCGGAGCTTCACTTATTGACCTGAAAACACCAAAAGCAACCAAAAGCATAATTCTATCCAAAATAAGCTAAAAACTACACAAAAGACGCAAAACGAGTCAAAGTCCAACTTAGGAACAAAACAAGGTAAATTTGGGCGAAAACGAGATTGAACTCGACTGATTGGCACATAAACCCTAGTTCATCTAGTCGTAAAACTAGATAAGCCAGAGGCTTATCAAAACACCCCAAACTTAAACCTTGCTTGTCCCCAAGCAAGCTAAAACTCAAAAACGACTCAAGACTTGGCAAGCCTAAAGGAATCAATCGATTTCGCACAAATTTCATGCAATCAAAACAGTTTTTTCTCCAATGACTTCCCCCCTACATCAATGTAATCCCCACATTCATTTACTTTAAACCATTGAGAACTTCATCATTCATGCAATCATTAGTCTAAGCTGAGGATCAGAGTCACACACAAAAGGAAGATCACCAATTTCAAACAATTGCCTTCCTCACAAGGGTATGTAAAATTTCACTCATTCGCTAAATTCGTCAAGGCTATCAACTTTTCACTGAATTTCACGTATCAAGAGCACTTCCCATGAATTTGATTTTCATCTCAAAAATGGTTCCCACGAAAACATGCATGCAACATCAGAAGGTCTTTTAAAGGTTGAAATGGGGCCTGGCTAAGGGTAGGATATTCAAGGATACTCGGCTTAAGTCCCTAGGAACTAAGAGAGCATGAGCATTTGACACATATTCCACTCAAATTCCTTTTTCCATTTTTCTTTTTGCCTCGGGTGACTACAACCTTTTCCTTGCTATTTTTTCTGTTTTGCCCCTTTTCTTTTGGCAATATTTTTTTTTTTAATCAACCTTTATTTTTTCTTTTTCTCACCCCCAATATGACATATCTCCTTGTAGCCACCCCAAACTTAGTTCCTCACAACCATTCTCTTGCTACGCTTCCATGCTCTCCTAATCCTAAGATTGGGTTAACATGGTTTTTCAGATTTTGGCTTGTAATATAGGGTCATCAAGAAACAATAGGTCAATTTGGCTCAATGTGGCTAACTAGGGAACATGCATTAGGGATGGTTCTTTTTAGGTCAAGTAGTTATTCAAAGAAAATTGCCTAAATCATTTGATGCAACACATAAACATGCAAACCATATAGAGATTCAAGCAAATCCGGGAAAGTGCAACTTAACAGTGATTCACACATTCAAAAATAGAGTTGGAGGCTCAAATCCTCACCTGGACATTTTGCAAATTGTTTGACCGAGATACGATCCCTAGTGTGTGCACCCCCCTCACCCCAAACTTATCATAAATCAAGTAACCACAATAAAATTCTCAAAGTTCAGTTTTCAATTTTTTAGTGGGGCTCAACTTTTCTAATTTCAGAACCTAGGGGGAAATCATCAATGGTCAAATAATTCATGCAATCAGTTTATGCTCAATTTAATTAAAATCCAACAAGCTTGCCGACACACTATTCATACAAAAACTCTTGATCTTCTCAAATTATTCAAGAGTGACAAACAAAAACAAAAACAAAAATAAAAACAAAACAAAAGTGAGGAAAAGAGAGGGATACCTAGCTTGGGTTGCCTCCCAAGTAGCGCTTGTTTAACGTCCCGAGCCTGACTCAAGTCACCCCAGAGGGTTAATCCAGATAAAGCACTTGCTTGCCAATTGGGACCGATTTCCCATGATAATGCTTTAGCCTTTGCCCATTCACCTTGAAGTTGCCGGAAGCCCCTTCTAATTCCACTGCTCCGTATGGGAAGACTTGTAGGATCTTGAATGGTCCTGACCACCTCGATTTCAGCTTTCCAGGAAAGAGCCTCAACCTTGAATTATAAAGGAGTACCATTTGTCCGGGCTCAAACCTTCTAGGCAAGATGTGCTTGTCATGCCATGCCTTAGTCCGCTCCTTGTAGATTCTAGCATTTTCATAAGCTTGCATGCGGATCTCGGACAACTCATTCAGATCCAAAAGCCTCTTCTCACCGGCTTTCGTCAAGTCAAAGTTGAGTTCTCGAATTGCCCAATAAGACTTCTCTTCCAACTCCACCGGTAGGTGGCATGCCTTTCCAAACACCAAGTTGTAGGGAGACCTTCCAATTGGAGTCTTGAAAGCGGTCCTATAAGCCCATAAAGCATCATCCAACTTCTTTGACCAATCCTTCCGTGAGGAGTTGACGGTTTTTTCAAGGATACGCTTCAACTCACGGTTGGATACCTCCGCTTGCCCATTTGTTTGGGGATGATAAGGAGTAGCGACTCTATGCTTGACCCCATACTTCTCAAGAAGCTTGTGCAATGGATTGTTGCAAAAGTGGGATCCCCCATCACTAATCAACATTCTAGGGACCCCAAATCTCGAGAAGATATTGCGCCTTAGGAATTCCATGACTACTCGCGCATCATCCGTAGTTGTCGGGATTGCCTCTACCCACTTCGACACATAGTCCACAGCCACCAGAATGTATTGGTAAGAGAAAGAGGGTGGGAATGGTCCCATGAAATCTATCCCCCACACATCAAAGAGCTCTACTTCAAGCATGCAATTCAAGGGAAGTTCATGCCGCTTAGAGATATTGCCAACTCTTTGGCACCGATCACAGTTCTCAACAAAAGTATGGGCATCCTTGAAAATCGTTGGCCAATAAAACCCGCTTTGAAGAATTTTTTCTGCGGTCTTCTTTCCCCCATAGTGCCCACCATAATCCGAGCTATGACAATGCCACAACACGTTTCCGATCTGGTCATGGGGAATGTACCTCCTTAAGATCCCGTCCGAGCATTGCTTGAAAAGATATGGGTCCTCCCACACATAGTACCTTGCATCCGAGAGGAACTTCTTCCTTTGTTGACTAGTCCAACCTTGCGGAACCACATTTGAAGATTTGAAGTTGGCCATGTCCGCGAACCAAGGAGGGGAATTTTCAATAAGTGCTAACAGCTTTTCATCAGGAAATTCTTCCTTGATGTCTAACAACTCCTCCTTGGTGTCGGGATTGACCAACCTAGATAAGTGGTCCGCCACACCATTCTCGGATCTTTTCCTATCCTTAATCTCTAGGTCAAATTCCTGCAAAAGAAGAATCCACCTCATTAATCTAGGTTTGGCCTCTTGTTTTGCCATCAAGTGTTTTAAGGCCGCATGATCGGTGAAAACAACAATCTTAGACCCCACAACGTAGGATCTAAACTTATCCAAAGCAAACACCACAGCAAGTAGTTCTTTCTCAGTGGTGGAATAATTAGCTTGTGCCTCATTCAAAACTTTACTTGCATAGTAAATGACATGAGCTAATTTTTCCACCCTTTGTCCCAAAACAGCCCCCACCGCATAATCACTGGCATCACACATGATTTCAAAAGGCAATTTCCAATTAGGTGCAGTGATTATGGGTGCGGTGACAAGCATATTTTTCAAAACAGTGAAGGCATTTACACAAGAAGCATTGAAATCAAAGGATACATCCTTCACAAGAAGGTCGCAAAGCGGCCTTGCGATTTTGGAGAAGTCCTTGATGAATCTCCGGTAGAACCCGGCATGCCCAAAAAAACTCCTCACCCCCTTTACATTGGTTGGTGGGGGAAGCTTCTCAATCAACTCAATCTTCGCCTTATCGACCTCAATCCCCCTTTTGGAGATTTTGTGCCCCGAGACTATACCTTCCTTGACCATGAAGTGGCATTTCTCCCAATTGAGCACAAGGTTAGTCTCTTGACACCTTTTAAGCACCAAAGTCAAGTTCTTCAAGCAGTTGTCATATGAGGTCCCAAAGACCGAGAAGTCATCCATGAACACCTCAATGCATTTCTCCACCATGTCCGAAAAATAGAAAGCATGCACCTTTGGAAAGTAGCAGGGGCGTTGCACAATCCAAAGGGCATCCTCCTATAGGCAAAGACTCCATAGGGACAAGTGAAGGCCGTCTTCTCTTGATCTTGAGGATCCACCACAATTTGATTATAGCCGGAGTAACCATCCAAGAAACAGTAGTACTCATGTCCGGCTAACCTCTCAAGCATTTGATCAATGAAGGGGAGAGGGAAGTGATCCTTTCTTGTTGCTTCATTTAGTCTTCTGTAGTCGATACAAACTCTCCACCCCGTGATGGTCCTTGTTGGGATCAATTCATTGTTTTCATTGACCACCACGGTTGTTCCACCTTTCTTTGGGACCACATGAATTGGACTAACCCAATTGCTATCCGAGATTGGGTAGATGATCCCGGCATCTAAAAGTTTAATCACCTCCTTACGCACGGCTTCTTTCATGATGGGATTTAGCCGTCTTTGTGGTTGGACCACCGGCTTGTAGCCATCCTCCATCAAAATTTTATGCATGCATAAGGAAGGGCTTATACCTTTTAGGTCCGAAATCTTCCACCCAATGGCGGATTTGTGTTCCCTCAGAACTCTCAACAGCTTCTCCTCTTCATCCTTTTTCAAGGCATTGCTAATGATTACCGGATGTTGTCCCTTCTCCCCCAAGAATGCATACCTTAAGTGGGTCGGGAGTTGCTTCATCTCCGGAGCTTTGTTCTCTTCTTCCCTGCCTTCAGTGTTGAGCTTTTCCTTTGCACCTTCATCCCTTAGGAGACTTGGTAAGGCTTCCATGTGCTTCAGGGACTCAAGGTAATCCTCATCTCCCAAGGGGTCTTCTTCCTCACTATCATAATCATAATCATGGGATTTTACCAACACTTGTGCAAGTGATGAACCATGGGCTTCTCTAGTGGTCTTTTCCTTGACAATTAAGTCCACCATATCCACTTGATAGACCTCCGACCTCTCCGCTGGGTGCTTCATTGCCTTGAAGACATTGAAGACTACATTCTCATCTTGTACACGGAGGGTGAGCTTCCCTTGTTGCACATCAATCAAAGCACGCCCTGTGGCCAAGAAGGGCCTTCCCAATATGAGCGGAATCTCGGTGTCTTCATCCATATCAAGCACCACAAAATCTGCCGGAAATATGAATTTATCCACCTTCACTAGCAAGTCTTCGACCACCCCATAAGGATATTTAATAGAGCGATCGGCTAGCTGGAGCGACATCCGTGTATCCTTTGCTTCCTTGATCCCCAACTTCTTCATCATATAGAGGGGCATCAAGTTGATGCTTGCCCCTAGATCACACAACGCCTTCCCTATATTCATCTCCCCAATAGTGCAAGGTATCGAAAAAGAACCGGGATCCTTCAACTTTGGAGGGAGTTTTCTTTGAAGGATGGCACTGCACTCCTCGGTCAAAGCAACCGTTTCCTCATCCACTATTTTCCGCTTCTTGGAGAGAAGCTCCTTCATAAATCGGGCATAAGACAGCATTTGTTCCAGGGCTTCCGCAAATGGAATGTTGATCTGAAGTTTGCGGAAGACATCAAGGAATTTGCTGAACTGCTTCTCCTGTTGAGGCTTTTTCAATCTTTCTGGATACGGTACCTTCATGTAGGGTGGAAGGTCTTGGGGTTCAACCCATTTCTTCCTTCGGAACTCTTCATCCACAAGTTTCAGCCTTCCCCCTTGCTCCGGTGCCTTGTCACTTGCCAATTCCTCTTCCTTAGGTTGTTCTTCCTCAACATGTGGTGGTTTCGAGACCTCAACTTCCTGAGAACTAGTTGCACCCCTGTTAGATTCCAACACTCTACCGCTTCTAGTTGTTACGGCATTGCATTGGTTCTTAGGGTTGTTCTCGGTATCACCTGGGAGAGTGCCTGGGAGACGCTCGTTTAGTTGCTTCGCGAGCTGAGCTATCTGCGTCTCAAGATTCTGAATTGCCGACCCTGTATGAGTCGCCAACTTGTCAATGGCAGTGTTTGTGTTGATCGGCGATTTCTCCATTGCTGCACTCATCTTCTCAAAAGCCAGCTCCCACGGTTGTATTCCACTATCTGTCAGTTGCAACTGATTAGGCCCCGGAAGAGCCTGCTGAGTATTGCGCTGCTGGATCCCAATGTTTGGCCTCAGACCCTGTTGAGGTTGTTGTCCGGCCAGACCACCACTAGCATTACTCCAAGCGAGACCCGGATGGTCTCTCCTCATATACCCCCTATTCTGATTCTGATTGTAGTCATTCTGTCTGTTTCTCTGATAATTGTTCTGGGGCACAGTGTCATAGAAGTTGTGGCATGAATCCACATGTTCCTGAGAGAAATTCAGCGGGCAAATTTGAGTGTCATGATCTCCATTACAATTTGCACAACCCGGAGGCATTCCCTCGTGTATCGCATTAACCCTCTTGTTCCCAGACAAAGCCTCATTCTGCATCTTCAAAAGTCTGTTTTGCTCTAAAATGGCTTCCATTGTCCCAGAACTGATTCCACTTGAGGTTTCCCTACCACGGTTGTAATCATTGTATGACATCTTCTCTAATAATGCCCATCCATCCTCGGCTGATAAATAAGAGAACGAGCTGCCAGCTGCGGCATCACAGTTCATCTGATAGCGTCCCCTCAACCCATTAAAGAAATGTTGAACTTTAGAGACCGGGTCAAAGAACGCTGAGGGACATCTTCTCAATAACCCATTGTACCTCTCCCATGCTTCATTATACGTTTCATCCTCTGTCTGCCTGAAAGATGTAACGGCTATTCTTGCTTGTGCCGCTTTCTGAGGAGGAAAATATTTGGTTAGGAACTTCTGTGCCATTTGCTCCCAAGTTCTGATGCTGTTCCTATCCAAGTTGTCTACCCAATCGCGAGCGACATCCCTAAGAGAAAGAGGGAAAAGCCGCAAGCGAAACTCATCTTGAGAGACTCCCCTGGTCTTCTGTAAGTCACAAGCTTCAAGGAAGCGAGTGATGTGTCTATGAGAGTCCTGTTTGCCACTCCCATCAAACTGATTCTCACGGATCTGGAATGTGACACATGCTTCCACTCTGAAGGAGTCTGTATTCAGGTTGCCCCTCACAATAGAAGAGTCACAATCTCCTAAGCTGGGTAGATCGTACTCGAAGAGAGGCTTGTAACGAGGAGGAGGAGGAGGAGGGTTTTCTTCAGCCATGATCTCTATTTTAATTGCTTCCAGCCTCTTCCTTTCTCTGGCCTTTTTTCTTAATTGCCTCTCGGTCCTGGTGATCTCTGAATCGAATAGCAAGTCCTCTTGTGAAAGGGTACCTCGCATACAAAAACACGGCAAGACCAAGTGGAATCAAAGAAGTATAGAGAAATAATAAAGAAATAACAGAAAAATAAAAAGAAAAACAGCTTAACCAAATAATCAAATTCCCTAAAAAATTAGGAAAATTGGTGTGCCAATCCCCGGCAACGGCGCCAAAAACTTGTTGTGACGCCGGCAAGTGTACCGGGTCGTCGCAAGTAATAAAAACACGGTAAGAAGTTACCGAGGTCGAACACAAGGATTGGGCTACCGATTTTACCAATTCGCGAGAAATTCAATAAGTTTGGTTAAGCGAAGGAAGTTGTTGTAAGAGAGAGATTAATATTGCAATTCAAATATAGAATCAATTAAAGCTAAGGTTTTAAATTCAGCAATTAAAATATCTAGGGTTTCAAATCCACCTACCCAATCATGCATAGTACCCAAGTGATTATGTATTCCTCCCTGGGTTCAATTACAATGTCAACCGGGACCCCCAATTTCTCCTAAATTCACAGCCGTGCGCAATAGGACGTATTCAACGATTTGGATTAATTACTCACCAAGTCTCATAATCATAATCCTCGAATTCTGTTAATTCTTGTTCCCTATAAGGTTGCACTAATCTCCTACCCACTGTTGTGCAATATTCAATTAGTGATCCCAATTCAAGTTCTAAAACGCGAATCGCCGGTCGGCCTCAACACGTTTAACTAGTTAATCACGCTAGCATATGATCAACACAATAATATCAGAATTGAAAAACATTTATTGAGAGAATGGGAGAAAAACATACATCACATGAACACTACACAACCATGGGTGGCTTCATCGATCCCCTAGACGAGGGGATTAGTTCCTCATGTTCGTAACAACACACGAACAATCGGCAACAATCTCCATAATAAAATACGAAAAGAAAAAAAAAGGGAGACGCAGCTCCAGAAACAAGGATTCTCTCTTAAACTGCTCTGAACAAGTGGAGTATCAAAAGTGTGTTCTCAATTCTGATCTGAAACAGCAATATATAGGGATTCTGTTTCTTGTCCGCTCGCGGGGCGATCCAGAAATGATGACTTTTGTTGCTTCGTTGACCTTCAGTTTCGCGAGGCGAGCATACACTCGCGGGGCGAGTGTCTCCAGAATTGCAATTTCCACTGTTTCTTGACTTTCCTTGACTCCCGGAGCTTCATTTATTGACCTGAAAACACCAAAAGCAACCAAAAGCATAATTCTATCCAAAATAAGCTAAAAACTACACAAAAGACGCAAAACGAGTCAAAGTCCAACTTAGGAACAAAACAAGGTAAATTTGGGCGAAAACGAGATTGAACTCGACTGATTGGCACATAAACCCTAGTTCATCTAGTCGTAAAACTAGATAAGCCAGAGGCTTATCAGTCCCGGATTTGGACCTTGATTTATACCCGACTGCGGTCCTTGCCCCCCAGTAATATTGGCAACCCCCTGTTGTGGTTGCACCACTGGTTGGTCATTTTGGACAGGCATTTGAACACCGGGAATAGCCAACCCTAGTGCTTGGTTTAATAAAGTAAGTTGTTGTGTTAACACAGCATATACTTCATTTGTATTCTGCATCATAGGCGCCATAACTTCACCCATTTGTTGTGTGAATGTGTTAACCAGTTCATGATTAATCATTTCCATTTCCTGGCGCAGAGCATTTAATGAATTTGGAGTCAAGATGATATTTCCAAACCCAGGAGGAGCGACAATTTGTCTATCCTGTCTAGTAGTGGTTGGTGTGCTCGTCGAACCTAGAAGAGTTTGATTATGCAAATTCGCAAAACTAGTACTAGGGCGCCAATTTGGCATTCCCAATGGGTATCTTGGATCATTACTTGCTTGCAAAGGAGATGAATGCCCTCCCTGTGCGATCTGCCTCATTGTTGCATGAAACGTAGGGGCTACGATTTCTAAAATCACTGGTTCCATGAATGTCGACCCTGTTGTCCCTGTGGTAGTAACAGCAATACTTCTTTGCAGGGCAGTAGTACTCACTTGTACTGGTCGTATTTCAGCGTTATTAGCGTTACTCATAGTGCTTGTTTCTTGAGATGGATCGACTACTGCAATGACTTTTCCACTTTTCAAATGCATGAAACGCATGAAAACATCACTTATGACACAAAAGAGTTACTCTAAACTCATCCCACCGGGCGTGCCAATTTGTTTATGGTGATTTTTGGTTCAATGGCCAAAATCCACAACAAATGAATATTTATCAAACGAGTGTGGGATTCTCGAGTTATATGGTAATCTCGTTGCTGGTTTCGAAAACAATTGAATGCAAATTTAATGCAGAAAACCGATTTAATGCAAGAATGTAAAGACAAAACACGTAAATTGCATGAAAGTAAAAGAATGCAATAAAAGACAGAAATGTAAACAACAAGAAAGCAAAATGCAAGAAAGTAAATTGCAGAAACTTAAATGGCAAGAAAGTAAAGGGCAGAAAGTAAAAGGAGCAAGAAAGTAAAGGACTGAAAATAGAATGGATGCATATTTGACGTCAATTCTCGGAATCTGCTTGAGTTGAGATGTAAAAGAATTTTATTCAAGTATCCAACCATTTACAATGGCTTAGACAAGCCTTATTTATAGACAAAAACATATAAAACTACCTATCTTAATGTCTGCCACGTGTATTGGGCAGTTCTAACTGCTCTTAAGGCTAATTATTAGAAAAGCTAGAAGACACTTTACCTAAATAAACAACATGACTTGATCTTGTCTTGACCTATTTAAAACCCTGATTGATTTCCAACTTTCTCATTTTGATCATGGTACACCATTCTTCTTTTGGCAAACCATTGCCCCCTCGAGAGGCACCTCCATTTAACTTGTTATTGGTTGAGATTCCAAAATTGTAATTTTAGCCCCAACATATATTATCCTATACGTATGAGTCATGAATCGAACCCCTGACCACATGTTTAAGGGTTCAGTTATCTACCAACTGTACAACACCATGTTGGTAGGGGGAGTATAATACTATGTACTAGGAGTTAATAGGCAATAACAATTAAAAAATTCTCCCTTAAAAAAACACAATTAGAAAAATCTGAGATAGGCTTAATTACAGGGATACTGTGCACGCGAATGTCGCATATGTCAAGTTTGTTGAGTCAGTGGATGCCTGGGAATGACTAATAATGCATTTGGGTAAACAACTTAATTAAGAGCTTATCACATAAGACCTTGTCGCATGAGAGTTTATGCCATAAGCGCTTGAAGAAAGAAAAGAAAGAAAGGGTCATGAGAGGATTCAAATAGTAAAAAGCACGGAGAGGGTGTTTAGTGCATAAGCTCTTATGATAATTCCATAAGCTTCTCCCAGTGACTTATGAAAATAAGTCAAAAACTCCTTATGGGATGGCATAAGTTATTTTTATAAGCTCTGTCAAACACACTGCATAAAAACTTATGTCATCAGATAAGTCAAAAGGAGCTTAAATAAGCTCTTCCAAACACCACCTAAATATATAACAGGTCATCGTTGATTATGCTGCAAATGTGAATGAATGAAGTCGGAGCCAATATTACCTAGACACGGGTAAATCATCTGAGCCCAGATCAATTTTAGTCAAGACAAGATCCCGTTTTCCTATCATTTTCTCAAATACCGAGATATTAGAATGATTCAGACCTTGATTGAATTTGAAAACCATGAGATTCAAACGTGTCACTACTTAACACGTGTTGGTTCAAGTGAATGAAGCTCAACTTCCCTTAAATAAGATCTCGGGGTTTATTGGAGTGTTGGTCTAGTGAAAGTAACTAGCCCTCATAAGGAGAGGAGAATCTGAAAAACTTGTGTTCGAATCCTTGGGAAGTTACCCCATTGGGAGGCTGAGAACCAAGGAATAAAATCCTGCTCAATCAGCCCAACTAGAGATTAGTCCCATAGCGGGCCCTAAAGGCCTAAGCAGTGAGATAATCTGGTGGACCCACTCGGTCCAAATGGTTAATTAGGGTGTCTTCCAAACAAAAAAAAATATCTCGAGATTCGAATTTTATAAAAAAAAATTTAAAAAAATAACTCTGACTTTCCGATATCAAAGGTCTAGACAAAAAAAATGTAATTATTAAATTAATCAATGCTTTAATTACCCAAATGAGCGTGATTCAATAGGTTGCGCATACTGAGTTTGTAAGGAGGATCTGAGTTCGAATCCCACACAACACATTATTGAGGAGAGGCGAAGATCCCTAACTGTGACAAAGCCCTCGAGCAGAGATAGTCTCATAACGAATCCAAAGGCTCTAAACTTGCCGGATACTCCGTAGACCCATTAGGAAGCCAAAGATCTTAATTATGGTGGGTTTCAAATCAAAAATAAAATAAAATTAATCATTGATTTTATTTCGTCATTTCTTTATTCATTTATTGCAAATATTTAAATAATTAATGGTCTAGTAATTTTTAAAAAAAAAGGTAGTTAAAATATTAAATTAAGTAATATTTTTTTGGAATGAAATTGGGAATCATTTACATGAAATGATGAAACTTGATTGTTTGCCAGAGTATCAATCGAGATTCCATACATAGTCAGGGAGTATCGTATTCCAATAGTAACATATAATTAATTATGTCTAGATTACATATCAAAAGTCGTGCTTTAGAGAAAAAAGTTGTGCTTTAGAAAATGAGTACTTTCATTAACTATTAAAATTGGCTCTATGATGCACTTTTAGGTTACTGACATAATTAAAATCAACTTATGGACTAATTAATGGAATATTGAACAGTTGTGCTTGTTAGGTGTTGAAAAATAGAGATGGTTGGGGGTTTTCCGCTCATCCTGTAATATTTCAAGTTCAAACACTTCAACAATATTTGGAGTGTTTTAAAAGCCATTAATCACCTTTTCACTTTAAAGAATGTGTTAGGTTTGGTAACTTTGCCAGCTTCGGAGATCCAACAAAGATAGTCTTTCACCCACACTCAAAAGTTTTTCTTTTTAAGAAAAAAATGTAGGCCAACATTGGTTCCACATTGTGTGATCATGTTGATTAGAGCAGCAGAGTATGCCACAATGTTGGGTATTAGGGGTGTGCAAAATCCGGTCCTAGAACCCGTTCCAACCCGTGGTGTTCGGGTCGGGTCTAATCCTAACCCTCTGAAGAGAAGGGACGAACCCACGTCCCACTTTGTGACCCGACACCGGATTAGAGACGGGTCTGGGTTGACCTTCGGATTACCCAATTCGTCCCATATAATAAAAATATACTTTTATCCCTCTCTAGAATAAGTTTCGCGCACAGTCATTAAGAAAGAAGTATGAAATAAATTGCTAAACTTCTACCCTCACATCTCATGTCTCACACCAACCCAATTGATGGCTTTTAGGAAGCATTTTGTGGCTTTCATGACATTGAAAGAATCTTATTTGATGAGAGTATTTTGTAACATCAAGGAAGCATCTAGCAAAAACATTTATTTGTTGATATTTTGTAACATCTAATTTTGGATCAATTGGTGGCTCTTAGGTAACATCTTTTGCTGATATTTTGCCTTATAAAAAAATTTAACATTTTCCCACTCATAGAAATTTTGTTTACACAGAATCTATTTAAATTCGAGTCAATCCGGTCTCGTCCCATTTAGACCCGGTCTTAAACCAACCCGTATATGACGGGGTTCCTCCGGGTCTATAAACAGGCTCGGATTCAAAGATTTGGTCCTATCAATATTTAGGATCGGGTAAGGGACAAATATAACCCGTCCCACGCTCATCCGTATTGAGTATTTACATCCTACCATAATGAGGCCAAAACGTAGCAGAAGCTCTTCGGGTCGCCAAACATCCAACATAGCCCCGTTCTAAGTTAAGCCCAAAAAGTCCAATTGAATGGTAACCTATATTATTACTCTTAAAAGTTTTTGCTTAAAATAGGGGTGGCAAAGTGGGTCAACCCATCACGTCCGCCCCGTCGCCAACCCGTCTAAAATGGGGCAGGGCAGGTTGAATTATAAAAGTGGGTTGAAAATCACCCCCCGCCCCGTGATGGGTTGGCGAGTTGTCCCGCCAAAAAAAAATAGTTATTTACTTAAACTATCTTTAAAATAATCATGTTTCCACTTGAAAATGATTTAAATTAATGAAAAATTATCAATAAAAAGACTTACTTGTTTAATTATGAGAACCTAAATTATAGATGGCACCATTTTTCTAACAATCACCATGTACTCATGTAGTGACTATTAGAACCATGACTAACATAGTAACATTAAAACTTAAAAGGCTAAAAATAAAGCATGCATTAGTTCAATAATTCATTAGTCCAATAATCAAAAGTCCATAACCAACCTAAACTAAAAATGAGAACTTAAAAAAAATTAAAATAGCCTTTTTTAAAAATAAAAAAAAAACTACCCGACGGACCAACCCGCCCCGCTCCCGCCCCGTTTTCATGGTGGGTTAGGCGGGACGGATCATAGCGGGTTGGTGGGTTGAAACCTCTACCCCGCCATGCCAAAAAAAGCGGGTTAGGCGGGTTGGCCCGTCGGGCTCAACCCGTTTTGTCACCCCTAACTTAAACCGTCATAACTTTTTTGATAAATAAAAACCATCATAATTTATTTCGCTTAGGACTTAATTGTTTTATAGTATACAGAGATATTTTTTTTTTACATTATCAATCAATCATAAATTGGGATATCATTAAAATTATTTGACTCTCGCAATAATTAATTTAAAAAGAACATATAGGATAATATGTTATTGGTTGATAATATGAAAAATTTCACACTAACAACGTATCAAAATCAAACTCTTATGCTTAAACCTATGTGCAATAGCAATTCCAATAAGAGTTCCTTATCTAGTTTGTAATAAATAAGAATCGATTTTTATTAGGTAGCACCATTGGAACACAATGACATAGCATCCGATTGCAAGAATAGTTGCTCCTATGCGCAACTGGTTCTTATAGAGGCGCTTGATGAGAACCCATGAAACTATAGAAAAGTTAGGTAATTTGTGGCAATGATCATTTTGATGAACTTTGTAGAGTTATATTATTAAAGTAGAAAGTTACTTAAAGTAATATAAAGTAAAGATGATGATGTGATATAATGAAGATAATAAAAAGAGAAGTTAACACCGAAGATGGTCTAAGGTGGTGTTTGGAAGAGTTTATTTAAGCTCATTTTGACTTATCTGATGACATAAGCTCTTATGCAGTGTGTTTGACAGAGCTTATAAAAATAACTTATGTCATTCCAAAAGGAGTTTTTGACTTATTTTCATAAGTCACTGGGAGAAGCTTATGGAATTATCATAAGAGCTTATGCACTAAACACCCTCTCCGTGTTTTTCATTATTCGAATCCTCTCATGCCCCTTTCTTTCTTTAAGCACTTATGGCATAAGCTCTCATACGATAAGGTCTTATATGATAAGCTCTTAATTAAGTTGTTTACCCAAACGCACCCTAAGTACCAATCAGTAGCATGCTTAATGTTTATTGGGTCCTTTTCTTTAGTTTTTTTTTTTTTTTAAGCAATGTGATTGTAAGTAGTTTACAAACGTTTTTGTTGATGGCATGGTGTGGACTGACTACCTTTTATCGTCTAGCGATTATTGAACCATATTGGTCCATTTACAGCTCACAGCCCAAACTAAACCCATAGAAAAGTAGTGGCGGGAAATCTGACGCAGATGACAAAAAGGGGCAGACAAAATGTTCGCATAACAAATAATTACAGGTGGACCACACACATTTTACACCACTCATTATATTATTTATGTGATAAATTTTGGATCAATCAAATTGTCATATAAGTTGGTTAAAATTTTAAACTTTCTAGTTGTATTATACTGTAGTCAAACTATATGAATACAGTATATTGTAGTATAGTATATGTACTCTTTATATTCGCAAATTTAACCCATATTAAAATAATTTTTTTTGATTAAAAAAACTGATTATATTGCAAAATATTATTGACAACGAACATTATTTTAATTCATATTAAATTATTATTTTTTAATATAATCAGTTTTTTTAATAAAAAATATTATTTTAATATGGGTTAAATTTGTGAATACAAAGAGTACATATACTATCTACAATATATTGTATTCATATATTTGACTACAGTAGAAATACAACTAGAAAGTTTGAAATTTTGACCAAACCCATGTGGCAATTTGATTGGTCCAAAATTTGCCACATATGGGTGGTGTAGTGGGTGGTGCAAAATATAAGTGGTGCATCTTAGCCCTACCCTAATAATAAGAGTTAAATATGTTTTTTATATATGAAAAATATCGAAAACTCGTTTTAATCCCTCAATTTTAAAATTATGTTTTTTGTCCCTCAATTTTTAAAATAACTCATTTTTTGTCCTTGACGTTAATTTTGTTTCATCTGATCCTGATATATCAAAAGGTGTTCTAGGTCTATTTTCTATGTCTCTTACTTTACTAATATCAGATATGCTTTCACATAGTACTAGAGACATGAAACCATGAAACCTCGTTTGATAAATTAGATCCAGACAACGTTAGAGACTAAAAGTGAGTTATTTTAAAAATTGAGGAACCAAAAACATACATTTTGAAAATAAAGAATTAAAAACAAATTTCCACTATTTTACTGAAACAAAAAATATATTTAACTCTAATAATAAAAGGTCATTATCATTGACATATACATTTTTATTAGAAAAATCTTATTCCATCTCAGTCACTTCCCTTACTTTCGTTCTCTTCTTCGGTTACTCTCATACTAGATTCTATAACTAAAATAGAATAATAAAAATAGAAAGTTCTCAAAATTTTATACTTTGATTAGAAAGTATAAAAAATATGGGAGCCATTGAGCCAATCTGTTAGAAGGTTTGGTGAGGGACAACCACCAGAAAAGCACGACGAAGGAGTGGTAGCAGGGGATTCCGTTCCGTGTATCCTTCGTGTCAGATTTGGTAGAGGTCAAAATTGAACGAGTGGGCTCCTGCCAAATCATCCATGCCCAATAAGCTGCTGCCACATCAATTGCACCGAGTAAGAATCAGAATGAACGATCACACGCCCAACCTGCCGAATGAAATGAATGAATCACGTTTCATTCAACACAGAATTTCAGTCCAGAACGTTCCTCCGGAAGCTTTTCCTTTTTTTATTTCTTTTTTCTTATAAACCTTTGGTTTTATGTCAGAGAAAAACGAGGGATTTAAAAGAGTTTATAAAGAATTTATTTAAATTTACTACTATAGACTTATATTATATGAAAATAGTTTATAACATTCATATTATTTTTTACATTATTTTAAATAAGCTTTCAAAACAAAATTGAAAATAAGTTTTTTTAGTTTACTTTTTAAAAAAACTTAAATAAGTACTTAATTAAAATATTTATCCAAACTATCCTAAATTAATTTGAATTTCATCAATAAACAGTTGGGTTATATATTATGAAAGAAACTTGATACAATTTAAGAGTTTAATTAGTATATACTATTGGTGTAAAGTTTTTTATACTGTCAACCAATCAGAAATCAATGTAAGGATGATTTTTAAGGTAGTTAGATAAGAGTCAAAAAAATTATAATGATGTATCAATTTCTAATTGGTTGACGGTGTAAAAATTTATACTGTCGGTATATACTAATTAAACTCATAATTTAAACCACTGCTCATGAGCTAATTATATCACCTTATTTTATTTTAAGTTTTAAGTTTAACTAAATGGTTAGTCAAAAAAAAACTTTAACTAAATGATTACTAATTTACTGCCAAATTAATATATATTTAAAATATAAATAAAATCAGTAAAAAAATACGTAAATATCACAAATTTACAATTGTATTAACTAATGGTTAGTTGAGTCAAAAAAAAACTAATGGTTAGTCACTTACTTGATTTGCCTTAAAAATTTAGTATATGATCATCAGGTGATTTAAAGGTTAAATTGGTGAAATTTATTTATTTATTTATTTATTTATTTATTTATTTATTTATTTATGTAATGAATTAGAGAAAACCAATATAATATGAGTAAGCGTGTGTGCTGAGTGCTGACAAAATGGTGTAAACCGTAGCGGTCCTCTCACACGGAAATATGGAATCAGAGAACTGTGACCAATTCCCTCCGTCTCCAAGTGCGTTCTCCAGTCTCCACTCTCCACCTCTTTTGTTTATTTTATTTAAAAAATAAAAAAAACATAATATAATGTAATAAATATAAATTAAATGCAAAGGTAGCTATCAGTGGGCAAATAAAGATTCATGGGAACGTTTCTATATTCCTACCTCTGCTCCATCCATGCCTTCTTCTTCATCTGATCAAACATAACATAACATTGAGCAACAACAACAACAACAAAAGGGGTCACGAAGATGAAGTACTGGGCACCAAGGTTGTCTGGTCAGACCAACAAAAAGCACGCAGTGAAGCTAAGCGAATTGAAGCTTGAACTAGGACTCTTTGGAACCAACGTGGCTTCAAAAAACGACAAGGTGGCCATTGAGATTACAGGAATAGCTCGAAAAAAAGGGAAACCTTCAAGTTCAAGTCCAACAACCACACCTATCTCACTTCTTCCCTTTCATCGCACCCCAAATGGAAGATACACTCAAACCACTGCTCATAGATTCCTCAGCACCAAACCGCCCTCTCTCATCTGGGGCGCTAATGATCTCTGCGGTTTTCATCTCCTACTCAAAGATGGTGCCTTCGATGTGGCATTTCATGTCTTATATGTGAGAACTTCTTGCTCTCTTCTGCTCCCAAGTCCTAACTTTATATCTTTTTGTTTTTAGTTATTTGTTTAGTCTGTATCTTTCATTGATGTATAACAAATAAAATTGGTCTCAAAATGAAATGAAGGGAGAAGGTGCTGCAGGAGAATCCAAAGCTAAAATGGCAGTGGTCGGAAAAGTTTCCATGAGCGTTGACACGGCGGAGCTGCTGGTGGACATGAAGATGGAGTCCAATTCTCACCACCTTCAAAGAAGGCTTCCAATTCAATTGAAGGTCAATGGTTTATTCATCGAGGCTACCCTTTCGGTATGCTCCAAGTTCCATTTTCCTCCCTTTCTTTTTTATTAATTAATTATAATACTATTAGTCTATCATACTGTCATTATATATTTTAATTGCTCTTAATTGGTCAAGCCCATTTCGTAAGCATATACAGCAAAAATGGAAAGCAATAACACCTTTTTAGCTATTCCATTGAATTTTCACTGTGTACAAGGAGACAAACTCATAAAAACAAATTAGTATTGCCCCCTTTATTGTTGTATCAACCCATTAATTGCATAGCGTCTTCAATGAGTGCCTCATGGTATCCCACAAAGTTAGGGATCCAATTCTTCTTTCCCAAAAAATGATATCTCAATATCTCCCATCAATTAAAAGCTGAAAAAGTGTATAAATATTAATAAGGTAAGACTTTATTTTATTAAGTATGAAATTATCGTTATTAGAGAATAGAGTATGTGATAGGAATGCGTGGGAGAGAGGATCTTCGTCACAAATTTAAATGCTTTGGTACTGTGGGACTAACTCCCAAGTCGATAGCAAAACATCTGGTTTTCAACACACAGATTAAGCCACCTCCCAAATGGGTGACTCGAAAAATCAAACCTGAATTTTTCTATCAGGGAAAGTCGCGTTACTAAGTCTCCTAACACCAAGTTAATTCGAAACAATTAACCTTATTTGACCGTGATTATAGAAAACATGCCTTTTCTTTTTACTTTTTTTTTCTTCTTAAAAATAGACTATATATTTTTCCTTTTTGAATGAACATGCTTGTCTGAAAAGCAAGGTGCAAACTTGAGCACGATTAATTTGTCACGATAATGGGTAATAATATATACTTTGCGACAGGTCTCTTTGCGGTTATTGAAGCTGAGGAATTCTCATGATGACTCGCATGGACCCTTTGAAAACTTGATCAAGTTAGAGAAGAAACGCGGGATTATAGGGAAAGTGAAGTTTTTGAGAAAGAAAAATAATGGGAAATTTGACATAGCGGATCAACAACCGAGTCCTTATGAATCGGATGGCTCTCCCGTGTTTGACTCGGATGACTCGTCCAATGAATCAACCACAAGTAGTGGCAGTAGCAGTAGCGGTAGGATTCACAACATAGAGTCAAGACTTGAAAACGGGCCTGAGACGTTTAAGACTTTAGCTCAGACAAAGACCCGTTTGGACACAGTGCAGAGGAGTTGGTCAAATGTGTCATGGAATAGAAGCTTCAAGAGTTGGAGCTTCAAAACAAACACTACTAAACAAGAAACCTTAATCACCCATTCAGGTCCTTTTATCACGGTATGTTGCATCATCTTCTTTTCTTTCACTCTGCAACTCAACATATTTGATTAACGATTTCTCTATATCACATGTTAAAAAATCAAAAATATAAATATTGTATTACAAATTTTGTATTCAATTTCTTAAAAGCTTAAACCTTACTCTTTCCGATACATTTTTTTTATTAGTTAACAGATGCATGTAAAGTTCTATAAGTTAAAAAAATCGATTGAATATTGCAACCACTAACTATTAATTAACTAATATGGTGTTGTCAACTTTTTGCAGAAATCACATGAACTTTCACCACCACAATTCCAAGACAATAATCACAGTGCAAGTAGATGGAAAATAAAGGAAATTTCAAGCAGAGATGGGCAGGCAAGGGTTAAAACCAATGTGTTTTTTGCTTCCTTTGACCAACGGAGTGAACAAGCCTGTGGTGAGAGTGCATGCACAGTATTAGTTGCACTCATAGCACACTGGCTCCATTCCAACACGAATCTTCCAACAAGATCTCAGTTTGACAACCTCATCACACAAGGTTCCTCTGAATGGAGAAGGCTATGCAACAGTGATTACTACTTGAAACGCTTCCCAGATAAGCATTTTGATCTGGAGACAATCATAGAAGCCAATCTGAGACCTCTGATTGTTGTTCCTCAAAAATCATACACGGGGTTTTTCTCACCCGAGAAGTTCCAATGCTTGAAAGGAGCTATGTCCTTTGATGAGATTTGGGATGAGATAAACAGCAGCGTGGATGATTACAAGGCAAGAATTTACATAGTAAGTTGGAACGATCATTTCTTTGTTCTGAAGGTAGAAGCAGATGCTTACTATATCATTGACTCTTTGGGTGAGAGACTTTTTGAGGGGTGCCAAAAGGCATTCATAATGAAGTTTGGTGATTCGAGTGTGATGTATGGGAAATTAGACAGAGAAGAGGAGGCACCTTCAATTTCAAAGGGAAAAGGTGGTGGTAATAGTGCAAAAAGTGAGATATTTTGCAGTGGAAAAGAATGCTGTAAAGAGTTCATTAAACGCTTTCTTGCTGCCATACCGCTTGGGCAACTAGAGAAGGAGGAGAACAAAGGGAATGTTCCAAATCCTTATCTTCACCGGCAACTGCAGATTGATTTCCATTATACCTCTTCACCTTCTTCTGATCTCTCCTCTCTCTTCTCAAGTGGACCTTTATTAGATGCCTAATAATGTAATTACCATTAGTAGTATATTAGTTTTCCAGTCTTGGGACTAGGAGTCTATTCGCCTCTGCCTAGCAATTTTTGAACTTTGATGACATGTCTTTTTGGTCGAAGGATGGTCTACCTTATAAACCTTGTGTGTGCCAAAATGTCTCCTCTGGCACACTAGCTGGATATCACGGACCATAGGAAAATTGCCTCTGAAGACAACAAAACAATTTGTTGCAGGAGTGTTTTTTCCGTTTTAATTCATTCTCAACAAACTATCAGGTTCAACAAATCTCAAATTAAGATTTAACACTATGGATATACAGTTTTTTACACTATGGATTGTAAACATCCAAATAAAAGTTTTTCATGCTTGATACTAGTTTTGAAAAATATTTAGTAAATGATAATTAAAAACTTTATTCCCATGTGTGGTGTGAAGGTGGCAAAGAAATATTCCTGCGAATCTTATTGCTAGGAATATAGTTTACCCGAGAACAACACATTTCATGAAGCAAAAGCCACCAAAGATTCCCTGATTCATCCTCGATGAATTCAGATTGAAGTTGTTTTTTTACATAACCTATGAGTACTGAAACATTGATGAGATGAAACACTGGAGTACATAACTGCGTAGCCGTTTCAAGAAGCATAATTCATAAATGTCTAGCTAGAAACCTCAATTTCTCAAGTTACTACCTAGTATCTATGGCTGCAAACAAATTCTTGATCCTTTAAAATCTGAGTTCCACTATTGCACCACTACCATAGATTCATCCTTTTGAAGTTCCACTTTTTTAATCCTTCTGGTAGTTCTATTTAACTAACTTCCTCTTCACTTCATTCTCCTGAACTTGATCATTTTCAAAACTAGGTGCTGGTATTGGGAGGGGGCCTAACCTCAACGATAGATCACATATGTTCTTGCATGAGTTCTCAGGATCACCCTTCATACCATGTTGGGACTCGTCAAACTGAATGTGGTTCCCATAGTACAGGGGATAAACTGAAACTTTTGATGGTTGTTGATGTTCCAAGCCCTGTTTTCTACTAGTTGAAGGAACATTCTCAGACATACACTGCAATTTTGTTGTGTGATCCCTTATACTAGCGTTGTGCACTGTGTCATGAGAAGCATTGGTAACCCCTTCAGTTCTGCGACTCAGATAACACCTTGGACTGTTGCGTTGACTCCTTGAAGCTTTTGCTAAGGTGCAGCCCAAATTCAGAGCAGCTGAATCATACCAAATAAATGGAGAAAGAAAGTCACCAGTACGTATAAAATAAATGTCCAACAATTTTCATCGATTCATTTCTTTTGACTTGGTGAAAAAGCAAAAAATTTGCTACCTACATTTGCATTGGTGAAAAATGATGGAATATAAGTTATGATTGTTTGAATTTTTTGGATTACGATATGATGAAATGAAACCTGGTAGATTCCATACAATTGCAACCATTTCCTCTATTGTTATGAGAGCCAAGTTATTATTAATTGATTCAAATATAACTCTTATCATTCAGTTCATTTTGCCACAATAAGATTATTTTTTTTTCTATTTCATCATAAATTATTCAATTAATGGTATAATGTTTTATTTCATCTCATCCTATTCCATCAATCTCTATCCAAACATATACCTAAAAATATGCTACCTTAGCTAAGGTTATGTTTCCATGGATGAAATAGAGTGTTTCATAATAAAGTGAAGTGGTAAAAAGACCCTAAACCTTTGCTTAGGGGTTTTTTTAACCGATAGAGTGGAATGATTAAGGATGAAAAAACAAACCATTTCAATCCACTCAAGCTCATAAATTTTCATACCCTTGTTGGTAGGTTTGAGATGTAGCGGAGAATAAACAATTTCATTCATACCCTTTATAATTCACCCCACTCTATTAATTACGATTATGAATAGTATCTTTCTTCATTCTCTCGTTAAAACTTCTAAATAATGGGGTCCTTTCCAGAACTTAGAGAAAAAACTAATCTGCAGCAGCCGTGCAGACCTAAACAATAATGGCGCAAATTTGATGTGAGAATTGAGTAGGTACCTTCAATGCAAGGCTGCAAATACTCTCCAGTTTCGGTATGTTCATCACATCGAATTATTGTATCAATGGCGTCATTTGTTCTGTCCAGAAGTGTTGTGAGGTCCGTGTATTCTGCCTAACCAAAAAAATAAATATGCAAAGATCACATAGATGATAAAGGAGTAGTGTACTTGTGTGAATCTAGGACTATTTCTATTAGTAAATTGTTTTCATCCTTGTGTAATATTTCTCTTTCCAGCTCCTCAAGAAATAACTCTCAAACAATGTTTCTTTTCCTTTTATTTTTTTAATAGAAAATAGATGAAGGTTACCTCAGAATTGGCTTTAGAGTACATAATTTCTTCTACCCTGAGCACAACAACAGGGAGCTTCTCTTGGTACTCTTTATTCTTCTTAGTAGCACAGCCATGTATCTCATCTACAACCCTATTCAACAATACAAAGCAATGATTAAGTGGGAATACGAAGAAGCCTATGTATATTGGTCAGAGAAGAAAGAGGGTGGACCTGAAAATTTCTTGAATGACAGTTCCTCTAATGGGTTGGTGCCTTTCACTGTGCCAAGCTCTTCTCACGCAATCATACGGCCTAGGGCCTGCCCTGCGCATCCTTGCCTGGGACTTATTGGAGAGAAACAGATTGCTCTGTTTCATGAAGAGAAACAAACCCCAAACTCCAAAATGTGCCGGTGGTTGAGGGTAAGGGTTGATTGTGCTTTAGTCTTTGATTTTTCTTAGTCCTCACTTCTCAACCTCCCTCCAAATATGAGCAGAAGAGAATGCTTCCCACATGTCAATAAATGCTTCAAAGAGGAGAAAAATTGAGTACATTTTCATTCATAGCAACTTTGGTGTTATTTTTTAATAAAATTATAATATGTGTAACAATTTATTCAGATATTATATTTTTATTGATAAGTTGTTATAATTGTACTAAGTTTTGTCATTATAAGTATGTAAAAAGAACTTACAATTAACATAAGGTTGTGTAAATATAAAGTCATAGCATCACACTTAAATAAGTATATAAAAAGGTTAGCAAATAGCAATCATACAAGGATAAATAGCTATGGAAAAAATTTGAGGTTTCAGTGTAATTGAAGAGTTTGGTTTGAGGTGTCCCCACTCATCCACATGCCCGCTTGTTCCCCTAGCCCCAGGAGTCCTTTTCGTGATTGGGAGTCTTGGCTTTTTGTCTTCCTCCATTGCCATTCACTTGTTGATGGTTTGACCTCTCATCATATCATCACTGTCGGTGACCCCAGGGCAACCCCAACCTCTACCCAAACTGTAAAGTGGAAAAGAGAAGGGTCCCT
Organism: Sophora flavescens; assembly: GCA_030762895.1. Taxonomy (NCBI): domain Eukaryota; kingdom Viridiplantae; phylum Streptophyta; class Magnoliopsida; order Fabales; family Fabaceae; genus Sophora; species Sophora flavescens. Next base: position 31,103,095 of record CM061067.1, on the reverse strand, counting down.
CATGTTTACTATGGATATGATGAACCTCCCCCACTCCCAAGCTGCACTGGTACTCGGATACGTAAGTTCTCAATTCAGGATCATATTATCACAACTTTTTTAATATCAACATTGTTCCTCAATTTAGACCCTATAGATTTAATACAATATGTTTAAGAAATCTGATTAACTTACAAAAATATATTTTTATGAGAATAAAGTGATTTTTAAAGAAGTCAGAATTATCACGTTTATTTTAAAAAGTTTATTAGATCATTTGTTTGATATCAATCATATTTTCTTATTTTACCCCTATAATACTAAATATTAAACAAATATTATCAAACTTATAATTTCATCTATTTGTAATTTAGTGTATAAAAGTAAATTCTTTTATATGATTTAATTTAAACGAAGCAGATTATCATAAACCCATTTTTAAGAAAGCTTATTTAAACATAAAACTTATTTATTATAGTTGATTATATATATAATTGATTATTGAAATGATGACCTTTTATTGATAGTTTAAACACATACTTTTGTTTGACATGAGAAATAAAATGAAAAGAGAGAAGACGCATAAAAAGAATCTGATTAAATAGAGAAAAATGTTAAGGATACACTTTTTGTCACACTCTTTTTCAATACATGGTCCCACATGAAATTCACCCAATAATAGAAGGTGTGTTAAGAGGAGTGTGATTAGGGATAACAATTTGTTCCCTAACTATTGGGTACCAACAAAATTTACTCACAATGGGTAAGAGTCCGGGTACGGGCAATTACCCACAAATTTAATTGGGTATGGATGCGAGTACGGATATTATGATACCCGCCCCACCCCCCCACACACACACACACACACACATATATAATTATTTATTTATGTTACTAATATATATATATATATATATAATTTTAACTATAATACAAACTTTAAAGCCAAAACTAATCTTAAAATTCTTAACTTTCTAAACCTAGTTGCATCGATAATTCCTTTTTGGATGTTTTTATTTATGTTGAAATTGGTGGCACATTCTGTTATGACATTTACTCTCTAACTACATTCTGTTTTGATTTTTCCCCTCGGCCTTAGGAAGCCTTTGTAAGTCTGTATATATATAAAGAGCACAGCAGTGAGGCAGAAGAGAGATACATACAGAGACCTTCTGATCAAGATTACAAGAGGCGAGTTGAAAAAGGAGTTTTTCCTCTGGGAGCTCGGGTGTAATTTGGGAAAAGGAAGGGTAGTGTATCAGGAAAAATAGAGAGAGTTTGAGAGAAGAAGAAGATCATCTTCTTTGCTGTTGTAATATCATTCTTCTGATATAAACTGGACTGAAGCTGTGCTTAGTCCCGGAGATGTAGGCAACTCTGTGGCCGAACTCCGTCATCAAACTCTTGGGTGTGTTCTTTCCTTGTTATCTGTCTTTGTGATCCTTTCTTGAACTTGATTTTTGTTTATTGCTGCATACTGCTATTGTGTTTCTGGTTTGTTACAGGGTCTGCTGCCTTTACAACTGGTATCACGAGCTTGCAAGAAAGATTGATGGGAATGGCGAAATTCGATATTGACAAGTTCAATGGCAAAAATGACTTCGCTCTGTGGAGAGTAAAGATGCGTGCATTGCTAGTTCACCAAGGCCTTGATGAAGCTTTGGAGGGAGAGAGGAAGCTGCCTAGCACATTAAGTGCTAAAGAAAGAACAGAACTGTTGAACAAGGCTCACAGTGCTATTGTTCTGTGTCTTGGAGACAAAGTTCTTCGAGAAGTCTCTAAAGAAAAGTCTGTTGCGGCCATATGGTTGAAACTTGAAAATCTCTACATGACAAAGTCATTGGAAAAGCGCCTATATCTCAAGCAGAAACTCTACACCTTGAAGATGCAGCCTGGAACCTCAATTGAAGATCACATGGATGAGTTCAATAGGTTAATTCTTGACCTAGAGAACATTGAAATAAAAATAGAGGATGAAGATCAGGCATTGCTGTTGATTCGATCACTGCCCAACTCATATGAGCACCTTGTCGATACCCTAGTGTATGGGAGAGAGTCTTTGTCACTTGAAGAAGTACAAGCTGCTTTGATATCAAAGGAACTGAGCAAGAAGTCAGAAACTCAAGAAGCTGGCACTGGAGAGAGCCTCACGGTCAGGGGGAGGCAAGACAAGAAAGACCATAAAGGCAAGAATCGATCAATATCAAAGTCTAAGAAGAAGTTGAAGTGCTTCTTGTGTCATAAAGAAGGACACTTTAAGAAGGACTGTCCAAATCAAAAATCCAGCAAGAAGAGCTTGAATGAAGACAAATGGGATGTCTCTGTGGCATCAGACGGATACGAAAGTGTAGATGTCTTGGTGGCTGCTGAGTGCAAAGAAGAATCTGAGTGGGTAATGGACTCAGGGTGCTCCTTCCATATGTGCCCAAACAAACATTAGTTCTATGCCTACCAACTGTTCGATGGGGGTCAAGTTATGATGGGAAACAATGCAACATGTAAGGTTGTTGGTATAGGATCCATCAAGCTAAAATTGGATGATGGAACTGAGAAGGTCCTAACAAGAGTGAGGCATGTACCAGACTTAAAAAGAAATCTGATCTCACTCGGAACATTGGAGGAATCTGGCTTTACATTCAAAGCTGGGGATTCTGTTTTGAAAGTTATAAAAGGATCTAGAGTAGTGATGAAGGGATACAGGAAGCATGGTCTCTATGTGCTGAAAGGGAACAGCATCATTGGTAACACATCTATTGTTGTTGACACAAGCACGAGCAAAGGAAATCTATGGCATAAAAGATTAGCACATATCAGTGAACGTGGTCTACAAGAACTTGAGAAACAATGACTGCTATGTGGAGACAAAGTAGAAGGGCTGGAATTCTGTGAGCACTGTATATTTGGGAAGAAGACCAGGGTAAAATTCAATACAGGAATCCATAGAACCAAAGGCAGGCTCGACTACATACATTCAGATCTTTGGGGGGCCTCTAGAACACTTACTCATGGAGGAAACAGGTATTTTATCACTTTTGTTGATGACTTTAGTAGGAAAGTTTGGATATACCTGTTGAAAAGCAAAGATGAAGCCTTTGAGACCTCTGTACAATGTAAAACCAGAATTGAAAATCAGTGTGATAGGAAAGTAAAGGCTTTGAGGACAGATAATGGTCTTGAATATTGTGGGGGCAAGTTCAATAAGTATTTCCAAGAACATGGCATTTATAGGAACAAGATTGTCAAGCATACACCCCAACAAAATGGTTTGGCTTAAAGATTAAATAGAACCTTGCTAGAGAGAGTAAGGTGTTTGCTGTCAAATGCTGGTCTTCCTAAACAGTTTTGGGGTGAAGCTGTCCACACAGTCTGTTATCTTATCAATAGAAGTCCATCAGCTGCCATTGATTTTAAAACTCCTCAAGAAGTGTGGAATGGTAGTCCTGCTGATTACAAAAACCTGAAAATCTTTGGTTGCCCTGCCTATTACCATGTTAATGAGGGCAAGCTTGACCTCCAAGGATGGCAGATTCGAGAGCATAATGTTGTCTTGTTCAGAAACTATGGGAGGAATAGCATTCTCAATGAGATCATTATCAATACATATGTTACCTAAGGCATAAAGGGATGTATAGAATTGAAGATCACGTTGTTCAATAGCAGAATCATCATCCAGAATTGTATCACCACCAAGGGCAAAGAAAGGTTTGTTCATGGGGTATCCAGATGGAGTAAAAGGTTATAGGATATGGTGCTTTGAGAGCAAGAAATGCATCATAAGCGGGGATGTAACCTTTCATGAAGCTGACATGTTCAAACCCAGGCAAGGAACTGAAACAGTCGATGCTCAAGAGAAGTCAAGGCTTGAGGTGGAGCTGGAAGCAGCAAGAAGCAACCAGAGAATTCCTGATGCTGATGTTTTACAGGAACATGATACAGCAGAACAAGTTGAAACTGATTCTGCTGATACATCAGTCAATGACTATCTGCTGGTCAGAGATAGAGAGAAGAGGATAACCAAACCCACTCAAAGGTTTGGTTATGCAGACCTCACAGCTTATGCATTGAATGCTGCCTACTTGGAGGTACAAAAAGATCCTAAATCCTTCAAGGAAGCAATGAACTGCAAGGAGCATAAACAATGGAGCTCGGCCATGGAAGAAGAGATGGAGTCATTGCACAAAAATAAGACTTGGTGCTTGGTGGAAAGACCAAGTAGAGTTAAGCTTGTAGGTAGCAAATGGATATTCAGAAAGAAAGAAGGAATTCCCATAATAGAACCGCCAAAGTTCAAAGCAAGACTGGTTGCTAAAGGATTTACTCAAAAGGAAGGGGTGAACTTCAATGAAATCTTTTCTCCAATAGTAAAACATTGCTCCATAAGAGTACTTCTTGCCATGGTAACCAAGTTTGATCTCTATCTTGAACAGATGGATGTAAAAACTGCTTTCTTACATGGTGAGTTGGAGGAAATGATATATATGAAACAACCAGAGGGCTTTGAAGTTAAAGGGAAGGAAGATTGGGTCTGCTTGCTGCAAAGATCCCTATACAGTCTAAAACAGTCCCCATAAACGTTTTGACAGTTTCATGATAAGTCTCAAATACAAAAGAAGTAACTTTGGCAGCTGTGTCTACTACAGGAAGCTGACTTCAAGTGAGTATATCTATCTTCTGCTTTATGTGGATGATATCCTAATAGCCTGCAAAAGCATATCAGAAATAGATGAACTTAAGAAATTGTTGAAAGCTGAATTTGAGATAAAAGATCTAGGCCCGGCAAAAAGAATTCTTGGCATGGACATCCAAAGAAACAAGGAAGCTAGAATCCTTACAATCACTCAGAAGGGATACCTTGAGAAGGTATTGAACAGGTTCAACATGAAAGAGTGCAAGTCTGTGAGCATTCCTATTGCAGCTCATTTCAAGTTATCAATTGAGGATTGTCCTAAAACAACTCAAGAAGTCAAGGAGATGGATAGCATTCCATATGCGAGTGCTGTAGGTAGCCTCATGTATGCTATGGTCTGCACTAGGCCAAACATAGCTTATGCTGTCGGCATAATTAGTAGATACATGGGAAATCCTGGTTACCAACACTGGATGGCTGTAAAAGAAGTTCTCAGGTATCTTAAAGGCTCGATTAACACGGGTTTAGTGTATGGAAAGGGAGATCAGAATTCAGGTGGAGCTCAAGGGTATGTAGACTCCGATTTTGCTGGAGACCGAGACAAAAGAAGATCTTTAACAGGTTATGTATTCACTCTGTTTGGCAACACAGTGAGCTGGAAAGCATCACTGCAGCACACTGTGGCTTTATCCACAACTGAAGCCAAATACATTGGAGTAACTGAAGTTGTTAAAGAGGCTTTGTGGCTAAGAGGTTTGGTGAATGAATTAGGGATTCCACAGGATAATATTGATGTGTTTTGTGACAATCAAAGTGCAATCCACCTATGTAAAAATCACACCTATCATGAGAGAACAAAACACATAGATATTAGAATGTATTGGATTCGGGATGTTATATCTGATGGGAAGGTGCAATTGAAGAAAGTTCCCACCTCAGACAATCCTGCAGACTTTATCACAAAGGTGGTCCCTGTGAGCAAGTTTAGGCATTGCCTAAACATGCTTAAGATTGCAGAAATTTGAAGCAATTGGACAAGGATAGCACATCATGAAGATCATCAGTTTCAATCACAGAATTGCCAAGGTGGAGATTGTTGAAATTGGTGGCACATTCTGTTATGACAGTTACTCTCTAACTGCATTCTGTTTTGATTTTTCCCCTCAGCCTTAGGAAGCCTTTGTAAGTCTGTATATATATAAAGAGCACAAAGAAAGAGGCGAAGAGAGATACATACAGAGACCTTCTGATCAAGATTACAAGAGGCGAGTTGAAAAAAGAGTTTTTCCTCTGGGAGCTCGGGTGTAATTTGGGAAAAGGAAGGGTAGTGTATCAGGAAAAATAGAGAGAGTTTGAGAGAAGAAGAAGATCATCTTCTTTGCTGTTGTAATATCATTCTTCTGATATAAACTGGACTGAAGCTGTGCTTAGTCCCGGAGATGTAGGCAACTCTGTGGCCAAACTCCGTCATCAAACTCTTGGGTGTGTTCTTTCCTTGTTATCTGTCTCTGTGATCCTTTCTTGAACTTGATTTCTGTTTATTGCTGCATACTGCTATTGTGTTTCTGGTTTGTTACAGGGTTTGCTGCCTTTACAATTTATTTAAATAATTTTATTTATAATATTTTATGAGTAGATTTAAAAGATCCTTGAATCATTTTTTAATTGTTATAACGATCCTTTTGTTATTTATTGTTTTTCACAGTTAAATTACAGGTAACAGGTGTGAGTAGGTACTTATACCCAGAGGGTACGAGTAATGGTGCTAAAGCTGTCACCCATGGCAGTGTGGGTCTGGGTAATATCTTCAAATGCGGGGTATGGGGACTGGTACTATAGTACCCTACCTAGACCCTACCCATTGTCATCCCTAAGTGTGATGAAGAGTGTGATGCTAGCATTGCTCTTAAATAGAAACTAGTGAGAAAAAGAGTTAATTTTGAAAAATTGTTTGATATGAGTAAAATTATAAAAGAAAGTGAAAAGAAAAAAGTGTGAAATTATTTTTGTGGTTATTTTTTGTTTTTCAGGGTATCCTTCACGCGTAACTGTGGAGACTAATCCCTCGAGCTGGGTAGGACCATAAGGGCGACAAAGCTCTCCCTCAAGAGTTTTATCGCTGCTGCATTCTTAGGACCAAGATTCAAACTCGAGACCTCTGATTAAACTGGAAGAAATTTTTGTGGTTATTTTGTTATATCTTGTTTCGGGCTTTTTTGTCCAGGTAAGTTTTATGGAGCTTCCATCTTAAATATTTTGTTTTTGTAAAAAAAATCTTAAATATTTTGTTCTTGGGAATTCCCTATTGAGTCTTCAAAACTTACCTTGTCTATTATATATGATTTAATACATGTTACGCCTTAACACGAGAAAAAACATTTTATTGTTTTTTTTTTGGGTTATAATTCAAGGTACTAAGAAAAGTATTTTATTTTTTTAGGCTCAAAAATTGGCAACTAATGGGTAGCATTTAATCAATCAAAACTCAGAAGACCAGAAAAATAACTAGTGTCTCGATCATTTTAAAAAATGTTCTAAAAAATTTTTAAGTTTCAAAACGATTTCAAGTCAAGTTCTAGAGAATACAATCCAAGAGGAATAAGACACTCAATCACAAAGAATGGGGTAGATTTAGTGAGTACCCATTTTAGACTCAAAAATCTCACATTTAGTAGTTTAAAATCAATGAGAAACACAAGTCTAAGGAACCACATGCTAATTATCAACTATCAAAAGATCATCTCAAGCATTTTTATTTTTAGATGGTATCCTCTGCGCAAAGACTAATCCCTGAAGTCGGGAAGGATCATAAGGACGACAAAATTATCTCTCAAAAATTTTAACGATTAGTCTCTATAAGTATACGTTAAAAAATAAATAAAAACTAGTTTGGCAGAACAACCTACCTAATTAAAAAAAAAATGTTGTTTCACCCCCTCCAAGTCAAATGAACCTTTTTTTTTATTATTGTTGTTGACAATTAAAACAATTAAAATCATGGGTTTCTATATATATAATAGGGTCAACGATAACATATAAATTACTAAAATTTATGTATAGTATACTTTTTTTAATTGCAAGCAGGTGTTTTTTTAAGAGTTTAATTATTGTACATAGTTAGTGTAAAGTTTTTTATATTGTCAATCAATCATAAATCATGATATTGATTACTTTTAAAATGATTATGATAAGAGTCAAAGATTTTCAATTATGTGGCAACTTATAATTTGTTGACAGTGTAAAAAAAATCTTTACATTGATATTGTATATCAATTAAACTCTTTTTTTAAACTATGATTTGACTGTAATTATATCAATTTTCAAATTAGAAAGAGTAAAATATTTGTAAGGAATGTTTACGAAAATTAACACTAAATCAGTCATAAATACCAATTATTATTCCGAATATTTTATTTCAAGATATAGTATTATATTTCAATTTTTATTTTAAATAAAATATAATGTGATAAATAGAATTTTTTTAAACGATGATTTGACTATAATTATATTAATTTTCAATATATAAAGAGTAAAATATTTGTAAGGAATGTTTACGAAAATTAACATTAAATCAGTCATAAATATAAATTTTTATTCCAAATATTTTATTTCAAGATATAGTATTATATTTCAAATTTTATTTTAAATAAAATATAATGTAATAAATAGAATTACTGAATTAGATTTGTATACTAAAAATTCCAAATTAATATTTTAAATCAGGTTTTATGTAAGGATTGCCATTGATAAAAAAATAATTTTCTATTTTAATGGTGATTAAAACCCGCCTGAAGCGAATAAAGCTAATCGTACAAAATTTTATGGCATACATATCTGTATTTTTGGTATAACTAAAAAGTTTAAATGAGGGGAAGAGGTACCTCCTTGTAAGGATAGCCAATCTCAGCAAGAATTTGTAGAATGATAACTACATTAAAATTCAACCCAATATATACTATATATATATATATATATATATAAAGAAAAATTTATTTTGTTCTAGTCATTTTATTTGTTATCCTTAATTGGAATAGGTAAAAAAAATTACTAAACCCGGATATCATCTGATCGGGAGGGGCTAATCCTTCGAGATATTGAGATCCATTTAAAGAGTTGACTTCTCCCAACAAATGCTCTTCCATGCTTAATAGACTCAGTTATCTACCAACTGTGTCATACCATGTTGGTATTGGAATAGGTAAATTGATAAAAGAAATTAAATTAATTATTAATTAAAACAAATAAAATTAACTGAAATTTAATTAAATAAAATCAAAGTAAACTTGAGTTTTTTTTTCATATATCTATATACAAATTGAATACTATCGAATATTTTTCTAAATACACGTAACTTAAATTTACTGTGACGTGTCAGCCTCTCAAGCTCATGCAAAATGATGAGATCAGCATGGCAGCCAAGTGTTTAACAAGACTAGATGGTCCATAACAGAAGTGTCTAAAACTGTAAACCTTGAAGCGTGGCTCGCGTAAGTGGGACTGGTTCACTGGAGAGTCAATTGTTTCCATCATAACACAACAAACGAGTGATTAAGACGAAGACAAAGGTTTTGGTAGGATTTAATAATCAGGGAAAAAGTTTCTTCAAAATTAATTATTATTGAATTAAAATAACCGTATCCTTATTTTTTAAATTTAGATATATACGAATTTATATATAAAAAATTATTAAAATGATGTCTATATATATATAAAAACTCTTCATTTAATTCCTACCATATCCTGTATACCTTGGTAAAAAAAAAAATAACAGAAAACAAGCAAGAAAGACGAAAGCGTGTGCAAACATAGGTATTATTTATAGCATGTAATCTTAGTGTGGAATGAAGTCAATGCAACGCAAAGCATATCACAATTTTAGTGATTACGAGTTCTATTTCGGTCTCCAAAACCATATGCTTATGCTTTTCCCAGGTTATCGTGGCTGTCAATTTAGCATTATCATCCCAAACCTAAAACAAGAAAATTAACTCAACTCTCTCTCTACATTCGCTACACTACGCTACTTCAATCCTCTCCTACGCTCTTTCGTCTCAAGCAACGGCAATGCTATCGCCCAACCCACTCTCTCTTGTTTGTGCCATACTTTTATGCTTACCTTTGGCCATTGTATTCACCACCACCACCACCACTTCCACCGCCGCAATCAACCAAAACAACACCACCACCCCAACCCGAATCATTCTCGACAAATCAAACCAAGACAATATCAGAAGCAGTTTCTTCAGCATAGGTAGCCCCAACCTCGAAGACCCCAACAACAACAACAACAAACAATCACATGAAAATGTGACCGCGCCGCTACCACTCCCGGACGTTAACGACGAGGACGAGGATGTTCTGTTCCGTGCTGCCGCACGTGCAAAGCGGAGAGCTACGTGGCCTAGAAAGATAGCATTCATGTTCCTCACCACCACCCCACTCCCATTCGCGCCGCTATGGGAATCTTACTTCAACAAAACCCCACAAAACCTCTTCAATATTTACATCCACGCCGACCCCACTTTCTTCTATGACCCACCCTTCTCCGGCGTCTTCTCCCACCGCCTCATCCCTTCAAAACCCACCGCCAGATTCTCCCCCACTCTCACCTCCGCCGCGCGTCGCCTTCTCGCACGAGCCCTCATCCACGACCGCTCCAACTACATCTTCCTCCTCCTCTCTTCCTCCTGCATCCCTCTCCACTCCTTCAACTTCACCTACCACACCCTCGTCAACTCCCGCAAGAGCTTCATCGAGATTCTCAAAAACGAGGTCGGAACCTACGATCGCTGGGCGGCGCGTGGGGAAGACGCGATGCTCCCGGAGGTGAAGTTGGAGAACTTTCGGATAGGGTCCCAGTTCTGGGCTTTGACACGTAAGCACGCGAGGATTGTTGTCAGTGACAAGAGGGTATGGTCCAAGTTCAAGTTGCCGTGCGTGCGTTTGGACACGTGCTACCCGGAGGAAAATTACTTCCCTACCCTTCTCGACAATGTGGACCCAAAGGGGTGCGTGCAGGCCACGCTCACGCACGTCGATTGGAGTGGGAGGGAGGATGGTCATCCTCGAACGTACAATGGGTCTGAAGTAGGCCCAGAGCTTATTCAGACGTTGAGGCGAGATAGGCCTAGGTACGGTGACGGTGACGGTGACGGAAAACGGCAACGGCGTGATCCGTTTTTGTTCGCGAGGAAATTCGCCGCGGACGCGCTACAACCGTTGATGGCTATAGCTGACGGCGTTATCTTTAGGGATTAGGTTAGAAGTTAGAATGATGATAGTGTTGATGGGCAAAATTGTAAAGATGCTACACTTGACAACGGTGTGAGGTGGATCTCTCATATTAGGATTTGTTTTTAGGTGTAATAAATATATATGGCCTAAAAAAAAAGGCCTAAACAGCTGTCTTGCGAGTTTGCCAACACTGGTAAAATATATGTAACCAACAAACCCAAAGTACAATTGTACATACAGCCTACAGAGGGAAAGGGGGAGGGGGGTGTAATAACTTGTAAATTGTAATGCGCACGCACAATGGGACATGCCGTTTCAAGTTACTGGGGGTGATTGACTGATTGCTAAGCAAACACTTCGGTTTACAGGTGACTTATAAGTTAATAGTTTTTTTATCATGTGTAATTTTGCATGGGTTAAGAATCTTAAAAGAGTAAATTTATATAAGAATCTGGACATTTTAAATTTTCAAAATTGAAATGTCGAGTTTTCCAATAAATAGTTGCTGCTTTTGGGTTTCTTAACCTATGTAAAGCACATGATAGAAAACCCATAAGTAAATAATAGTGTCAATAAGAAAGTAATTCCTGGATTGAATTATAAGAAAAAAAGTAACTATATTTTTTTTTGACTAAAATATAACCAATTCAACTCTATTTAAAGTTAGTGTTTTAAAAATCAAAAAATTAACTAATCCAAATAATTTTGTTTTTACTTTTCCAAGAGTATTGCACACTCCCGAGGCAATTAAAAGGTATATTAGTAATTGTAATTATTTTTTTACATAAATCAAAACAATTAAAATGTATTGAAATCTCTTAGCTAATCAAAGGTAGATATATTTTGACTTTTGTTATGAAATGAACCAAAACAAGATTAAGATATTATAAACTATAGAAGAAACGAGAGATAGGAGAAAGAGAGAAGAGAGAACAAGAAAAAAAGTCTTTTGGATTATGCTCTACAAAGATGCCAACTTTACAATGTTATATGAGTCCTATTTATAGGACATGAGTCTTGTAACCTATAAGACTATTGAAAGCCTAACCATAATGAGTCATTTACATGTGAAATTAAGAGTTGTAACTTATGAGTAAAAGCCTTTTACTCATGGGAGTTACAAGAGCATCCTAGGGAATATGAAATGGCTTTAGGAGATGGACATCCACTAAATATATATTCATAACACTCCCCTTGGATGCCATTAAGGAAATGCCTCGTTAAAACCTTAGTAAAAAAAACACAATGGGAAAAAATCCTAGTGAAGGAAAAAGAGTACAATATCTTCTTTACATGAGAATTTCCTCATTAAAACCTTAACAAGGAAAACCATGTAGGACAAAAACCTGATTGAGGGGAAAAGATTACAGTTTTCTCCCCCTATTAGATGCATCACTTAAGAATATGAATTGCAACATTCTGATTATCCCCCTGAAGCATTTTGAAGCAATATTCTTCTCTTTGATACATCCTCATTTCAATTGAGCTTTGCATGACAATAGTTTCTTCAATTGGAATCACAAGGTTCTTGGACGCGATGAATCATAACTTCAACCAGAAACATTAACAACTTCATTCGGATCAGAGAAATACCTCTAATTTTTCAAGATCAATTGGCAATAAGCTTCATTCAAAAATTATTATATCAAGCCATGTAATATTTAACAATATGAGTGTGTGCTTCTCTAACAATAAGATATGGTCTTCAAAACCAATATATTCGTTATCTTCTTCACATCGAGCTACTGAATTATAGTGGTGTACTCAATAGATACAATTTATCATGAATCTCTTAAGAACTAGTTCTTTATAACTTGTTAGACAAAAACCACCTTGCTAAATGCTCAATCTGCTGGTCGAGACAAATCTTCGTTATTCAAAAGTATTTCATCTTAAGACATTTCTTTATATATTCAATAATTCTGAAACAACTTCAGGTCATTCCATAATATTCAAATCATCTCATACTAACTACATTAAACACAATTACAAATTTCTTCACATACGTATCTAAGAAAATAAAAGTCTTGTTAAGAAATTGAAATAAATTTATCTACCATTGCATGATGAGACACCCCGTTATGCCCAGTTATATTATTAGATTTAAAACTCGTTAATTAAGTTTTTAATCGCATGTTTTACGTGAAAATATGTCAAAATTAAAAACTTAAGTTAATCAACATACCACTTTAGATAAATAATACACCATACCATATTGAAGTTACAAATACATACATATGTCTTATACATAATACAAAAAAAAAACATTGTTGAGAGTATCCTTTCAATAGAAACTCTCACAGGCATATACTCAAACGAAAGTCATACTTAGCAGAAACATATAAAAGTACTTCTTAGACACACTGACCATACTATCTATACTCTAATCACCATGGGTCATAGCTCGACCTCCCGTCTCTGGTTCGTAAGGAGTTCCATACAACTCTTCAGCAACACATTCCTCCATCGGGTTCTATAGCGTAAATAAAGTAGACACACGAAATACGAAAAAATATAGGGGATAAGAAACAGTTTAACGTCACACATGGAAAGGGTTTAGCAACATTTAAATCCTTAACATCACTAAACATGTGTCACCATATATCTATGTATATATATACATATATAAACACAACCATCCTCGATAACATCTATTATTTTCCTCTACCCTCCATCATGATGCAATGCAATGCAATGCAGTATGTATAATCAGGTGCGCCACATATCCGGATATCCATCTCAAGTTAACCAGACTATGTTTCAAGTCCACCATGTGAAAATATCACAGACCATGTTTCAGGTCACCCCCTAGTGCCATAACCTCTCATCAATATTTCATAAATAACCTCAACAATAATCACACCTCATCGATTTCATCACTATATCACAATAATCATCTCGGTTAGGCACTTCTGAACTCATATATCATGAACAACCGCATACATCACCCTACTCATCATGTATCAATACTCATAAAATCTCTAATCACATTAATCATCCATCATATCATCATTCCAATTATCTCCACATATAATATAAACTAAACAATTAGATAAATACATAAATAATATAACAACCAGTCCACTGATCATAATATTTCCATACAATTCATCACATATCAAGCAGCATATTAAAGACAGTCAATTCCATACAATTCATCACATATCAAGCAGCATATCAAAGACAGTCAGATAGTCAAACAGTATCATATTTCCAGACAATTCATCACATATTAAGCAACATATCAAAGACAGTCAAATAGTCAAACAGTCATCTCAAAAATAAAATAATATATTTTATACACATCGACGATAGATATACAATTCCAATATCATCATTGGTACCACTAAGTAGTCCCCAATGTGATATTGACATTGTCCGTTACTCGCTTCCTAGTAGGGTTTAGGTCGTCCTACGCCATTATCGAAATAAATGTCACTTCGTCATTTCCGACGTTAGATGGCTTCTTTCCCCACCTTAAAGATGTCCAGAAATTTCCAGGCACTTGTCAGTTACGCAGTCAGAGTTCCCAATGAGTAATTTATGTATCTTCTAGGCAAGCACGAGCACAAACGACAACCCAGAGAGTCGATCCAAACATAGAAATAGCCAGACAAATCGTCAAATTAATTTCTCAACAAACACACTATAAATATAATTCCATAATATATTTAATTTCTAAAAAACCTCATTGATTTAAAATCAAAACAGATTTGGGGTTTTTAGGCTAATGATGAAAATTGGGGAAAAATCAATTTAACAAGAGATTGACAAAATTGATTTTGGGAAACACTGAATTATGCTCCCAATTTCAGAAAACACCAATTAATTTCAGATTTTGAGAACCAAAATCAAAACCTAGGGTTAGGGTTTGAGGAATAAAATTGGGGTTCTTGAATCTGAACAAAGGAAGTGAAAAAACCACTTATCCAGGAAGAAGGTGAGCTTGTGGTGGTTGACGCGGCGGCGACGGTGGCGGCCGTGGCAATTCTGTTACAAATGTGAACCAAAAATGAGAGAGAAAGAGAGATTAAGATCAAGGGAAAGAAGAAGGATGAAACTAAAGAACAAATGGTGGAAACCACCATAAAAACAGGCAGCTCGGGGTGCTTACCGTGGTGGAAAGCGCGGCTTCGCACGGCGGCGGTGCTGGTTCGCACGAACAGGGACGCAGTCGGAGCTTGGGGCAGTCCAGACACGGTTCTGGCGATTCGTGGGTGGCGCGGGGCAGTGCGACTGACTGAGGTGGTGGCGCATTTATGCAAGGTGGGAGGAGGAAGATGAGGTTTGTGTGATGGTGAAAGAAGAAGAAAAAAAAAGTGGTGTTATGCCGAGGAAGAAGAAGAACACCTGTAGAAGAAAAAAAGTAAGAGAGACAAGGAAGCAACTTCTTTAAGAAGTTTTATAAAGGGGTAATTAATTAGGATCTTAAAAACATCAGGGACATTAACTAGTGTAGATATTTTATCAAAATATTTTAATCAAGAATATTCATGGTGAGTTATCATTGATCTGACATATTTTCTCATCTACCTGATCTATTGCTGTAACATCGTGCTCAGTTTTCGAATAAAATACAATATTTTATTCTTTTAGTAGGAAATATTATTATTATTATTATTATTATTATTATTATTATTATTATTATTATTATTATTATTGAATAGACAGTATCACTAAAAAATGATACGATTCATGATTTTTCAGTTTCGGGTTATATCAGGATTTTCTGATCGGAACAAAATGTACTGTCAGTGGAAACACGGATCGACTTTCGTTTGAATTTTTAACCCAAAATTTAACTCTAACTCTCTGTGATAAAGTAGAATATGAATATGATTTTTGTTTTATTCAAAATCATTTTATGACTCTCAGATTAAAATATAAATAATTATATTTTAACCGATTAAACAACATAATTAAAAACAGGTTGTTACACATGAAAAACATCATGCATATAAACTATAAATCCAAATATATAGATATATTTAATCCTTCCGAGATTTTCCATGTAGATATTACTCTCGAGTCAACCATAAGATGTAATAACAACTATTTAGATGAATACATTTTATATTACTTAGATTTTGAACATCAAGTCCATTCAAAACTTCTAAGACTTGAACTATTGTTCAAAATCCTCAAATTGTGCAATTTGAAAGAGTACATCTATTAAGGTTTTAAATATACATTTCAAATATCTTAAATCCTTCAGGGATATGCTCTATGCACCTTGAATCCTTCAAGGATATGCTTCCGGCACCTTGAATCCTTCAAGGAGTTTCATATAAATGCCATCATCAAGTGATCCATACAAATAGGTTGGCACAATATCTATTTGATGTGAATTGAGTCCTTCATGTGCTACCAAACTAATGAAGTATTGAAAAGTAATTGCATCCATCACAGGCGCACACGTCTCTTCAAAATCAATGTTAGGTTTTTGTGAAAACCCTTAAGAAACAAGTCACGCTTTGTTTCTCACAATTTCACCATTCTCATTTTGATTTCGCATAAAAACTCATTTGTATTGATCAACTCAATTTACAACTAAGGTCCAAAAACTTTTCGCTTGACAAGCAAGTTTAATTTCGTAGCAATTACATCTTTCTATTTTTGCTAAACATTTCTTTGTATATAATCCTTAATAGACTTTGGTTCGTGATTCTTTGGTTCATGATCTCATTTATTTCATTTAGCGCTACATTATATACAAAAAAAAAAAAAAAACTAGTCAACGTTGACTTCATTTTGGTTCCATCATATTCCATTCATGACATAATTTATCAAGATCTCTTATTTTCACAAATTTCAGGTACCTGAGTTTCTTCTAGAACTGAAAAAATTATTTATGTATGTGGACTCTTCTAGAGTTTTCAAATCCTCAATTTGGCCATCTTATTTTTTAGCTCATTTTCTTGTTTTAGGATTTTTATCTTTGGAACCGATGGGTCTGTCATGCTTCATGCGTGCTTGAGGCTATTTTATAATATTAGATTGTCCAACAAGGACATCAATTTTATTTGGAGCATTAGCAGCTGGTATATATGATTTAGTCAACGAATTTTCTTTTAAACTTCCAGTTCACATTGTTTTGTAGAGGATCAAGATTACAAAATGATAATTCATTCAAACTACTCTCCATTTCCAATTGTTTATCATCTCTCCCTAATATTGGGAAAATTAATTCATCAAAATGATAATTGGCAAACCAAGCAATAGATAAATCTCCTATCGATTATTCAAGATATTTTTTTTTTACAGATGGAAAATTCATATGCAACATATATTCCCAACCTTCTTTGAGGACTCATCTTAGTGCGTTGTGGTGGAGCAATTGAAAAATACATAGCAAACTCGAAAATTCTTAGAAGGGGAAATATTAGGTTCTTTACAAGAAACCAGTTGTAAAGGGGAGGACTTATGATAACTTCTTGGTAGATGCTAATCAATGTCTAGCATATAGGATTGCATGTCCCCAAATATAAATCGGAAGTTTTGATCTCATAACTAATGGTCTTGCAACCTTTTTGTGTATGAACATATGCTACCGGATGTTCGCTATCATTTACAAACATACAATACAAATTGAAGGCTTGAGATGTTACTTCACCAACATTATCAAGGCATATTTTCTTAATTTGATAATCGAGAAAATGAGCTTTTAGTCGAAATAGTTGAACAAACAATCTCACAAACTTCTGGTTACGAGTTGACAAACATTGACCATCTAGTTGATACATCAATTAAAACCATGAAATATCTAAATGGTCCATGCGTGGGTATATTGATCCACAAATATCACCTTGTATATGTTCTAAGAATGTTAGAGACTCGCTCCCAATTTGGGTTGGTGATGGTCGAATTATCAACTTCCTTTGGGAACAAGTAGAACATATTGAAGAATCTTCTAGATCTTTAATGGATGTCCACATGATTTTTCAAATAATCTTTTGCATCATAATAGACACGGGATGACCCAATCGGTCATGCCAAGCAACAAACTTATTATGATATGTAAACTTATGATTTACGATTAATGTCTTTCAACCGCACTCATATCTATTTAAATGCATAAACATAATTTATAAAATTTTGTTATCCAAAGAAAACAATATAGTAGATATTTTAGAGACTTGATTTACCTTTTATAAAAAGAGATTAGTTTTCTCCAATTTCTCTTTGGGAGCTCATGTCCTTGTATAGTACTTCAAACATCAATAAAGAGAGTGGTTACACCTTTCAATATAATACAGAATCATGTACAATGGTTACAAAATAAGTGCAACAGTTATAAAGACTTTTTGACCAAACTGGGTTCCTTTTAGAAACTATTTACCAGTTTAGGGTTATTCTGAAACTATTTACCAATGGGGGGTCGTTTTGGACACGTGGCATATTTTATTTTTTTCAATCTGACGGATCAAAGGTTCCACTGCAGATGGCGCATTTGAAGGCGCCACTGCAGATGGCGCCTACCACTTAACCAAAAAAAAAAGACAAAAGGGAGGCGCCACTGCAAATGGCGCCTTCCCCTGCAGTGGCACCTCCCCCTGCAGTGTACCACGTGGCACTGCAGGTCCCCCCACCTCAGCCCCAACCAAAAATTGGACACCTGCAATTTTAAAGGAACAACGCTACAAAAAAATTATACTATAAGTACAGGGAGTAACGATGACATTAATGATAAAGTATCTATTTAAAACAACAAAATGCAATAAAAAAATCCTGTAATAATGAGTAGCAAATAATATCATAGGAGGCATAAAAAAATAATAGCAATAAAAATTTACACCAATAAATATTCATAAATTATTACAGTAGTAAAAAGAAATTTTACCTTATAAGAATTAAAAGAAAGTCACCTGCAATTTTAAAGGAACAACACGACAAAAAAAATTATACTATAAATATAGGGAGTAACGATGACATTAATGATAAAATATCTATTTAAAACAACAAGAGGCAATCCCATCTTTAATATTTTAGAATATAATTACCTTTTGATCAAGTGCAGCCGTGCAGGGTCTTGCGTGATGAGACAAAAGTGTGGAGATGGTTATCTTTTCAATGGTCGAATTGAATGCTGCAGCAGTAAGGAAAAATAATTTGCAAACGTTAAAAGAACTAACGAACAGTTAAGCGCTTGGTTTGAGAGGCGTTAAGAGGAGGAGAATTTTTAATTGACGTGGCACCACTTTATCGGTGTGACAGAGAGTGGCAAAGGGTTTATGTGATAGAGGATCCGCATCCCTCATCCAAGCACTCTTGGGAGGAGAGGAAGATTCTTTATCCCATTTTTTCTATCACATTCTCTGTCCCCCATCAATTATAATTTATCATTTAATAAAATAAATCACAACTCATTAATATTTATGCATATTCTTAGCTTTTAATTGGTATGGAACCCAATTTTTATTGTTTCTTGTTGTTTTAAATAGATATTTTATCATTAATGTCATCGTTACTCCCTATATTTATAGTATAACTTTTTTTGTCGCGTTGTTCCTTTAAAATTGCAGGTAACTTTCTTTTAATTCTTATAAGGTAATTTTTTTTTACTACTGTAATAATTGATGAATATTTATTGGTGTAAAATGTTATTGCTATTATTTTTTTATGCCTACTGTGATATTATTTGCTACTCATTATTACGGGATTTTTTTATTGCCTCTTGTTGTTTTAAATAGATATTTTATCATTAATGTCATCGTTACTCCCTATATTTATAGTATAATTTTTTTTGTCGTGTTGTTCCTTTAAAATTGCAAGTGACTTTCTTTTAATTCTTATAAGGTAATTTTTTTTTACTACTGTAATAATTGATGAATATTTATTGGTGTAAATTGTTATTGCTATTATTTTTTTATGCCTCGTGTGATATTATTTGCTACTCATTATTACGAGGTTTTTTTTATTGCTTCTTGTTGTTTTAAATAGATATTTTATCATTAATGTCATCGTTACTCCCTATACTTATAGTATAATTTTTTTTGTAGCGTTGTTCCTTTAAAATTGTAGCGTTGTTCCTTTAAAATTGTAGGCGTCCAATTTTTGGTTGGGGCTGGGGGGGACTCCTGCAGTGCCACGTGGTACACTGCAGGGGGAGGCGCCACTGCAGGGGAAGGCGCCATTTGCAGTGGCGCCTCCCTTTTGTCTTTTTTTTTTGTTAAGTGGTAGGCGCCATCTGCAATCACATCTTTGACCTGTCAGATTGAAAAAAAATAAAATATGCCACGTGTCCAAAACGACCCCTCATTGGTAAATAGTTTCAGAATAACCCTAAACTGGTAAATAGTTTCTAAAAGGAACCCGGTTTGGTCAAAAAGCCAGTTATAAAAGAATAAAGTATACTAAATGTTATAACCAAAATCCTTACTTAAGATACCTTCAAAATTACCAAATATCAAAGTTTACCATTTACATATAAAGATTTGAAATCACACAATTTTCATCAATGAATAAAAATCTAGAAATCATATTATATATATTTTATTTAATTACTTGTAAACCAAACAAAATAAGAGATGTGTACATATACATCTGAAATCACAAAAAAAAGTGGAGCATATGAATTCCAAGAAAATAATTCAATCACTCAAATCATCAATCAAATAATTTTTTTCTCCAAAATATTTAATAAAATGGACATATCCAAATGCATATTATTTGTAAGAACATGATCAAACGTATAAATTCATAAGGAAATTTTGAATATTAACCATAGCTTACTGCATCAGGATTTGGGAGAAAAAAAAAATCTTTACCTCGGTTGAAACTCACTTGTAAATATTTGCAAAATTTTGACATATAACTAATATGATCCTTGTCATTTCATATATGTTACAACACTAAGGTAACTTGAAAAGAGAAGAAAAAGAAGAATATATTAGGACAAATAAAATAAAAACAGAAAAGAGTCTAGTTCTTTAGGAACCAGGCATATCACCAATTTTTCTTATCTCTTCTTTCAGAAAATGATGTCCATATATGAAATTCCAAGCATAAGTAGGAAGAGAAGTTACACCTCCCCATAATGTATATGAGTTACTAAAACATTATTATGAATAATAAAAGTCATAACCACAAATCATACTAATAACATTTTATCACCGTTAATGCCTAATGAATATAGGCAATCATCATTTCTAACATATTCAATATTTCCCCCTTTTTTCTCATTGATATGATTTTCTTTTCTTCTTCATTTTCAAAAATCTTAAATCATCATGGCAATGGAAATCTCTACCACGTCAATGACCAAAATCACGACTTTTGTCGTAGAAATAATCATAGTACGAAACATTCACTTATGGGAATGTAGTTCAATCCATTATGTGTTTTTTCTAATTTTTCATCAATAACCGCTCTTGTGCTAGTCACAATAATGCCCAAACTTAGTT
Source organism: Sophora flavescens (assembly GCA_030762895.1). NCBI lineage: Eukaryota > Viridiplantae > Streptophyta > Magnoliopsida > Fabales > Fabaceae > Sophora > Sophora flavescens. The sequence goes on along the minus strand of CM061067.1, from coordinate 31,081,852 downwards.
CAAAACATTCTTATAAATATTTTCTCATGTATGCTACTTCAGGAGCATATTTGTGTGACATAAAAGTATATGATATTTTACTCACTTTCCTTTGTTTCAAGAGATCAATTAGATCTTTTACTAATCATGGTCTAAATGTCTAGTTCTTCAGGAACTGGATGCGGATCCTATGTCGCAACAAGCCTGTACCACTCCCTGTCACTCCAATAAAAATTTGCCACGTCAATGAAGAGCATCACTTTTAATTTATACATTTAACACCCTAACATTTTTTCCTTGAAAAAAAAACCGTAACACTCTGATGGCTCGAATCTGCAAGTGAATGGTTTCGTCGTCAAGTAATAAAAAGATCGAACCACAAAGATCGTGATCTTAAATAACAATTAATTATTAAATCGATTTAACTAAAATAGATAAAGATTTGGTTTTTGAAATCAGAATCAAGTAGCAAATCAAATTTAAAGTTGTAATTAAAATGAAATCAAGAACAAAATAGGAAAGTAAATCAAATCTGGGATTTTTCAATATCAAAAGAGATTTCCAGGAATTGGGTTACCAATGCACATGTTACTAAATTGACTACCCCTCTTGTTAATAATCAAAATGGGTTTGAAGGTGAATTTATCGTAAATATATAAGTTAATGTTCCATCTCGGGATACAAGAACCGTGCCCGATTAAACCAACCACTACTCTCGTGATAATTGAATTTAAATCGAACCCTTTAAGCTTTATGTCAATTCAGTGAACCCTCGAAGGACCGCTTCTAACTCTCGTGATTTAAGTCCTAAGTTTGATTCCTATAGATCTGATACCTAAGTTCACCGTTAAGTTTGTCCTTAGAGTATCTACGACAAGCAAATAAGTGGCCACCGAATTTACAAGTAATTCAAGCAATAGGAATCAAATCGAAAGCAAAATTGAAATTAACAAGAAACAAAACGTCAATTCATCACAATAAACGAATCTTGGGCATTGCCCCAATTCCTAGAAATAAAACGACTACTCAAGCATTGTCATGTTCATAGCAATCTTAATTAACAAAAGCATAAAGAGAAAACCTAAGAGAAGAGAAGAAATTGAGAAGAGGAGAAATCCTAATTTTTGCCTAAGGTAGCAGCCCAAGGGAACCCTATTTTCGAGCCTTAGAGTCCCATTTATAATGTAGGGTAACTTGAATTCGAAGCTGTTACAAAATCAGATCAAATCAACAATTAAATTTACAGATATTTCACATCACGGCTGTGATGCCTGTCACGGCCAGGCCGTGACAGATTCTGACTTGGAGATGGCTTCATTGCTTGGTCTGTCACGGCCGTGACCACCATCACGGCCTAGCCGTGATCAATTCTGCCTGGGAGGATCTAGTTCAGTTTGCATGTCACGGCCGTGACCAGTTCTGAGTTTATCCTTCTTTCTTTTCAGCCCTACTCGATCATGGCCGTGATGGCCATCACGGCCAGGTCGTGATGGCCATCACGGCCAGGTCGTGATGGACTCTGTTTGGCTCATTTTCTTGCTTTCCAAGCTCCATTTTCATGCAAGCTCCAACATAATTGATACTGAGCATTTTAATCTTCAATTCCTGCACACAAACACCACAAAACCACCTTACCCGTTCCAAGGTAAAAACTAACAAAAAACAAATTAAAAATGCCTAAACTACATGAAAATGCATGCAATATGAAAAGGAAATATGAGGTGAAATCACACTCATCACACTCCTTTAACACCGTCTTATTTCTTTTTAATTTTTTTTCCATTCTTCTCCGTCATCTTCTTTCTCCTTCTCTGTACCCTATTCTCTTTCCCTCTCCTTTCCTTTTCTCCCATTTTTTTTTCCATTCCAAACTCAGACACCTAGGTAAAGACTTATTACCAAGCATCATTTGTTAGGTCCAAAAAATCTTGTACTCAAGAAAGAAACACATGGAGGTAGACGCTTACTATTGAAAAAGGAAAAGGAAATTAAAGTCTAACAAATCCGGTGCCATTCCAGAAAAGATAGTATGGATTGAAATAGAAAACTATAAACACGAGAAGGGGTTGAATTGTGTTTATCAGAATTTAAACAAAGTTGAAAACTTTTTGCATACAGAAGCTTGGTTCAGACGAGTGGAAAGATACAGGAAAGATGACCTGTCTGATGAAATTTTAACAATGACTTAGACAAACCAACCACCTGATAAAAAGGATAAGAAAACTAAAGCAACTAAAGAGTTTATAAGGAAAGAGAGATTGACACAATTATTTATCCTGGTTCACTCTTCAAGGCAAAGAGCTACGTCCAGTCCTTGGCAGCACCAAGATTTATCCACTATAACTGATCAGGTTACAGACTCCAAGTATTATCTACACACCTAGCCTCTTCAGGCTCCAACACAAGTATTCTTTACACACTTAGCCTCTTCAGGCTCCAAGACAGATTTGTTTGAGAAATTTGGTTTGAAGTAAATACAACTTCACACAGACAGATCTTTCACTAACACTCAGTGATTTAAATGTAAAGCTTAGGAAAGTCTGCGTAATAACTTCAAATGATTAAAGAATACAGAATGAAAGAATGAAGATATTAATGCGCAAAGTAATGACTCTTTAATGCTATATGTATTCTCTATCTCTTAATCTTCAATGACTTCTGTATTTATAGTCTTCAAGCATTTAAGATCCGTTAGAGACATTTCCTCATATGTTGGCTTCAAGCAGAACTTCATTAAATGCAATAGAGTCGTTCTGGGTAGCCATTAATGCAATAGGAACGTTGGTTGTACTCTAACATGAAGGATCATGACTTTATGCATCGTGAATCAGCCATATCAGAGTTTTGCAGAGAGCTTTTTGTACTTTGCTGAGTGCAATTCCCTTTATCGTGTAAGGACCAGAGGTACTAGGGAATAAAGCATGCTGGAAGCATTCTTTAACCGGTCTTTTGTTCTGATAACCGAGGTTGCTTGAGAGAGTAACTTCTGACTTTTCTTGATAAGCATGAAACTGAGTAGGAGAAAAGGCTTCAAGTCTTTTTCTGATGGGACAGCCAACAAAAGCTTGTTAGGTCCTTGGTTCTTCAACGAGTAACCTCAGACGAGTGTAGGAACTTATGGAGAGACAGGTTGAAAACGTCTCTTGAAAGAAGTCAATAATCCCAGTCAGCTGACAGGTTGACTTTCTGTCCTAAAACAGACATAAATAAAGCTTCTGGATTCCGCGAGCTCGCGAGGCGAGCACATCTTTGCGAGGCGAATAATACGAACAGTCTTCAGTGTTTGGTGAGCTCGCGAGGCGAGCTAATCATTCGCAAGGCGAGACTCTTCAAATTCCAAACTGTCACAGCCGTGACCTTCAACACGGATAAGCCGTGATGGCTTCTGGTCTTCCAGGGTTGGATTACTCGCGAGGCGAGTCAAGTATTCGCGGGGCGAGATAGAGTGGATTGTATTTTCTGGCACAGTCAAGCTTCAGGCTCGTGAGGCGAGTATCCTCTCGCGGGGTGAAAAATCCAAAACTGCTTCACTTTATTAACCTGAAAACATGAATTAACAGTAAGTACTTTATTCGACTCTAAATCAACTAAATTAACCTAAAAATACTCTAGAGACTCAAAATGCTGCTTAAAGACAATCAAGTCTAATTTGGGTGAAAATGAGATATAATTAGCACAAAACCCGGGTCATACTAGCCATAAAACTAGATGAACCAGCGGCTGATCAAAATACCCCAAACTTAAACTTTGCTTGTCCCCAAGCAAACTAAAACTCAAAAAGACTCAAGACATGGCAAGCTTAAAGATTTAACCAACTTTGCACAAATTTCAAGCAATTCATCAAAATAATTTTTCTTTCAATGTCCCCCCTTTTCAAACAAAGCTATCCCCACATGCATCTACTTTAAACATTGAGAATTCTACCATTCATGCAATCATTAATCTAAGCAAGGGATCCAAGTTACACACAAAAGGGAGATCACCAAATTCAAACAATCGCCTTCCTCACAAGGGCATTTAGTATTCATTCAATCGCTCAATTTGTCTAGGTTATCAACATTTTACTCAATTTCACTTTTAAGAGCACTTCCCATAAATTTGATTTTCATCTCAAAATGGTTCTCACAGAAAACATGCATGCAACATCAAAAGGTCTTTTAAGGTTGTAATAGGGCCTGGCCAAGGGTAGGATATACAAAGGTACTGGGCTTAAGTCCCTAGGAACTAAGAGAGCGTGAACATTTCAACATACCGAATTTCCACTCAAGTTCCTTTTTCTCATTCTTCTTTTTACTTTGGGTGACTACAACCTCTTTTCTTTCAATATCCTTTTTGAAATTTTTGTACTTTTTATTTCTTTTTTTTCTTTTTTCTTTTTTTTTTCTTGCCTTTGGCTCCAACCTTTTTTTTATTATTTTTTCTCTTTTTCCCAATCCCAAACAACACATTACACCTTGTAGCCACCCCAAACTTAGTTTCTTGCAACCATTCTCTTTGCCAAGCTTTCATGCTCTCCTAATCCTAAGATTGGGTTAACATGGTTTTTCCAGATTTAGGCTCATAACATAAGGTCATCAAGAATTAACAGGCTAATTAGGCTCAACGGGGCTAACTAGGAAACATGCATTAGGGATGGTTATTTTAGCCAAATGGTTATTTATAAAGAAAATGCCTAAATCATCTGATGCAATACATAAACATGCAAACCATAAAGAGATTCAAGCAAATTCAGGAAAGTGCAGCTTAAAAAGTGATTCACACAGTTAAAAACATGTTGGAGGCTCAAATCCTCACCTGGACATTTTTGCAAATCATTTGACCGAGATTCTATCCCTAGTGTGTGCTTCTCTTCACCCCAAACTTATCATAAATCATGCAATCACAATAAAATATCTCAAAGTTCAATTTTCAATTTTTCAAATGGGGATCAAATTTTCAATTTTCAAAACCTAGGGGGAAAACAGTCAACACATAACATGCAATCATCTATGTAAATTCAATTAAAATCCAGCAAACTTGCCGACACAAGACTCAACACACATACTCCTGATCTTCTCAAATTATTCAGGAGCTAAAAGAAAAGAAAACAAAACAAAAATAAAGCAAGGCAAAGCAATTAAAAAGAGTAAGGTTCAGAGAAAACTCATGGGGGCGGTTCCACCAAGATCCCACTGTTTGTGATACAGCGGCCACGAAATGCCCAAATTGCAGTATGATCCTCCCGGATCCCATGGCATGAAGCATAAAGCCCAAATGATAGACAGGGGACGGAAGCTTGTTCCATGGTCCCCTAACTTGCAGCCTTGATATGGAGGTGAGTGCTTGACAATTATGGTGACCTCACCAAGTGCGGCGGACTTCTCACTCCCTCTAGGGTCAAGGTTGACCTCTTTCTCAATAAATTCCTCCCAATAAAATCGGGGTTCAACCTCTTGGACTGGCCATGATGCAAAATCCAGAGGCTTGAACTCCATCACCGGTTGTTCCACAGTAGAGAGTGTTACTGGTGCTGCTTCATCTTCTGCACGTTCTTCATTCACTGCACTGACAAATCCATCACCTGCTAAGCCTGCAGAAATCTCAGCACACACCACACAAAGGTTAGTGTTAGTACAGTCAGTACATATGGTACAATAAATTGAATCAGTAAAGGCCTGAATGTCTGGAAATTCAATACACGGTTCATCCACCCCATCACTTTCAACACATGCATCTAATTCCAAAGGTTCTTCATTATCCTCAAGCATGGTGAAGCAGATGTCCTCCTGATCCTCATTTTCTATGTTTCCTGGCCGAACAGGGTCCTCAACCTCATATGTCTCCTGTTCCATATGGACGTTTTGCTCTTCATACCTTTCAAAACATGCTACACACGAAGCAAATTCATTACAATCAGCACATGAAGTATAATAGATAGAATCAGGAAAGGTATGAATATCTGGAGATTCAACACACAGTTCCTCAATAGAAGTATTCTTGACATCATTATCAAAATTATCCTCAGAAGTATTGTCAAGAATAACTACTTGTGAATCTGTATGTTCTTCAAGGGAATGTGGAGTTTGCAGTGTAGCCCCGCTGACTTGTTGAACAGTATTAATGCTAACATCTGTTTGCTGCTGAAACTGTCCAAATTGCTGCTGAAAAAGTGTAGTCATTTGTGCAGTCATTTGCTTGAACAGGTCCCCTAGTGAAGGTCCAGAAGGTGCAGAGGTGGTCGCTTGAGGAGAGTTCTGTGGTGGTGCCAGTGGTAACATCAGTTGTGAGTCCCCATTCCAAGGGTTTGGATGGTTTCCCCAGCTGGGGTGGTACTCATCAGTGGAAAGGTCAGGAATGTTGTGCCTGATTGATGCAGCTCTAAAGGCAGGAAAGTATCTCTCTAAGAAGAGCTTCTTCAAATCGTTCCAGGTGGTAACAGAGCTTGGCTCAAGATAGTACAGCCAATCCTTTGCAGCGCCCTGTAGTGAGAACGGGAAGGCTCTCAGCTTGATGTGATCTTCTGTCATTCCTTTAGGTGTCAGCATTGTAGAACAAACAATCTGGAATTCCCTTAGATGCTCCTGCGGATTCTCACCCGAAAGACCACTAAACCTTGGCAACCGATGTATTAAACCAGGAGGGTCAGGATAATATATGCATGGTGGTTCATAATTAACATTAGGCATATAATCATGCATGTAATTATCCATGGGATAGACATTAGGCATATAATTTTGCATATAGTTATCCATACTAAGGTTCACAACCAGACAAAGCAGCCGTAACTAATTCAGTAATGCGAAGGTTTTTTTTTTTAATTTTTTATTTTCTGTTAATAACAACAAGAGTCCTCGGCAACGGCGCCAATTTTGAACGTGCTGTCGTGCACGCACCAAAAAGCGAGCGGTTTACAAAAATTTGTAGTTTAGGGAGCGACAACTCGAGTATCGTCTCACAAGGACTCTTGGGTTGTTGTTAACAGAAAAAGTCAAAATTGAGGGGTTTTGGATTTGAAATAAAATAAAGAAAACAAAGCAGAAACAGAGCAATAAAAACAAAGCAGTTAAATGATTATCAAATAAGCTAAAGATGACTAATCTACCGTTCTCGATTCCCAACTATCATCGGTTCATGTAAATTCCAAGTCCGAAGCAGATTCTAATCCCCTTTCGGTTGCAGCAGCAATTAACAAACGAAATCGCTACTACGAGATGTATGTTCCTATTCCCGAATTAAACAAACGGGGTTAAGCCCTCATGAACTAAGCGAACATGAACGAACACACACGAATTAAACAAACGCGATTCAATATAGGAACATAACATCACCGAAATAAATCAACACAACACTATACACTCCTGAATTAAACAAACAGAAATATATAGCATAGTATTGAAAAGGGATAAGCAAATAAAACAGGAATTACAGAACCTCAAGTGTAAATGGAACCCAATCACAGTAGATTAATCAAGGAGACTAGTTCTCCATTACAAAAGAAACACAAAATGCTAAACCTACTGTTGCAGACGCAACTATGAAAAGAAAAGAAAAGAAAGGATAAAAAAACTCTAACTGTTATGTCCTAAAACAGACTTAAATACAGCTTCTGGATTCCGCGATCTCGCGAGGCGAGCACATCTTCGCGAGGCGAATAATACGAACAGTCTTCAGTGTTTGGCGAGCTCGCGAGGCGAGCTAATCATTCGCGAGGCGAGACTCTTCAAATTCCAAACTGTCACAGCCGTGACCTTCAACACGGATAAGCCGTGATGGCTTCTGGTCTTCCAGGGTTGGATTACTCGCGAGGCGAGTCAAGTATTCGTGGGGCGAGACAGAGTGGATTGCATTTTCTGGCACAGTCACGCTCCAGGCTTGCGAGGCGAGTATCCTCCCGCGGGGCGAAGAATCCAAAACTGCTTCACTTTATTAACCTGAAAACAAGAATTAACAGTAAGTACTTTATTCGACTCTAAATCAACTAAATTAACCTAAAAATACTCCAGAGACTCAAAATGCTGCTTAAAGACAATCAAGTCTAATTTGGGTGAAAATGAGATATAATTAGCACAAAACCCTGGTCATACTAGCCATAAAACTAGACGAGCCAGCGGCTGATCACCCTCGAAGGACCGCTTCTAACTCTCGTGATTTAAGTCCTAAGTTTGATTCCTATAGATCTGATACCTAAGTTCACCGCTAAGTTCGTCCTTAGAGTATCTACGACAAGCAAATAAGTGGCCACCGAATTTACAAGTAATTCAAGCAATAGGAATCAAATCGAAAGCAAAATTGAAATTAACAAGAAACAAAACGTCAATTCATCACAATAAACGAATCTTGGGCATAGCCCCAATTCCTAGAAATAAAACGACTACTCAAGCATTGCCATGTTCATAGCAATCTTAATTAACAAAAGCATAAAGAGAAAACCTAAGAGAATAGAAGAAATTGAGAAGAGGAGAAATCCTAATTTTTGCCTAAGGTAGCAGCCCAAGGGAACCCTATTTTCGAGCCTTAGAGTCCCATTTATAATGTAGGGTAACTTGAATTCGAAGCTGTTACAAAATCAGATCAAATCAACAATTAAATTTCCAGATATTTCACATCACGGCTGTGATGCCTGTCACGGCCAGGCCGTGACAGATTCTGACTTGGAGATGGCTTCACTGCTTGGTCTGTCACGGCCGTGACCACCATCACGGCCTAGCCGTGATCAATTCTGCCTGGGAGGATCTGGTTCAGTTTGCATGTCACGGCCGTGATGGCCATCACTGGCCGTGACCAGTTCTAAGATTATCCTTCTTTCTTTTCAGCCCTACTCGATCATGGCCGTGATGGTCATCACGGCCAGTTCGTGATGGACTCTGTTTGGCTCATTTTCTTGCTTTCCAAGCTCCATTTTCATGCAAGCTCCAACATAACTGATACCGAGCATTTTAATCTTCAATTCCTGCACACAAACACCACAAAACCACCTTACCCGTTCCAAGGTAAAAACTAACAAAAAACAAATTAAAAATGCCTAAACTACATGAAAATGCATGCAGTATGAAAAGGAAATATGAGGTGAAATCACACTCATCACACTCCTTTAACACCGTCTTATTTCTTTTTAATTTTTTTCCATTCTTCTCCGTCATCTTCTTTCTCCTTCTCTGTACCCTATTCTCTTTCCCTCTCCTTTCCTTTTCTTCATTTTTTTTCCATTCCAAACTCAGACACCTAGGTAAAGACTTATTACCAAGCATCATTTGTTAGGTCCAAAAACTCTTGTACTCAAGAAAGAAACACACGGAGGTAGACGCTTACTATTGAAAAAGGAAAAGGAAATTAAAGTCTAACAAATCCGGTGCCATTCCAGAAAAGAGAGTATGAATTGAAATAGAAAACTATAAACACAAGAAGGGGTTGAATTGTGTTTATCAGAATTTAAACAAAGTTGAAAACTTTTTGCATACAGAAGCTTGGTTCAGACGAGTGGAAAGATACAGGAAAGATGACCTGTCTGATGAAATTTTAACAATGACTTAGACAAACCAACCACCTGATAAAAAGGATAAGAAAACTAAAGCAACTAAAGAGTTTATAAGGAAAGAGAGATTGACACAATTATTTATCCTGGTTCACTCTTCAAGGCAAAGAGCTACATCCAGTCATTGGCAGCACCAAGATTTATCCACTATAACTGATCAGGTTACAGACTCCAAGTATTATCTACACACCTAGCCTCTTCAGGCTCCAACACAAGTATTCTTTACACACTTAGCCTCTTCAGGCTCCAAGACAGATTTGTTTGAGAAATTTGGTTTGAAGTAAATACAACTTCACACAGACAGATCTTTCACTAACACTCAGTGATTTAAATTTAAAGCTTAGGAAAGTCTGCGTAATAACTTCAAATGATTAAAGAATACAGAATGAAAGAATGAAGATATTAATGCGCAGAGTAATGATTCTTTAATGCTATATGTATTTTCTATCTCTTAATCTTCAATGACTTCTGTATTTATAGTCTTCAAGCATTTAAGATCCGTTAGAGACATTTCCTCATATGTTGGCTTCAAGCAGAACTTCATTAAATGCAATAGAGTCGTTCTGGGTAGCCATTAATGCAATAGGAACGTTGGTTGTACTCTAACATGAAGGATCATGACTTTATGCATTGTGAATCAGTCATATCAGAGTTTTGCAGAAAGGTTTTTGTACTTTGCTGAGTGCAATTCCCTTTATCGTGTAAGGACCAGAGGTACTAGGGAATAAAGCATGCTGGAAGCATTCTTTAACCGGTCTTTTGTTCTGATAACCGAGGTTGCTTGAGAGAGTAACTTCTGACTTTTCTTGATAAGCATGAAACTGAGTAGGAGAAAAGGCTTCAAGTCTTTTTCTGATGGGACAGCCAACAAAAGCTTGTTAGGTCCTTGGTTCTTCAACGAGTAACCTCAGACGAGTGTAGGAACTTATGGAGAGACAGGTTGAAAACGTCTCTTGAAAGAAGTCAATAATCCCAGTCAACAGACAGGTTGACTTTCGCTTATCCAGACAGGTAGTCATCTATATGAGCAGACAGATGATTCTGACTGTTTTAATCTGCTCACTAGATAGACAGGTTAGCAACCAATATGAAGGTTAATTAAATCATTAACCAATGTTTAGTTCTCATCAAAACTTAGGGAAATGCACATCAGACATTTTAGAGACATAACAATCTCCCCCCTTTGAATGATGACTAACATTGAGATGATTTAATGAACCTCAATATATCATCAAAGAAAATTGCATATATCAAACAGGTTGAGATTTTCTTAAGCGGACAGGTTATCGAATGCTTGATTTAAGATTAATCATATAAACCGTTTAATTTAGTCATACATAAAATTGACTTGTTCTACTTTTGAAATTATCAGAGCAATCTTACTTAAGATTTATCTGAGCAATTATAGCAACTATCAGATCATACTTTGATCAACATATTTTGATCATATCAAAACATACTCAAGTCCATATATTACTTTCTCATTAAGATTATATCACATTCATTCTCCCCCCTTTGTCAACAGCAAAAAGGAGTGATCGTAAAAAGTAAAGAAATAAGGAAAGTAAGGAAGAAATATATTTTATTCATCATAAGCTTTGATAAGTACAGGGCAGTTTACAATAGAGAAACAAAAACTACCTAGATTGACTAAGTAATAAATATAAGGCAGTAACCCTTTGCTCTAAGAGCAGTCTAGCTTGCCTTTCTTCAACCAGCTGTCTTATTAGGTCTTCTACTTGTACTTGAAGCAGATGAAACTCTTGTAAGGCCACTATCTGAGAAGTGGAGGCTTCTGTAGATAGGTTTGAGGAAGAGACAGACAGAGAAGAGTGCCAGGGTAGTGGTAAAACCGGGGGTGCGTTAGGTAGAGATAGGGGAGAGGTAATGGAAGGAAGAAAATTTAATGCAGAGTTTGAAGGACATAGAAATGAAGAAAGACGAATTTGAAGATAAGTCTGACTCTGACACAGTCAGTATCAGGTGAAGGAAAAACACAAAAAAGTCTCTCGGACAGAGATAGTGTGGTGTTGATTATTTGAATAGGTGGGGGAATGAGTGTTTGAGCTAAAACAGAGGGAGGGAGAGGTAATAAAGAATCAATATGACAAAAGAAAGAATTTGATCCGGTAATTAACATAAAGAAATACCTAGACCTATGAGGTAGCATTACAACAAAAGCAGGATAGTGAGATCCAGCTAATGTTCTAATGAAGATAACAATAGGTGAGTAGAAGAAAAGTTTTCTACAGGGATTAAGAATATGAGGTGGAGGAGAAGGGATGACAGAGACGTGTGAGAAACTTGCAAAAAAAAGAGTTTGCAGATCAGACACAAAGAGTCTCGATGATTTGCCAGTTTGTTCTTTGGGAGCAGAGTCCTTGTAAACAACTGTGTACTAACAGTCATCAGGTACAACAGTAAAAGATGATTTTTGATTTTGAAAAGAGTGGACAGGTGAAGGAAGAGGAGATGCAACAGAGAGAGGTTGAACAAAAATGGCAGATGGAGAAGAGACAGATGGGGTGATGATACCTTGATGTACGGGGGAAAGGAATTAAGGAGATGTTCTCTTCAGATATCTTCAACTTCTTGTGAGAAGGAGACACTTGGTCATCCTCGGGTACAACTGTTTGAGCTCCTCCGGACAGGTCTTCCGCAGTGTTAGCTTCTGCATGCACTACAGTCTTAGCATGTGCCGGGTAACCAAATCTTCTCCTTTTGGGAATAATTCCCAAAATCAAAGTCTTCTTTGGTTCTTCTAGAACTTGCTCCGTCTGCTCCCCCTGAGCAAATGCTTCCTCTTTGCTAGGCTCATATTCAACTCATCTGACCTTGGCAAAGGTCTTCACCAGCTTCCTTTTCTTGCTGGACTGAGCTGGAACATCCACTAATTCCTCAGCTTCACTAGTCTTCCTCTTGGGACCTGAACCTCAAGGGCTCAACTGTTTCAACAGAATCTTCAGACACTAAGGGCTACAGCTCTGGAATTTGGTCTTGTCTGGCCACCTTTCCAGACGATTTGAACAGTCTTTCACAAATGGGGACTTCTGACTCATCAGTGGAAACCACTAGTTCTTCCTCCTTCTGCTCAACCGCGGGCTTCTTCTTCTTTTTCTTCTTCTTCTTCTTGTTGTCTTCCTCCTCATCAGCAAGAGGAATTCCCTTGATGTCCATCATAGACAGTATCTTCCTGTCTATGGGCAGTGACATATCCACAAAGTGAACATCACTAGGACAAACAACTTGTTCCTGAATACCCTTGTCAGCAACATCCCATAAGGATAGGTCTGCATGTTGGTTCTCTTGATCAGAATCTCAAGGTACATGTAGATAAGGTCGTTGATGTCAACCTTGATTTTGTGGATCAAGTGGTACAGAGCAAATATGTCCATCTTGGTCACACTATCTCGTGAGCCTTTCCTTGGCATCACGCACTCCAACAACAATTTGTGCTGGAATTTGCACTTGACCACTATGTTGACAGGATTATGGTTCACTGGTTTGGGAACACCATAGATGGCAATGTTGACATTGTCAACTCCCACTTCATCTTCCCAGTTGGGTATGAAACTAGTTCCGATTCTCAGACATTTTGTGACAAGCTCCAGAGAGCTAATGGGGAAGAGAAGGGTTCTATCCCCCATTTCAGCCTTAAATCTTTTGATTCCGTTGAGTCGGTTGGTGACAACCACAACATTTCCCCAGAACGTTTGAACGAGCTTAGGGTGAACAAGCTCCTTGATGTCGAAGAAAGGAGTCCACTTGGAGTATTCCAACTCTTCAGTGACATTCATACCTAGCTTCTTCATCTGTTGAAGATCAACAGTCTTTCCCAGAATGATCATTTCTATCTCAGTAACCTTGAGATTGTATTTCTCAATGTTTTCTTTTGTAGAGAGACGCTTGGATGATGCCATTTTTTTTAGAGAAAACGGTTCTAGGGTTTTGAGAGAGAAGAAGATTTCAGAGACGAAAAGACAACGAGATTTAGAAATTTTTGAAAACCTAAAAGTCCAACCTTTATGATCTACTGTCTTTTATAGTCATAAGAGTAGGAGAGAGAAAAACGACATTTTTAATTCAAAACAGCATGATTTGTATGGGGAACTGCAACGCCCACTTAAGACATAATGAAAACATGGTTTTGAGATATGTAAACTACTGTGTACATTATTAGCTTCAGATAAGGGAATGGCATTAAACACTTAATAGCTATTTCAACAAAACTGTTGAGTTCTAGCATAGTGACCCAGCAGAGTTAGACAAGTAAGCATAGACAGGTGATAAAGCACAGACAGGTTAACACTTAGACATGTCATTCAACAATGCAGTGCATGTTTAGATTATCTGTAATAAGTAAGAACCTTTCTTATGCTAGGGGTTTAGTGAAAATATCAGCCCATTTATTTTCAGTTTTCACAAACTTAATATCAAAAATGCCTTTCTGAACATAATCCCTTATAAAATTATGTTTGATTTCAATATGCTTAGCCTTAGAATGTTGAATTTGATTTTTAGTTAAGCAAATAGCACTGGAATTATCACACCATACAGATATGTTATGCTCATAAATAGAGTAATCCTCAAGTTGATGTTTTACCCATAAGAGTTAAGAGCAGCAACTAGTAGCAGAAATGTATTCTGCCTCAGTAGTAGACAGTGCAATAGTTGTCTGCCTCTTGCTTGACCATGAGACTAAGCTTGCTCCAATGAAGTGACACCCTCAACTGGTGCCTTTTCTTTCTATTCTGTCTCCAGCAAATTCAGCATCATAATATCCCACTAAACTGTATTCTTTTGATCTTAAATACAGCAAACCAAGATTAGTAGTTCCAAGCAAATATCTAAATATTATTTTAACAGCCTTACGATGAGATTCTCTAGTATCAGATTGGAATCTAGCACACATACAGACACTAAATTGAATGTCAGGTCTACTTGAAGTTAAGTACAGTAGTGAGCCAATCATATCTCTGTAGACAGTTTGGTCTACCTTTTTTCCTTCATCATCTTTGCTTAGTTTTGCATTAGGTTGCATGGGAGTTTTCACGAGCTTTGCATTTTTCATTTTGTATTTCTTGAATATCTCCTTGGTATACTTTTGTCGATGGATGTAAATTCCATCACTTGTCTGCTTGATTTGTAATCCAAGGAAGAACTTCAATTCTCCCATCATGCTCATCTCAAATTCAGCTTGCATTAGATTTGAAAATTCCTTGCACAAATTTTCATTAGTTGCTCCAAAAATAATATCAACAACATATATTTGAACTATAATAAAGTTCTCTTTAGAGCATTTCTTGAACAGAGTAGTGTCTACCTGTCCTCTAGTAAAACTATTATGCATGATAAAAGAACTAAGTTTATCGTACCATGCTCTAGGTGCTAGTTTCAAACCATATAATGCTTTCTTAAGTTTACAGACATGATCTAGTTTATCAGTATCCTCAAAACCAAGGGGTTGTTTAACATACACTTCTTCTTCAATTATACCATTTAGAAAAGCACTTTTTACATCCATTTGAAACAGAGTGATTTGGTGTTGTGCATCATATGACATTAAGATGCGTATAACTTCTATTCTAGCTACAGGTGCAAAAGTTTCAGTATAGTCGATACCTTCTTGTTGGTTATAGCCTTGAGCTACTAACATTGCCTTATTTCTGACAACTTTACCATCTTCATCCAATTTGTTTCTGAAGACCCATCTTGTTCCAATAACCGACTTGTTTTTAGGCTTAGAGACAAGAGTCCAGACATCATTTCTGGTGAACTGGTTAAGTTCTTCTTGCATAGCAAAAATCCAGCTTTCATCCTCAAGAGCTTCTTCAATGCGTTTTTGGCTTCAATTATGATATAAAGGCCATATTGCTTGATTCTCTTAGTGTGGATCTGGTTCTTACTCCTTCAGAAGGATTTCCAATAATAAGATCCTTAGGATGATGAGTGTTGAACTTCCAATCGCTTTTGAGATCATCATGAAGATCTTGACTTGTCTGCTGACTTGTCCGCTCCACTTGTCTGTCAGCCTCAAGCACAGGTTCTGTCTTGGTTAGATCGGGTTGTTGACTTTCTGGTTTGTTTATATCAAGACCACCAATAGTACCAATTCCTATAACTTTACCTTTCTGATTCCCTCCAAAGGCAACGTGTCCTCCATTCTTAAGTTGGAGGTCTAGGAACATAGGCCTTTCTCCTATCATATGACGCGAGCAACCACTGTCCAGGTACCAGCAGTGGTGTTTTCTTTGCCCTGTTGAGGACATCTTCAACAAAAAATATTTGATTTTTAGGTACCCATATTTTTCTGCGTCCTTTTCTGTTAGTTCTATGAGTCGGAGAAGACTTCCTTCTCTTCTTATGGATACACTTAGACATAACATGTCCAGCATTTCCACAGAAGTTACAGACAGGTGTAGACTTGGTTACAGTTAACTTAATAGATACTGTAGAAGCTTTAGTTGATACTTTATTATGTGTCTGATGGACATATCCAGTACCTTATTTGTTAAGAGAGTGCCTCTGATAGACAAGCAGCTTAGTCAAATTATCTCTATCATTAACAAATTTGGCAAGATCAGAAGTGAGCTCTTCCACTTTCTGTTGAAGTTTTTCAACTTCTTCAGATGGTGATGTTTCACTTGAGATCTTAGCTTCATCAGACTTTTCAGTCTTCAACTCACTGTTTTCTTTAGCCAGCTTCTCACACTCTTGAGATTTTTGTTTATGCTCACAGGTGAGCTTTACATACTCACTCTTGAGGGATTTGAAGGCCTTAGATAAGAAGTTGGATTCCTCCAACAACTCCTCATAGGCATCAAGTAATTCTTCATAGTCAGGATGTACCTCATCGTCTGAGTTTGAGTCAGTGTTGGCCATCAAACAGAGATTGGCTTCTCCCTCTGTTTCTTCATCAGAAGATGTTGACTCCAGATCCTCCCAAGTAGCCATCATTCCTTTCTTCTTCTTCTTGAAGAATTTCTTAAAAGGGGCCTTCTTGAGATGAGGATATTCAGCCTTGATGTGACCAGGCTTCTTGCACTCATAGCAGACAATTGAACATTTGTCTGTTGATGTGGATTCTTTGAAGTTCTTGTCCTTGTTGAACCTTCTGAATGACTTATCCCTCTTGAACTTCTTTTTCTGTAGGAGAAGCTTTATCTTCCTGGTCAGGAGAGACAATTCTTCATCACTCTCATAATCCTCGTGTTCAGACAGGTTAGCATCACTGGATGACTCGTCTGCCTTTAGAGCCTTGGAAGCTTTTACTGACTTTTGATCAGCTTTCAGAGCAATTGACTTGCCCTTCTTTGGTGCAACTTCATCTCCAAGTTCTTGCTCATGAACAGTGAGTGTTCCAAGAAGTTCATCCATAGTCAAGGTAGTGAGATCCTTGGCTTGAGAGATAGCAGTGACCAAAGGTCTCCACTGTTTAGGTAGACTTCTTAGAATCTTTCCAACCTTCCCAGCATTGGTGTGGACTTTGCTAAGAGATTTTAAACATTTGACTATAGTCTGAAATCTTCCTATCATTTGATCAACAGATTCTCCTTATTCCATGACAAACACTTCATACTTTCTAACAAGTATGACAATCTTTGATTCTTTGACTTTGGTTGTTCCTTCATG
Source organism: Sophora flavescens (assembly GCA_030762895.1). Taxonomy (NCBI): domain Eukaryota; kingdom Viridiplantae; phylum Streptophyta; class Magnoliopsida; order Fabales; family Fabaceae; genus Sophora; species Sophora flavescens. The sequence continues at coordinate 31,064,730 of CM061067.1, read as the reverse complement.
TGTGGCAGCTAACGTGTCCCATATTTCTTTGTCAGGGTCACAAGCACATACCTTCTCAAACTCCTCAGGACTGAGAGCACAAATGATGTTATATCTAGCTTTGTGGTTCAACTCCCATTTTGTCTTTTCTGCAGTAGTCCACTGAGCTTTTGGCTTATCAGTGTCATCATCATTCTTGGGAATGAATGGACCATCTATAATATTGACATCTCAGAGATCAGAGTTTGTAGATAGAATGAACCATTGAAATCTATTTTTCCAATAGTTGAAGTTTTCTCCATTGAAGTAAGAAGGTCTGGTTAGTGAGGCTCCTTCAGTCTGGTGACTTCCACTTGAACTATCTCCAGCAGTCATGTCTATTCTTCAGGACCTTTTACCTCTACAATGTTAGATGCTCAACCCAGAGGCTGAGCTCTGATACCAATTGAAATAGACAACTATAAACACGAGAATGAGGGGTTGAATTGTGTTTATCAGAATTTAAACAAAGTTGAAAACTTTTCGCATACAAAAGCTTGGTTCAGACGAGTGGAAAGATACAGGACAAACAAGTGACCCGTCTGATGAAATTTTAACAGTGACTTAGACAAACACACCACTTGATAAACAGATAAGAAAACTAAAACAACTAAAGAGTTTATAAGGAAAGAAAGATTGACACAATTATTTATCCTGGTTCACTCTTCAAAGCAAAGAGCTACGTCCAGTCCTTGGCAGCACCAAGATTTATCCACTATAACTGATCAGGTTACAGACTCCAAGTATTATTTGCACACCTAGCCTCTTCAGGCTCCAACACAAGTATTCTTTTCACACCTAGCCTCTTTAGACTCCAAGACAGATTTGTTTGAGAAATTTGGTTTGAAGTAAATACAACTTCAGACAGACAGATCTTTCACTAACACTCGGAGAGTGATTTAAATGTAAAGCTTAGGAAAGTCTGCATAATAACTTCAAATGACTGAAGAATACAGAATGAAAGAATGAAGATATTAATGCGCATAGTAATGACTCTTTAATGCTATATGTATTCTCTATCTCCTCATCTTCAATGACTTCTGTATTTATAGTCTTCAAGCGTTTAAGATCCGTTAGAGACATTCCCTCAGATGTTTGCTTAAAGCAAAACTTCATTAAATGCAATAGAGTCGTTCTTGGCAGCCATTAATGCAATAGGAACGTTGGTTGTACTCTAACATGAAGGATCATGGCTTTATGCATCGTGAATTAGTCATATCAGAGTTTTGTAGAGAGCTTTTTGTACTTTGCTGAGTACAATTCCCTTTTTCGTGTAAGGACCAGAGGTACTAGGGAATAAAGCATGCTGGAAGCATTCTTTAACTGGTCTTTTGTTCTGATAACCGAGGTTGCTTGACAAAGTAACTTCTGACTTTTCTTGATAAGCATGAACTGAGTAGGAGAAAAGGCTTCAAGTCTCTTTCTGATGGGACAGCCAACAAAAGCTTGTTAGGTTCTTGGTTCTTCAACGAGTAACCTCAGACGAGTGTAGGAACTTATGGAGAGACAGGTTAAAAATGTCTCTTGAAAGAAGTCAATAATCCTAGTCAGCAGACACGTTGACTTTTGCTTATCCAGACAGGTAGTCATCTATATGAGCAGACAGATGATTCTGACTGTTTTAATCTGCTCACTAGATAGACAGGTTAGCAACCAATATGAAGGTTAATTAAATCATTAACCAACGTTTAGTTCTCATCAAAACTTAGGAAAATACACATCAGACATTTTAGAGACTTAACATGGGTAATATGACGTAAATAAAAATGAACCTCATTTGAAAAAAGATGAACCTCATTTGAAAAAATATGGCATCAAAAGGGTAATGGGTAGTGTGGCGTCAAAAGAAGAACCTCGTTTGAAAAAATAAAAATGATGATGATGATCATGGCTTTAAGCAGGAATGAACAAGAAAAGAGAGATGGGATGAGATTTTTGATACGATGTAGTTTTTAAATTTTTACAGAGGGCACCAAAAATTGATAAAATGTTGGTGAGTGTTTTTTGTTTTCTTGTGTGAAGGAATGAATGTTACGGTGTTACATTTATAAATTAAAAGTCATGCTCTTCATTGACGTGGCAAATGCTCATTGGAGTGACAGGAAGTGGTACAAGCTTATTGGGACAGAGTATCTGCCTTCTCAGGAACCATAACACAAACTTCAAATAAATGATGCAAAAAAAATCGTAGTTTTGTGCAATCCGACAGGGATGCTCTCATACCAAATTCTTATGGAATTTATCAAGAGTAAAAGACAAAATATAATATTCGAGTTAGTGAAACAAAATTCAAAATAAAATTTCTGAGTGAAATATCAAAATATAAAAGATTAACATAAAAATATAAAGATACGAGCAAGAACATGATAATGAAATAGATTAACCCATAATGAATTGGATTAACTCAAAGATAGTGAGAAGAAGAAGAATTCTGCAATATAACCTCAAAGCAGATAAACCATCACTCATATGGTAGAGCATCGTGCTGATAACGTGTTATGAAGTGAACAAAACAAGATCAAGATATTATAAACTTTAGAAGAATGGAGAGATTAGAGAAAAGAGAACAAGAAGAAAGTCTTTTGCATTATACTCTACAAATGTGCCGACTTTACAATGTTATATGAGTCCTATTTATATTATTTTACACTTTTAAGAGCTTTATAATAACAAACGCGACTGTTTCTAATTTTTATAGTTCATCCAGTAGTTTTTCAGCTCCAAATTTTGTGTTTTCTTTTTAAACTTAAAATTCCAAATAAATACTACTATACTAGTTAACTGGGTGCTAAAATTTTGTATCTACAGTTTTGAACACAAATATAATTATTATAGCTGAAATTTTATGCCATGCTCATAATTTGTTGTTCATGCATGTTGTCCATTGCCTTGTATTCTTGTAATTTACAAATAAACAGAGATAATCCTCTCGGAGCCCACAGACCAGTTATAGATAGGCCAGAGGTAGTGAAAAGAAAACATGCAAAGGGAGTTTTTCTTGTTGCGGAATAGAATAGGTGTTGACTTGAAAAGCCCGATCATCTTTTTTATTCTCCCTAAAGATAAAAAGCCGACCCAATAGCAAGTCCAGGCGTTATAAATGCTATTCAAATGATGAAACGATACAATCTCTCCCGCGGATTCCACCCAACAATCTTATGAGATTTGTCATTTGAAGCAAAATCTTATGCCGTTTTTGTATTAAGGGTCTTGCTACCGATAGATGAGATAACCACGTCCTAATTGTATTAGGATACTGATTAATAAATCAATAAAAATTATAAAATGGTAGAGTTTTTTGGGAAGCTAAGTATTATACTCCCTCCGTTCTTTTTCTTTGGTACTTTTAGTTATCTACACACAAATTGAGAAACCATTAATTTGTTTTCATTTGTACCAAAGTATCCATATTACTACCATTAATTATTTACAAATTCCAACTACATTTACTCCATAATCCACTAGTCATTTATGTACCTTGAAAAGAAGCATTTGTAACAATAGAAAGGGGCATTTATAGTTAGAGAAAATAAATGATTTATATGCGCATGCAAAAAAATATTCCAACTTTTGTTACTAAAGCTCTGTTTGAAAAAAACTAGCGAATAGTGGATAAGCTAGCGGATACCATATAGCGGATAAGCTAACGGATTAGATTTAAAGTGTTTGATAAAACTAGCGGTTGGACTAGTTGATTAATATAAAATTACATAAAAGGACATGTTTGTAATTTTTTTATATAAGTTATATATATGTATTTATATATATATTATTTATTTTAAAATAATTATCAATTTAACACTTTAATTTATTTTAAATAATTTATCATTTCAAAGATTAAACTATTAATTTTAAATTTTAATATTTATTTAGTTTTAGTTATTTTTTATAAATAATATGGAATAATAAAAATAATATTGATATGATTTTTATACGATTCTTTTTATAAATAAAAATAAAATTTATATTTTTTATCTTAAATATAAATTTAAATAGTGATATTAATTCTGACAAATCAATTTTAAAGATTTTTATTAATTTTTATTTTGTTAGTGAATGATAAGTAAGGAATTTAATTAAGATAGTAAGGATAAAAATGGAAGAAAAAGTTATACGCTATACGTTATACGTTATAAGCTCAAACGCTCCTTCAAGTAGCGTTTGGAAAAAATGTTATACATTAGTGAAAAAACGTTATACACTAATTTTAAAAACGGTTGCCAAATATAGCTAATTTTTCATCTGCTAAACACTAAATGCTAATATTTTTTACAAACCAAACAGTGCCTAAATATTGGTTGTTACTATTCCAGCTTTTGTAAAATACAAAGAACATTGTTAAATTGATACACAATGAAATCACGCCCCTAACACCAGGAAAAACGACCACATGCTGGTTGAAATTACATTACTCCACATCCCAAAAATTCCGAAAGAATAATTGCTAGAGATTAGACCCAGCGTGAATTAAATGTGAACAGGGGTATATATAAGCATCACCAAGATGCACATTTTATTTGGTCGAAAAAAAGGTGCATCGGGTATATGTGTCATTTTTGTTTTGGAGCATACAACATTAAAGACTAAATTTAACTAGGGAAGATTTTGTGTATTTTCAAGACATTCAATTTAATTCTATTATGAGGGTATATATGGGGAAAAAATGTCCAATATATCTTGGGTTTACAAAACACTCATTATTTTGGAACAAAAACAAATAACTAAAAGTACCAAAGAAAAAGAATGGAGGGAGTAGCTTTTAATATGTTAAAGAGTGCGTTTGATACTCATTAAGGTGTAGGACAGCATAGGACAAGCATGACAATACAATACAATACAACCCCTTGAGTCACATGACGACTTTTTGTCATGTACATCGTTTGATAGAAAATGGACAGCACAAGTAAAATAATATTAATTTTACTATGATATTGATAGCGTGAATCCGCAAGTATATGGTTTCGTCGTCAAGTAATAAAAAGATCGAACCCACATAGACATGATCTTAAACAACAATTAATTATTAAATTAATTAAACTAAACAAGAAAAAGATTTGGTTTTTGAAATAAGAATTAACTAACAAATCAAGTATTTAGAACGCAATCAAACAGAATCACAAAGCAAATCAAATCTGGAGTTTTTCAAATTAAAAGAGATTTCTAGGAATTGGGTTATCAGCAAGACTGTTTATGCTACTAAATTGACTACCCCTCATGTTAATTATCAAAATGCTTTGAACGTGAATTTATCCTAATAAAGTTAATGTTCCCTCTCGAGATACAAGAATCGTGCCCAATTAAACCAACCCCTACTCTCGTGGTAATTGTATTTAAATTAAACTCGTTAATGTTTGTGACAATTCAATGAACCCTCGAAGGACCGCTTCTAACTCTCGTGATTCAAGTCCTAAGTTCAATTCTTATGGATCCAATACCTAGGTTCACTTCTCAGTTCCTCCCTAGAATATCTAAGACATGCAAATAGGTGATAAATCAATTCACATGGATGAAGTACAATAAGAACCAAATCTAAAGCAAATTGAAATTAACAAAAAGGGAAAAACATCAATCCATCACATAAAACAAGTCTTGGGCATAGCCCCAATTCCTAGAAATAAAACGACTACTCAAGCATTGTCATATTCATAGCAATCTTGATTAACAAAAGCATAAAAATCCTAAGAGAAGAGAAGAAATTGAGAAGAAGAGAAATCCTAATTTTTTCCGATTGGTAGCAGCCAAAAGATCCCTATTTTCGAGCCTAAGAGTCCTATTTATAATGTAGGTTAAATTGGGATTAAAGTAATTACAAAATCAGATAAAAAAAACAAAATTCGAGATTTTGCGCGTCACGGCCGTGATGCCTGTCGCGGTCAGACCGTGACCAATTTTGACTTGGAGAGCTGCTTCACCGATGGCTGTCACGGGCAGGCCGTGATGATTGTCTTGGCTAGGCCGTGACAGCTTCTGATTTTTGCGTTCTTCTTTTTCTTCACTCCTACGCGAACATGGTCGTGATGCTTGTCACACCCAGGCTGTGATGGTCTTTGTTTGGCTCATTTTTCTTGTTTTTCATGTCCCATCTTCATGCAAACTCCAAATCAACTGGACTTACGCATTTTCATTATCAATTCCTGCACACAAACACCACAAAACCACCTTACCCGTTCCAAGGTAAAAACTAACAAAAATCAAATTAAAAATGCCTAAACTACATGAAAATGCATGCAATATGATAAAGAAATATGAGGTGAAATCACTCTCATCAAACTACCCCAAACTTAAGATTTTGCTTGTCCTCAAGCAATAACCAAGGCCAGACAAGATAAACAATCAGAGCATGGACAGTGAACCAAGAACCCGAGTAACAAATCCAAGTAACAGGCACATCCAAATAAGTAACCAAGAGACAATCAATTTGAAGCCCAATTAGAAGCTTAGGTTCCCTAAATTCATGTCTCTCACCAATTTGGGCACTCTTCTGGCCTAACTCAAGTGTTTAAGGACATATGACAATTCGCTCAATTTCCACAAGGAATGTATCCTACCATAAGCTTGATTATTAACCAAATATCTACTTTATTAATGAAAACATATAAGAATTAAGAGGTCTTTTATTTTGGTTGTAATGGGGTCATAGGATTAATCGTTAGGTGGGGAAATCATGAAAAGAAAAATTCAAGAAGACTAAACAAAATATCAAGCAATACAAAGCATGACAACCTTCTAAAATACATTTTTGGGCTTTAATTCACTTTTCCACATTTCTTTCTTTCTTTCTCTCTTTCTTTTTTCTCACCCCCTTCACCATTTTTTTTGTTTATTTTATTTTTTTCAATTTGGAGAATGAGAGATTTTCAACTTAAGAGAAATATTTTTCTAACATTTTCATCCCACAATTTATTTTTCAAACCACCTTTTTGCCCTTTTTGCAATACTTTAAAAAGGTGTCATACTAAGCATCATTCATCAAAATCAATCAAGGTACCAAGAAAAGCATTTTATTCTATTAGGCTCAAAATTGGGTAACTAAAAGGTAACATTTAATTAGTCAAAGCTCAGAAGGCCAGAAAAATACCTAGTGCCTCAATCATTTTCAAATATGTTTTCAAAAAATTTTAACTTTCAAAACGGTTTCAAGTCAAGTTCTAGAGAATACAATCCAAGAGGAATAAGACACTTAATCACAAGGAATGGGGTAAATTTAGTGAGTGCCCCTTTAGGCTCAAAAATCTCACATTTAGTAGTTTAAAATCAATGAGAAACACAAATCCAAGGAACCGCATGCTAATTATCAACTATCAAAAGATCACCTCAAGCATTTTTATTTTTAGCCTACCACAAGAATACAAAAATTGGGTTAAAAAATTCACCGTCTCAATTCATTTGGCACAAAGTTCTCACAATTGGATGCATACTCTAAGCAAGGGCAATCTAATCATATGATTATGCAAAACTACGCCTATATGAATGCAACATACAAAAATTGCATAAAATAAAACCAAAAATAATACCCCTACCCCAAACTTAAAAACTTACATTGTCCCCAATGTAAATAATCAAGTCGGAGAGAGGAGAAAAAAATGGAACAACTCACCGAGGTGGTGGAGGGTGTTGGCACAGATGCCAGTCATAGAGCTGTTGGAGTAGAAGAAGAGAGGTTGAAGAAAGATAGCAGGTGTAGGGCTTCTCAAAACTGAACAGGGAGGGTGAAATTTGGTTTTTAACACGCCTGGAGTGTGTCACGGGCAAGCCGTGATCCATTCCGCTCTACTGGGATCCTTCCATCATGCCTGGGCCGTGACAAAATCTGACTTTCAAGCTTCTTCACATCACGCCCGTGAGGGCCATCACGGTCTGGGCGTGATCCTTTCTGTTCTTCAACTGCTTTCCTATCACGACCGTGACCCTCATATTGACTAGGTCGTGATCCATTCTGGTCTCCTCTTCCCTTTTTAAATTGTTCCTTCACGGCCATGATGGCCATCAGGGCCAGGCCATGATCTTCACTGACTTTATTTTTCCATGCCTTTTTGCTCTTCATGCCTTCATAACCTGAAAATACTTGGAAAAACCATCAATTTGTGATCTTTCTTCTCTTAATCTTCTCAAATTATTCAAAAACAAAATTCAAAAACAAATTAAAAAGGAAAAGAAAGCTTGGGTTGCCTCCCAAGAAGCGCTTATTTACGGTTTTAAGCTTGACCATACTCCCATCAATCAATCGGGATCAGCTGGGCTTGGAAGTGAAAGAACACCTCTCTTCCAAGGAAGTCCTTCAAAGAGCCTACTTTGTTCATATGGCAACATGTGCTTTCGCTTTACTCTTTTCACTCTAAGTTTCATGGCCTTACTTCCTCCCGGCGGAAGTTTTAACTTCACATGTTGAGTAACTCCAATTTCATCATTATTTGGTGTATCATTTGTCATACAAAGTTTGGGAGTTGCTTCCATGTTAAGCTCTTCCTTCATCTTTGGAGGCGTTATCTCAATCCTGCACACATGACTCTCAAAAGGAGGGTTGTTATATGAGTTAGTCAAATCAAAATCTACCATTCCTTTCTCTACATTCAAGGAGAGCTTACCATTTTTTACATCTATTATTACTCCAGTTATGGCCAATAATGGCCTTCCAAGAATGATAACGAATTTAGCATTCCCGTTCATATCCAACACCATGAACTTGGCAGGAATGAAAAATTTCCCTACCTTTATGGGGGCATTCTCTAGTATGCCTAGAGGAGTTTTAGTTGAGTCATCCTCAAATTGTAAAGAGAACTTGGATGGACTCAATTCCTTGGTTCCTAACCTCTCAAAGATGGTATGTGGCATCAAACTCGCACAAGCCCCTAAGTCACATAAGGCTTGGTCTATTTTCACTTCTCCAATTGAGCAAGCAATAGAGAAACTTCGTGGATATTTTAGTTTAGGAGGCATATTAGTTTTTATCATTTCATCATGCTTCTCAATTAAGCTCTTAGTCTCTTTTTCTACTTGCTTTTTCTTAACTAGCCTTTGTGGGAAAGGTATTAGAGGTTAGTAAGGTGGTGGAGGGACGTAATTTGGTTCTATCTCTTCTTGTTCACTCATGTCCTCCTCACATTCCACATCCTTTTCAACTACCTCAAGCTTATCATCTCTCAAGTATATAGCATTACAGTGCTCATTGGGATTAACTTCGGGTTGTGCCGGAAACGTACTCTTAGTTCTAGAATATGTACTAGCTTGTTGGGCAATCTGAGTTTCTAACATCTTATTATGGATGATTAAGTTATCTACCTTAGATGTTAACTCCTTTATTGCCTCATTGATTGCCCTACCTTGTTGTCTAAACTTTTCATTTTGCTTTGTTTGAGTTTCAACAAAATTTTCCAAAAGAGACTCAAGTTTAGACATTTGTACCTGAGAATACCCCGATGCGGGTTTCCTATTACCTCGACCTTCTTGGAATTCATGGTTCCATGTGTTGTTGTAGTTCCCGTAGGAGAGATAAGGGTTATTCTTCCTTCCTTGGTTGTAAGAATTTTGGGGAACATAGTTTGGCAACTTCGGGTTCGTGTCGTAAAAATTGTGACATGAATTCACTTGTTCACCTGAAGTGCCGGATCCAGGAGAACTACCATGTGGAGACTCCATTATGTCATGTCCCTGCATACCACAAATCTCACAAACAACATTAGTAGCACCTATTAACTCACATTAGCTTTTTCAAGCTTATCAAAGCGTTTACTCAATGAGTCAACTCTAGACATAATTAAATCATTACCATTCATTTCAAACTTACCCCCCGAATGCTTTTTCGGGTTATTACATCTTTCTGAACCCCATTGGTGATAGTTGGTGGCAACGTTCCTAATGATCTCAAATGCTTGAGTCAGTGGTCTATTCATCAATGCTCCACTAGTTGCGGTGTCAAGTGACACCTTCGAAGAATAGTCCAATCCATTGTAGAATGTATGCATTAAAATCCACTTCTCAAGCCCATGATGTGGGCAAGATTCTAGCAATCCCTTGTAACGATCCAAAGTTTCAGATAAGCATTCTCTGTCCTTTTGGTAGAAGCCGGTGATCTGAGTTTGTAGGTAAGCGATCTTGGATGGTGGGAAGAATATTTCCAAGAATGCCTGCTGTAGTTGGTCCCAAGTTGACAAAGTATTAGCAGGCACTGACTTTAACCAAGCTCTTACCTTTCCAGTCAGAGAGGAGGGGAATAACCTCAAGCGAATAGCATCAATCAGGGCACCTTCAATTCTTATTGCATCACAGAATTCCAAGAATGTCTCCACATGATCAGTCGGGTCTTCCGAGGGTAATCCTCCAAATTGATGTTGCCTAATCATGCCAATTAACTGAGGTGGTATAGTGTAGTTCTCCACCTCAATTTCTGGCCTAGCAATCCCAGTTCGTAAACCCCTAGCATTTGGGGCTGCGTAGTCCTTCAGTGGTTTGGTATTCGGTAGATTCGCCATGACTGGAATGGGGATCAACATTTCTCTCGCTCTTTGTCTTTGTAGTCTTCTACGTCTATGAAAAGTCATTTCGATCTCGAGGTCAACTTCAATAAGAGTCCCAAGACTTTGGGATCTTCACATAAAAGAGAAAAATACCTGCAAAGAGATAGATAGATACACTAGCAAAAGAAAGAAATTTTTTTAAAAAAAATGTCCAGAAAAAATAATTTAAAACTTAAATTGAAATTCAAGAAAACACAGTCCCCGACAACGGCGCCAAAAACTTGATAGCGTGAATCCGCAAGTGTACGGTTTCGTCGTCAAGTAATAAAAAGATCGAACCCACACATACTGTGATCTTAAACAACAATTAATTATTAAATTAATTAAACTAAACAAGAAAAAGATTTGGTTTTTGAAATAAGAATTAACTAACAAATCAAGTATTTAGAACACAATCAAACAGAATCACAAAGCAAATCAAATCTGGAGTTTTTCAAATTAAAAGAGATTTCCAGGAATTGGGTTACCAATAAGACTGCTTATGCTACTAAATTGACTACCCCTCTTGTTAATTATAAAAATGCTTTGAAGGTGAATTTATCCTAATAAAGTTAATGTTCCCTCTCAATATACAACAACCGTGCCCAATTAAACCAACCCCAATTAACCGTTCCCTCGAAGGACCGCTTCTAACTCTCGTGATTTCAGTCCTAAGTTCAATTCTTAAGAATCCAATACCTAGGTTCACTTCTCAGTTCCTCCCTAGAATATCTAAGACATGCAAATAGGTGATCAATCAATTCACATGGATGAAGCACAATAAGAACCAAATCTAAAGCAAATTGAAATTAACAAAAAGGGAAAAACATCAATTCACCACATAAAAACAAGTCTTGGGCATAGCCCAAATTTCTAGAAATAAAACGATTATTCAAGCAATGTCATAGTCATAGCAATCTTGATTAACAAAAACATAAAAATCCTAAGGAAAAAAAAAAGAAATTGAGAAGAAGAGAAATCCTAATTTTTGCCAATTGGTAGCAGTCAAAAGATCCCTATTTTCGAGCCTAAGAGTCCTATTTATAATGTAGGTTAACTTGGGATTAAAGCAATTACAAAATCAAATAAAAAACAAATCAAAATCCCAGATGGCTGTCCCGGAGAGAGCTGCTTCACTGACTTGGAGAGCTGCTTCACTGATGGCTGTCGCGGTCATACCGTGATGGCTGTCGCGGCCGGGCCGTGATGGCTTTCACGGTCAGGCCGTGACAGCTTCTGACTTTTGCGTTCTTCTTTTTCTTCAGCCCTACGCAATCATGGCCGTGATGCTTGTCACACCCAGGTCATGATGGTCTCTGTTTGACTCATTTTTCTTGTTTTTCAAGTTCCATCTTCATGCAAACTCCAAATCAACTGGACTTACGCATTTTCATCATCAATTCCTGCACACAAACACCACAAAATCACCTTACCCGTTCCAAGGTAAAAACTAACAAAAATCAAATTAAAAATGTCTGAACTATATGAAAATGCATGCAACATAATAAAGAAATATGAGATGAAATCACACTTATCAGATACTCTTTGTAATATATATTAATATATAATATTATTAATATATGTAAGTATTAGTTAATATATAATATATTTTTATAATATATAGTATATAATAGTAATACTATCATAATAATATTATATATATTATTAATATATATTATATATAACGTTAACATTTGGAAAAAAAAATGTTAACATGGTGGGGTGGGGTGTAAGGATAATTTTTTTTTTTTTGATAGTTTGTCCATGGGATAAAAAGTTATCCCATGATTTAGTGGGGATAGAATTTTGGGTTTTTATCCTGTCTCTCAATCTTTTTTTGTCTCGTTTTCTGACCAATTTTCAAATCAAACAAAATAAAAAAAATTGTATCATCCTGTCCCTTAAATTTTTGTAAATTAAACACATCCTAAATACATTATTTTTCAATGGAAAGTTTCATTTATTAATTCCATGAGACATTGGATAAGATTCTCTTGATTAGCATGCGAACTTTGAATAAAGAATAATATATGATGAGAGTGAATAAAGCATTGATTGGAGACAGGGAAACAAATGCGGAGGTGGGACAGATGACCTGCCCCCTCCCAAAACGGGCCAACAGAGCTGCAGTTGGCCTTTCAATATTTATCAGCTCAGCTGTACAATAACCAGTGTCTAGTTTAGTTAAACAATACAAGTTTTAGGTCCCACTAGTTTTGAACTTGGACCTCACTCCACATTTTCTTTTGTAACTTTTTCCTTGTAAGGCCTAGTACAACTTTTTAGGGAGGTTCTCTTACATATGACTTCCTAACAGGGTTCGGCCTTGTACAACCAAACTTTATATTTTAGACAAGAATTGTTTGGTGTATATTATTTCTATGTATATCATCTCACATTTAATAAGATGGTAAAATTGAGATGTGAACATACAAAAAGAATAAAATAAAATTAATTATAATCAAACTAGATGTAAATTGACGTGAATGTAATGTGTATGGATAATATTGTTACTTACGAAATTAACTCATAATAAGCCTCTCAGTACAGGAAGAAAAATGACAATAAAATAAAATAAAGTTGTCGAGTCATCGTCCAACCACTATTTTGTTTGTATCAACAAGTGGAGAGGTCGGTGTCATGTGAGTGGACAATAGAATAGGGGGAAAAACTATCCTTCATCTGATTAATATAAAAACTTGATTACATAGGATTTTTTTTTAAATATCATATTTTTATTTTTTATTTACATCAATCCCACACTTTTTTGAATTATATACCAAATTATCATGGTCTTTTTTTTATTGAGAAGTCGAGTTTCAACAAATCAACATTTCAACTAGTTTCTTTTTTTTTTTCATTTATTTTTAATATGAACATAACTAACACACGTGAGAAGTCGGGTAGTGGAAACCCAACTTCTCAATAGGAAAAAAAGTGTGGTAATTTAATATATAATTTGAAATGTGTGGTACTGATATAAATAAAAAGTAAAATGGAGATGTTTTAAAAAAATCCGTTTTATGTTATTAAATATAAAGATTTCATGAAAATTTCAAAGACTTGTAATCATTTTCATTTTTTCTTTTAAGATTGTCATTAGACTCAGACTGAAACAGAAACTGATGCAAACTGCTGGTCAAGCCAGACTGGAATCACGTACATGCAGGATCAGCATCATAAATTGCAACACCGCGCCACTGCCAAACGAACATCATCAACAAGCTACGGACAATGACAATCAACAATATACAATATAATAAATTATTATGCTGTGTATTAATTTTAATATGAAAGCAAGAGCGTGAGAGCATCGAGTGTGGTCTGATTCTTATTTTAATTTTTGAGGCTATCAGTGTCAAGGAATGAGAAGTGGAGAACTTTTATCCCAAAAAACAAAATGTGGAGAATTGTGGGATCCGAGATTCCAAAAGCTTTCAATGAGTAATCGGGGTTAGGGGACATGGTGCTACATGCATTCCGTAAGTTGGATTCATTGGATCTAGATTGTTCGGTTTATATTTTAAACTCAAATCAAATCTAAAAAATAAAATTGAAATGGAAATGGTTAGATTTTCATCCAACGATTTTGATCTATAGGCGGTGTCAACAATGAACTTAATAAAGTTGAAAAATGCTAATCAAGATTTTTAGGGCACCGGTTAAAGAGTGTTAAACTAAAGTTTTTAATGAGTTTTTATTTTTTCTGTTTTCATAATCAGTTCTTTTAAGATACTGGTTAGCATAATTCAATAAAAATTCATTCATCCATTCCTAATTACATAACAGGTAAATTGGTATTTTTAATTTGGAAAATGCTAACAACTGCTTTAATGACATTGTTTAAATAACCAAAAAATAGAAATTTGTATGAGTAATGATATATTTAATATTTCAAAAAGTGAAATACTTAGTTTTTCAATATAAATTTTCTTTTTTTGGATTCCTTAATCAATACACTTAGGGTACTCGTTAGCAAGACCTTTTAATATTCATATTAAAAGTTTAACTTATTACAGCTTAACCCTCTTTAGTTGATGTATCAAAGAAAAATCCTTCTAAGTTAAAATATAATAATTCACAAAACAAAATTATATAATAATTCACAAAAGTTTGATGAGATGGAGCTCGACGCAAAATTTTATGGATCTAACTATAATTTAAGCAAGAATATTTTATGTCGGATTTATGCAAAATTATCCAATGCAAAACTCCACAAAATGTGACAAGTATGATCTTTCTATTGAAATGGCAAGTTATCAAATCTATGCAGAAATTCCATTGGGTTCCTTCACCTAGTGGGGCATGAATATCTTAATTGACTAGTGTTTGGCAACTGGCATCACCATCACAAAGTTGTGTTTAAAATTATAATAAGAAGTGCATATCTGTAAGGTCATCGACTCGATGAAAAAAAATAAATAGATAGGATCATGGGAATCCTATGTCGTTCGTTAAAACGGTGAACTTTCTACCGACACGTGGTTGATCAAAAGTGGTAAGGGATTTGGACATTTTAATAAGTGATTAGTGGTTCGAATCATGACTCTTGTGTATAGAGAAAACCTTTGTGTATGGAGAAAACCTGATTGAAAGGAGAAAATCCACCTTGTATACCCAATAGATTCGGCTTTTTGACCAAACTGGGTTCCTTTTAGAAACTATTTACCAGTTTAGGGTTGTTCTGAAACTATTTACCAATGCGGGGTCGTTTTGAATATTTTATTATTTTTGGGTCTGACGGGTCAAAGACGTCACTGCAGATGGCGTCACTGCTTTTATAAAAAAAAAATGAAAAGGGGAGGCGTCACTGCTACAGTAGCGCACTGTAGCGCTACTGTAGCAGCCCTTTTTTTTTATTTTGACTTTTGTTAAAAAATAAAAATTTTATTTATAAAAAAACCCATTCACCAGATAATGAACTGAATTCACCAGATATTTGTACATGATTCACCAGATATTTGCACATACTTAACCAAAAAATTTGTTTATGCTATTCCTTTATAGCTTTCTTAGCTTAGCTGTGCCTTTGAATTTGAATTTTCCCTTCTCTCGAGTCTTGACTATCCTGTGCATGTATGATCCATCCTTTATTTTACTGTTACACAAGGTGGCCTATGCCTTATTTATTTATTATTATAAAAAAAAAGTAGATGGGTTAAGTAGATGGGTTATTACACAAGGTGGTCTATGCCTTATTTATTCATCAATTATTATAGTAGTAAAAAAAATTTATTTGGTGAGAGCATTGCAGTCTAGCTCTTCTATCTTCTTTCCGTTGGGCAAGAGTCACATAAAGAGTAAAAAAGGGAAAAGAAATCATTTTTAAAGTAAAAAACCACTGACTATTTTCAACATGAAAATACCACCTACTTACAGCTTTGGATGCCTCATCAGGAGTTGAGAATGCAACAAATCCTGATCCTCGACTTATGTCATTGGGGTCTCTCATAACCTTTCAAGTAAAAAATATATAATCTAGAGTGCCTTCTTGAAAGAATAATTAATTAAATATAATTCTGTAATTAATATTATAAACAAATTTATCAAGATACTGTATATTATGAGCTTGCTGAGAGAGCTTTAGACGGAACCATCAGCGACAGGATCAAGGAATATTCATCTCAGGTAAACCCATCTTCTTAATTTCACTCCGGAGATTTTCTACGATGCTCTCACCAAATTTTTTTTTTACTACTATAATAATTGATGAATATTTATTGGTGTAAATTGTTATTGCTATTATTTTTTTATGCCTACTGCGATATTATTTGCTACTCATTATTACGGGATTTTTTTAATTACTTCTTGTTTTTCTATATAGATACTTTATCAAAAAGGAACTCAGTTTGGTCAAAAAACCGAGATCAGTTCCTTGCTTGGGTGATAGCTGGGAGCCTTGGGTCTCCCTTCAGACCATTCTCTTCCGCGAACATTTTTCTCTATATTTTGTTTAGTTTAGTAAAAAGCTTCCTCTCTCTGTGGGAAGAAGGCAGCGAATGTTTTTTGGTGTAAATTGTTATTGCTATTATTTTTTTATGCCCCATGTAGTGCTGAGGTGGCGGCCTCACAAATATTTGTGATTTTTTTATTTCATTATTTTATTATTTTGTCTGTTTTATTGATTATTTTATTATTTTCTATTATTTTATTTATTTTATTTTTTGGTTAAATATGTGCAAATATCTGGTGAATCGGGTATAAATATCTGTTGAATTCAGTTCATTATCTGGTGAATGGTTTTCTTGAGAAATAATTTTTTTGGTTAAGTATGTGCAAATATCTGGTGAATCGGGTATAAATATCTGGTGAATTCTATTCATTATCTGGTAAATAGGTTTTTTTGATAAACAATTTTTTTGGTTAAGTATGTGGAAATATCTGGTGAATCATGTACAAATATCTGGTGAATTCAGTTCATTATCTGGTGAATGAGTTTTTTTATAAATAAAATTTTTATTTTTTAACAGAAGTCAAAATTAAAAAAAAAAAAAAAGGCTGCTACAGTAGCGCTACAGTGTGCTACTGTAGCAGTCACTGTGGGAGGCGCCACTGCAGTTGGCGCCTCCCCTTTTCATTTTTTTTTTATAAAAGCAGTGGCGCCATCTGCAGTGGCGCCTTTGACCTGTCAGACCCAAAAATAATAAAATATTCAAAACGACCCCCCATTGGTAAATAGTTTCAGAACAACCCTAAACTGATAAATAGTTTCTAAAAGGAACTCAGTTTGATCAAAATCCCAATAGATTCTCGATAGAGATTAACCATTGCTAACAATGATGGAAACTTATATAATAGTTGAAAAAAGAAAAAGAAGGTGAGCTTTCTTGTTTGTTTCATTTAGAGGCCGTTTTGTGGAGACGACCAAAGAGCGATCTACTTGGGAAAGTGGGGATCAAGGAAAAAACAAAACAGACGGACAAATCCGTAGGTTGCTTGCTTGTGCTTTGTAGCTTTCAGTCGTTTTCCTAAACCTCAAATCCACAGTACATATTAGACTGGACCATTATTGATCAATTTAGAGATAAGTATGAAGTTTATTTATGTGACGCATTCAAGCGTAACTTCACACAGCAGCATCACCATGTTGACTAGTACAGTTCACCCTCCCGTGGCTTGTAGAAACGCGTTGGTCACCGGCCCTTTTGTCAAAAAATTTGTAAATTAAGTTTCACAAATGTTATATTATTAAGAGTTTAATTCTGATATATTAATATAAAAAAAATTATATTATCAATCAATCACAAATCATCATATATATTATTTTTAAAATCATTATGATAAAAATTAAATATTTGTAATAATATAATAATTTATGATTTTTGACCAATTTTTTTAATAAACTATCAATAATACCAATTAAATCTTATTATCAATGTACTTGTTGAGTGATTTCCATTTTGTTTCCTACAAAAAATAATGTAATTAAAAATTACTAAATTTTAAGCAATTTTTTTTAAAAAAAATCAAGCAACTCTATAATAGTTGCACTAATTATATCCGAAAAACTTATGACCACTTATAGCAGACTAAACACTGGAAAATGACACTACTAACTACTATGGTTAATTTTGACACGCTACGTATAAAACTGTTAGCTACTATTACATAATCATGAATTATCATGAAGCAATGCTGAATAGTTAGAAGGATTTCAATACGAAACCTCGCTAATTGAGTTAGAGACCAATCAGATAAAAATGCATAGAAAATCACGAGGAGGGCAATAATCTTGTACATACAAAATGTGCCACCACACCCCCGTGAGTTACAAACTAGTTTGTTTTTGTATAAAAATTTCTCATGTCCAATCAAAAGCTTGAACGAAAGCTACATTACTGTATCCCCGAAAACAAATATTACCTACAGACTACAGAGTACAATCACAAATGGGTTACCTATCTTTGATCTCGCCATCGACAATTTTCACCAAAATAATATTTTCAGAATTCAAATTGAACAGGTAAACGATGGGAACTGAAGAGTACGGGACAACCATATATGTTAATGCTGAAAGGACCCATAACCAATACCTTGAATGCCACGGCAAATGTTACTTGTCATCTAATAATGGCACTTAGGAAAGATTAATGATCTAGTTAAATTCGGCAAAGAAAACGAGAAAAAGGACCAAATTGAATACTTGCTAGTTGCTAGTTACTCCTTAATGTCAAACCCAGCAAGGGACTAATATATCTAACTCCAGCCCATGAGGAACCACTTCCTGAGCACTGTACTAGAGTTTAAGAACAACCAGCCACACTTGTTCCCACAAGACAATATGGAAATATCATTTGGCATAACCAATCAAGATCCTCAGCACAAAGATTTAATAAAATTTACAGTAGTTAAGCGTTTGTTTTTGAGGAGCAAGAATGACTTAAAGTACAAAAATGGAGAAGAAAATGCTAAAATTACAAAGACACATACATCACAATTGAGTTACACCTTCCCACCATCAAAACCCAACAAGAAATTGGTCTCTTCAACTCAGTCAGTCTCCTTAGCATCCCCAAGTACTAACGGGCAGATCTCAAGAATAATATGGCATCAATTAAAACAAATGAAAACGCTATGTCATAGTAAAAAAAATAAACGAGGTAACCTATAGATACGAAATGGGCATCAATAAGGAGGATGGTAATACCCGGTCGGAGGTCCCATTCCATTGACTGGGGGCATTCCATAAGGCATCATTGGCATAGGACCTCCAGCATAGAATCCATTGCCACTCAGTCTGGACAAGCTAGATTGGCCTTGCATCCCATCCCTTGCATAATGCTGCCACACTTGCTGCTCCTGCACAAGCAACTGCTGCTTCTTTTCCATATCGGCCATTTGCACATAGGAGGGTGGCGGAACACTCAATGATGCTGCAAATGGATCCTGATTAACTGACTGCACAGTTCCATCTGGGGCTGGGAGAGCTAAAACAGGTGTCGTGCTCTTTCCCGGTCCTGGCAATGCCACACTGCTTGCACTCCCTCCACTCAGTTGGGCATTGCTGACATGCTGCCTCACCATTCCTTGATCATACATGCCAGTCAACAATAAGGGATCAAACCCACCACCTAGAGTTGCCTTCTGCCTTGATAAATTGCTAGCAGTCTCTACCAATGCTAATTCCCAATCCGCCTTCCCGGGTTCTGCTGCCGGCGTTTGCCAAGCAGAAGTCACTTCTGGCTGCCCATTTGATGGGAAGGCTTCCCATGACCCATTTGCATTGTTAGCTGGTGCACCAGCAAAGAGTGCCAAGGCGAATCTATTACCCTGATTATCTGCAGTGTCTGCCTCTTCTCTCAGATTCACCAAGTCCTCCGTAAATTGCGGCTGTGGCTTAGGCTGTGGCTCTGGTGGAGGAGGCGGGGTGTAATTCTCGGGTGGAGGCAATGCCTTGATTTCATTCATATCCGGCACAGGCTCCTCCTCTTCTTTTGCTGCTACCGGCGGAGCTTCCTCTTTCCTCTCGGGACTTTTTGGCCTCTTGGCCCTATCCCTCACAAACTCCTCCAATGTCTCCAGCAACTTACTAGTGATCCTCTGAACTTCTGGATACTCCGACGATCTCGACACACCTGTATCCTTACACCAATTGTAGAAGGCAACAAGTTCGTCGATCTGCTTCGCCGAACTGGCATAAGCATCGAAGGCCTTAACACAATCCGGGTACTCCATATCAAAGAATTTGTCAAGTAACACAGCCAGAACCTCACAAATATCAGCATACAACTGAAAACTCTCCTTGACAACAGGATACAACGCAATCAAAATCATCCTGCTATTCTTGGCTAACCCAGTTGGCCTACAAGCCAAGAACCGATCCAAAAGCCTCTGCAAATGACCCATCTTGCCAAAAATCCTCTCCGGTGTCATATCCCTCAAAGGAGTCACACTCACAATCCTTTTGTCTTCCTTTCCCACTGTTTCACTCATATCACCAAACGACCTCGTCCTCCTCATCCCATTCCCGTACCCACCGCTCTCCCCTCTGAATTCACCTCCATACTCATACTCATAAGGCCGCGCCGGCGCCGGCGGCGGCGACCTGAAATTATCTCTTACCCCAAACCTATCATCGGCACTTCCACCTCCAACGCTGCCACCACCACCAACGCTACCACCCTTCCTATCGAATAGCATCAACTCGAGGCGTTGATCGAGGTACATAGCATAGGTCCTAACGAAAGCAGAATGATCCCATGAAGTAGAGTGAGCTTCGTCCCTGAAATCAGACATATTGAGAAGCCTCGTTCCTCTTCTCGTTGCATACAATATCTCCTCCTGAAACATAGGGGGTCCCTCGTTCATCAACCTGTGAACCAGCATGAGCGCCTTCAGGGCCACGATCCAATCGCGCGTCTTCCCCAAACGCTTCGACACCGCGGAGACACAAGCGTGGACGTAGCCGCGCGAGTACGACATGAGGTTCAGGATCTCGCGTATGTACTTCTCGCTCGCCGGATCGTCGTCGTGGCTCGTGGCCTTCACGATCGCCACCTCCAAGTCAGGTGCCATGTTGCTAGCTACCTTCGCTATTCCGATACTCGTCTGATCCTTCACCGCACCAATCGCTTTTCGGATCGTACTCGGAGCCATCTTCGATTCAGAAGCTGATTCAATACACACTCTTCCTCTTCCGATCGAACGTTCCCACTCAGTGAGTCACTGACTCGAAGCTAGCTAGCGCTATGCTGTGAATGAAAGTGAGACCGTTAGGGTTTGAGTTAACAGATTTTCTTAAATTAGAAAACCATAATATGTGAGATGGATTCACGAAGCTTACCTCTATTCCTAGATCCGCGTTCTGACCCGGTAAAAACGGGTATGGAGGCTCCTAGACTCCGATTTGGAAGCTCTGGCTCTAGATTTATGGGTCAACTGAGGAGGAAAGACGAAAGGAAGGTGAAGTAAGGGTCAAAAGGCATGAACCCTGTGATTGTACCTCAGATCTGTGGTAAATGGCAATGGCTATGAGAGAGAGAAAAAGAGAGCTAGAAGGTAGAGAAGGTACGGGAACTGTGTCTGAAGAATGAAGGAGGGGTGGGATTGTATGTGTTGGGGGTTTATTTTATTACTATGCGACGCGTACGGTTTACGGTGATGTGGACTTGTTTTCTCTCAGGTGAAAGTGATTTGGTTCTGATCGTTTCTGTTCTGATGTTGACACGTGGAGTGTGTTGGTGTGGTGATTGGAAGGGTCCCACTTGATGTGTGATTTATAGGCTGCTTGATTCGAACCCGGTGTTCAACAGATCATCAAGGCGTCGGTGGGAGGTTAAATGGGAAATGCTTTGTATTTATGGAAAGCAACGAATGTGGGTATTATTTCGTCTAACTTGCACCCCTTTTCTAGGAATTTTTCCTTTTCCCTCTTTATTATTCTATTTTTTTTCACTCATTATTGCCTTTCAAAAAGATACTTCTCTAAACTTAATTATAAATAAAAAAGTATTTATATTTTTTGACTCAAATATAAGTAAAAATTAATCAATTCAACCCTATTTAATATAAGTGTTTCAAAGTCAAGACAATCAACCAATCCAACCAATTATCGTTTTACTTTTCTAAGAGCATTGCACACTTCCGAGATAATTAAAGGGTGGTTTAGTAATTGTCACTCATTTTTTTACATAAATTAATACAATTAAACTAAATTAACTAACTTCCTTATGATGTATGAAATTAGTTACTTTTGTTTACAATTGAGTCTGGAGGTAGTATAACTTATACTCTACTTCTATTTTCTACTTTTGAACTTGAGAATGAAAAATTCTAAGAAGACACTCTTTATCACATTATTCTTCAACGTATTCTCTATCATTGGATGAGTTTCATGTAAGACCACCAACCAAAACACGTGAAATCCACCTAATAACAGAGGATGTGTTAAAAGGAGTGTGATAAAAAATATGAAGCTAGCATTGTACTTAGAGAGTTATTAGTAAAATATTTTTTTAATATTTTTTAACACACTGTTTTATTATTGAGTGAATTTCATACGAATTCTATTAAATTAGGTGATTCCCACATAAAATTTATGATCACACATGAAATTATCCAATAATAAAAAATGTGTTGTCGAACATATTAAAAACAATACATAGGTAAAAACTCTCTTGGGAATATTATTATTTTTATTTCAAAATAAGTTTAATATTAATATATTATTTCAACCCATCATAAATCAAAATATGATTGTTAAAGTATTTATAATAAGAGTGTGATGATATGACAATTCATGGTGCATTTAGTTTTAATTGTTATTTATTGTAAGTGTAAAGATTTTTTATATAGTTAATCAATCATGAGTTATCGTATCATTAAAAACTTTGGCTCTTGTATTCAAAAAAAATATTTGGCTCTTATAATAATAATACTAAAACATATAATAATTTATTATTGATTGATAATATAAATTTTTTTATAACAATAATATATCAAAATTAAATTCATTCATGATTAAATTTTTTTAGATGAAAGTCATGATTGGTTGAAAATATATGTTTTTTACCCAACATTTAATTCCTTTAAAGTATTAGTTTACACTTTACATTACCTTTCTTTTATTTTAATACAAAAATTTATAAAGGAACATGCATATACGAAAAAAAATTGACGCATATATATATATATATATATATATATATATATATATATAATATTTTAATGAAAAGATCAATTATATATTATTGTATTATTTAAAAATGTTTGGCTTATGAAATAATTATCTTAAAAATTATATATGAGATAATGTATAATTGTTTAACCATATAAAAACTATTAGTGATACGTGAATAGAGAGACTTGGAAATGAGTTTATTTAATAAAATTTAAATTTATCTCCATCTTAATTAGAATGTATTTATTAAAATTTCAAATAAATAAATAAATAATTTGGAGTCTACTTTTCTATTGTAAACTCTTAAATGGTCTATGTTTGTGAAAGAATAGTGTTGTTAACGAATGTAGTTAGAGAATTAGTTAAAAAATCTAAAGTAACAATATTTCATTAAAAAATTAAATATTTATCTTATTAAAATATTAAATACATCATTTTTGAATAAGATCTTTTATTTTTTATTTTATTAACCGGTATACTAAAAACACTCGTTAATATTTTTTATTAAAAAAATTCGAAAATATAAACAGCTCGCTGGACGGAGGAAATGCATCTAGAACAGTTGACTCTGAATTCATGAGTTGTTGAATCATTAATCCAGCTCATGCTTTGAATGCTTTATTGACCCTCAACCGATGTCAAATGAGTTAAAATTGTTTGAGCAAGTTTGACGAAACAGTCTAATCTCATATTCAACCACGAAAAAGTGTAATTTATATTTTATAAGTTTGTTTAAACTTTGAACAAATTAAAATTATTTGATAAACAAATTTATTTTATTAATCTACTTATTTTAAGCTATTACTTTTAGTTTATGGTTTATAAACATTTCTCTTATTTCTAACCTTATTATTTTGACGAATTTTTTACTTTATTCAGCTCCTAACTCGTGAAATAAAATTTATGTAAAAAAATCATATAAACATCTTATATCATTTATATTATTTAATAAAAATATTTAAAAACAAAATTAAAAAAATTAATATTCTAATTATAAAGCTTCAAGTATAATTTTAACAAAATTAATATAAAAAATATATTCTTGCATATCATTTTATATTCATAAGATAATTCAACAATTAATTTTATCAAACGCTTCAATTTTAATTAGCTAACTTTTTAGTTATAAACTTGTTATTGGATAAATCTGACAAGTCGATCAAGCCAATTAGACACATCAACCCGGAAGGATCTAGGGCCCAACACTAATTTACCATCTGATGAATTGGTCGAGATTAACGCATACTATTAAGAGTGGTCGGTGGCCTTAATACTTAGGCGGTGAACTATACCCCAATCAGTGGGGGTTACACTTGGCCTTTATGAGTGTAACGGTAGAAAAGGAGGACTATAAGAGGGAGGAGTGGAAGATACAACAGGGACAATTAGAATACACTTATGTTCACGTATACTTGCAATTCTGAATATTGATCTCTAAGTCGGAACAAAACTATAAGCTTATGACTAAAAATTAGTTTATCAATTTTAAGTTAGCTTATCTGTTGTTTTTTCCAAATAAAATCGTAAACTACTTTAATTAGTTTATAGCTTGTTAACTTTTCTTTCATTTTTATCCTTATTATTTTGACAAAATTCCTACTTTACCTTGTCGTTAACATATAAAATAAAAAATCATATAGAAAAATTAATATAAACATGTCACTTTATTTATGTCATTTATTAAAAATTAATATTATAATTTTATCAAATATTTCAAATTTAACTAGCTAATTTTTCAATTATTAGATATAAGTTTTAAGCCTTCTGTTGAATATTACTTTCTCAATTAAAAGTTGACAAATGCTAACGGATGACCTATGGTGTGTTTGAATGAGGGAATTTAAGGGGATAATGTATTTTTAGAGGTTAATTAGAATTCATTAATGTAAAAATACAATATATTTTGCATTGATGAATCCTAATTACCCTATAAAAATACATTACCCTTTTAAATTCCCCATCCAAACACACCATAAGGGTATTGGTTAAGGAAACAAAGATAGAAACTATGTATTGCAAAGTGGTGAATTCAATTTTTAAAAGTTACATTTCTTACAACAAAGTTTCTATTATTGGATTTCTTAAAAAATATGCTTAGTGATTAGCAAGACTTTTGTCCGTTTAAAGTTAACTTAGTAGTTGTTTTTGTCAAATATAGTCTTCTGCTTTGAAGAAATACATGTGTTATATAAAAAGTACCAAAAGAGTTTAAAAGTTGGTCGCGTGGCCTAATGGATAAGGCGCTCGCCTCCGGAGCGGGAGACTGTGGGTTCGAGTCCCACCGTGATCGCATCGTCGTTGTTTAAGAATTGGAATTATAATTTTGCTCATAATGATTATTTATGGATTCATGCCTCTTAAAAAGATGACATCCTTTTCATTTTGGTTTTGTAAACATTCAGTTTTCAATTCAGCGTCGAAAGAAATTTTAAAATGAATACTAATAGGTAATGCAGGAAGTGGCAGTAACATTTGCCATCCTTCTGGGGACGAAATCCTCCATTCTCCTTCAGTGCAGGAGGCTCAAGAACAAGAACTCTACCAAGCCCAATTGCAATTTAATTGGGTTTAATATCAGTGCCATTATATCCTTAGCTGGACCTAACAAAATTAGCGAGTTTGTCATCTATTTAATTCAAAGCCGAAACTACATTAAACTAAATAGTAGTTACATTAACATAAGGAAAACGAATTCAATACTTCAGCAGGAAAACGAGTGTACTATTTTTAAGTACTTCACATCATTTTGTCTTGTGTCCTCTAGTAACATGCTCTGCAGACCAGAAAAATTTCTCAGTCCTGTATGAAAACCAATAAACCATGCAACACTAGCTTCAACTTTATACACGACAAGGATCACCACAAATTTTTTTATAGATAAATGTTAATAACGAAAATATTTTCTTACCACATAGCAACACTCTTAGTAAAGTTCAACGTGTTTAAAATCGATCATACCATATTCATTTTTAGAAACATTTTATAACTCTCAATTTAAAAACGAAAAATTAACCTTCCTTTTGCTTTCCTTCCTAATTAACCACACCAACTTAACTGACTTAGTTTCATATTGGATGAATCCACTTTATAACTCCTGATTAATATCAGCATGAGTAAATCTGTTCTACTTTTCACGAGGGGGAGAGCGAAGAAGCAGAATCTTCTATCAATGTATAATAAGGATGAGAACTGAGAAGTGTTATTTAATTTAAATGATTTCTCTCAATTTGATGGTCATGGGCAAATTTCAACTCACGCCGGTGGCAAATGGATGGATTGGATAAATTTTTATTCGGATTGTAATGGATGGAATAAAAATAATCCATTAATCCATCATGATCCATTAAAAATTCTTTTAAAAAATCCAATACATCTATGATCCATTGAATAAAATTCATCCAATCCATCTAGTAACAATTTTTTTACGGATGAATATCCAATCCATCCATGAAAAGTTGAAAACTATTTAAAAATAATAATAATAATTAGTATCTCCATCCATAGAAATATTATTAAAAATTAAATAATTTTTTTTACGCTTGACTCCCTCTCCCTCTCCCTGTCTCTCTGATGAAAAGAATAATCTCTCTCTCTGAATAACACCACCAAACCGTGAAATGTTCATTTCATGGATTGATGAAAAGCTTAAAGCTTGATAAGAAAATAGTAGAACCTCAGGAAATAGCACAAGTTATATTGCCTTATCTTTTGCAAAAGATTTATAATTGAGAATGTTCTGAAAGAGCAATCAACCAAAATAGTACAGAATAGTTCAAAAGCTCGTTCTCAAAGATAATTGTGAATACACGAATTGGATTTGCGAAAAACTAAATTGTGCAGTTAGGGTTCTTTCTGTAGGTGAATTTGGGAGTGAAAAGAGCTTACGTAGGTTCTGAATCTTATCTCATTTCAGTTTTTATTTGTTTGTAAAAACTAAAAAATGATTTGGAAAAAAAAAATGGTTTTGGAATGGATAGAAAATGATCCATTACTTTTTTTTTGCTGATCCAATAGATTTCAAAAACAAATGGATGGATCATTAACCATTCATTAGAAAAACAATACAATCAAATCCAATCCAATTCTTTTCCCCCCTTTTTTTATAAATAGATGGATTGGATGAATTTTTTCATGGATCGGATGGATGATGGATTGATGGATCATTTTGCCAGACCTAATTAGTTCCATTTTATATAAATTAGAAAAGATTATATCTGGCAAATGTTGAAGGAGCAAAGTTTGATCAGGTTAATTACTTGTAATTGAAACAATACAAAAATGTTAATTAAAGAATGGAAGTTGAAGAAATTAGTCATTATCTGTAATTTGATTTTTCATATTTTGCTTTTGCTCTCTACACCTTCATTCAAACGAACACTTTTTTACCGAACCTAGCAAGTAGCACCATAAACATGACCAAAGTACAAAAATTGTAAACAAAGTCATATAGTTTCATTTCCTTTCCTTAATATCGCCAAACGCCGCACCGAGCCAATGAAGGATCTGCAAAACAATCAGTAAGAACGTGTTATGATTTGGACACTTTACCTTCTATAATAATATCCCTAAACTAATTAACTCCTCAAATTTCTGTTGAACAAAGTATTCAATAAAGGTTTGCATATAAAAAATATGTCATACTGCCATGGGACATGTCCAGCAAGCATCCAATCCCCTTGTTCGTTTTGAAAGGTGAGTGTATAACTCTCTCCATCATCTTCCTCAAATTTTTGGTCTGCGCATATATTACATTTTGTAAAGCCCAAAGCCAAAAAACCAAATCCACTAGCTATAATGCACACAAGAAAACAGGAAAAACAAATTGTAGCACTCTTCACTTACATTTAGCAAACATACTAATCAAGGTGTTTGTAAGAGTCTGATAAGAATCATAAAGCCTCAAATCTATCTTCCTTCCTATGGCTACCCCTTCCATATTAACCTTGACATACAAAGTGTTTGCTCCTCTACTTTGATTCTTATTGGCACGTATTCTATCATTCCTGACCTGGCCTCCTGCAGGGTGTGGCTGCTGATGGAGTTCTTTCTTTCTCCATGATTTAATTGGTGGCCACCCCACCAATTGGTTTTCTTCTTCCCTCTCCCTGTATGTAAAAGGAAATTAAGATTCATGTTCTTTTAATTGCTCCTAGTTTGAGATTTATTTTTGAATTAAAGGAGTACACGATATTCACTGAAATTTTGACATATGTATTTTTATTATAATGATCAACAATAATATTAATTTGTCAATATAGTATAGGTTGACAACAGACATTACATAGAAATTAAAATTTTTTTATTTTAGTTTTGAGATATATATGATGAAAATGTTCAATCGGATTATATAGAAATTAAACTCTTTTTATAAAGTTAAAGACAACATACTTGTTTGATGTGTGAATGGTTTTGTGCATCTTTCCACTACGGTCATCTTCCTCGTTTGGCTGTCCGCTCCATACTAGTAAAGGCAAAGATTTCAAAGAATGTTGTCCAAAGGACTCTTCAAAGCTACGCTTGTTTCTGACATGTTTTTTGCTTTCAGTACTGAACCCGGGTCTCCATAATTCTAAACTCGCTTTCTGTGTTGATTTTACAAAGCCAGGGTTGTTAAAGTCGAATCCATCGATGGGATTGTGAGTGGGGAGAGCCAACTGTAAGAGAAGCTCCATGTGGCATAAGAAGAAGCTAATTAGTTTAATATAGTGAATAGACATAGGAGAGTGAATATGTGTATATATATACATACAGGGCAACTTTAGAAGCTAGATATGGAATAGATTGCTGAAATTAAATGAGATTATTTGACCTTGCGCGCGCATGTGTGAGTGAGGGAGAGCAATGAAAAGGACCGTTGTCTTGTGGAACATAGATAGTTAGGGACAACTTGAAAGTTGGGTCGGCTAAAAGACCAGCAGCATTATAATCTAGTTGCGGAACTAGAGCACCAACGTGCCACAGCCACTTTAATCGCTTTAACGAGTAATGTTATTTTGATATTAAAATTGAATGTTATTGGGATATTTCATTTTATTCTTTTTGTTTTTTTATTTTCTTGGTTCATAGCTTATTAAAAAAATAGTGTGTTCCTCATGACAGGAACTGAGTCAGGAATTTCTTAATAGGGGTCAAGACTAAATATATATCACATAAATAATAATAAAAATAACTAATATATAGAAGCAAATTAAATAAAACAAGTTTAATATAATATAAATTGTTCAAATTGTTCAATTCTTATAGCTTTAGGAGGTGGTTCAAGAACATTTTCAATATTCCTCTCTAAATTCAAAATTGGTACACCTGATTGTATTTCATTATTTATTCTCTCTTTCCTCTTAAAAAATAGTCAATGGTTTTGTTTTTAAGTATATTTTGACTCAATTAATGAACCTAAAAAATAAAATTTGCAAGAAAAAATTTATATAAAAAAATTTGAAGAATTAAAAACAGATTCATTAAAACAATAAGAAAAAAAACCTTAAAAAAGAACAAAAACATGAAAAAACAACAACAATTAAATAACAAAATCAAGAAAAGGATCACCTCACTCATGGCCCCACCCACTCCCCACCAAACACTATCGATTCAAAAAAACTAGTTATTCGTCTCTTATAATAATATAATTGTATGGAGAAAATTAGAAAGCAATTAAGCAAAAAGCAATAAAGAGAATGAATTAAAAAAAATAAAAAGAAAGGAACTTTAGCTAAGCACGTCACTTACAACAGAGGCACACACTTTCTCTTATACTGTGATACAGTCTTCGTTATCGCACACCTGCACAACCAAGAGACTTGCTTTCTCCGGCCTCCCTTGGCATCGTCGCACTGAAGCAGTGAAGCAGCCGTGCCGCCACTGTTGCTGTCCTCAGACTCTCAGTGTTCTGTATGTGTTTCGGTGTTTGGGGGTTCTACTTTCTAATATATAGGTATATATAAAAAAAATATTTGTAAAAAGCTGGGGGAGGCCATGGCCTACAAAGGCCTCCCCTTCCTCCGCCCCAGTCCTATGATGTTCAATTTTAATGTGAAAATAACATTACTTCACTTTAATGGCTTTTCTTCACAATTATGTTATCTCTGCACTCAAATTCATACACCTACTCGTTACACCTTTTTTTTAATAAAATATAAAATCAAACCATCTTTAATTTTTTTTTTTCACTTTCTAGCTCTTTTTCATCCGAAAAATAAATATTAGAGAGGGTATATTTGCGCGATTTTGCATAATTATAGAGAAAATAGATTTGAACATTTTTAAAGTGTGTTACTCTTCGTGGCTTTCAAATCTTTCTCGATGTTTGTTGTTTGTGTTCCTGTATTCTTTCATGATAGTATATGGCCAAGCATGAAAGGAAAAATTAATGCAAATGTCGTTCTTCCTCACCAAGTGATATGAGTTGATTTATAAATAGAATCACTCACCCATGCAGAACTCAATCCAAATTTTCCTAAGTTTATGCACTTTAAATGATTTCCTTTCTTTCCTTGTGCGCAAACATAATTAAGAAAACTATCATTAAACAGGAGTACAACCCCTAAATTCTAAAGATCCCAAAACAATAACATTAACAGAATGTTGTGATCTAGGCACTAAGTTTGACTCTGATGAACAATGGAAGAAGCAGAAGCTTGGTGAACAAGAAAGCAAGAAAGTAAAAGTAAAGGACACAGAAAGTTTATCGTGGTTCAGGACCACAAATCCTGCCCCTATATCCACAGTGCATACAATCTTATTCTTCTCCAATAGCACAAACCAATGACAGTTTACATGTATGAGTCTCACAATCTCTCCTCACCCTTCACTCTTTGTTTTGCTATGTAAGAATATTTCTCAGTCTCTCTATTTTTTGTACAAAATAGAATCCGTGCAATTCAATGCACCTAGCTATAGCATATATACTAGATCCTAAGCCTCATTTCCCTCAGTCAGTTATAACAGAAAAACTAATAGTAACATAGCTTTCAATGTAACTAACTAACTAACTGAACAATAAGAACTTACATCATATATGAAACAGCTGTACATATAGGCATAAACTAACCAACTAAAACAGAAACTCAATTGATGATCCATTGAGTTCTACAATTCTCCACCTTGGATCTTCAATTCTTCAGCTTAGTTAGCAATGCCTTCAATCTCATTTTGAGATTTAGTTGTTGCAGCTTCCAACATTTACCAAATTTAGGCAATGAACAAATTTAGCAGTTGGAACTACTTTAGTCAACATATCAGCAGGATTATCTTCACTTGCAACCTTCCGCACTTCAATCATGCCTTGAGCAATGATGTCTCAAATAAAGTGAAGCCTAATGTCAATATGTTTAGTTCTCTCGTGGAACATTTGGTTCTTTGAGAGAGAGATAGCACTCTGGCTATCACACCAGACAGTCACAGTGGCAGTTTTTCGTTCATTCACAAAACCTCTTAACCATATTGTTTCTTAGATGACTTCTGTAAGAGCAATATACTCAGATTCTGTTGTAGACAGTGCCACTATAGGTTGAAGGTTTGCCTTCCAACTTACCGCATTTCCATATAGAGTGAATATGTATCCTGTCAATGATATTCTTTTATCTTGATCCCCAGCATATTCTACAACTACATAGCCTTCCAATCCACTCTTTTCAGCTCCTGGTCTGCAGTATCTCAGGCCAAGGGACTTTGATCCTTGTAGGTATTTAAAAATCCATTTTATTGCCATCTAATGCTCTCTTCCAGGATTAGCCATATACCTGCTAACCAGGCTGGTCGAGTATGCTAGGTATGGTCTGGTACATACCATGGCATACGTTAAACTACCAGTGGCATTAGAGTATGGAACACTACTCATGAACCTTTGTTCTTCTTCTGTTTTTGGGGATTGACTTGCTGACAGCTTGAAATGTCTAGCAATGGGAGTAGATACTGACTTTGCATTCTGCATATTGAATCGTCTCAAAACCTTTTAAATATAACTTGATTGATACAAGAGTAACACATTCTCAGTTCTCTTCCTCTCAATTTTCATCCCCAATCTTCTTTGCAGCCCCTAAGTCCTTCATTTCAAATTCAAAATTGTTAAATATATTTAATATATGTGGATGGTGTGGACGGTGTGGTCTTATTCTTTGTATATCTCTCCTAGGATTTTGTATAGATAATTATTGTTCTCTAGGAATCAGATTTCCTATCTCATTGCCAAGTGTATATATATTGTCATATTGGAATGGAAATACACAGAACATACATTCAGTTCATATACTATTAATCCTCATCCCATTTACAATTTTGAGTTACCATCGATTATCTCCTTCCCATTTTACCTTTGTATCTTCCTTGTCCTCTGTTACCATTCCTAAGAATGTTCAGGAAGCACTATCTCATCCAGGTTGGCGACAGGCAATGATTGATGAGATGATAGCTTTGGAATCTAATCTTACATGGACCCTTGTTTCCCCTCCTGTTGGGAAATCAGTCGTTGGTTGTCGATGGGTGTTTACTGTTAAAGTTGGTCCTAATGGGCAAGTGGATCGCTTGAAAGCCCGACTGGTAGCAAAGGGCTACACTCAGATCTATGGTCTGGATTATGGTGATACTTTTTCTCCTGTTTCTAAGATGGCATCTGTTCGTTTGTTCTTGTCTATGGCTGCCATGAAACACTGGCCTTTATATCAGCTGGATATTAAAAATGCATTCTTACATGGTGATCTGGAGGAGGAGATCTATATGGCGCAACCACCTGGGTTTATTGCTCAGGGGGAGTCAGATCTTGTTTGCAGACTACAAAAGTCCTTGTATGGCTTAAAACAATCACCTCGTGCTTGGTTTGGGAAGTTCAGTAAAGTTATCCAGCAATTTGGCATGATTCGTTGCGAGGCTGATCATTCTGTATTCTTTAAATGCTCGTCCTTAAAAAAACGTATTTATCTTGTGGTGTATGTGGATGATATTGTTATTACAGGTGATGATCAAGAAGGCATTAAGGAGTTGAAGCAACACTTATTCAAACATTTTCAAACCAAAGATCTTGGAGGATTACGTTACTTTCTTGGGATTGAAGTAGCCCAATCAAGAACTGTTGTTGCTATTTCTCAGGAGGAAATATGCCCTTGACATTCTAGAAGAAACTGGGATGCTAGATTGTAAACCTGTTGATACTCCTATGGACCCAAATGTAAAGCTTCTACCTAATGAGGGGGAGCCCTATCCTGACCCAGGCAGATATAGAAGATTAGTTGGGAAGTTAAATTATCTCACCATGACTCGACCAGACCTTGCTTTTCCGATCGATGTGTCGTAAGTCAGTTTCTCAACTCACCCTGTGATAGTCATTGGAATGCAGTTGTCCGGATCCTAAGATATATCAAGGGATCACCTGGAAAAGGGATTGTTTATATGGACAGGGGTCATACTAATATCATCGGGTATACAAATGCAGATTGGGCAGGCGATGCTGCTGATAGGAGGTCCACTTCAGGCTACTGTGTGCTTATTGGAGGTAACCTGATTTCATGGAAAAGTAAGAAGCAGACTGTTGTTGCAAGATCAAGCACAGAAGAAGAGTATCGTGCTATGGCCAATATTACTTGCGAACTTCTATGGCTAAAATATTTGCTCCAAGAATTGAAGTTTTTTGAGATAGGTCCTATGGAACTTGCTTGTGATAACCAATCAGCTTTATATCTTTCTTCGAATCTGATCTTTCATGAAAGGACCAAGCATATAGAAGTTGATTGTCACTTCATACGGGAAAAGATCCTCACGGGCATCATTAAGACTTCCTTTGTGGGTACTAGAGATCAGCTTGCAGATATAATGACTAAGTCTTTACGGGGTCCTAGAATAGCATATATATGTGACAAGCTGGTTGCATCAGACATATATGCTCCAGCTTGAGGGGGAGTGTTAAATATATTTAATATATGTGGACGGTGTGGACGGTGTTGACTGTGTGGTCTTATTCTTTGTATATCTCTCTTAGGATTTTGTATAGATAATTATTGTTCTCTAGGAATCAGATTTCCCATCTCATTGTCAAGTGTATATATATTGTCATATTGGAATGGAAATACACAGAACATACATTCAGTTCATATACTTTATCTAAAATTTAGCAACCTTTTGATCATGTTAATTGCCTCTATGTCAGCACTTGCAATTAGCATATCATCTACTTAGAGTAAGAGGTAGATGAAACACCCTGACTTGGCTTTCTTGAAGTATACACAGTTGTCAAAAGAGCTTATGCTATAACCATTAGAGACTACAAAAGAGTCAAATCTTTTGTACCATTGCCTTGGAGATTGTTTAAGTCCATACAAGGACCTTTTTAACAAACAAACCATATGCTCTTTTCATTTTTCTTCATAGCCTTGTGGCTGATTCATGTATATATCTTCCTCAAGTTATCCATGCAAAAATGTTGTCTTCCCATCCACCTGCTCGAGTTCCAACTTGTAGACAGCAACCAGAGCTAGAATAACTCTTATGCTTGTATGCTTTACAACAGGAGAGAAAATCTCATTATAGCCAATTCCGTTTCTTTGCGTAAAGCCTTTAGCTACAAGTATTGCCTTGTATCTACATCCTTCAACTCCTGGAATTCCTGATTTTCTTTTGTATATCCATTTGCAACCTACAATTCTTTGGTTTGCAGACTTTTCCACAAGCTCCCAGGTATTGTTCTTCATTAGGGACTGTATTTCATCAGTCATTGCAGCTTCCCACTGTTCTTTGTCAGAACCAGAAACCGCTTCCTTGTAATTGATTGGATCACTGCCCTGATCATCAATTTCCATGCTCAAAGCATATGCAATTAGGTATGCATAGCCAAACCTCTGAGGTGGACTGACTTGTCTCCTTTCTCTGTCTCTGACCAAGTTGTATGAGGAATTATCAGTTCTAATTGGAGGAATTTCTATGTTCTGTTGAGGTATGTTGTGTGACTGTTTCTTAGCATTTTCCTCCACCTCCAATTGAACCCTCTGATTTGTTTTATCAGTTTGAGGAGGTACTGATGCCTGTTCTTCATTCTTTCTTAGCATCTCTTGCTCTTGAAAGATGACATCTCTGCTTGTAACTACCTTTCCTCCACTTGGACCTGTCAACCAGACTTTGTAGCCTTTGACACCCTCAGGATATCCTAAAAATATCCCTTTCTTTGATCTTGGTTCAAGTTTTCCTTCATTTGTATGAATGTATGCAGTGCACCCGAAAATCCTTAGATTTTCATAACTTGGAGCTTTACCATTCTACAATTTCTCAGGAGTTTTGAAACCAATGGCTACTGAAGGACTTCTATTTATCAAATAGCATGCAGTTTGCACTGCTTCTCCCCAAAAAGACTTGCTGAGATTGGCATTTGATAGCATACATCTAACCCTCTCCAAAATGGTCCTATTCATTCTTTCTACTAGGTCACTTTGCTAAGGGGTTAGTCTTATAGTCTTGTGTCTTGCTTTCCCATTGTCCCTACAAAATTCAGAGAATTCAATGCTGAGATATTCAAGGCCATTATCAGTTCTTAGTGTTTTCAACTTTCTTTCAGTTTGGTTTTCAACCAGAGCTTTCCACTGTTTAGAGACTTTGAAAGCCTGATTTTTGTGCTTCATCAGATAGATCCAAACTTTCCTAGACCAGTCATCTATAAAAGTAATGAAGTATCTAGCCCCACTTAGAGATGATACCCTTGCTGGCCGCCAAATGTCAAAGTGCACATAGTCTAAAATCCCTTTAATAGTATGTGATCCTGTTGTGAATTTTAGCCTTTTTTTTTTACCATACAAACAATGTTCACAAAATTCAAGCTTTTCAAATTCACCATTGCCTATTAAACCCTGTTTATGCAGTTCTTCTAAATCCCTTTCACTCACATGTGCCAACCTAAGATGCCACAACTTGGTAGAGTTTAACTTGGACTCATAAATTAAACTAGCAGGGTTCAATACGGTATTACCTTGTAATCTGTAAAGGTCATTCTGCCTGATTCCCTCCATGATCTGAATTGATCCTTTGAAAATCTTCAGGGTTCCTGCCTCACCTCTAAAGGTGCAGCCTGCTTGATCCAACATTCCAAGAGAAAGAAGATTTCTCTTTAAATCAGGTACATGCCTGACTTTGGTGAAGGTCTTCACTGTTCCATCACTCAGTTTCAATTTGATGGTTCCAACTCCGGCTACACTGCATGCCATATTATTTCACATAAGCACCTTTCCACCATCTACTTTCTGGTAGGTAGCAAACCATTCTTGATTAGGGGTCATATGGAAAGAACACCTGAATCAAGAATCCACTCTTCACTGCAGCTTTCTTCAGTGACAGAAAGTACATCAACAGTTTCATAACCATCTGCCACAACAGTAACATCATTTGAGTCTTTAAACTTGTCATTGCCTTTCTTTTTCCTCTCAGGACATTCTTTTCTAAAGTGTCCTTCTTTGTGGCAGTAGTAACAAGTCTTCTTTGCTTTAGACTTTGATCCGTGCTTCTGGTTCTTGCCCTTTGAGTCTCTCTTCTCTGATCTTCCTCTTGCCAATAGAGCCTCAAAGTCTCCACCTTCACCTTTGTTTTCTGTGATTCTCTTCTTTATCTCCCAAGAATTCAGTGTGGCTTTAACTTCCTCCTAGGTGAGGGTTTCCCTTCCAAATAGCATTGTGTCCACTAGGTTCTCATAAGATGGGGGAAGAGAACATAGTAGTATAACAGCCTGATCCTCTTCATCTATCTTGACATCTACATTTTTCAAATCAAGAATTGCCTTTGTGAACAAAGAAACATGTTCTTTAATGGAAGAACCTTCTTCCATCTTCAGTTGGTGCAGTCTTTTCTTCTGGTACAACTTGTTTGTCAGGGATTTGGTCATGTATAGGCTTTCTAACTTCAACCAAATTCCTGCTGCAGTTGGTTCTCCAGCTACTTCTCAAAGCACTTCATCTCCAAGAGAAAGAATGATTCTACTGTGCACTTTGCTCAGTAAATCTTTCTTCTCTTTTTCTGAAAGTGTATCAGTGAGTCTAGAGACTCCTAGCAATGCATCATCAAGCCCTTGATGAACAAGAAGGGCTTGCATCTTGATCTTCCATAAACTGAAATCAATTTCCCCCATGAATTTCTCCACATCAAACTTCGTAGCCATCGCGGAATTGCCCCTTTGTAACCTGGCTCTTGATGCCAATTGTTGTGATCTAGGCACTAAGTTTGACTGTGATGAACAATGGAAGAAGCAGAAGCTTGGTGAACAAGAAAGCAAGAAAGTAAAAGTAAAGGACACAGTTTATCGTGGTTCAGGGCCACAAATCCTGCCGCTATATCCACACTGCAGACGATCTTATTCTTCTCCAATAGCACAAACCAGTGACAGTTTACAGGTATGAGTCTCACAGTCTCTCCTCACCCTTCACTCTTTGTTTTGCTATATAAGAATATTTCTCAGTCTCTCTATTTTCTGTACAAAATAGAATCTGTGCAATTCATTTCCCTCAGTCAGTTATAACAGAAAAACTGACAGTTACATAGCTTTCAATGTAACTAACTAACTGAATAATAAGAACTTACAGCATATGTGAAACAGCTATACAGATAGGTATAATCTAACTAACTAAAACAGAAACTCAATTGATGATCCATCGAGTTCTACACAGAACATGAACAATATTTTTTATGGTGAGTGTGTAAATCAAGTCAATGGATCTTCTCATTATATCCTGAAGGGAATTTGCTATTACACCTCTTGCATCCAATCAAGATTGAGACTGATGTGACAAATCTAACTTAAGATCTAGTGTCAACCCACGCCTTGTAGGTTCAACTTTTCTTTGATGTTTTTTTTCCCTCAAAAGAACCATCACCACCATGACTTGAGTATCCAATCTTGGCAACGATATTCTAATCAGTGAAAATAATAATAAGAAAGTAACATGCAGAGATAAAATATTATTTATCAAACCAAATGACTTGTATATGACACGATTGATCATCTACTTTTTTTTTTCCTCTTTTAATAATGGAATCTAGCAAAACTCATAATGTCAAAATCGTGTGCTGCCACGGTTATTTCTAATGGAGAGCTTGCATCAAACTCTGGAGCCGCTAAATCACAAATTCTCTACTTGACCATGAGCCTATTGCAAACAAGACACCGTTAATTAAGCTTGTTAGTTATAAAAGACCTTCCAAAGACTAATTCAAATTATTATTAATTTTTTTACTTGAAAAAAAGGAAACCAGTAGTTCATGCACCTATTGGCTTTTGTTCCCTAATATATCCCACATGTCGGTTGATGCCATTGAACGTGTATCATGATCCTAGAACTCACACGACTCTCGTGTCCACCGATGTACTTAACTAGAAAATATTCGATGCACATGGAATGGGTATATTTAACATTTAATTATAATAACATGCTTAATATCGATCACCACAGCGATGACATGTATAAGCCTATAAGGTAATTGGAAGAAATACTCCTATGCTCAAATCAATAGTAGATAGATGTATAGGGTTAACATTTATAATGGTTCAAAATATTTGTGGTGCGCAGATTGACTTCCTGATATCTCGATAATCATTGTGGTGGATTCTATGTTAGGCAAGTGTTCTTGCTAATTCTAATAACCAAGACCGGAATCAACGTAGAACAATATCGCTATTCCTTATCAACGTTCTTAGTTCAAAGAATGCTCTTTCATTAATATCAATCTCTGAACTAGTAGAGTAAAAGTGGTACAAAATAGCTTAGTTTTCCTATACATTAAACATCTACATATATAGGCAATAGAGTTTAGCTCCTCCTCCCATTATCTCTCAAGTAACTGCTCTCAACTGTCGGTAACTGTTTGGCTCCACTCTCCACTTTGTTTGGCTCCAATCTATCAGACAGTAAACAAGCCCCTCAAGCTCTGAGCTTTAAAGAGGCGAAAGAGCTTTAATAGATGTCTTTAAGTAAAACCGGACTCTTCAAGACATGAGCTACAAATGTCTCTAGGCAAATCTGAGCTTTTTTCAAGCTGATTTGCCGGTGTCTTCAAAGAAACATTCGGTGTGCCTCGTTAAAACCTTCTCGGACAAAAACCTTTTCAGGAAAAAAGTCCGGGTAGGAAAAAAAGTACACAAGCGAAAGAACTTTGATAGACATCTTCAAGCAAATCGAGCTTTCTCTGAGCTGATCGTACACGTTTCAACTTCTTCCCCTTCTTTGTCTTCCTCTTAGTAAACCGAGGTTCCTTCTTCTTGCTTCTAGATCTGCTTCTTCTTACTTCTACTTCTTGTTTCTTCGTCTTCCGATCACTTTTTGCCTCTTCTTCTTCTCGATTCGTCTTCTTCTTCTTCTTCTTCTTCATCTTCTTCTTCTTCTCTGCCTTCTCCTTCTCCCTCTTCTTCTTTTTCCTCCTCCTCATCCCCTCATTTCTGCTTCGGCTTCTGCTTGTCTTCTTCTTTTTCCTCCTCCTCCTCATTCTTCTTTTTCCTCCTCTCCTTCTTCTTCTCTCCTTCTTCTCCTTCATCTTCCTCTCTCTTTCTCCTTCTTCTATTTATCTCCTTCTTTCTCTTCCTCTTTGTTCTCCTTCCTCCTCCTCTTCTTCTTCTCGAATGTTCTTCTTTTTCTTCATCATCAACTTCTTCCTCTCCTCCTTTTTCTTCTCTTATTCCTCTCCTATTCTTCCCTACATTCCATTACCTTCCTCCAAGAACACGGAATTCATCTTCTCTACATTACCTTCCTCCAAGAACACTGCATTCAGTTTCTCTACAGAACCTTCCCCCGAGAACACTACATTCACCTTCTCTACAGAACCTTTCTCCGAGAACACTACATTCACCTTCTCTACATTACCTTCCTCCGAGAACACTGCATTCGCCTTCTCTACAGAACCTTCATCCGAAAACATTACATTCACCTTCTCTACAAAACCTTCCTCCAAGAACACTGCATTCACCTTTTTTTTTTAACTCCTTATAACAACTTCAACCTTATAACTCCTTTCTCCCTAAGCTCTTCGCCGATTTCTTCCTTCCTTATGACTCCTTTTTTTTATAACTCCTTTCATTTTTTTTATAACTCCTTATGTCCACTCAAGTTTTTTCCTTCCTTGTGACTCCTTTTTCTTCCTTATAACCCCTTCATTTTTTTTATAACTCCTTATGTCCGCCCGAGTTTTTTCCTTCCTCATGACTCCATTTTCTTCCTTATAACTCCTTTTATTTTTCATTTTACAACTCCTCATGCCCACCCGAGCTTTTTAGCATAGAACCCATAGACAACAACCTTGAATGTTTGCCTTTTATCAGTAACAACACCTTCTGAACTGTCAAACAAAAGTGCAAACCACCATAGAAAACATCAAAGGGTTTTTCGAATATCATACCCTCAATAATGAAATTAATTAGACCTTCTACCTAAACCAAACACAAAAAATCATGCACATCAATTCTATAACCATCCAACATCCATAAATTCATTTAAAAACAAATGCTAAATAGGACACCAACAACCATCATTCATTAATATCATAAACCAACCAAGATGCCCATATTTTGTTAGACTACTTCAAAAAGACCATGAACGAAAACCAAATAGATGTCATTAACCCCAAAATAATTAAAACATGGTTATCAAAAAAGATGTTTAACATCATATTCTCAAATTCCATGAAAAAGCCATGAAACACCCAAGCAACATAAAAACACAGACACAACAAATTTTTCAAAATTATTTCTTCAACCCATAAGTAACCACATGCATTTAAAAGGCTCTCATATTACTCATACAAACTACTTTTTAATTTAAAAAAGGAGCAACATCACCTGATGGTGGAACATTGTAGGCTGCCATTTCCTCTATCATTGTTTTTTTCTTTGTCCTTCCTTAGCTCCAATTTTTCATCCTTCTCATTTTGTTTTCCTTCATTGTCCTTAACTCCACTTTTGCATTTTAACGTCATTTCTTCATTTACCATCATCTTGACCACCGCACACTGTCTTTCTAATTTCTCTTTCCATGTAAAGAACCACCACCAAGTTTGGATAATTAGACTCCATGGCACCATCAAATCAAGCATATCAAACTTCATAGATCGGCCACCACAACACATCTTAAAGCTACCATATCTTCTTCCAACCTCATCACCCAACCCCAAATATGCACATGTAATTTAACCTTCAACCCAGTGACCCAAAGACCAACACCTCACCCATGATGGAGTTTCACAACATCATCCTAATAGTTAATTTCCCTCCACAAAATTCTCCTTTCTTTATTTTTATCCCCCACACACCATTGTGAATTCTTCTTCTGAGTTTTCACCTTTTTTTTTTCAAGCCCAAACCTCCAATATTGTATGATATCCACTTCATCAAAACAAATTTCAGTCACTCCCAACCGCCACCAGCAACCCAAAACCAAGCCCCTGAACTGCCACCCTCTGGGGCTTGATCTCTTCCTTGTAACCTTCGTATCTTACTCCTCCAACCCCTCTGAAAAATCAACCACACCACTCTCATCCTAATATACAGTTTCCCGAATTCTTCTGCGTTTTCACCCCCTTTACAGCTTTACCCCCACACGCCGCTAGTTGCTGTCTCCATTTTTCCTCTGGATTGTTACCTCGTTGCCATCTCATCGCCTCCCTCCATCTCCACCAACCACCTCCAACCGCCACACCTTCTTCTACAGCCGCCATGTCCTGTCGCCAATGTTACTGCCCAATTTCAGCACGTCCCGGTCACGCCTCGACTACCTTGGGCCGAGTCTTCCACACATCTACTCGCTGCTACTGCTTCGTCGTCAAGTCTCATCCTCGCCGCCACTCCTCCGTGACGTAGCACCACTTCACCAGACGAACCCATATCTCAGCAATCACCATCATCCACCCTCTCCCCAACCTATTGAATTCGAACTCGCAACCGTGTTGCTCCTAGTAACAGTGGCTCCTGCACAGCATCAATCTGCCGCGTTAACTGAATCGGGGAAACCTCCTCCTTCATGGCGTGTGGTGAATCAACCGCCGCCTCGGAAGCCAGATCAACTGCCATCGACGAAGACGATGATTGAGCAAGTGCCACCGCCACCACCGGAGATGACAGATTGAGCACGACCTTCACGGAGGAGGATTGCTGTTCCTTCAACTGTAGATCTAGGTAGCCCCTGGAGCACAGATTTTGCGTGGCGGCGCTGCCACGACCTCCTTAGTGACGCCACGACCTCCTTAGTGACGACCTCCCTGTTACAGTGCAGACAGTCTCTTCAGTGACGCCGTGACCATCATAAATCACGAAGAAGTCACACTTCGCCACAAACCAATTGATCTCCATTTTGAAGCCCAAGTCCATAACTTGTCTCTACTCTGCATACGAGGACAGTAACCCAATGGACAAGTCCTCAGCATGATCATGAGATCATCCATGTGTTTTGGTCTCCAACCATGGCCGTAGCTGACTGTAGCTTCATCCCGTCTTCACAAGTTTGTACGTCCATCATCACCATTCTCGCAATGCACCCATCTCCCATTCATAATACTTTGATTTGAATGTATCATTGATGAAGAAGGATCCAAGCGAATCACCACCTGACCATGAGCTACACTCTTCTCTTTGTCACTCCCACAGAGTTGGCTCACTGAGTTCACATGTTCTTCATACTCGGTTCTATTAGAATGCTGCACTATTTTGTCCATATCCTCATTTAGTTGGTCAAACTTATTAATGCCTCTAGCAAGTTGCTTTTTGATCCTCACTAACTCCCTACATGACTCATTAAAATGTATGTGCTTCACTTCCCTGTTACTCCTTGCCACATCACGTGATTCATGCATAATATTTGCATGGCAATTACTTCCATTTCTATTCCCCATTTAATGCTCATTTAACGACCCCATGATCTTATGGATAGAATCTCTATTAGTAATAGAAATATTTCCCTTATACACTCCATTATTACCTGATTTTTTGCCTTGCTTCCTGTAACCGCCCTTATCACCATTATTCAAATTTGAATTACTCCGAGTAACCGCCCTTCGCCGTCTCCCATCTTTCTACACTAACATCCATGGCCCAAAGGCCTCCTCCTCCATACTCGATGTATTCTCCTTGTGAAATTGAGAATGCTTCAATTACTTTCCAGAACCGTTGTTCCAGAAAGGGAACCAACCAGCATTTATGTTCCTGTCCATGCATCAAAACCTCCTATCCGCCATAAGTTGGGTTTACCTCTTCTTTTCTCTAACAAATCAAATACTTTTTTCCCTCCTCAAGACACTCTCCATCTCCACCACCACCAACCACCTCCAACACGTCCAGCTCCGCCTCGATATAAATACCCCCATTATCTTGGTAACTTCTATAACCATCATGTCTGCCGCCGTAACCACTGCGAGTCTGGATCTGGAGCCTCTATTCATCATCGTCAGACCAGTCGTCGACCTTCACGCGTGTTCCTCCATATCGTGTTGTTGTCTCCGTTCCTTAAGGTTGTTCCAACCGCCGCCACGGAACACCCCATCAAAAGTTGTGTGACCAGTGTTCCAAACCCCAATCCTCGCCGCCGTGTCTCTGAGTCTAACCGCGACCACCGTACCACCATCCTATCACCTCTCCATACCCGCAGCCCAAACAAGATTATGTGATGTTACTGAGAATCTGACATCATTCTGTTTCCAGATCTGTTGAAGAATGGTACTTTCATCGTATCTCAAGAAATCCAATAGCGGGTAAGATCAGGTGACATGTACAGGACAAGGAAACTTCTGGAGCAC
Source organism: Sophora flavescens (assembly GCA_030762895.1). Taxonomy (NCBI): domain Eukaryota; kingdom Viridiplantae; phylum Streptophyta; class Magnoliopsida; order Fabales; family Fabaceae; genus Sophora; species Sophora flavescens. The sequence goes on along the minus strand of CM061067.1, from coordinate 31,020,870 downwards.
TATCTCCATTGATCACTCCTCCAAAGTCGATTGTCCCCAGACTCGTTGCCTCCTCGTCATCTGCTTCTCCTCGGAAATCATTTATCAAATTGTGCCGCCGGGGAAAGTTTAACTCGGCCCCACGGTGGGTGCCAAATGTTCTTGCAAATTCTGGTAACCAAGACCGGAATCAACGAAGAACAATATCGCTATTCCTTATCAACGCTCTTAGTTCAAAGAATGCTCTTTCATTAATATCAATATCTGAACTAGCAGAGTAAAAGTGGTACAAAATAGCTTAGTTTTCCTATACATTAAACATCTACATATATAGGCAACAGAGTTTAGCTCCTCCTCCCATTATCTCTCAAGTAACTGCTCTCAACCGCCGGTAACTGTTTGACCCCACTCTTCACTTTGTTTGGCTCCAATCTATCCAGACAGTACAGCAAGGGTTTGAGATTCCCGCGTGTGTTGGGGTTTTAAATTAAAGAAGTAATTAATAAGCCATAATTATGAATTAAAGTGATACAATGAGCATACAAATTAATTAAAATATCATTATAGAATAAGCATACAAATTAATTAAAATATCAATAAAGCTGTGGTCAACAGGAGCCTAACGGAGAAAAGGCTATGCCCAATAGGGGAAGGCAAAAGGATGTCCGTCTGTTGATGGCTAGCCCGTACAAGCAAATATTGGGCCTAGGGTTGTTCAAATATGGGGAATCTTAACTGTGTAAATCTTGAGTCGCCTCTATCTCTCGACCTTCCTCCACTCCTATTTTCTTTCTTTCTCATCCATCGGAAGGGGGTGGTTTTGGGTCATTTTTTGGCTTGGAATCACCCCTCTACATCATTTTTTATCTCCTTTTATCTAAATAAGTGGTTTTTCCACATAGATTTGGTTTTTCTTTCGTGTTTTTTCCGATTTTTCGTCGTCTGCGTGCGGCGGTATTTTGTTCGTCGTCTTGTTGCGACGTTGTTTGATTTCCCATCTTGTTGCGGTGTTCGTTTGGTTCAGATTGGCAGATCAACTTCCATCCATTCCAGATTCAATTAAGACTTGGGTGTCAACGTTACAGATCCGGAGGCATGGGTATTTCGACCACTTTGATTTTGTCACATTTGTAGGCATTTTGTCGTGTTATGCTATTAATCTGGGTATTGTGAGTTTGTTCGCAGATTCATCCTTTTCGGTTTTTAGAGATGTTGAATTTGTGTTGTTTTCGATGTATTTTACTAATTTGAATGAATGAATATCTTTTTTAGTAAAAAAAAAAATCAAATATGGGGTATTGTGATAAGCCTCTGGCTCATCTAGTTTCCAGCTAGAAAAGGGGTATATTTTGTGCCTAATTGGGCAAGTCACCCTCGCTAATCTCCCAAATTGGCCTTGTTTTGTTCCTAAGTTAGACTTTGACTCGTTTTATGTATTTTTAGTAGTTTTTAGTCTATTTTGAGTAAAATTACGCTTTTTGTTTCTTTTTGTTGTTTCAGGGTAAAAGTGAAGCTCTAGAGTCAAGGAAAATGAAGAAAACAGTGGAATTGCCATTCTAGAGATACTCGCCCCGCGAGAGGCTTCTCGCCTCGTGAGCCTGAAGACCAACTGAGCAGCAACTGTCATCATTTCTGTCTCGCCTCGCGAGAGGCTGAAGACCCTGGAGGACAGAGACCATCAAAGGTCACGACCGTAACAGACTAGGATTTGAAGTTTCGCCTCGCGAAACATCCTCTCGCCTCGCGAGACTCCAATTTGAAAGCGCGCCATTTTTAATATTCGCGTCGCGAGAGGCTGCTCGCCTCGCGAGCGCGCGCAGAATCTGAACTCTATATATTGCTGTTTTAGGGCAGAAACGGGAGCTTTTGGTTACCCACTGTTTTGTAGCGTTTTAGGACGAAACTCTTGTTCTCTGGAGTTGCGTCTCCTTTTATTTTCTTATTATACATTGAGGATGAATTCCTATTGCTTGTGCGTCGTTACGAGCATGAGGAACTAATCCCCTCGTCTAAGGGATCAATGAAACCACCCATGACGGTGTAGAATTCGATGTAATGTATGTTTCTCTCCCTTTTCTCAATTAATGTTTTCCAATTCTGAATTGATTGTGTTGATCATATGCTTGCGTGATTGACTAGTTAAACGTGTTGAGGCTTAGGAGGCAATTCGCGTTTTAGAACTTGAATTGGGATCATCGATCGACTATTGCACGAGAGTGAATAGGAGATCGGTGCAACCTTATAGGAACCAGATTTTATAGAGTTTGATGATTGGGTTATGAGACCTAGTAAGTAATTAATTCAATCGTCGAATACGTCTTATTGAGCACGACAGTGGATTTAGGAGAATTTGGGGGTCCTGGTTTACATTGTAATTGAACTTAGGGAGGAAAACATCATCACTTGGGTACTATGCATGATTGGGTAGGTGGAATTGTGACCTTAGATGTTTTAAATTCAGATTTAAATACTATATCTTTATTTGAATTGTTAATTTGAAGTGCAATCCTGTTTTCTCTCTCAACCATTTGCTGTTACTTGACCAAACTTATCGAATTTCTCGCGAATTAGTCGAATTGGTAGCCCAATCCTTGTGTTTGACCTCGGTAATTACTTATTGTGTTTATTTTATTACTTGCGACGACCCGGTACACTTGCCGGTGACTCAACAAGTTTTTGGCGTCGTTGCCGGGGATTTGCACAACCAATTTTCCTAATTTTTAGGGAATTTGATTATTTGGTTAAGCTGTTTTTATTTTTATTTTCTGTTATTTATTTACTATTATTTCTCTCTACTTTTTTGATTCCACTTGGTCTTGCCTTGTTTTTGTATGCGAGGTACCCTTTCACAAGAGGACTTGCTATTTGATTTGGAGATCACCAGGACCGAGAAGCGCTTAACGAAAGAAGCCAGAGAGCGAAAGAAGCGTTTAGACATTTTTATTTTATTTTATTTTATTTTCTGTATATATTTGATCTTTTCTTTTGAGTTCTGTTTGTGCAAGGTGGATTGCAAATCATGGAGACTTATTATTTTCCAGTCTTGGACGGAGTTACAAAATATCACTTTGGGCCTAATGTAGTCCTGGGAGATTACTGGCTCTGGGGACGTCATTGCCCTCATGCACAAGCTTATAGTGTAATCATGAAGCATGAGGAGGAATGGGAATGGAATGAGCAAACACCTTTGAAAGTTGCTCTAGAACAATATTCCCAAGAACTATCCATCTCTGAGGCCAAGGCAAGAGCCAATTATGATTGTATCGATGCTCTGACGCAAAGCTTCAAAATGCAAGTGGGGGAGATTTGCAAACAGCTAGTACAGTAACCACATGAAGCATTGTTTGAGCAGAATATGGTTGGGGGGATGGATCAAAGTGCAGATGATGTGGTAGTGGATTTCACCATGCTTGCCAAGCAACCTGAAATTGCTGCATTAGATAAATATGTTGGCTTAAATGCATGTGTGGACACTGGAAAGTTAGCCCCTTCCACTTGTCTGTTAATTTTCCTTGTGAATATACCATTTGACCTCGGAGAAAGTGAGTTCACAATTGTAGAGGTCAATGGAGTTTTCACACACGGGCTAGGTGGAATTGTGGATAGAGTCGTATTGCTTCTGCAATTGCCACTTCACAAACCATGGGATCCGGGTGGAGGATCTCACATGATGAGCATCTCTTGGCCCTCATGCCACAGGCTATGGGATCCAGGTGGATGCTTCTTAATAAGTCAAGCTGGTGACGTTAAAGAAGCGCTTATTGGGAGGCAACCCAAGCTAGGTATCTTTTTTGTTTCTGTCATTTTCCCTTATTATTAAAAAAAAAAGCTTGATTCACCACGCGAATCCACAGTGGCCACGCGAGACAGAAGCCTTGAATCTCAGAGGCTTGCTCACGCTTCTGTCTCGCGTCGCGAGAGCTACTTTCGCCTCACGATTCTGGGCATCAACATCTGTTGGAATTCCAGATTCGCCTCGCGAGATACTACCCGCCTCGCGATTCTGGAAAGTGTGAAGAACAATTTTTCCAGATTCGCCTCGCGAGTGATCTCTCGCCTCGCGAATCTGCAATTGGGTTTTCAATTTTTCCAGATCAGGAGGTGCTATGCCATCAGGGGATGCCCGAGGGACCAATTGGATGAGGATGCAACCGTAGAAGAGCTGTCCGTGGAAGCGCCCACCTACACTACAACTTGATCAGGGAGCTCCCTCTCCTTTCCTCACTCTTATTTTATATCTGTGTTCATTCATTGAGGACAATGTATGCTTTAAGTGTGGGGGAGGGAACCAATTGCTTTGTTTTTGCTTTGTTTTTGTTTTTAAACGTCGCTCTTGAATAATTTGAGAAGATCAAGAGTGTTGTGTCGGCAAGCTTGTTGGATTTTAATTAAATTTAGCATAGATTGATTGCATGAATTATGTTGCCCATTGATGCTTTCCCCCTAGGTTCTGAAAATAGAAAATTTGATCCCCATGTGAAAAATTGAAAATTGAACTTTGAGAAATTTTATTGTGATTGCTTGATTTATGACAAGTTTGGGGTGAAGGGGTGCACACACTAGGAATTGTACCTCGGTCAAACAATTTACAAAAATGTCTAGGTGAGGATTTGAGCCTCCAACTTTGTTTTTGATTGTGTGGATCACTTTTAAGTTGTACTTTCCCGAATTTGCTTGAATCTCTTCATGGTTTGCATGTCTATGTGTTGCATCAAATGATTTAGGAAATTTTCTTTGAATAGCTACTTGGCCTAAAAAGAACCATCCCTAATGCATGTTCCCTCGTTAGCCACATTGAGCCTAATTAGCCTATTGTTTCTTGATGACCCTATTTTATAAGCCAAAATCTGGAAAAACCATGTTAACCCAATCTTAGGATTAGGAGAGCATGGAGACTGAGCAAGAGAAGGGTCGTAAGAAACTAAGTTTGGGGTGGCTACAAGGTTTGATATGTCGTTATGGGTTGAGAAAAATAAAAAAAATAAAGGTTTAAACCCAAGGCAAAAAGGAAAAAAGGAAGACAAGAAAAAAAATTGCCAAAAGAAAATGGGCAAAACAAAAAGCTTAGCAAGGAAAGGGCTATAGTCTCCCAAGGCAAAAAGAAATATGAAAAAAAGAATTGAGTGGAGATTCAATGTGTCAAATGCTCATGCTCTCTTAGTTCCTAGGGACTTAAGCCTAGTATCCTTGAATATCCTACCCTTAGCCAGGCCCCATTACAACCTTTAAAAGACCTTTTGATGTTGCATGCATGTTTTCTTGGGAACTATTCTTGAGATGAAAATCAAATTCATGAGAAGTGCTCTTGATATGTGAAATTGAGTGAAAAGTTGATAGCCTAGACGAATTTGAGCGAATGAGTGAAATTTTACATACCCTTGTGAGGAAGGCAATTGTTTGAAATTGGTGATCTCCCTTTTGTGTGTGACTTTGATCCTCAACTTAGATTAATGATTGCATGAATGATGAAGTTCTCAATTGTTTAAAGTAAATGAATGTGGGGATTACATTGATGCAAAGGGGAATTCATTGAAGGGAAAACTGTTTTGTTAAGATTACATGAAATTTTTGCGAAATTGATTGAATCCTTAAGCTTGCCAAGTCTTGAGTCTTTTTGAGTTTTAGCTTGCTTGGGGACAAGCAAGGTTTAAGTTTGGGGTGTTTTGATGTCTCTGGCTCATCTAGTTTCCAGCTAGAAAAGGGGTATATTTTTTGCCTAATTGGGCGAGTCACCCTCGCTAATCTCCCAAATTGGCCTTGTTTTGTTCCTAAGTTAGACTTTGACTCGTTTTATGTATTTTTAGTAGTTTTTAGTCTATTTTGAGTAGAATTACGCTTCTTGTTTCTTTTTGTTGTTTCAGGGTAAAAGTGAAGCTCTAGAGTCAAGGAAAATGAAGAAAACAGTGGAATTTTCATTCTGGAGATACTCGCCCCGCGAGAGGCTTCTTGCCTCGCGAGCCTGAAGACCAGCTGAGCAGCAACAGTGATCATTTGTCTCACCTCGCGAAGACTGAAGACCCTGGAGGACAGAGACCATCACGGCCTAGCCGTGACGAAGGTCACGACCGTAACAGACTAGGATTTGAAGTTTCGCCTCGCGAAACATCCTCTCGCCTCGCGAGACTCCAATTTGAAAGCGCGCCATTTTTAATATTCGCGTCGTGAGAGGCTGCTCGCCTCGCGAGCGCGCGCAGAATCTGAACTCTATATATTGCTATTTTAGGGCAGAAACGGGAGCTTTTGGTTACCCACTGTTTTGTAGCGTTTTGGGACGAAACTCTTGTTCTCTGGAGCTGCGTCTCCTTTTATTTTCTTATTATACATTGAGGATGAATTCCTATTGCTTGTGCGTCATTACGAGCATGAGGAACTAATCTCCTCGTCTAAGGGATCGATGAAACCACCCATGGCGGTGTAGAATTCGATGTGATGTATGTTTCTCTCCCTTTTCTCAATTAATGTTTTCCAATTCTGAATTGATTGTGTTGATCATATGCTTGCGTGATTGACTAGTTAAACGTGTTGAGGCTTAGGAGGCAATTCGCGTTTTAGAACTTGAATTGGGATCATCGATTGACTATTGCATGAGAGTGAATAGGAGATCGGTGCAACCTTATAGGAACCAGATTTAATAGAGTTTGATGATTGGGTTATGAGACCTAGTAAGTAATTAATTCAATCGTCGAATACGTCCTATTGAGCACGACAGTGGATTTAGGAGAATTTGGGGGTCCTGATTTACATTGTAATTGAACTTAGGGAGGAAAACATCATCACTTGGGTACTATGCATGATTGGGTAGGTGGAATTGTGACCTTAGATGTTTTAAATTCAGATTTAAATACTATATCTTTATTTGAATTGTTAATTTGAAGTGCAATCCTGTTTTCTCTCTCAATCATTTGCTGTTACTTGATCAAACTTATCGAATTTCTCGCGAATTAGTCGAATTGGTAGCTCAATCCTTATGTTTGATCTCGATAATTACTTACCGTGTTTATTTTATTACTTATGACGACCCGGTACACTTGCCGGTGACTCAACATATTGTTGATGCTATTTTGATTGATATGAAATAAGTTTGTTTGGATAAAAAAAAAAGATTAAATATGGGGTTGAATTTATAGAAATACCTCTGGTCGAAAAACAATTAATTAGTAATGATTCTTTTTGTTGGCTTTGGTTTTATATTCCACTAATGACTTTACACCATGGAATCTGCTCGACAAAGCATCCAACAACATATCGTATAATTAGGTATGTGCTACAAAATATACTAGCGTTGGTTTAGCAATACAGCACAAGGGAGTGCTGGTCCAAAGCTTGGCAAAGGGTAGACCTCGTGAAGCCCACGTGATGGTGCAGTGCAGGTGGCAAACGATGCTATTCGCTCAACCCCGCACGACCATTGGAACCGATCGAGTTCTATCTACCTCTCGTGCGGTGAAGGTTCAAACTCAACTAGGTAGGACCTCAAAAGTATGATAGGTCTGATTCATTGTTGGCCCTTTAACTGGCATTGATGACTCCAACCACTCCCCACAACTCGCAATATCCAACACCTAGTTTAGGTAGAATGAGTCCAAGTTTTAAATAAAGGTTCTGATGGTAATTAGGATTACAACATTTTTCTTTTTGGAATTTTTTGAAATCGAAATTTGATTGTAATTGTGACTGCACAATTATTCACAATTATGACAAATGCATCCATAATCGTGATCAAAGCCGTAATTTAAAATCTTTGGGAACAACATTGAAAAGGTAAGATATAGCAATCCTACTTATGTGACATTATTTATTTATTTTAATTAAAATATGATCTAACAAGATGTCACTCTCGAATCTCAATGACCTAAAGAATGCAAAGCAAAGCTAGGTGCTGTTCTTAATTTTGATGGAGGGCCCAAAGGAAGGAAATGATATACATCAAAGCGCTATGGTTTGAGTTTCCAAAGAAAGCTTGGCTTTGCCTTTGATGACAACTCTGGCCCATTTCTGTTCAAAGTGGTTGTAGAATTTAGGGCATGATTGGTTTGTATTTTTATTTTCTATTTTTATTTTTTAAAATTTATATTAATTTTAGTATTTGCTATATTTTTTTTTCAAATTTTGAAAACACATCCAATATTTTTACAAATTTTGGAAATGTCAAATAGTTGTTTTCATTGTTTTCGGAAATGCATTCTTCCTAACCAGTCTTTCATCCCATCTTTGTCACAATTATTTATTGTATGGGACTTTCATCCTCTTGTTAGTAATTTAAAATCAATACAAATTTTAGAAAATGAAAACAGGAAATGAAAATGCAAATCAACCGATCCTTGGTTTAGCACATTCATCCTTTTCAATCCAACCATATCGATATCACTATGTTTAGTTGCCCCCAAAACATACTCTTCATTAATTCTAATGCAGGTAACTTTAGTTATCCTTATCACTTTGTCAAAAGTTTCGAGGAACTATCGTAGTGGTTAAACTAGTCAAACAAATAATACTCCTTGTAAGTATCTATATATCTGATATGCCCTCAACTAGGCAAGTAGATGTTAGCAATCTGATCTTGTAAATTGTGAAACACAATCAGCTGATGCTGGAACTGAAAGCCAGAACATTTGACTTAGGTAAACTACAATTGAATTCTCAATGTGTGTAGGCAGTGATTTTAATGTGCAAACCATTATTAGTTGGTTTAATTTCTCATAATAAGTCTGAACGGCTTTATTTCTTGAGGGGACAAAGCTAAGACATTGTTAATCTTTGTTTCACGACTTGTCCGACTAAACTGATACACAATTTGTCGCTGCTTTAGCTTTCTTAATTACTCCTATTATTATTGCATGGTGAATACTGAATATGTTCTCACCGCTTTTCCTAATCACAGTTGGATAGGGTTTTTTTTTCCTGCCCTTTTTGTCAATGGAAAGTCGTCATTTTAGCTTTTAAAATGCCTAAATTACAATATTTGATTATGAAATTCTATTGTTTTTCATCAAGAGTTAGGATTCCTCGCTTTACACTTTAAGTTTAAAGTACATCACGCATATTAGAGAAACCAAATTCACAATACTTGTAGTTTAGGTCACTTCGAGTTCTAAGCTGCTGGCGAGGGTTGCTTTCATTGAACTATGTTAAGTTTTTCACAATATAATATATTTTTCTTCGTAAATGAGGTTATTATGGAAGCGGAAAAGCTAAACGAATACATTATTTTGACACTTGACATCGTATATAATATAAAACTATTACAAAAATATTATTCTAATAATGAATAGAATTATAACAATAAAACAAGACATTTACGAGTTAAGAAAATACTTAAAAATACTAGAAAAATTAGAACAGAATAACTATATTATTCACCAACAAGAATTGGTTAGAAAAAGGATAAAAAGATTAAAACAAGAATTATAAAAATACATAAGATAATGGGACTATCCGAAGAAATAGAATCAGGATTCAAAGAATTAGAAAAACTGATGAAAGAAATAAACAGAAATATTATTCAATTAATTGAAAATACAGATAAAATTGCAAATTACACTTGTAATAGAATACAAAATGGACAAAATGAAATAAGAAATATTAAAGAAACATTAAATAATATTAGCAGAGGAAAAGAAATAGATGAGAATGAAGATATCATTAAAATAAAAATTATTCTAGAACAACTATAAAATCTTTTAAATTATGAAGAAAATAATAGATGTATAACAAAAATAGAATTGGAAGAAATTCTGAAAACAAAGGATTTAAATAAAATAATAATTAAAAAGGAACTAGACCAAGAATCATCAAGAATACCTACACCCGTATCATCATGGAGAGGATAAAAGATGAATACATGGAAACATTAAGAAAATCAAATGATTTAGAAGAAATTCAACAATTATTAGAATAACTTAAAATTGTTGAAGAAGAAAATGATGAAATACACAAAATAGAAAAAATCGTTAAAAAGGATATAGAAAATGATGAAATAGTCCTAAACTATAGTTCATCTTCAGAATCCGAAGAAAACCATATAAAAATGGAAAAAGGAAAATATAGTGGAAAAAGCCCTAAAAGAAAATGGGAAGAATATAAATATGCACCCGAAGGAGCTTGGGATAAATATGAAGAAGAAACTATGTATAATAAAGGATACGCAAGAAAAAATAATAATAAATGGACAAAAATTCAAGAAGAATTTAAACCTCGATATAATAATACAGGAAATATTCTAGACCTCGATTATATAAGAAATAAAGAAGAAGTATTATTAAAATGGACTAATGAAATAATATTAATGATCTTGACTGACGAAAAATTCAAACAGTTAAACTTTGTTGAAACCAAGAATTTTGTAACATTCAAAACATCTGGAAATGTACAAAAAATTTTAGTAGGAATTAAAGATGAAGAATGGATTAGATTTGGAAGAATGGTAGATAATAGCTCAGACTATGTTAGATTAATAATGACATTAATACAACAAAAATTTTTAGGATATAATCTGATGGAACAAAGGGATAAGACAAATAAAACTCTACTTGAAAATACTAAATCACATTTAAATAGAATGCAGATTTGTGATATGTGACAGATTGAAAGTTTCATCGTCTGTGAATATCAAAAATACTATTATCAATTGGATGAAGAAACTAAAGAAATATATAAATATATCTTTATAGATAAACTACCATATCCACTTAATTCAAAGATTAATAGATTATGGGAATTAAGGCCCGAAGAAACTGCAAATACTTTAGGAGGAGTTATTAAACTCTTATACCAAGAATTAAGAGAACAATGTTTGAATAGAGAAACAATTAGACGATTGAATAGAGGAAGTACTGTCATTTGTTGTGACATCCCAGAAATAGAAAAACCAGGAAAATATGGTTGTGATAAAACAATAAGAAGAAAAAGAAAAAATTATAAGAAATCGAACTTACGAAAAACTTATCCTAGAAAAAAGAATTATTACAAAAATAATAAAAAGAAATATTTTAGGAGAAAGAAAACAACACCAAGAAAATACTGCCCGAAGGGGAAAAAGAAATGTGTTTGTTGGATATGTAATGTTGAAGGACATTATGCCAATGAATGCCCTCAAAGAAAAGATAAAGACATTAAAGAAAAATCAAAATTAATAAAACAAGTTTTCCAAATATATGAACTTGAACCACTAGAAGAGGAACTAAGTAATTCGGATGTAAGTATATATGAATATTCAGAAGATGAATTCTCTTCAGAAGAAAGAGAATCCGAATAATACATATATAAAAATATTGATAGAAAAAGGTAATAAAGAAACAGAAGTCTATATAGATACTGGAGCAAGTCTTTGCCTTGCAACAGAAGCCCTTATAGATAATTGGGAAAGACTGGAAAAGCCATTAAAAATACAAATTGCAGATGGATCAATACATCCTCTGTATTGGATAGCAAAAAGAATTATTTTGGTAATACAAGAAAAAATATTTATTGTACCAACAATATATAAACAAGAAACTGGAATAGATATAATTATTGGAAATAATTTCTTACGACTTTATGGACCGTTTTACCAACATCTGAAATATATTACTCTGAAAACACAATATATTTATCAAAAGCAAAAACGAGAAATTATCAAAATACCAATTATTCATTTTTCCGCATGTACTTATTCATCAAAGTTTCAACAGCTGAAACGTGGTGAGATTATTAGTTTAATTTGCACAAAAATTCGCCATGTACTAATGAATTTAGAACCAAATAGAATAATTCCAGCTCATATAGAAGAACTTTTGGATAAAGTTTGTAGCGAAAACCCTTTAGATCCAAAAATAAACAAAAATACTGAATTAGTCAAACTAAAGTTAAAAGACCCTACAAAAGAAGTAAAATGTAAACCAATGATTTATACAAAAACAGATAGAGATGAATTTGCAAAGGACATTGAAGAAATGTGTAAAAAAGGACTAATTAGACCATCAAATAGCAAACATTCAGCACCAGCTTTTTATGTAGAAAATCACAATGAAATAAAAAGAGGTAAAAGAAGGATGATAATTAATTACAAGCAAATTAATGATGTCATGAAAGGAGATGCTTATTTTCTCCCAAGAAAAGATTTAATCATTGAAAGAATTAGAAATATGGATTGGTTTAGCACTTTTGATTGTAAATCAGGATTTTATCAAATTAGATTGACTGAAGAATCAAAAGCATTAACAACATTTAGTTGTCCTCAAGGACAATATGAATGGAATGTACTACCGATGGGATTAAAGCAATCACCGGGAATTTTCCAGCGAAGGATTGATTCAATTCTCAAAGAATTTAAAGACTTTTGTCTTATTTATATTGATGATATATTAATATTTTCTAACAAATGATTAAATGATCATTTTGAAAAAATAGAATTGATTCTCAATAAATGTTATGAACATGGAATAGTTTTAAGTAAAAAGAAAGCTGTTTTAGCCCAAAGTAGAATTAATTACTTGGGATTAGAAATTGAGAAAGGAAAAATAATAATGCAACGACATGTATTAGAAAAACTTCAGAACTTTCCAACGAAATTAAAGGACAAAAAGGATTTACGAAAATTTCTTGGACTATTAACATATATTTCAAATGAAGGTTTCATTAGGAATCTTGCAGCAGATAGAAGAATACTCCAACAAAAGCTGAAGAAAGATGTCCCTTGGACATGGACTGATGAAGACGATAGACTTATTATAAAAATGAAAGACTTATGCCAGGATCTTCCTGAGCTTTATCATCCATCGGATGATGATATAATAATTATTGAGACTGATGCCTCAAATGACTACTGGGGAGGTGTTATGAAAGCAAAACCCCCTGGATACAAAAATGAATTACTGTGTCGATACATGTCTGGAACTTTTTCAGACAGTGAACTTAATTATCCTAATCATGAGAAGGAAACACTGGCTTTAATCCGTATGCTTGAAAAACATCGGATTTATATACTGGATAAGGACTTTATTGTCCGAACCGATTCTACTTATGTTGCGGGTTTTAAGAACTTAAATCATAAAGGCACTTACAAACAAGGACGATTGATTAGATGGCAAATGAAACTTGCCGAATACAATTACTCAATCTCTCACATTAAGGGAGACAAAAATGTTCTTGCAGATATATTATCAAGAGAATGGAGCAGCAAACAACTGAAGAAATAAAGAAGCAGATTCAATATCAAAGAATGCTCGAGAAACAGAAAATAATGGAGCTAGACTTGATCAAGGCCAGCATCGAAGTATTGGAGTTCCAATTACAAGCAAAAGGAGAATCTATCAAAGAAGATCCTATGAAGAATATAAAACAACAAATACAGGAAAGCACTAAAGAAAAGTGGTACGCCATTTTTAATGGGCCACACCCAGGCATTTATGATGAATGGCACAAGGCATCCCCTCACTGCATTGGACTCTCAGGAGTTCACCACAAAGGATTTCGTACCAAAGAAGAAGCTGAGAAGGCTTTGATAGACTACCAGAAAGAAAACGACAAGGGCAAAGAAGTTTATCTTGGCCTAAGAACTTTTTCTGAAACCATAAAGACTCCACCAGCTCAAAAATCTTCATTAAGGATACTCAGAAGAGTTCCTTCCTCCATTGATGACTACCAAATTACTTCAAGGAAAGACCATGAACTACAGGTCCAATTTTCCAAAGAAAAATTTAACGAAAATTTGAAAAGATTAACCAACTGGTCTGAAAAGGAAAAGATTAATTGTTTTTATATGGTTAACCGAAACATCTTTGGTGTTAAATCCATAATTACTCCCGGAGCATCATCGATTCTTACATTTAATATGTTCCAATTTGGACTTATTGAATGTCTCTACTTAAGTCAAGACTTGGAAGAAATTAAATTGTTCCCATATAGCCTAAAAGAAGCCATCCAAAACTACAAAAGAAATGTCGCAAGGGATAGAACTATCTTCTTGAAGTTCTATTCGACTTATCCAGACTTTACCACCAAACAACCCACAAAGAATTTAATCTTCATTGGAGTAAGCAACAACAGCTTTTCCATGAGGGATGAACCTACTGGAGAAGATTACAATGAAGAAAAGATTGTCACAATACTAGCAAATCAACTGGCGAGTATCTTTACTCAATGTCAAATTATTGGTAAAGATTCCTTCATAAAAGCCATGTAGAAAGGACCACATACTTTGCTACTCAGCAAGACTAGTGGAAAATTGATTAGAGAAAGAGACTTAGCATTACTGACGAACTTTGAACTACCTTTCTACACACTCCAAGGACTTTCAATGAATTATCAGCCAGCTGTCCTCGATTTGCTGTGCTCAATGATTAAGGAGAATGGGAACCACGCATGTGAAAGATGCGTAAAGAAAGAAGACCGTCGACAAATAATGACGTAGGCACTGACGTCACCAAGCAATAAAGGGTGGGATGACGTAAGCAATGACGTCATCATGAATTATTAATGTCTGATAGATTGTAATCATAGAAGTACTCTCTTGTAAATTACTTAGCCTTTCTTCGTGTATAAATAAGACCTCTTATACCGAGGCAAAGCAGAACTTGAAAAGGGATTTCAATTCTCACCTTACTTCTCTCTGAGAAGTTCTAAGCTTTGCTTAGCGAATCCTTGAGAGTGGATTCAAACAAGTTCTATGTACTTCACTAATGATCATAAATAAACACCACTTTCATATATTCCACTACTTCTTATACTTTCATTACTTTCAACTACTCGATGTGACTAAACCCCAATTCGACTGAAACGGAAGCAGCGGTGGACCAAAGAATCCAAAGATAATTTCAAAGAAAACCAAATCAGGTATGACTCATCACCTATTTCATTCAGTTCTTACTAGAAATTAATTATGTCTAAAATAGAAAGAGAAAAGATTGATAATACTGATGTGGAACACTTACAAATTACTGAAGAAGACGGAATTTATGAAGGAAGCATTTTAATAGATCCAAAATTATTTCAGAAAATTCAAAAAGAAGATCTGAATTTATCTAAAGATGCAAATATGAAAAAATTAGGAGGAATAATGAATAGATTCAATCAAAAAGAAAACATCATATATTATGGAAAAATAGTTAATGAAACCCCTATAGACATATCTGAAACACAAGGAAATACTTGTATACAATTATTGAATAAGAAAAAACTAATCGATTTAAAAAGAAATTTAAAAAAGGAAGCACACAGAAAGAAGATCGGATATATTTATATAGGAGCAATACAAGTTTTAATTAAGGCAACATTTCAAGAAGGAATAGATTCACCAATAGAATTAGTTTTAAAGGACAATAGAATAACAGATCCAAAGGATAAAATACTAGGAGTGATTGAAGGAAACTTAGCTTATGTAAAGTTAAAATTTGAAATACACCCAAATATTGGAATACCATTAGATACTCAAAGGTTAGATCAATCTTTAACTATGGAACATAGATTTCTAAGAAATAATTTAATGAGACCAGGAGACAAAATCTTCTCAATTACTTATTGTGTTAATTATGCACTAACAAATTCTCGTCATAGTATTACTTTCAGAAATAATGATAGAATTGATATACCTAGAATTTTTGAAGAAATAAGAAAGATCTACTATCCAAAAAGAAATGAATTAACTGAACTAGGAATTTCTATAAGAAATCCAAAATCATTAAGTTTTAGGCAGATCCCTAAACCAATTACTTTTCCTGAAATAGAAAATAAGGAAGATGAAAATATAAACAAACTGTCAAACCAAGTAAGAGATTTAGCACAATATTTAAGAAATAGAATATGAATAAAGGGACGGAATTAAGAAATATCTATGAGAAATATCATAATAAAATAAATCTAGATAAAAGGAATATAAAAGAAGTTATAACCCCTTATATAAAAAATAAAAATCAAGAACAAATAGAAAAATATATTATAGAAAAAGAAAAAGAACTTATTAATATAAGAAATAAAAGAGAAAAATATAAAAGACAAGTATTAGAAAGAATAGAAAAAATAGAAAAAATGACTTCAACTCAACAATCACCATCCAATTACTTTAGGTTAATTGCACCATCTTTTGAAAATATCGAATAAAATAATGGAAATATATTCTGAATTTGATAATCAAACAGAAAGTGAAATATTGAGTGTGTTAGTTATGGATTTACCTATCGATTGTAAACAAATAATAATTGAAAAAATAAAAGCCCAATTTAGACAAGAAGATTATTATCTTGCAACTATTTCGTTAGGTATTGAATGGAACTATATGGAAGAAATAGAATTAACCTTTAAATATGATAGACTATCGTTATCTGATATATATGAAGATTGGGATTTATTAGATGATTAAATGGATCTAGAAATATTAAGTATTTTGGCTATGAAAATACCTAAAGATTATAAACAAATAATAATAAACAAATTAAAACACCAACATTGGCAAGGAGAGCTTTATTTAAATCAAATTCAACAAAGAGTTCAATTAATATTCTGTGAAGAAGAACATAGACTATTAATCGAAGAAATAATGGAAATAGAAGAAGACATAATGGATTATGGGTATGAATTATTAGTAACCCAAATTATGCATGAAAATTACCCAAATTATGCCTAATTACTACCACTACCTGGGAAAAAATAGAGTGATACCAAACTGGTATCAGAGCTAAGTACTAACTAATTATTAATGGGTTCTCGAAACATAGAAAAATTTGTTCACCATCTAAGTATGATAGATCTGACAAATCAAAATAGACTAAAAGAATTGATACAATAATTAAAAGATGAAGCAACTGATACATGTAATAAACACATGAAACATCATTGTGAATATTGTGATTGCAAAGAATATGACAGAAGAATAGATTTGATAAAAATCATAATTGAAAAATTAAATTTATGGATAAATCAAGAGAAATTATAGATCCAACGACTTACAACATGTATGTACCGTAAAAATGTCGATACGATGTCATAAAAACCGTGTGAGCTTAGCAAACCTCTTACGTAAGCACCTAGCCACCCCCTACTCACATTTCAATAATTAACATGCTGAGGCTCCGTATTTCGGAAGTCTATTACTGAAATCTGAATGGAGTGCCTGCAAAACAATTTTTGCTTTGTTAGCTTACTTTAGTAATGCATTTTTGCTCTGCTTTAAATATTTTCCTGTTTTTAATATATTTTGTTTTTTAGTTTAATTTTGATATACGGTTAGTGGTAACTGTTTTTACAATATCAACAATCATAAACCATTTTATGTATGATTTTTAAGTTTGTTACGAAAAGACTTAAACTTTTTTAATGTTACGAATATTTATGATTTGTTGAAAATAAATAAAAAATTTATTTATACTGTATACCAAATTACCAATTAAATTGTTTGGAAAAAAATTACCAATTAAATATTTTTTGCTGTAAATATATTTATGTCCTTTAAAAATAAATATAATCAATATAGTCTGGTGGTGGAAAATGAAATGGATCTCAATTAACAGTCCGCCTATTCAACAGATGAAAAGGTCTAACAAGTCAAATTGACTCATTCAATCGTGTTGGCCTAAAGTCTTAATCCAGATAATTTAAAACGTGGGTGTTATTTTCTCTTTTCTTTTTATAAAGGGAAAGAGACAATAAAAACTAAGAAGTTGAATATATTTTGTCCGTCTCCAATCCTATAACCAATATTTCTGAGCTAAATTAAATCCTTTATAAATTTTATTTTATTTTTAGTAACTTTAATTTGCACACATCTACGTGCAAGACTAGTTTAACACAAAAATATTTGATATTTCTATATATTAACTAAATATGTGACTTTTTGTGTATGGTGGAAGGTGGGTTTTACTTCTTTGACGTTTAGGCGCGTAAAGGCAGGTGCCTTTGGCCTAATTCGAGCCATTGGATCCAGATCCTTGTTGATCCGTCCATTCATTTAATTTATTTATTAAAATCTTTATTAAATCTATTTTTCTTTCGTATTCTCTACAGTCACAGTATTCACAATGATATTTCATGTGTTTATTACATGTATCAGTGGCTTCCTCTGTTAATTCTTGTATCAAATCTTTTAATCTATTTGGGTTTGTTAAATCTATCATATTTAGATAGTGAACAAATTTTTCTATGTATAGAGTACTCATTATTAATTAGCTAGTACTTAGCTCTGATACCAATTCGGTACCACCCTATCACTTTTAGTCATTTTATTAATTTTTCTATTAATTCCCAGGTGGTGGTAGTAGTTAGGCATAATCTTGATGATTATTTTCATGCATAATTTGAGTTACAAGTAGTTCATATCCATAATCCATTATTTGGTCATCTAATTCCATTATTTCTTTGATTAATAGTTTTCTTTCTTCCTCACAAAATATTAATTGTACTCTTTGCATTATTTGATTTAGATAAAGTTTTTCTTGCCAGTGTTGATGTTTTAATTTATTAATTATCATCTGCTTACAATCTATAGGTATTTTCATGACTAAAATACTTATTATTTCTTGATCCATTTTAATCGTCTAGTAAGTCCCATTCTTCATATATATCAGATAATGATAATCTATCATATTCATATTCGAAGGCTAATCTTATTTCTTCCATATAGTTCCATTCTATATCTAATAAAATAATTGCAAGATAATAGTCTTCTTGTCTAGATTGGGCTTTTATTTTTTCAATTATTAATTGTTTACAATCAATAGGTAAATTCATTACTAATACACTTAGTATTTCATTTTCTGTTTGTTCATCGAATTCGGAATATATTTCCATTATTTTAATCAATATCTTCAAAAGTTGGTGCAGTTAATTTAAAATAACTAGTCGATGATTGTTTTGCTGATATCATTTTTTCTATTTCTTCTATCTTTTCTAATATTCGTCTTTTATGTTCTTCCCTCTTATTTCTTATATTATTGAGATCTTTCTCCTTTCCTATAATATAATTTTCTATTTGTTTTTTATTTTTTATATAAGGGGTTATTAGTTCTCCTATATTCTTTTTATCTATATTTATTTTATTTTGATATTTTTCATAAATATTTCTTAATTCTCCTTTTTTGTTCATATTCTATTTCTCAGATACTGAGCCAGATCTCTAACTTGATTTGATAATTTGTTTATATTTTCTTCTTTATTCTCTTCTGTTTCCGAGAAAGTAATTGATTTAGGTGTTTGCCTAAAGCTTAGTGATTTTGGATTTTTTATAGAAATTCCTAATTCTGTTAAGTCATTTCTTTTTGGATAATAAATCTTTCCAATTTCTTCAAAAAGTCTAGGTACATCAATTCTATCATTATTTCTAAACGTAATACTATGATGTGAATTTGTCAGTGCATAATTGACACAATAAGTAATGGAGAAAATCTTGTCTCCGGATCTCATTAAATTGTTCCTTAAAAATCTATGTTCCATAGTTAATGATTGGTCTAATCTTTGAGTATCTAAGGGTATTCCAATATTTGGGTGTATTTCAAATTTCAATTTGACATAAGCTAAATTTCCTTCAATAACTCCTAGTATTTTATCCTTAGGATCTGTTATTCTATCATCTTTTAGGACTAATTCAATCGGTGAATTTATTCCTTCTTGAAAGGTTGCTTTAATTAATACTTGTATTGCTCCTATATGGACGTAACCTATTTTCTTTCTATGTGATTCCTTTTTTAAATTTCTTTTTAACTCAATTAATTTCTTCTTATTTAATAATTGTATACATGTGTTTCCTTGGGTCTCCGATATATCTATTGGAGTTTCATTAATTATTTTTCCATAATATATTATATTTTCTTTCTGGTTAAATCGTTTCATGATTCCTCCTAATTTTTTCATATTTGAATCTTTAGATAGATCTAAGTCTTCTTTCTGAATCTTTTGAAATAATTTTGGATCTATTAAGATGTTTCCTTCATAGTTACCATCTTCTTCAGTAATTTGTAAGTATTCTACATCAGTATTGTTAATTATTTCCTTTTCTATTTCAGACATAATTGATTCCTAGTATAAAAATAATAAATGGTTTCTGAGTCATACCTGATCTGAAGTTTTGAAATGATTCTGGGTTTCTTGGTCCACCGCAGCTTCCGTCTAGTTCTGGGTTGAGTCTTTAATCAAGTAGTTGGGAGTTGTGAAAGTAAAATGAAGTAGTAATGAAGTAATGAAGTAGTGGTTTATTTATCGACAGTGGTTAAGTACATAGAACCGGGTGAATGCATTCTCAAGCATTCGCTAAGCAAAAGCTTAGAACTCTTCGGAGAAGAGAGGAGAGAATTGAAATACACTTCAAATTCTGCTTTTGCCCTGGCACAGAGGGTCTTATTTATACACGCAGAGTCACTAAGGAAATTACAGAAAAGTCCTTACATTATTACAACTTTACAATCAATCAGACAACTTTAATAATTCATGATGACGTCATGGTTTACGTCATCCTTTCAATAATGCTTGATGACGTCATTGCTTACGTCATTCTTCAATAATTGCTTCGTCTGAATCTTTATCGTCTTGCCGAAGCCGATCCGGTTGCTTTACGCATCTTTCACACTTGTGATTGCCATTCTCTTTAATCATTGCGCACAATAAGTCAAGAACAGTTGGTTGGTAATTCATTGAGAGTCCTTGTAGTGTGTAGAATGGTAATTCGAAATTTGTCAGTAGTGCAAGGTCTCTTTCTCTAATCAATTTACCACTGGTTTTGCTAAGTAGCAAAGTATGCGGACCTTTGAACAGTGCTTTTATACATGAGTCTTTTCCAATGAGCTGGCATTGGGTGAAAATGCTTGCTAGTTGATTAGCCATTATTGTAACAATCTTTTCTTCATCATAAGTTTCTCCAGTAGGTTCGTCTCTCATAGAGAAACTATTATTGCTCACGCCAATGAAAATCAAGTTCTTTGTAGGTTGCTTAGTTGAAAAATCTGGGTACGTCGAATAGAACTTCAGAAAGATAGTTCTATCCTTTGCGACATTCTTTTGGTAGTTTAGGATGGCTTCTTTCAAATTATAAGGAAATAATTTGATTTCTTCTAAGTTTTGGCTGAGGTAGAGACATTCAATAAGTCCAAACTGGAACATATTAAATGTGAAAATCGATGTGGCTCCTGGAGTAATTACGGCCTTAACACCGAAGATATTTCGGTTGACCATGTAAAAACAGTTAATCTTTTCTTTGTCAGACCAGTTGGTCAATCTTTTTAAGTGTTCAAAAAATTTTTCTTTCGAAAACTGAGTTTGTAGTTCATGTTCTTTTCTTGATGGGATCTGATAGTCATCAATGGAAGATGGAATTCTTCCAAGTATTCTTAGTGAAGTCTTTGGTGCTGGTGGAGTCTTTATTGTTTCAGAAAAAGTTCTTGGGCCAAGATATACTTCCTTGCCCTTGCTTTGCTCCTTCTGATAGTCTATCAGTGCTTTCTCCGCTTCTTCTTGGGTGCGAAATCCTTTATGATGGACTCCGGAAATTCCTATGCAGTGAGGTGCTGCTTTGTGCCATTCATTGTAGATACCGGGGTGTGGTCCATTAAAGATAGTATACCATTTTTCTCCAGTGCTTTCCTGTGCTTGTTGTTTGACAGTCTTCATAGGGTCTTCCTTGATAGGCATTCTTTGTAGTTGAAATTTCAGTACATCAATATTTGTTCTGATTAAGTCAAGCTCCATCATTTTTTGCTTCTCGAGCATTTCTTGGTATTGAATCTGCTTCAGTATGTCTTCAGTTGTTGATTGCTCCATTCTCTTGACAAAATATCTGCAAGAATATTTTTATCTCCCTTAATGTGAGAGATTGAGTAATTATATTCGGCAAGTTTCATTTGCCATCTAATCAATCGTCCTTGTTTATAAGTTCCTTTATGATTTAAGTTCTTAAATCCTGCCACATAGGTAGAATCGGTTCGGACAATAAAGTCCTTATCCAGTATATAAATCCGATGTTTTTCCAACATACGGATCAAAGCCAATGTCTCTTTTTCATGAGTGGGATAATTAATCTCACTATCTGAAAAAGTTCTAGACATATATCGGCACAGTAATTCATTTTTAGTTCCAGGGGGTTTTGCTTTCATAACACCTCCCCAACAGTCATTTGAGGCATCAGTCTCAATAATTATTTCATCATCATCCGATGGATGATATAGCTCAGGAAGATCCCGGCATAAGTCTTTCATTTTTATAATTAGTCTATCATCATCATCAGTCCAGGTCCAGATGGCATCCTTTTTTAATTTCTGCTGAAGGATTCTCCTTTCCGCTGCAAGATTCTTAATAAAACCTTCATTTGAAATATATGTTAGTAATCCAAGAAATCTTTGTAATTCTTTTTTATCCTTTAAAGTTGTCGGGAAACCTTGAAGTTTCTCTAGTACATGTCGTTGCATAATTATTCTTCCTTTTTCGATTTCTAATCCTAAATAATTAATTTTATTCTGGGCCAAGACAGCTTTCTTTTTGCTTAAGACTATTCCATGTTCATAACATTTATTAAGAACGAATTCAATCTTTTTAAAGTGATCATCTAATCCTTTGTTTGAAAAGATTAATATATCATCAATATAAATAAGACAAAAGTCTTTAAATTCTTTAAGAATCGAATCTATTCTCCGCTGGAAGATTCCAGGTGATTGCTTTAATCCCATTGGGAGTACATTCCATTCATATTGACCTCGTGGACAACTGAATCTTTGTTAGTGCCTTAGATTCTTCAGTCAATCTAATTTGGTAAAACCCTGATTTACAATCGAAGGTGCTAAACCAATCCATGTTTCTAATTCTTTCAATAATTAAGTCTTTTCTTGGAAGAAAGTAGGCATCTCCTTCCATGGCATCATTAATTTGTTTGTAATTGATTACCATCCTTCTTTTACCTCTTTTTATTTCATTATGATTTTCTACATAAAAAGGTCAGTGCAGAGTGTTTACTAGTTGATGGTCTAATTAATCCTTTTTTACACATTTCATCAACGTCCTTTTCAAATTCATCTCTATCTTGTTTTGTATAAATCATTGGTTTACATTTTACTTCCTTTGTGGGGTCTTTTAGTTTTAATTCAACTAATTCAGTATTTTTATTAATTCTGGGGTCTACAGGGTTTTCGCTACAAACCTTTTCTAGAAGTTCTTCTATGTGAGCTGGTATTATTCTATTTGGTTCCAAATTAACTAATATATGGCGTATTTTTGTGCATATTGAGCTAATAATCTCACCACGTTTCAGCTGTTGAAACTTTGATGAAAAAGTACATGTAGAAGTATGAATAATTGGTATTTTAATAATCTCTCGTTTTTGTTTTTGATAAATATAGGGAGTTCTTAAAGTAATGTATTTTAAGTATTGACAAACGGTTGATATAACCGTAAGAAATTATTTCCAATAATTATATCTATTCCTGTTTCTTGTTTATATATTGTTGGTATTATAAATATTCTTTCTTGTATTATTAAAGTAATTCTTTTTGCTATCCAATACAAAGAATGTATTGAACCATCATCAATTTGTATTTTTAATGGTTTTTCTAATCGTTCCCAATTATCAATCAATGCTTCTGTTGCAAGGCATAGACTTGCTCCAGTGTCTATATATGCTTCTGTTACATTTTTATTTTTTTCTATCAATATTTTTATATAGGTACTATTCTGATTTTCCTTCTTCTGAAGATAATTCATTATCTGTATATTCGTATATACTTATATCTGAATCACTTAATTCTTTTTCTAGTGGTTCAAGTTCATATATCTGGAAAACTTGTTTTATTATTTTTGATTTTTCTTTAAAGTCTTTTTCTTTCCTCTGAGGACATTCATTAGCATAGTGTCCTTCAATATTACATATCCAACATACACATTTCCTTTTTCCCTTTGGACAGTATTTTCTTGGGGTTGATTTCTTTCTTCTGAAATATTTCTTTTTGTTATTTTTGTAATAATTTTTCTTTCTAGAATAAGTCTTTCGTAGATTTGGTCTTTTGTAGTATTTTTTCTTTCTTTTACTTATTTTATCACAACCATATTTCCCTGGTTTTTCTATTTCTGGGATGTCACAACAAATGACAGTACTTCCTTTGTCTAATTGTTTCTCTATTCAAACATTGTTCCTTTAATTCTTGGTATAAGAGTTTAATTACTCCTCCTAAAGTATTTGCTGTTTCTTCAGGTTTCAATTCCCAAAGCTTATTTATTTTTGAATTTAACGGATAAGGTAATTTATCTATAAAGATATATTTATATATTTCTTTAGAGTCTTCATCTAGTTGATAGTAGTATTTTTGATATTCACAAATGAAACTTTCTATTTGACACATATTACATATTTGCATTCTATTAAGGTGTGATTTGGCATTTTCAATTAGAGTTTTATTTGTCTTTTCTCTTTGTTCCAATAAATTATATCCTAAGAATTCTTGATGTATTAATGTCATTATTAATTTAACATAGTCTGAGCTATTATCTACCATTCTTCCAAAATTAATCCATGTTGTATCTTTAATACTTAATAAGAATTTTTGTACATTTCCCGTTGTTTTGAATGTTACAAAATTTTTGGTTTCTATAAAATTTAATTGTTCAAATCTTTCATCAGTTAGTATCATTAGGATTATTTCATTCGTCCATCTTAGTAATACTTCTTTATTTCTAAGACAGTCAAGGTCAAGTATATTTCCTGTATTATTATATCGAGGTTTAAATTCTTCTTGAATTTTTGTCCATTTATTATTATTTTTTCTCGCGTATCCTTTATTGTACATTGTTTCTGTTTCATATTTATCCCATGCTCCTTCGGGTGTATATTTGTATTCTTCCCATTTCCTTTTAGGGCTTTTTCCACTATATTCACCTCTTTCCATTTTTATATGATTTTCTTCAGATTCTGAAGATGAGCTATAATTTAAGATTATTTCCTCGTTTTCTTTATTCTCGGTATTTTTTATATTAATTCTTTCGATGTTATGTATTTGATTATTTTTTTCTTCAACTATTTTAAGTTGCTCTAATAGTTGTTGAATTTCTTCTAAATCATTTGATTTTCTCAATGTTTCCATATATTCTTCTTTTATCCCCTCCATGAAGATACATGTGTAGGTATCCGTGAGGATTCTTGTTCTAGTTCTTGTTTAATTACTATTCTTTTTAACTTTTTGGATTCTAAAATTTCTTCCAATTCATTTTTTGTTATACATTTGTTATTTTCTTCATACTCTAAAAGGTTTTTTAGTTGGTTTAAAATAATTTTTATTTGAATAATGTCTTCATTTTCATCTAATTCTTTTCCTTTACTAATATTCCTTAAGGTTTCTTTGATATTTTCTATCTCATTTTTTCCTTTATATATTTTATTGTAAGTGTAATTTGCAATTTTGTCAGTGTTTTCAATTAATTGAATAATATTTTTATTAATTTCTGTCATAAATTTTTCTAATTCCTTGAATCCTGCTTCTATTTCTTCAGATAATCTCATTATCCTATATATTTTTCTAGTTCTATTTTTAATCTTTTTATTCTTTTCTTAACCAATTATTGATGAAAAATAATATATTCATTTGATTCAAGTGTTTCTAATACTTTTAAGTATTCTCTTAATTCTTTAATATTTTATTTAAAGGTTATTATTCTGTTCATTATTTTGGTTCGTTGGATTAATCTAATGACTATTAACGATTAAAGTCACCTGACTTTAACTAATTAAAGTCAGACAATTCTCTTCCGATGGAAGGTTGTTCACTTTTCGGTATACGTATTAACCAATTATTCCTAGTGAATTAAAAAAATTTAGTAATTTATCAATTGAAATTTCAAGGCTTTACTTTATTTTACTTTGAGTCATTATTTTATTCTATTTTTTCTTGCTGCCAGTTATTTTTTCAAAAAAAAAAAATTCCAAGCCATTTTTTTTCTTAGACACAGCCATTTGTTTGTTAAATGTTGAAATGTAAAGTAGCTAGAAAATTTAAAATAAATAAATAAATAATCTTCAAGCATTTTACATATATTTAAAAAAATTTAAAAAAGAAAGGAAGGAAAGTGAAGAGAAATAGAAGGTGTTGTGTTGAGGGCGCGTATTAACGGTTATTTAACATTTGACATGCTGAGCCTAACCGCCACCACCTCCTCCAAACCAAACCCCTCCCTCCCTTCCTTCATTCCGTTATTTCTTTCTTCAACAATCTCTTTCTCTTTCTATTCGGAATCTTCCTGTCACACTTCCAAACCAAACCCTAACTCCAACTGCACACCACGTGTTTGTTAGGTGTTATGCTCCAACAATCTCTCTCTCTTTTCTCCCTAGCTAATTCTTCCCTTCAAATTTCAATAAACACCACCATGCAATGCATGGCTTGTTTATTTGATGCAATTAATTAATTCCATTTGAGAGGTAGCAGGTATGGGTGAGAGTAGGTTCATTGTGGAGGACGATTTTGTTTTTGCGTCTCAGGAGGAGACGCCCCTTCCTCCACAACCTCTCATCATGAAGAAGACGAATAGCGTTGTTTCCATCAACAGCTATAATAGGCTTCCTTCTCAACCCTTCACCGTCTCCATTCTCAAATTGGATGCTTCTTTATTCTGCAAGTCTCTTCTCTTTCTTCTTTTTTCTTTCTTTCTTTTTTTTAAACAATCGGTGATCAAGAAAATCAACAATAATGTTAATTAGAGTTTTTTTTTTTTTTTTGTGTGTGTGTGTTTGTTTTGCAGATGTTGAGGTTTCAAAGAACGCGACTGTTGCAGAACTCAAACAGGCGGTGGAGGCAGTTTTTAGTCACATGCCTCAGAAAATATCATGGTATGTGATGTGCATTATGGATTTTATATATATTGATATTGAAGCGTGCGTCATATGTAATTTTATTGATTTGATAAGCCTATTGGTTGTTAGTTTTGCATTTTTTTTACTCTGTTGAGATTGAAACCATTGGATCCTTTTTGTTTTCGTCATTTTTTTTACTCTCAATTTTGTTTTGACTATGGAGAATTGGGAGGCAATATTGGATATTATGAATTCATATTTTTATAATATACATGATGATATTTGAATTAGAACAAGTATAGGTTGGTTTTCAATATTTCAAGTTGGATATACGTAATTCTGCACTCTGCAGTTCCTATAGTGCCATAATCCTGGGGCTGATATTTTTTTCCCCCCATTTCTTTGTGTAGGCCACTTGTTTGGGGGCAATTTTGCTTATGCTACGAGGGACAGAAGTTACTAACAGATAAGGATTATATTAGGGATTATGGCATCAACGATGGTGACCAGGTTTGTGAATTTAAGTCTCATGAGATTTATTAAGAGCCAGCTTGATTTACACATGCAGATTTCGATGAAATGTTTTGCCAAACTATCACACGTGAATTTTGAATTTGGATCCTCTAGAGTTATAGAATACACATTCATTCAATGTTTCAGCTTCTCTAGTCCCTGTACTCTTGTATTCCTTCTCTCATGTTTGTAATTTGGGTCCAAATAAATCTTTAAGTTAATAGTGTTATTAAAAATAAAGGTTGATTATAATTATAATCAAATGAATGGTATGGTTTTAATGTGGGTATAATGCACAAATACAAATTACCTGTCTCCAAATGGTGTACCTCTTTCTATACTATCCAATTAATTAGATTGTATGTATCATTTGGAAAATTAATCATATTATTTATTATAAATGACATGACACAATTTAATTGGGTGGGATTGAAAGTGATACATCATCTAGAAACAGGTGGTATCTATCCATAATGCACTCTACCTAAACCTTTTTAGTTTATTCCTTATAATGTGCTGTAGTTGATGTCCACTGATCAGTAGTCATGATAATGATTTTTTTATCTGCGCAGCTTCGTTTCATACGCCATGTATCTAACATTAACAGTCAAAGAAAGCGGTTGAAGAAACGAGTTGTCAATTTGAAACAACACAGGAGGTGCGAGGTTTTCAATGTAACTACGCAAAATATTCAGCTTTACCTGCATGATTTAGGTCCAACATTACTCTGTTTGCCATGTTGCACTGCTTGAGTCTTGGCCTTCGTGCTTGCCAATAGAAGTTAGGACATCAGCTCTATTCAGTATCTAGCTTATGATTATTACCTCATTTTTCATTATGCTGAATTGCTGCAATATAGAATTATAGATAGGTCATTTACTAAAGGAAATACGTGTCTTCCAAATGAATATAAGGAAAATTGGTTCTTCACGGGATAGATCTGTTTTGAAATTCACTTAAAATAACACATGAGCAGTACCTGCCCAGAAAATTATAGGAGGCTATAACACTCGTGACTGTTTCATTAGAACTTAATAATTTTCTTTGGAAGTGTATGGAACCCTTACTAATATGGTGGAATATTAATGGGAAATTGGAATTCTGCTATAGTTGGAGTTCATGCACATTGATATAATATTGTGCTCAAACAATTATTTACTAGCTGATTGAAGGTGCAGGTCAGCGTCACAAGTGAATGCATACCAACAGATAGAACATAGTGATGATGACGACATTGGTTTAGATGACATAGACATAGAGAATGGGAAGATCCTGCATTGCAATGAAGAAGAAGAAGATTGCGTTGGGAAGAACAGGTTTACAACTGGCTTTTTGGGAGGGTTGTTCTCATACAGCCGGGTTGCAGTTGTTAGAAGGTCTAGAACTGAGGGTAGGGATTGTCCTTCGGTGATTGCCAGAGGTATACTGGACAGTTTTATGAACATTAGAAAGATGTTATGCTTTTGCAGGAGGCGGCACTACTCTCCCAGAGATACATGGAGAGAGTATTGATAGACTTTTCATTTTATTGATTTTTTCTGTAGTATATAGTATATACACACTGCTAATAGATTTTTCAACCAAGCTTTGGTTCTTTTAAGTGGTAGAGATGGTACAGCAATGTCTTTATCGGACAAAATATTCTTTAAACTAAATTTATTTTTAAACTAAATTTATTTTTAAAGCGACCAAGTAAGGATATTCCCTCTTATTTTTATTAAGTGCAAACAAATTTGAACTCACTGAATAATTTAAGAATAGATACAGTATTAGTTCTGTCGAGATCCGACTTGCCGAAATCTCGCCATAGAACGTTTAACCAAGAGTGAACACCGGGATTGTTTTAGATTATGGCTTGACAGAATATTATATTCCGGTCCTACGTATCCCAATGGGAATCAAAGCCAGATATAGTTCTAGGTTCAACCTTTGGTCATATAGTGATTTCAATACCCTAATCTTGTATCTGATGAATACTAGCGAGCAAGAACTCTTCAATAGTCTCTTGGTCGAGCTAGTTTCTCTAATACGCTTAAGGGAGATTCACCCGGGTTAGTGAAAAGTGAGTCTCTCTTTTGGGTTCTCCTTCTTTTATAATAGGATCCCATCTCCTTAAGAGATCTGGATTTATCTCCTTTTATCTCTTAAATCTTATTTGAGATGTGATTTCTTTAATTTAAGGGATTCTATCTCTTCTAATCGGATAAGGTTATTTGAGATAGAATCAGGATTATTAAAGATATATAATATCAATATCTTATCCTTCCCACCTTTATTGGATCAGGTATCCAAGCTCGGTGGCCTGGTTTTACTCATCGACCAGTACACAAGTCCCCCCAAGCTTTGAGCTAGTAGAAGCATAAGAGTTTTCATGACAGTAGCCGAGCTTGGCCTTTAAAAACCTTATTTGGAGAATCTAAGGTTTATGGTGTAGGTGTTTTTCCCCTTTTTACCATAGCCTAAATGACCGATCTTGTACTTCGGCCAATCGTTCAACCTCGGTGACCGAGGTTAGAAACTTGGTCTCTTTAGCCTTTCAAGTTGGCGAGGTAAGCGGCCGAGCTTCACACTTCGGTCTATATATATATATATATGTCTTTTACTTCGATGAACACCTCGGGCGACCGAGCTTCACGCTTCGAGTTGGCGAGCTTTACACCTCAGCCCATATACAAGCCCCCCAAGCTTTGAGCTTTCTGAAAGCGTGGAAGCTTCTTTGAAGGAGCCGAGCCAAGCTGAGACGTGGGCAGTCTTTTTAGATCTGCGTTGTTACCAAAGTTTCGTAGCTCCCGAGATGAAAAGGGATGTTGCCTTGTTATTAAGATAAGGCTTACCTGTCGCGTGACCTTTATGGCCTCATTTCCGAGACCAACTCGTCGGCTGCGTGCTCAAGTCTTTAACTGTTGCAGTATGTTTTATGATGTACTCGACACGTTGATGTGCTACTGGTGTGACGACTTTACGCAGCTCTGAAGAGACATTTCTCTTCCTTCGCACGCCGTCTTTCATTATTACTTTTTGGAAAGTAACATTAAACTTTGACATGACAGTTTCTGGTATAAATTGGTTCAAATTTGCTAAAGAGTTCACTCGCATCCTCACTGTTAAAACCCTTTTTCTTTGAGCTCTTCCTCTCCAAGCTTTCTGCATTCTCTTTTTTCTTCCAGGTACGTCCTTCCCATTTCTTCCATTTTCCATTTGGCTTTGTTGCTTTTTTATTTGGTCATGAAGCCTTCCTTTGAGGTATCTCGTAATGCCTCCAGTGAGGTTCAAATCATAGAACGTGAAATAGATCCTATCGGGGAGTCTCCCCATTCTTCGCCTTCTTCGAAGGGTAATGGAGATAACCCTAAATCCTCTTCTTCTTCATCTTCTAATGAGAGTAGCTCTGCTACTCCTGTAATCATTACTACACCTAAGCACCGCAAGCGCGCCACTAGGATTCCTAAATAGCCCATTCCAAACACTACCAATCCTGTGTATTCCTGGGTTAGACCTGAAGTAGGGGTGTTCTTTTCTCACTTTAGGAGTCGTGAATCCCTTAGGAGTGTTAAGAACGAAATTTGTCAGGTCCCTGCTTCTGTTCGCTGTTTGCCTTGCTCAGATGAGGATCATGTTTTCCTGAGAGCTCTCCCCGTCGAGCCACACTTTACTTATGTCTATAAAACTTTTTTTGAACATATCGGTGTCACCATTCCTTTTACCCAATTTGAGTGCGACGTTTTGAGAATCATGAACGTCACCCCTACTCAGTTGCATCCCAACAGTTGGGCCTTCTTGAAGGCTTTCCAGATCCTATGTAGTCAAACAGGGATGACGGCTACCGCTCCCAAGTTCCTTTATTTTTATAAAGTTCGGTTCGGGGACCGAATTGGATGGATTTCTCTCAGTGGGGTTGAGGGTAGAGGTATCATCAACCTCTATAAGAGTTCTTATAAGTTTTTTAAGTCGAAAATTTTCAAGGTCGGACCTTCCGAAGGCCATGAGTCCGTATTTTGTAATTCTGAAGGGGAGCCGAGGTTTCCCTTTTATTGGCAACTCCATCCTTCCAAATTTTTCAGTTATGACTTGGGTTCTATGACCGATGATGAGCGAGCCGATGTGGAGATTTTGAAACTCTATCCTCGGCCATTGCCTTGTGGGAGGCTTTTAAAATTACCTACCTCTTCCACTCGGTGTGCCGACTTTGATCGTAAGCGTTTCTTCTTTAGATATTGTTGATGCACTTAAAAATCATCTTTTTAACTCGGCTGCTTTATTTTTAAGTGATCATGGGAAAGTTTAATTATAAAGCGTTGCTAAAGAAGTCTACGCATCAAGAGGCTGCTGGTGCTTCAGCTCCGGCTCCAGATAAGAAGGGAAAGAAGAAGACTGTTGTAGCTGCTGATCTCGGCGCCCGTCCTTCCAAGCGGGCTAGAGCTGATAATCAAGTTGAGATTCTGAGGCGGAGTACTTCTCCCTTTCCTATGACCTACGAAGAGCCTATCACCGAGGAGCGGGTTGAAGGGACGCCCTGCGTGACTTATCTAACTTCTGACGCAAAGTGGTATAACGACCACTGCAACCCTGGGATCGGCTCACTCTGGGGTAATGATTTCAATCCTGGCCCACCTATAGATGGCCAAGTTCTCAAGCCCGTTGATGCTCCGCTGTTGCTGGAGCAGGGACCGGAGGCAAGTATGGAGGCCGCTGCCGCCTATGCTCTCCGTATTTCATCCATTACCCGCTTTTGGGGGTAATGAATTAACAAATAATGTGAAGAAGATGGAGGCCATGAAGGCCGACGCCGCTCGCGCTTTGTTAGTGTGTGACGAGCTGGCTCAAGCCATCACTAAATGTGAAGGACAGCCTCGATCTCTCGGGCAGCTGAAACACAAAAGGCCGAACTGGAGAAAATCAACGTCTCCCTCCGAGCTAAGCTAGACAAGGAGAGGGATGAGAAGCTCAGCCTTGTGAAGGCTGTCGAGGAACTTCAGAAAGAGAAGGAGGCCAACCTCGAGCTTCGCCAGTCCCTGTATGCCGAGAAGGAAGCCGCTCTAAAGCTTCAGTCTGATGTAGCTGAAGTCGAGGCTGCCATCATGAAGGAGCACGTCAGTGGGTTCTTTCGTGTTGTGAAACAGATTCAACGCTTCAACCAAGATGCTGACTACTCCCAAGTGGATGTGGACAAGGACTTCAACAAGGATGGAATTATGGTTCCTTTGTCCTTGCTCGAGGATGAAGAATATACAGCCAGGAGGAAGAGGAAGTTGAGGAGCAAACGATTGAGGAGGGGGGGAAATGGGGGAACGGTTTTACCTGATCCAT
The DNA here is from genome assembly GCA_030762895.1 of Sophora flavescens. Classification (NCBI taxonomy): domain Eukaryota; kingdom Viridiplantae; phylum Streptophyta; class Magnoliopsida; order Fabales; family Fabaceae; genus Sophora; species Sophora flavescens. The sequence continues at coordinate 30,988,352 of CM061067.1, read as the reverse complement.
CTTCCACTATTCCTCCGGGTGCCGAGGATATCTTCAACTATACTCCTGCCGGAATCGTTGCTCATGGGGATGCCCATGAATAACTTAGAAAAAATAATTCTTGTATTTTGTTCCTAGGGTATTGCCCTTTTCATTCTGAACCTTTTTGTACTCATGGGCTTTACCCCTTTAATTGATAGAATTACATGTTGGTTTCTAGATCACAAGTTGCTTTTGACTTTTCAAACTTAGAAAATTTTGAGTTTTTCATGCCTCGTTTTTTCCTTTCGGCTTTTGGAGCTCAAGCTTGTAACTTTTTTCTAAGTTTGTGCTCGACTTTTACATTTTTGATTTGTACTCGGCTTACTCGAGTTTTTGGAACTCGGAATACCTGTAGGTTTTTACTTTCCTTCTTAGGCATTGGTTGCCTTTTAGGTTCAGTCATTCGACCTTGGTTTGGTCGATCTAAGCTCGATTTACCTCTTTAGGTTTTTAACTACCTTTAGATGTTGTTTACCTTTTTAGGCTCGGTATGTCGAGCTCAACTCGATCGATTTTAGCTCGGACAACCGTTTTAGGTCTTTAGTTGTTGCCTCTTTAGGTTCCACATTTCGACCTTAACTTGGTCGATTTTAGCTCGGTCACCCTTTTTAGGTCTTTAGTTTTGCTTCTTTAGGTTCGGCATTTGGAACCTTAATTCGGTCGATTTTAGCTCGGTCAACCTTTTTAGGTTTTTAACTGCCTTTATGTTGTTTACCTTTTTAGGCTCGGCATTTCGACCTCAACTCAGTCGATTTTAGCTCGGACAACCTTTTTAGGTCTTTAGTTGTTGCCTCTTTAGGTTCGGCATTTCGACCTTAACTCGGTCTATTTTAGCTCGGTCACCCTTTTTAGGTCTTTAGTTTGACTTCTTTAGGTTCGACATTTCGACCTTAATTCGGTCGATTTTAGCTCGGTCAACCTTTTTAGGTTTTTAACTACCTTTAGATGTTGTTTACCTTTTTAGGCTCAGCATTTCGACCTCAACTCGGTCGATTTTATCTCGGACAATCTTTTTAGGTCTTTAGTTGTTGCCTCTTTAGGTTCGGCATTTCGATCTTAACTCGGTCGATTTTAGCTCAGTCAACCTTTTTAGGCTTTTAATTTTTCGTAAATAAAATTTTGACCATATAACAGTATTCTTGCCTAATAGCGTAACTGAAAATGATTCTATTTATTTATTTTTGCGGGTGTGCCTCATTAAAACCATCCTGGCCAAAACCTCGTGGGAAAAAGACCGGGATAGAAAAAATAGTACATCACCTACTTACATAACTTTAACTATAATAAAACTTAAGGTGGGAAGTGTTCCATGTTCTTGGAACAGCCTTTCCTGACAACTCTTCTAGCCTACAAGCACCATTTCCTAGATTTTCAACTATTCTGAATGGGCTAGACCAGTTCGCTGCGAGCTTACCCTCTCTGGAGTCTTTTCTCGTATCGTTTTGCAATCTCAGCACTAAGTCACCTTGCACAAATTCCCTTGGCTGCAACCTCGAGTTGTACTTCCGGGTTGTTTTTTACTTGCATAGTTCTTCTCTGATTTTTGCCTCATCTCGGACTTCCTCAACCATGTCAAGCTCAACTCGGATTTCTTCTTCATTCTTACTTTGGTCATGATGCTGCCTTCGGAAAGAAAGTTCGTCGAGCTCAACTGGAATCATTGCATCGGTTCCATAGGTTAGCTTGAATGGCGTTTCACCAGTTGAAGACTGCGGTGAGCAACGGTAAGCCCATAGGATGCTTGGTAATTCTTCAACCCATCCCCCTTTTGATTGGCCTAACCTTCTTTTGAGCTCGTTCAAAATGACTTTGTTGGCTGCTTCTGCTTGTCCATTTGTTTGTGGATGCTCAACTGAGGTCACTTTATGTTTGATTCCGAGGTTGGAGTAGAACTCTCTAAGCTCTTTATCGGTGAATTGCTTTCCATTATCTGTGACAGTTGCATAAGGGAGGCCATGCCTGCATATGATGCTTTTCCATACAAAAATCTGAACTTTTTAGCTGTTATGGTAGCTAATGGTTCTGCTTCAATCCACTTAGTGAAGCAGTCTACTCCTACCAGCAAGAACTTGACTTGACCTTTAGCAACTGAGAAAGGACCGACTATATCCATTCCCCACATAGTAAAGGGCCACGACGATAACATGGGATGGAGCTCTTCTCCTAGAGCTCGTGCTACATTGGCGAACTTCTGACAAGGCTCACACCTATTAGTCTAGGTAGCACAATCCAATCTCATGGTCGGTCATTATCACTTCGGTACTTTTTATGCTTGGTTCGAGGAGATTCTCCTGAATGAAAGTTCTTAGCTGGCCAGCTTTCTTGGTTCTAGCCAACTTAGACAACAGATCTGCTCTGGAATTTTCCTCCCGAGGTATATGCTCAATAGTAAAATTATCAAATTCAGAAATTAGACTATTAACTCTGCAGAGATATCTGGTTAGTTGGGGATCCTTTGTTTGATAATCACCCGAGACTTCTCCTGTTACAAGTTGTGAGTCACTTCGGCATTTTAATTCTTTGACTCCAACCTCTTTAGCTAGCATCAGTCCTGCAATAAGGGCTTCATATTCTACTTGGTTGTTTGAAGCAGTAAACCCAAACTTTAAAGATTGTTCCAGGATTAGATCATCCGGACCTTCGAGAATTATTCCAGCTCCACTTCCCTTTAAGTTAGATGAACCATCAACGTATAGAAGCCAGATGAAGGATCCTGACCTCGGTTTAGAAGAGAGCTCGTCAATGAAGTCGGAGAGGCATTGTGCTTTCATAGGTCCCCTCGGCTCATATTGAAAACCGAAATCTGACAATTCTACTGACCAAGCTATCATTCGTCCGGCTAGATCGGGTTTCCTGAGCACCTGCTTTATTGGATGATCTGTTTTGACTATAACTTGGTGTGACTGAAAGTAAGGTCGTAACCTCCGAGCTGCCATGATTAAGGCGAGGGCTAGTTTTTCAATTACCTGGTACCGTGTTTCTGCATCTTTCATAATTCTACTAACTTAATACACCGGCATCTGTTGTTCTTCTTCTTCCTGGACGATTACTACACTGATTGCATAATCATTGATAGAAAGATATAAGTACAGATCTTTACCGAGCTGAGGTCAAGTGATGATCGGGGGAGAGTCTAGAAAAAGTTTCAGATCTTCAAAGGCTCTCTCACACTCCTCGGTCCAGCTGAACTCTTTTGGTTTTTTCAAAAGCTGGAAGAAGGGTCTTGCTTTTTCTGCGGACTTTGGGAGAAAGCGAGATAGAGAAGCTAATCGGCCAGCTAACCTCTGAATTTCTTTCACATTCTGAGGGCTCCGCATTTCAATGACAGCTTTGTACTTATCAGGATTAGCTACAATTCCTTTATGTGTTAGCATATATCCTAAGAACTTTCCTCCTTATACACCAAAAGAGCATTTTTCTGGATTTAACCTCATGTTGCACTTTCTGAGTTGACTGAAAATTTATTCGAGGTCGGCTGAGTGTTGCTTCAGGTCATCGGACTTTACCACCATATTGTTGGAACCAAAGTGGTTATGGTTTATTTAATCTCTTAAGTTTTGATGTTAACCAAAAGGTTAAATTTGTATGGCAAAGTATTTGTCAAAGATCTAACTTGTTTGTTATAAGTATGCATGGATTACTTGATTTTATGCGAGTCAGAGGAAATAAATAAAGTATGGAATCAACATATTCTAGTTCAAACCTCTAGACCAGTCTACAACTCTTGGTAAATTCAGAGTCTTTAGCTTTACAGTAGACGAGACATTGAAAAATACGCGTTCACTCATGTAGACGAGCTGCTTAAGAACTGTGGTAAAATCACCTTGTTATTTTCCTTAGTAGACGAGGCTATAAATGAATACCTAAATAACTTGTTAGGTATAGCAAGTCCAAAGACTTGGAAGTAGATGTCCACAGAGCCACGTCAGCAGACGAGGGCTATCCTTGTAACTCAAGTATACGTCCATAGTGCCTAAACTAAAATTCAGTAGACGTTCATAGTGCCACGTCACTGGATGGAGGTTCTCTAAGGACTTAGCAAGTCCAAAGACTTGGGCAAACGAGGGCTTCTGTCACTTTAGTGGAAGCAAGTTTCTATCTCTTGCGTTTTGGACGTGTGCTGGACGTTTGGTTCAATCACTACAGTGCTGAACGTTTGATTCAAACACTACAGTGCTGGGCGTTTGCTTCAATCACTACAGTGTTGGACGTTCGCTTCTACCTTATTAGTAGACGAGCGCTTCTACCACATTAGTAGACGAGCGCTTCTACCTTATTAGTAGATGAGCGCTTCTAACACATTAGTAGACGAGCGCTTCTACCACATTAGTAGACGAGCACTTCTATCACATTAGTAGACGAGCGTTTCTACCACTTCAGAGGACGAGCGCTTCTGCCACATTAGTGGACGAGCAGAATTAAACTCTTGTATAGATGCATTCTTAAAACTAAGTAGACGACTATATATGTTCTATATGTTTGCTACCTTGAATATATGATTTAATGCAATCTGGACCACGTTGAATTTATTTCAAATGCTTGCTTATTTAATTCAAAGAATATATGTCTTTTATGTTTCTTTTATATAAAATTTTTATCTCTTGTGTGTTGTTCTTATTGTTTTACTTGTAAATAGTTTGAGAAAAGACTTTTTCTAAAATCTGTTAAGAAACACAATTCAACCCCCCCCCCCTTCTTGTGTTTCTGTGTCAACTTCAATTGGTATCAGAGCTCAGCCTCGAAAGGGTTGAGCATCTAGCAAGTGCTGAGGGAGTACGATCTAACAAGCATGGATACAAAAGGACATGCAATCAATAGACCTCCTCTCTTTGATAGTAGTAATTATGACTGCTGGAAAAAGAGAATGATGGTTTTTCTTGATGCACAAAACGTGGACATATGGGAGCTGATTGAAACTGGCTACACTGAGCCAAGAGGTGATGCTGGAGCTGCTATTCCTAGAGTTCAATGGACTCAAGAGCAAAAAAATCAACATAAACTCAATCTTAAAGCTAAGCACTATTTGGTGTGTGCTATCACCAGATCTGAGCATGATAAAATCCACAGCTGTAACACTGCTAAGGAAATATGGGATACTCTTGCCCTAGCTCATGAAGGGTCATCCCAAGTTAAGGAGTAAAAAATAAGCATGCTGGTTCATCAGTATGAGTTATTTAAAATGGCAGAGCATGAAACTATAGATCAAATGTTTGGAAGATTCCAAACTATCACCAAAAATCTTAGATATCTTGGAAAACCCTATTAAAATAGAGATCATGTCAGAAAAATTTTGAGGAGCTTATATAAACAGTGGAGGCCTAAGGTCACTGTTATTCAGGAAGCAAAGAACCTCAATACTCTCACTTTGGCGGAACTTCTTGGATATTTAAAAGTTCATGAGCTTGAGCTTAATGAAGAAGAAAGTTCCAGAAAAAGGAAAATATATTGCCTTAAAGGCAAAGAAGGCTAGCTCTTCCAAAGATCTTAAAGCCGAGGAATCATCTGATGAAGCAGACCCCTCTGACAGTGATGAAGGATCTGATGAGGATGAACTGTCTTTCATCTACAGAAAGATTCAACATATTTGGAGAAAGAAAGGTGGTTTCAGAAGGAAGAAATTCAACAAAAAGTTCATCAAAGAAAAATCAGACTCTAAGGATCTGGATATGTCTTCATCTGATGAAGAGAATGAAGCAGAGGAATAGGCAAATATCTGTCTCATGGCTGGTACATCATCAGAAAGTGAATACACTGATGCTGAGGTAATGGATTCTAACCCTTCCATTCTTTAAGATGCTTTTGATGAATTATTGCATAATTCATCAATTCTGTCTCATGAATATATAAGTCTTAAAAAGAAATTTTCAAAACTATCTAAAGAATTTGATGGGGTTGGCATGGAGAAAATAAGTCTTGTAAATGAAAATAACAAACTGAAATCAGAGAATGTCAGTCTAACTGACAAACTCAAGTGTGAGCCAACTATCTCCTGTGAAGTTGCAAAACTGAAACAAGATGTAACATATCTGACAGACACTCTGTCTAAATTTGTAGGTGACTCAGATAAGCTTAGTTTAATTTTAAGTTACTCTAGGTCACCGCATGATAAGTCTGACCTTGGTTATGACAAAGAAAATCATGAAGCATCTTATAAAAAGTTAAGACCATATGTGCATAATAGAACCTCAAAAGCTCAAACACAACATGTCAAAACTAAACTATGCTCATCCAACACTTACTGTAAAGTGTGTGGAAATAGTGGTCACATAACATCTAGATGCATACATTATAAGCATATTAAACATGCTAGTCCAGTGACTACTAACAAGAAAGGACCCAAGTCAATTTGGGTACCTAGAGATAAGATTGTACCTGTTACAGACTTACTTAACAACAGGAAAGAAACACACATCCTGGTACTTGGACAGTGGTTGCTCACGTCACATGACGGGAGAAGGGTGTATGTTCCAAGACCTTAAACATAGGGATGGTGACTGGGTTACCTTTGGTGGCAATCAGAAAGGGAAGATCACTGGAGTAGAGCTTGATGAAGCTATTGTAGATTTGAATCTCAAGGACTCTGAAATTCAAGCAAAAGTCAAACCCGATGATCAAGTGGACGACCTTCTACAACATGAGACAGAAGCTTCAACCTCTCAACAAGAAATTGTTCAGAGATCTTGGTACTTCGGGAATTATCATCCACAAGATTAAATCATTGGGAATCCTAATGATCAGCTAAGAACCAGATCTACATTCGAAGAACAAGATGATTCTGCCTTAGTCTGAGTTAGAATCAAAGACAGTAGACGAGGCTCTATTGGACGAGGGCTGGATTCTTGCAATGCAGGAAGAACTGAACCAATTTGAGAGAAGTGAAGTGTGGACTCTTGTGCCTTTACCAAAAGATAAATCAGTTATTGGAACCAAATGGGTGTACAGAAACAAACTTGATGAAAATGGTAAGGTAGTAAGAAATAAACCGAGACTTGTAGCACAAGGATATTCTCAAGAAGAAGAAAAAGTTTGAAATGAGTATGATGGGAGAACTCAAGTTCTTTCTTGGACTTCAAGTGAAGCAAACAGTGGATGAGGTGTACGTCCATCAAACTAAATATACAAAGGAACTTCTAAAGAAGTTTAAGATGGATGATTGCAAATCAATGAATACCGGTATGCATCCGACGTCCATACTGAACAAAGATGACAAAGATAAGAAGGTAGACCAAAAGGTATATAGAGGTATGATAGATTCATATTTATTAGAAAACATCTTAATATGATTTGTGTGGACTAACTATGCGTCCAATGCATGTTGCATGCACGTCTATTGCATGAGTGCATTCAATACATGTTGCATGCGCATCCGGTGAGTATTGCGTCTATTGATTGTTTACATGGTTTTATCAGACTCGTCTATGCTATCTATTGTTATATTTGCATTAATTTATGTCCAAGACATATTTAATAATATCCTTATGCTGAGTCAGTTATTTCCATCAATCCCATCAATAGCTTTCTATGGTTTCATAAACCTGCGCCGCATCAGTACTCATTATTCCTTCTCTCACATTTTAATTTCTTTGTGAAATCTCTTTAAATTCGAAACCTTTTTAAGTAATACTCTTTCCCTCTGAAAAACCTTTCACAATCTTCTCTTTTGAATCCTCGAGTGTACTCTGTTTTCTTGCTTCCAAGTCCTAGCTCTCAAACCTTCAACACTGGCTTCCTCTTCTGGTGGTTCCAATGTGGACACGTTGAACCTTGCTTCTGAACATCATTTCAACTTTGGGACTGTGCAAGAATACAACTTGGATGTAAGCAGGAATGTCTGCTGCTGATTTTGGCAAGATGAACATAGCCAATATGAATCTCAGTACTTATGCTGCTGCTGCCTTGGCCAAAACAGAAGAATTGATGAAAATCAAATAGGAACGAGTTGAGCAGAACAATGCCGATGTTCTAGGGCTGAAAAGAACAGTGAGAAAGAAGACTACTGCTGTTAGGAAACCTTATGCAAGAAAGCCTGCAGCTGGAATTGTGACAAGGGAACCTGAAGCCGTTGCCCCTCAACCTGCTCCAACTCAGAAGAGAACAGGGAATGTGATATTTTCTCATAATGAAGATGAGGATGATGAGGACAGGATCCCCATCAGTGCTGTTTTGAAGAAGCAGAAAATTGTTGTTGTTGCTACTGATGTTTCTGTTCCTACCAAGAGAAGGCAACCCTCAAGAAAAGCTTAGTCCTTTGTGTCTTGTGGTAAATGTCTCTACTAGTGATCATGTTCAATTGGCAGTAGATGCCTTGGTAGAGAGTTTAGGATGTAGGGATTAACCCTGGAGCCCCCCTTCCCAAAATACCTAGAACCAAATTTCCTTACACTCACCCTTCAGTTCTCTATGATGGCAAAGCTTAAAGCTGGGGCAAAGTAAAAAGAGACTGGAAAATCCTCTACCATCAACATGAACCTGAACCTGTTTCAACCAGACTTTTCTATCCTTTACCAGAATTTGAGTATGAACCCGAGTCCATACAATACCCAGAATACATACCAATTCCATATGTGCCAAACCACAACAATCCTCTTCCATCCACCCTACACAACCACATCGGACCTGCCCTTACTCATCTTCCACTAAACCTCGTCAAATCCCCTCCCTTCAAACCTTTCACAGATGGTGTCAACAGGCACATCATACCTGTGTGGGAAACTGACCATTGCAAAGAAAATGCTCCATCAATCATCCACAAAACTTTAAGAACAGAAGGAAGACCTAAATTCATTCCAGACAGAGAAACTTCTTGGGAGACTTTCAGACATCCAAGTATTTATGACAGAGCTGTGAGTCTTATGGACCACCTCATGTATTCCTTCCTGCAGAATGAGTTTGAATTACCAAGTATTGTCAGGGCTGCAAACTTTGTCCCTCCAACTTGGCTGTTTCACACCAAGAAGAAGACAAAGATTGGTGTCAGACCCTATATGATTGCTCCAAGATTACCAATGATAGATCTGAACAAAGACAATGATCTGAAGAAGCAGAGGAGCACTGCAAAGAAACTAGAAGACAGTTCCTGCTTTATCAATCATGATACTGTTGAACCTTATGATCAAAATATGATTAATTTCTTGTTGTCACAGTCAGTTGAAGACATTGATCAAGATTTTGCTTTTGCCATTTGCGCAAATCACATGCTGGACTGTGCTAAGGAAGCTTCTTCTTCTGGTCTGAGTGAAGAATTCTTAAAGTTAGAGGCAAATGTGGACTCTCAAATGCCATATTCTTTATTTACAAGGACACTCTTTGAATTCCTGTCATCAGTCCTGTCTATGAAGAAGACCCTGTCCACTGGGCTAAAGAGTTGCCTCCTCCTGTACTCACCTTTGCTTCATCATCACCACCATCTCCACCTTCAGAGCACATTGATGAGGAAATAATAGTCGAAGACCTGCTATGGATGTTTACTCTGTTCAACCAGTTGCTGAGGTTGAGGAAGTTACCGAGTCTGTTCCTAGACCAAGCACTTCTGAGAAACACTCATCTCGGCCAATGGCTCTGACTGTCATTCTTCCTAATGAGCACCCTCAAACTTCCAGAGCTCTAGACATTGTTCCAAGCCGAGCACATGCTCAAGACAGTACTGAAAGTTCAAGGCCCTCACTGCCTCCAAACTTTGAAGAGACAATTGGAAAAATTACAGAAGAGAGAGTAAAGGTTGAGGTCAAGGAACAAGTGAGAGAGCAAGTTGCAGAATCCCTGGTTCCAACGAATGTAATGATCAACCAGATGATGAGCATTGTGCAAAGTTTTCAACAGAGTCACAATCTGCCAACTCAACCTCATCCACCTCCACCAAACCAGAACCCTCCTTCACCACCTCCACCCTCCTCTTAGCCTTCTTCTATTCCTTTATATTGACAATGATGGTCCACTCCTGTTTCCTTTTTGTCTGATGACAAAAAAGGGGGAGAAAGGATATAGAAATTAAATTTTATATAAAGTTAGTTTTTGGTTATACATATATGTTTTCACATGCATACTATTTTGCTGCATACTTGTGACCGTTATATGCTGCTGCTTATCTATTTTACTCTTTAAGTTTGAATGCTTTGTCTTAGGGGGAGCTCTGTAGCTCTCTTAGACTTTGCTCACTCAAATTTAATTGGTTTTTGTCATCATCAAAAAGGGGGAGATTGTTGGAACCAAAGTGGTTATGGTTTATTTAATCTCTTAAGTTTTGATGTTAACAAAAAGGTTAAATTTGTATGGCAAAGTATTTGTCAAAGATCTAACTTGTTTGTTATAAGTATGCAGGGATTACTTGATTTTATGCGAGTCAGAGGAACTAAAATTTAAAGTATGTAATCTAAGGATTCTAGTTCAAACCTCTAGACCAATCTACAACTCTTGGTAAATTCAGAGTCTTTAGCTTTACAGTAGACGAGACATTGAAAAATACGCGTCCACTCCTGTAGACGAGCTGCTTAAGAACTGTGGTAAAATCACCTTGTTATTTTCCTTAGTAGACGAGACTATAAATGAATACCTAAATAACCTGTTAGGTATAGCAAGTCCAAAGACTTGGAAGTAGACGTCCACAGAGCCACGTCAGCAGACGAGGGCTATCCTTGTAACTCAAGTATACGTCCATAGTGCCTAAACTAAAATTCAGTAGACGTCCACAGTGCCACGTCACTGTAAGGAGGTTCTCTAAGGACTTAGCAAGTCCAAAGACTTGGGCAAACGAGGGCTTTTGTCACTTTAGTGGACGCAAGTTTCTATCTGTTGCGTTTCGGACGTGTGCTTCAAACACTACAGTGCTGGACGTTTGATTCAATCACTACAGTGCTGGACGTTTGCTTCAAACACTATAGTGCTGGACGTTTGCTTCAATCACTACAGTGTTGGATGTTCGCTTCTACCTTATTAGTAGACGAGCGCTTCTACCACATTAGTAGACGAGCGCTTCTACCTTATTAGTAGACGAGCGCTTCTACCATATTAGTAGACGAGCGCTTCTACCACATTAGTAGACGAGCGCTTCTATCACATTAGTAGACGAGCGTTTCTACCACTTCAGTGGACGAGTGCTTCTGTCACATTAGTGGACGAGCAGAATTAAACTCTTGTATAGATGCGTTCTTAAAACTAAGTAGACGACTATATATGTTCTATATGTTTGCTACCTTGAATATATGATTTAATGCAATCTAGACCACGTTGAATTTATTTCAAATGCTTGCTTATTTAATTCAAAGAATATATGTCTTTTATGCTTCTTTTGTATAAAATCTTTATCTCTTGGATAAAAGGAACTTCGCACCATCGAAACCATAAACCTTTGTACTCTGACAAAATACACTGTTGTAAAGATCAAGTCAAGTACAAAGATGGTAAGTCAGAAAGCAATCAAGTTATCACTCTCAACGGATCCAAGCATTTAATGCTACAGTCTAAACGGATACAATTTGAAGACTGTTGAAGAAGATCTGGACACAAAAGCACTTCTCAGTAAAGCATATCAAATTATCAGTCTCAACGGATCCAAGCATTTAATGCTAAAGCCTAAACAAATACAAATTCAAAGTAACAGTTGAAGAATTACAAAAGAAAAAGAAGGTCACTGTATAAGTAGAAGACCTCAGATACTGAAGACATAACTCTTGCCTGAAACAACATTTGCGAGCTCAACATTTGCCAATATAATTCTTGAGTAGACAAACTCTTATTCTTTCATTCTTTCAAAAGCAAAAGTATGTATTCATTTAGTTTGAATATTGTTGTAATATTCAAGTGATCTTAAACTGTCATACTCTCACACTTAGTGAGTTAAGAAGATCAATCTTTAAATCTCTGTGATAGAGGTGGAGCCTGAAGAGGTTTGGTAGAGAAAGAATACTTGTAGCATGAAGAGATGTTGAATACTTGTAAAGCTATTGGATTATAGTGGAGAAAAGCCTTCGGGTAGAAGGGACTGAACGTAACTCTTGGTTAGAAGAGAGTGAACCAGGATAAAACACTTGTGTGAATCTTCTAAACCCTTATCTTTTACAGTTTTTGTTTATACTAACTGTGGGGTTCTGAATCGAGTTTATTATCTCTTCAAAAGTGTTTTCCTGTTTATGTGTTGTTCTTATTGTTTTGCTTGTAAAAGGTTTGAGAAAATACTTTTTCGAAAATTTGTTAAGAAACACAATTCAACCTAGGGGTGAGCATCGGGCGGGTTCGGGTGGGGACCATCGGGTTCGGGCGGGTTCGAGGTAAAAAAATAGAAACCGAACCCGCCCATCTATACCATCGGGTTGGGCGGTTCGGGTTAGGGCGGGTTCGGTCGGGTTCGGGCGAGTTGAAACGGGTTTAGGCTTTTAAATTATTTAATTTTATTCCAAAAAATTAAAAAAAAAACCCAACGAGCCTAATTAAAATTTAAGGCTTTCAACCCAATTAAGTACAAAAAAAAAAATATAACAGAAGAGGGGAAAAAAAAAATCTAAGATCCAGTCTTGGCAGTCCATTCTCCATTATTTTATTTTATTTTTTGTTATGAAGTGCCGGCCGGGTTCCGATGGGTGACATAACCCAGACCCGAACCCGCCCGCTCTTATCCATCTAAAACCGCCGTTTCAACCCGCCCAACCCGCCAACCCGTTTCAACCCGCCCGAAGCGCAAAAATTAGTAGCGGGTCGGGCGGTTTCGGGCGGGTTGGAAAAATTTGCTCACCCCTAATTCAACCCCCTTCTTGTGTTTCCCTATGTCAACTTCAGGGAGATTCAATCTCTCTAATACGCTTAAGAGAGATTCACCTGGGTTAGTGAAAAGTGAGTCTCTCTTTTGGGTTCCCCTCCTTTTATAATAGGATCCCCATATATTTAAGAGATCTAGATTTATCTCATTTTATCTTTTAAATCTTCTTTGAGACGTGATTTCCTTAATTTAAGGGATTTTATCTCTTCTAACCGGATAAGGTTATTTGAGATAGAATCGGGATTATTAAAGATAATATCAATATCTTATTATTCTCACATTTATTGGATCGGGTATCCAAGTTCGGTGGCCAAGTTTTACTCTTCGACCACTACAGTTACTCACTTTACAAATAAACTCTCTTAAAGAAATAGTCTTTTTCCGTTTCTTTTTTTATGTTCCTGTACCGAGCGATGAATGTGCTGGGAATTGTGAATGAGTGAATCAGGCAGTTTACGAGACTAAAGTTATTAATTTATACACCCACATTGTTTTGGTCTAATTAAAATGAAGTATATATATTTTTTTCAGAGTCGTGGATTAAAGGGAGGTAACATGGAAATTCAAAATATTTGGGCCTAGGAAGAATGAGGCGCGGAGGAACAATGGAGCAAGGCCTGACCCAACTAGAAATGGAAAACGTTCAACATCTTTTGTCAGTGTCCAATCCCAACCTCATCCGTGATCACCAACAGTCACACAAATCACAACCTCATCAATTTGTGTGGCAAAGAATCCAGATAGCGCTTCCCCCTCAAATCCTCATTTCCTATTCAATTATCCATCCTCAGACACAGACTGAACACATCACAATTCACAAAGCTGGTGGCCATGGCCAACATGATTATGGCTTCCTTCAAATGCTTGATCCCAGTCTCCACCAGTTCCCCTTCCCCAACTCCCAGAATCCCCATTCTCCAAATCCAAAATTCACTCCCTACACTCAAATTCTCAATCTCAAAACCCCAACTACTCCTGTCCCTAGTCCCCTCCTCCAACACCCTGAAATCCCTTTCCATATTTGCAGCCACCTCACTGGCCATGGCCCCACCCTCTTTGGCTGCAGAAATAGAGAAAGCTGCACTCTTTGACTTCAACCTGACACTACCCATCATAATGGTGGAGTTTCTGCTCCTAATGGTAGCACTCGACAAGATATGGTTCACCCCACTTGGGAAGTTTATGGATGAGAGGGATGCCGCCATCAGAGAGAAGCTGAACAGCGTGAAGGACACATCGTCGGAGGTGAAGCAGCTGGAGGAGCAGGCGTTGGCGGTGATGAAGGCTGCGAGGGCGGAGATATCGGCGGCTCTGAATCAGATGAAGAAGGAGACGCAGGCTGAGGTGGAGCAGAAGATTGCTGAGGGTAGGAAGAAAGTGGAGGCAGAGTTGCAAGAGGCTTTGGCTAATTTGGAGAAGCAGAAGGAAGAGACCATTAAGTCCCTTGATTCCCAGATTGCGGCTCTTAGCCAAGAGATTGTTAACAAGGTCCTTCCTACTGCTTAGTTAACTTCATTCTTCCTCCTACCTATATATATGTGTAAAGGAAAACGATTGTTTTGGATTTCAAACGTGTTATGACAATAATTCAGACTTGGACTTTATTTTGGTGTTTTTATTGTATGTATGTGAATGTGTTTTGTACATGTGACTTGGATGTCCTATAATTGACACTGTTTAACGTTTAAACACAATGCACGAAGCCAATACTCCTACTTTAGAGCTTGTAATTCCTGTGCCCATTTTAGAGCTTGTAGCAAACCCCATGCTTCACTCTCACCAACTGTCATAGTAGCATGAAACCAATCTGTTCTGGCCATGAAGAAAACACATGCGCTATTCCTTATACAACCACCCATGCCAATGCAATTAACTTCCTTGAAGTGTGCTGCATCTACATTACACTTTACGTATCCATCTATAGGGGGAGTCCACGCTACCACATGCTGATCACTATTTTGTGAATATCTCCTGCGCACACTGCTCCAAGAGTGGTACACAGCTTCAGCTATTAGTACAACTTGCCTACCTGTTTTAGTTACATTTTCCCATAGCTTGCAATTTCTATTTTTCCATAAGCTCCAAAGAACCATAGTAAACAAGGCCAGCTTCTCCTTATTAAGACAATTGCAAAGCTTGAAAAACAGGTCAGGAAAGTCTTGGCAACTAATCTTTTGTGCCTCCAAAGCATCCCAAAGAGAGCAAGATTGCCAACAATTTCTGCTAAGGTCACAATCCAGAAAAGAGTGCCAAATTGTTTCTGGCTCATCACCACAGCGAACACAAAGTGTTGGACATTGCACTCCTTTTGTTTGAAGTCTCAGACATGTAGGTAAACAATTCCTGCAGAGCCTCCACACAAAAGTTTTGACCTTTGGAGGGACTTCAATAGCCCATAATTTGCTCCAATCACCACCAACTTTCAAGTCTTCACTATCCACAAGCTCCTCCATACAAACCCGGTACGCACTTCTCACAGAGTAAAGCCCCTTTCTATCATATCTCCAAAGAATCGAATCTGGCTTGGTTAAATTTAACAAAGGAATTTTCAAAATCTCCTTCGCATCTCTAGTTCCAAAACTGCTTGAGATGATAGCATTATTCCAAGCACCTGTTTCAAAATTAATAAGAGAAGAGACTTTTTGTAAACCACCATTAACACTAGGAGCTGAATGAATTTTGGGATCATCACAATTACGTAACCAATGAGTGTTCCAAATATTTATAAATGCACCATTTCCAACCTTCCATCTAAAACCTTTCTCAAGCAAAATTCGTGAAGACCAGATACTACGCCAAATATAACTAGGGTTATGACCAATAGCAGTCCCTAAAAAATCCTCTCTAGAGAAATATTTTGCACTGAAAATCTGAGAAACAGTAGTATCCGGGTTGGTTAAAATTCTCCAACATTGCTTCCCCAACATTGCAAGATTAAAAGCAAAAAGATTTTTAGAACTCATTCCTCCTCACTCCTTCTTCCTCATAGTTAATGTATCCCAACTAAGCCAATTAATACATCTCCTGTCACCTTTATATGAACCCCACAAAAAAGAATTTAACATGCGTTGAATCTCCTCCTCAATAGAGGAATGAAGGATAAACACACTCATGCAGTAAGTGAGAATGGCTTGAGTAACATATTTAATTAGCACCTCCCTTCCAGCTTGAGAAAGTAACTTACTACTCCAACTAGATATTCTCCTCCACACTCTATCTTTAATATAATTAAAAATAGAATTTTTTACTCCTGCCTGTCATAGAAGGGAGTCCAAGATATTTACATATTCCAAGACACTCCACCACTTCCAATAAACTGACAATGTAATTCTTCTTCTGGCTATTCACATTCCTGGTGAAAAAATCTCTGATTTCTGCATGTTGACTAATAATGGAAGCTCTCCTGCTAATTTTAACACCATGAATCAATCCTGATCGCTCACCTTTCTTGATTAAAGCAGATAAACCTTCGGCACAAAGAATAAAGGAGATAAGGGAAAAGAGGATCCCCATGACGAAGGCCTCTGCTAGGAATAATAGGACCACATATATACTTGTTGAGGAATTATTAGAAATTTGAAAATTTATTAAAAAATATATTTTTTGATATATTACAAATTTAAAAGCATCATTTTTACTGAAAACATTCTATTTTTTTAGATTTTTAGTATTTTCCTAATTTAAATAACCATTTAATATATATCTAATTATACCAGATTTTTTAACTATGTGACAAAATTGTTCATACATATATTACTTTTTATTTATTTTACTTTTTTCTGGATAAAAATCAATACACATATACAATTGGGAAGTGTCCGGTTACTGTTAAGGAAAAGTAATCAAACACGTGTCGGCTCCAGATTTTTTTACCTTTTTTATATTATTTTTATAAAAAAATTAATTTTTTTTTATAATTTTTCTTTTTTTTCATTTTTTTTCTTTACGTTTATTTTTTACTTTTTTATAAAATAAAAAAATTTAATTTTTTTACTTTTTTTAAAAAAATTTTGTTTACTTTTACAATTATTTTACATTTTCCTTACTTTTTTTTCTCTAATAATTTGTTTTTTGCTAATGCTTTTTTTTAATTTAATTTGTATACACTGACAGTGTAATTTTTTTTACACTATCAACCAATCATAAATTGGCAAACAGTAAAAGTAGAGTTGTCATGTTCTTGATGTTTTAATTTTTATATACTTATATTTTAATGTATATATGATTTAATAGTTTCAAACTTAATATTTATATATTTTTATTTATATATATATTTTTTAATATTTTCCAGTTCGAACCGAATCAAATCAAACGAATTTTAATTGGTTCGGATATTGTTATTGAGCTTTTTAAAGTTTATAATTTTTTTTGTTTTTAGATATTTTTATCCAGGAAAGGTAGCAAAGCTACCGTGTTATTCGAAAAAGTTTAGGGTCGTAAGCCTCGAACCAATAATTCGATGAATTTAAAAATCAGAACCTACCAATTAATTCGATTCGTTTTTTTTTTCTTTTTTGTGTACGACTCCGAATTAAACCAAACCCAATGGTTATTAGTTCGGTTATTTTGGAACCGATCCAATCACTATATTTTAATATTTATATATATTTTAATGTTCAATATATATATCACTTTATAAATTGACAAATTTTCTTCTAATGTTCTTGTAACAGTAGAAGGAGTTGTCAACCGGTGGATTATTTTGGATTATTTAAATTATTTATTTATTTTTTAAATATATATTTTGTAGGTTTTAGCTATCGTTTTCTTCAAAAAAGTTTAGGGTCGTAAGACTTGAACCAACAATTCGATGAATTTGAAAATCCGAACCAACCAATTAAATTGGTTTTTTTTTTGTTCGACTCCGAATTGAACCAAACTCAATGGTCATTAGTTCGGTTATTTTTTTGTTTTTGTTTTGCTAATACTTTTTTTTAATTTAATTTGTATACACTAAAAGTGTAAAAAAATTTTACACTATCGACAAATCATAAATTGACAAACAGTAAAAGTAGAGTTGTCATATTCTTGATGTTTTAATTTTTATATACTTATATTTTAATGTATATATAATTTAGTAGTTTAAAATTTAATATTTTATATATTTTTAATTTATATCTATACATATGTACATATATATATATATAAATATTTTCCGGTTCTAACCGAATCAAACCAAAACAATTTTAGTTGGTTTGGATATTGTTATTGAGTTTTTAAAGTTTATAATTTTTTACGTTTTTAAATATTTTTATCCAAGAAAGGTAGCAAAGCTACCATGTTCTTCGAAAATGTTTAGGGTCGTTAGACTCGAACCAATAATTCGATTAATTTGAAAATCCGAACCAACCAATTAAATCGGTTCGTTTTTCTTCTTTTTTGTGTACGGCTCTAAATTGAACCAAACCCAATGGTCATTAGTTAGGTTATTTTGGAACCGAACCAATTACTATATTTTAATATTTATATATATTTTAATATTCAATATGTATATCACTTTATCAATTGATAACTTTTCTTCTACTATTCTTGTAACAGTAGAAGGAGTTGTCGATCGGTGGATTATTTTGGATTATTTAAATTCATTAATTTATTTTTTAAACATATATTTTGTTGGTTTTAGCTATCGTGTTCTTCGAAAAAGTTTACGGTCGTAAGACTCGAACCAATAGTTCGACAAATTTGAAATTTCGAACCAACCAATTAAATTGGTTCTTTTTTTTTTGTGTCCAGTTCCGAATTGAACCAAACCCAATGGTCATTAATTCGGTTATTTTGGATCCGAACCAATTAATATATTTTAATATATTTTAATATTCAATATC
Source organism: Sophora flavescens (assembly GCA_030762895.1). Taxonomy (NCBI): domain Eukaryota; kingdom Viridiplantae; phylum Streptophyta; class Magnoliopsida; order Fabales; family Fabaceae; genus Sophora; species Sophora flavescens. The sequence continues at coordinate 30,969,758 of CM061067.1, read as the reverse complement.
TATATCACTTTATCAATTGACAACGTTTCTTCTACTGTTCATGTAACAGTAGAAGGGGTTACCAACCGAACCGAACAAATTTTGGTTGGTTCAGATTTTTTATATTATTTTATTATTAATTTTTTAAAGTGTACAAATTTTTTTGTTTTTAAATGTTTTTACCAAGGAAATGTAGCAAACTACTATGTTATTCGAAAAGTTTAGCGGCGTAAACCCGAACGAATAATTCGATGAATCAATCCAATTAAATTGGTTTGTATATTTATATATATTTTAATATTCAATATTTATATCATTTTATCAATTGACAATTTTTCTTCTACTGTTCCTGAGGTTCCTGTAACAGTAGAAGGATTTGTCAACCGAACATAACCAATTTTGATTGATTCGGATTTCTTATATTATTTTATTGTTAAATTTTTAAAGTTTACAATTTTTTGTTTTTAAATGTTTTTAGACAGGAAAGGTACCAAACCCGATGGTCATCGGTTCAGTTATCAGGTTCAGGACTTTTGGAACTGAACTAATTACTATATTTTAGCATATATATATATACATACTAATACTTAATATTTATTATATTTAATAATTTTATATTTTAATATATATTTTAATTTTATTATATTTAATATTTTAGTAGTGTAAACCCGAACGAATAATTCGATGAACCGATCCAATTAAATTGGTTTGTATATTTAATAAAAATATTTTAATATTCAATATCTATATCACTTTATCAATTGACAATTTTTATTTTACTGTTCCTATAACAGTAGAAGGAGCTGTCCACCGAATAGAACCAATTTTGATTGATTCGGATTTCTTATATTATTTTACTATTAAGTTTTTAAAGTTTACAAATTTTTTGTTTTTAAATATTTTTAGCCAGTAAAGGTACTAAACCCAATGGTCATCGGTTCGATTATCAGGTTCAAGAATTTTGGAATCGAACTAATTACTATATTTTAGTGTGTATATATATATATATATATATATATTAATACTTAATATTTATTATATTTAATAATTTATATTTAATATATATTTTAATTTTATATATGTTGTAATATTTTCCAGTCCAAACCAAATTCAACCGAACCGAACCAATTTTGATTGGTTCGGATTTTTATATTATTTTATTATTATTTTTTTAAGTGTACAATTTTTTTTATATGTTTCTAGTCAAGAAAGGTAGCAAACTACCGTGTTCTTCGAAAAGTTTAGTAGCGTAAACCCGGACGAATAATTCGATGAATTGATCCAATTAAATTGGTTTTTTTTTTTGTCCGGGTCTGATCCAAACCCAATGTCCATTGGTTCGGTTATCATGTTCAAGAATTTTGAAATCCAATTAATTACTATATTTTAGTATTTATATATATATATATATTAATACTTAATATTTATTATATTTAAATATAAATATTAATTATGTATTGACATGATCCATGACCTCTTGATCCTTGTGCTAAAAGGTAGATAAGTAAATTATAATTATTATTAAAAATTGATTTTAAAATTATATGATAAATAAAAAAGTAAAAAATTCTTATAGATATAATATGATTTATATTTTAATAAATATGCATTATATCGCTTATGGAAAAAATATCTTATAACCACCCGTGCATGGGTTATCACACCAGTGATATTAGAATGGTGGTCCAGTGGTTGAGGTGCTAGTGTTTCAACATGCAGGATGCTGGACCAGTGTTCGAGTACTTCTAGCCTTTTTTTTATTATTAATAAAATTGTGGTGTGTTGTTGATGATGAGTAAAGCTTGGATTGTCAATCTAGATGACTTGTTTTACAGTAATGTTTTTATATACTGTTTTTCTTTTTTTAAAAAAAAGATAGAAACGAATGCCCCCTCAAAAGCCCGCAACAAAACCGCTCACATTAAAGTTGCTCTCATTATTATTATTATTATTATTATTATTATTATTTTGATTGGAAGTTGCTCTTATTAGCATGTATTAAAAATCATAATTTTAAAACTTTTAATGTAAAAACATTTTTAATACACATTTTCTATATGTGATTACTGGTTACCCTTTTATTTTATTTTATTCCCGTTTGTTTGTGTTTTGCCCGTCTTAATTATTATCGGATATGATATTTGGACACCACGTCCGGACATCATAACGGTTGACATCGTATAGTATTGTAGCTGGTTTATGTTTCAACTCATGTGCCTCACTTATCTGGTTAATCAAGTGCATATATCTGATTAATTCATTTTTTTATCTGGTTAATGGGTCATCCTGAAGCTTACAATCATTTTCCACAATCATGTAATTATATGGTTAATTCCTTATCAAAAAAAATTATATGGTTAATCACGTGTAAGTATTTGGTTAATTCAGTTCACTATATGGTTAATGTGTTACCCTGGAACTAGATGACCGGTTGACCATATAATGAACCGAATTAACCAAATATATATACGTGATTAACCAAATATTTGCACGTAATTGACCAAATAACCAAGTTTTTAAAAGGGATAAATATTAAAAAAAATCGAAAATTGCAATGTTCATGCAGTAAGATTACAAAACTGCCCCCAACACTAAGCATAATTGCAAAATTGCCACATGTGTCATCTTATGTTGTCTAAAAGCTGTCTACAAATATCATTTTTCTTATGCTAAATAGTAGAAGAGCAATGCTATTGTGTGTTATTTGCACACCTATTTTGAACACCCACATCATATATTTATACATTTCTATACTTATATATTATTTTATTCTTCCCAAAATCAACACTCAACACCTAACCCCCCCCCCCCCTCCCCCCACCACCACCACCACCACCACCACCAACGGTGTACGTACCTAGGTGTTCAAAATAGGTGTTCATCTATCATTTTTCATTAATATACTATTTTCAACATTTTCTCTAACACATTTTTTATTATGAGTGAATTTTATGTGGAGTCATAAATTTTATGTGAGGCATTCTATTTGGTGGGACCCACATGAAATCCATATAATAGTGTGTTGAAGAGGATGTTAAAAAAAAAAGTGTATTGCTAACATTTCTTACAATAAAATATACTCCTCTGGTCCTTACTATAAGAAACAAAACCCTAAAACACACAGATTAATAAAATGCATTGAAATGTGCTAATTGTAATAAATATTCATATAAATTTCTAAAAATACACATTCTAATTAATGAACAAACTTACTTGTATTGAAAATTGATATATCTAGTAAATATAAATCTCACTATAAATGAGAGTAATATTGAAAATTAATATTTAATATATATAAAATTTGATACATATTTTTAATATTTAAAAAAAATACTCATTTATTTTTTATATCAAAGACGTAGAGAGTAAGACGTTAAACTCAACGAGAGGATTACACACATATATTTACGTATATTTTTACATTTTTTTGTACGTCTGTGTTCTGATTCTACTATGTAAATAAAAATCTAAGAAAAGGTGTTAATCAATATATCATTATTACGTCACATCATCGTTTGAATTGAACTTTGAAATGCTTTTTTTTTTTTTTTAAATAAGAAAAAGATACATTAATCTCTAAAAAAATATTAATTTAATTATATTCGATATTTTTTCAGTTTCAAAAGTTACGCAGTGAGTGTAATTAATACTAATTATTAATTAAGTCAAGTTGTGCAATTGCCACTCCAGTATTTGTTCAGTTCACTCCCCTTCTCAACTTTGTGTAGAGGTAGCTCTTTTCTCTATTCAGCGTCAGTTCTCTCACACTCACGCTAAGGTAATTTTCTCTTCTTTTTTTTCCTTTCTGATTAAACCTTTTTTCTTTGGTCTGGTCAGCTTCTGTTATTCTCAGTTGATGTGAATTCGGCACTCTTTTATTGTTTCTAGTTTTCATATTTTCAACTCTGTTTCATTCTTCATCAAACAAGGGGTGGAGGTGGGGAATAATGTGTAAATTTACATGTTTTTTGGATTGTTGTTCTTTAGTTCTCAGAAGGCAAAGGGAAATTATTCAATGAATTTCTGATTGCTTATAATAGTCTTTTGTCAACTTTATTTTCCCCCTTTAATTCTGAATTCTGATGATGAAAAGACTCGAATTCGTGGCCACCCTTTATCTTTGCCTTTCATATTGGTTTGTTCTACTTTGCATCTACTTATAAGGACTGGATTGCATATTCTTCATGTTTCAAAATCAAACATTGTGGAAGGGGAAAAAGTACTCTCTCTTTTTGTACCTTTTTTTTTTCAGTTTGTCTTTTTTCAAGTGTCAAGTAACAAACTTATAATGAACTGTGAAAATGTTACTTATCAGTTGCTACATCTGTAAATTGTATTGGGATTTGTTCAATTTGCTGAGTTTTTTTTTTTTAAATGAATGTTACAACTTCAGATTCAGGAATGGCTAAACAAGTTATTGCCACTCCACCAGCTCCTTCTGATTATGTAATCTTAGATGATGATGATGTTAGAACTGTCAAAGCCTCATCCAGCAACACGGATCCATGGATTGAGCCTGAAATGTTGAAACTCAGACACCGAATCGGTCGGGGGCCCTTTGGGGATGTTTGGTTAGCAACTCATCATCAGTCAACTGAAGATTATGATGAGTGTCATGAGGTTGCTGCCAAGATGTTACCTTTACTCAAAGAGGATAATATGAAGACTGTATTTGAGAAATTTCATGAATTATATTTTCAGTTGCAAGGAGTGGCTAGGGCTTGCTGGCTACATGGAATTTCAATTATTAATAGAAGGGTTAGACTTGGACTATGCATTTTATTCACTACACGGGAAATCTTTAGCTTCTTATATATGTGAGGCTTTGCTATCTGGCTAATATATTTGTTTTTGCTCACAGATATGCATTATTATGAATTTTTATGAGGGTTCGATTGGTGACAAGATGGCTAGACTCAGAGAGGGGAGGATTTCACTTCCTGATGTTTTGAGGTGATGTGTTTTTCGTGTTTCTAGTGAAATGTTTACCTGTATCTTTATATAGCACAAATGAGGAAGGGAAATAAACTTGTCAATAGTAAGGACATTTTACTGGCTGCAGGTATGGTATCAATCTGGCTGAAGGTATTCAAGAACTTCACTCAAAAGGGATCCTAATTCTCAACCTTAAACCATTTAATGTGCTTCTCAATGATAGTGATCAAGCGATATTGGGAGATGTTGGCATTCCTAATCTTCTGCTAGGTTCTATATTCTTAAGCTCAGATATGCCTCCTCACAGGCATGGAACCCCAAATTACATGGCTCCAGAACAATGGCAACCAGAAGTGAGAGGCCCTAGTTCCTTTGAAACAGATTCATGGGGATTCGGGTGCACCATTGTGGAAATGTTGACTGGTATTCAACCTTGGTATGGGCATCCTGTCGGTGAAATATACAAATCTGTTGTTGAAAAGCATGAAAAACCCTGTATTCCAAGTGGTCTTCCTCCTTCAATTGAGAATATCCTCAGTGGATGTTTTGAGTATGATTTAAGAAATCGTCCTTTAATGATAGATATTCTTACCGTCTTTAAAAGGTTTGTAAATTTTTCATATTTTTCTAGAAAGTTTCCATAACTAGGTTACCTATTTGTCTATTTTCTGTTGGGTCTACTTATTTTACTTAGTTGTGTTCATTTTGAGAGGCTGATGTGTAGGAATAACTTACCACGGACTCTCTCTCTCTCTCTCTCACACACACACAAACCATGCTTTATTAACATGATGATGGATGACTTATTTTACACTGATGTTGTAACTAATCTTTTTCCAGAATACTTTTGGAAAGATCTTTTGTAACCATTCAAATTTTTTTCATATGAGGATGAGAATTAGTCCAAAAGTACCAGACAATAGACATTGATTGGGGAGTTACTACAACAGAACTAGTTATATGGGGGGACTCATAGTGCTATGTCATATGCTAGCAAATGGTTATATTATGGGACATGAAGGCACGGTGCCACAGTGGTTGTTTTTCAACATTTTCCTTACTTAAGATTAAGAAGAGTTCGGTCAAGTTATCTACATTGTAATACCCCTTCTTTATATTTCTTGAAATTTTTTTTTGTGTGTGTTTCATCTTGAATTGTCTGAATAAACATAGTATTGTTTTGATAAAGCAATTAGAAATGTACACGACTGCATAACATGGCGAGATATTCAGTTGAGTTGAAAATTAAATAAGACAAAGCATTTGCTGCATAACATCTACCTGATGGTTTTGTCACTCGTACTTTAGTTAGCAAGCTCATCATTGTAGCTACCTTGTATCTTGTGAAGGCTTGACTATGAACTCTGAAAATTTAAGATGGGTAGCCAATTAGTTGAGAAATAGTGAAACTCTGAATGTTTTACACTTGTGCTTCCAAGTAATCTGGGATAATGTCTATACCAAAATGTATTACAAAAAATAATCTTTAAGAAAAGCCTGGAATTGTTTTTAACTAAGCATGGACTGCATGGTTATGTACTTATATTTTCAGTTTTAAATTCTATAACCTCGTGAAGATATGAAAGATGTGTTGTTCAAGTATTACTCTATTTTTAATTTTAATTGTTCTGCACTTCTGCCTCCTTTGCAGCTCACTGAACGAACTAGCCAACGATGAAGGATGGAGATATCTTGGAACTTGTACACTGAAATCAAGCAGCCCCGGCTACACAGAGTGGTTCCTCTCAAAGGATCATCTTAAGTTGGGTGACATGGTGCGATCTAGAAAGCCTTCCAATTCATGCAAACCTCAGAATATGGATGTCCCAGAAGGAACTGTTGTTGGTTTAGAACGTAATGCAGGTTATGGTTTTGTTTTAGTGAGGGTCCATGGTATCCATGACCCTATGAGGATTCTTGCATCAACTCTTGAGCGTGTCACTAATGGTTTGGCAGCTGGTGATTGGGTACGCTTGAAGGAAGAAGATGGGAATCACTCGCCAGTGGGTATTCTTCATTCCATCAATCGTGACGGAAGAGTCGCTGTTGGATTTATTGGGTTGCAAACTCTATGGAAAGGAAATTCTTCAGAACTTGAAATGGCGGAACCTTACTGTGTAGGCCAGTTTGTTAGGCTGAAAGCCGATGTTTTGAGTCCTCGATTTGAATGGCCTCGGAAAAGGGGAGGAGTCTGGGCTACTGGTAAGATTTCATGGATCCTACCAAATGGGTGCCTAGTTGTCAAATTCCCAGGGATGTTAACTTTTGGAGATGAGCCAAGCATCTACTTGGCCGATCCCTCCGAAGTTGATGCGGTTAGTTTTAGGACTTGCCAGAGGATGATAGAGAAGTATCAACATGTAGAGGATCATCACTGGACAGTTAGACCTGTTCTATTTGCATTAGGCCTTCTTACAGCTGTGAAAGTTGGGATGTTTATTGGGAAGAAAATGGAGAGGAAAATGAATGCTCATGCAATGGACAATGAAACTCAATATACAGATAACCAGAATGCCGGGAACCCTACATGGAGATGTTCAGTAGCTAACATCCTTTTTCAGAGAAGGTGTTAACTTGCCCACTGGTCGGTAGTTTTACCCTTCTATATCAATATACCTGGATAAGTAATGCATGTAAAGGTTATCATTCTGGACAAGTGATGGAATTCATCCAACTGTTTTATACCATACTGCAGTTTGATAAAACATCACTTGAGAATTGTAATTATACACAAATGCCAACAGGGCTGACTCTGAATGCAAAAATTGTACACATGCTTCACAGGATTAGCCAACTTTGTTATACCTAGTTTCCAAGCAATGCTATGCATGATGGACACTCTAGTCCTTGTTCAAGATCTATGTTATGCATTGATTCTTGAAGCAATGTTTGTTTTCAATTCTCTCAATTCCTCTTCATGTTTCTTGTTATATGAGGTCTAGTCTTGATTCCTGTGGTCTGGGGAGTATGTTTATTGTGGTCCTGAATTAATTATTTATCATAATACATTATAAAGATACAAATGTGATGCAAGCTGGGATAGATTTTTTTTGGACAAGAAATTTCCTTGAAGACCATTCTTGATTCTTTGAACTTAATGCCACTTTTTCCAAACTAATTATGGGTGGTTTTTTTTTTTTTTTTATAAGCAAAGTATATATTTATATATGAATGAGTACAAGGGGTATCCAAACCCATATACAAAGAAACAATGAAGCCTATAATAAAACCAACCACTACAAATATTTCATCAACCTAAAGCCAAAAGAGAGCTAAAAGGTTGAGATAAAGCTATAGTCCTAGCCCACAAAAGCAACAAAAACTCTTCATTCCTTCCCCTGAAACAGAACGGCATCCCCAAAACAGAAACAACGGCATACAAAGATAAAAACCAGATTTGCTCGGTTTACATAACTAACACAGTTGTCCAATAGGCACCAAAATAACAATGCCCCAAACCAAAAGAGGAAAGTGAATATCCTTCAAAATCCACGTCTGATTCCCCAGAATATCTTGTAAAGAAAACATGCACCTGCTGAGTTTGACGAAATTTACCAATATAACAGCAAAAATGCATAGCCACCAAAGATTCCAGACGCAATTCAACAATACTGCAATGACACTTTAAATCCATAAACCTCACTGCTAGCATGAGATGACCATCCAACCACTATTCACGGCTCCCACCAAATAACAGGGCTACTTAGACTTCAGCTATACATTCTAAAGGGTTCAAGCACCAATCAGAGAAAGAATTAAACATTCCACATGAAGTCGAGAACCACTCCCATGATCGGTTTTTTATTGTATCAATTAACCGCAACATATCAAAGTGTAAATTCTTGAATATTATAGCATTCCTTTGCAACCACAATGACCAAATAACCAAATGCCAGATCATATTGCCCCTCTGTTTGCTCTTCCTACCTGAAAAAAAAGTCCACCATGCTGCAGGTACAGATTTACAAGATTTGAAGGTAGAGTCATTTCATGGCCAAGCCATGCGTAAACCTTAACCCAAACCTGTGTAGAATAAGTGCATGATAAGAACAAGTGGTGTGATGTTTCCACATTCCCTGCACAGAAAGCACACACAAGATTTGATTCTCCATGAAGAATGTTTCTAGAAGCCAAATTCGACTTTGTCGGAAGCCTATCTAAGATCACTTGCCAAGAGAAAGCAAGGACCTTAGTTGGTGCCTTACTGGACAATGGAATTGAGATAAGCAAGTTGTTTAATTCTTCGAACAAAGCAACCTCCCAACTAAAGAATTCCCTTCTCCGCCTAAGTTTCCATACCCAATTTGTTCCCTGCCATTCTCCCATTTCCTCAATAACTCTTCCTTTACCTTCTGTGATGGTATACAACCTTGGAAAAATTTCTATTAAACTAATATCTCCCACCCACACATCTTCCCAAAACTTGACTTTGTTCCTTTTACCCAACTTTCTCTTCAAACCCAATTTAAACCAATCTTCCATTGATTCAAACTTGCCTAAGTTGCATATTGCCTATGTTGGTGAGCTTTATATATATAGTATCATAATTCGAGGTCCTAAAGTGTTACCATTGTACGTTTTTTTGTTCATCGGTGAATATCAAAATACGAATGGTGAAGTTAGTGGAAATTAGGGTTCTTGTTCTTGAAGCAGCAGACACAGGCAAGAAGAAGAAAGGGATTCAAGCGACGTCGTTTTGGGCATTTTAATGGTCACGTCACCCAACTAACGAAAGTTCTGCTAACTAAGTCAGTCAACGCGTAACGCGTGTCGCGTTAATGTCGTCAGGGATTAGCAGAGTATTTTTTTTTGTCAGGGACAAAAATGGCCTCCACACTTTTTGCAATGACCAAAATGGGCCTTTACCCTTTTGTTTGATTACATACTAAACTACCTTGAAAATGATTCTCCAACAATGTAGAAATAAAACGGTGTATCATTTGCCTCTCTCTCTCTCAACCTTCCCACCGAAAGGGGGTGGATTTGGGTATTTTTTGCCTGGAATCATCCTTATACATCGTTTTTTCTCTCCTTTTGTCTAAATAACTGGTTTTCCCACATAGATCTGGTTTTTCTTTCGTGTTTTTCCATGTTTTCGTCGTCTTGTTGCGGCATCGTTTGGTTTCCCATCTTGTTGCGGTGTTTGTTTCGTTCAGCTTGACAGATCAGCTTCGATCCATTACAGATTCAATCATGACTTGGGCATCAACGTTACAGATCCGGAGGCATGGGTATTCTGGTTACTTTGATTTTGTTACATTTGTAGAGATTTTGCCGTATTATTCTATTAATCTGGGTGCTGTGAGTTTGTTCACAGATTCATCCTTTTCAGTTTTTAGCGATGCTGAATTTACGTTGTTTTCTATGTATTTTACCAATTTGAATCAATGAATGTCTTTTTCAGTAAAAAAAAAAATGTAGAAATAATTGTTCATCGCATGGGGGATCTCCAGCCACCGGGCCAACGTTTGTACGGGCCATGCACTGGCCTAAATTGTTCTTTCATTTGCTCCGTTTAAGGGCCCAAACTAACCTAAGTCTACCATTGGTCTCCCGAATTCCCATTCAAATGTTGACTTCTGGACATAAATTTACAACGCGTTTTAAATGTTTTTCACAAACACTGTAATTTGTAGGACCATACTGAATATGAAAGCTAAGATGTCTCTTTCATGGTTAATGTCAAGTTACTTTGAATCATGTTGTTCTGTGATGAAAAGCTAATTAATATAGAGTTTAATTTTAATACACGGTTGGCGTAAAGTTTTACAAATCACAATCAATAACATATTATTTAAAAGTCAAATATTTTTAATGATACAATAATATATAATTAATTGTTAGTATAAAAGAATTTTTATATTATTAATGTATTGTAGTTAAATCCTTAATATACATTGTTGATTTTTTTTTTCGATAAGTAATATACATCGCTGATTTGTTAGATAACTATGAGGTGCTTCTCTTCTTGTGTGGCTTAGCACTCTTGTTGATATGAGATTATGAGTTAGTCTTTATTTGCTCGTGGTTTGTCCACCCAACATATTTTAAAGAAAAAGAACATTATGACATGATTGTAGAGATAGAGAAATCAATACTATTATAATGGCTGGACTCCTGCTTTCACTGTGCTGGACTCATTTTGCGACATGTGACAGCTATGTGGGACCCACAACTAATTTTCAGTTTTGTTTTTTTCTAAACCTAATATATATAATTTTTTGTTGAAAAATTTCAACTAGTTATCTACAGTAATGAAGAGTCAAACAGACCAGGGAGGAGACGAGAACGAAAAGAGAAGAAAGAGAGAAGAGAATAAAGAAAAGGACGGGGAGGAAAAGACAGAGGAGATCTGAGGAGGAGGAAGACGATGGCCTCTTGGCCACCAACGGCTAGGCGCTGCAGAGGAGGGGGTCACGCACGGCACAAAGGACGGAAGATCTGCGACGATGGGGGAGAGAGAAGGAGCGCAAGCTCCAATCCGGATTGCCTGCAAGTTCCAGCAAAAAAAATAGAATGGGAGATTTGGAGTATGAGAGAGAAAATGATAAATAATGAAAAGAGATAATGGAGGTAAGAGAGAAAAAAGATGATGGAGGGATGATGGAGAGGAGGATTGATGGAGGCAATCCAGATCCCGCAAGCTCGGCCACGACGAAGAATACGGTGGTGCATGGTGTGACACCCCTTTTAGGGTAATAACATAGTTACCCAAAAGTGGAAATTTAAATTATTAATCGCTGGTTACTTTCGAATAATATACCTTAAAGTAAACGTCTCATTACGAAAATAATGCTGAAATTTTTTTTTAACATGGAACCATCGTGAACGTAAACAAACGTGTGTGTGTGTATATATATATATATATATATCATTTAAATACACATTATATCTAATAAGAGATAACAAAAGAGCCATCATAAGTATAGGCTATTCTTCATCAAACTAAGTAAAGAAAATAAAGACATATACATATCGATGAATTTAAAAATCCGAAACCATACCAAAAACTCACGGCTCTTAGTAGCCAGATCAAAAACTGACAAGACTCGCTACCCCAGAACTATATATATAGCTGGTCAAGCTAATGAAAACCATTGGGGAGATCATAATGATCAACCCCACTTACAGCAGATGTATCTGATGAAGATACCTCCGCTCCCGGTCCCTTGTCGGAAGAATCATCATCATCAACAGCAGGAGGGTGGAACTCAACATCGTCCTCAAAGTACTCATCTGGGTCCTCCTCGACCTCATCCAAAACTACCTCAATAGGAGGTACTGCTGGTCCTGCTATTTGAAGCGGAATCAACTGAGGTGACAAATCAAGTAACCCGTGCTCAGCCAAGTACGGTAAGTATAGCCATACCGAAGGTAGAGATACCTCAGCAGTCTCCACACCATGCGTCCTTCACTGCGGTCTTGCCTCTACCGTGCAACAACCTCTCTACTAGGGTCATGATAGGTGGCGCTGAGTACCCCAGGGTTTATCTCCCAGGCACCACCAGAATGAGTGCGATCGAACATGATCGACTGAAGTCTCGAATGTGCCAGAGACACATTCGGTTCCATCTAATCTCAGACGTAAAGATATATGCACAAGTAGCGAAGCCACAGATAAAACATGCAAGAGTGAGAAACCAATATATGTATTTTACTCGACAACTACATGCTAGACACCACATAAAACACATACACATGTATCAACACAAGCATTCATAAGCAAATAGTTTATCAATGGGTTTAACACCCCAAACGTCATTATGTGAAAAACTATGAATGAACACTTCATATTCGTCATCTAAATTCGCACCTAATCTCATGAGATATCCCAATACATGGTGAGTTGATCAGGCTCAATTGCCATCCCATGGCATAAAGGCACGCAACCATAACCTATTGCACACTGTCCACACCCAGGGCATCAGTATAAAACCGTAAATGGGGTTTCATTGTCCAACCCGGGCACAATGAAGAAAATTGTAGCATGAAATACCTGACGCCGCAAGGTAATCACAAATAGAACCCTGGGCACGTCTGCCAAATGCAGGCAAAACACTTTGCTCATAACACTTTTCTTTGTGTTCAATCTTTCTTTATCGAAGCTCAAAATGGCTTACAACTCACATAGTTTTAACATCTTTAAAACTTTCATTACAACACAGGACCTCACAGTCCGAGTGCTCAATCACGACACATCTCGACCGATGCACCAAGCATAGGTTCGTGGTAATAGAAAATATCTTAAATGTTTAAACACAGTATACATGCACCACGTAAACAGTAGACACCAAGTCTACGGGACCTCAAAGTCCAAAGGACCCCAAGTCCATAACAACAAAGAACCTTAGTATCCCGACGTCTCAGTTACTAAGTTCAACACCACTTTCAACACGGTTGAATTAATTTTGCTTCCGAAAAATCTTTTCAAAATGGAAAATTTTTCAATAAAATCTTTAAATAATAAAACTTAGTTTTTACAAAGGTGGGTCACTTGAGGTTTTAAACTTAGTTAAAATACGTACTGCCGTTTCAAAATACTTGCCATCGACACTTTTCCGAATTTGCCGTCAATTATCAGTTTTAAAGCCTTTTTAGCCAAAACATAGCTTTTTCCACTTAAATAATTTTCTAAAATCATAATTAACTTATTTTCAACAATTAAATTCATAAAATAACTTTTATAATATTACCGAATTTCTTACGTAAAAATTAGCAGTAAAAAAATAATTTCACGGTTTCGCTCTCATTGTGACTCATAATTCACTATTACAGCAATAAGTAGTTAAAATAATGATATTTTTCCAAAATTTCTTATTTTTTCCCAAATAAAAATTTCCATTAATATTATATACCAATATTTTATCGTTAAAACATTGAATATAATTTATGAAGCTTCTTAAAGCTTTTATCCAATTAATTTAATCGGGTACTGACCACTGTCAGGCTTCTCAAACAACAATCAACAATAATATCACAGAAATATTCCCAAGCAGATCATGCATCACAACAGCATAATATAATTGCAGATAAACAATTAAACGCAATTAAACCAACACAGGTACAAATACCATAACTTGAATAACTTATATAAATACTAACAGACAAACAATTACAGACAAACACTGGATAGCATATAGCCATCGAATATATCCCTCGGGTAATACCCTCTTACCTCTCGTAGAATTCTCAGCGAAATAAATTGCTTCGTCGAATGCCCGATTCTCATGTACACAACGGAATAAATTCAACCTTCACCAATATAATCAAACCATTACTAATCAAACAATTAAAACCATCAAAATCCTTCCTACATGGCCACGGCCTCAAGGGTCTTGGTGACTAAAAATTCCTAATCATGATTATGTCATGAATTAATGATCCTTAATTAACCAATATCATGGATTAGTGGCTAAACAACTAAGTTTGGAAATCAATACTTCCTAACTCACACGCACCTAGTTTCGGCCATGACATTTTCATAGGGCTAAGGATTTTTGTTTGACAAAACAACTTGGATTCCCTACACATATATACTAACAAGCTAATATACATGATTACTTACAAAAGACATGAACAAAATCTCCTACAACTTCACTTCTATAGGTTCGGTCTTGATGAGTAAAAAGGGAAGGAAATTTTTGATTTCAACATACTCTTGGATTTAGAACATATACATGATGACAAGGACATAAAAATTGGTTTCAAACTCAAAGGATTTTTTATGATTTTCTATGATTTATCAAAGTTAAGAACAACCAAGATGAACATGAAAAATAAAGCTTTGAATCATGAAATGATTTGAAGAAACAATGACTAAAAGATGATAAGGATGAAGAATCACCTATTGGAATTGAAAAATGATCAAGCAATTTTCAACCTCCTTCACAAACTTGGCTTCTTTGTGTGAGAGAAAAATAAGAACAAGGTAGAACACTTGAGAGCTTTTGAGAAAGTGTGAGAATATGTGAGAAAGTGTGAGAATAATCATGAAGCCACTTGACTCATCAAGTTTATGAGCAAGCCATGGGCCTTGCGTATTGGGCTTGAGAAAATTCACTTGAGCCCACTTGATTTTGCATCATGGAAATTGCTTAAGACATAAACTTGACAAGGAACTTAAATGAATGAAATTGGTATCATGAAAATTAAACTTTGGTCATGACATTTGGGCTCTAAGCCGCAACCCTTAATGGGTTTGGATGACAAGAATTTGACCTATTTCACTTAGTGAATCATGAAAATTAGTTTAGGAACCAAAATGTAATTAATAGAAAGTTTAGGGGTCAAAATACAGTTATAAAAAATTGCTAACATAATCCTAAGCCACATTAAACCTCTCACATGGATGACATAGTCCTAAGAGAATATAGGGTTTATCCACTTATCAAGTCCCGAAACTCCCGTAATCAGCTCCGTCGTTCGTCCGATTGAGTATAGTATCCGTAAAACCTATATTATTTCAGTTTTTATGAAATAATTCTAAAAATACACTATCGTAGGAAATAAATAAAAAAACTTAAGTTTTTCGTTCGCGAATTAAAATCAGGTATTTTAAGTAGTATAATTATTGTCAATGGGATTCGAGGGTCGGGTTTCTCTTAACTTTCTAACCTAAATTTTAATCATAACTTTTTACGTTCAAATAGAATCGGGTAAACTCCGTTTAATTAAAATAATTTTTTAAAATTTAAATAATCATATAAATATATTCTGTTATTTATAACGGTGAAAAACAAGATGTTATGCACAGCAGCGGAGGAAAGATGGTGGTTCCCTTTCCTTTCTTCTGAACTTCTTCTTCCTCTTCTGCCAGGTAAATCATACCCTTCTTTTTCCTCCTTTTTTTTTTTTTCCTTTATAATCTTCCTCTTCTCCTCTTCTCACTTTCCCTTCGTCTTCCTCTCTCCCGGAAATGCACAGTACTCGTCTTGGAAGGAGTAGTGGCTGGGCGGAGCGTGATGGTGACACGATGTCGGGCCTCTGGTTTGTGGCGGTAATAATGACGGAGGTGGCAGCGGCGTGCTATTTGGATGTGTAGGAGCTCCCTTCTCGGATCTACTTCCTCAGTGGTAACATGGGTTCCTTTTCTGAATTTCAAAGTTTCTTTCTTTTTCTGTCCAAGGGTTTATGAACTATGGTTTCTGGTCCTATGTGCATTGAAATTCCTGATGAGTATGTGGATTTTGCTTATCTATGATGTTTGTTGTGTTTCTAGGCATAAACCATAAATGGGTCTCATGCTCTTTTCGTGGGAATGAGATGTAGGGGATGATGATGATGAAGAATAAGCTGAATAGCTAGATGATCTTTGTCTCTCTTCATCAATAAAAGAACTATTAGATTAATTGTGATGATTGGGCATAAAATATTAAATCAAGCTTTTGTAATGTTTTGTTTGTTAATGGGTTTTCCCTAACCAGTATTGTTTTTGGTAATTTGAATACATGTAATTCTCTCAGATTCTCTATTGTTTATTGATTATAAAAAAAAAAAAAGATTCTGTATTGTTTATTGTTCCAGTGGAATGTGATAGCTGAGGCTAAATGCTTCAATTTCATGGGCCATTGGCGATAGTGTCCTTTATGATATGCTATTTTTTTTTTTACTTTTTTCATGCCTTTTTTCTTCATTTACAGTAATTTGTCAATTTTGTTATTTTCTATACTAGATGGTTATTTTGATGATGCACATGTAGAAATAGATATAGGATTTTCTATAGATGAGAAAAAGATAATTTTTTGTGAAGTATAGTTTGCTTTTGTGTTTGCTATGTTGTGACTTCTCTAAATTTACAAAATGTTACTGGGCTTAAGTATTTTCCATCCACTAATGCGTTAGTTTTGTTTTGTCTAGATGGATGATGAGGTTGGCACTTCTTTTGTGATTGCTCCAAAGCAAAAAGTTGCACCCAAGGAAGAACCTGAGTTTTATTATTCTATAACGTGCTGGAATTTTCCTCTTTTTTTTCATAGGTAAGAATAAGGAGTGTTGGAATTTTGTTGTTATGGAATTCTCCTCTATTTATTTGTTAACAGTTAACATTATATGGAAAAGAACATGGTGCTTTTCAATCTATTATTTGACTTCTCTATAGTTATTTTGTTGTGTTGTAATAAGGTATCCTCAATTAAAAAAGGATGATGTTGCTGAGGCATGTCCTATGTGCTGTGGTGATTGCAATTGCAAAGCATGCTTGGGGTCTGATGAACATATTAAAGTCAGTTCTGCCCCCTAGATTGGCTTTTCTTGTGATTTCTGTATTTTACATTTAAAATATGGCCATTTGGTCTACTTTAAAAAATGAATGTCAAAATTAATGAAGGTAATGAAGTTGGCTCTCGAACCATTTACTGATACGTTTTTTCCCCATATGCAAGTCAGTTGAATGAAGAACAAATGATTGAGAAGGGGACAAAAGCTAAGAGACAAGGTATTTTTTCTCCTTTAAGGAGTCCTTATCGAGGTAACTGATTTTTGGATCAATGTTTATGATTCTCTTCCTCTATCCAGAGTCTTCAACTTCTGATTGAATAGAAAAAATTGTGGATGACGCAAATGGGAGCTCTTTCAAAAGCTAGCTTTTAGTTTAAGTTTTGGTTTAGTGACATGTGATGCAGTAAAATGTTTTGATAGGGAAGATGGAGGAGCAAGAAGAACAAGGTCAAAGACTCTAAGCTTTTTTCAATCTCCATTTCCTCACCACCTAGGTAGCATCCCCCAAACTGCATTTTTCTTATCCTGAAACCAATATTTCTGTTGAAATTCAGATTTTTCTTCTTCTTCAAAATTGGTGCTGAAACCACATTGCGTGTGTGCTTTTATAAAACAATGGGTGGAGTTTCCTGTATTGATTTCACTAAGTTTACCTCTATGAGACATCTCTGTTACATGTGGAAGCCGTTGTGATGGAACTATCAGGTAACCCTCTTTGGGAGTTGATTTAAAAAAGCATATGAAGATTATTACTTAAATTGAAAATTGATACTTCATTTTGTTGTTACTCTTGATTAATGTGCTTTGGCTTGCAATCATTTGTCACTATATAGAAACATTTTGTTGTAATGTGTTTAGATTAATGATTCCATCTACTTGGTAGTGTTTGGATAGCTTTATATTCAAGAAAATTCTACAATCTTGCTTGGAGTGATGAGTAGTCATGAATTATTGATTTATTATATCGATTTTTTTTGCTTTACTATTAGTATCAATTTTGTCACGTAATTCTGTTAATGATCAAAACTACATCTTTCATGGCTAATTTGACAATTTACTCTTTATGATACTGCCATGTTTTAGTTGAAGACAACCATGTGATTTAATATATGACAATTCACTTTGCAAACAAATGGTTCAGTTATCTTTCCCTCTTTGCGATGCAAACCTGAATCTGAAGAAACACATTTTAACATCTCCACACACTACTTTATACTATTTTCACACTCTAAGGTTGATAACAGTTGTTTTTTTAAGGTCTTCGTATTCTCTTTTACCATTTCTATCTTTCCTATATTTTGAACAAAAAATGTTTACCTATTCATGTGTCCTAAGTTCATTTCATCATCAATAATAAAAAAAATGATTAGGGAAAAAGTATGGGGCACAAAAAAAATTGCAGTCTGTTTTTGTTTGCACTTCTTGAATCCTAATAGGTCTCAACATCACAATGGAATAGTAAATCTTACATCATTGAGGTTGAGTTTTGTTGTTGTGATTAATTTGTTTTCATTCTTTCTCTTCCTTGGGACCAGAACAAGCTTGCTTTTTTTAAAAATCTAACGAGGTGTGAGATGCATCTTTGTTGCTTGCAACTGTGCTGGGGGTATCTTTCCCTGTCTATTTGCTCTAATCATGAATTTCCGTCTCCTAAGTTTCACTACTTGTTGCTTTGTGAAGCTGATTTAGATGGACCAATGCTAAACCAGTTATCTTTCCCTGTCTTCTTGGTGTGTTTATGCCATAATGATTACGAATAACCTCCTACCTTTTTATACAAAATCATTGGTTTGTTCCTAGATGAAGGTCCTCAAACCGAGTTTATGATTTTGAGTGATCTGCAGGAACTGTCAGCATGTCACTAGGTTCAAAGAATCATATTTCCAGCAAGATTGTTGTATAAAAAGGTGTTTTCCTGCTGAAAGACATGGACAGAGGCATTAACTATTCCACAAGCACTTGGTTCTTCAGGTTTACTGACATCAAATTTGTTAATGTATTGCAAAATGCTTGAGAGAATTGTTAAAGGTACATATAGTTGTTGGTTGGCGTAGTAATTGTATGTTGTAGTTTATTTTAATACAAACATGTTTTCGTTTATTATGCTTTTTCATGAAGCAAAACCTACTTTTAATGTACAAACGATGAAATTTTAAATGTGTATCAACATTAGGTGGTAGGTATTGGACTGTTGAAATGCTGAAATTCTCTTATCGAGACATTGTAATACATTACTGTTATCAGAGTTTTAATTTAAGAATTTTATTTTATTCTAATGCATGGTGACAACTATTGTTAAATACAGTTTAGTCATGGTCTGGTGCTTGAGATTTGATTGCTACGAAGTTTATGTTTGTCAGGAATATATATATTGATTGGTCTGTGGTAGCAAAATACAACCATCCAAGATTCTATTTGGGCTTGATTTTTTGTTTGTTATTGCAGTTAGATTCTGTTTGAATGGTGAATTTATTGAGATGAGTTGGCAAGCATTGGATACATTTGTAAATAGGATAGCATGTCATCGTGAACTTCAACAAAGTGAGGACATGAAGCTGTTTTTGCAGGCAGAAGAAGAGGTGATGTGTCATCTTTAGTAGACTATTTTATTCCTATGTGCAGTATCTATTTTAGATGTCATTTGCTTTATTTCACTTTCTTTTTGTTTTGTCACTTCTATTGTTATGCCATGGTTACTGCACTTTTTTTGTCTAAATTCTATTAATTGTAAGCATTGTCAATTGTTTAGTTCGACGGTGAGTATCTGATAGGCAGTTTCACATTTGAGCATATATTTTTGAAGTTAACTTTGTGCCAAAAAGACTGTAATCCCTCATTCCTTGTGTTGTTGTTTGGCTTGCTAGAGGATAGACAAGGGAAAGAGAATGAATCCTGTACTAATTCTTCCAAGAGCAGGCAACATTCCTCTAACCAATTGTTTCACTTTCTTTTTGTTTTGCCACTTCTATCGTTATGCCATGATTACTTCACTTTTTTGTCTAAATTCTATTAATTCTAAGCATTGTAAATTGTTTAGTTCGATGGTGAGTATCTGATAGGAATTTTCACATTTGAGCATATATTTTTAAAGTTCACTTTTAAACAAGGAGACTGTATTAATTACTAGAGATGATTCAAAATTTCTTTATTAATTTCTCCAGGGTTTTAAGGACAAAGTAAATTCTGTAAAGGTGGTTTATATGCCACATTACAAAGATGCTACATCCCTTTGACACTTTTTTTGATTTACCTCAAGAACTTTAGTAATGATTGTCTTGGTAATTTAAACTACTTTCTTTGGTCTTTGTGTTAGAGAGTTCATTTATTGTATGGTGCTTGGTTTTCTTAAATGAAGATGAATCTCTTCTCTTTCCTCATTAGATGACAAATTATTTCTTCCTAAATGGGTGTTTGAGTGGGTGTGAAGGAACAATCTATCATTCATTTGACTGTGATGGAGTGGACCATGTTGTTCTGTATGATTCAGAAAATGTAAACAAATTTCCAACATTCTTATATTTTGAATTCCTGAACAATCTATTTTCTTCATTTTGACACCTCAACTGAAATGTGCAGCATAACAGTGATGTTAATGAGCTAGAAATATTCCTTATGCAAAGGTCAAACATATTATGCATCATACGAATATTAAGTATACCATTATATTCTATAATTCTAGCCGTTGACATACTATGGATGAAATTCACATTGTTGCTTAAATTGTCATTTTCCTCCATTCTCCCTTCAGTCTTGCAATTTTCACTCATAACATGCACACCTTGAACTCATAACAAGCAACCTTAGAAGGTAAAAAAGGAATTTGTGCTCAAATGTTTTCCTTTACTTTCATGCAACTTTGCATACAAGGAGCTATTTTTTTTTTATGTATTAATTGCAAATTGATGAAATTTAACTTTGGGGAGCTAACCAGGAAGCTTCTATACGCTAACTGAATAAGAATATTGATGCTTCTTCATTCAATAATTTGGAGTTTGAGCTTGGCCTTTTCTCTGTTATATTCTTCACATTTTCTTCACTATTGGTCTGTCCTTTATCAGTCAAGTCCTCCTGCATAGGCCGTGTAACCGTAGCTTCAGAGCTCTTATCTGAAGCTGAATCTTCCTTTGCAAGGACTGAATTAAATTCATCACCACACAAGTATGATCTAACAGATACCCATCTTTTATTTTCTGCAGTTTTGCTTTTCAACCTTCACCTGTTAGCATGGGTTAACTCAAAGCTGGTTTATCCATGGACTCTACCGTGTAAGTGCAATGAATGAGACCAGTATTGAAAATAATAAATTTAGAGACTCACCTTGCTTTCATGAGACTTAGCAGAACGAATTTTGGAGAAGACACTTTTTAGCAACTCCCCAGCGAAACCCATCTTAGCTTAGCAAGTTCAGAAGAGAAGGCTTCATCATATTCTCAATGAGATTGTCCTCAACCACTGATCAGTATCAAATTATATGTATTTTTGTGGACACTGATTTCATATCATATTGCAGGGAAGCCTATGAGATTCAATATGTGTTGCATGCTACCCGATTGTTGTTTAATCCCAATTTTACTGAAGCATTTTACTTTAGGAACACGACTGGTTATTGTGACACACTTGAACTATTTTGATTTAGTCATATACTTTGGATTCTTATACTAATAAACTTCCATTTTTTGTTTAGTGTTGCAGATATTGCATTGGTAGATCCCTTTTGTCTTCTTCCATTTCTCCTCTCCATTAGCATTTAATGGTAGGCTGTGAGCATGTGTAATAATGGCATTCAATTTAAATTACAGAGTCTAAGATACGATCATTTAGTAGTATAATATGACTAACAAATTAGTGGTACCATATGACGAGCCAATTAATTTCATACTATTCTATCTCAATTATAGGATGGATATGAGGTTGTTGAGTAAAGCCCACAGTTTTTGACTTCCTCTTTTCCTTTTTTATGCAA
The DNA here is from genome assembly GCA_030762895.1 of Sophora flavescens. Classification (NCBI taxonomy): domain Eukaryota; kingdom Viridiplantae; phylum Streptophyta; class Magnoliopsida; order Fabales; family Fabaceae; genus Sophora; species Sophora flavescens. The sequence continues at coordinate 30,947,665 of CM061067.1, read as the reverse complement.
CTGAATCTTAGAGAATGGTTTTTTTTTTTTATACTTTTTTTAGAGTTATTTATTGTTAGTTCTAAAGATACCACATGACTTATCCATACTTAAACTACTCAAAGTTTTCACCTTTTTCAACTTTGTTCTATTTTTCATCCATAGTACTCACTAATGGGTCTGATTTTTAATAGTTCAGATTTTTAATGACTAATTTATGCTTGGTATATAATATTTGAGATTGTTGTCACCGAAGACAACCATGAAGAGATGAAGATTGTTGCCACGGTGCGAGAGATTGGAGCTTCAGTACTTGAGGTTGGACTCCATGATCATAGTTTTCTTTACAAGTAAGTCCAATATCAAATGTTTCAGTTTTGAGCTCAATTTCATGAGGCACATTAGAATTATTAGCACTTTCTGTACAATAGTTAGGGTGGATAATGACGACAATCACTCTCTCTAAATATATGGATCATCACCAGTTAAGTTGGATTTAGGACAAAATTTAAGTGTAAATTGTTATTACATTTGTTATAGTTTTATTAGAAAACAAAGCTGCAAATACTTGACAAAAATTCCACATAAATTTTGCTCGTCAATAGCATAGTAATGGCTGAACCCCTATTTTCACTGTGCTGGACTCATTTTGCGACAAATGGTGGATTAGCGGGGCTCACACTTAATGAATCTTCTCCAACACACTTATCAGTCCCCACAATTCAAAAAAAAAAAACCTTATCTTCCCCCTCCCCCTCCCCCTCCCCCTCCCGCTTCCTCTCTTCTCTCTTCCTCTGCAGCCAAAAATTCGAATTTCGAATTTTATGGCTTCTTAGATTTTCCTCTCTCTCTCTCTCTCTCTCTCTCTCTCGGTTAGGCAACCACGACGGTAGACAAGTTTTGCTTTTTATACTGTCTTTACTTTGATTTCTTAGGTGGTTAGTTTCTTGAAACTCCTTTTGTGGGTCTTCTAGAAACAGGCAGACAACATTTAAACTTGATGGCTTTTAGTACCAATTGATGATGTCTCTTGAACTGATGATGTCTCTGGGGTTTTGTTTGCAGTTGGTAAATTTAAATTCTGTGGTTGTTTGGGTGAGTTCTATCACTGACACATTTAAACATTGTTAAGTGCATTTTGGCATTCTTTGAAAGGATGTTATTTTGGTTTGTTATCTGCTGATAGGTTTTTCAGAATCATGCCAGGACATATTCTATATTACTTAAGCAGTGAGCATCCATCGGAATTCGGATGTATCTGAAACTTGAAGGATGAAGACATTGCCTCACAAGCTATGCTGGTGAGTTTTAGTTGATGTTGTAAATGTCTCTATGCTGGTGGTTTTAGTAAATACTAAATTGGCAAAGATATAGTACAATATAAGTTGGATCTAAACAAATTTTGTATTATCTGTTCTCTTTATACGCTGCAAGTGTTTTCTTGCACAGTATCTGTCGAGATGAATGTATAGTTATATTCTTATTCTTGTGTGTTTCCTTTTGTTGTATGATTATGAACAAAGGAGTCAACCTTATTTGGAGACTATTGAAAAGTTGGATCAAAACCCGGTAGTTTTCTTATTTAAAGATGCCTTCTTTAGTATTATTTATTTTCAGAAGTTTGGCAATCATGTATCATCGAATCTTCCATTTTAATGCTGTTTGGGGTTTTTTTTTGTAGCAATCTTCCACCTGTAATGACTTTAAATTTGCTATAGCAACTGGGCATATTCTATAAGTTGCATTTTACATCTTTATTCCATTTAAGAAATTAAGATGAGAGAATGGAAGACTAAAGCTAAAAATTCCTTTTTTAAAACATTATATTTCATGCCAGCTATTTGTTTTATGAAGTGGTTCCTGAGGCAGCCTGAGCAATGGTGCTTCAAGGTGCTGAGATTGTAATTTATCCAAATGCTATTGGGTCTGAAATTCAAGATGGGTGCCACACTCTTGTGACTATGGAAGCGAATAATTCAAGGATATGATAAGGCCAATGTGGTAAGTTTTGTGACTATCAATTACTCCCTCATATATTATGATCTATAATACATGTCAATTGATGGAACTGAGGCTCAGGTGCAACATCTTTGAAAAAAAATAGGCTATATTGTAGGAGAACTTTGTTATAGGTCTTTATATCACTTTTGTTAGGGCAGACCCTTGGAATTTGTTCGTGATAGGACTTGACTGTATTGGTATTGTATGTCTTCCTATATACTTATCCCATTGTAAAAATGACATGTTGCCTTAATGAAAAATTGATATTTCCTATGTATATATATTGTAGATTTCATTCATACAAGTCAATTAAGTTTCTTTGTAGGCTTTTTCACTCTTATCCAACGTTTAGTTTTACTAATTAGATAATAATAGGTTTTCAAGTTTCTTACATCTACTTAAGTTTTAAAAAATCCTTCTTTTTTTTCATTACATGATTATCTTTCTATTATTGTTGTTATAGAAATGGTCAATATATTAACATATAACATTAAGCAAATGCATATATATTGCATGAACTTAAAAGATTAACCTTTTGTATACCGTGAACTCATACCCGTCAAATGCATATATATTATAATTATAAATGTAACATACTAAAAATTCAAATATAATTATTTTAATAAAAAAAAGGATAATATAAGAGTTTATTATAATTGTTTTTTTTATAATAAAAATCCAGTGGGTTCCACAATAATGTAAAATTGATTTTAAAAAATAAAATAAAAATAAGGATAAGAATCTATCCTGGACTAAATTATTGCGGCAATAATGATAGGAAACATAAGCACATCAAGGCGCATGCTGTGTTACCTATTATAAATAGATAGTTTGAGTGTTTTAAGCCCAATTTCGCATAATATGACTAGATAGCTAACTTCAGATGGATATTTCATAGTCAAAGAGAACTTGTTTGAATTCGAGATCTGCATAAGAAATATAGCCCTGTCTCTTAGCTTTCCATAGACACCAAATTCGTCCAAATTGGGTTCTTGTAGCTCAAGTTATGACCAAATTCATTCATGTTCCAGCGTCAGAATCGTTTTTTTAAATTCTATCCACGTTTTGACTATCTAAACGTCGGTTTCAGATTTTGTGGTCTTCATAACAGTTGTAGACAATTCTTTTATCTTTCCAATGATATAAAATTTATAATTTTTGGATGTCTATAACTCAAGATATGTGCGAAATACAGCACCATATGCAGAGTAAACGGCTTAGTGCGTTTTTACACGTTTTGGGCTATTGGGGGTTCTATAAATAGAATCTTAACACTCTTAGAGTGCGGTGCGTTTTTGAACTCTAATTACACCTAGAAACTCAAATGGCTAAGAAGAGAAGAAATTCAAGGATTAAGAAGAGATAGTCGTGGAAGAGGGAGTCTAGGAAGAGGAAGATGGTAATAACTCTTGGCAAACGTTAGGATTCGCAGTAGGAAATGCTTAGAGCTATTTGGAGGTCTTCAAGAGGTGAGTAACAATACTTTTCATGAATCCTTTCCATGGGATATATGATTGTTTTTGTTGATAAGGGATTATCATGTGGTTTTGGGAGTCTTTAATTGACTTGATGCATATCGTTAGTAACCTAAATTCTAAAATTGGGGCTTTGTTTAATAAGGGAATTAATTGATTAATTGATGTTGTGATGTGTTTATTCATGTATGATATGTTGTGATATTCATGATTGTTTGTTATTGGTGGAAGTGTATATGTTTAAAATTGAGGGAAATAGTTTGTTACATGCATGAGACATGACATATTTGAGTTATAACATGTTGTATGATGTTTGCCGCAATACCACCTATGATAGGGGTATCGAAAAGTAATACCACCGTAATGGGGTATCGAAAGTAACATCCCCATATAATTGGGATGTTGAAAAAGAGCAATACCGCCTAAAAAGGGGTATCGAAAGTAACACCGTCACACGTGGGGGTGTCGAAAAGGGAGAAATACCGCCATGTGCACATGAGAGGTATCGAAATGGAAATGTCCCCGACAGGAGGGTGACATTGAAACACTCCTCGTGAGTAGGGGTGGGCAATGGGACACCATTGTCGTGTGATGTGTGAATTTATGACATGCCGGCAAGAGACCAATTTAATTAGGGGGCTTTCGGGCCATTTGGATTAAAACATAATTTACTTGGTATGTGGAATGTGATGTATTGAGATAAGTTGTTACGTTATATGTTATTGAGTTGATGAGATTATTGTTGTTATTAAAAGTGTTTTCTTTTATATATATATATATATATATTTGGAAAATTAGCGGGTGTCATGGATAGTTTTTCCGGTTACCGCGTCGACTGAGAACAATACTATTTTCGAAAATATTTTATAAAACTGTATTGTTGATCACTGTGATTTTATATCTCATTATAAGTGTTGTTTTCAGAGTTCGATGACATCGCTGTTGAGGACCCAGAGATATGAGGAGTCATTTTTGTTATCACCTAGTTGGTCAATAATGTAGTATGGTTGAGGGTGCTGACGACGTTCTTTGGTTTACGTATTATTTTTCTCGGATTGTAATTAGACGTCCGGTTTTGAGGCTTTTGGTTTTTATTTATACGTATGGATTTATATTTATATTCATTACATGGATACTTTATTACTATATTACTTAATATGAGGTAATTTCAGACTTTAAATATTTTTTTATTTTTTCTTTATGAGATATATGTTTTAATTAAATATTTTTAAAGGATCTTTCTCAAAATTAATTTGGATTAATAATATAACAAAGGGCGTTACAATAATGATTGTTGTTACGTTGAAATCGTAGAAACAAAAACGACAACAGGAAATATAAAACAATCAACAATGGGTCAAGGCTATGGTCGTGTCCGAATGGGTATCTATTCTTGAATTTTTTTCCCGCAAATTAAATGGATATTCATAAATATCCATTAAATTATTAAATACACAGTTAAAGTTTATCCTTCTCTAAAAATGTATGTGTTATGCAAGACTTAAATTTAGGAACTCAACTTACGTAATCAATTGAGTTATTCTCGTTGGATAATTAAATCTAAATCCGAGTTCTATCAATCAGGTGCTGCTTTCAGACTTGCTAGGGGTTTCCACCCCGAGGACAGTTTTGATGTAGTTCTCTTTCTTTTGAGCTTTTAGCCCCGTTTCTTATAAATAAAAAATAATCGAAATTTGAGTTGTTGATCCGGAACATATATATATATATATACAAAAGGTACCTACTTCCATTCATAAGGTGCTATATATAAAATATCAAATTAGGATGTACGAACAAATATTAGTGGTATGAACAAATCACTTCTTAATATGCAAACATTCAAGTACGAGATCTCCATTTAGATCGTTATCTACACTTTTTATTTTTAAAATCCAACATGCGATAATAAAATTGTAAAATGGGTTAGAAAAAAAAAACTTGATTAAAGCGAGGAGATAAAAATTATTAAAGTAAATAAGAAATCTTCAGATTACGATAGGATCTGTTAATGATGGATAATTATCGTTAAACAAATGAAAGCTACAAGGGAGTATATGTCAGGTTATGATTAGCCATAAAGTGTAAAATTAAAATATTTGGTTGGGGTTAGGTGTAATAGAAGCTTATGATAGCCCCGTAGTACGAGGTCCACGCCTACATATATAAAATAGCAATCGATCGATAAGCAAAATCATGCACTCACAATACGTGGGGTCCCCGATCCTAAGAAGATCCAAAACCATCACATAATGATCCCTTTAAACCTAATATATATAACACGTGTAGCAGCATGATTGCATGATTATAACCAGTTACCATTCCAGGCACCGAATGACTTGTCACGATGGAATGGAAGTTCCCTTTAATCGCCACAGCTGTTTTCTGACTGGATTAACTCACTAGCTGATATGTTACTGTCTAAATCTTGGTCATATGATACGCCATTATATAGTATATATCCGAACCTCACATTATTTAAAGAAAAATGACAAACCCATTGTATAAAAATCTTTATCAAAAAATTATTATATTTGTTATCACATGCTCCGAGTTAGAGTTCTGTGCCGATAGTCATCTTTAGGATCTACGTCGATGATCTTCTGTTAAGTTGTAATTACTCATATCCATAATTGATATTGAATCTTGTAATTGTTATCATCAATAATGTCCATAATCATTTATAATGGCTAATAATATGATGTAAGAGTCATCATATCGCTTTATATGTATCATACATAACCTTCGAGTATGAGGACCTCTTATCAATACTCGTAATACTGAGTATCAACTAATTTGGACATCAGATGTCCCTTCTTTAAGAAGTCATCCAACTCACCTAAAATCCATGTCATAACAATATTCAATGTATTAAAATTTTAAAAATTGTGATTTTTAATATACTTTTTCGTGTTTTGATTCGTTACTCAGTATCCAAAATACTAATTGACATGACCCTTATTTAGATAGACAAGGCATAGCCACTTTAGTTGCACTCTCCGAACCCTTAAATCAAACCTATATAAGTCATTAAGTCATATTTAGGTAAGTAACCACTTACTATATAAGCTTGACAATTAACAAGATATATATGCTGAAAAGGACCTAATTTGATTGATGTTATTAATTACAACCGAAGTCCTAGCAAACCAAATAACATTTTTTATTAACGGTCTGTTTGTTTTCTTTTTCAATTTCCTGTTCTCGTTTTTTATTTTGAAAAATAATTACAAAATTATACTTTTTTTTTTCATTTTATTTCTTGTTTTTAAAGATTTTCACATAAAATATTAAAAACATGAAAATTTGTTTTCGGTATTTCCTGTACAAATTTTTGAAAACATGAAATAAAATGAAAACAAGTGGACAAATTTATAATTATTTTTGAAAATATAAAATGAAAACATAAAATTGGAAACAAAGCAACCAGACCCTAAATTAAACAAAATAAAATACCTGCAGATAAAAATAATAATTTAACTAACATGTATAGTTCATGAAAGAAATAAAAAAAAATACTAACTTAGAATATAGCAAAAGGATAACAAATTTTTCCAAAAAAATAAAATAATTGATACACACAGCCACTAGTGACAAATAAGAATAAAACAACATATGCATTCTATCATTTAAAAAAAAACTATGAGATATCTTTAGAGGTTATATATATTTAAACTAACCATAAAATTAAGGTTAAATTACTTTGTAGGTATGTGAACTATTTAATTTTTTTAAAGAGATTTCTATATTTTAAAAGTTTGTAATTGAATTTTTGAATTTCTAAATAATTTATAATTGAGACCCTATATGGTATGAGACAACTTGTACATAATCTAGAATTAAGCCCTTATGGCATGAGACAACTTGCAAGCCTATGCTATTATAGTGATCCAATAGTTTTATTAATAACCTTTGTACCGGCCGATGATATAAGATCGAGGATTGTCAATACGACCGAGCTCATTCTCGTAGGTGGGCATTCACCCGAACTCCTATAAAGCTGAAGACCTGTTAATACACTCAACACCCGAGGACAACTACTCGGCCCTATTCCACACCAGACCACGAACGAAGATATCTCGGCCCCGAGTTATCCAGTTACAACTAACTGGGTCGAATATCTCGCTGATCCTAATATCTCTCCGCATAATCAGGAGCCTAATATCTCTCCGCATAATCAGGAGCCTAATATCTCTCTGCATAATCAGAGCCTGATCCTAATATCTCTCCGTATAACTCGGAGCGTGATTCTAAACATCTCTATAAATAGGGGTCCAACCCCTTCACTGAGAACTACGTTTGCTTTGATTCCCATTTGGATACGTAGGAGCAGAATTCACATTCTGTCAAGCACATTCCAAAACACTCCCAATAAACTTTCTCCAGCCCGAGAAGAAAACACTCGGGCCGATCTGCTGTCCAAATTAGCCAGTACAAAGAAGCCGGGCCACCATAGAACAGTTATTCAAGAAACCATAAATGAACCGAGTGTCACGGTTGGGGAGGTGATGGCCAACAAGCCGGTTGACCGAGAGTGGATGACACCCATTTGGGAGTATTTATCCTCAGAAACTCTGCCCCCAGATCAGGGGGAGGCCAGGAAGATCAGGCTCAGAGCAAGTCACTTTGCTATCATTTCCGGAGAATTGTTTAAACGGGGGTTCTCGGTACCGTTGCTAAAATGTCTGACGAAGGCACAATCAAAGTATGTCATGGAAGGGGTTCACCGAGGAATTTGTGGTTTTCACTGCGGGGGCAGAACAATGGCCTCCAAGGTAGTCCGAGCAGGGTACTATTGGCCTACCATCCGAGATTGCATTGAGTGGACGAAGCAATGTGATGAGTGCCAAAGATTTTCCAATATAAGTCGTACCCCTCCCGAAGGACTTCACACATTAAACTCGCCTTGGCCTTTTGCTATGTGGGGAATGGATATACTGGGGCCATTCCCTGTGGCCAAAGGTCAAGTCAAATTTCTCCTGGTAGCAGTGGACTACTTCACAAAATGGATTGAAGCAGAGCCTTTGAGGAAGATTACCGCCGAGAAAGTACAAAAGTTTGTGTGGAAAAGCCTCATCCGTAGGCACGGAATTCCCTTTGCAATCGTCACAGACAACGGAAGACAATTTATAGATAAGACATTGCGGGAATTCTATAACGACCTCGGTGTTAAACACCACATTACATCGGTTGAACACCCCCAGACCAATGGGCAGGCCGAAGCGGCCAACAAGGTCATTCTCGGAGAACTGAAGAAGAGGGTGGGAAGATCCAAAGGAGCTTGGGCAGAGGAGTTACCAAGTATCCTCTGGGCCTACCACTGCAAGCCTCAATCTACCACTCAAGAAACACCCTTCAGGCTGGCATATGGAACAGACGCCATGATCCTAGTGGAGGTTGGTGAGCCGTCTTTCCGACGTATGCAACATGAGCCGAATGATAATGAAAGCAATTTAAGGGTCGAACTTGACTTGGTAGAGGAAATCAGGGAGGAGGCCAAAATCAAAGAAGAAGCTTGCAAACAGAGAGCAACTAGGAGGTATAATTCAAGAGTGAAGCCGAGGAGTTTCCTGCGTGGAGACTTGGTGCTAAGAATAAAAGGAGAAGCAAGGAAGGATCACACAGAAGGCAAGTTGGCAGCAAACTGGGGAGGGCCATTCCGGGTAGTAGAAAACTTGGGAAACGGAGCATACAGGTTAGAAGAATTGTCCGGGAAGCCTATCCCGAGGACTTGGAATGCTCCGCATTTAAAATTTTATTATAGTTGATGTAAATAGTCAGGTGATATACTCTTTTTCCTACCTCGGTATTTTGTCCCAAAAAGGGTTTTGACCGAGAAGGTTTTAATGAGGCACACCGTAGACTTCCTTTTTATCCAATAAAAGAATTTATTATGAACATTGTTTTCTTAATTTGCCGATGTATGTGGCCAACTTTGAGCCTAAAGGCCGAGTACGAGCCATTAAATTGTTTAAGGCCAAGTTTGAGCCTGAAGGCCGAGTTCGAGCCAATTAAATTGTTTAAGGTCAAGTTTGAGCCTAAAGGCCGAGTACGAGCCATTGAATTGTTTAAGGCCAAGTTTGAGCCTGAAGGGCGAGTACGAGCCATTAAATTGTTTAAGGCCAAGTTTGAGCCTAAAGGCCGAGTACGAGCCATTGAATTGTTTAAGGCCAAGTTTGAGCCTGAAGGCCGAGTTCGAGCCAATTAAATTGTTTAAGGCCAAGTTTGAGCCTGAAAGGCCGAGTTCGAGCCATTGAATTGTTTAAGGCCAAGTTTGAGCCTGAAGGCCGAGTACGAGCCATTGAATTGTTTAAGGCCAAGTTTGAGCCTGAAGGCCGAGTACGAGCCATTGAATTGTAATTAAATTGTTTAAGGCCAAGTTTGAGCCTAAAGACCGAGTACGAGCCATTGAATTGTTTAAGGCCAAGTTTGAGCCTGAAGGCCGAGTTCGAGCCAATTAAATTGTTTAAGGCCAAGTTTGAGCCTGAAGGCCGAGTACTAGCATTTGAAATTAAGTGCAATAAATTACAAGCAGCGAGGAGAATAAAATTGTAATCTAGAGGCCAAATCTGAGCCATTGGAATTTATTGATAATACCGAGTACAAGGTCGAAAGTAAAAACAAGGTACGAGTCGAGTACTAGTAAGTACTGCGACCTACATAAAGAACTGAAATTGAAAATAAGGGCCGCCCGGCTTGCCAGTAGTCCCCCGTTAGGGTGAGGGCAAGGCCGTGGGCCGATTGTCCCCCAATCGGACACCACGGCTTTCCCTCATGGGGGAAAGTAATCACTTCCCCCTGCGAAAGCTAGAAGATGAGGTGCTCAGCCCGCTCCGGTAGTAGACGACCTCTACCCCTTTCTCCACTCCCGAAGACTGTCATTCTCCCAGTTAACATCCTTCTTGGAGGATTGAATTGTAAAAGGAATTCTGGATCCCATCTCCCACTTACATCCTTTTTGGCAGCTGTGAAACTCAAAAAAGGATGTTAACTGGGAGACGGGAGCGTAAACCCCTAACACTACCATAGAACTACTCAGGTTGAAGGAAGACGAATATGGCTGGTGGGAAAGAATGAAGAATGAGTAAGTGGAGCAGTGAAACAACCCTATTTATAAGGGGTGAGAGGCGTTGGAAAGGAAGAAATATGCACTGGGAAAAGGTGTGTTGGAAAAACGAGTCTCGAAACTAAGCGAAAGCAGTAATTGCATGAACCCATTGCGGTTTCCAAAGCATATAATGCGTGATTGCATGCGTAAGGCGTGAATCATGTGTTTCACGTGTGACAACTACCGTCCGTTTTTGATATGGACGGTAGTTTACCTCGGTCTTAACCGAAGATTTGTTCAAACAGGCCGAATACAACGTAGAAAGATAAGAAAATACTTCAAGTGTATTTCGGCCAAATGAGAGCAACGAAAGGTCACCAAAATGGTGCAACAATTTTCATTAAGTCAAAATTAAAGTTACAAGGGCAAAAGCCCATTACAAAGGATAAAGACTACAAAAAACTAAACAGCTACTCGTCCCTAGGACCCTCTTCGGTCTCGATGTGATCCGCGGGAGAGTCTTCCTCCCCTTCCACCTCCACCTCCTCTTCCTCTTCAAGAATTATGGGAATAAGTTCCCCGTTCAGCACCTCCTTGTTCACATCGACTCCCGAAAGATCAACCCCCGGGGCGAGAACCTCAACCTGAGCAATAGCCTTATCGAAACCTTTTCGGTGCTCGATAATAATGCAGTTAGTGGCCTCTTTTACATCCTCCTGGAGCTCCATCTTGGCCTTGGTCTCGGCCTCCAAGGCAGCTTTAAGTTGCTCAATTTCAGCTTGAGCCTTTTTGAGCTCCTCTTCAGCACGAGCTCTACCTTCTTCAGCCTGAGCTTTACTCTCCTCAGCAGATTTTGCTTTGGTGTCAAGCTCGGAGTTCTGGCCATTCAACCTGGCGATGGTAGTGTTCAGGAGATTATTAGCCTTAGCCAGCTCGTCACGCTCAGTGGAGGTCCGAGTAAAATCTCCCTTCAACTTCTCAATAGAAGCCAGTTCGACTTCCAGTTGCCGAGACTTCTTCTCAGCATCCACTAAATCTCGGCTGCAAAAGCGAGCCAAGGTAGCAACTCGGATGCAGTAGGTGGAAAAAGCCTCCATGCTAGATAGAGCCCCTTGTTGCTTTATTAGCCAGAGATCAGTGGGCTTCAGGAAGTTCGAGTCGAAAGGTGGAAATGGGTTGAAGTCTTCGCCCCAAAGGGACAAGGTCCCTGCTTTTAGGGAAGTGTTGTACCACTTCACCTCGGTAGAAGGAGGGTTTGTTCTTCTCGCCCCGCGGTCCCGGTCTCCTGGGCAGTAGGGTGTGGAGGACTTGGGCGAGGTGGGGGAGAATCTTCGGTGTCAACTACAACCTCTACCCTCTTTCTTTTTTGAGGGGCAGATGATGAAGTTCCCTTCGCAGAGGTCTTGGTGGGAGGAGGTCTTTTCTTCTTCTTCTCAGTGGAAGAGGGACCCTGACCCTCTTTCGCAGCAGCCTTTACAAGCTTGGAGAAGTCGAATTTCCCCATAATGACTGCCAAAAAGAAAGAGTTGTTAGTACAACAACACATACAGAAAAGATTGAAAAACTAAAAAGTCGAGCACTTACTTTTCAGGTCAGTTCTCGGAGTAGAGGAGAAGGGTAGTTTCAGGAGGCGTCCATAATGGAGGGGCCGAGGAAATTTTTCTAGTATGTCTATGTCCCGTTTATCCTCGGCCGGGAAGGATTGGTACTCAAAGCCAACGAATTTTGTGGGGGAGGATTGCCAGTATAAAGAAAACTTGGCGCAGTTATCATCGTCAAAAAAGTGGGAGGAGTGAGAGCCCGAGGGGCGAACTCGGAAGAAGCCGACTTTGAAATCTTTGTACGATGATGTGTACAGGCTAAGCAGTCCTCTCCGGTTTAGCCCATTAAGGGAAATCCATCCCATTATCTCACCAAACCTTGTTTGGTAAAAATACAAAATTTTTGGAGTGGTGGGCTCCATCCCGAGGTATTTACATAGGATTTGAAAGGCTTTCATAAAAGCCCAGCTGTTAGGATGGAGCTGAGTAGGTGCGACGTTCATGGTTCTCAGAACGTCACACTCAAACTCGGTAAAAGGAAGAGACACGTGCAGCTTATCAAAAAGTGTTTTGTACATGTATGTAAAGGGGGGACTCGGAAGGACGAGCCCTGAGAAAGACGCACTCGGTACCCGAGCATGGAGAACAAATAAACTCGGACTCATCTCCAGATGCTGAGATATTAATTTGGGAACGAAGTTGATCAATTGATTCTGGAGTTTGGAAGTCAGAGAAAAAGGTGCCAACCTCACCTTTCACTCAGGTGTACCCAGGAAGGGTAATATCGGGAGTAGGGTCTTTTGGAACCCTCAGGCGTTGTTTACGAGCGGCGGGTTTGGACACTGGGGGAGAGGGAGAGCCAGACCTAGGAGAATCAGACTCAGAAGAATCAGAATCAGTTGAAGACGACCGGGAGGAGGACGGTTCCGCCTCTCCGACATTCAGTTCCTGTGAAGGAACAGAAGAAGCAGAAGGAGAACCCCCAATGGGGGAAACCTCGCGCTCAAATAGAGGCGAGGTATTTGACTTAGAGGACATGGACGAACTCATATCTGGTAAGCATAAATTAAACTTAGAAGCACGAAGGAAGGAAGGAGACTGAGCGTACCTGGAGAGTGACAAGCAGAGGGATGAAGGCAGAAACTTGGAAGACGAAGATGAATGACAAAGGAGGATAAGCAAGGTAGGAGGGAGTTGGAGTCGGAGGGGATATTTGTAGCTGCAGTTGATGACACGATCAACGGCCCACGTTCCATCAAGCCCAAAGGCGCGACTTTTGATTTTCCCCTCATTAAATGGGCGCGGAACTCTAGGGTTTCTTGCCTAAAGCGTGTCGCAGAAGTATTAGGGGGAATGATTGCCTTCTCTGACAAAGAGGAAAGATTTGATTTAAATGACAGCTGGGAATGCGGAAGTTTGTGTGGCCGAAGAATAAGCTCGGTTTCATACTTATCAGCTCTTTCGCTTATTTAAACTCGGAGCTCGGGGGGACTTGTGTACCGGCCGATGATATAAGGCCGAGGATTGTCAATACGACCGAGCTCATTCTCGTAGGTGGGCATTCACCCGAACTCCCATAAAGCCGAAGACCTGTTAATACACTCAACACCCGAGGACAACTACTTGGCCCTATTCCACACCAGACCACGAACGAAGATATCTCGGCCCCGAGTTATCCAGTCACAACTAACTGGGCCGAATATCTCGCTGATCCTAATATCTCTCCGCATAATCAGGAGCCTGATATCTCTCCGCATAATCAGGATCCTAATATCTCTCTGCATAATCAGAGCCTGATCCTAATATTTCTCCGTATAACTCGGAGCCTGATTCTAAACATCTCTATAAATAGGGTTCCAACCCCTTCACTGAGAACTACGTTTGCTTTTATTCCCATTTGGATACGTAGGAGCAGAATCCACATTCTGTCAAGCACATTTCAAAACACTCACAATAAACTTTCTCCAGTCGAGTATCTCTCATCTGGGATATTTGGACGGAACAACCTTTAAGAGACACAAGGATCCTGGAACGAGCTTTATAGGGTGTTCTAATTATAAGGTTGGTGTTATCTAATGACCTAATTACAAATTATTTATAAGTTCGAGTATCAAATTACAAATGTTTAAAATATAATAATTCAATTACAAATTATTTAGATGTTTGGAGAATCAATTACAATCTTTTTAAAGCTTAAGAACTTATTTAAAATTTATCAACTATTTTAGGGAGATGTAAAGTAACTAAATCTTAAATTAATCTTTGCTTATAAACATTTTTTTTTGTGTGTTACAATGCTTATATAGACAATCTTTGTTCCACCGTATAAGCTTAAAGACTATACGACTAAATATTATAATTTTTTAATTCAAATTAAATGGTATTTATAAATCTCTTATTTATATATATCAACCTCTCTATTAAATGAAAGAAAGGTAAAGAAAGACAGCAAAATGGTGAGATGTGTGGTGGATGGTATGAGAGGGAGAGGGAGAGGGAGAGGGGAGACAAGTAGTAGACAAGAGAATGAATAAGAGGAAGGAGTTGGAATATGGGAAAGGATATTGTAATCTTGGTGATGTGATAGATGGTCCAAAAGGTCTTAATGATCGTGTTATCATTTTTTACGGTACCCTCGCGTGCGCGTGAACAGTGCATCATCTTCCTTACATTATCCAACAAAATCTAGTAAAAGGCTGCACCACCTCCTTTTCTGCGCGTCAACGGAACTCCTCCACTTATTATTAGACTAACAAATTTTGTATTGTAATCTTTTTTTTTAATTTTAATTAAAGTTTTTATAATTAATTTTTTTTTTGAAAGGACTAAAATATTTTTTTTTTGAAAAACATTTTTATGAAATAATATAAATAGAATGCCATATTTATATTATTTTTTCTATAAAGTTTATTTACGAGGGAACAGATAACTATTTTCTTTTAATTAATAAGAATAAAAATGAGATAAAATATAAATAAGATATAAAGCATGAACTATAAGCTAAATAAAATAGTTAAAAAAAAATATTATAAGCTAATGAAATAAATTTATTTATCAAATATCTTTATTTTGGTCAAATAATTTATAAAGTAGCCAAATAAATTATAAACTAAATTATTTGATGTATCAAATAGAGCCTAAATTATATCGTCAGCACCTTCTTAGTTATTGTAATATTTGTTCAATAAAAAAAAAGAAAATATAATTAATGTGCACTCTTTCCAACCCTTTTATTTGCCTTTAGAGTTTTACGCTAGTTTCATGTGATGAAATTTTTTGTCCTAAAACACTTGGCATTCTCTAAAGTCACTTGATTATTTTAAGTGGGTCGAGAACATCAATTTAAGTGAATAAAACTCTTATTGTACTTATTTTTTCATTTACTATCAGACATATTTTGATAATCATGAAAGTTGAGAATAAAAGTTTTTTATATTTGATATAAGAGATACAAAATCATTTCTAGGCATAAAAAGATGTCAATGAATAATTTTCGTGAATAAAATTTGAAAATTTTATCTCATGTGTGAGGATAAAAAAGAAATATCACTAAAAAGTAAATAGCAAAAAATAAAATCTACTTAAAAATAAAATATTTCATGAGATTTTTTTTACACAAAACATTCCATGAGTTAAACGTTGTACTTGGACCAATAGATTTTGATAATATAATAATATGACTAAGTTACTCTTTCATAAAAAATTGTAAAAGTTATTTAATTATTAATCATATAGAATTATATATTAGTTTAGTCGGAATAGTAAATAATAATAAAGCTAAAAAATAATCAATACCTTCTTAATATTCTTTAATTATAAATAAATTAAATATTTGAGTTTTCTATAAAGATATATAAAGGGATATAGGAATTATATAATTACCTAAAACAATAATTTAATGAATGAAAACTCTTGAATTTTTTCTCATATTTCCCCCATAATATAATTTATGATTTAATATTTAAATGGTGTCAATTATGGATTTAATTATAATATATTATCATCGTAAAAGTTTTTTTTATAGACAACCAATTTTATATCACTAAATTATTAAAAAATATTTAATTTTTATAATAATTAATTTAAAAGTAAATCATAAAGTAATATATAATTAATTGACAATTTGAAAAAATTTACACTAACATGTTACCAAAACTAAACTTATATATTATTTATCACATTGTACGAAAACAAAATGTTATGTACCATAAGCGTTAATTTTTTTGTTTTTTTTAATCAAAATAAGTAAATAAATAAACGGTATCATAAGAAAAATTTATTATAAGAATTTTCAAATTATAATTGGTATGTATATTAAAATAATAATGATATTTTTTAAATGATATTCTATTTTTATGTCAAATATCAATTATGTATTATACTAATTGTTTGGAAAAAATATATAATTAGTATGCAAATAACTTGATAAAAAAATTAAAATGTTAAGAAACTTTTGGGGTTAATAAATATATTTTTTTAGTATGAATGTTAAAATGATAAATGATATTTTTATTTCAATTACGCGTTTTCTGTTTATAAGTTAATCAAAAACGTATTATAATAACTTCCAAAATATAATTGGTATGTCAAATAACTATTATGTAATATAATGTTTGTTTAAGGAAAAAAAAAATGATTAGTATTTAATGCAATACTTCCTAGTGCCTCTCTTGAGCAGGGGTACAATTGAGTTGAGTTGAGTAAAGATGAATACATGAAATTGTAAATCAAAAAAGATTTTGATTTTGTTTTTGTTTTTGTGTGAATGTAAACCAAAAAAGATGAATACATGAAACTAGATTTGTCTGGTGAAGGAAAAAATGTTTAAATTTGGCTCGTTTAAATAGATTATCCGACTAACAGGAGTTGTCATATATTTAATCAAGTCTTCAGTCTATATTAATCGTGATTTGAATTTGATCTTCAGATCTTTTCTATTGATAAATAATATATAAATTTCACAATAAATTATTATTGAAGTTGATAATATTCTCCTGTTATCTTACAAGAGGGTGTCTCTTTCCAAATCTAAACTTTATTTTATCAAATCTAACCATGGTTTTTGACTGGAGGGTTAATGGGAATATACCGTCAAAGATTAAAAAAATAATAAAAAAGTGAGGGCGTGATACCGAAATCGCGTGGTGGGAGGAAACAAAGTAATCCAGAGTCTGAAAGTTAAAAGCAAACGAAAAAGCGATCGGTGCCTTCTTCCCATAGAGATAAAGGAAGCATTTACTGAACAAAACACAGAAAGAAAAATGTTTGCGGAAGAGAATGGTCTGAAAGGAGACCCAAGGCTCCCAGCCATCTCCCAAGCAATCAGAGTCGTCCCTCACTTCCCCAAACAAGGCATTCTCTCTGCCTCTGCTCATTTTCAATATTCTTATTTAAATTTAAATTTGGGTTTGCAGTCGCAGTTTCTTATGGAAGGAAGGAAGGAACAGATCTCACATGCAATTACAATAAAATAATGCAGGAATAATGTTTCAAGACATAACGACATTGCTGTTGGATCACAAGGCCTTCAAACACTCTGTCGACATATTTGTCGATCGTTACAGAGACATGCACATTTCTGTTGTGGCCGGTACTCCTCTTCTACTTTTTTAGGCAAACACAGAAAAGCTACTTTGCTTATATTTCTATTGTCCTTGCCCAACACTCAAGATTTTTGAACAACTAGAGAGATTGAAAATATGGGTTTGG
Source organism: Sophora flavescens (assembly GCA_030762895.1). Classification (NCBI taxonomy): domain Eukaryota; kingdom Viridiplantae; phylum Streptophyta; class Magnoliopsida; order Fabales; family Fabaceae; genus Sophora; species Sophora flavescens. The sequence goes on along the minus strand of CM061067.1, from coordinate 30,929,915 downwards.
ATTGAAAGAGCTATTGGTTTACGTGTAGGAATTGAGGCAAGGGGATTCATGTTTGGTCCTTCAATTGCGTTGGGCATTGGTGCAAAGTTCGTTCCTTTACGCAAACCTCGCAAGCTGCCAGGTATGCTATGCCTCTCTCTTGTAAGTACCAAAACAACACAAGCTGAAAACTGAAAATCACTTTCTCTGCTGCTCCCCTCTGAGTCACTGGAAACACCTTTGATAATTCTAATTGTTTGACTCACTCAAACAAATAAACTCAACCATTTTAACTTTTAAGTAAATTCAATATAGGTGAACTGGTTGAAATAAGTTTAAGGATCATATTGGTAATGTTGCTTAGCTTGTCTTATTATTGGTCTTCCTGATCTGCACTGACCAATCTTATGAACCTATATATATATGTTTTGTTATTTGATTTACCCTGGTTTTCAAACTAAGCCATGGTTGCATTCAATTTGCGACAACTTCTGTGTATACTGATCAATATTGGATGGATCACAATATCTTTTTGGATCTCATTCTTGCTTTTTTATTTCTAATTTAACCTAATACAGGCCTAATTTGGACAAGTTCTTTGCTGTATTTTACAAAGATTCTAACTTGAAAAAGTGCGTATTAAAAAACTGAAATAGTTTATTTTCAGGTTACTTTCACATACTATATATCAAAGGCACCTGAGAATGTCTGCCAAAAAAAAACACCTGACATTCTGAGAATAACCTGAAAGTAACTTTTGGGTCCAATAGCTATTTTCTTGATGTGTTTAAATTGCTGTAGCTTATAGCATCAAATAACTGTTAACAGGAACGTTTGAGTTAAAAATCACACGTGAAAACTGGTTAATAATCACTATTTCAAGCTAATATCTACATATCAAGTTATCAACAGTGACAGGAAGTAAAGAAAGCCCAGCGTTAAGCTTATAGTATTCTCATTTTTGTTCCAATTTTAAAATTAAAATTGGTTCATGTACCACCAAAATTAAATAAAATCGATACTTATCTCTTTGGTATGAATATAATCAAACTGATTATATATCAGGATCCAACCCGTTTTTCAAATCCCCTTCCCCCTATAGATGCTGCCACACTTGTATATGCATATTCAGTTCATGCCTTAATTTGCTCCTGCTGATAGCTGAGATAAAATCCTAATCCAATTTCAAAAAATCTTGAGTTCTGTAAGCTTTTTCGGCCTTTTAAGTTATGTTTATCCATTTAAAAGTACTAGTCCGGATACTGAATTGGGCATTCACTTTATGCCTAAACTTTGACTTGCTTCATATTTAGGTGAAGTGATTTCAGAAAAATATGATCTGGAATATGGAAATGACTGTTTGGAGCTGCAAGTTGGCGCTGTCCAGCCCGGTGAACGAGCCATAGTTATTGATGATTTGGTAGCTACAGGTGGAACTCTGTCAGCAGCTATAAGGCTTCTAGGTGATTTGCTGCGTTCTTTGCTGGGTTTTTGTTTTGGTGTCTGTTTTTTTCTCCTGCTTCTTGAATTCACTTATAGTTGTTTAATTTGTGTAGTCCCAAGCAAGCTAAATAGTTCTTTTCAACTTATTTTGTAGAACGTGTTGGTGCTGAAGTAGTGGAATGTGCTTGTGTGATTGGTGTGCCTGAGGCTGAGGTTAAGGTAATGACTAAACTTGTGCTTCTTGCAAGTCATGTTTGTTTTACCAGTTATCAGAAATTTTTATCTTGTTATTGCTTCTCAATATTAATCAGTTTCTTGTGAATTTAGTTAAAATGAACTGATATCGTTGGCTCATCTCTCTGCTGGATAGATTTATGGTCTTGAGTGACCAATTTATATCCATTTAAAGGAAGTGCTTATGGTTAATTCAATATTTTTTTAGCTTCTAGATAATCGAGAAACAATGAGAAGGGACTTGTACAAACCAATATAACTATGCTAGTTTGTGGACTTGATGTCTATTTTTATTTTCTTGAAAGTTGAAATCATAGGAATGAAATGTAAATTAAATCTTCTCTTTCAGGGACAGTGCAGGCATATCGGAAAGCCACTTTATGTCCTTGTGGAGCCTCGTGTGAAGTAGATAATTGTTTGAGGTACGCCACTATTTTTGAAAGAATGGTTGCAAACTTGCATCTAATGACCGTTCCCAGTAACTATATTATTGTGGTTTTATCCTTGTATATTATTATGAGATTTGTATTAGTTTGCACACTACTAATCAAGCATGTAAATGTAAACATTCTAATGCAGATGTGATGTTAATTCTTCGGCTGACATACAAATGAAGGACGCTTCGTCTGATAAATCACAGGACATAATGTGATCCATAAGTTTTAGGGCTTCTGGTTGTGGAGAGGCAATGGCAGTAGTGTTCGTTTTCAAATTGAACCTGTTCAGTTTTGATGTATTTGGGAAAATTTCATAGCATCAGTATGATGAATGATTTGGCCTGAGTAAAAAGGTCTTATTCAATGCAGCTACTTGTCAAATATGTCACCAAGGTTTCCAAATCTATTTCCATATATCGTCTGTTATAATAATAGTATTAGGTTTCAGATTTCTCCAATCTCCGCAATGCAAATTTCATTGAGGTTTTTATGCACACACTGATTGTTCTAATAATTTCGGGTATGTATTCTCAAAATATGATTTAAATCACTAATAATAGTCTAATATTGCATGTGAAATTTATTTGGAGTAACAGTTTATTTTCAATGCGGTCATTTTAGGGTAAATTTTATTGAAGCAATAATTAATTGAAAATTATTTGTTTATAAATAAAATTTATGTCTACAAAAAAATAATATAAATAAAATAGACAAAATGAAGGATTCACATTATGGATTTAATTTGAAGGATTAAACAGTCAGTATAAATTTTTTTACAGTTATATTTACTAACACTTTGACATATGCTTTTATTTTAATCCAATAGAGAGAAATAATGATACCAACTTGTCAAGATATTATTGAATGTCTGTTAATAAAAAAAAGAAATGAACATATAATTTGAAACACAAACATTAATGAATACCAAGATGTTAATCTTTAATATTGCAAAGAAATCCTAGTATGGTCTTTTAATTTCTTGGGTACACTGAAGCCCATCATTTACCACTAATATTTTTTTGAGATGTAGATATTAATTTTATCGCTGCTAACAAAAAAATTTTCATACACGGTAAGAATAACATGCTTAAGAACTCACTATCTATCAATTGTATTATGCTTTGTTGGTATATCTCTTTTAATTTTAGATTATACTTGTTCAATCAACTACAAAAAATAAATTCTTGACAGGAACATGTATATATTATTAAAGGGATGGACTTTTCTGACAAAATCTCAATTTATAGCCTTTTTTTTTTTCAGTTTCAAGTCAAAGATTGAAAGAAATTAAAATAAAAAGGAAGATTTGCTCACAAGTATAGCTACATAATTCGTCAGTCCACAAATATAATTGTGCGAAAATGTTCCGTAATACAACTTGGCACTCCCATGTCAAAAGGGAAACAAAACAAAAAACAATCCAACCCTTTAACAATGCTCGTTTTTTGTACATGTACAGCAAGATAAGGATAGGAGGGATGTTTGTTTTTAAAAAAAGATATGAGGGATGGACTCCTAGACAAAAATATATTAACGGAGGGAAAAAGCCTGTTTTACTTGACAATACGAAGTATGCGATCTAACAAAAACCGAATTGCATTCTTGGGTCAGCGACAAAAATGTGCTCAAATGTTGGCCAATAATGTTTGTCTTAATTAATTTTAAGATTATTCTTATAATGCAGACGAAGTCAATACCCTCTCAGCCAAAAGCAGAGAAGAAAAAGATAAAGGCAAGAACAAACATAATTTTACCTTTAATAAGTTCCCGCTTTTCATTATTTGACGTATAAGTTCACAAAAATGTGGTGCAAGGTAAAGGCTCGCATACGTGGAAATACACTAGGGGAGCTACTGCATTCAGTATACGATTAACTCGCCAGTATGAAATTAACTCACCTATTAGGCACAGCAAATGATCATCCACCAGGAAGAACAATATTTATATTGCCACTTCAATATATTTCTAAATACTTGTTACAGTTTCCATTGAAGGAGAATCATCACTTGCTGTCATGTCCGATTTGAGAGCATGCCGTGTAATGCGGTTTGCCTGTTTTCTCAATCTAACATTGTCGATGAACAAATCTGCTATGATCTTTGTCAATCCATCATCACATATTACACCGCCTTTTATGTCATTGGTTTTATCTACATTGGAAGCAACACTTCCATAGTCCTTCCCTAAGTTTTCTACCTGATCAAAATTAAGTAAAAATCATGTAATTATGATGGGGTTTCCAGGATACAAGAGGTCATCTCTAAACATGTTGCATTAAATAAATAGTTACTTAACTCTAACCGGTAAAAGCATAGAAACCCACAGGAGAGATATAACTTGTACCTCTGCGAGTAAGATGTCAATTTGGTCATCAGGTAATGAAGATGAATTCATATTTGTCCTATCTCCATCTTCAGTAGGAAGGTTGACATTGCACTCTTGAAGCTGGTTGAAAAGAAGCCTGCATTTCTGCAGCAGTTTTCTGGAAGCAGTTTCTGTCTGCTCCCTCTTCTCTCTTTCGTGTTGAAGAAGTTTCTAAAAATACACAAGGGAAAAACAAGACAAGCAAAGCATCGTCATATATGTCATGCATTGTGGGTCAACAGCTTGATCCAAGTCCACATATCAAACCAAATAAATATTATATTATGGTAGAGTGGTGTGGAAACAATTGCTGCTAGATTATTTAAGCTTTCAAGATGGTGTACTGCTCATTACAAAAAGCTTGGGAAAGGACAGGAAAACTTATTAACACATAACATAACAAATAACTTTCAAAATAAAAGGAAAGGAAAGTCTAGAACAATATCTGAAAGCAAGAACGGTCAAACAAAGAACGTGTTTATTACGTACCCAAAGAAGATAAAGAATATATGTTAGACTTCTATTAATTTAGACTTCTATTAATTTAGAATGAAAAGACAAGTAAATTGACAAAGCACGGTTTTTCAGAATAAAAACTTGACAAAACTATGAACTGTCAAGAGGTAGAACATCCTGCAGAATATGCTATGTGAAGGCTGATAACCTACCTCAGCTTCACACTTTTCCTTCACCACCTCACTAAGCTCCTTCTTTAACTCTGTTTGCATATTACGGAGAGATTTGACCTCTTTAACCAGAACTTTAATATCTGCTTTGGATTTTGATTCTAGCTCTCCATACTGTTTTGACAAAATTTCCAGCTGCTCTTCAGCTGCATTTAAATTCTGCAACAATAGGTCTTTCTGCTGAACAACTGACTCTTTTGTAGAATTCTGACTTGAATTTCCACCCTGGTATCATGTCAAGAGCAATTATTGAATTCCATAAATCCTACAAAGAGAAAGGCATAATATCTGTAAAGCAAATGCAAGAATGGCATACCATTTCAGACTTCAGTTTCATCTCCATTTCCAGTGACTTTCGTCGAAGTTCCTCCATATCCCACTGCATTTGGGTAAACCTTTCCCTCTCAATCAGAATAGCTTGCTGCAAGTTCTCCTTACTTTTCTGTTTGGTAGCTTCAAGTTCTACTTCCAAATCCTTTACCTGAACAAATCGAATCAATTGTTGTCACTTAATATCTATAAAAATCCAAGCATGTAAACAAAGCATGGCACATTTTCACATACTGTAGAGATATATTTATCTTCGACACAAGTTGGCTCAAATCATTTTCAAGTAAAGATGAACCAAAATAAACTATTTTCCAAGGAAATGCATGTCGACCTGTCAAGTTATACCTTTGTTGCAAGAAAATCCTTTGCAGCTATTTCTTGATTTAATCTAACTATTAGGTCCTCCATATCAGTTTTAGCAGTGACTAGCCTTCGCTGCATAGTTAAAAGAATCCTATTCAATTTATTGCGTTGATCTAGTGGAAGGACTACTTGAGCATCTCCAGTAAACCGCAACTCTCTGTGGCTCATAACATCTGTTGCTCTTGAAACTGAAGCACCTCCAGGAAAGTCAACAGAACCATCACCAGATGAATTTGGAATCCCAGAATTAGACATGTCACTACCTCGCATCGAGCTTCCTTCACTTCCAACACTCTCATTTGAAAGCATACGAACATGATCAATAACCTTAGGATGCTCAGGCTCAGAGAAAAGCTCCATGGCATTATTAGTTAACAGTGAAGCATTATAAGAATTACCATTACTTTTATTTTCCTCTGTAACATAGTTGGCATGTCTGGCATTTACTTTATGCCTAGGAAGGCCTTCCAATTGCTCTAGAATAGTCTGACCCATAAACAAACCCTCATCGATGTTTGATATGCCATATTTCACCAGTTTTTCCATTGGATTTGTCATATCTTCATCTAATGTTAGATCATCTGTGCCATCAGAAATATCATCTCGTCCAATTCTTGGAGTTCCTAGTTCGGATGGCTCATATGCAGTATCACTACCATAATCTGAGGCAATAGATGAACTTCCAGGAGCCAATGATAAGCTCGAATGAACAGGTGATTGCACTGAATAAGCTCTGTTATTAGAATCAGGATCTGTTTCTGAATTCTGCTGGCTTGCATCTTGGAATGCTGAGATGTGATTCAATGAGGTACAAAATGTCAAAATTTGGGAAAGTTAACAATCAATTAGCATAAAACAGACAAAACTGACATGTAAGAGGCAAACTATGCAAGACGCAAAAGACAATCACATACAAGATCTAGCAGCAGCTTCTAGTTCCAGAAATGATGCCACTGCAGCACATCTTGATATATCAATGTCAGACAATAGTTTTGCGATCCACTCCTCCAAAGAGCACCTTCTCTGTAGCAAAAGTAAATGTAAATGTCACTCAATCTAATTGTAATTGGAAAGTTTTAATTGAAGCCACCTGTCCAGTTGTCCATTTAGCAATGTTCCCAAAAATATAAACAATCTTGTTTAAGATTCAATTACTCAACCTTAACCATGAAAAAAAAAACATTAGTTGAATATTTAGAGAAAATTCTTACTGAATAAATTATAATCTTCATACCTCCATAAATAAGGAGACGCGGATGTAGTTTTTATCCATGTTTTTATGTCCCAGAAAGTCCATAAGTATCCTTATCCAATTCAAATATTTTTTAAACAACAAAACAAAATATTAGGTTGTACAGATAAATATTAACTCTACAAAAGTTCTTTATTATTTATTAAAACTTAAATTTATATTGAGAAGTTGTTCTAGTAGCAGTCATACCAAAAATTGGCAGTTCTTGTTGCAATGTTGAAGAAAAGAGGACTAATTAAGAAGTTAAAGAGGGAATTCAATGAAAGGATCTGGTAAAAAAATAAAGAAGTCTAGGATGAACTATCATGTACAGTAATCCAGAAGCACAAGAAGAGATACTTTTGTGCTTATTAATTATTATGTATGTTTTACCAAAATAAATGTATATTTAAATTTTGGTCCCTATACTTGACACGAGTTCTCAATTCGGTCCCTATACATAAAAAATTATTAAAATGGTACCTATACGTACAAAAAAGTACCCGTTTGGTCCATTCCGTACACCATGTCAAGGATTGATTTAATAATTTTTTGCTTCATATAGGGACCAAACGGATACTTTTTGTACGTATAGGGACCATTTTAATAATTTTTTATGTATATGAACCAAATCGAGAATTCGTGTCAAGTATAGGGACCAAAATATTACTTTAACCTAATATTTTTTAGGTAAATTCATTAATCGAATCCATTTTGACAAGACAATGACAGATATAAAGAAACAATGTTTTGTAATGGTGTTACTTAACTCAATAAAAATCTAAAAGGGGCATATGAGGTTTAGAAATAGATTGTGTAGATGTGATTAAAAGCAACGAAACTGTCCAAACCTTATCTAAATTTCTACATGCTAGTAGACCTCAGTTGCTATGCATCTAGGCCAAGTATGCTCCTATAAAACTAGTTATTAAATAGACTAAAATAAGGAAATTCAAGCAAGATGCCATATGCAGATCCACAATCCAAAAAATGCAACAGCCGGTACTGTAATAAGTTAAGGCATTTCCAACCTCTTCCAACAAAGCTCGGCTTTTCAATCTCACGAGTCCCTTGGGTGGTGCTGGAGGGATATTTTTCCTGGTAAACTCCTTTTTAAGCTACAAAGACAGCATGTGGAAAAATAGTCTAAAATCAGCTAGCCCAAACAAGCACAGACGTAAAATCCTTAACTATCTATCTATCTATCACACACACACAGACAGAGAGAGGTCAGACAGCATACAAATACATGGAAAAATGAAGATGCAGTTGAAAAGGCATAAACTTACATCGGCAAACAACTTTAGAAAATCATTGAACCTCCTTAGTACACCATGCAGTGTTGTAATCCCTTCTGGTGACTGTATACCAACTTGAACCCTGTAGAACTGTCCCTTAATAATGTTAGAAACGAATACTCACAAAGATGCAACTATTCCACAATGTACTATAATGAACAGATTAAGGAAAATCTGTAAATAATTGAACCCTAAGACACCTCAGTTTAACTTTTCTAGAGGAAAAAAATTGTTTCTTCACAGACATATGTGCTGGTTTGAGTTTACAATCATTTCATTTGAATGCAAACATTCGAATCCACTTTAGCATTTCTCATAATTAGTTCAATCCATCAGACATTGACAATATAGCACTGGATCTCATTAATTTTGACACACATTAAATACTGTTAGTTCTACAAACAACAGAAGGAAAGAACCATCTGGAAGCAGGTTGACTGACAAAAGAGTATTAAGGGTGACAAAGTAACAGGTAAAACACAAGATGGCAGAGCAAATATGAGCGCAGCAAGATGAGTCATTTAGTAAAACTGTCCCCTTTTATATGCAAAAGAAAAAGTGTCTCATCAAATAAAGAAGGCAAGTAAGGGATACAGAATTTGACCCTGGCAACAAATGCTGCAGAGTATGTTGTAGTTTACATGAACAAACTACCACGGGATAATTTACAGTAGTTAGACCATGCACAGTAAACAGAAAAGAGAGCAAGAGTCAACTATGGTTCATCTTTCAAATCCAGAGCCATATTAAATCTATCTATAGTATTATAAAGGAAAGTCCCAAGCTTTGAAAACATTATAATTAGGTCTCAAAGTTCACTATTAAGGTGAATTAACTCCTTCCTTCTCATGCATTTCTCTCACCGCATTTACATCCCCACATCTTCAATTTTATAGTCTCACTAACAAATCAAACTATTAAAACAAAGCTTTTAAGCCATGAGTTGCATCACATACTTCTAGTCCCAACTAATCCAAAACTGAAATATGGTACAAAATAACACCTAAATCTAGCCATCAATAAAAATCGGATATTAATAAACTTTACCACTATAGGATCTGAATTCCTTGATTTTGGAAGGAAGACCCATGAAGGTACTGTGACACAATAACTCCAACCGGTACGATGATTGTGTGGCCATACTGTATCTCTACCATTCTGTACAATACAGAAATGCATTTCTCAATTAGAAACACAAAAGCGATCCAAGAAGATGGAACTCGTTCATTCAAAAACAGCACAATTGTGTGAATAAAAACTGTAATTGCATAAGAAACGAACCCATTTTCGAGGTGCAGGACTCCAATCCATGCCGAGAGGCAGCGGCGAAGTCCCATCGTGCCTGTGCTTCGGAGGACTCCGTCTCTGCATCTTCCTCTTCTTATTCTTCTCCCTTTCAGCCTATAATTCCCTTTCTCTTTCTAAGGTTTGAAGATCGTATTGTTGTTATTATCATCAGAGCTCAGTAGAATTGAAATTGCAATCGGAATTGGAATTGGGGTTGGGATTGAAGTGAGAGTGACGGCACCGCCGAGAACTAGGGTTTCGTCGATCGGATCGGACAAGCTAGCTTCTGTGCCGTTGCAGGCACGGCGGGCGGCGCACGTTAAGAGTGGAAGCGGCGACGTTGCTAAGAGAAGCCGCGAGCGCAGTGCAGGTATATGTTGGCGTGTACACGTGCCTACTCCAATGAAAGCCAAACAAGTCTTGTGTTGTGCTCTCTCTATACCATGGTGTATAGTGCGTTTGCTTTGGAGCTATGAAACATTCACATCTATCTAACTGTCTTCTTCCGTAATTGCAACTCAGCTTCAGGGAACGCTCAACGCCCGCTTTTTGTTTTTTGCCCCTTTTCTTGGTTTCTTCAGATTCTTTTACGCGAAATTTGCTAAATGGGCCTGGGCTGGATCGTAGACGCTACCCTCCCTCTTTTTAATTGGGCTCCAATTGCTTTATTCACTTTTCAGAATTTTATTCTAGTTATTGTTTGTTGGGTTTAATTACATCACACGGGTGGATTCTAAGACTTGAACTCAAAATCTTGTTTATGGGACATCAAACTTCTTCTCACTTTAACCAATAAATCTTATATAAAGATGATAAATCAATCATACATTATCATATGTATGACTTCTAAGATGGTTATTACAAAAGTTAAAAATGTTTAATAATATGATAATCAATGATTAGTTGATAGCATACTAAATTTAAAATGTCCGTCCATTCTAATTAAATCTTTGGTTTTTATTAATTCTTTTCATTAATTATACTAGCTATTGTTATGTTTATTTCTTGCGATTTTTTTATGATCCTACTCGAAGGATACGTGTATGGAGCCGTCACAAACACACTCGTATCTACAATTCAAATCAAATAAACAGAAAACTTCGGGTTAAATTCAAAGTGGTTTATTTATGACTCACAGATTAAAACAGAGGAATGGAACAATGATTCAGAAATAACAAAATTGTTGTAGTGGTCCAAACTCCAACAATATGAAAATTGATTGGTTTGCTTTGGGATCAATGGTATCCGATCGGAAATCCAGGACATGGAGTCACATCGGCTTTCATAGTCACCATCCACTGCAAGTTTTGACACTCCTAAAGTTCCTTTAATGGAGTCGGTGCTCAATTTCTAGCATAGATAGCTAGTGCAGAAAGGAAGGAAAAAATCAGTGGGCCTATAGGAATGGAGGGTTTTCCACAAGATCTCATCAGCTTTTATTGTGAGGTTTTAAATTCAAATTTCCATATAAACTTGTGCATCTTTATTATGTAGAGTTAAATCCATATCCAAGGTCCAAAGCCGGTCCTTAAATTATATGGATCGACTTGCCTCTATCAAAATGAAACTCCAAGCTTGCTGGGGAGTGGGACTATTCTAAAATCATTTAGGTCCACTTCCCTCTAACAAAGCCAAAATCCATGCTTGTAAGGGACTACTCTAAAATCATTAACATTTTTTTTTTGTGCTCTTTCTGCCAGTTAACATTATCAAGCAACACAACAATCAATACAAAAAAATTGCCAACCTTTTGCGGAAGTCTCGGTAACCATTAAGATAGTTGAATTCCTTACCTATGACGCGGAGGAAATTACAAGTTCTAAGTGATAGTCAAGCTTAGAGAACTTTCCGACACTACTTGGACTCCCAAGCTTTTTTTATTGTGAAGTTTTGAATTCCAACTTCCATATAAACTTATTTTTTTCTTGGGTTAAGCTAACCCAATATGGGAGGTTGAAAGCCAATCCTTAAATATGTAGGTCTACTTGTCTTTAATAAAGTCAAAGTCCATAACATTTTTCGTTAATGTAACGACAAGATATAAAGTCTCTCAACCGTTAGCGAGAATCTCGGTAACCATTTAAGATAGTTGAATTTCTTGCCTATGGCTTAGAGAACTTCCTAACACTGCTTGAACTCCCAAGAATTTATTATTATTATTATTGTGAGGTTTTAAATTCAAATTTTCATATAAACTTATTTTTCTTTGGGTTGAGCTAACTTATTATCGGAGGCTAATTAAAACCCAATTATTAAATTATGTAGGTCGACTTGTCTTTAGCAAATTAAAGTCATAGTCAAAGTCCATAACATTTTTCATTAGCGTAACTGCAACTCTGCAAGACATAAAGTCTCTCAACCGTTAGTGAGAATCTCAGTAAGCATTTAAGATAGTTGAATTCCTTATCTATGGCATAGAGTTCTAAGTGATACTCACACTTAGAGAACTTCCTAACACTACTCGGACTCCTAAGCCTTTTTTTAGGAACAAAACTAAATGGCAATCAATAAAATCCCAAAGTTTTCAACATTCAGCCACATAATTCAACCTTCCTATATCGCTTCAGCGTGTTACGCACAATCGCAAACATGGACTATGTTGGTCCTGGTTCGTTTACAATAGGTCCATTTCTAACAACTTTTAGATTGAAGAGGAGTGCTATTTAGTGCAAAAATCAATTTGTACAAGGCGGTGCCAACCAACGAAACCATTTTAATCGTATGATTATTGTAATATAATATGATTTTGAAAGTCGTCAAATATTGAGTATAAATAACTTAAATCTCAAAAGGAAAATGTCAAGTAATTCACCTTTTATTCTAAAAAACCAAAGCAAGATATTAGTTTGAATGCAACCATGGTAGTTGTGTTTTGTGTTATTTTATATTAATTCTTTTTATATAATAAAATAAGATAAATACATTTTCTAGAATACATTTTTTCTTAAATAAGTATAAATAAAAAGAAAGATATAAAAAACGATGGGAAATTATCTTTTTAAATAAATATCTTTTCCCTTTTGAATAATACAATCTTGAAAGGTATAAACAGAGTCACAAGGTATGTCTCCTCCAATTAAGCCCAAGTACCTCTCACCACGCCACAATGCTTGCCTTCAAAAAGAAAAGGAAATCATTTCTGTAGGGATGGCCAAATGTTTCTTTATAGTAATTATGCATAATATGGTTAATATACACACATTGTTATTCTCACACGCAAAAACTTCGTAGAAAATCTCATAAAAAAAAAACCGAGTAGAAAACTGATATAGTCCCAAAAAAAAAAAAAAATACACACATTCTCGTTTATTTGAACTTCTTGCTGCATCGATAACAAAAATTGTTATTAAAGAAAGGAAAAAACAGATGAGTTTAAAAGAGGGAGGAGGAAAAAAAAAAGACTAAAGGAGACATAAGGTAGAAAATGTTATGCCTTATGAGTTATGACCCGTACGTGTTGACAAGTAACAACGAGCGACACAGGTAAACGTACAAGAATTCCTTTTACAGTTTTATTACTTCAGTGGAAAACATAGCCGCCACTTGCGCCTTCATCCTCAACAATTTTCACTTTTGTGCGCCATGCCTCTGAGCTTTTACTCCCAAACTGGGCAATTCAACGATGCATCAAAAAGATCTAAAAATACACCAACAGATAGAGAAGGATCAGAGGAGGTTGAACCAAGGCAAAAGAAATTTATGGCCTCATAATCGCACCATGTAGAATGAATTTGTTGCGTGCATAATTAAATCCACACTGATATGTAAGTCTCTGCATCAAGTGTCTTATTTTCTTGGTCTGCGCAAAAAAAAGAGATCAGAATTGCCACCCCATGCATGTTGTGAACCTTTTTTTTTGTGTAAATGGAAGAAACCAAGTTCAACACCCGTTTACTAGTTTTATATATATGCGCGGAGCTATAAAAAAAAGATTGAAATTTTAAAAAGAAAAATGGAGAATAAAACATGGGCAGCTCAGAATATGTGGAGCGATTCAAAGACGAAGCAGATCATCTCATTGATTTTCCAAGCTTTCTTGAACTGTGTTGTGAAAATTCTGCTACATGGGGGTGACTTCAAAATCACAAGACAGTTCAAGAAAGCCGTGGAATATCATCAAGATGACCATATTAAGATGGAGTCATAACACCCTTCAGAAAATTGATTTTCTTAGCATGGCAACAGGATGAGAGCAGGAGGGCATTGAGGCTGATGGGGATAGATTGTGCATTGTTCCTATATTTATATTTATATATGGGTTTTGCTATCCATGGCCAGAGAGTAATGGCTAAGGAATAAACAAAGGTTTTTTTTTTTTTGAAAATTAAATATATTACTATTAAATGTTGTACTTCCCAATAAAAACATATTTTTTTTTTATTTCTTAGGTCAATAGTTCACAAAAATATTAAAAAGTTGTCATTAATAAGGTTGAAAAAATATATTATTTTATTTATGAGACCAAGTTAAAGTATTTATTTTATTATGAAATTTTGAAAAAAATTACATAAAAAATTGATTTTTAAGACATAAAAATTTTATTTGATACGGTCTTATACTCGTGTCGAGTCTGTTGACGTATTTTATACATGATGTCAAAATCACCTGTAAGAAAAAATATTTTGCATTCGTTGTATATTATTATTGACTATTGTGTCTTTTTTTTTTTTTGACTCATTGTGTCTGTTTTATTGAGAGTAACATTAGATATTAGGCAACTCTGAGCCTCGAGCAACAAGTAGAAAGACATTATTCTTCCCTTCACAAATCTCTACGTGATGAGTCAATGAGTAAAATTGTTGGTTCATAGTTCACTAATCTGATCTTGGTTGAATTATGATTAAACTCACGAATTTTTTATTTTTTATTATTTTACATATAAAAAAAAATAAGTTGACATACTAACAAAGAAAAATAATAATTTAGTAATATTAGATTTTCAAAACTAAAATTCAAGCCCGAGCAGCTAGCCCAATCAAAGATTTATTTCTTAAAAAATAAGAAGCCCGATCCATAACAGGCCGGGCCCCAAGATCCAGTAAATATTGTGTAAAACTCATACGGTAGCATTCCCTATTAAAAGAATATGGAAACAATTTTACCGGAAAAAAGTTATGAAAACAATTTTTTAATAACAATTATGGATAACATAGGGTACAACCATAAAGATATGTATTGAAATATGAGTGTATTATACAAATTTTATCTCATTTATATTATACTTAGGTCTATACTTCTGGACTAAACAATCAAATTAATATAACTATTCGATCATCACAATGGATTAGAAGTAAACAACGATACTAATTAAGGCAAACAGGCTTGCCTAATTCGTAATTTGAAAGAAGCATGATAGAAAAATAGATAGCACAAAGTATTTATACAGACTCGCCAATAACAACGACAATAATTTCCACCAATAAGACAAAATAACAACGATAACACAAAACACAATAGTAGAAAAGCAAATATTAAAGTGGATGCATGACAAAGTTACAAGAGAAATTCTTAAATAGACACTAGACACTACTGCACTTGTGCCTATCTAAAAATTACTCCCATGCAAGACATTAATTAAGTACTTAATCTAATGTTTTGAATAATCCTAGGGACACTGGAAACCAGGAGGCACTGTTTTTTGACAAGCACTAAGAATCAAGCTGAGCGTGATTGGTACATTCAGGTTGATACCAAGCACATTGGCCTTAATAGCAGTGCAGAGACAAAGTGCTGCTTCCAAATCAGCCAAACCCTTGATCAATGCGCAACAATTGCTAGAAGGAGGAGTTCCAATAGTAACGTTAATCAGTCCTAAGAGGTCAACACATGCTCCTAGCTTTAAGGTGTTCTTGGGGCAGTGTGGAGTTGTAGTAGGTGGGGTTGGTGTTGGTGTTGGTGTTGGTGTTGGTGTTGGTGGAGTAGGAGAAGGTTTGGGTGTGGGTGGGGTTGGCTTTGGTGTTGGTGTTGGTGTTGGTGGAGTAGGAGAAGGCTTGGGTGTGGGTGGGGTTGGCTTTGGTGTTGGTGTTGGTGGAGTAATAGGAGTAGGAGTAGGAGAGGGTGGGCATGGGCCATTAGCCTCGGTGAATGTTGAGTAAGCAAGGAGAGAAAACATGACCAAAATGGTGGCAGTGAGTTTGTTGGAAGCCATGGCTCGATAAACAGTAGCAATATGCTTTGAGTGATATGTTGAATGGAAGAGAGGTTGGATGGTTTTTTAAAGGCAAATTGTAAGGTGCATGTTGCAAATCTGATTGTGTGGAAGAGAGCGAAGAGTGTGATAACGTTTCCAGTTGGATCTTTTGTATGTTTGTGAGAGAACGGGTTGCTATTTTTGGTAAATAAAGGTTCGAAAGCACAATTTGGGTCGCAGTATTTAGGTTTTGGAGGTCTCCGAAATCGAAACACAACCATAATTATAATCGTATCGATCGTGTTTTCTCGCAATTATCCGTAATTGCGATAAATGTATCGTAACCATAGCTAATTTAAAACCTTGATGGCAGGCCCTGTAGCTAATGAGATGTTATTTTCTCTCTTACCCACATTGTGATAGATTCAATCGGTAAGAATTTTTTTGTTAATAATAGGAAGGTGCGTCTCCTCTCAAGTATTTCAATTTCAGTAAATAAGTTGTGGACTGCGTTTACATAGCACTTGCAGTACTACAGGCTCTCATTCCACGGGAAGTGATAACATTTTCAAGGCTTATCATGAGAAGGCTGAAGAATCACAATTTCACATGTTTATTCAGCCCGGAAAGGGGCAGTTTTGGCTTATTATGTGCATTAGTTATGGGAAATTAAAGTATAACTAAAAAGGATTGAAATATGACTCCATAAATTTTTACTTGTTGAGTATTCGAGTGTAAAAAAAAATTGAAAGTCACTGATGGATGGGTTGCAAGTTGCAACCATCAAAGGGCAATATCTCATCACTCTAGTGTATTATATTATTATTACCATTCCACGCCTTGGTCATTTTCCAACCTTTAGTATATCCATTCCCCTGCACGTCACTATACCTTACACACAGGGGAAGTACAGTACTTTTTCTCCATATAGTGATTCCGCGCAGCAGAGTAGGAAAATCTCTCGTTCTCCCATGACCCTTTCCTTTTGCATGCCTCTACCTTCACAAACAGCCCCATTACATAAAGAAAATACCTTATTTTATCTACCATTCTACCACGACGAATATTTGTTGATTTAATTCCCTCAAACATTTTATAAAACTTGTTACATTGCAGACTTGCAGTGAGATTAATGCATGTCTTCATCTCGTTGAGTATAAATATATAGATTCTACAATCCAACCTAGTTTTGAAATTTTTCAAACATTTACTCTATTTAAATTTATAGTAGTTCTATTTGAGATTAATTATTATACATTATCAATATAAAATTTTTAGAACGTCAACTCAATCACACCAATCATGATATGGATGAGTGTTAAGACAATTAGGATAAGAGTTTAAAAAATTACTGACGTGATAGTTCAAAGCTTAAGATCAGTCCGGATCACTCATGTTTTAGGGGAAGAAAATATGGTAGTAGATTCGTTAGCAAATTATTCCAATAGTTTGGATTTTGGGTTTCATAGGCTCGAGTCACCTCCCCGGGTTGTGGGGAAGTAATTTTGTTGGGGTCTCGTTTCCGCGTTTTGTTCGTTTGTAATTTTTCTTTGGCATGACCCTTCTTTGTACCAAAAAACAAAAAAATTACTAACATGATTATTTATAGTTAGATATAAATGTAAAAGAGGTTTATATTATTAGTATATAGTAATTAAACTCATTCTATTTTTCCAATGATTTACTTTTGGTCGCTTGATTGCACCCTCCTTCGGACAATTGTTTTTTGAAGCAAAAATATCTCAGTACAATACCTGCAGAGAAGTTTTCTAAATGTAGATTTTCATCTCACATTTTTAAGATAGACCTCTAGCTTTAAGAAAATAAAGAAAAATAATGTTACAAAAGATGAATAAAAAGACAAGCTGCAGTGAGACAATTTCCTACTAATTATATCAGTGGTTTCCACTTTCCAGCCTATAAATGACTTCACATTATGAAGTTGCTGTTTCAGATAATAATTTGTCTTGTTTCATGAGCATTATCAAATCAATGTCACATAATTGTGAGCAGCACCAGCAGTCAAGCACTTGCCTAATTACCTGATTGCCTCCACTCTACACGTCGCGGGCAGAATAGCGAGGTCAGCATCCTTAGACGGTGACCCAACCTCTAAAGTCTTTGTTAGCGTGGATAGATTTTTCACAACAAAAATCAACCCAAAATTAAACTAGGATACCTTAGTTTTTTTTTTAGTTTTTTTTTTGTTGAGCAAACTAGGATACCTTAGTTAGAGTACTCTTTTCTTGTTTTGTCTTACTCGATACAATTATGCTTTTTAATAATTTATCTTAGATGTCGTCAAAACTTTTTTTTTATTAGATAAAAATATATTAGATAGAGTACAAGGGTTACTCTTATCCATTTACAATATATATTTACATATCATAAGACTTCAATCAATACTTCTTATTTAACAAGATAAGACAATAGACATTCTTTGGGAAAATGTTAGTATTTCATTCATTCCTTATATAAGTAAATACATATAGAATGGGAAAATTTAATTTATGAAATTACGTCAATGCATTTTCATCAAATTTTGTGATAGTGAACAATTATTACCCGTAAGTAAAATCTTTATAATATTAGTGTAGTTAGATTGATGAGTTTGTCCAGGTCTAGCTGGGTCGAATCAAACTTTACTCTAGCCCAAACATGTTTTGGTCCAACTAATGGGCCCAGACTTGTATGGACCGTGAAGAGGTCATTCTGAAGGCCGAAGGGACACAAATGCAAGATTGATCTTGACCAATGATATCAATATCAATTGGGCTATGTCCAATTTGACCACGTTCCTAAAATTCGTGGTTAAAACTAAAAAGCTTGTCGGCAATTGTAAAAATATGTAAGTTCAAGACTAATGTTTGTGAATTGCTTGAGTTTCTTTTACTCAGTACTTTGATATATATAATAATTAGGAGTAAATACAATTTATATTTACAATGAAATTAATTCTAGCTATTTCCTAAGAACATGTGTGATACATGTGTTTAATTCCAACCGTCCGCACCATCCAAGCTTATTATCCCCCAAGTTGGTGTGTGAAGATTCAGAATGCCCAACTTATCGAGGAAATAGTCGAACTATGATTTGCCTAATGCCTTTGTGAATATATCTGCTAGTTGTGTATTAGTAAGAACATACACAGGCCGGATGTTGCCTTTCAGTATCTCGTCTCGAACAAAATGACAGTCAATTTCAATGTGTTTTGTTCGTTCATGAAAAACGGGGTTCTTGGCTATATGCAATGCTGCATGACTATCACAATAAAGACGTATTGGTTTGGAATGTATCACTCCAAGGTCGGACAAAATGCCTTTTAACCACTTTAATTAACATGTTGTTGCCATGGACCTATATTCTGCTTCTGCTGATGATCGAGACACTGTATGTTGCTTCTTAGTCTTCCAAGAGATTGGAGAATTTCCTAAGAGCACAAACCACCCAGTAAGAGATCTCCTAGTCAAAGGACAACTTGCCCAGTCTGAATCACACCATCCATACAATTGTAAATCACACTCATGATGCAGCAGGATGCCTTGACCAGGGTTACCTTTCAAATATAGAACCACCCATAGCGTAGCTTACCAATGTTCTTCCCTTGGTTATTGCATAAATTGTGAAAGAGTATGGACACAATAGGATAATTCTGGTCGAGTGAAGCAAAGGTATATTAACCGGCCTACCAAACACCGATATTTTTCTGGATTATCAAGCAAATGACCGTTTGCCATTGCTAGTTGATGGTTCTGCTCCAAAGGAATACCTGCTGGTTTGGCCCCTAGTAGTCCAGCTTCAGATATAATATCCAAAGCATATTTACGCTGGCAAAGAAAAATACCAGACTGATTACTAGATACTTCAACACCCAAGAAATATTTCAAGGCTCCCAAATCTTTCATGTGAAAACAGTTGCTCAAATAAGTTTTGAACTTTTGATGGCAGTATGATTATTGCCAGAGATAATCAAGTCATCAACATAGACAAGAACAATGTAACAGCCTGATTTTAATTATGACGTTCAATCGGTTAAAATATAATTAATTATATTTTAATCTGAGAGTTAGAAAGTGTTTTTGAATAAAATAAAATCTTATTCATAGTCTACTTTATGGTAGAAGGTTACGATAAAATTTCGGGTTGAAAATTCGGAAGAACCTCAGTCCGCGTTTTCACTGACAGTACAAGTTTACCGAGCAGAAAACCTAATTTTGAACTGTGAATGAAACGGTTAGTGTTTTTGTGATGTTTTGTATGATATTGGAAATTTTTTGAAAATTTGAGTTTGGAAATAAAATATAATATTTATTCCGGGCGAAATACAATCGGAAACTTGAACCAGACACGCAATGGAGCAGAAAAGGGGGCCCAAAAGAAGTGAAGTGACTTGATGGGATGTGATGGACATGGGTTATGACACACTCCAAAAGTGTAATCATCACACTTTTCAAATTGTATCATATTATATTATAAAAACCCATCTTTCTCTCTCTTCTTCAACCAAACAAGGCATAAGCCAAAACTTGACCATCAAGACTTGCTCCTTCCTTCTTTTTCATGCCCATCTCACCTCTCCCTCTATAAATACCCATTTCATTTTCTTTTCATTACTTTCTTACTTCTTCACTTTCTCATTTTTAAGTTTCTAACACTTAAAGTTTCCATTTTTACTTAGTTTCAAGCTTCAAGTTCTTCATACTTTTTCTTTCCAGTTTCAAGGGTAACCCTCTCATACTCTTCTATTTCAAGTTTTACACTTATTTCATGAGTTTACTTTATGTCTTCTTCAAATGTTCTTAAAGCTCTTTTAACTTCTAGAATCTCTAGAAAATGGTAGAAAACTCTGTTTGAGTTGAAACCAATTTCTATGGACTTCTATTAATCTCTACTTTCATATTCTAAGAGATTGTATCAAGAAAACATCTCTAACCTATTTTTCCAAGGATGGCCGAAACTATGTATTAGTGGCCTAGGAAGTTTTGTTTCACCTTTTTGAAAGATGATCATGTATTTGGGCTTCTAGATACCTCTTGATCTTAAATCTAAAGTATTGGAAAGTTTAAAGATTTCTAGCCTATTTATCCTATGATGGCCGAACCTATGATGGTTGTGAACCTAGTGTAACGCCCTTCGTCACATTAGTAACCCAAATTAATTTCAATAAAAATCCTTCAAAACATTTAATTAAAAAACACAAGTGTGAACACCTAATTTTGTCCGGGTATTCTATCCTTTTAATTAATATTTACAAAATAAAAATGGAAAATACAAAAATAATAAAAAAAATGTGTTTATGTTATTAGCCCAACTTGTTTTTGTTACAAGTTGTTTTGAATCCAAGCCCAAGTAAAAATATATGTATATATAAAAAAAAAAATTAATGACAAAAAGAAAAAGGAAATAATGTTCTGAATGTGAAATATTGTGCCCAGTGTGTTCTCTCCATCATAGCTCTTTTCAATGCACAGGCTCAAGCACAGGTTCCCTTTTTTGGGTAGTTTTCAGAACATGGGGAAGGGTATTTTGCCTAGATCAGAGGAGTGGAACACTAAAAATGGAAATGGAGATGACTGGAGATGGTTCAATCTCTGCAACACTCCACACCACACAATCAATCGTCCCTTTCTCCAAAGCTGGCAGATTGGAACTTATCCTTATTCCTTTGAATGTGCATAAATTCAAGAGCAGAAGCAAAGAGGAGGAGAGAGGCAGACGAAATTTTCTTCTCCATTCTCTGTTTCTGCTTTCAAAACCAAAAAAACAAAACAAAAAAAGATTCGTTCCCTGCATCATCTCCTTCCTCTCATTCTTCATCTTCTCCAACAGAATCAACAACAACAAAACACAAAGAAAAATCAGAAAGTCGGAAACAAAAGTACCTTTCTCTTTTCTTTTTCTCTCTTTTCTTACCCAGAACCCATCTCCATCTTCCTCTTAACTCCAACCTTTCCTCTTCCTTCACCCAAAACCCAACAAACACCATAAACCCATCCTTACCCACAACTCGTGATCCGTTCTCGGTCGTCCCTCGATTTCTGATCCGTGCGTTGCGGATCCGTTCGGGTTCGTCCTCCACCACGTTGCAGATCCGGTTCGCCCAACCTCCCTAACGCCTTGCGCCGCACACCGCCACACCCTGGACTACCGGACCCACCGCACACCACCGGCCGCCGCGTCACGCCTCCTCTGCTTGCTCGTAGCCGCCGCACTCTGCCCAGCCAGCGCCGCCCCCGTCTTCGACCCACACGTTCAACCCCTTTTGCTCTCCTCTCATTGGTAATCGAGGAAGATAAAAAACTTCTTTGGCTCTTTGCTTTGTCTTTTTTAATCTTTTGTTATTATGTGATGTGATGTGATGTGTTATTACGTGGGCTTCTCATTGGGATTTCCTCAGTGGGTTTGTTTTCTTTTTTTAGTTCCTGGTGTATTTTTCTTTTAGTTTGTGGGCTTCGTATTTTATTAGGGTAAATGAGTGAGTCTGCGTCTTCTCTTTATTTAGTGGGCCAAACCTTAAAAAGGAGCCAGTTTGTGTCTAAAAAGTTCTTTTTTCTTTCTTTCCTAAAAAAAAAAGAAAAAGAGCAATTTTTTTTTTCAAGTTTAAGTTTTCAAAATTAAAAAGTTGAAAAAAAATTGATCCAGTTTCTACATTAAAAAAAAAACTAAAAAAATCATGTAAGAAAAAATTATAAATGAACCAACCAATCAAATCTTTTCTAGAAAGAACTACGTGGCTTTGAGTTTCCCATCACACCCGGGAATACGTAGGAGCAAGATAAATCATCTTGTCGGGCCAAAACTAAATTTTCCTTTTTTTATCCCCTTTTTATGTTAAAATAATTAATCAAAAATTAAACTTTTATATTTTTAGGGATGCTCTATGGACACGGTGCCATGTTCAGTCCCTTAGATTTGAGGTTCCCCTGTGGACTCATGTGCCACGTTCAACCTCATTTAATTAATTTTCCTTTTTTTGCATCCCCTTTTTTTCGTTAAAATAATTAATCAAAAAGTTAAACTTTTCCTTTTTAGGGATGTTCTATGGACACGGTGCCATGCTCAGTCCCTTAGATTTGAGGTTGCCCTGTGGACTCATGTGCCATGTTCAACCTCATTTAATTTTTCTAAACAATAAATTTAAAGATATAAGAACTGATAAAAATCTAAAATATTTAAAATTAAAAATAACACTTTCTTGTAAATAATTTTTGGGTAGAATAAATATTTAAAAGGTTATTAAAATGTTTTTGCACAATTAACTTGAGGTACCGTTTTTTAAACGGGCGATGTGGGGTGCTAATACCTTCCCTACTCGTAACCGACTCCCGGACTCATATCTCTTTTTTTTAAAAGACCAGTTTACCTTTAAATAATTGGGTTTTCTAAGATTTTCCCAATAAAAATTTTAGTGGCGACTCCTCTGTCTTTTTATCTCTTTACGCGGCTGCCGGACGGGACGGTCGCGACAACAAGTCATAAAATTTTTCTCAAACAACTAAGTATGAAAATACCTCGTACTAAATAAAATAATAGTATTTACATAGTATTGAAAAATATCATTAAATCCAATCATTTGAATAAAAACTAAAAGCCTCAAAACCGGGCGTCTAATTACAATCTGAGAAAAATAGTATGTAAACCAAAGAACGTCGTCCGCATAATACTCCAAACCATACAACATTATTTACCAACTAGCTAATCAACGATAACTCTTCAGATCTCTGGATCCTCAACAGCGATGTCCTCGGGCTATGAAAACAATACTTATAATGAGATATAAAATCCCAGTGCACAACAATACATTTATAAAATGTTTCGAAAATAGTGTTGTTATCAGCCGGTGCGGTAACCGGAAAAACTGTCCATGGTATCCGCTAATTTCCCAAAATAATATATAAAAAAATACTTTTAATAACAACAATAATCTCAATCAAGTCAAATGCATATAGCATAAGGTCAACTCGTCTCAATGCATCACATTTCACATACCAAGTAAATTCTAAATTAAACCAAGTGGCTCAAAGGCCTCATAACTAAACTGGTCTCTTGCCAGCAAGCCATAAATCTCACACATCACATGACAATGGCGTCCAATTGTCCACCCCTACTCATGAGGAATGTTTCGATGTCACCTTCCTGTCGGGGACATTTCTATTTTGATACCTCCCATGTGCATATGACTGTATTTCTCCCTTTTCGACACCCCGTGTGGCGGTGTTACTTTCGATACCCTTTTTAGGCAGTATTGCTCTTTTTCGACATCCCAATTATATGGGGATGTTACTTTTGATACCCCATTACAGTGGTATTACTTTTCGATACCCCTATCATAGGTGGTATTGCAACAAACATCATACAACATATTATAGCTCAAATATGTCATGTCTCATGCATGTAACAAACTATTTCCCTCGATTTTAAACATATAAACTTCCACCAACAACAAACAATCATGAATATCACAACACATCATACATGAATAAGCACGTTACGACATCAATTGATCAATTAATTCCCCTTTTAAACAAAACCCCAATTTTAGAATTTAGGTTACTAACAATATGCATCAAGTCAATTAAAGACTCCCAAAACCACATGGTAATCTCTTATCAACAAAAACAATCATATATACCATGGAAAAGGTTCATAAAAAGTATTGTTATTCACCTCTTGAAGACCTCCAAATAGCTCTAAACGTTTCCTACTGCGAATCCTAACGTTTGCCAAGAGTTATCATCATCTTCCTCTTCCTAGACTCCCTCTTCCACAACTATCTCTTCTTAATCCTTGAATTTATTCTCTTCTTAGACGTTTTTGAGTTTCTAGGTGTAATTAGGGTTCAAAAACTCACCCTAAGAGTGTTAAAATTCTATTTATAGAGCCCCCAATAGCCCAAAACATGTAAAAACGTGCTAAGATCGCTTACTCTGCATATTGTGCTGTATTTCGCACATATCTTGAGTTATAGACATTCAAAAATTATAAATTTTATATCGTTGGAAAGATAAAAGAATTGTCTACAACTGTTATAAAGACCACAAAATCTGAAACTAACGTTTAGATAGTCAAAACGTGGATAGAATTTAAAAAAACGGTTCTGGCGCTGGAACATGAATAGTGTATACGAATTTGGTCATAACTTGAGCTACAAGAATCCAATTTGGACGAATTTGGTGTCAATGGAAAGCTAAGAGACAGGGCTATATTTATTATGGAGATCTCAAATTCAAACAAGTTCTCTTTGGTTACGAAATATCTGTCTGAAGTTAGGTATCTAGTTAAATTATCCGAAATTGGGCTTAAAACACTCAAACTATCTATTTATAATGGGTAACACAGCATGGGCCTTGATATGCTTATGTTTCCTATCATTATTGCCGCAATAATTCAATCCAGGGTAGGTTCTTATCCTTATTTTTATTTTTATTTTTTTAAATCAATTTTACATTATTGTGGAACCCACTGGATTTTTATTATAAAGAAAACAATTATAATAAACTCTTATACTACCCTTTTTTTATTAAAATAATTATATTTGAATTTTTAGGATGTTACATTTCTCCCCTCCTTAGAGAATTCCGTCCCCGAAATTCATCACATACTCACACACATATTGTAATATATGCTTAAAACCAAACATAAGGTTACCTTACCTTAAACAACAAGATCTGGGTATTGACATACGATGTCATCTTCCATCTTTCAAGTAGTTTCCTTCGGAGTTAATCCTTTCCCATAACACTTTCACCAATGGAATTGTCTTGTTCCTTAGTGTCTTTGAGCCCTCGTCCAAGATTTGACTAGGCCTAGGCTTATAGATCAAATTATCCTTCAATTGTAAAGACTCAGGAGCTATCACATGAGACAAATCAGGTACATATTTTCTAAGTTGTAACACATGGAAAACATCATGAAAATTTGTCAATTGTGGCACAAGAGCCAATTGGTAAGCAACGGGCACGACTCTTTTGAGAATTAGGAAAGGTCCCATGAAACAAAGAGTCAGTTTTCTGAATGACATTGACCTCCCCATCCAAAACTTAAGAGTGCCTCTCAAAATTACACGTTCCTCTTCCTAAAATTCTAAATACTTTTTTTTCTTGTCGACATAACACCTTTTATCTATTCTGCGCAATGCGCATCTTTCCCTCAATTATTAATCCTAATTGCGATCTCTTTGATTAAATCTGATATTAACAATATCTTCTCACCTACTTCGCACTATCATAAAAGGGGATCTACATTCCTAATTACATCATTAATATATATATATATATATATATATATATATATATATATATATGTATGTATGTATGTATGTATGTATGTATGTATGTATGTATGTATGTATGTATAGACATTAAATATTCCACCAGATAATAAATGTACAATTCATGACCCCTTAACTTTAAAAAAAAATATTTTTTTTAAAGAAAAAAATTTAATTTTAAAATGAAGTCAATAATAACATTTATATAATAAAATCATGTACTTAAGCATTTGTTTCTATCCATCCGCCTATAATTAGAACACCTTCACTTGCATTTCATCTTTATAAGCATTCTCACAAATTAAATTTAACAAACAGTCCATAAAAGAAATCGATGTAATATTTTATATCATCCACATGTAGACATAATATCTCTTACGAACTCTATACCAAATTTCTTATATTCTACACGAAATTGAGGAATTTTATAAATTTTATAAATAAAGAAATGTGAAGCAGTAGCACGTTCACATACTAATTTTTAGCTATCCCAAAATGATAATTTCAAAAGAGGAAGAAATAGTTTCACTTTATGTTGATAAGAAGATCTTACTAAAAAAAATATGTGATAACAAAATGGAGAATAATGTTTAACAAAATTACAATTAAACTGTGCAGACATTATGCAAAAACAACTGTAAAAATTAACACCATAACAGTATAAGAAACCAATTCAATCTTGATCCTTGAGTAGGCACATACAAATATGAAACAACTTTTTTTTTCACTTTTTGTTAAGAAATATAAGTTTTTTAGGATTAGACATGCCAGATTTATATGGAAAACAAATCATAGGGGAATATCAATCGCGATTAATACTTTGTCACTTGAGAAGCAATTTGAAATTTCAAGGAAAGTGATCATCTAAAAATTATATAACAAAATTACAACATTATAATAAAATTTGAACATATATATAAAATTCTTTAATCTCACTTCCATTTTTATTCCCGTCCACTAATACTTCTTTAAATCTTGATGCTTCTTGGTTATTCCTAGACACATGGTTAACGTTCTTTTATGTGTCTCCTCTAACATTTTTTTCCCCTCTAAGTCTCCCCTCCTTAGGGACAATGATCCTATTCTTAAACAACACTACACCATTATTATATAACACATAATTCTCTTGATCCAAAAGAGATTTCAAATCCTAGTTTAAAAACTACGCTCACTTAATCTATTTTCTAAGGTCACTACAAATTTTCAACTTATTCAATTCCAAGTTTTAACCCTTAAAAAGATATCCAAATTCATGTCTCTGGACTCTTCTATTAGGTTCATCTTTTGCAACTTCGAGTTAGACTTGTGCGGAAATTTCCTACTCTGAGTATCGACCACTGCATTAGCCTTTCCCGGACTATACTTCAACTCAAAATTATAGTTCCTAAAAAAATTCATCCACTTTCTTTGCCTTATATTTAACTCTTCGTCTATGTCTCCGTCTCTATCTCTTAACAACTGTTTAAGGCTCTTCTGATCATTAAATACTTCAAGTTGTATTCTATACAAGAGATTTTCCCTTCCTAATCAGCTTGGTGAGAGGTAAGGCTAGTCTAGAGAACTCGTTTATAACTTCCTATAATACTTCTCCAATTCTAGGAAACCTCTCACACTTGTCATTGTCTTAGACTTCTCTCACCCTATCCCTGCATCTACTTTACTAGAATCAACCACTACTCTACCCCATTGATCTAAGCTCATCTATCCTAGGTAAAAGATACATATCCATAATAGTTACTTTGTTCAATTGCATATTGCCCACATATAACCTCATACTCCAATAATTTTTTTTCCACTAAAATCACTCAAAAGTTATTACAAAATCAAGCATATTTCTTACCATTGACTAAAGTGGAATTTGACTCATACTATAATTAAAAAAATTTAATTAGGATCCGATAAAAATCACTACAAAGTGAAGCCGTGCGTCAGTATACATGAGCAAATTGTGATTCCAAATAAGTCTAATTTGAATTTGGCAAAGTTAAACTAATTCAAATGTTAGTGACTTGACAAAGTGAAGCAATGCTTCCAAATATGAAATAGAAAAATCAATTCAAGTGAGATTTGCGATTTTACCATCAAACAAAAAGAAAAAGTTAATTCAAGTAGCGTAAACACAAATGAGATAGGATTGCACATTTTGTACGAAAATAAAACTAAGGAGCCACATATACACCACAACAAAAGAAACAAAACCACAATTAAAAGAATCTTAAAAAAAAGTATCAAATTAATTCATCAAATAACATTAAAACATTTTAAGAATTCCAAATCAATAATCAAGAATCTCAAAACCTCGATTCTTCATATTAGACAAATATACATGTGAAAACCTCAATTTCCACATTAAAAAAAAATCAAAACAAATTAAGAGATCACATCCTTCAATAATTCATTCCATTAAGGTTTTAAGAAAGTGTTTTACTCACATGCTATGAGTATTACTGTCACGTCACTATAAATTCCCACCTTACCAGAAAACTAGAGTATGTATCGATCCTTGAGTTCCCTCAACTAAGCACTTATTAGAAGAAACAACCAATACAATAAGGGTTGACACCGAAGAAAAATCGATAGACATTGGTTGTGAATAGATATCAAAAATAAAAATAGTTCTATTAGAGTACTTTATGACAACGAGTCTAAAGATAATCACTCCTTACCAAGAATAGCATCTAACCCAGACATAGATAACAAATAAGATCGAAGGCATAAGGCACGTCCCGATGCACAAGAAAAAATTTAAACAAGAACTCGAAGAAATAAGATTATCCCCCATAGAAGTAGAAACACGTGGATCAAAGGACAAAAGAAAGATAGGTAACTCCAAATTTCACACATGAAAGATATATAAAAGAATGTGTTGCTCCTGAATCAAAATAGAGTAACTTTTCTCCTGTACGAGTTGAAGAAATTCAACCTCCTTCGGATCTAAGCTGCCTCGTAATGATAGCGGGTTGTTTTTCTTGAATTCAGAAAGTCACAAGTGCTAAGGGTCCTAGGTTGCCACCACTACATTAGTGGTTGGCCTCCATTCCCATTCAGTTGACGGAGAGTCCCCGCCTGCGCTTGCATAACTCTGGCTATACAATCCAAAGCCGGTGCAAGTGCAACGTTCGTCCCTCACCTATTAATCGCCATAAGTATGCTCACTACCAATGAAATACTGGGTTGATCAGGACCAATATCCCAAAGAATAGCATGCAGCATTTATAACTCTAACAAGCATCCTATGCGCCCAAGTTTTGTTTTATAAAAGTCCCAATGCCACAGTCCGATTTAGAATTGAACTGTCCTGATACCAAAAATTTAACGTCATTCGTTACATTAGTAACCCAAATTAATTTCAATAAAAATCCTTCAAAACATTTAATTAAAAAACACAAGTCATAAAATTTTTCTCAAATAACTAAGTATGAAAATACCTCGTACTAAATAAAATAATAGTATTTACAAAGTATTGAAAAATATCATTAAATCCAATCATTTGAATAAAAACTAAAAGCCTCAAAACCGGGCGTCTAATTACAATCTGAGAAAAATAGTATGTAAACCAAAGAACGTCGTCCGCATAATACTCCAAACCATACTACATTACTAACCAACTATCTAATCAAAAATAACTCTTCAGATCTCTGGATCCTCAACAGCGATGTCCTCGGGCTCTGAAAACAACACTTATAATGAGATATAAAATCCAAGTGCACAATAATACATTTATAAAATGTTTCGAAAATAGTGTTGTTATCAGCTGGTGTGGTAACCGGAAAAACTGTCCATGGTATCCGCTAATTTCCCAAAATAATATATAAAAAAATAATTTTAATAACAACAATAATCTCAATCAAGTTAAATGCATATAGCATAAGGTCAACTCGTCCCAATGCATCACATTTCACATACCAAGTAAATTCTAAATTAATCCAAGTGGCTCGAAGGCCTCATAACTAAACTGGTCTCTTGCCAGCATGCCATAAATCTCACACATCACATGACAATGGCGTCCCATTGCCCACCCCTACTCATGAGGAATGTTTCGATGTCACCCTCCTGTCGGGGACATTTCTATTTCGATACCTCCCATGTGCACATGGCGGTATTTCTCCCTTTTCGACACCCCAACATGTGGCGGTGTTACTTTCGATAACCCTTTTTAGGCAGTATTGCTCTTTTTCGACATCCCAATTATATGGGATGTTACTTTCGATACCCCATTACGGTGGTATTACTTTTCGATACCCCTATCATAGGTGGTATTGCGGCAAACATCATACAACATATTATAGCTCAAATATGTCATGTCTCATGCATGTAACAAATTATTTCCCTCAATTTTAAACATATAAACTTCCACCAACAACAAACAATCATGAATATCACAACACATCATACATGAATAAGCACGTTACGACATCAATTGATCAATTAATTCCCCTTTTAAACAAAACCCCAATTTTAGAATTTAGGTTACTAACAATATGCATCAAGTCAATTAAAGACTCCCAAAACCACATGGTAATCTCTTATCAACAAAAACAATCATATATACCATGGAAAGGGTTCATAAAAAGTATTGTTACTCACCTCTTGAAGACCTCCAAATAGCTCTAAACGTTTCCTACTGCGAATCCTAACGTTTGCCAAGAGTTATCATCATCTTCCTCTTCCTAGACTCCCTCTTCCACAACCATATCTTCTAAATCCTTGAATTTCTTCTCTTCTTAGCCGTTTCTGAGTTTCTAGGTGTAATTAGGGTTCAAAAACGCACCCTAAGAGTGTTAAGATTCTATTTATAGAGCCCCCAATAGCCCAAAACATGTAAAAACGCGCTAAGCCCGCTTACTCTGCATATGGTGCTGTATTTTGCACATATCTTGAGTTATAGACATTCGAAAATTATAAATTTTACATCGTTGGAAAGATAAAAGAATTTTCTACAACTGTTATGAAGACCACAAAATCTGAAACTGACGTTTATATAGTCAAAACGTAGATAAAATTTAAAAAAACGGTTCTGGCGCTGGAACATGAATAGTATGTACGAATTTGGTCATAACTTGAGCTACAAGAATCCAATTTGGACGAATTTGGTGTCTATGGAAATGTAAGAGACAGGGCTATATTTCTTATGCAGATCTCGAATTCAAACAAGTTCTCTTTGGTTATGAAATATCTGTCTGAAGTTAGGTATCTAGTCATATTATGCGAAATTGGGCTTAAAACACTCAAACTATCTATTTATAATGGGTAACACAGCATGGGCCTTGATATGCTTATGTTTCCTATCATTATTGCCGCAATAATTCAATCCAAGGTAGGTTCTTATCCTTATTTTTATTTTAATTTTTTAAAATCAATTTTACATTATTGTGGAACCCACTGGATTTTTATTATAAAGAAAACAATTATAATAAACTCTTATAATACCCTTTTTTGTTAAAATATATTTGAATTTTTAGAATGTTACACCTAGGATGTTTTGTTTTCATTTTCCAATATGATCATGGACTTGAGCTCCTTAATACATTTGGATGCTAAATCTAAGAGATTGGATAGTTTAAAGATTTATAGCCTATTTATCCTATGATGGTCGAACCTATGATGGTTGTGAACCTAGGATGTTTTATTTTCATTTTCCAATATGACCGTGGACTTGAGCTCCTTAATACATTTGGATGCTAAGTCTAAGAGATTAGAAAGTTTAAATATTTCTTGCCTATTTATCCAGATTTATTAAACAGGTTTGGAAAGTTTCCCCAAACATCGAGAAATGATCCATAGACACTTCCATTGATTTCTCAATCATATTAGAAAAAATTGCCATCATACATCTCTGGAAGGTTGCTGGATCATTACACAGGCCAAATGGCATTCTTCTGAAGGCAAAGGTGCCATAAGGACAAGTGAAGGTTGTCTTTTCCTGATCCTCTAGTGCTATAGCAATCTGGTTATACCCTGAGTATCCATCTAGAAAACAGTAATAATCCTTCCCAGCAAGTCTGTCCAACATTTGATCAATGAAAGGCAGGGGGAAATGGTCTTTCCTTGTGGCTTTTTTCAACTTCCTGTAGTCCATGCAAATCCTCCAACCAGTCACAGTTCTTGTGGGGACGATCTCATCATTCGGGGATTGTAGGTTTATCGATATTAGGTTGATTTTATATTGTTGATGGTTGATTTGATTTTATTATCTTTATTGAATTGATTTTGTGCTATGTTGGTGATATGAGAATATTTTGATTGATATTGTGTTATGCATGATCTGCTTGGTTTTTATTATTATGCTTAATGAATTTTAAGCAAAGATATATATGTTGTCTAAGAGATGATTGTTTTGGGTGTGAGGATAATGATGATTAGAAGTGTCTAACCTAGATGATGTATGTTAAAGAGGTGTTATGACATAGAATATGTGTCAAGTTCCAATGGAAGGTTAGGACAGTAGGATGTTGTTAAAACGGGTTGGTGAGATTCAAGTATAGATGTTGTTGTCCACAACCGTGTATTTGTAATATAATACACAAGGACAAAAGTGTATTGGTAATATAATACACAAGGATATCCGTGTATTGGTAATATAATACACGTAAACCACTTCTGTGTATTGGTAATATAATACACTGTGTATTGGTAATATAATACATGTAAAATCAAGATTTCTCGCGAGACCACTTCCACCTTAGGGAATAGGTGTGCAACTATGGTGTCTTTGAGTAGCATGAGATTGAGGGTAGAGGATGATATGTTAGTTATGTGTGTTGTTTGTCTGTGACAATTATTGTATAATTTACTATGACTCTTTTCCGCTTTTTGATGATAGAACTGTTTCTTATCCCCTGTATATTATGTATGTTTTATTTTATCTCTGATGGGATCGTGCGTGAAGACCCTGTGAATGAGCTGGTCGAAGAGGAGTTGGATGGAACTCCCTATGAACCGGAAGTCGGAGGGCAAGCTGTGATCCATGGTGTTTAGGGTCTAGTTAGTTATGGCCAGTGCGTCCCGTGAGATGTATTTTTAATATGTTTTCCGGTGTTTAACACTTTGTCTAAGTATATGCCTGTGAGGGATCCTACTGATAGGATATCCTCAACAGTGTTTTGTAATATGCATAATATACTTATATTGTGATATGCCATTTTATATGAAGTTGTATACTTTATAAGTTATGTTTTAATTTTTACGTATTTTCACGCTAAGCGTGCGACTAAGTAATTAAATAATGAGGTTTTAATCTAATTATACAATGGGGCAGTGGGGTTTCTCAAACAACGATGTGCACATCCTTGTGTTGCAAGGTGAATAATGAATAGTCGAAATACGACTAACAAAAACTATATTCCTTTAATGCAGTGGAAAGTTTGGCAAACCAACATCTTGGGACTTGTTTTAACCCATAAAGTGATTTACGCAGCTTACAAACCATGCCCGGTTCCTGCACATTAAAACCTAGTGGTACTTTCATGAACAGCTCCTCTTGAAGATCGTCATGAAGGAAAGCATTGTGCACATCCATTTGATGCAGCTCCCAGTCTCTCGCCGCTGCCACAACCAAGACCATCCGCACCGTAACCATCTTAACCACCGGTGCAAATGTTTCTGTATAGTCAACGCCTTCAACTTGGTGATTGCCATAGATCACCAACCTAGCCTTGAATTACTCCACAGTTCCATCTGAGCGGTACTTTATCTTGTATACCCATTTACTCCCAAGTGCCTTCTTTCCGGAGGTAAGCAATCCACCACCCACGTCCCGTTATTTTCAAGGGCCTGAATCTCACTCTGCATCGCTTCTCTCCACCTAGCATCCTTTACGACTTCATGGAAAGAAACTAGTTCCCGTTCTGAAGTAATAGCTGCAAGAAAATCTCTATGTCGCAAAGAAAATTTATCACAATTCACATAATGTGCTATAGGATAGGGTGCACATGGATTATGCATTGGAACGAGTGAACTAGTGGAAGGGCTCAATTTTCGAATTGTATTAGTCACATAATCCTGCAAACGGACTGATGGACTCTTTACTCCGTGTCCTCGTCCTAGCTGGTCTTCATCACATTGCCCATCATAATTTCTCACATATTGTGCTGCTTCGTCGTTATCTTCTGCCACATCCTCTACTTGTTCACTTTCATTGCATGTGCCCACCTTGCATCAGTATTCACCTCTCTTTCCCTTTGTCATATTTCTGCTAAGGGTATCACCTTCACTTCCAACTCCTCTGTGATTCTCTTCATCAACTCCGTCATGAGAAATTTCTATGACAGAGCTCTCCCTAGATGTAGATATTCCTTGAGCCAATGGAAAATCTGTTTCAAAGAAATCGACATCCCGTGACACAAAAAA
Organism: Sophora flavescens; assembly: GCA_030762895.1. Classification (NCBI taxonomy): domain Eukaryota; kingdom Viridiplantae; phylum Streptophyta; class Magnoliopsida; order Fabales; family Fabaceae; genus Sophora; species Sophora flavescens. The sequence continues at coordinate 30,895,514 of CM061067.1, read as the reverse complement.
TTCATTGGTTTCTAGATCATAAAATTTCCAACCCTTCTTACCACAAGGATACCCGACAAAAATACACTTACGGCTCCTTCTAGAAAATTTGTCTCCTTTCCTGCCTTGGTTGTGTGCATAACACAACGAGCGAAACACTCTCAAGTGATCATATATTGGTACTTTCCCATGAACAATTTCGTATGGAGTTTTTTCATTTAAAATTGAAGATGGAGTGCATTTTATTAAGTAACCAGCAGTTAACACACACTCACCCCTTTTTTTTTTCTGATTATTCTTATCAATTATTCATTCTAACTAATTATATATATATATATATATATATATATATATATATAAATAAAGGAAATCAACTTTAATTTTGTTACTGCTCACTATACAAAGGCAACGTGGCCCACTTTTCTTTTACATACATATATATATATATATATATATATATATATATATATATATATATATAATTTTCTTTTGTTATTTAAATTATTTTATTTTATTTTAGTTATTTTATTTCTAATTTTACATTCTTTTAATTACTAAACAATTCTAGTAAACTAATCATTTTCTACACTAAACATCCTAATGCCTAAATCTTTTTTTTAAACTATATTGAAATTTTAGGATGTTACATTTCTCCCCTCCTCAAGAAATTTTGTCCCCAAAATTTCAACATCTAAACACTCATAATAAGAAAAAAAAAACAAGCAACTAGAAAATAAATTGATTTACATACTATAGAGACATCAATTATGATCATCAAAATAATCTTTTAGCACAATAAATAATCTCAGGTAAGTTCAATCACAATAAATAATTTATCAAAATCAACAACACAGAATAAAGTCTTGTATAGTAGGGAACAATTCAAACAAGAAGTGGAGGTAACCAAAAAAAAAAAAAAATCAAACACCACTCAACTACAAAGTTTCTCACACACAATAAATTTTTTTAAAAAATAAAAAAAAAATTCCTCACTAGCAAAAGTCATACCCTTGCATGTTAGTCGTCATAAATCAGTACACCATCAATCAAATATTGAGTTGGTCAGGCCCAACATCTAAAAGAATAGAATACAATCATTATAACTCTAACATCAGTCCTATGCGCCCAATTTTTGTTTTAGAAAAAAAAAACCCACTACCACAGTCCGATTTAGAATCGGACTGCTCTGATACTATAAATATAATGCCCTTCGTTACATTAGTAGTCCAAATTAATTTTCTATTAAAAAACATCTAAAACATTTAAATTAAATAATCGAGCCATAAAATTTTTCACAATAAATTGAAGTATGAAAGTATTTCGTATATTCAAAATTATTAAATAAAGTATTGGTGCTAAATAAACCATTATATCCAAATAAAATAAAAACTCATAAATATTAATTATTAAAATCATATAGCTTTTTTACAGTTGTTTTTGCCTCAAAACACGGACGTCGTCTAATAAACCCCAAAAGAAATAAACTAGAACTAATATCTTCAAGACACTCTCAAGACGCTGCATCATCTACCTCATCACCTGTCAACTCTAAAAGACAACACCCTTAATGAGATTTATAATCCAAGTAAGTAAACACAGTTCTAAAATATTTTTGAAAAGATGTTACTTTCAGCCGGCGTGGTAACTGGAAAATCAACTATGGCAATCCGCCATTTCCAAAATAATATAACTCAAAATATTTTTTTATAAATGGGGGATAATCAATACAATCTCACAAAATTCATGCACAAGTCATAACATCATCAATAGATATAATCCATCACTAGTACGTATAACATCAATAAAATCATACAAAGGATATCTCTTGTGTCCAAATAATGTCAATTTATCATTCAAGTCCCTTTTATTTAAATACCCAGTTTTAGTCTATGAGCTCATGACAAATGCAATGGCGTCCCATTGCCTTCCCTTCGCAGAAGGAGGTATCTATAATGGTGGGTCGAACCCTTCCCAGAAGGAGTTATCTGTCTTCCCCTCTAACGAGGAGGTATCTGTCACCCCCTTCCCGGAAGGAGGTATCTGTCTTCCCCTCTAACGAGGAGGTATCTGTTATCCCCTTCCCAGAAGGAGATATCTGTAATGGTGGGTCTTCCCCTTCCCAGAAGGAGGTATTTATCTTCCCCTCTGACGAGGAGGTATCTGTCACCCCTTACCAGAAGGAAGTATCTGTCTTCCCCTTTAACGAGGAGGTATCCGTCTTTCTCTTCCCAGAAGGAGGTATTTGAACAATCACAAATAACAATCCAAATCATATTTTGGGCATATGTCATGACCCCGGGACATGACATTTGACCTCATGCATCAATCTCAATGGTATAACTCATCAAAACAATTCATAGGCATTCGAAAATATCCTCAATACATAATATCATGTAACATGCATTGTTATTCATAAAGTTCATATCAAAACAACTCTAAGGCATCACATATCACAAAAAGTATATCAAATAATAATATTACTCAAATATTCAATCTCATAATAATTAATTGAAAACCCCAAATAATTATCATTAGTTTCATAATCAAACTATTTAAAATCTATATCATGAGAGTTTAAGAAAAGAGATGTTTATTTACTTCTCGTAGACCACCGAAAAAACTCCAAAAGTGTTTCCTTAAGAGTGAATCCTATTTGTAGAGCTTCTCCTTCTATTAGATAATTAGATAAAGCATTTCAGTCACTATTGTTTTTCACTCCTCCTTGCTTGCGGCGCTGCACACCCACTCTCTGATGGCGGCTTCTACTTTGCCAGAGCCAAAGGAATTGATAGTGTGGATACTGAAATGTATTTAGGTTTATAACAAATTGTTTTTATTTATATTCTAATCACAATGGATGGCCCACCATCACCTCAATTTTAATTTTGTTACTGCTCAATATACAAAGGCAACGTGGCCCACTTTACTTTTACACACACACACACATATATATATATATATACATATTATTTTATTTTGTTATTTAAATTATTTTATTTTATTTTAGTTATTTTATTTCTAATTTTTCATTCTTTTAATTACTAAACAATTCTAGTAAACTAATCGATTTCTACACTAAACATCCTATTGCCTAAATCTTTTTTTTAAAAAAACTATATTAAAATTTTAGGATGTTACATTTTTCCTCTCCTCAAGAAATTTCGTTCCCAAAATTTCAACATCTAAACACTCATAGGAAGGGGGAAAAAAACAAGCAACTAGAAAATAAATTGATTTACATACTATAGAGACATCAATTATGATCATCAAAATAATCTTTTAGCATAATAAATAATTTCAGGTAAGTTCAATCACAATAAATAATTTATCAAAATCAACAACATAGAATAAGTCTTGTATACCAGGGAACAATTCAAACAAGAAGTGGAGGTATCCATCAAAAAAAAAAAAAACACCACTTACCTACAAAGTTTCTCACACACAATAATTTTTTTTTAAAAATAAAAAAATTTCCTCACTAGCAAAAGTCATACCCTTGCATGTTAGTCGCCATAAATCAGTACACCATCAATCAAAAATTGGGTTGGTCAGGTCCAACGTCTAAAAGAATAACATACAGTCTATATAACTCTAGCATCAGTCCTATGCGCCCAAGTTTTGTTTTAGAAAAAAACCCCACTACCACAGTCCGATTTAGAATCGAACTGCTCTGATACCATAAATGTAATGCCCTTCGTTACATTAGTAGCCCAAATTAATTTTCTATTAAAAAACCTCTTAAACATTTAAATTAAATAATCGAGTCATAAAATTTTTCACAATAAATTTAAGTCTGAAAGTATTTCGTATATTCAAAATTATTAAATAAAGTATTGGTGCTAAATAAACTATTATATCCAAATAAAATAAAAACTCATAAATATTAATTATTAAAATCATATAACTCTTTTATAGTTGTTTTTGCCTCAAAACACGGGCGTCTAATAAACCCCAAAAGAAATAACTAAAAAGAAATAAACTAGAACTAATATCTTCATGACTCTGTCAAGATGTTGCATCATCTACCTCATCACCTGTCAACTCTGAAAGACAACACCTTTAATGAGATTTATAATCTCAGTAAGTAAATACAGTTCTAAAAGGTTTTCGAAAAGATGTTGCTTTCAGCCGGCGCGGTAACCGGAGAACAACCATGGTAATCCGCCATTTCCAAAATAATATAACTTAAAATATTTTATATAAATGGGGATATGATATTCCGCTGGCTTACCATGTTTTAGCTATTATTTTAGAGTGAATTTTATCAATCAAGTTGAGTCAATGCTTGATTTAGCCCAAATTAGACTTTGTTTTCTATTTTTGTTATTTTAGAGTCAATGTGTGCATTTAATTGATTTAATTAGATTTTAATTGATTTTCTCATGATTTTCTTTTTTTGATTTTAGGACAAATTAACAACAAGAATGATAATTGAAAAATAAGTCCAGATATTATGGGAAGCTATAGGCACACTTTTTGGCAATTGGTTTTCAATTCGAAATTGAAGAAAATACTCCAATTTGATAAGTCACGTTGATTAGAAGAAGACTTGGTTAAATCTCAAAGTGATATGCTTGGCAATGAACAAAAATTACACGCGGGACCCATGCTTCATTATTTACAATCAGGAAGTGAGATTTCAAATGTCAATTGAAGATAAGACTTGGATTAGAGAGAAGCAAATCTGCCGTGGGCCCATGCACTAGGAGACTTGGATTATAACTGAAATTGAAGGCTTGCAATATATTTAGAAGATCACGGCGTGAAGGAAAAAAATCACTACTGTGAGTTTCGTCTAATTCAATCTTGATAAGATATGAATTAATTGAGGATTTGAAAATTGGATAGAAGATAAGAGCTTCAGTTAGAGATAAAAAGAGAAGAGCGTTCAGAACGCAGAGGGGTTACGCAAGGAACAGTAGCACCGTTTGGAAAGGAGGTAGCAGCAGCCAGGGGGAGTCCCAGTACCGTGCATAGGCTAGACGGTGCAAGTTTCAATGGAGTTTCTTTCTTTTCTTCTTGTTGTTTATTTTATGGATGAGTAGTTGTTTTGTTTCTAGAATTGGGTAATATCTTTTGATATTATTATGATGAATATTTGATTTTTTCCTTTTGTTAATGTTTGATTCGTTGATTTGGTTCTTATTGTGTTTTATCCATGTGAATTGATTGATCACCTTTTTACATGTTTTAGATATTCTAGGGATGAACTTAACAGTGAACCTGGGTATTGGATCCATAGGAATTGAACTTAGGACTTAAATCACGAGAGTTAGAAGCGGTCCTTCGAGTGTACCATTGAATTGTCATAAATCGTAATGGGTTCAATTTAAATACAATTACCACGAGAGTAGCAGTTGGTTTAATTGAGCACGGTTCTTGTATGAACATTAACTAAGTTAGGATGATTCACCTTCAATTGAGTTAAATATTAATAAAGGGATAGTCAATTAGATTTCATAATTTGTCATTGTGGTAGCCTCAATCCTAGAAATCTCTTATCATATTTAAAAACAAAAAATATTTGATTTTGATTTCTTTTATTGTTTCTTTTATTTTCTTGAAATCTACTCACATTTATTTCTTAGTCTAAAATAGTTGTTTAATTTGTGAAGTTGTACTTGGTTTCCCGATCCCTGAGTTCGATACTCGGTAATTTACTAGTCGTTTTAATTATAACTTGCTTCGATCCGGTACACTTACCGGAGCCCATCAGGATAATCGATACAATCTCATAAAATTGATGCACAAGTCATAACATCATCAATTGATATAATCCATCACTAAAGTACGTATAGTATCAATAAAATCATACAAAGGACATCTCGTGTGTCCAAATAATGTCAATTTATCATTCTCTTTTATTTAATTACCCAATTTTAGTCTATGAGCTCATGACAAATGCAATGGCGTCCCACTGCCTTCCCCTTCCCAGAAGGAGGTATCTATAATGGTGGGTCTAACCCTTCCCAGAAGGAGGTATCTGTCTTCCCCTCTAACGAGGAGGTATCTGTCATCCCCTTCCCAGAAAGAGGTATATGTCTTCCCCTCTTCCTAGAAAGAGTTATTTGTCTTCCCCTCTAACGAGGAGGTATCTGTCATCCCCTTCCCATAAGGATATATCTGTAATGGTGGGTCTTCCCCAGAGGAGGTATCTGTCTTTCGCTCTAACGAGGAGGTATCTGTCATCCCTTCCCGGAAGGAGTATCTGTCTTCCCTCTAACGAGGAGGTATCCGTCTTCCTCTTCCCAGAAGGAGGTATCTGAACAATCACAAATAACAATCCAAATCATATTTTGGGCATATGTCATGACACTGGGACATGACATATGACCTCATGCATCAATGTCAATGGTATAACTCATATCGAAACAATTCATAGGCATTCCAAAATAACCTCAATACATAATATCATGTAACATGCATTATTATTCATAAAGTTCATATCAAAACAACTCTAAGGCATCACATATCACAAAAAGCATTTCAAATAATAATATCACCCAACATGTGAATATTCAATCTCATAATAATTAATAGAAAACCCCTAAATAGTTACTCTTAATTTCATAATCAAACTATTTAAAATCTATACCATGGGAGTTTAAGAAAAGAGGTGTTTACTTACTTCTCGTAGACCGCCGAAAAAACTCCAGGTGTGTGTTTGGATGGGGTATTTCAAAATTCCAACGAATTTGAAATACCCCATAAAATACCCCATAAAATCCCTTTATTTATAAAATCCTTCATATTTAATATCCAAACAAAATATTTTAGAGTGAAGTATTTTAATTACCCTCTTAAAATATTTCACCCTCTACAAATACCCCATTCAAATACACCACAAAAGTGTTTCTTAAGAGTGAATCCTATTTGTAAAGCTTCTCCTTCTATTAGATAATTAGATAAAGCACTTCCAGTCACTATTGTTTTTCACTCCTCCTTCCTTGCGGCGCTGGACACCCACTCTCTGACGACGGCTTCTACTTTGTTAGAGCCAAAGGAATTGATAGCGTGAATACTGAAATGTATTTAGGTTTATAGCAAATTGTTTCTTTTTCCTTATATTCTAATCATAATGGATGGCCCACCATCAGCAGAGAATTCAAATTGAATTCCCATAACTATAGCAACGTGAGTTGTTATTTAGTGGAGATTCATGACCCTTTTTTTTCTTCTTCTGATTATTCTTATTAAATATTCATTCTAACTAATTTTATATATATATATATATATATATATATATATATATATATATATATATATATATATATATTTAAAGGAAATCAACTTTACTTTTTTTACTGCTCACTATACAAAGGCAACATGACCCACTTTGCTTTTACATAATACACATATTATTTTCTTTTGTTATTTAAATTATTTTATTTTATTTTAGTTATTTTATTTCTAATTTTACATTCTTTTAATTTCTAAACAATTCTAGTAAACTAATCATTTTCTACACTAAACATCCTAATGCCTAAATCTGTTTTTTTTTTTTAAAAATTATATTGAAATTTTAGTATGTTACACTATATGCTCCCCATAAATCACAATGAATTAGTTCAAAAGCATTAGAAGCTTTGTGATCATTCAAAGGAAATTTGTCTCTAGTCTGTTTTGCCCGTTGACAGACATCATAGGATTTATTCAATGACTCACTACTTTTACCACAACTAACATTAGGAATTAACTTTGTTGTTTTCAAGGAGGATGTCCCAAACGCCTGTGCCAAAGCTCATACTGATTTGCTCCATTAGTCCTGAAAGCCTTTACACATGAAACCCTTGGGAAAAAATTAAAGCCCATCCCTTCGTTCACCCGCACCAATCAGCATCCTCGAAGTGCGGTCCTGTATAACAGATAAATTTTAGTGAATTGGACAATACAGTTTGACTCATCTATCAATTGCGACATGGAAATTAGATTGCAATTTAAACTGGGAACATAAAGAACATTTTCAAGTTTTAAACCCCCATCAAGATTTATTGATCCTTCCTTGGTTGCAGTAACATGTTGTCCATCTGGCAGTCCAACAGGGCACCCAGGCACATCTCGCAATTCACACAAATTCTTCAAACTCCCTGTCATATGGTTTGATGCCCCTGAATCAATGATCCAAGAAATATGTTTATGCTTACCAGTAATACTTTCACTTGTGCTTGACTTATGACTATTCAACATCCCAAGCAAAGTTTGCCATTGTTCATTGCTCAACCTGCTCGGGTCTAGAATTGTCTGCATCTGCAACAATCCCTGTGGAAGCACTTGTAGCTACTCCTGTGGTCTGTGCAGCATTGGCACATACGGTGTACCTCGCCCACGTCCAGAACTTGCTCCAGTACGCAATTGTATTTTACCTCGTCCACTGGTTCTTCCTTCACCTCGAGGTCGGTCACCCCACCAGTCAGGATATCCGAAGCATTGAAAGCAATTTGCTGCATCATGACCTGCTCGATTACAATTCGAGCAAACCATTGTTTTGTTCTTCAGGTCTCCACGTCCCTTCATTTTGGCACCTGTTTGGACTGCAAGTCCAACAATCCCCCCTCGTTCTTCCTTGGCACAAGTGATAGTCTTCATCCTTTCTTCCTGTATCAAAGTTGAATACACCCTGTTTAATGACAGCAAAGGATCTGTAGCAAGCAGATTGGATCAAACTGTCCCATAAATCACGTCTTCCAATCCCATCAAGAACTGATGCACTCTTTCTTCTTCTCGGCACTTTTCCAGTTTTGATGCAATATCACACTTGCAACCTCCACAAGTACAAGTCAGAATTTGCTCATAATTGGCCAACTCATCCCATAAAGCTTTCATTTTTCCATAGTATGCAACCGTGGTCATACCACCCTGCTTGCATTCTGCTAAGTCTGATTTCAATTGCTGAATTCTGGGCCCATTCACAACTGAAAATCTCTCCTTGATGTCCTGCCATAGGTCTTTCGCATTTTCCATATATGATATCGTCGAGCGCAAACTAGGCTCAACAGTGTTCAAGATCCATGATATCAACATGGATTGAACAATCCACCAATCCTCTATCTCAGGATTCTACCTTCGGTTGTTCAACGGTTCCGTCAATAAAACCTCACTTTCTACGAGCTCGCAAAGAGATCCGCATAGCCCGAGCCCATTCTTCATAGTTTTCACCTCGCAACTGCACCCGAGTAATCATGTTACCTGGGTTATCGTTTGAATTTAGATCATAAGATGATGGCGTTCTTTAGGAACTATCAAATTTTGACTGTTCTGGATTGTCAAGTTTTGGTTGTTCAACATCTGCCATGGCCCATGGCAGCTGCAAGGTATGGTTTAAGTTACAGGCTTTAAGTGTTGGCTCTTGATACCATGTAAAAATATGTAAGTTCAAGACTAATGTTTGTGAATTGCTTGAGTTTCTTTTACTCGGCACTTTGATATATATATATATATATATATATATATTAATTAATTAGGAGTAAATACAATTTATATTTACAATGTATTTCTAGCTATTTCCTAAGAACATGTGTGATACATGTGTTTAATTCCAACCGTTCGCATCGTCCAACCGTCCGTACCGTCCTCACCGTCCAAGCTTAATAGCAATAGCTCGGTTTGGTCCAACTAATAGCTTATATCTTATTTTGTATGGTACTAATTTGGTAAGCAGTAGGATTAAAACATGAAAATGTTGAACTACCAATAATCATATATTCATTTATGTTTTACGATTATTATCGGGGTGTTAAGATTAAAATCGTAGTTAATCCTATACAACATGCAGACTACTAAGTGCTTGTTTGTTTTAGATTTTAGGAGGTCCAAAATCATGCTTGCTTACAGTAAAAGTGGTTTTGGAATTCTGAAAGTGTTTGTTTTAAATTTTGCTTTCAATAAAATCAATTCCGGGTTGGGTATAATTAATTTTAAGATAAGTAAAAATTTCTAACTTTTCCATTGAAAGTAATTGATTCTAGGGCCTACAAAGTTTTTTACATTTACACCTCAAAAGTTATTTTACTTTATTATCCAAATAAAACCAAATATTCTGAACCCACTTTTAAAATATCATTACCCAACAGAAATCAATTTTTTCAAAATCATACTTTTCATAATTTAAAACAAATGTACTCTTTCTTTTTTCTTTTTGATAGAAAAAACAAACATACTCTCACTAGTTAGATACTCATTGGCCATGATGCTCTCATACACCACCCAATTCAATGTGTGCCATCAATGCCATGTGTGTATCATCATTAATGATAACTTCAACCACAATATTTAATATGAAGTTTCTAAGACTAAGGGTCCGTTTGTTTTAGATTTTGATATAATTGATTTTGGTATAATTGATTTTGGAATAAATGATTTTGAAAAAATCAAGGTTAAAAAATTGATTTGTGCTTGGTAACAATATTTTAAAATTAGGTTTAGAAGAATTGATTTTGTTTGGATGATAAAGTAAAATCACTTTTGAGATGTAAATATGTAGAATTTTGTGGGTCCTACATCTAGAATCAATTATTTTCAACGGAAAAGCTAAAAAAACTTGCTTCCACAAAACTCAGTTTTGGCCACCAGGAATCAATTATTTTGGATGGGATTTTATACCCAAACGTCTCAGTTACCGTAGTAACTGGGGTTTGTTGGAACCAAACTGGATCTGGTTTATTTAATCTCTAGGTTTTAATGTTAACAAAATGATTAAATTTGCTTGACAAAGTGTTAGTTGGGATCTAACAAGTGAGTTCAGTTTATGTAGGAATATCCAAAATAATATAAGGTACACAATGCTTGGACTCTTGCAAAGAATTACCCGTCCAAAGGTTATTTAAAATTTTTATATTTTAATCGTTAAATAGATGGCTAACTAAAATTCAGTAGACGACCATAGTAGCCACGTCAGTAGACAAGTGCTCTCCTTGAAACTCAAGTATACATCCATAGTGCCTAACTAAAATTCAGTAGGCGTCCATAGTGCCACGTCATTGGACGGAGTTTCTCTAAGGACTTGGCAAGTCCAAAGACTTGTGTGGACGAGTGCTTCTACCACACCAATGGACGAGCAAAATAAAATCTTGTGTAGACGGGTTCTCAAACCGAATGCCTGTAGACGGTTTTATATGTTCTATATCTTTACTACATTGAATATGATTTAATGCAATCTAGTACATGATGAATTTATTTCAAATGATTGATATTTATTTCAAATGAATAATTGTTCTTCCCATTTGTTTTTTTTTGTTTTTGTTTTTGGTTATGGGCCCACCCCTGTGCTTTGAATGTAAGAAACTAGGACACTTCAAAGCTGACTGTCCAGAGCTGAAGGAGAAAAAGAAATTCTTAAAAAAGAATAAAGGCTTGATGGCTACATGAGAGGATCTTGACATGTCTTCTTCAGATGAAGAAGATGAAGCAGGAGAAGAAGCAAACATTTGCTTCATGGCTGACACTGCATTGGAAAGTGAATTCACTGATGCTGAGGTAATGGACTCTGATCCATCTACTCTTCAAAATGTTTTTGATGAATTGTTGCATGATTCATGCATACTGTCTAAAGAGTATAAGAGTCTCAAAAAGAAGTTTATTAAACTCTAAAGATTATGATAAGGTCTGCGCAGTGAATCAAAACCTTAAGGATGAGAATGAAACATTAAAATCAAACAATGTTAGTCTGGCTGGCAAGACTAAGTGTAAGTCTAATAGCTCTTGTGAAGTTGAACAACTGAAACAAGATGTGACATACTTGACAGACTCTCTATCAAAACTGGTTGGTAGCTCAGATAAATTAAACCTTATATTAAGATATTCTAGATCACTACGTGACAAATCTGGCATTGGCTATGATAAAGAGAAGCAAGATGCATCTCTGAATAAACCAAAAGTTCATACACAATATAAGGCTTTTAAAGTCCATCCACAGCATACTGAGTCCAAATCAAGCCCTTCCAATACTTACTGCAAAGTATGTGGAAAAAGTGGGCATGTGTCATCTAAATGCATACATAACAAGCATGCAAAGCATTCACAACCTATGATCACTAACAAGAAAGGACCCAAGTCAATTTGGGTACCTAAAGATAAGATAATCCCGATTGCGGATCTGCCTAACAACATGAAATAAACAGAAGTCCCGGTACTTGGACAGTGGGTGCTCACGACACATGACAGGAGAAAGGTGTATGTTCCAAGACCTTAGACCCAACGATGGTGGATGGGTCACTTTTGGAGGAACCCAAAATGGAAAGATCATTGGTATAGGTAAAATTGGTAAACATCATTTTCCCTCCATTGATAATGTTCTGTTAGTAAATGGTGTTAAACACAATCTGCTTAGCATTAGTCAATTATGTGATAGTGGGTTTGCTGTTTCTTTTGATAAGAATATGTGTACTGCCAAGAAAGCTGATGGATCACTCCTATTCACTGCCCAGAGGTAAAACAATCTGTATAAGATTGAATTAGAGGACCTCTCAAATCAAAGTGTCTCATGTCTAGTGTCCATTGAGAATGAACGATGGATTTAGCACAAAAGGTTGGGTCATGCAAGTTTGAGATTAATCTCAAAACTGAAAAAGCATAACCTTGTAAGAGGTCTACCAAACCTTAGTTTCAAATATGATGCTCTCTGTGATGCATGTCAGAAGGGAAAACAAGTCAAAGGTTCTTTTGAATCTAAGAATGTTGTTAGTGCCAACAAACCACTAGAATTGCTACACCTTGATCTCTTTGGTCCAACAAGGACTGCCTCTGTCAGTGGTAAGAAATATGGTCTTATCATAGTAGACGACTACACTAGATAGACGTGGGTTATGTTCCTTGCTCACAAGGATGAGTCATTCAAGGTCTTTTCCGTATTCTGCTAACGTGTACAGAATGAAAAAGGCATGTGTATAGCTTCAATTAGAAGTGATCATGGGGGAGAATTTGTTAGTGAGCTATTCCATGAGTTTTGTGAAGAAGGTGGTATTCAACACAACTTCTCAATACCAAGAACACCACAGCAAAATGGCGTGGTAGAGAGAAAGAATAGATCTCTTCAAGAGATGGCCAGGACTATGCTCAATGACAATTCTGTCCCTAAGCACTTCTGGGCTGAAGCTGTGAACACTGCCTGCTACATTCAGAACAGAATATACATTAGACCTATTCTGAATAAGACTCCTTATGAATTGTGGAAAGGTAGAAAACCCAACATTTCATACTCCCACCCCTTCGGATGTAAATGTTACATTTTGAATACAAAAGATCAACTTGGTAAATTTGATGCTAAGATAGATAATGGAATTCTACTAGGATTTTATGAAACTTCAAAAGGTTTTAGAGTTTATAATTCTAGAACTTTAGTTGTAGAAGAACGTATTCATGTAAAATTTTATGACAAACAGCCTGATAAGAGACTATCAGAGCTAGATGAAGCTTTTACAGATTTTGATCCAAATATCTCAGGAGAGAAACCAGAAATCAAGACTGATATCCAAGTAGACGACGCTTCTCAACAACAACCAGAAACGTCTACCTCTCAACAGGAAAATGCTCAGAAATCTTGGTATTTTAGAAACTATCATCCTTAAGATCAAATCATTGGTGACCCCAATGACAAGCTAAGAACTAGGTCAACCTTTAGAAAACAAAGTGATTCTGCTCTTGTCTCTGAATGTGAACCGAAGACAGTGGACGAAGTTCTACTGGACGAAGGATGGATTCTAGCTATGCAAGAAGAGCTTAATCGGTTTGAGAGAAATAAAGTCTGGACGCTTGTACCCCTGCCTGAAGACAAGTCAATCATTGGAACAAAGTGGGTCTACAGAAACAAGCTTGATGAAGATGTTAAGGTTGTGAGAAACAAGGCAAGACTTGTTGCTCAAGGCTACTCTCAAGAAGAAGGTATAGACTACACTGAAACTTTTGCACCAGTTGCTAGGCTAGAAGCTATAAGAATTTTAATATCATTTGTTGCACATCATAGCTTTATGCTTTTTCAAATGGATGTTAAAAGTGCCTTTTTAAATGGCTTTATTAATGAAGAAGTATATGTCATGAAACCTCCTGGTTTTGAAAATACAAATCATCCTGAACATGTTTATAAGCTTAAGAAAGCACTGTATGGACTCAAACAAGCTCCTAGAGCTTGGTATGATAGGTTAAGTTCATTTCTAATGGAAAGCGGTTTTAACAGAGGAAAAGTAGACACAACTCTATTTAGAAAAACTATTAAGCAGGATTTCATTATAGTTCATATTTATATTGATGATATCATTTTCGGTGTTACTAATGAATCTCCGTGCAAGGAATTTTCTAAGTTAATGCAGAAAGAATTTGAAATGAGCATGATGGGAGAACTCAAATTCTTCCTTGGAGTTCAAGTTAAACAGTTTATGAACGAGGTGTACATACATCAGACTAAGTATACAAAGGAACTTCTAAAGAGGTTTAAGATGGATGATTGTAAACCAATGAATACTCCTATGCATCCCACTTCAATATTGAACAAAGATGATAAAGAGAATAAGGTAGATCAAAAGGTATATAGAGGTATGATAGGATCTCTTTTATATCTGACTGCGTCTAGGCCTGATATAATGTTCAGTGTTTGCTTATGTGCTCGTTTTCAATATGATCCTAGAGAGTCTCACCTCTCAGTAGTCAAGAGAATATTTAGATATTTAAAAGGTACTACTAATCTGGGCTTGTGCTTTAAGAAAAATGATGATTACAGATTAGTTGGTTTTTGTGATGCTGATTATGCTGGAGATAGAATTGGAAGAAAGAGCACTAGTGGAGGATGTCACTTCCTTGGAGCTAACCTAGTATCATGGTCAAGCAAAAGGCAAAGTCTCATTGCTCTATCAACTGCTGAAGCAGAGTACATATCAGCTGCAAGCTGCTGCTCACAACTTCTATGGATCAAACATCAATTGGAGGACTACAATGTATTTGTAAGTAGTATTCCACTTATGTGTGATAATACTGCTACAATCAATTTATCTAAGAATACAATATTACATTCTAGAGCTAAGCATATAGAAATCAAACATCATTTTATTAGGGATTATGTGCAAAAAGGTGTGTTTGATGTTCAGTTTTTAGATATTGACCACCAATGGGCAGATATCTTCACTAAACCTCTTGCTGAGGACAGATTTATCTTTATAAGAAAGCATTTGAATATGTTGTATGTGGATTGAGCGAGTATATTTATTGTTAATTTGGTCGTCCATTGCATGTTTTCTCTGCACGTCCACTAGTCATGACGTCCAAAACACGTGAAATCTACGCGTCCACTACTTATGTCTTTACACGTCCACTCTTAGTCTTGTGTGGACTCGTCTATGCACACATTTATTGCTTATATTAATTTATCCTTGAACACATTTATATAAAATTCTTCTTTTTCCTTGCTGACTCAGCTACCTTCACTAATTCAATTATAACTTTTTACGATCCCAAGTTACCAACGCCGTTTTACACTTAATGACATGTCTTGTCATTTTTTGGAAACTGTTGTTTTTCAGAAATCTTTAAAAGTAACCTCTTTCCCTCTGAAAAACTTTTCACGTCTCTTCATCCCTGTCAACCTCTCTCTTTGAAACTTTCGAACTCTCTGTCTGCCTTGTTCTTCCAAACCTTAACTCATCTTACTCAACAATGGCTTCAACCTCTACTCATATGCCTGCTTTTGCGACTGACACTATGTCCATATCTGTGGAACATCACTTCAATTTTGGAATTTTACAAGAATACGATTTGGATGTGAGTAAGTTCGTTAACGCTGCTGGATGGGATGGAATCTTTCTGGAAAAGGTCACAGTGTATCCAGATTTGATAAGGGAATTCTGGAGAAGACCAAAGATCTCTGAAACAGAAGTTGTTGGGTTTGTGCTGGGAAGGAAAGTGATAGTATTCGAGAAAACCATCTCTGATGCGATTGCATGTGCTGAAGAAGGATTGGTCTTCACGGAGAACTGGGAAGAAGACCTAGGTGGTTCAGAAACAATTGCTGTCACCCTAATGAGGCAAGACAACGTAAGAACTCATTGTTGGAAATCCTCTAAGAAGAAAGATCATATCAGGATTCTTCACCAAATTCTGAACAAGGTGGTGCTGCATAAGATTGGCTCTAAGGACAACTTATCAGCTCTTCACAAGTTATGTGTTTGCCATCTGGTTTTTGAAACAAAGATTAACTTACCCTGGATTCTGTTTCATCGCTTCAAAGATGCCATTACCAACAGAGAATATGCTTCTCACATTACTTTTACTCATCTTCTGTCAAAAATTTTTAAGCAGCAAGGCGTGTACGATGTTCTAAGTGCAAAGCCTAAGGATGAACAAGAAAGACTCCTTCGTGAGAAATGATTGCAAGCTGTTGATTTTGGCAGAGTTAATCTCAGTGGCATGCAACTCAGCACATACAAGCAAGTGGAGTTGGCCAAGCTTGAGGAGAAAATGAAGATTAAAGAAGAATCACTTGAGGCCAACGATGCTGCAATTCTTGGTTTAAAGAAAGGAACCAAGAGAAAGACTGTGGCTGTGAGGTAACCCATTCCTAAGAGGACTACTAGAGGATCTGTCCTCTCTGTATCTTCTGGTGCTACTCTTCCACCAGCACCAAAAAGGACAAGGAAAGTAATCATGTCTGAAGAAGAAGATGATGATGAACTACCTATCGCCACCATTTTAGAAAAACAAGTTGCTACTGTTGCTGGTCCAATTGCCAAGAAGAAGAGGCAACTGGCAAAGAGGGCTAGAACAACTATGGCTTCTGAGGTAATAATCTCTGCTGATGATCCTGTTAGGTTAGCAGTAGATGAATTAGTGTCCAATTTGGGAACTCGTGCTGATAATGTCTCTGCTCCACGTGATGTGGATGATGTTTATGTCCTTACCCTGCCACAATCACCACCCTCACCACTAACACATATAGACAATAGCATTACCATTTGAGCCTAATTTCCTAAACCTTTGAAAACCTTGTTTCCACCCATAATTCCCTCTTCCACTCGCTATACTGGTAAATCTAAAAACTAGGCCAAAGTATAGAGAGAATGGAAAATACTATTCCACACCATTCCACAAGAACCAGAACCTATTCTAACAAAGTGGTATCCTCTGGCTGAGTATGAGTATGAACCCCTCAACATCTATCCATACTGGGTCAACCCTGAACCCCACACTCCAACTGGCCCATTCCCTTCCCAAATGTTCAATGAACATGGACCTCTCCTCACTCACCTTCCCCAACTGAGATTCCCTACCAGAAAAATCTACCCCAATCTATTGAAACTTCCACCCCTTAAACCATTCACTGATGGAGTAGAGAGAGTTATAATATCTGATTGGCGTACTGATCCCAGCAAGAAGGATCTTGGGAGTGTTCTCGAGAAAAGAGCCAGATCCTTCAGGCAAATTCCTTTTGTCATGGACAAGACTGTAAGACTCAATGACTTAGAGATTTTGATATATGACAAATACAACTTAATGTGTATGCAAGTGTTTTAGTGTCAAATTGTAAAGGCAGGTATCAAGCAGTAATCAACAAGTTCAGAGAGCAATCAAAGGAGAATATTCAAGGAAGAACTTGAAGAAATCAAAAGAGCTACATGGAGGAATCAAAGAGCAAAGACGAAGATCAAGGAATCATCAAGACAAGAGCTTAAAGGAGAAATTTTAGATTTACGTCTTAGATGATTTGTAAGAGATGAAATCTCTTATTCACAAATAGCTCAATTAAAAAGATGCATGAATAAAATCAATTTTCATAACCTGCATTAAAAGTAATAAATTTTCATTAATGAAAATGATTTTTGGAAATAAGATTTATTGAATCCAAGCGCTCGTCCAACACTGAAGTAATACAAGCGCTCGTCCAACACTGAAGTAATAGAAGCGCTCGTCCAACACTGAAGTAATAGAACCGCCCGTCCAACTCTAAAGTAATAGAAGCGCTCGTCCAACACAGGTGATACAAGCGCTCGTCCAACACAAAGTGACAGAAGCACTCATCCACTGAAGCGACGGGAGCGCTCGTCCACTAAAGTGATACAAGCGCTCGTCCACTGAAGTGACAGAATCACTCGTTCACTAAAGTGATACAAGCGCTCATCCACTAAAGTTACAGAAGTGCTCGTCTACTAAAGTGACAGAAGCGCTCGTCCACACAAGTCTTTGGACTTGCTAAGACCTTAATGAGAAGACCCGTCCAATGACGTGGCATATGGAGCTCGTCTACTAATTGGAGCTCGTCCAATTACTTTGTGTTTTAGTACTCCCGACCAATGACGTGGCATATGGAGCTCGTCTACTAATTGGAGCTCGTTCAATTACTTTGTGTTTTAGTACTCCCGTCTGCTGACGTGGCATATGGAGCTCGTCTACTAGCCCGTCCGAATGTAAAGTCTTAATGGCTAGATGGACGTTGTTATTATCAAGATGGAGCTGTTATTATCAAGATGGATGCGAATGCTATAAAATCCGAATGTAAAATCTTAATGGTTAGATGGACACGGTTATTTTCAAGATGGACGCAAATTATATAAGAACTATCACAATCTTATTTCAAGAACCAGAATCAAGAAAACAAATTCTGTTTAATCAGATCCTAATCTGTTTCGATTAATCCCAACGACTATGACTTTTTTTCCATATAAAGAGGGATCAAATGAACACTTTTACAGAACAAATAACATATCAAATACGATACACATATCATTCATCATCTTTCTTGAGCTTACTGTGAAAAGAGTGTTTTGTTCTCATAAGTGATTCAATTTGTTTATCTGACTGTTGAGAGTTAGTAATCAACTTTTGTTTTAATTTTTATTGTAAAGAGAGAGGGAGTCTCTCTGAGTGATTAGGGTGAGGTATTGATGAGTGTGATTTCACCTTATATTTCATTGACATTTTGCATGAATTATCATATAGTTTAGGCATTTCTAATTTGATTTTGGTTGGTTTTTACGTTGGAACGGGTAAGGCGGTTTTGTGGTGTTGTTGTGCAGGAATTAAAGATTAAAATGCTAAAGATCAATCACGATGGAGCTTGCATGAAGATGGAGCTTGAAAAGTGAAGAAAACGAGTCAAACAGAGCCTATCACGGCCTAGCCGTGATGCGCATCACGACCATGATCGAGTAGAGCTGAAAAGAAAGAATGGAAAAATCAGAACTGGTCACGGCCAGTGATGAGTGTGATTTCACCTCATATTTCATTGTCATTTTGCATGCATTTTCATATAGCCTAGGCATATTTAATTTGATTTTTGGTTAGTTTTTACCTTGGAACGGGTAAGGCGGTTTTGTGGTGGTGTTGTGCAGGGATTAAGGATTAAAATGCTCAAGATTAACGATGGTGGAGCTTGCATGAAGATGGGGCTTGAAAAGTAAAGGAAAGGAGCCAAACAGAGCCAATCACGGCCTAGCCGTGATGACCATCACGGCCATGATCGAGTAAAGCTAAAAAGAAAGACGGCTAAAGTCTGAACTAGTCACGGCCTGTCCATGATGACCATCACGGCCGTGACGTGTGATATATGGATCTTTAGAAACTGATTTGATCTGAAATTGTGGTTGCTTGGGATTCAAGTTATCCTAATCTATAAATAGAGCACTTAGGCTTGAAAATAGGCGGATTTGGAGGGACTTTTGGGCTGCTACTCTTAGGAGAAATTAGGATTTTCTCTTCTCCTTCTTCTTCTCTTCTCTTAGGATTTCATTTATGTTGTTGTTAATCAAGCTTGCCATCACCATGGCAATGCTTGAGTACTAGCTTTATTTCTAGGGATTGGGGCTATGCCCAAGATTTGTTTTATGGTATGAATTGATGTTTTCCCGTTGTTAATTTCAACTTTGCTTTAGATCTGATTTCTATTGTTTTAATTACTCGTAAATTCGGTGGCCACTTATTTGCGTGTCGTAGATACTCTAAGGAGGAACCTAGCGGTGAACTTAGATATCGGATCTATAGAATCAGACTTAGGACTTAAATCATAAGAGTTAGAAGCGGTCCTTCGAGGGTTAACGAATTGTCACAAAGCTTAAAGGGTTCAATCTAAATTCAACTACCACGAGAGTAGGGGTTGGTTTAATTGGGCACGATTTTTGTAACCCGAGAGGGAGCATTAACTTATTTAGGATAAATTCGCCTTCAAGGCAATTTTGATAATTAACAAGGGATAGTCAATTTGGTAAAATAAACAATCTTGTTGGTAACCCAATCCCTAGGAATCCCTTTTGATTTGAAAACCTCTAATTGATTAACTTATCTATTTTAATTGATTGCAATCTTAAATATCTGATTTTCTAATTAATCCTTATTTCAAAAATCAAATCTTTTCAAAATCCTTTTTATAGATATAGTCCAGTTTAATTGATTTGATAATTAGTTGTGATTTGAGATCACAGTCTCTGTGGGATCGATCTTTTTATTACTTGATGACGAATCCGGTACACTTGCCGGAATCCACCCCATAAAGTTTTTGGCGCTGTTGCCGGGGACTGTGCTTTCTTGAATCTCGATTTAATTTTTAAATTGATTTTTCTGGACTTTTTATTTTTAATTATTTCCTTTTAAAAAAAAGATTTTCTTTTTTTTCATTTATCTCTTCTTCTTTCTATAGTATCTATCTCTCTCTTATAGGTGTTTTTCTCTTTTATGCAAAGATCCCTAAGTCCTGGAAACCTTATTGTGGTTGACCCCAAAATCGAAAGGACCTTTTATAGACGTATAAGACTACAAAGAGAGAGAGAGACTGATTCCCATTCCACTCATGGAGAATCTACCGGATACAAAACCACTGAAGGACTATGCAACCCCAAATGCTAGGGGTTTGCGAACTGGGATTGCTAGGCCAGAAATCGAGGCGTAGAACTACATTATACCGCCTATGCTAATTAGCATGATTAGGCAACATCAATTCGGAGGATTGCCCTCGGAGGACCCGATTGATCATGTGGAGACATTCTTGGAATTCACTGATGCAATTAGAATTCATGGCGTCCCGATTGATGCTATTCGCTTGAGGTTGTTCCCCTCCTCTCTTACTGGAAAAGCAAAAGCTTGGCTGAAGCAAGTGCCCGCTAATACCTTGTCGACTTGGGACCAACTGGAGCAGGCATTCTTGGAGAAATTCTTCCCTCCATCCAAGACGGCTTACCTATGAACTCAGATCATCGGCTTCTTCCAAAAGGACGGATAATGCTTATTCGAAGCTTGGGATCGCTACAAAGGGTTGCTGGAGTCTTGCCCACATCATGGGCTCGAGACGTGGTTGCTAGTACATACCTTCTACAACGGATTGGATTACTCTTCGAAGGTGTCACTCGACTCCGCAGCTGGTGGAGCCTTTATGAATAGACCTTTGACTGAGGCATTCAATATCATTGAAAACGTAGCCACCAACTACCACCAATGGGGTTCGGAAAGAGGTAATAACCCGAAAAAGCTTTCGGGGGGTAAGTTTGAAATGAATAGCACTGATCTCTTTATGTCTAAAATTGACTCACTGAATATACGTTTTGATAAGATTGAAAAGGCTAATGTGAGTTCAATAGATGCTACTAATATTGTTTGTAAGATTTGTGGAATGCAGGGACATGACATAATGGAGTGCCCACATGGTATTGCTCATGGACCAGGTGCTTCGGGGGAACAAGTGAACTCTTGTCACAACTTCTATGACACGAACCCGAAGTTACCAAACTATGCTCCTCCTAATTCTTACAACCAAGGAAGGAAGAATTGCCCTTACCTTTCCTACGGGAACTACAACAACACGTTGAACCACGAGTTCCAAGAAGGCCAAGGTGATAGGAAACCCGCATCGGGGTATCCTCAGGTACAAAAGTCTAAACTTGAGTCTCTTTTGGAAAATTTTGTTGAAACTCAAACAAAACAAAATGAAGAGTTTAGGAAATAAGGTAGGGTAGTCAATGAGGCAATAAAAGAGTTAGCATCTAAGGTAGATAACTTAACCATCCATAATAAGATGTTAGAAACTAAGATTGCTCAACAAGCTAGTACATATACTAGAACTAAGGGTACGTTCCCAGGACAACCCGAAGTTAATCCCAATGAGCACTGTAATGCTATATACTTGAGGAATGATAAGCTTGGGGTAATTAAAAAGGATGTGGAATGTGAGGAGGACATGAGCGAAGATGAAGAGATAGAGCCAAAGTATGTCCCTCCACCACCTTACCAACCCCCAATACCTTTCCCACAAAGGTTGGTCAAGAAAAAGCAAGTAGCAAGAGAAACTAAGAGCTTAATTGAGGAGCATAATGCCATGATAAAAACTAATATGCCTCCTAAACTAAAAGATCTTGGAAGTTTCTCTATTACTTGCTCAATTGAAGAAGTGAAAATAGACCAAGCCTTATGTGACTTAGGGGCTAGTGCGAGTTTGATGCCGCTTACTGTCTTTGAGAGGTTAGGAACCAAGAAATTGAGTCCATCCGAATCCTCTTTACAATTTACGGATGGCTCAACTAAAACTCCTCTAGGCATACTAGAGAACGTTCCCATAAAGCTAGGGAGATTTTTCATTCCTACCGATTTCATGGTGTTGGACATGAACGGGAATTCTAAATTCCCTATCATTCTTGGAAGGCCATTCTTGGCCACAGCCGGAGCAGTAATAGATGTAAAGAATGGCAAGCTCTCTCTGAATGTAGAGGAAGGTAGGGTAGATTTTGATTTGACTAACTCATATAACAACCCTCCTTTTGAGAGTCATGTGTGCAGGATCGAGATAATGTCTCCAAAGGTGAAGGAAGAGCCTAATATGGAAGCAACTTCCAAACTTAGCATGACGAATGATGCACCAAATGGTGATGAAGTTGGAGCTGCTCCTCATGTGGAGTTAAAACTTCCGCCGGAAGTAAGGCCATGAAACTCAGAGTTAAGAGAGCAAAGCGAAAGCGCAATTAGCTATATGAACAAAATAGGCTCTTGGTGTCGTGCAACGCGCGTGTGTTGTGCGCCGCGCTCTGCGATTCCGGCAAGTGTACCGGATTGCCGTCAAGTAATAAAAGATATCGAACCCACAGAGACTGTGTTCCCGAATCGCAACTGATTTTCGAATCGGTTAAATCTGGACTTTTTAAAAGGATTTTTTATATTTTGAAAAGGTTTGAATTCGAAATTGAAAGATAGATGAACAAAAGATAATTAAAACAGAAAACAAATGTTTTTGGGGTTTTGATCTAAATGGATTCCTAGGGATTTGGGTTACCTTTGAGGCTGTTTATGTTACTAATATGATTTACCTTTGTTGATTAACGAAGTTGCCTTGAATGCGAGTTTATCCTCTAATAGCTTAAGCTCCCTCTCGGGTTACAAAAGCCGTGCCCAATTGACCCGACCCCTACTCTCGTGGTAGTCGATCCCAGATTGGACCCTTTGCGCTTCGTGACAACTCGTTGCTCCTCGAGGGACGGCTTCTAACTCTCGTGATTTCAGTCCCAAGTCTGACTTCTATAGGTCCGACACCTAAGTTCACCGTTAGGTTCCTCCTTAGAATGTCTCAGTCATGCAAATAACCTAAGTTCACCGCTAGGTTCCTCCTTAGAATATCCACGTCTCGCTGATAAGCGGCCGCCGAACTTTACGAGTGAAACACACTAGAAATCCTAAGTTCATCGCTAGGTTCCTCCTTAGAACGTCTACGTCACGCAAATAAGCGGTCGCCGATTTTACGATTGATTAAAACGCTAGAAATCAGATCTAAAGCAAAATCATAATTATAAAGATATTACATCAAAATCAGCATCGTAAACAAAACTCGGGCAGAGCCCCTATCCCTAGAAACTAAGCTACTACTCCAGTCTTGCCATGGAGATGACAAGCTGGGTTGACAACATAATGAAAATACAAAAAATCAGAGAAGAGAGGAGGAGAGGAGAAGAGAGATCTATGCCTAGAGTCCTAGTTGTTATGGATGATCCAGATGTTCTGTATCTGCATCTGCCTGGTCCTTATTTATAGATGTGGGAAGTTAGAGTCCCAATCTAACTCAAATTCTGATCCAATTCGGTTTCTTCAGGTCCAAGTAATGCGCGTCACGGCCGTGATGACCATCACGGCCAGGCCGTGACGGTCTCTGTTTCTGGCAATTCTGGAAAATTCAGGACTTTCGCGTGACGAGTCCTCTTTCGCGTCGCGAGCTCCTATTTCATGGCCCGTGATCTTCATCACGGCTAGGCCGTGATGTGCTCTGACTTGTGGTGGTTTTGGATCACGGCCGTGATGGCTATCACGGCCAGGCCGTGACAGACTCTGACTTCAGCCTTTGTTCCTTTTCAGTTTTGCTCGATCATGGCCGTGATGGGCATCACGGCCTCTGTTTGGCTCATTTTCTTCACTTTTAAAGCTCCATCTTCATCCAAACTCCATCATGGTTGATCTTGAGCATTTTACCCTTGATTTCTGCAAAACAACACACGAAAACCGCCTTACCCATTCCAAAGGAAAATTAACCTAAAATCTAATAAAAATATGCCTAAACTACATGAAAATGCATGCGAAATGATAGACAAAGATGATGTGAAATCACACTCATCAAATCACCCCAAGCTTAAAACTTTGCTTGTCCTCAAGCAATTACTCAGGCCATAAGATATAAATCAATCAAAGCATGGATAGTGAACCAAGAACCCTAGCAACTAAATCCAAGTGACAGGCATATTCAATAAATCCCCAAGAGATAATCAATTTCAAGTCTAATTAGAAGCTTAGGTTCTTCAAGTTCCTATTCTCACTGATTTGGGCACTCATCTCACCTCACTCAAGTATTTTAGGGTATATGACAATTCGCTCAGTTTCATCAAGGAAAGTACTCTACCATAGGCTTGACTATTAACCAAATCTCTACTTTATTAATGAAAACACATAAGAATCAAGAGGTCTTTTATTTGGTTGTAATGTGGCCATGGAATTTATTGTTAGGTGGGAAAATCAAGAAAAGGAAATTTCAAGAAGGCTAAACGAATTATCAAACATTGCAAAGCATGACACCTTATAAAATACCCTTTTTGGGCTTTGATTCACTTCTCCACCTTTCTTTCTTTTTTTTTTTCATTTTCTTTTGTCATCCCCTTCTCCATTTTTTTTTTGTGTTTATTTCATTTTTATTTATTTGGAGAAGGGGAGATTTTTCTAGCTCAAGAGAAATATTTTCATCCCATTCTTTTTCAAACTACCTTTTTACCTTTTTGTAATACTTTAAAAGGTGCCATACCAAGCATTATTTATCAAAGTAATTCATGGTACCAAGAAAAGTATTTTATTCTTTAGGCTCAAAATTGGGCAACTAAGGGGTAGCATTTAATCATTCAAAGCTCGGAAGGCCGGAAAAATACCTAGTGCCTCCATCATTTCCAAAAGTGTTTTAAAAAAATTTTAAGTTTCGAAATGGTTTCAAGTCAAGTTCTAGAGAATACAGTCCAAGAGGAATTAAATCACTCTATCACAAGAAATGGGGTAAATTTAGTGAGTACCCCTTTTTGGCTCAAAATCTTACATTTAGTAGTTCAAAAATCAGTGAGGAACACAAATCTAAGGAACCACATGCTAATCATCAACTATCAAAAGATCATCTCAAGAATTTTTATTTTTAGCCTTGTCACAAGAATAATAAAAATTGGGTTCAAAAATTCACTATCTCAATTCATTTGGCACCAAGTTCTCACAATTGGATGCATATTCTAAGTGAGGGGCAATCTAGAGAATGTGATCATACCAAACTATGCCTATGAGAAATGCAATATGAATGCAACAATGCAAAAATGCAATGGATATGCAAAAGTACCCCTACCCCAAGCTCAACACTTACATTGTCTCCAATGTAAATAATCAAATCGGAGAGAGGAGAAAAATTGGAACAACTTTGGTCGCGCTGTCGCCACGCGTCAAAAAGAACGAGCGTTTACAAAATAATGTAGATAGGGAAGCGACAACTCGAGTATTGTCTCTCAAGGACTCTTAGGTGTTGTTGTTATTAACAGAAAATCAGTAAAAGTCAGATTTGGGGGGTTTTGAGATTGAAAACTAAATAAAGAAAACAGAACAGAAAAACAATGCAATAAAAAGTAATTACCAAATAAGCTAAAGAACGATCAACCTACTGTTCTCGATTTCCCACTATCATCGGTTCATATAAATCCGAGCCCTAAGCAGATTCTAATCCCCTCCCGGTTGTAGCAACAAATAACAAACGAAATTGCTACTAGGGATGTATGTCCCTATTCCCGAAATAACAAACGGGGTTAAGCTCTCATGAACTAAACGAACATGAATGAACACACGCGAAATAACAAACGCGATTAAGTATAAGAACATAGCATCACCGAAATGAATCAACACAACATTATACATTCCTGAAATAACAAACAGAAATGTATAACATGACATTGAAAAGAGAAAAGCAAATGAAAACAGGAATTACAAAACCTCAAGTGTGGTAATGGAAACCAATCCCAGTAGATTAATCTAAGGAGACTAGCTCTCCATTACAGACATAAGCACAAAAGAAAAGAAAAGAAAAATAAACTACTGACTAAAAACTAGCTAACCTGACTAAAACTAGCCAGCTTACTAGCTCTCCTCAGTTCTGTCTAAAACTGACTTATATACAGAATCTGGAATCAGAGGACTCGCGAGGCGAACGCTGTCTCGCGAGGCGAATCTTCAACTTTTGGTATTCTCGCGAGGCGAGCTTATCATTCGCGAGGCGAAACTCTTCAATTTCCAAACTGCCACAGCCGTCACCTTTAACATGCATAAACCGTGCTAACTTTTGGTCTTCCAGGGCTGGATTACTCGCGAGGCGAGTCATGTTTCGCGGGGCGAGACCGAATGGTTGGCAATTTCTGGAACAGTCACCTTCTGGTTCTCGAGGCGAACATCCTTCTCGCGGGGCGAAAGATCCAGATTTATTTCTTTTTATTAACCTGAAAACAGAAAATAGCATAAGTACTTTATTTAACTCTAAATCAGCTAAATTAACCTAAAAATACTTTACAGACTCAAAATGCTGCTTAAAGACAATCAAGTCTAATTTGGGCGAAAATGATATAAAATTAGCACAAAGCCAAGGTTTTTATTAGTTATAAAACCAGTCAACCAGAGGCTCATCAAAATACCCCAAACTTAAACTTTGCTTGTCCCCAAGCAAACTAAAACTCAAAAATCAAAAAGACTCAAGACCTGGCAAAACGTGGCAAGCTTAAAAGATTGAATCAACTTCGCACAAATTTCAAGCAATTTATCAAAATACTTCAATGTTACCCCCCTTACAAACAAAGCAACCCCCACATTCATTTATTCTAAACAGTTGAGAATTTCATCATTCAAACAATCATTAATCTAAGCAGGGGATCCAAGTTACACACAATAGGGAGATCACCAAATTCAAACAACCGCCTTCTTCACAAGGGAATTTAGTGTTCACTCAATCGCTCAGTTTGTGTCAGGCTATCAACATTGCACTCAATTTCACTTTTAAGAACACTTCCCATAAATTTGATTTTCATCTCTAAATGATTCCCACAGAAAACATGCGTGTAACATCAAAAGGTCTTTTATGGGTTGTAATGGGGCCTGGCTAAGGGTAGGATATACAAAGGTACTAGCTGAAGACTCTAGGAACTAAGAGAGCATGAACATTTTGATACATTGAATTTCCACTCAAGTTCCTTTTTCATTTTTCTTTATGATTTTGGGTGACTACAGCTTTCTTTCTTTTTTTTCTAATACTTTTATTTTTAACATTTTTACACTTTTCTTTTTTTTTGTCTCTTTTTTTTTCTTTTTTTTTCTTTTTTTTTTTCATTCTCTTTTTTTCTTCTTCTTGCCTTTGGCTCCAACCTTTTTATTATTTTTTTCTTTTCTTTTTCTCAATCCCAAACAACATATTACACCTTGCAGCCACCCCAAACTTAGTTTCTTGCACCCTTTCTCTTTCTAAGATTCCATGCTCTCCTAATCCTAAGATCGGGTTAACATGGTTTTTCAGATTTTAGGCTCATAACATTAGGTTATCAAGAATTAACAGGCTAATCAGGCTCAATGGGGCTAACTAAGGAACATGCATTAGGAAGGGTTATTTTTAGGCTAAGTAGCTATTTACAAAGAAAATGCCTAAATCATTTGAAGCAAACACATAAACATGCAAACCATAAAGAGATTCGAGCAAATTCAGGAAAATGCAACTTGAAAGTGAGTTCACACAGTTAAAAAAAATGTTGGAGGCTCAAAACCTCACCTGGACATTTTTTGCAAATTGTTTGACAGAGATTCTATCCCTAGTGTGTGTTTCCTATCACCCCAAACTTATCATAAATCATGCCATCATAACAAAATCTCAAAGTTCAGTTTTCAATCATATGGGGATCATTTTTCAAAAATTTAAATCTAGGGGGAAACAGTCAAAACATATCATGCAATCAATCTATGCAAAATTTCAATCAAACCAATAAACTTGCCAATACAAGACTCACACAACTCCTGAGCTTCTCAAATTATTCAGGAGCTTTATTAAAAACAAAATAGAAATAAAGTAAGGCATAATTAAAAGGAAAAGGTTTAGAAAAAACTCATTGAAGTGGTCCACCAGGATCCCATTGCTTGTAACATAAGGCCCAAGTGATAGCCAAAGGGTGGGAGTTCATTCCATGCTTCCATAACTTGCAACCTTGATATGGGAGTGAGTACTTGACAGTTACGGTGACTCCTTCCAGTGCGGCGGACTTCTCACTCCCTCTTGGGTCAAAGATGACCGCTTTCTCAACAAAATCCTCCCAATAAAATTGGGGTTCAATCCCTTGGACTGACCATGGTGCAAAATCCAAAGGCTTAAACTCCATCACTGGTGGTTTCACAGGGGGAGGTGGTAAACAAGTAGCTGGGGTTACTGGTGTTGCTTCATTTTCTGCATTTTCTTCATTCACTGCACTAACAAAGTTATCACCTGCTATACATGCAGAAATTTCAGCACACACCACATAAAGGTTAGTGTTAGTAGAGTCAGTACATATATCACAATAGACTGAATCAGTAAAGTTCTGAATGTCTGGAAATTCAACACTCAATTCATCCACCTCATCACTCCCAACACATGCATTTGATTTAATTGAATCATCTACTTCCAAAGGTTCTTCATCATCCTCACGCACGGGGAAGCAGATGTCCTCCTGATCCTCCTGATCCTCATTTTCTATGTTTCCTGAAAAGAATAAACCTGCATAACAATCTATACACAAAGCAGTGCCATTACAATCAGCACAGGCATTAGAATCAAGGGATTCAACACACAGTTCATCAACAGAAACATTATCAAAATCATCAGCAGAAGTATCTTCAAGAATAACCATCTGTGAATCTGTATGTTCTTCAAGGGGCTGTGGAGTTAGCAGTGCAGCCGAGTTGGCGACAATTTGATCAATTAGAATGGACAACTTCGAGATTCAGCTTCGCTCCTCCTCTGGGCTTCAAGATTTTGTTCGCCATTCGCTGATTTTGCTCTGCCATCCATTGACTGTTCTCCTCTATCATCCGTTGAATACTTGCTTGGAATTCTGTCATTTGTTGTTGCATCAGAAAAGCTAACTCATTCATGGTGCTCCGTCCTCCACTTTGTTGGCTAAAAAGATTATTCACTCCAAACATGTCACAATCACTATTAAACTCATAACTTCCAGTGAAATTAGGATAATGTATGCATGGTGGTGGTTCACTAAAATCAGGATAATACATGCATGGTTGCTCATAATAAACATTAGGCACATAATTTCGCATATAATTATCCATGGGGCGTACTAAAATTCACAGACCAGACAAAGCAGACAAAACTAATTCAGCAAAGTTGTTTTTTTTTTTCTTCTAATAACACAACAAGAGTCCCCGGCAACGGCGCCAATTTTTGGTCGCGCTGTCGCCACGCGCCAAAAAGAACGAGCGTTTACAAAATAATGTAGATAGGGAAGCGACAACTCGAGTATCATCTTTCAAGGACTCTTAGGTGTTGTTGTTATTAACAGAAAATCAGTAAAAGTCAGATTTGGGGGGTTTTGAGATTGAAAACTAAATAAAGAAAACAGAACAGAAAAACAATGCAATAAAAAGTAATTACCAAATAAGCTAAAGAACGATCAACCTACTGTTCTCGGTTTCCCACTATCATCGGTTCATATAAATCCGAGCCCTAAGCAGATTCTAATCCCCTCCCGGTTGTAGCAACAAATAACAAACGAAATTGCTACTACGGATGTATGTCCCTATTCCCGAAATAACAAACGGGGTTAAGCTCTCATGAACTAAACGAACATGAATGAACACACGCGAAATAACAAACGCGATTAAGTATAAGAACACAGCATCACCGAAATGAATCAACACAACATTATACACTCCTGAAATAACAAACAGAAATGTATAACATGGCATTGAAAAGAGAAAAGCAAATGAAAACAGGAATTACAAAACCTCAAGTGTGGTAATGGAAACCAATCCCAGTAGATTAATCTAAGGAGACTAGCTCTCCATTACAGACATAAGCACAAAAGAAAAGAAAAGAAAAATAAACTACTGACTAAAAACTAGCTAACCTGACTAAAACTAGCCAGCTTACTAGCTCTCCTCAGTTCTGTCTAAAACTGACTTATATACAGAATCTGGAATCAGCGGACTCGCGAGGCGAACGCTGTCTCGCGAGGCGAATCTTCAACTTTTGGTATTCTCGCGAGGCGAGCTTATCATTCGCGAGGCGAAACTCTTCAATTTCCAAACTGCCACAGCCGTCACCTTTAACATGCATAAACCGTGCTGACTTTTGGTCTTCCAGGGCTGGATTACTCGCGAGGCGAGTCATGTTTCGCGGGGCGAGACCGAATGGTTGGCAATTTCTGGAACAGTCACCTTCTGGTTCGCGAGGCGAACATCCTTCTCGCGGGGCGAAATATCCAGATTTATTTCTTTTTATTAACCTGAAAACAGAAAATAGCATAAGTACTTTATTTAACTCTAAATCAGCTAAATTAACCTAAAAATACTTTACAGACTCAAAATGCTGCTTAAAGACAATCAAGTCTAATTTGGGCGAAAATGATATAAAATTAGCACAAAGCCAAGGTTTTTATTAGTTATAAAACCAGTCAACCAGAGGCTCATCAAACTTACCGAGTCGGTAGCGGGTGTTGGCTCACATTCCGGTCAAAACTTGGGTGGAAATTTCATCATGGCCGTGACCACTGTCACGGCCAGGGCGTGATGGCTTCTGACTTTATTTTTCTCTGCTCTTCTTGCTCTTCCTTCCTCTTTACACTGAAAACGCTAGACAAACCTATTAATTTGTGATTTTTTTGCCTCTTGATCTTCTCAAATTATTCAAGAGATAAATTCAAAAACAAAAGGAAAAGGGAAAGAAAGCTTGGGTTGCCTCCCAAGAAGCGCTTATTTATGGTCTTAAGCTTGACCATACTTCCTTCAATCAACCGGGGTCGACTGGGCGTAGATGTGCCGGAACACTTCTCTTCCACGGAACTCCTTCAAAGAGCCGATTCTGCTCATACGGCCAGTCACGCTTCCGCTTCGCTCTTTTCATTTGGAGCTTCCTAACCTTCCTTCCTTCCGGTGAAAGTTTTGTTTCCGCATGGACAGCAATTCCAACTTCACCACTGCTGGGTGCATCATCAACCATGCATATCTTTGGGGATGCTTTCATGCTAAGTTCTTTCTCTACCGCTGGAGACGTTACATCAATTCTACACACATGGCTCTCAAAAGGAGGGTTGTTATAAGAGTTAGTTAATTGAAAATTTACCCTACCTTCCTCTACATTTAGAGAGAGTTTACCATTCCTTACGTCTATTACTGCCCCAGCGGTTGCCAAGAATGGCCTTCCTAAAATGATGGGGAATTCAGAATTCCCTTTCATGTCCAATACCAAGAAGTCGGTAGGGATGAAGAATTTCCCTACCTTTACAGGAACATTCTCTAGTATGCCTAGAGGAGTCCTAGTTGAGCCATCCGCAAATTGTAAGGAGAATTTGAATGGTCTCAACTTCTTGCTTTCCAACCTTTCCATGATAGTGAGGGGCATCAAGCTCGCACTAGCCCCTAGGTCACATAAGGCTTGGTCTATTTGCACTTTTTCAATCGAGCAAGCGATAGAGAAGCTACCTGGGTCTTTCAGTTTAGGAGGCATATTAGGTTTTTTCAAGACATTTGGCTCCTCAGTTAAGCTCTTAGTTTCTACTTCCACTTGCTTTCTCTTGACCAACCTTTGTGGGAAAGGTATCGGGGGTTGGTACGGTGGTGGAGGGACGTACTTTGGTTCTGGCTCTTCATCTTCGCTCATGTCCTCCTCCGGTTCCACGTCCATTTCCCCCACCCCAAGCTTATCATCCCTCAAGTGTATGGCATTACAATGCTCAATGGGATTAGCTTCGGGTTGACCTCGAACGCACTCCCTTTAGGTCTAGTGTATGTGCTGGCTTGTTGGGCAATTTGTGTTTCTAGCATCGTACTATGGATTGCTAAGTTGTCTACCTTGGATGCTAGCTCTTTTATTGCCTCGTTCACTGCCCTGCCTTGTTGTCTAAACTCCTCATTTTGTTTTGTCTGAGTTTCGACAAAACTTTCCAATAAAGACTCGAGTTTAGACTGCTGCACTTTAGGATACCCCTGAGCGGGTTTCCTATTACCTTGGCCCTCTTGGAACTCATGGTTGAGCGTGTTGCTGTAGTTGCCGTAGGAGAGGTAAGGGTTGTTCTTCCTTTGGTTGTATGGATTTGGGGGAGCATAATTGGGCAACTTCGGGTTCGTGTCGTAGAAGTTGTGACAAGAGTTCACTTGTTCACCCGAAGCGCCGGATCCGTGAGCAATACCTCATGGGCACTCCATGATGTCGTGTCCCTGCATTCCACAAATCTCACAAACAAGGTTAGTAGCACCTATTGCACTCACATTAGCCCTTTCAAGCCGATCAAAACATTTATTCAGTGAGTCTATTTTTGACATTATAAGATCAGTGCTATTTACTTCAAACTTACCCCCCGAAATCTTGTTCGGGTTATTACCTCTTTCGGAACCCCATTGGTGGTAGTTGGTGGAGACATTCTCAATGATGTTGAATGCCTCAGTTAGAGGCCTATTCATAAACGCTCCACCGGCTGCAGAATCAAGTGACACCTTCGAAGAGTAGTCCAATCCGTTATAGAAGGTGTGCACTAATAACCACCTCTCGAGTCCATGGTGTGGGCAAGACTCCAGCAGTCCCTTGTAGCGATCCCAAGCTTCTGATAAGGATTCTTCGTCTTTTTGGAAGAAGCCGGTGATCTGGGTTCGTATGTAGGCCGTCTTGGATGGAGGAAAGAATTTCTCCAAGAACGCCTGTTCCAGTTGGTCTCAAGTAGATAAGGTGTTGGCGGGTATTTGCTTTAGCCAAGCCTTTGCCTTTCCAGTCAGAGATGAGGGGAACAACCTTAAGCGTATAGCATCGACCGGTGCACCATGAATCCTAATTGCGTTGGTGAACTCCAAGAATGTTTCTACGTGATCAGTCGGGTCCTCCGAGGGCAATCCTCCGAATTGGTGCTGCCTAATCATGTTGATTAGCATGGGCGATATAGTGTAGTTCTCCGCCTCGATCTCTGGCCTGGCAATTCCAGTTCGGAAGCCTCTCACATTTGGGGCTGCGTAGTCCTTCAAAGGTTTTGTATCCGGTTGATTCGCCATGAGTGGAATGGGAATCGACCTTTCTCCTTCTCTTAGTAGTCTCCTACGTCTATGGAAGGTCCTCTCAATTTTTGGATCTACCTCGCCAAGGCTCCCAAGACTTAGGGATCTTTGCATATAACACACAGAGAGATGGATACAATAGAAGGAAAAAAGAGTTTTTTTTTTCAGAAATAAAAATTAAATAAAAAGAAAAGGTCCAGAAAAATCAATTCAAAATTGAATTGAGATTCGAAAACGCACAGTCCCCGACAACGGCGCCAAAAACTTGGTGTCGTGCGACGCGCGTGTGTTGCGCGCCGCGCTCTGCGATTCCGGCAAGTGTACCGGATTGCCGTCAAGTAATAAAAGATATCGAACCCACAGAGACTGTGTTCCCGAATCGCAACTGATTTTCGAATTGGTTAAATCTGGACTTTTTAAAAGGATTTTTTATATTTTGAAAAGGTTTGAATTCGAAATTGAAAGATAGATGAACAAAAGATAATTAAAACAGAAAACAAATGTTTTTGGGGTTTTGATCTAAATGGATTCCTAGGGATTTGGGTTACCTTTGAGGCTGTTTATGTTACTAATATGATTTACCTTTGTTGATTAACGAAATTTCCTTGAAGGCGAGTTTATCCTATAATAGCTTAAGCTCCCTCTCGGGTTACAAAAGCCGTGCCCAATTGACCCGACCCCTACTCTCGTGGTAGTCGATCCCAGATTGGACCCTTTGCGCTTCGTGACAACTCGTTGCTCCTCGAGGGACGGCTTCTAACTCTCGTGATTTCAGTCCCAAGTCTGACTTCTATAGGTCCGACACCTAAGTTCACCGCTAGGTTCCTCCTTAGAATGTCTCAGTCATGCATGTAACCTAAGTTCACCACTAGGTTCCTCCTTAGAATATCCACGTCTCGCTGATAAGCGGCCGCCGAACTTTACGAGTGAAACACACTAGAAATCCTAAGTTCACCGCTAGGTTCCTCCTTAGAACGTCTACCTCATGCAAATAAGCGGTCGCCGATTTTACGATTGATTAAAACGCTAGAAATCAGATCTAAAGCAAAATCATAATTACAAAGATATTACATCAAAATCAGCATCGTAAACAAAACTCGGGCAGAGCCCCTATCCCTAGAAACTAAGCTACTACTCCAGTCTTGCCATGGAGATGACAAGCTGGGTTGACAACATAATGAAAATACAAAAAATCAGAGAAGAGAGGAGGAGAGGAGAAGAGAGATCTATGCCTAGAGTCCTAGTTGTTATGGATGATCCAGATGTTCTGTATCTGCATCTGCCTGGTCCTTATTTATAGATGTGGGAAGTTAGAGTCCCAATCTAACTCAAATTCTGATCCAATTCGGTTTCTTCAGGTCCAAGTAATGCGCGTCATGACCGTGATGGCCATCACGGCCAGGCCGTGACGGTCTCTGTTTCTGGCAATTCTGGAAAACTCAGGACTTTCGCGTGGCGAGTCCTCTTTCGCGTCGCGAGCTCCCTTTTCATGGCCCGTGATCTTCATCACGGCTAGGCCGTGATGTGCTCTGACTTGTGGTGGTTTTGGATCACGGCCGTGATGGCTATCACGGCCAGGCCGTGACAGACTCTAACTTCAGCCTTTGTTCCTTTTCAGTTTTGCTCGATCATGGCCGTGATGGGCATCACGACTAGGCCGTGATGGGCATCACGACTAGGCCGTGATGGGCATCACGGCTAGGTCGTGATGGGCTCTGTTTGGCTCATTTTCTTCACTTTTAAAGATCCATCTTCATCCAAACTCCATCATGGTTGATCTTGAGCATTTTACCCTTGATTTCTGCAAAACAACACACGAAAACCGCCTTACCTATTCCAAAGGAAAATTAACCTAAAATCTAATAAAAATATGCCTAAACTACATGAAAATGCATGCGAAATGATAGACAAAGATGATGTGAAATCACACTCATCAGCTCTTTGAAGGACATCCTTGGAAGAGAGGTGTTCTTTCACCCCCACGCCCAGCTGACCCCGGTTGATTGAAAGAAGTATGGTCAAGCTTAAGACCGTAAATAAGCGCTACTTGGGAGGCAACCCAAGTTTTCCTTCCCTTTTCAATTTGTTTTTGAATTTTGTCTTTGAATAATTAGAGAAGATCAAGAGAAGAAAGATCACTAATTAATGGTTTTGCCAAGTATTTTCAGGTCATGAAAGCAGTAAGAGCAAAAAGGCAAGGAAAAATAAAGTCAGAAGTCATCACGCCCAGGCCGTGACGGTGGTCACGACCGTGATTAGCTAACCACTGAAGATCAGAAAGGATCACGGCCCAGCAGTGATAGCCCTCACGGGCGTGATATGAAGGACCCTGAAGATCAGAATGTCTCACGGCCTAGCCGTGATGGAAGTCATGGCCGTGACAGGCCAGTTCCTATAGACCATAATTGATCACGGCCTGGCCTTGATGCCCATCACGGTCGTGACACATTTTTTCAGCATCTCTTTGATTGGCATGTGAGCCAGCACCCTCTACCACCTCGGTGAGTTGTTCCATTTTTCTCCTCTCTCCGACTTGTTTATTTACATTGGGGACAATGTAAGTTTTTAAGCTTGGGGTAGGGGTATTTTTGAATTTTTTTTCATTTTTCATGTTGCATTCATATCGGCATAGTTTTGCATAATCACACGATTAGATTACCCCCTTGCTTAGATTATGCATCCAATTGTGAGAACTTGGTGCCAAATGAATCGAGTCAGTGAATTTTTGAACCCAATTCTTGTATTCTTGTGATAGGCTAAAAATAAAAATGCTCGAGACGATCTTTTGATAGTTGATAATTATCATGTAATTCCCTAGATTTGTGTTTCTCATTGATTTTAAACTACTAAATGTGAGATTTTTTAGCCTAAAAGGGGTACTCACTAAATCTACCCCATTCTTTATGATTGAGTGTTATTCCTCTTGGATTGTATTCTCTAGAACTTGACTTGAAACCATTTTGAAACTTAAATTTTTTTTTTAAACATATTTGAAAATGATTGAGACACTAGGTATTTTTCTAGCCTTCTGAGCTTTTATTGATTAAATGCTACCCCTTAGTTGCCCAATTTTGAGCCCAAAAGAATAAAATACTTTTCTTGGTACCTTGATTTATTTTGATGAATAATGCTTGGTATGACACCTTTTAAAGTATTGCAAAAAGGGTAAAAAGGCAGTTTGAAAAATAAATTGTGGGATGAGAAAGTTAGAAAAATATTTCTCTTAAGCTGAAAGTCTCCCCTTCTCCAAAAATAAAAAATAAAAAAAAAATGGAGAAGGGGATGAGAAAAAGAAAGTGAGAAATAAAAATAAAAAGAAAGAAAGGTGGAAAAGTGAACTAAAGCCCAAAAAGGTATTTTAGAAGGTTGTCATGCTTTATATTGTTTGATATTTTGTTTAACATTCTTGAAATTTCCTTTTCTTGATTTCCCCACCTAACAATTAATCCCATGGCCCCATTATAACCAAAATAAAAGACCTCTTGATTCTTATGTGTTTTCATTAATAAAGTAGAGATTTGGTTAATGGTCAAGCTTATGGTAAAATACCTTCCTTGAGGAAATTGAGCGAATTGTCATATACCCTTAAACAATTGAGCGAGGTGAGAAGAGTGTCCGAATCAGTGAGAAATATGAATTTAGGGAACCTAAGCTTCTAATTGGACTTGAAATTGATTGTCTCTTGGGTACTTATTGAATATGCCTGTCACTTGGATTAGTTACTCGGGTTCTTGGTTACTATCCATGCTCTGATTGTTTATCTTGACTGGCCTTAGTGATTGCTTGAGGACAAGCAAAATCTTAAGCTTGGGGTAGTTTGATGAGTGTGATTTCACCTCATATTTCATTGTCATTTTGCATACATTTTCATATAGCCTAGGCATATTTAATTTGATTTTTGGTTAGTTTTTACCTTGGAACGGGTAAGGCGGTTTTGTGGTGTTGTTGTGCAGGGATTAAGGATTAAAATGCTAAAGATTAACCATGACGGAGCTTGCATGAAGATGGGGCTTGAAAAGTAAAGGAAAGGAGCCAAACAGAGCCCATCACGGCCTAGCCGTGATGACCATCACGGCCATAATCGAGTAAAGATAAAAAGAAAGAAGGCTAAAGTCAGAACTGGTCACGGCCGTGACGCGTGATATATGGATCTTTAGAAACTGATTTGACATGAAATTGTGGTTGCTTGGTGATAAGCCTTTGGCTTATCTAGTTTTATAACTAGATGGACTGTGGTTTTTGTGCAAATTATTCGAGTTCAATCTCGTTTTCGCCCAAATTTGGTCTTATTTTGTTCCTAAGTAGACTTTGACTCGTTCTAGGCATTTTTAATAGTTTTTAGTCTAATTTTGAATAGAATTACGCTTTTTGTTTCTTTTTATTGTTTCAGGTTAGAAGTGAAGCTCCGAGAGTCAAGGAAGCACTTCGAGTCAAGGAAACAGTGGAAATTTCCATTCTGGAGATACTCGCCCCGCGAGTAGATGCTCGCCTCGCGAGCCTGAAGATCAGCAAAACAGCAACAGTCATCAATTCTGGATCGCCACGCGAAAGGCTTCTCGCCTCGCGAGAGCCTGAAGACCCTGGAAGACAGAGACCATCACGGCCTAGCCGTGATGAAGGTCACGGTTGTGACAGATTAAGGTTTGAAGACTCGCCCCGCGAACACACTCTCGCCTCGCGAGAATCCAAAATTGAAAGCGCGCCAAAACTAATGTTCGCCTCGCGAAAGCTTGTTCGCCTCGCGAGCGGCCGAGAACCAGAATCCCTATTTATAGGCTGTTTCAGATCAGAATGAGGAGCTCTCGGAGAGATCCGAATCCTAATTTTTCCACTTGTTTTAGAGTAGCGTTTAGGCTAGTTTCTTGTCTCTTTGGAGCTACGTCTCCCTTTCTTCTTTTTCTTATTTTACTATGGAGGTTATGTCCGATTGTTTGTCTATGAGCATGAGGAACTAATCCTCTCGTCTGAGGGAACAATGAAGCCACCCATGGCGGTGTAGATCCGATGTGATGTATGTTTTCCTCCCCTTATCTCAATTGATGTTTTCCAATTCTGATTTGATTGCGTTGATCATATGCTAGCGTGATTGACTAGTTAAACGTGTTGAGGCTGAACGGCGATTCGCGTTTTAGAACTTGAATTGGGATCACTAATTGAATATTGCACGAGAGTGGGTAGGAGATTAGTGCAACCTTATAGGGAACAAGAATTAACATAGTTTGATGATTAGGATTATGATACCTATTAAGTAATTGATCCAATCATCGAATACGTCCTAATGAGCACGACAATGGATTTAGGAGAATTTGGGGGTCCTGGTTGACATTGTAATTGAACTTAGGGAGGAATTCGTCATCACTTGGGTATGCATGATTGGGTAGGTGGATTTGTGACCTTGGACATTTTAATTTCAGATTTTTTACTTTATTAGATTTGTTAATTTTGATTGCGATCCTATCTTCTCTCTCTCAACCACTTTCCTCACTTGACCAAACGTATCGGATTTCCTGCGGATTAGTTGAATTGGTAGCCCAATCCTTGTGTTCGACCTCGGTAAATTCTTACCGTGTTATTTTATTACTTGCGACGACCCGGTACACTTGCCGGTGACTCAACAAGTTTTTGGCGCCGTTGCCGGGGATTGGCACAACCAATTTTCCTAATTTTTAGGGAAGTTTGATTATTTGGTTAAGTTACTTTTATTTTTTATTTTTATTTTTATTTTTATTTACTATTATCTCTCTCTACTTCTTTGATTCCACTTGGTCTTGCCTTGTTTTGTATGCGAGGTACACGAGGGAATGCTTCCGGGTTGCGAATATTGTAATGGAGACCATGACAGTTGGAGCTGTCCGTTCTACTTCTCTCACGAATATGTGGACTCATGCCATAATTTCTATGACAACGTGCCCCAGGACAGCTATCAGAGTCAGAATCAGTATTGGGGTTATATGAGGGGAGACCATCCGGGTTTCGCTTGGAGTAATACTGGCGATGGTCTAGCTTGGCAACCACAACCTCAACAGAATTGGCGACAGCAACCTCAACAGGATGGTGGAAGACAACCTTGGGAGTTGGCTCTTGAGAGAACAAATGCGGCAATTGATAAGTTGGACACAGCATTTGAGAAGGCGAATGCGGCAGTAGAGAAGTTGGGTCAGCTCGCAAAGCAACTAAATGAGCCTCTCCCAGACACTCTCCCAGGTGATACCGAGAACAACCCTAAGAACCAATGCGGAGCCATAACAACTAGAAGCGGTAGGGTGTTGGGATCTGACTGGGATCCAACTAGTTCTCAGGAAGTTGAGGAAGAACCACCACATGTTGTGGAAGAGCAACCTGAGGAAGAGGAGTTGACAAGTGACATGGCCCCGGAACAACCACATGTTGAGGAAGATCAACCTAAGGAAGAGGAGTTGGCAAGGGACAAGGCACCGGAGCAAGGGGGTAGAGTTCAATTTGAAGATAAAGTGGTAGTGGACTCCACCATGCTTGCCGAGCAATCTGATTTTGCTGCATTAAATAAATATGTTGGCTTGCATGCATGTGTGGACACTGGTAAGTTAGACCCTCCCACTTGTCTGGCACACTTCCTCGTGAAAACACAATTTGACCCGAGAGGAAGTGAGTTCATAATTGCGGAGGTCAAAGAAGTTTTCACACTCAGGCCAGGTGAAATCATGGATAGAGTCATATTGCTCCTGCAAGGGCCACTTCACAAACCATGGGATCCGGGTGGAGGATATGATATGATGAGCGTCTCTTGGCCCTTGTGCCACAGGCTATGGGATCCAGGTGGATGCTTATTAATATTTCTAGCTAGTGACGTTAAAAAAAGCGCTTATTGGGAGGCAACCCAATCTAGGTATCCTTTATTCTTAGTTTCTAACATTTTCATTCATATTATTAAAAAAAAAAAACTTGATTCACCACGCGAATCCACAGTGGCCGCGCGAGACAGAAGCCCTGAATCTCAGAGGCTTGCTCACTTTTCTGTCTCGCGTCGCGAGGTATACTTTCGCCTCGCGATTCTGGGCATCATCATCTGTTGGAATTCCAGATTCGCCTCGCTATTCTGGAAAGTGTGAAAACAAATTTTCCAGATTCGCCTCGTGAGTTGTCTCTCGCCTCGCGAATCTGCACTTAAGGTTTTAAATTGCAGGAGTTCTTCCAGGATGGTATGCAACAGAAGGGAGCCCGGGAGACCAATTGGACAAGGATGCAACCATAGAAACTTGATCAGGGAGCACCCTCTCCTTTCCTCACTCTTGTTTTTGTTTTTGTTTTTGTTTTGTTTTTGTTTGTCACTCTTGAATAATTTGAGAAGATCAAGAGTTTGTGTATGAATATGTGTCAGCAAGCTTGTTGGATTTTAATTAAATTTAGCATAGATTGA
The DNA here is from genome assembly GCA_030762895.1 of Sophora flavescens. Classification (NCBI taxonomy): domain Eukaryota; kingdom Viridiplantae; phylum Streptophyta; class Magnoliopsida; order Fabales; family Fabaceae; genus Sophora; species Sophora flavescens. The sequence continues at coordinate 30,854,416 of CM061067.1, read as the reverse complement.
TTTCATGAATTATTTTGACCATTGATGACTTCCCCCTAGGTTCTGAAATTAGAAAAGTTGATCCCCATGTGAAAAATTGAAAACTGAACTTTGAGAATTTTATTTTGATTACTTGATTTATGATAAGTTTGGGGTGAGGGGGTGCACATACTAGGAATTGTATCTCTGTCAAACAATTTGCAAAAATGTCCAGGTGAGGATTTGAGCCTCCAACTTTGTTTTTGATTGTGTGAATTATTGTTAAGTTGCACTTTCCCGGATTTGCTTGAATCTCTTCATGGTTTGCATGTTTATGTGTTGCATCAAATGATTTAGGCAATTTTCTTTGAATAACTACTTGGCCTAAAAAGAACCATCCCTAATGCATGTTCCCTAGTTAGCCCCGTTGAGCCTAATTAGCCTATTGTTTCTTGATGACCCTATATTATAAGCCAAAATCTGAAAAACCATGTTAACCCAATCTTAGGATTAGGAGAGCATGGACACTTAGCAAGAGAAGGGTTGTGAGAAACTAAGTTTGGGGTGGCTACAAGGTGATATGTCATTTTGGGTTGAGAAAAAGAAAAATAAAGGTTGAAACCCAAGGCAATAAAAAAAAGAGAGAGAGAGAGAAAAAAGGAAAAAATATTGCCAAAAGAAAAGGGGGCAAAACAGAAAAAGAATAGCAAGGAAAAGGCTGTAGTCACCCGAGGCAAAAAGAAAAATGGAAAAAGGAATTTGAGTTGAATTTGTGTCAAATGCTCATGCTCTCTTAGTTCCTAGGGACTTAAGCCTAGTATCCTTGAATATCCTACCCTCAGTCAGGCCCCATTTCAACCTTTATAAGACCTTCTGATGTTGCATGCATGTTTTCGTGGGAACTATTTTTGAGATGAAAATCAAATTCATGGGAAGTGCTCTTGATATGTGAAATTGAGTGAAAAGTTGATAGCCTAGACGAATTTGAGCGAATGAGTGAAATTTTACATACCCTTGTGAGGAAGGCAATTGTTTGAAATTGGTGATCTTCCTTTTTTGTGTGACTCTGATCTTCAACTTAGATTAATGATTGCATGAATGATGAAGTTCTTAATTGTTTAAAGTAAATGAATGTGGGGATTACATTGAATCCCTATTTATAGGTTGTTTCAGATCAGAATGAGGAGCTCTCAGAGAGATCCGAATCCTAGTTTTTCCACTTGTTTTAGAGTAGCGTTTAGGCTAGTTTCTTGTCTCTTTGGAGCCGCGTCTCCCTTTCTTCTTTTTCTTATTTTACTATGGAGGTTATGTCCGATTGTTTGTCTATGAGCATGAGGAACTAATCCCCTCGTCTGAGGAAACAATGAAGCCACCCATGGCGGTGTAGATCCGATGTGATGTATGTTTTTCTCCCCTTATCTCAATTGATGTTTTCCAATTCTGATTTGATTGCGTTGATCATATGCTAGCGTGATTGACTAGTTAAACGTGTTGAGGCTGAACAGCGATTCGCGTTTTAGAGCTTGAATTGGGATCACTAATTGAATATTGCACGAGAGTGGGTAGGAGATTAGTGCAACCTTATAGGGAACAAGAATTAACAGAGTTTGATGATTAGGATTATGATACCTAGTAAGTAATTGATCCAATCATCGAATACGTCCTAATGAGCACGACAATGGATTTAGGAGAATTTGGGGGTCCTGGTTGACATTGTAATTGAACTTAGGGAGGAATTCGTCATCACTTGGGTATGCATGATTGGGTAGGTGGATTTGTGACCTTGGACATTTTAATTTCAGATTTTTTACTTTATTAGATTTGTTAATTTTGATTGCGATCCTATCTTCTCTCTCTCAACCACTTTCCTCACTTGACCAAACGTATCGGATTTCCTGCGGATTAGTTGAATTGGTAGCCCAATCCTTGTGTTCGACCTCGGTAAATTCTTACCGTGTTATTTTATTACTTGCGACGACCCGGTACACTTGCTGGTGACTCAACACTTGGGATTCAAGTTACCCTAATCTATAAATAGAGCACTTAGGCTCGAAAATAGGCGGATTTGGAGGGACTTTTGGGCTGCTACTCTTAGGCTAAATTAGGATTTTATCTTCTTCTTCTTCTCTTCTCTTAGGATTTCATTTATGTTGTTGTTAATCAAGCTTGTCATCACCATGGCAATGCTTGAGTAGTAGCTTTATTTCTAGGGATTGGGGCTATGCCCAAGATTTGTTTTATGGTATGAATTGATGTTTTCCCGTTGTTAATTTCAATTTTGCTTTAGATCTGATTTCTATTGTTTTAATTACTCGTAAATTCGGTGGCCACTTATTTGCGTGTCGTAGATACTCTAAGGAGGAAACTAGCGGTGAACTTAGGTATCGGATCAATAGAATTAGACTTACGACTTAAATCACGAGAGTTAGAAGCGGTCCTTCGAGGGATCACGGTCTCTGTGAGATCGATCTTTTTATTACTTGACGACGAATCCGGTACACTTGCTGGAATCCACCCCATCAGCCAGCCCGTGATGTCCATCACGGTCGTGACATGCCAATCGAACCAGACCCTCATAGGCAGAACTAATCACGGCCTAGCCGTGATGGTGGTCACGGCCGTGACAGACCAACCATTGAAGTAACCTCTAAGGCAGAGTCCATCACGGCCGTGACGTGCAATATATGGATCTTTAGAAACTGATTTGATTTGAATTTGTGATTGCTTGAGATTCAAGTTACCCTAATCTATAAATAGAGCACTTAGGCTCGAAAATAAGGGACTCTTGGAGACTTTTGGGGCTTCTACCCTTAGGCAAAATTAGGATTTCTCTTCTTCTTCTCTTCTCTTAGGTTTTCATTTATGTTATTGTTAATCAAGCTTGCCATGACCATGACTATGCTTGAGTAGTAGTTTTATTTCTAGGGATTGGGGCTATGCCCAAGATCTGTTTTATGTTATGAATTGATGTTTTCCATTTGTTAATTTCGATTTCGCTTTCGATTTGGTTTCTATCGCATGAATTACCTGTGAATCTGGTGCGCACTTATTTGCATGTCATAGATACTCTAAGGAGGAACCTAGCGGTGAACTTAGATATTGGATCTATAGGAATCAAACTTAGGACTTAAATCACGAGAGTTAGAAGCGGTCCTTCGAGGGTTCACGAATTGTCACAAAGCTTAAAGGATTCAATTTAAATTTACTACCACGAGAGTAGGGGTTAGTTTAATTGGGCACGATTTTTGTAACCCGAGAGGGAGCATTAACTTATTTAGGATAAATTCGCCTTCAAAGCAATTTTGATAATTAACAAGGGGTAGTCAATTCGGTAACATGAACAATCTTGTTGGTAACCCAATTCCTAGGAATCCCTTTCGATTTGAAAAACCCCAAATTGATTTACTTTCTGTTTTAATTGATTGCATTCCTAAATATCTGATTTTCTAAGTTATTTCTTATTACAAAAAACAAATCTTTTCAAAATCCTTTTTTATATAGTCCAGTTTAATTGGTTTAATAATTAGTTTCTATTTGAGATCACGGTCTCTGTGGGATCGATCTTTTTATTACTTGGCGACGAATCCGGTACACTTACCGGAATCCACACCATCAAGTTTTTGGCGTCGTTGCCGGGGACTGTGCTTTCTTGAATCTCAATTTAATTTTTAAATTGATTTTTCTGGACTTTTTCTTTTTAATTATTTCTTTTGAAAAAAAAATATTTCTTTTTTTTTTTCATTTATCTCTTTTTCTTTCTAGAGTATCTATCTCTCTCTTATAGGTGTTTTCTCTTTTATGCAAAGATCCCAAAGTCTTGGAAATCTTATTGAGGTTGACCCCAAAATCGAAAGGACCTTTCATAGACGTAGAAGACTACAAAGAGAGAGGGAGAGGCTGATTCCCATTCCACTCATGACGAATCTACCGGATACAAAACAACTGAAGGACTACGCAGCCCCAAATTCTAGGGGTTTGCGAACTGGGATTACTAGGCCCGAAATCGAGGCAGAGAACTACACTATACCGCCTATGCTAATTAGCATGATTAGGCAACATCAATTCGGAGGATTACCCTTGGAGGACCCTACCGATAAAGTGGAGACATTCTTGGAGTTCACCAATGCAATAAGAATTCATGGCGCCCTGATTGACGCTATTCACTTGAGGTTGTTCCCCTCCTATCTTACTAGAAAGGCAAAAGCTTGGCTGAAGCAAGTGCCCGCTAATACGTTGTCAACTTGGGACCAACTAGAGCAAGCATTCTTGGAGAAATTCTTCCCTCCATCCAAGACGGCTTACCTACGAACTCAGATCACCGGCTTCTTCCAAAAAAGATGGAGAATGCTTATCCGAAGTTTGGGATCACTACAAGGGATTGCTGGAGTCTTGCCCACATCATGGGCTCGAGAGGTGGTTGCTAGTGCATACCTTCTACAACGGATTGGATTACTCTTCGAAGGTGTCACTCGACTCCGCAGTTGGTGGAGCCTTTATGAATAGACCTCTAACTGAGGCATTCAATATCATTGAAAACGTAGTAACCAACTACCACCAATGGGGTTCGAAAAGAGGCAATAACCCGAAAAAGCTTTCGGGGGGAATGTTTGAAATCAATAGCACTGATCTTATTATGTCTACATTTGACTCATTGAATAAACGCTTTGATCAGCTTGAAAAGGCTAATGTGAGTTCAATAGGTGCTACTAATATTGTTTGTGAGATTTGTGGAATGCAGGGACATGACATAGTGGAGTGCCCACATGGTATTGCTCCTGGATCCGGTGCTTCGGGGGAACAAGTGAACTCTTGTCACAACTTCTATGACACGAACTCGAAGTTGCCAAACTATGTTCCCCCATATTCTTACAACAAAGGAAGGAAGAATAGCCCTTACTTCTCCTACGGGAACTACAACAACACGTTGAACCATGAATTCCAGGAATGCCAAGGTAATAGGAAACCCTCATCGGGGTATCCTCAGGTACAAAAGTCTAGACTTGAGTCTCTCTTGGAAAATTTTGTTGAAACTCAAACAAAACAAAATGAAGAGTTTGGGCAACAAGGTAGGGCAGTCAATGAGGCAATAAAAGAGTTAGCATTTAAGGTAGATAACTTAGCCATCCATAATAAGATGTTAGAAACTCAGATTTCCCAACAAGCTAGTACATATACCAGAACTAAGGGTACGTTTCCAGGACAACCCGAAGTTAATTGATAAGCCTCTGGCTTATCTAGTTTTATGACTAGATGAACTAGGGTTTATGTGCCATTTAGTCGAGTTCACTCTCGTTTTCGCCCAAATTTTGCCTTGTTTTGTCCCTAAGTTGGACTTTGACTCGTTTTGCGTCTTTTGTGTAGTTTTTTGCTTATTTTGGATAGAATTATGCTTTTGGTTGTTTTTTGTGTTTTCAGGTCAATAAAGTGAAGCTCCAGGAGTCAAGGAAAGCAAAGAAATAGTGGAAATTGAAATTATGAGACACTCGCCTCGCGTAGTGTACTCGCCTCGCGAGAGTCTGAAGACCAGCGAGACAGAGATTATCACGGCATAGTCGTGATTAAGGTCACGGCTGTGACAAATTGAGGTTTGAATACTCGCCCCGCGAAAGGTGTCTCGCCTCGCGAGTCCCTGAAGACCATGGAAGACAGAGACAATCACGGCTTAGCCGTGATGGATATCACGGCTGTGACAGATTAGGGTTTGAAGACTCGCCCCGCGAATACAAGCTCGCCTCGCGAAAATACAAAATTTGAAGCGCGCCAATGCTTAATTTCGCGTCGCGAGAGTAAGCTCGCCCCGCGAGCTGGCGAGAAACAGAATCCTTATTTAAAGGCTGTCTCAGATCAGGATTGGGTATCAAGTTGTTAGTCATTGCTTAGATCAGAATAGGAGTGCAAATCCTTGTTTCTGGAGCTGCGTCTCCCTTCTCTCTTCTTTTTTTTTCTTTTTTTTTCTTTTCTTCTTTTAGTTATTATTATGGAGATTATCGCCGATTGTTTGTGCGTCATCACGGGCATGAGGAACTAATCCCCTCGTCCGAGGGATCGATGAAGCCACCCATGGCGGTGTAGTGTTCATATGATGTATGTGTTCCTCCCCTCTTTTTAATTGATGATTTCCGATTCTGATTTGAATGTTTGATCATATGTTTTGCGTGATTGATCAGTTAAACGTGTTTGAGGCCTAACGGCGATTCGCGTTTTAGAACTTGAATCGGGATCGCAAATGTTTTCCAATTCTGAATTGATTGTGTTGATCATATGTGTTGCGTGATTAACTAGTTAACGTGTTTGAGGCCAAACGGCGAGTCGCGTTTTAGAACTTGAATTGGAATCATTAATCGAATAATGAGCACGACCGTGGATTTATTTGATTAGTGCAACCATATAGGGAACAAGGTTTAATAGAATTCGAGATTAGGGTTATGAGACCGAACAAGTAATTAATCCAATCGTCGAATACGTCCTAATGAGCACGGCTGTGGATTTAGGAGGAATTGGGGGTCCCGGTTGACATTGTAATTGAACTTAGGGAGGAATACATCATCACTTGGGTACTTAACATGATTGGGTAGGTGGATTTGAGACCTTGGATGCATTTAATTTCTGATTTTAATCACCGTAGCGTTATTTGATTTGATTCTTGAATTGCAATCTCAATCTCTTTCTCTCAACCACCTTCTATTGCTTAACCAACGTATCGGATTTCTTGACAATTTAGTCGAATTGGTAGCCCAATCCTTGTGTTCGACCTCGGTAATATCTTACCGTGTTTTTTTATTACTTGCGACGACCCGGTACACTTGCCGGAGTCACAAAATTAATCCCAATGAGCACTGTGTAATGCTATATACTTAAGGGATGATAAGCTTGGGGTAGTTAAAAAGGATGTGGAATGTGAGGAGGACACATGAGCGAAGATGAAGAGATAGAGTCAAAGTATGCCCCTCCACCACCTTACCAACCCCCAATACCTTTTCCGTAAAGGTTGGTCAAGAAAAAGCAAGTAGAAATAGAAACTAAGAGCTTAATTGAGGAGCATAATGCCATGATAAAAATTAATATGCCTCCTAAACTAAAAGATCCAGGAAGTTTCTCTATTGCTTGCTCAATTGGAGAATTTAAAATAGACCAAGCCTTATGTGACTTAGGGGCTAGTGCGAGTTCGATGCCGCTTACTATCTTTGAGAGGTTAGGAACCAAGAAATTGAGTCCATTCGAATCCTCTTTACAATTTGTGGATGGCTCAACTAAAACTCCACTAGGCATACTAGAGAATGTTCCCATAAAGGTAGGGAAAATTTTCATTACTACCGATTTCATGGTGTTGGATATGAACAGGAATTCTAAATTCCCTATCATTCTAGGAAGGCCATTCTTGGCCACAGCTGGAGCGATAATAGACGTAAAAAATGGCAAGATCTCTTTAAACATAGAGGAAGGTAGGGTAGATTTTGATTTGACTAACTCATATAACAACCCTCCTTTTGAGAGTCATGTGTGCGGGATCGAGATAATGCCTCCAGAGGTGAAGGAAGAGCCTAATATGGAAGCAACTCCCAAACTTTGCACAACGAATGATGCACCAAATAATGATGAAATGGGAGTTGCTCATCATGTGGAGTTAGAACTTCCGCCGGGAGGGAGTAAGGCCATGAAACTCAGAGTGAAAAGAGCAAAGTGAAAGAGAGGTGTTCTTTCACCTCCACCCCCAACCGACCCCGATTGATTGAAGGGAGTATGGTCAAGATTAAGATCGTAAATAAGCGCTTCTTGGGAGGCAACCCAAACTGTGTAGTGTTCATATGATGTATGTGTTCCTCCCCTATTTTTAATTGATGATTTCCGATTCTGATTTGAATGTTTGATCATATGTTTTGCGTGATTGATCAGTTAAACGTGTTTGAGGCCTAACGGCGATTCGCGTTTTAGAACTTGAATCGGGATCGCAAATGTTTTCCAATTCTGAATTGATTGTGTTGATCATATGTGTTGCGTGATTAACTAGTTAACATGTTTGAGGCCAAACGGCGAGTCGCGTTTTAGAACTTGAATTGGAATCTGATAAGCCTCTGGCTCATCTAGTTTTATAGCTAGTATGACCAGGGTTTTGTGCAAATTATATCGTATTTTTACCCAAATTAGATTAGATTGTCCTCAAGCAAGGTTTTGAGTCTCTAGAGTAGTTTTAAGTTAATTTAGCAAGTTTTAAGTCAAAATAATACACTTATGCTTATTTCCTTGTTTTCAGGTTAAGTAGAAGTTGAGAAAATAAAGAACAGGGGATTCGCCCCGCGAAAGCCATGCTCGCCACGCGACCCCGAAGCCTGACTGTTCCAAGAAATTGCTAAGTCTCTGGGTCGCCTCGCGAAGAAGGTCTCGCCCCGCGAGTCTTCCAAACCTGAAAAAGTCAGAGACGATCACGGCTTGCCCGTGTTGAAGGTCATGGCCGTGGCAGTTTTGAAGCTGAAGAGTCTCGCCTCGCGAGCATCCCTTCGCCTCGCGAGTCTGGAAGTCAGAGAGCATCACGGTTAGGCCCTGATGGCCATAACGGGCGTAAGGAGGAAACTCTTCATATCCTCGCCTCGCGAGAGACACTTCGCCTCGCGAGAATGCCAAGGGTTGCTAACAGTTCATGAAATTCGCCTCGCGAATGGTTGTTCGCCTCGCGAGCCATCTGAATTCTGAATTTGTATAAAAGGCTGTTCTGAATACTTTGAAAAGACTTTTGCTTCTCCATTTTCTGTTTTACACTTTTCTCGGTGATTTCGTTTGTGTTATGGAGAACTAAATTCTTAGGATTGATCTATTGTAATTGATTTCCACATACTTGAGGTTCTTATACTTTCCTGTTTTGTATGCTTTTCCCTCTTCAATGCCATGCCTTGTATTTCTGTTTGTTTAATTCAGGAGTATAATGCATTGTATTGATTTATTTCCGGTGATATCATGTTCCTATAATCAATCGCGTTTGTTTAATTCGCGTGTGTACGTTCATGTTCGTTTAGTTCATGAGGGCTTAACCCCGTTTGTTTAATTCGGGAATAGGGACATGTATCTGTAGCAGTAGTTTCGTTTGTAAATTGTTGCTACAACCGGGAGGGGATAAGAATTTGCTTAGGGCTTGGAAATTGTATGAACCTATGATAGTGGGAAATCAAGAACAATAGATTAATCTGTTTTTGACTATTGATAACCTCCTTGAACTGTTTGTTTTCAATCGCTCTGTCTTTAATATTTTGTTTGTTTCTTATTTGCACTCCAACCCAAAACCCCCCCCAAAAACTTATTTTTGTGAAAGATAATATTCTCAGAGTCCTTGAGAGACGACATCCGAGTTGTCGTACTATACCACAGTTTTAAACCCGCTCGTCCTTTTTGGCGCGTGCGCGACAGCGCGACCAAAAATTGGCGCCGTTGCCGGGGACTCTGGTTTGTTGTTATTAGCAGAAAATAAAATTTAAAAAAAAAATTTGCTAATTAGTTTTGTCTGCATTGTCTGGTTGTGAATTTTAGCACCCCCATGGATAATCACATATATGGATACATGCCTAATGTTTACTATGAACCACCACCATGCATATATTTTCCTGATTTTCTTGGTTTATCACACTGGTTGCCAAGGTTTAGTGGTTTTGCAGGTGAAAATCCGCAGGAGCATCTGAGGGAATTCCAGATTGCTTGTTCTATAATGCTGAGACCTGCAGGAATAACAGAAGACCACATCAAGACGGAAGCTTTCCAGTTCTCACTCGAAGGAGCTGCAAAGGATTGGCTATTGTACCTTGAGCCTAACTCCATCACAACTTGGAATGATTTGAAGAGGGTGTTTCTAGAAAGGTATTTTCCTGCTTCAAGAGCTGCTTCAATAAGGAAAGAGATATGTGGCATAAGGCAAGGGAACGAGTCACTAGCTGAGTACTGGGAAAGGTTTAAACATTTGGTCTCTAGTTGCCCCCAGCATCAAATTTCTGAACAACTCCTGGTCCAATACTTTTATGAAGGATTGTTGCCTATGGATAGAAATCTGTTGGATGCTGCTAGTGGGGGAGCATTAGTTGATAAGACCCCAGCTTCTGCTAAGCAACTTATTGAGAACATGTCGTTGAATTCCCAGCAATTTTCTACAAGAAGAAATTCAGTTGAGCCAAGAGGCGTGCATGAGATTCATAGCTCATCTTCTAACCAAGCCGCCCTTGAGAATAGATTGGATGAGCTGACTTCCTTTGTGAGACAATTGGCAATAGACAAGGTTCAACCGGCAAAGTTATGTAGCATGTGCAATGCACCTGAGCATCCATTTGATCCATGCCCGACCCAGAGAGAAGAGTTTGTCAGTGAAGTACCTCAGGCTTATGCAGTGAACCCCTATAATCAAGGAGGCAGTCAGAATCGGTACAGCATTCCAGACCTCTCTACTAATAGGTACCATCCTAGCTGGAGAAATCACCCTAATCTGCGGTATGGGAACTCTTCCCAACAACAGCCAATGGCACCTCAGAATCATCCTCCAGTGACCACTTCTGCACCTTCGGACCATCATTAGAAGACTTGGTAAAGCAAATGGCTGCATCTAGTGTACGATTTCAGCAGAGGGCGGATGCGAGTATTCGGGCATTGCATACACAGATTGGACAGATTGGCTACATCCATGAATAGTATACAACAAGGTCAAGGGACAAACCAGCTGCTGCACAGACCCGGTGATAAATCCTAATGCCGCCAACCCTAATGTGAGTGTCATCTCTCTGAGATCGGGAAAGGTTGTTGAGGCCACTTCTGGAAAGGATGAAGAAACTGTTAAGGCTACTCCTGAGCCTACTGATGAGGCTACTCCTGAGCCTTGTGGTTGAAGTTGAAACGAGAGAGTGTATAGACCACCCATTCCATTCCCACACAGAAATTCAGAAAAATTTGAAGATGGGTGGTGAGAATAAAGAGAAGGAGATTCTTGATGTTTTTCGAGAAAAGTAGGTCATTAATATTCCACCGTTGGATGTGATCAAGCAAGTGCCCGGATATGCTAAATTTCTGAAGGACCTATGCACTAACAAGAGGAAGATGAAGATTAATGAGAGGGTTGACTTGGGAATGAATGTCTCGGTAGCTTATCCAGTCAAAGATAGAGAGAGTTGCTTCTATAGGCCCTAATCAAATCTTGCCACAAAAGTGCAAGGATCCAGGCACCTTCACTATCCCATGCACTATTGGGGACAAGAAGTTTGAGAACTGTATGTTGGACTTGGGAGCATCAATCAATGTCATGCCTACCTCCATCTTTAATAACCTTGATCCGGGGCCATTGCGGTATACGTGTCTTACCATTCGGTTGGCTAACGAGGACCGATTGCCCACCCATGGGGATGGTAGAGGATGTCCTAGTGCAAGTTGATGATTTGATATTCCTGCGGACTTCTATATCCTAGATATGGCGGAGAGACCCGATCCGATAGATCACCCATAATCTTGGGGAGACCATTCATGATGACATCCAAGACCAAGATTGATGTTTATGATGGGACTATGTCGATGGAGTTTGGTGGTATTGTGGCCAAATTCAAGATTTTTGATGCTATGAAGCACCCAAGTAGAGGAGCACTCTGTATTCCACTTAGAGTTCTTTGTCTCGAGCTCATTGAGGACACTCATGATGACCTTATTTCTGATTTTCCTGTTATTTCTGGTTTTGATGATGTATATACTTGTACTAACTGCACTAACACTAACCCATGTTACTGTTTGTTCCGAGTTTTTGGATTTAACATTGCGGGGTGAGGATGATAGTGAAAGTGATAATGAGAGTGAAGTCATTTACTCAAAGAAAAGTCCTTGACCCTATGGCTGCTCCCAATGCACCATCTGTTGAGCAGCGCCTCCTTTGGAACTCAAACCACTTCCCGAGAACTTAAAGTATGCCTACTTGGGGAGGGATGCAACATTGCCGATCATCATTTCCTCCGGCCTCAACTCGATCGGGAAGACAAGCTTTTAGAAGTTTTGAGGAAGAACAAGAAGGCCATTGGGTGGACATTGACCGATATTCCAGGAATTAGCCCCTCCGGATGCATGCACGAAATTTTCTTGGAGGATGGGGCTAAGCCGATCAGGACAGCCCAAAGGCGACTTAACCCACCGATTCGGATGTGGTAAAGAAAGAGGTGTCCAAGCTTCTACAAAGGGTATTATCTATCCCATTTCGATAGTTCTTGGGTAAGTCTGGTTCAAGTTGTACCAAAGAAGTCCGGTCTAACAATAGTTAGGAATGAGAATAATGAACTTGTGCCTACTAGAGTCCAGAATAGCTGGAGAGTTTGTATAGACTATAGGAAGCTAAACCAGGCCACCCGAAAGGATCATTTTCCTTTGCCGTTCATAGATCAGATGCTAGATCACCTGGCTGGTCGATCCCATTATTGTTTTCTAGATGGCTTTTCCGGTATTTCCAGATTCATATTGCCCCCGAGGATCGGGAAAAGACCACCTTCACGTGCCCCTTGATGCGTTTGCTTATAGGAGGATGTCATTTGGCCTCCGTAATGCTCCTGGCACCTTTCAAAGATGCATGCTTAGTATTTTCTCCGATTTTATCGAAAACTGCATAGAGGTGTTTATGGATGATTTTACTTGTGTATGGCTCCTCTTTTGATGCTTGTTTGCATAGTCTAGATCTAGTTCTTGAGAGATGCATTGATACCGATTTGATTCCCAATTATGAGAAATGTCATTTCATGGTAGAACAGGGGATAGTATTGGGTCATGTAATTTCCAAAGAGGGTATTTCTGTGGATCCTGCAAAAATAAATGTAATTGCTTCATTGCCTTACCCATCTTGCGTTACCAGATATCGTTCCTTTCTTGGACATGCAGGTTTCTACAGCGCTTTATAAAGGACTTGACAAAGATAGATAGCACCCTTTGTCAAATCTGTTGAAAAATGATGCCCTGTTCCAGTTTGATGAAAAGTGCAAAGAGTCGTGTGACTATTTTAAGAAGGCGTTGACTTCTAACCCACTCATCCAGCCCCCAGACAGGACACACCCCTTTGTACAGATGTGTGATTCCTCAAATTTTCTTTGTGGGGGCGGTTACGGCACAAAGGGTGGGCAAAGTTGCCCATGTAATTCACTATGCTTCTAGGACCCTAGATGCCGCACAGCAAATTACACCACCACCGAGAAAGAGTCTGCTAGCTATTGTATTTGCACTTGACAAGCTTAGGTCTTATTTGCTAGGTTCTAGGGTGACTGTTTTTACTTGACCATGCAGCTTTGAAATATCTGTTTGAAGAAGCCGAGAAGCTAAGCCCGCATCGATCGGTGGATGCTTTTGCTTGAGGAATTCAATGTGGAGATAAAGGATAAAAGTGGAGCTGAAAATCTGGTAGCAGATCATTTGAGTAGGATAGCAAAGGATGAGGATACATTTCCCATCCAAGATGATTTCCCGATGAGAGATTGTTACATATGTATGGGGTAACCCCCTGGTTTGCTTGACATTGTAAATTTTCTAGTTCTTTGGTGTTGTTCCCCAGGTACAAGTAGACAGAAGTTCCATAAGGTGAAGAGCGATGCAAAATATTATGTGTGGGACGACCCCTATCTCGTGGAAGTTTTGCGGTGACCAAGTCATTCGGAGGTGTGTACCCGAGCATGAGACAGAGTCCATCCCGCATTTCTCACATGCATCTCCAGTTGGAGGACACTTTGGACCTCAAAGGACAGCAAGAAAAGTCCTGGACTCCGGATTCTCTTGGCCCACAATTTTCGAGGGATTCATATGAAGTGTATAAGAGTTGTAAGGAATGTCAAATAACAGGCCGGCAATCACTCGTAGGAGTGAGATGCCCCAAAGACCAATGCTTTATTGTGAGGTCTTCGATGTGTGGGGGATGGACTTCATGGGTCCTTTTCCCCCTTCTTTTGGTTTTGTATATATTTTGTTAGCTGTAGATTATGTTTCAAAGTGGGTGGAAGCAATCCCCACTAGGACTAACGATGCTCGAGTTGTGTCAAAATTTGTTAGGTCCAACATCTTTTGCGGGTTTGGCATACCCTAGGCCATCATCAGTGACCAGGGCACACATTTTTGTAACAGAACCTTGGAGGCCTTACTCAGAAAATATGGGGTTGTACATAGAGTGTCTACTGCTTACCATCCCCAAACCAATGGCCAAGCAGAAATATCAAACAGGGAGATTAAGCAAATCCTAGAGAAGATGGTGCAGCCAAACAGAAGGGAATGGAGCCGCTGTCCGGAAGACGACCGTGTGGGCCCGAGAGGATCGCTTTTTAGACACCTATAGGGTTGTCCCCCTTCCTGCTAGTTTTTGGCAAGTCATGTATACTCCCGGTGGAAGTTGATAATAGAGAATATTGGGCAATAAAGTTTTGCAACTTGGACATGAAGAAATCGGTGTTGAGAGAAAGCTGCGATTCGCGGCAACTTGAGGAGCTTAGGCTTGAAGCCTATGAGAGCTCCAGGATGTATAAAGAGAAAACAAAATTTTTTCATGATAGAATGATTGTTAGGAAAGAATTTTTTGTGGGTCAGAAAGTCTTATTGTTTAATTCCCGCCTAAGATTGATGGCTGGGAAACTTAGGTCCAGTGGATAGGACCATTTGTTGTTACTAATGTGTTTCCATATGGTGCAGTTGAGATCAAGGATGCAGGTACCAACAAAACCTTCAAGGTTAATGGACAAAGGTTGAAGCCATTCCATGGTGTGGAGGCTGCTGACCCTGCGGATGCTAATGTTGAGGAGCTATCTTTAGATGCTCCAACCTACACCGATACTTGATCGGGGAGTTTCTTTTCCTTTTCCCCTCACTCTGATTGTATAATTTTGTTGTTCATTGGGGACAATGCATGTTTTAAGTGTGGGGGAGGGAACTAGTTGTAGTTTTTCTTTTCTTTGAATAAAGCTCCTGAATAATTTGAGAAGCTCGGGAGCATTTGTGTGTTAAGTTTTTAGTTGGCAAGTTTGCTAGATTTTGATTGATGTTGCACAGATTGCTTGCATGATTGATAAGTGATGATTCCCCCTAGGCTGAAAAATTTTGAAAAATTTTGTGATTCCCATGTGAAATTGAAAACTGAACTTTGGGATTTTGTTATGATAGCATGATGAATGATAAGTTTGGGGTGATAGGAAGCACACACTAGGGATAGTATCTCTTTCAAACAATTTGCATGAATGTCCAGGTGAGGTTTTGAGCCTCCAACATGTTTTAAAATGTGTGAAAATCACTTTCAAGTTGCACTTCCCTGGATTTGATTGAATCTCTTTTTGGTTTGCATGATTATATGTGAGTAGCAAATGATTTAGACAGTTTCTTTGTAAATAGCTACTTGGCCTGAATAAACTAATTCCTATTGCATGTTCCCTAGTTAGCCCTTTTGAGCTTATTAGCCTGTTAGTTCTTGATAACCTAATGTTATAAGCCCAAAAATCTGGAAAACCATGTTAACCCGATCTTAGGATTAGGAGAGCATGTAATCTTAGAATGGGTGCAAGAAACTAAGTTTGGGGTGGCTGCAAGGTGTAACATGTTGTTGGGATGAAAGAAAAAAAAAAGAAGAAAAAAAAAAAAAAAGAGTTGGAGCCAAAAAGCTTGTGAAAGAAAAAGGGTACAAATGTTGAAAAAAAAATAATACAAAAATGCCAAAAAGAAATAAAAAGAGCTGTAGCCACCCAGAAATGTAAAGAAAAAAAAATTAAAGAAAGGAGCTTGAGTGAATTTCTATGTGTAAATATAGTTCATGCTCTCTTAGTTCCTAGGGTCTTCAGCTTAGTTCCTTTTGTTTATCCTACCCTTAGCCAGGCCCCATTACAACCCATAAAAGACCTTCTGATGTTGCTTGCATGTTTTCTGTGGGAGCCATTTTGAGATGAAAAGCAAATTTTTGGGAAGTGTACTTGAAAAGTGAAACTGAGTGCAAGTTGTTAGCCTGACATAAACTGAGTGACTGAGTGAACAAATAATGCCCTTGTGAGGAAGGCAGTTGTTTGGATTTGGTGGTCTCCCTCTTGTGTGTGACTTAGATCCCCTGCTTAGATTTCCGATTGTTTTCATGATGAAACTCTCAAATGTTTAGAATAAATGAATATGGGGATTGCTCTGTTTGAAAAGGGGGAAACAATGAAGAAAAACTGTTTTGATGTATTGCTTGAATGTGTGCAATGTTGATTGAATCTTTTGAGCTTGCCAGGTCTTGAGTCTTTTTGTTTTTTGAGTCTTAGTTTGCTTGGGGACAAGCAAAGTTTAAGTTTGGGGTATTTTGATAAGCCTCTGGCTCATCTAGTTTTATAGCTAGTATGACCAGGGTTTTGTGCAAATTATATCGTATTTTTACCCAAACTAGATTAGATTGTCCTCAAGCAAGGTTTTGAGTCTCTAGAGTAGTTTTAAGTTAATTTAGCAAGTTTTAAGTCAAAATAATACACTTATGCTTATTTCCTTGTTTTCAGGTTAAGTAGAAGTTGAGAAAATAAAGAACAGGGGATTCGCCCCTGAAAGCCATGCTCGCCACGCGACCCCGAGCTTTGACTGTTCCAAGAAATTGCTAAGTCTCTGGGTCGCCTCGCGAAGAAGGTCTCGCCCGCGAGTCTTCCAAACCTGAAAAAGTCGAGAGACGATCACGGCTTGCCCGTGTTGAAGGTCATGGCCGTGGCGGTTTTGAAGTCGAAGAGTCTCGCCTCGCGAGCATCCCTTCGCCTCGCGAGTCTGGAAGTCAGAGAGCATCACGGTTAGGCCCTGATGGCCATAACGGGCGTAAGGAGGAAACTCTTCATATCCTCGCCTCGCGAGAGACACTTCGCCTCGCGAGAATGCCAAGGGTTGCTAACAGTTCATGAAATTCGCCTCGCGAATGGTTGTTCGCCTCGCGAGCCATCTGAATTCTGAATTTGTATAAAAGGCTGTTCTGAATACTTTGAAAAGACTTTTGCTTCTCCATTTTCTGTTTTACACTTTTCTCGGTGATTTCGTTTGTGTTATGGAGAACTAAATTCTTAGGATTGATCTATTGTAATTGATTTCCACATACTTGAGGTTCTTATACTTTCCTGTTTTTGTATGCTTTTCCCTCTTCAATGCCATGCCTTGTATTTCCGTTTGTTTAATTCAGGAGTATAATGCATTGTATTGATTTATTTCCGGTGATATCATGTTCCTATAATCAATCGCGTTTGTTTAATTCGCGTGTATGCGTTCATGTTCGTTTAGTTCATGAGGGCTTAACCCCGTTTGTTTAATTCGGGAATAGGGACATGTATCTCAGAAGCGATAGTTTCGTTTGTAAATTGTTGCTACAACCGGGAGGGGATAAGAATTTGCTTAGGGCTTGGAAATTGTATGAACCTATGATAGTGGGAAATCAAGAACAATAGATTAATCTGTTTTTGACTATTGATAACCTCCTTGAACTGTTTGTTTTCAATCGCTCTGTCTTTAATATTTTGTTTGTTTCTTATTTGCACTCCAACCCAAAACCCCCCAAAAAACTTATTTTTGTGAAAGATAATATTCTCAGAGTCCTTGAGAGACGACATCCGAGTTGTCGTACTATACTACAGTTTTAAACCCGCTCGTCCTTTTTGGCGCGTGCGCGACAGCGCGACCAGAATCATTAATCGAATAATGAGCACGACCGTGGATTTATTTGATTAGTGCAACCATATAGGGAACAAGGTTTAATAGAATTCGAGATTAGGGTTATGAGACCGAACAAGTAATTAATCCAATCGTCGAATACGTCCTAATGAGCACGGCTGTGGATTTAGGAGAAATTGGGGGTCCCGGTTGACATTGTAATTGAACTTAGGGAGGAATACATCATCACTTGGGTACTTAACATGATTGGGTAGGTGGATGCATTTAATTTCTGATTTTAATCACCGTAGCGTTATTTGATTTGATTCTTGAATTGCAATCTCAATCTCTTTCTCTCAACCACCTTCTATTGCTTAACCAACGTATCGGATTTCTTGACAATTTAGTCGAATTGGTAGCCCAATCCTTGTGTTCGACCTCGGTAATATCTTACCGTGTTTTTTTATTACTTGCGACGACCCGGTACACTTGCCGAAGTCACAAAAAGTTTTTGGCGCCGTTGCCGGGGATTGGCACACCAATTTTCCTAATTTTTAGGAAATTTGATTATTTGGTTAAGCGGTTTTTATTTTTATTTTTCTGTTATTTCGTTATTATTTCTCTCTACTTCTTTGATTCCACTTGGTCTTGCCGTGTTTTTGTATGCGAGGTACCCTTTCACAAGAGGACTTGCTATTCGATTCAGAGATCACCAGGACCGAGAGGCAATTAAGAAAAAAGGCCAGAGAAAGGAAGAGGTTGGAAGCAATTAAAATAGAGGACATGGCTGAAGAAAATCCTCCTCCTCCCCCTCCTCGTTACAAGCCTCTCTTCGAGTACGATCTACCCAGCTTGGGTGATTGTGACTCTTCTATTGTGAGGGGCAACCTGAACACAGACTCCTTCAGAGTTGAAGCATGTGTCACATTCCAGATCCGGGAGAATCAGTTTGATGGGAGTGGCAAACAGGACCCGCATAGACATATCACTCGCTTCCTGGAAGCTTGTGACTTGCAGAAGACCAGGGGAGTCCCTCAGGATGAGTTTCGCTTGCGGCTTTTCCCTCTCTCTCTTAGGGATGTCGCTCGCGATTGGGTTGGCATGACTTGGATAGGAACAAAGATCGGAACTTGGGAGCAAATGGCACGAAGGTTCCTAACCAAATATTTTCCTCCTCAGAAAGCGGCACAAGCAAGAATAGCCGTTACATCTTTCAGGCAGACAGAGGATGAAACATATAATGAAGCTTGGGAGAGGTACAATGGCTTATTGAGAAGATGCCCTTCAACGTTCTTTGACCCCGTCTCAAAAGTTCAGCACTTCTTTAATGGGTTGAGGGGACGCTATCAGATGAACTGTGATGCCGCAGCTGGCGGTTCTTTCTCATATTTATCAGCTGAGGATGGATGGGCATTGTTAGAGAAAATGTCATATAATGATTACAACCGTGGAAGGGAAACCTCAAATGGAATCAGTTCTGGGGCAATGGAGGCCATTCTTGAGCAAAACAGATTGTTGAAGATGCAAGTGGCGGCTTTGTCAGAGAACAAGAAGGCTAATGTGATACACGAGGGAATGCCTCCAGGTTGTGGTAATTGTAATGGAGATCATGACACTCGAAACTGTCCATTCAACTTCCCTCAGGAACATGTGGACTCATGCCACAACTTTTATGACATTGTGCCCCAGAATAACTATCAGAGGAACAGACAAAATGACTACAATCAGAATCAAAATAGGGGGTACATGAGGAGAGACCATCCGGGTTTCGCTTGGAGTAATGTTAATGGTGGTCTAACCGGTCAACAACCTCCTCAGCAGAATTGGCAACAACCTCAGCAGGGTATAAGGCCGAACATTGGAATTCAACAGTGCAATACCCAGCAGCTCTTCCAGGGGGCCTAGTCAGTTACAAATAACAGATGGTGGAAGACAACCGTGGGAGCTGGCTATTGAGAAGATGAGTGCAGCAATGGAAAAGATGATAATCAACACAGACACAGTGAATACGAAAGTTGACAAGTTAACAACGCATACAGGGGCGGCAATTCACAATTTAGAGACACAGATGGCCCAACTCGCAAAGCAACTTAATGAGCGTCTCCCAGGCACTTTCCCAGGTAATACCGAGAACAACCCCAAGGGACAATGCAACGTCATATCTACTAGAAGCGGAAGGGTGTTGGAACCTAACAGGGGTGCAACTAGTTCTCAGGATGACAAGGCCCCGGAACAACTACCCGTTGAGGAAGAGCAACCAGAGAAAGAAGGGTTGGCAAGTGACAAGGCACCGGAGCAAGGGGGAAGGCTGAAACTTGTGGATGAGGAGTTCCGAAAGAAGAAGTGGGTTGAACCCCAAGACCTCCCACCTTACATGAAGGTACCGTATCCTGAAAGATTGAAGAAGCCTCAACAGGATAAGCAATTCAATAAGTTCCTTGATGTCTTCCGAAAACTTCAGATTAACATTCCATTTGCGGAAGCCTTGGAACAGATGCCATCATATGCCCGGTTTATGAAGGAGCTTCTCACCAAGAAGCGGAGGATAGTGGATGAGGAAACGGTTGCTTTGACCGAGGAGTGTAGTGCCATTCTTCAGAGAAAACTACCTCCAAAGTTGAAGGATCCCGGTTCTTTTTCGATACCATGCACCATTGGGGGAATGACCTTCGGAAAGGCATTATGTGATCTAGGGGCAAGCATCAACTTGATGCCCCTCTCGATGATGAAGAGGCTAGGGATCAAAGAAGTAAAGGATACGCGAATGTCACTCCAACTGGCCGATCGTTCTATCAAATATCCCTATGGAGTAGTCGAAGACTTGCTCGTGAAAGTTGACAAGTTCATATTCCCAGTGGACTTTGTGGTGCTCGATATGGATGAAGACGCTGAGATCCCTCTCATATTGGGTAGGCCCTTCTTGGCCACTGGGGGTGCCTTGATAGATGTGCGGCAAGGGAAACTCACTTTAAGGGTGCATGATGATGAGGTGGTTTTCAATGTCTTTGAAGCGATTAAGCACCCGGAAGAGAAGTCAGTTGTGTATCGAGTGGATGTGGTGGACCCAACTGAAAAGGTAAAGGCAACTCGAGAAGACCGTGATCCTTCACTTGCAACAGTATCGGTAGAATCTCATGAGGAAGACAGTGAGGAAAAAGGCCCTTCGGGGGATGAAGTCTACCTAGAATGGCTACGAGACATGGAACCCATACCGAGTCTCCCAAGGGAAGAATGTGCAAGGAAAGAACTCAGCAGCAAGGGCAAGAAAAAGAAGGGTAAAGCACCAAGGTTGAAAGGTGGCGCAACCGTGGTGGTCAATGCAAACAATGAGTTGATCCCAAAAAAAAAACCATCACGGGGTGGAAAGTTCGTGCTGATTATAGAAGGATGCTGGACTTAAATGAGTTGTCCGGGAACAGTAGGAGAGCTTATGAAAGGGCAAGAGCCTACAGAATACGGAATAAGGCACAGAATGGCAAGCAAGATCTTCCTCCGGATTAACCCTTAGGGGTGACTTGAGTCAGGCTCGGGACGTTAAACAAGCGCTACTTGGGAGGCAACCCAAGCTAGGTATCCTTTGGTTTTAGTTTGTCATTTTCACATCAAAAAAAAAAAAAAACTTGATTCGCCTCGCGAATCCACATTGGCCGCGCGAGACAGAAGCCCTGAATCTCTGGGGTTGCTCACTTTTCTGTCTCGCGTCGCGAGGTATACTTTCGCCTCGCGATTCTGGGGATCAGCATCTGTGGGAATTCCAGATTCGCCTCGCGAGATACTACTCGCCTCGCTATTCTGGAAAGTGTGAATACCAATTTTCCGGATTCTCCTCGCGAGTGATCTCTCGCCTCGCGAATCTGCACTTAAGGTCTTAAATTGCAGGAGTTCTTCCAGGATGCTATGCAACAGAAGGGAGGCCGTGAGACCAATATTGATGAGGAGGCAACCATGGAAATTTGATCAGGGAGTAGTCTCTCCTCTCCTCACTCTTGTTTGTTTTTGTTTTTGATTTTCGTTTTGTTTTTGTTTGTCACTCTTGAATAATTTGAGAAGATCAAGAGTTGTTGTACGAATGTCGTGTCGGCAAGCTTGTTGGTTTCTAATTAAATTGAGCACAAGTTGCTTGAATTATTTTGATCATTGATGATTTCCCCCTAGGTTCTGAAAGTAGAAAAGTTGATCCCCACTTAAAAATTGAAAATTGAACTTTGAGATTTATTATGATTACTTGATTTATGATAAGTTTGGGGTGAGGGGGTGCACACACTAGGAATCGTATCTCGGTCAAACAATTTGCAAACTGTCCAGGTGAGGATTTGAGCCTCCAACTTTGTTTTTGATTGAGTGAATCACTGTTAAGTTGCACTTTCCCGAATTTGCTTGAATCTCTATATGGTTTGCATGTTTATATGTTGCATCAAATGATTTAGGCAATTTTCTTTGAATTAACTACTTGGCCATAAATTGAACCAACCTTGATGAATGATCCCTAGTTAGCCACATTGAGCCTTGAAGCCTATTGTTCTTGATGACCTTACATCACAAGCCATTAACTCAGAAAAACCATGATTTTCCCCTATCCTAGGATTTAGGAGAGTATGGAATTTTAGCTTTGTGAGTGTTGTTATGGAACTAAGTTTGGGGTGGCTACAAGTTCATGAATCATAGTTGAGAAAAAGAAAAACGGAAGTAAGGGCCTAAGGCTTGGAAAAAAAATGGTGATGAAAAGCATTGAAAATGTGCCAAAAAGGGCAAAGAGAAATAAATATAAAAAGGAAGAGGTGTGTAGCCACCAAGTGCAAGGAAGAGAATAGTATGAGAGTGAATTCAATTGGTGTTATATTAGTTTCATGCTCTCATTGATCCTAGGGACTTAGCCTCTATCCTTTGAATATCATACCTTGAGCCAGGCCTCATTACAACCGTTAAAAGACCTTCTGATGTTGCATACATGTTTACGTGGGGACCATTTTTGAGATGAAAATCAAATTCATGGGAAGTGCTCTTGATAAGTGAAATTGAGTGAAAAAGTTGAAAGCCTAGACGAATTTGAGCGAATGAGTGAAATTTTACATACCCTTGTGAGGAAGGCAGTTGTTTGAAATTGGTGATCTTCCTTTTGTGTGTGACCCTGATCCTCAACTTAGACTAATGATTGCATGAATGATGAAGTTCTCAATGGTTTAAAGTAAATGAATGTGGGAATTACATTGATGTAGGGGGAGATCATTGGAGAAAAAAAAACTGTTTTGAGTGCATGAAATTTGTGCGAAATCGATTGGTTCCATTAGGCTTGCCAAGTCTTGAGTCATTTTTGAGTTTTAAGCTTGCTTTGGGACAAGCAAGGTTTAAGTTTGGGGTGTTTTGATAAGCCTCTGGCTTATCTAGTTTTATGACTAGATGAACTAGGGTTTATGTGCCATTTAGTCGAGTTCACTCTCGTTTTCGCCCAAATTTTGCCTTGTTTTGTCCCTAAGTTGGACTTTGACTCGTTTTGCGTCTTTTGTGTAGTTTTTAGCTTATTTTGGATAGAATTATGCTTTTGGTTGTTTTTTGTGTTTTCAGGTCAATAAAGTGAAGCTCCAGGAGTCAAGGAAAGCAAAGAAATAGTGGAAATTGAAATTATGAGACACTCGCCCCGCGAGTGTACTCTCGCCTCGCGAGAGTCTGAAGACCAGCGAGACAGAGATTATCACGGCATAGTCGTGATTAAGGTCACGGCTGTGACAAATTGAGGTTTGAATACTCGCCCCGCGAAAGGTGTCTCGCCTCGCGAGTCTCTGAAGACCATGGAAGACAGAGACAATCACGGCTTAACCGTGATGGATATCACGGCTGTGACAGATTAGGGTTTGAAGACTCGCCCCGCGAATACAAGCTCGCCTCGCGAAAATACAAAATTTGAAGCGCGTCAACGCTTAATTTCGCGTCGCGAGAGTAAGCTCGCCCCGCGAGCTGGCGAGAAACAGAATCCTTATTTAAAGGCTGTCTCAGATCAGGATTGGGTATCAAGTTGTTAGCCATTGCTTAGATCAGAATAGGAGTGCGAATCCTTGTTTCTGGAGCTGCGTCTCCCTTCTCTCTTCTTTTTTTTCTTTTTTTTTCTTTTCTTCTTTTAGTTATTATTATGGAGATTATCGCCGATTGTTTGTGCGTCATCACGGGCATGAGGAACTAATCCCCTCGTCCGAGGGATCGATGAAGCCACCCATGGCGGTGTAGTGTTCATATGATGTATGTGTTCCTCCCCTCTTTTTAATTGATGATTTCCGATTCTGATTTGAATGTTTGATCATATGTTTTGCGTGATTGATCAGTTAAACGTGTTTGAGGCCTAACGGCGATTCGCGTTTTAGAACTTGAATCGGGATCGCAAATGTTTTCCAATTCTGAATTGATTGTGTTGATCATATGTGTTGCGTGATTAACTAGTTAACGTGTTTGAGGCCAAACGGCGAGTCGCGTTTTAGAACTTGAATTGGAATCATTAATCGAATAATGAGCACGACCGTGGATTTATTTGATTAGTGCAACCATATAGGGAACAAGGTTTAATAGAATTCGAGATTAGGGTTATGAGACCGAACAAGTAATTAATCCAATCGTCGAATACGTCCTAATGAGCACGGCTGTGGATTTAGGAGAAATTGGGGGTCCCGGTTGACATTGTAATTGAACTTAGGGAGGAATACATCATCACTTGGGTACTTAACATGATTGGGTAGGTGGATTTGAGACCTTGGATGCATTTAATTTCTGATTTTAATCACCGTAGCGTTATTTGATTTGATTCTTGAAATGCAATCTCAATCTCTTTCTCTCAACCACCTTCTATTGCTTAACCAACGTATCGGATTTCTTGACAATTTAGTCGAATTGGTAGCCCAATCCTTGTGTTCGACCTCGGTAATATCTTACCGTGTTTTTTTATTACTTGCGACGACCCGGTACACTTGCCGGAGTCACAAAATTAATCCCAATGAGCACTGTAATGCTATATACTTAAGGGATGATAAGCTTGGGGTAGTTAAAAAGGATGTGGAATGTGAGGAGGACACATGAGCGAAGATGAAGAGATAGAGTCAAAGTATGCCCCTCCACCACCTTACCAACCCCCAATACCTTTTCCGTAAAGGTTGGTCAAGAAAAAGCAAGTAGAAATAGAAACTAAGAGCTTAATTGAGGAGCATAATGCCATGATAAAAATTAATATGCCTCCTAAACTAAAAGATCCAGGAAGTTTCTCTATTGCTTGCTCAATTGGAGAATTTAAAATAGACCAAGCCTTATGTGACTTAGGGGCTAGTGCGAGTTCGATGCCGCTTACTATCTTTGAGAGGTTAGGAACCAAGAAATTGAGTCCATTCGAATCCTCTTTACAATTTGTGGATGGCTCAACTAAAACTCCACTAGGCATACTAGAGAATGTTCCCATAAAGGTAGGGAAATTTTTCATTACTACCGATTTCATGGTGTTGGATATGAACAGGAATTCTAAATTCCCTATCATTCTAGGAAGGCCATTCTTGGCCACAGCTGGAGCGATAATAGACGTAAAAAATGGCAAGATCTCTTTAAACATAGAGGAAGGTAGGGTAGATTTTGATTTGACTAACTCATATAACAACCCTCCTTTTGAGAGTCATGTGTGCGGGATCGAGATAATGCCTCCAGAGGTGAAGGAAGAGCCTAATATGGAAGCAACTCCCAAACTTTGCACAACGAATGATGCACCAAATAATGATGAAATGGGAGTTGCTCATCATGTGGAGTTAGAACTTCCGCCGGGAGGGAGTAAGGCCATGAAACTCAGAGTGAAAAGAGCAAAGTGAAAGAGAGGTGTTCTTTCACCTCCAACCCCAACCGACCCCGATTGATTGAAGGGAGTATGGTCAAGATTAAGATCGTAAATAAGCGCTTCTTGGGAGGCAACCCAAACTTTCTTTCCCTTTTCCATTTGTTTTTGAATAATTTGAGGAGATTAAAAGAAGAAAGATCACTAATTGATGGTTTTGCCAAGTATTTTCAGGTTATGAAAGCAGTAAGAGCAAAAAGGCAAGGAAAAATAGAGTCAGAAGTCATCACACCAGGCCGTGACGGTGGTCACGACCGTGATTAGCTAACCAAAGAAGATCAGAACTGATCACGGCCTAGCCGTGATATCCATCATGGGCGTGATGAGAAGGACCCTGAAGATCAGAATGTATCACGACCTAGCCGTGATGAAACTCACGGTCGTGACAGGCCAGCTCCTATAGACCAGAATTGATCACGGCCTAGCCATGATGAGCATCACGGCCGTGACACATTATTCAGCATCTCTTTGAACTGGCATGTGAGCCAGCACCCTCCACCACCTCGGTGAGTTGTTCCATTTTTCTCCTCTCTCCGACTTGATTATTTACATTGGGGAAAATGTAAGTTTTTAAGCTTGGGGTAGGGGTATTTTTGTAATTTTTTGCATTTTTGCATTTTCTCATGTTGCATTTATATAGGCATAGTTTTGCATGATCACATGACTAGATTGCCCCTTGCTTAGATTATGCATCCAATTGTGAGAACTTGGTGCCAAATAAATTGAGATAATGAATTTTTGAACCCAATTTTTGTATTCTTGTGATAGGCTAAAAATAAAAATGCTTGAGATGATATTTAGATAGTTGATAATTAGCATGTGGTTCCTTAGATTTGTGTTTCTCATTGATTTTGAACTACTAAATGTGAAATTTTTGAGCCTTAAAGGGGTACTCACTAAATCTACCCCATTCTTTGTGATTGAGTGTTTTATTCCTCTTGGATTGTATTCTCTAGAACTTGAATTGAAACCGTTTTGAAACTTAAAATTTTTGAAAACATATTTGAAAATGACTGAGGCACTAGGTATTTTTCTGGCCTTCTGAGCTTTTATTGATTAAATGATACCTCTTAGTTGCCCAATTTTGAGCCTAATAGAATAAAATACTTTTCTTGGTACCTTGATTTATTTTGATGAATGGTGCTTGGTATGACACCTTTTAAAGTATTGCAAAAAGGGTAAAAAGGTAGTTTAAAAAATAAATTGTGGGATGAGAAAGTTAGAAAAATATTTCTCTTAAGCTGAAAGTCTCCCCTTCTCCAAATAAATAAAATAAAAAAAAATGGAGAAGGGGATGAGAAAAAGAAAGTGAGAAATACAAATAAATTAAATAAATAAAAATAAAGAAAGAAAGAAAGAAAGATGGAAAAGTGAACTAAAGCCCAAAAAGGTATTTTAGAAGGTTGTCATGCTTTGCATTGTTTGATATTCTGTTTAGCCTTCTTGAATTTTACCTTTCTTGATTTCCCCACCTAACAATTAATCCCATGACCCCATTACAACCAAAATAAAAGACCTCTTGATTCTTATGTGTTTTCATTAATAAAGTAGAGATTTGGTTAATAGTCAAGCTTATGGTAGAATACATTCCTTGAGGAAATTGAGTGAATCGTCATATACCCTTAAACACTTGAGTGAGGTGAGAAGAGTGCCCGAATCAGTGATAATATGAATTTAGGAAACCTAAGCTTCTAATTGGACTTGAAATTGATTGTCTCTTGGTTACTTACATGAATATGCCTGTCACTTGGACTAGTTACTCGGGTTCTTGGTTCACTGTCCATGCTGTGATTGTTTATCTTGATTAGCCTTAGTAATTGCTTGAGGACAAGCAAAATCTTAAGCTTGGGGTATTTTGATGAATGTGATTTCACCTCATATTTCGTTGATATTTTGCATGCATTTTCATATAGTTTAGGTATTTCTAATTTGATTTTGGTTGGTTTTTACCTTGGAACGGGTAAGGCGATTTTGTGGTGTTGTTGTGCAAGAATTAGGGATTAAAATGCTCAAGATCAACCATGATGGAGCTTGCATGAAGATGGAGCTTGAAAAGTGAAGAAAATTAGCTAAACAGAGCCCATCACGGCCATGATCGATAGAGCTGAAAAGAAAGAATGGAAAAGTCAGAACTGGTCACGGCCAGCCCGTGATGTCCATCACGACCGTGACATGCCAACCGAACCAGACCCTCATAGGCAGAACTGATCACGGCCTAGCCGTGATAGTGGTCACGGCCGTGACAGACCAACCATTGAAGCAACCTCCAAGGCAGAATCCGGCACGGCCAGGCCGTGATGGCCATCACGGTCGTGACGCGCAATATATGGATCATTAGAAACTGATTTGATTTGAATTTGTGATTGCTTGAGATTCAAGTTACCCTAATCTATAAATAGAGCACTTAGGCTCGAAAATAAGGGACTCTTGGAGACTTTTCGGGCTACTACCCTTAGGCAAAATTTGGATTTCTCTTCTTCTTCTCTTCTCTTAGGTTTTCATTTATGTTATTGTTAATCAAGCTTGCCATGACCATGGTTATGCTTGAGTAGTAGTTTTATTTCTAAGGACTGGGGCTATGCCCAAGATCTGTTTTATGTTATGAATTGATGTTTTCCCTTTGTTAATTTCGATTTCGCTTTCGATTTGGTTTCTATCGCTTGAATTACTTGTGAATCTGGTGCGCACTTATTTGCAAGTCATAGATACTCTAAGGAGGAACCTAGCGGTGAACTTAGATATTGGATCTATAGGAATCAAACTTAGGACTTAAATCACGAGAGTTAGAAGCGGTCCTTCGAGGGTTCGTGAATTGTCAAAAACCTTAAAGGGTTCAATTTAAATTCAACTACCACGGGAGTAGGGGTTAGTTTAATTGGGCACAGTTTTTGTAACCCGAGAGGGAGCAATAACTTATTTAGGATAAATTCGCCTTCAAAGCAATTTTGATAATTAACAAGGGGTAGTCAATTCGGTAACATGAACAATCTTGTTGGTAACCCAATTCCTAGGAATCCCTTTTGATTTGAAAAACCCCAAATTGATTTACTTTCTGTTTTAATTGATTGCATTCCTAAATATCTGATTTTCTAAGTTATTTTTAATTACAAAAAACAAATCTTTTCAAAATCCTTTTTTATATAGTCCAGTTTAATTGGTTTAATAATTAGTTGCTATTTGAGATCACAGTCTCTGTGGGATTGATCTTTTTATAACTTGGCGACGAATCCGATACACTTGCCGGAATCCACACCATCAAGTTTTTGGCGCCGTTGCCGGGGACTGTGCTTTCTTGAATCTCAATTTAATTTTTAAATTGATTTTTCTGGATTTTTTCTTTTTAATTATTTCTTTTTAAAAAAAAATCTTTTTTTTTTCATTTATCTCTTTTTCTTTCTAGAGTATCTCTCTCTCTCTTACAGGTGTTTTTCTCTTTTATGCAAAGATCCCTAAGTCTTGGAAACCTTATTGAGGTTGACCCCGAAATCAAAAGGACCTTTCGTAGACATAGGAGACTACAAAGAGAGAGGGAGAGGCTAATTCCCATTCCACTCACGGCGAATCTACCGGATACAAAACTACTGAAGGACTACGCAACCCCAAATGCTAGGGGTTTGCAAATTGGGATTGCTAGGCCAGAAATCGAGGCTGAGAAGTACACTATACCGCCTATGCTAATTAGCATGATTAGGCAACATCAATTCGGAGGATTACCCTCGGAGGACCCGACCGATCATGTGGAGACATTCTTGGAGTTCACCGATGTAATTAGAATTCATTACACCCCGATTGATGATATTCGCTTGAAGTTGCTCCCCTCCTCTCTTACTGGAAAGGCAAAAGCTTGGCTGAAGCAAGTGCCCGCCAATACGTTGTCAACTGGGACCAACTGGAGCAAGCATTCTTGGAGAAATTCTTCCCTCCATCCAGGACGGCTTACCTACGAACTCAGATCACCGGCTTCTTCCAAAAATATGGAGAATGCTTATCCGAAGCTTGGGATCGCTGCAAGGGATTGCTGGAGTCTTGCCGACATCATGGGCTCGAGAGGTGGTTGCTAGTGCATACCTTCTACAACGGATTGGATTACTCTTCGAATGTGTCACTCGACTCCGCAGCTGGTGGAGCCTTTATGAATAGACCTCTGACTGAGGCATTCAATATCATTGAAAACGTAGCAACCAACTACCACCAATGGGGTTCGGAAAGAGGTAATAACCCGAAAAAGCTTTTGGGGGGTAAGTTTGAAATGAATAGTACTGATCTTATTATGTCTAAATTTGACTCAATGAATAAACGCTTTGATCAGCTTGAAAAGGCTAATGTGATTTCAATAGGTGCTACTAATATTGTTTGTGAGATTTGTGGAATGAAGGGACATGACATAATGGAGTGCCCAAGCTTAAAAACTTACATTGTCCCCAATGTTAATAATCAAGTCGGGAAGTGGAGAAAAATGGAACAACTCACCGAGGTGGTAGAGGGTGCTGGCTCACATGCCAGTCAAAGAAATGCTGGAAAATGTGTCACGGTGGTGATGCTCATCACGGCTAGGCCGTGATCAATTCTGGTCTATAGGAGCTGGCCTGTTACGGCCGTGAGTTCCATCATGGCTATGGTCTTAATCTTGACCATACTTCCTTGGATCATCCGGGGTCGGCTGGGGTTGGGGGTGAAAGAACACCTCTCTTCCATGGAAGTCCTTCGAAGAGCCTATTTTGCTCATATGGCCAATTGCGCTTTCGCTTTGCTCTTTTCACTCTGAGTTTCATGGCCTTACTTCCTCACGGTGGAAATTTTAACTCCTCATGATGAGCAATTCCAACTTCATCACCATTTGGTGCATCTTTCGTCATGCAAAGTTTGGGAGTTGCTTCTATATTAGGCTCTTCCTTCACCTCTGGAGGCATTATCTTGATCCTGCACACATGACTCTCAAAAGGAGGGTTGTTATATGAGTTAGTCAAATCAAAATCTACCCTACCTTCCTCTACATTCAGAGAGAGTTTGTCATTCTTTACATCTATTATTGCTCCAGCTGTGGCCAAGAATGGCCTTCCAAGAATGATAGGGAATTTAGAATTCCCGTTCATATCCAACACCATGAAATCGGTAGGAATGAAAATTTTCCCTACCATTATGGGAACATTCTCTAGTATGCCTAGAGGAGTTTTAGTTGAGTCATCCACAAATTGTAAAGAGAACTTGGATGGGCTCAATTCCTTGGTTCCTAACCTCTCAAAGATAGTAAGCGGCATTAAACTCACACTAGCCCCTAAGTCACATAAGACTTGGTCTTTTTTTAATTCTCCAATTGAGCAAGCAATAGAGAAACTTCCTAGATCTTTTAGTTTAGGAGGCATATTAGTTTTTATCATGGCATTATGCTCCTCAATTAAGGTCTTAGTTTCTATTTCTACTTGCTTTTTTTTTTACCAACCTTTGTGGGAAAGGTATTGGGGGTTGGTAAGGTGGTGGAGGGACATACTTTAGCTCTATCTTTTCACCTTCACTCATGTCCACATCACATTCCACATCATTTTCAACTACCCCAAGCTTATCATCCCTTAAGTATATAGCATTACAGTGCTCATTGGGATTAACTTCGGGTTGTCCTGGAAACGTACCCTTAGTTCTAGTATATGTACTAGCTTGTTGGGCAATCTAAGTTTCTAATCTTATTATGGATGACTAAGTTATCTACCTTAGATGCTAACTCTTTTATTGCCTCATTAACTGCCCTACCTTGTTACCTAAACTCTTCATTTTGTTTTGTTTGAGTTTCAATAAAATTTTCGAAGAAAGACTCAAGTCCAGACTTTTGTACCTAAGGATACCCTGATGATGGTTTCCTGTTACCTTGACCTTCCTGGAATTCGTGATTCAACGTGTTGTTGTAGTTCCCGTAGGAGAGGTAAGGGATATTCTTCCTTCCTTGGTTGTAAGAATTTGGGGGAGCGTAGTTTGGTAACTTCGGGTTCGTGTCATAGAAGTTGTGACAAGAGTTCACTTGTTCCCCCGAAGTACCGGATCCATGAGCAATACCATGTGGGCACTTCATTATATCATGTCCCTGCATTCCACAAATCTCACAAACAATATTAGTAGCACCTATTGAACTCATATTAGCCTTTTCAAGCTTATCAAAGCGTTTATTCAACGAGTCAAATTTAAACATAATTAGATCAGTGCTATTCATTTCAAACTTACCCCCCAAAAGCTTTTTCGAGTTATTACCTCTTTCTGAACCCCATTGGTGGTAGTTGGTTGCTATGTTTTCGATGATATTGAATGCCTCAGTCAGAGGTCTGTTCATAAAGGCTCCACCAGCTGCGGAGTCAAGTGACACATTCGAAGAGTAATCCAATCCGTTGTAGAATGTATGCACTAGCAACCATCTCTCGAGCCCATGATGTGGGCAGGACTCCAGCAATCCTTTGTAACGATCCCAAGCTTCGGATAAGCATTCTCCGTCCTTTTGGAAGAAGCCGGTGATCTGAGTTCATAGGTAAGCCGTCTTGGATGGAGGGAAGAATTTCTCCAAGAATGCCTGCTCCAGTTGGTCCCAAGTCGACAAGGTATTAGCGGGCACTTGCTTCAGCCAAGCTTTTGCCTTTCCACAAAGAGAGGAGGGGAACATCCTCAAGCGAATAGCATCAATCGGGGCGCCATGAATTCTAATTGCATCGGTGAACTCCAAGAACGTCTCCACATGATCAGTCGGGTCCTCCGAGTGCAATCCTCCGAATTGATGTTGCCTAATCATGCTAATTAGCATAGGCGGTATAGTGTAGTTCTCCGCCTCGATTTCTGGCCTAGCAATCCCAGTTCGCAAACCCCTAGCATTTGGGGCTGCGTAGTCCTTCAGTGGTTTGGTATCCGGTAGATTCACCATGAGTGGAATGGGAATCAACCTCTCCCTTTCTCTTTGTAGTCTCCTACGTCTATGAAAGGTCCTTTCGATTTCGAGGTCGACTTCAATAAGGTTTCCAAGACTTAGGGATCTTTGCATAAAAGAGAAAAACACCTATAAGAGAGAGAGGGATACTCTATAAATAGAAAAAGAGATAAATGAAAAAAAGAAATTTTTTTTATAAAAAAAATAATTAAAAAGAAAAATTCCAGAAAAATCAAAATTAAAAATTAAATCGAGATTCAAGAAAGCACAGTCCCCGGCAACGGTGCCAAAAACTTGATGTGTGGATTCCGGCAAGTGTACCGGATTCATCATCAAGTAATAAAAAGATCGATCCCTCAGAGACCGTGATCTCAAATAACAATTAATTATTAAATTAATTAAAGTGGACTATAAAAAAAGGATTTTGAAAAGATTTGATTTTTGAAATAAGAATTAACTAGAAAATCAGATATTTAAGAATGCAATCAATTAATAGGAAAGCAAATCAATTAGGGGTTTTTCAAATCTAAAGGGATTCCTAGGAATTGGGTTACCAACCAGATTGTTCATGTTACCAAATTGACTACCCCTTGTTAATTACCAAAATTTCTTTGAAGGCGAATTTATCATAAATAAGTTAATGCTCCCTCTCGGTTTACAAAAACCGTGCCCAATTAAACCAACCCCTACTCTCGTGGTAATTGAATTTAAATTGAACCCTTTAAATTCTGTGACAATTCGTGAACCCTCGAAGGACCGCTTATAACTCTCGTGATTTAAGTCATAAGTTTGATTTCTATAGATCCAATACCTAAGTTCACCGCTAGGTTCCTCCTTAGAGTATCTATGACATGCAAATAAGTGCGCACCAGATTCACAAGTAATTCATGGGATAGAAACCAAATCGAAAGCGAAATCGAAATCAACAAAGGGAAAACATCAATTCATAACATAAAACAGATCTTGGGCATAGCCCCAATCCCTAGAAATAAAACTACTACTCAAGCATGGCCATGGTCATGGCAAGCTTGATGAACAAAAACATGAATGAAAACCTAAGAGAAGAGAAGAAGAAGAGAAAATCCTAATTTTGCCTAAGGTAGCTGCCCCAAAAGTCTCTAAGAGTCCCCCTATTTTTGAGCCTAATTGCTCTATTTATAGATTAGGGTAACTTGAATCCCAAGCAATCACAAATTCAGATCAAATCAGTCTCTAAAGATCCATATATTGGGCATCACGGCCGTGATGGCCATCACGGCCAGGCCGTGACGGATTGTGCCTTGGAGGTTGCTTCACTGGTTGGTCTGTCACGATCGTGACCACCATCACGGCTAGGCTGTGATCAGTTCTGCCTGTTGGCATGTCAGGTCATGACCACCTCTGACTTTTGCATTCTTTATTTTCAGCTCTACTCGATCATGACCGTGATGGCTATCACGGCTAGGCCGTGATGGGCTCTGTTTGGCTCATTTTCTTCACTTTTCAAGCCCCATCTTTATGCAAGCTCCATCATGGTTGGTCTTGATAATTTTAATCCTCAATTCCTACACAACAACACGACAAAACCGCCTTACCCCTTCCAAGGTAAAAACTAACCAAAATCAAATTAGAAATGCTTAAATTATATGAAAATGCATGCAAAATGATAAAGAAATATGAGGTGTAATCACACTCATCAGGCGACGCCCACGGCGGCGTTCGGTGGTTGGTGGTGGGCAAGGGGCGGAGATGTTGGGGAATGGTGTGAGAGGGGGAGTGGGTATCGACGGTTCTGATTAGGGATTCAATATTTAATTTTTTAAACTTTCTAATATTAAAAATATTTTTTAATGTTATTTGATGCTTTTTAATTTTGGCCGTTGTATGACATCAAGGGTCCAGATCATTGCTGGAGGGGCTTGCTCGACAATGACCTGATGGAAAGAAGCCAGATCCGTAAAAAAGAGAATGCTTTAAATACACTTGGGTTTATTTTTAGTTAATACATTTTTACTTATATTTATATAAAAAAATCATATTATTTTTACTCTGGTTTTGGTTTTTCAAACTTTTGCGAAGAAATTACTCAAAAACAATAAAAAAAGACTCTTCATTATTATTTCAAAATATAAAGTTAAAAAATAATATGCTATTTTTTTATTTTTTAAAAAACATATAAGTTAATGATAAAAATTGCAAACAAATCAAATGGTCCTCAAGTGTTCTTATATAGTTTTTTATTTTTTTTTATTTTAGTCTATAATTTAAAAATCTAGTTTTAAGTCCTTATACTATCAAAGTATTATAGGAATCAGTTCCCATCGTTATTACCTCTATAACTTGGTATATATTGGTTTGAGAGTGTTAGACTCAATGACTTAGAGATGTTGATATATGACAAATACAACTTAAAGTGTATGCAAGTGTTTTAGTGTCAAATTACAAAGACAGGTATCAAGCAGTAATCAACAAGTTCAGTGAGCAATTAAATGAGAATATTTAAGGAAGAACTTGAAGAGATCAAAAGAGCTACATGGAGGATTCAAAGAGCAAAGACGGAGATCAAAGAATCATCAAGACATCTCTTAGTCACAAAAATAGCTCAATTAAAAAGATGCATGAAGAAAATCAATTTTCATAACCTGCATTAAAAGGAATAAGTTTTCGTTAATGAAAATGATTTTTGGAAATAAGAAGTGCTCGTCCAAAGCACTCGTCCAACACTAAAGTAATACAAGCGCTCGTCCAAACACAAGTAATAGAAGCGCTCGTCCAACTCAAGTGACAGAAGTGCTCGACCACTAAAGTGACAGAAGTGCTCGTTCACTGAAGTGATACAAGCGCTCGTCCACTAAAGTGGCAGAAACGCTCGTCCACTAAAGTGACAAAAGTGATACAAGCGCTCGTCCACTAAACTGACAAAAGCGCTCGTCCACTAAAGTGACAGAAGCGTTCGTCCACTAAAGTGACAGAAGTGCTCGTCCACTAAAGTGATACAAGCGCTCGGCCACTGAAGTGATAGAAGTGCTCGTCCACTAAGGTGACATAAGCGCTCGTCCACACAAGTCTTTGGACTTGCTAAGATCTTAATGAGAAGATCCGTCCAATGACGTGGCATATGGAGCTCGTCTACTAGCCCGTCCGAATGTAAAATCTTAATCGCTAGATGGACGCGGTTATTTTCAAGATGGACGCGAATTCTATAAGAACTATCAGAATCTTATTTCAAGAACCAGAATCAAGAAAACAGATTCTGTTAATCAGATCCAAATCTGTTTTGATTGATCCCAACGACTATAACTTGTTTTCTATATAAAAAGTGATCAAAGGAACACTTTCATTAGAACGATATCATATCATAACATAACAACGAATAACACATCGAATATAATACACATATCATTCATCATCCTTCTTGAGCTTATTGTGAAAAAGAGTGTCTCATTCTCATAAGTGCTTCAATTTATTTTTGACTATTGAGAGTTAGGAATCAATTTTTGTTTTACTTTTCAATTGTAAAGAGAGAGGGAGTCTCTCTGAGTGATTAGGGTGAGGTATCCCTAAGGAAGAACATTGAGGCTCTTCATAAGAGTGTGGTATCTCGAGGTGAATGAGTGCTCTGTGGTGTAAAGGTTTTTCAAGCTACCTGGCTAAACTTGAGTGTTAGTTTGTGAAATCCCACAGGTGGAGTGGGGACTGGATGTAGGTCATGGTGGTGGTGACTGAACCAGGATAAATTTGGTTGTGTAGTATCTCTAAACTCAAACTCCTTTACTTTCTATTTATGATCAAGAACCTGTGATTTTGATGTTTAAAGTTCAATATAATTTCTGTTCTTGATCTATATAAACTGTATTGAAACCCGAGTCCGATTGTAATCAAGTCTGTGTTATTTGCGTTCAAAACTGAGTTGATTAAAACCATTCTTGATTGCTGAAACTGAACTAATACTGAAACTGAAACTGAAACCTGCAAGTTTGTTCTTGATTGTTAATGCTTATATCTAAAACTTGCATAACTTGTTCTTAATCTTTAAAGGCTTAATCAGTTTCTGTATTTCGTTATTACTGAGTTTTGAACCCGAACGTATTCTCTGAATTAATTCTGAATCAATCTTCCTTATCCTCATCACTTTCTATTCAAGATTTTATATAAACCCTTCATTGATTTTGTAAAAGATCCTGAGGCCATAAATCCACAACTTTGATTTGAAAAGTTTTGTGAAAAAGTTTTAAGAGGGAAATATTTTAAAGAAAACTCAATTCACCCCCCCCCCCCCTTTGAGTCATTGAAGCCAAAACAACAATTGGCATCAGAGCTAAACTCTTAAGTTTGGCTTAACAGCTATAAGAGTATGACTTCGAATGACTGTTTGAATGAAGGGGCTTCCCTTGCACGCCCTCATGCCTTCAATGAATTTGAGTATATCTATTGGAAGGAAAGAATGGTAATCTTTCTTGAGGTAGCAGGTGTTGACATATGGGATGCAGTAAAAAATGAACCACTTGCCCCCTCTACTATAGATGCTAATGGTGCTCCAAGAAATAAGCCTAAAACTGAGTGGAATGAGGATGATAAGAAAAGAGTTCAATATAATGCACGCGCTAAGAATATTATAACATCTGATTTAATCCGTGATGAGTTTTTCAGGGTTTCAAATTGTAAATCAGCAAAGGAGATGTGGGTTACATTGCAAGCAACACATGAAGGAACCTCAAATGTCAAAAGAGCAAGAATGAACACCCTCACACATGAGTATGAGCTGTTCAGAATGAATCGAGGAGAACCTGTGACTGAAATGCAAAAGAGATTCACACACATTGTAAATCAATTGACTGGTCTTGGAAAGACAATCTCAAATGAGGATCAAATTAACAAAGTAATGAGATGCTTGAGCAGGGAATGGCAACCTAAAGTCACTGCAATCTTAGAATCTAGAGACCTCTCATCAATGACCATTGTCACATTGTTTGGAAAACTGCAAGAACATGAATTGCAGTTGAACAGACTGAATGAGAGTGAAGAAACTGATAAAAAAAAGAAGGGATTGGCTCTGAAATCACAAATCAAAGAAATAGAAAACAATGATGACGATGATTCTGCACAAG
This sequence comes from Sophora flavescens, assembly GCA_030762895.1. Taxonomy (NCBI): domain Eukaryota; kingdom Viridiplantae; phylum Streptophyta; class Magnoliopsida; order Fabales; family Fabaceae; genus Sophora; species Sophora flavescens. Next base: position 30,817,029 of record CM061067.1, on the reverse strand, counting down.
AGGCAGAATCTGAAGAAGAGATGAGAATGCTAGTTAGAAATTTCAAGAAGTTCCTAAAGAAGAAAGGCAACTTCAAAAGAAAGCCATCCACTTTTCAAAGGAGAAATCTCAGCAAAGGTGACAACTCTTCCAACAACATCACATGCTATGAATGTGGAAAGATTGGCCATATGAAGCTTGACTGTCCAAAACTACAAAAGAAGGACAAAACATAAAAGTTTGACTCAAAGAACAAGAAGTGGAGAAAGCCAAGAAATGCCTACATTGCTTGGGATGATAATGATCTAGAATCCACCGACGAATCTAAATATGAGGAGGCAAACTTGTGTTTTATGGTCAGCAATAACAGTGATTCAGAAAGTGAAGTAAGTTCTAATTATCAACCTTCTTATGATGAATTGCAAAATGCTTTTGAAGAACTTCACAAAGAATCCATTAGACTTGCTAGATTGCTAAATAAGTCTAAGAAAACCATCACATGCCTAAAAGAGAAAAATTCTGTTTTGAACAAAGAGCTAGATGAATTAAAAACAGAAAATTGTGCTGTAAAAGAAAGATTGGCTACTGTTTTGGAACCACCTATATGCTCTAATTGTTCTAAGTGTTGGACATTGACTAAAGAAGTTGAAAAATAGAAAAATGACTTAGCCAAGTTCACAAATGGTAGAGATAACTTGAATGCTTTGTTAGGACATCAAAAATGTGTTTATGATAAGGCTGGAATAGGCTATAAACCTAAGATACATGAGAAATCTTTCCAGAAATTTTTTGCTGCACCTAAGACATCAAACACACCATTTGTTAAATGCAATTTTTGTGCTAGAAAATGTCACACAGCTTCTACATGGCATTACAGAAAATCTGCTTATAACGAGTCTAAGTATATATGGGTTCCTAAAGGAACTATTGCTGCAACTAACTCAAAAGGACCCAAACAGATTTGGGTACCTAAAACACAAACATGATTCTATATTGTAGGTGTGTTGGAAAGCCAAGAATGTGAAATTGTATCTTGACAGTGGCTGTTCCAAGCACATGATTGGAGACAAAAGCAAGTTCTTTTCCTTTACCCCTAAGCCAAGTGGTAGTGTTACCTATGGAGACAACAATAAAGGGAGAATACTTGGCATTGGCAACATTGGAAGTGACTCAACAACAATCATTGAAGATGTACTATATGTTGAGGGACTGAAACACAACCTATTAAGTATCAGTCAACTAGTGACAAAGGCTTCAAGGTATAATTCAATTCCAATAGTTGCTTAATAGAAAATCAGCATGATGAAAATTTGAAATTAATTGGACATAGGACAGATAACATCTATATGCTTGATTTAGATAATATCTCTTCAAATACTGCATGCTGTCTTATTTCAAAATAAGAAGAGAATTGGCTTTGGCATAGAAGAATTGCACACATTCACATGAACTACTTGAATAAACTGATTCGTAAAGATCTTGTAGTTGGCTTGCCTAAACTAAAATTTGTGAAAGATGGACTATGTGATGCATGTAAAAAAGGAAACCAAGTTAAGGTCTCTTTTAAACCAAAGAACATTGTTTCAACAACTAGACCTTTGCAGCTTTTACACATAGATTTATTTAGTCCGTTTAGAACCAAAAGCTTTGGTGGTAACTCGTATGCATTGGTAATAGTAGATGATTACTCTAGATATACATGGACATATTTTCTATCTCATAAGAGTGATTCATTTGCTACATTTAAGAAAATGGTAAAAATAGTGCAAAATGAAAAGGACATGAAAATTGTTTCTATAAGAAGTGATCATGGGGGAGAATTTCCAAATGAAGTGCTTGAAAACTTTTGTGATGAGCATGGCATTCAAAATAATTTTTCTGCTCCTAGAACTCCACCACAAAATGGAGTAGTGGAAAGAAAGAATAGATCATTAGAGGAGATAACAAGAATTATGCTGAACGACTCTAGCTTGCCAAAACTTTTTTGGGCTGATGCTGTCAATACAGCCTGCTATATGCTAAATAGAGTCTTGATAACACCAATCTTAAAGAAAACCCCTTATGAGCTTTACGAAGGAAGAAAACCAAATATAGCACATTTTCATGTTTTGGGTTGCAAATGCTTTGTTCTTAACAATGGAAAGAATAATCTTGGAAAATTTGATGCAAAGGCTGATGAAGGAATTTTCCTAGGTTACTCTCTATCTAGTAAAGCATTTAGAATATATAATAAGAGAACACAAACTATTGAGGAATCTGTGCATGTGACATTTGATGAGTCTAACCCCAAAAGGTTGGGAAATGATTCTGTTATTGATGATCTTGCAGATTCAATTGAGAAAACTCTCCTAGAAGAGAAACAGGACAGTGGAGAAGTTGAAAGCTTAAAGAATGAATTACTGCAGCAGGAGCAAACAGAACAATAGCCTGACCTACCAAAGGAATGGAGGACTGTCAGAAATCATCCAATTGATAACATCATTGGTGAAATTACAAAGGGGGTAACTACTAAACAATCTCTTAGAAATGCTTGTAATCATATGGCATTTGTGTCTCAAGTATAACCTAAGAACATAGATGATGCTATAATTGATGAACATTGGATGATGGCTATGCAAGATGAGTTAAACCAGTTTGAAAGAAACCAAGTTTGGAAACTAGTGCCTAAACCCAAGAACTGTCAAGTAATAGGTACAAAATGGGTTTTTAGGAATAAACTAGATGAAAATGGTATAATTGTAAGAAACAAGGCTAGATTGGTAGCCAAAGGGTATAACCAAGAAGAAGGCATAGATTACGATGAAACATATGCACCAGTAGCAAGATTAGAAGCTATAAGAATGCTACTTGCTTATGCTTGCATAATGGGATCTAAATTGTATCAAATGGATGTTAAGAGTGCTTTCTTAAATGGATTTATACAAGTGGAAGTGTATGTTGGTCAACCACCTGGTTTTGAGAATAATTAATTGCCTAACCATGTTTATAAAATGTCTAAAGCACTATATGGCTTAAAGCAAGCTCCCGGAGCTTGGTATGAAAGGTTATGTAATTTTCTCATTGAAAAAGGATTTAAAAGAGGTAACGTTTACACAACTTTGTTCATTAAGAAAAAGGCACACAACATTTTACTTGTACAAATATATGTGGATGATATAATTTTTGGTGCCACTAATGAGCATTTGTGCAATGAGTTTGCAAGTCTTACGCAGAGTGAGTTTGAAATGTCAATGATGGGTGAGCTGAACTTTTCCCTTGGACTGCAAATAAAGCAAACTAAAAATGGAATCTTTGTTAGCCAAACCAAGTACTGCAATGAGTTGATCAAGAAGTTTGGCATGGAAAACGCTAAGGAGATGGCTACTCCAATGAGTACCTCCTGTTATCTGGACAAAGATGAGCAAGGTAAACCTGTTGATATTTCTAAATTCAGAGGTATGATAGGCTCACTACTTTATCTTACTTCTAGTAGGTCAGATATCATGTTTAGTGTATGCATGTGTGCTATGTATCAAGCAAATCCAAAAGAATCACACTTAACAACAGTTAAAAGGATAATTAAGTATCTGTTAGGAACAAAAGACATGGGATTATGGTATCCCAAAGGAGCTACGTGTACTTTAATTAGCTATTCAGACTCTGATTTTGCTGGTTGTAAACTAGATAGAAAGAGTACTAGTGGAACTTGCCATTTACTAGGAAACTCATTAGTATCATGGTTCAGTAAGAAACAATCTAGTGTGGCTTTATCCACTACAAAGGCTGAATATGTAGCAGCTGGTAGCTGTTGTGTACAATTTTTATGGATGAAACAACAATTAGTTGATTATGGTGTGCAACTAAACCAAGTTCCTATTAGATGTGACAATACAAGTGCAATCAACTTAACTAAGAATCCCATAATGCACTCTAGAACTAAACACATAGAAATCAGACATCATTTCATTAGAGGTCATATTCAAAGTAGAGAAATTGAGATTGAATATGTTGATACAACTAAACAACTTGCTGATATTTTTACCAAGCCCTTGAACAAGGAAAGCTTCTTTTTCATCAGAAGAGAATTGGGCATAATCGATCAATCATATATCTAATCTCTAAAGAAACTGGTTATATGAGTGTATCTTTGTATAAATATGCTCTGATTCTTGTATGATCTGATGTGGAATATCTATGAATGATTAGAAGAGAGTTTCAGAAGAAATAGATTTGATCAGGAGTGGATACCCTATGTTTTTAGTCTGATAAACTCAAAGATAACCCAAGAGTGGGCTTTCATTTCCCTACACCTATCCCTCTATCATGAACAATTTTATATGCTATGTTTGAATGTTAAATGCTTACCTTCTCTATTGCTTTGAATGTTTCTTTTCTTTATCTTTTTGATAATGCAAAAAAGGGAGGAAAAAGTATGATATAGAGAAAGTGGATAATAACAAATTATACATGGAGAAAAAAAGTATGATATAGAGAAAGTGGATAATAACAAATTATACATGGAAAAAAAGTATGGTATAGAGAAAAGGGATAATAACGAACTATACATGCATATGTTGAGGGGGGACTAATAAGCTTACATGATTATAGGGAGTAAATCAAATTCTGCTCTAGTAATATTTTTTTGTTCTGATATACTTCTGCTCTGACTGCTCTGATACCATGTAATAAATCTGTTAAAAACACTTAGCTTCTGCTACACTTATACTCTGATCTTATAATTTGTTAAAAGATTTGTCATAATCAAAAAGGGGGGTTTGTTAGACTTAATGACTTAGAGATTTTGATATATGACAAATACAACTTAAAGTGTATGCAAGTGTTTTAGTGTCAAATTACAAAGACAGGTATCAAGCAGTAATCAACAAGTTCAGTGAGCAATTAAAGGAGAATATTCAAGGAAGAACTTGAAGAAATCAAAAGATCTACATGGAGGAATCAAAGAGCAAAGACGGAGATCAAAGAATCATCAAGACACAAGCTTAACGGAGAAATTAGATTTAAGTCTTAGATGATTTGTAAGAGAAATAAATCTCTTAGTCACAAAATAGCTCAATTAAAAAGATGCATGAAGAAAATCAATTTTCATAACCTGCATTAAAAGAAATAAGTTTTCGTTAATGAAAATGATTTTTGGAAATAAGAAGTGCTCGTCCAAAGCGCTCGTCCAACACTAAAGTAATACAAGCGCTCGTCTAAACACAAGTGATAGAAGCACTCCTCCAACTCAAGTGACAGAAGTGCTCGTCCACTGAAGTGATACAAGCGCTCGTCCACTAAAGTGACAGAAGCGCTCGTCCACTAAAGTGACAGAAGCGCTCGTCCACTAAAGTGACAGAAGTGATACAAGCGCTAATCCACTAAAGTGACAGAAGCGCTCGTCCACTAAAGTGACAAAAGCGCTTGTCCACTAAAGAGATACAAGCGCTCGTCCACTAAAGTGACAGAAGCGCTCCTCCACTGAAGTGATAGAAGTGCTCGTCCACTAAGGTGACAGAAGCGCTCGTCCGCAGAAGTCTTTGTACTTGCTAAGATCTTAATGAGAAGATTCGTCCAATGACGTGGCATATGGAGCTCGTCTACTAGCCCGTCCGAATGTAAAATCTTAATGGCCAGATGGACGCGGTTATTTTCAAGATGGACATGAATTCTATAAGAACTATCAGAATCTTATTTCAAGAACCAAAATCAAGAAAACATATTATGTTAATCAGATCCAAATCTGTTTTGATTGATCCCAACGACTATAACTTGTTTTCTATATAAAGAGGGATCAAAGGAACACTTTCATAAGAACGATATCATATCATAACATAACAACGAATAACATATCGAATACAATACACATATCATTTGTAACACCCCGACTTTCGCTGCTTTCTAATATCGGTAACAAATAAATAAACATATATTTTTATCCGAGACTTAGAAAATGATTTTGGATAAACCAAGGTCATTTCCATGTTATACTTATTTTCATAGGGTTTCAGGGAAGTTTTTGGTTGAAAATTCAGACGGAAATCGGTCTGCCGTTTTCTGTGTTTTCACTGACAGTAAAAGTTTACTGCTCAGAAAACATAATTTAAATTCGTGAATGAGATGAAACATGTTTTTATCGTATTTACAATGATACTGGAAGTTTTGAAAAATTTAGCGTAAAATTAAAATATTATATTTGCTGCGGGCGAATACGTCGAGATATCTCTAGGGAAAACCTGCGTCAGATGAACCAGGGAGTCAGCAACGGGGCTGAGGTGACGGATTTGACTGATGTGACAGGCATTTATGACGAGCTTATCCGCATCATGATGGTCATAATGGCGCATTTATGACAAAGGAATATTTTTCCTGGAAATGACGATTTTACCCTTGGCTCTTCATGAATTTTTCAAGCCATGCCATTGTAAATTTGGGCCAAATTACCCCCACCCACACGACTTCCTCCTCCATTAAAATCATTTGGACATCACTTTTCCTAGCCATAAATGAGCATTTATGTTAAGTGGATGAATCATTCAAGTTTCATTAATGTCAACAAGTGAGTCGTAGGCAAAGTCATTTTCTCCTCATTCCCCGAAACTGTCACGAAATTCTGACTCTTTTCTGTTCTGAATCTCGGAAAACTTTATACATGAAAGTTGTTCATCTTTCTCTCTTCTTTCCAACGACATAAAGATCATCAAAAACGGACAAGTATATTGAGAGATATGTCCAAATTACCGAAACTGCTCTAAATCTTCATCATCTTCATCTTTCTCTCTAAACTTCTCAAGAACACTTAGAAAACCAAGGTTAATTAACCATGATTTGCAACACAAAATATCTTCTCCCTAACATGTGGTGTAGGAGGCAGCCACATCTTTTCAAAGTTTATGACCACATGTTTTATTAACCATGATTATAAATAAACCCTAGTTAAGTTATTATTAACTATGGTTAAGTTATTATATTATTTTATAACTTAACCTTGATCAAATAAACTCAACCATGGTTCTTTTATCTCATTAAACCACATATTTTCTCCTCACACCGACCTCTAGGCAGCACCCATCTCCCACATTTGGACCATTTTTACTCATTTTCCTACTTCATCATTTTTGTTCCTCCAAAACTTCATGTTCTTCATTTTCTCTCACAAGTTCTTCACTTGTTCTTCATTTGTTCTTCACTTATTCATCATTTATCTCTAACTTAGAAATATAATCTCATGATTCTTCTTTCATGAAACTTGTTCCTTAGATCAATTGTCATCACTTAATCCATTTTGTTCTTGAATCCACGAACTTTCAAGTTCATCTTTTCTCTCCTCAAATTTCGGCCCACACCCATACATAACCATCCAAACCTTTTTTTGATCTTCTAAGATCATATTCTCACTTATCTAGAGGATCCAAACAATTTCTATTTCACATCTCAAGTCATTTCCCCACAAAACACAAAGAACTCCTTAGTGTTCTTACTAAGATCATCTTTGTTCTTCAAGTTCTAGAATAAATCTTTTTATTCCAAGGTGAGGAACCTCTCTCTAATCTTCGTATCTTCATTAATCATCCATAAAATTCCATTTTGATCAATTATTTCATGAGATGCAATTCTTAGATCTATAACTTTAAAGATTTCTAGAAAATTGTAGAAAAATCCATTTGACATGAAACCAATTTCTATGAACTCACTATGACCTCTATATTCATGATCTAAGAACACGAATCAAGAGAAAATTTATTTCCTATTTTTCCATAGTGGACCGAATCTAGGTCTTAGAGAGACTAGATGAATTTGTTTCAATTCCTATGATTGAGACTTGTTTTCATCTCTCTAGTACCTATGATTATTGAATCCAAGAGTTTAGAAACCAAATCAAAATCCTAGCCTAATTTGTGAATGAAGGACGAAACCTAGCTTTTGATGAATTAGAAGATTTTCTTTCAACTTTTAAGTTATAACCATTGATCTTATTTTTCGAATGCTCAAGGATCATTGATCCAAAAAGCTTGTAAAATTTTGATACCCTTAGCCTAATTAACTCATGTAGGCCGAACTTAATCATGTGTGTTAAAAGGATTTTGTTGTTTCATTTGGTTAACTGTGTTGTGTTTTGTGTGAAGGACATTTATTGTGGTTATCGTATTGAGTTTTGTGGAGGAATCAGGATTCCGAGAAGAAATTTACTAAGGAAATCTGTAACTCCAAGAGGTAAGGGGAGTATGCCTGAGGAGTTTAAGATAATCACATGCTTATTGTTGGAGCCATTTGTTAATTTTCCGTAGAAAATATTTTATGATCTTGCATTGTTTACTGTTGACTGCTGGATTGATTAGATATTTATCTGAGTAATTGAATTGATGTGATATGTGGATTTACATGATGATAATTATTTGGTTATATTATAATTGTGATGCATGTCAAAGATGGATATATGTCATGTTATTCGGTGATTGAAATTTATCTGCTGTTGAGTGTTGGACTGAGAACCTGACATTGGTCAGTGTTAAAAAAATTAATTTGAGGATAAAAAACTTAATAAGCTTGGATAATTAATCAGAGGGATTAATTTGAGAAATTTTGAGAAAAATGAAAAAAAAAATTATTTTAATAATATTTTGTGGAAACTGTGTAAATAAGCGACAGTGAGGGCGAAACCGTGAAATTTTTTCACAGGCTCTAATTTTTGTAAAATAAATTCAATTTTATTATAAAATTTTATTTAAAGTGATTAAGTTTCTAAAATAATGTTTTATAGCAGTCAGAACAATTACATCTGACAGAGAAATTATTTAAGTAATAAACATAATTTTATTGATTTATTTTGAGAAAAATAATTATTTTATTATTATGAATTTATGAGTTGAATTATTAAGTACTTTGTGGAAGTTAAATTGTATTGAAAATTATTTTCAAAAATGAAATAATTAGAAATAAAAGGAATTTATCAATGATTTTCAGGTTTTATTAACGTTTTAACAGAAAAATGATTTATGTAAGAGAATTTTATTCAGTGAAATTATTCCGTTAAACTTGGATAAGTTTTCAGAGCTTTTGTTTTGTATTTGTTTTTCACTGAGCGAAATGTTTTACAAGCAAATAAATAAACCTAGGAACCGAGACGTCGGGGTTCTAGTATTCTGTGGACACGTAGATCAAGGATTTGTGTCATTGGACGGAGTGTCCTGCAATGATTTTTTTTGGACTGTGTGTCCTAAATTGATATGGAAAGTGTGAGTTCCATATCTGCGAGCCTAAGACTGGTGCATCGGTTTAAGGGCTTTGCGATTGAGCACTCGGACTGTGTGTCCTGTGTTGAGTTTAAAACATTTGGACTGTGTGTCCTGTGTTTGTTTAAAAGTGAAAAGTCTTAATATAAAATTAAGCATGGTCGTTAGCTTTGTGCTTCGACAAGGAAATATTATTACGACAAAGAAAACAAAACGAGAATAAGAGTTTTTCTCATGCATTTTTGGCAGACGTGCCATGTGTTATGATCATTGTGTTCTGTATGGACCAATGAGTTACCATGTGTATGACTATAACAATAGTTGGATAGTTGTCACAAGGGGCCGTATGATTAAGCTGCAATAGCTGTTTGAGTGGCTATCATACGAGGTCGGATAATACTTGTGTATAGCTGCAATAGCTGTTTGAGTGGTTATTGCACAAGTGACTTTGTACATAATTGTAATAGCTGTTTGAGTGGTTATATATCTGCGTACAACTGCAATAGCTGTTTGAGTGGTTGTCACAGAGGGGTCGTGTGAACAATTGCAAAAGTTGTTTGAGCAATGGTCACATGAGGTTGAGGTGGATTATCCGACAGTTTAATATGTGTACAACTGCAATAGCTGTTTGAGTGGTTGTCACAGAGGAGTCATGTGAACAGTTGCAATAGCTATTTGAGCAATGGTCACATGAGGTTGAGATGAAGTGTTTTTGAGGCTGATCAACTCATTTGAAAGAAGTTGGGATCTCCGGAGATTAGGTATCAAAATAGAGTCTGAATATTGAAGTGTCATGCATTTTTATAAAATGACGATGACTGTCGGATATGAAACCCTTTGAATTAAATTATTCTACTGTTTAGATAATTTTTGTATGCTGTGAATATATGGTATATGCTATTTGTGTGTCGTGCATGGGGTTGTCTTATCAAAACTCATATATTGGAAACTCACCCTTACAAATATATCAGGTTTATTTTAGACTAAGGTAGTACTTTGGTACACTAGTACGGATGAAGCGAAGGAATTCATTGAGTCGTTCGAGAACTTAACTTCTAGATGCTTGAAGAGGTATTCGTTAGTGGGAATGTCACGAGGGTATTTCCAATAACTGTCTTGTAGAGTGACCAGCTATAGGCCTTTTGGTGTCTTATAAAGTAGTGGTACTTGGTTAGTCTGGATGTTTGGCTATTGAGAGTCATTCTTTTGAGTTGTAATTCCAGATTACCGCTACGGTACAATTACGTCTTTATTTTCTAATGTTATGATTTTGGAGATGACCTATTATGTGAAGGTCTAAATATAAAACTCTTATGATATCTGTTTATATTATATTAATGGTGTTGGATTGTATATGGAGAAAAGAAAACGAAAAAAATTTATCACCAATTTTGAAAGGGATGAGTAACTAGAAAATTATATTTTCCAAAAGCAACCGGCACTATTTTGTTGAGTGTATTTCCGCAACAAGTTACTTAAATGTGATACCCTGAAAATGGGGTGTCACATCATTCATCATCTTTCTTGAGCTTATTGTGAAAAAGAGTGTTTCATTCTCATAAGTGCTTCAATTTGTTTATCTGACTATTGAGAGTTATGAATCAATTTTTGTTTTACTTTTCAATTGTAAAGAGAGAGGGAGTCTCTCTGAGTGATTAGGGTGATGTATCCCTAAGAAAGAACATTGAGGCTCTTCACAAGAGTGTGGCATCTCGAGGTGAAGGAGTGCTCTATGGTGTAAAGGTTTTTCAAGCTATCTGGCTAAAGCTTGAGTGTTAGTGTGTGAAATCCCACAGGTGGAGCGGGGACTGGATGTAGGTCACGGTGGTGGTGATTGAACCAGTATAAATCTGGTTGTGTAGTATCTCTAAACTCAAACTCCTTTACTTTCTGTTTATGATCAAGAACCTGTGATTTTGATGTTTAAAGTTAAATATAATTTCTGTTCTTGATCTGTATAAACTGTATTGAAATCCGAGTCCGATTGTAATCAAGTCTGTGTTATTTGCGTTCAAAACTGAGTTGATTAAAACCATTCTTTATTGCTGAAACTGAACTAATACTGAAACTGAAACCTGCAAGTTTGTTCTTGATTGTTAATGCTTATATCTAAAACTTGCATAACTTGTTCTTAATCTTTAAAGGCTTAATCAGTTTCTGTATTTCGTTATTACTGAGTTTTGAACCCGAACGTATTCTTTGAATTAATTCTGAATCAATCTTTCTTATCCTCATCACTTTCTATTCAAGATTTTATATAAACCCTTCATTGATTTTGTAAAAGACCATGAGGCCACAAATCCGCAACTCTAATTTGAAAAGTTTTGTGAAAAAATTTTAAGAGGGAAATATTTTAAAGAAAACTCAATTCACCCCCCTTCTTGAGTCGTTGAAGCCAAAACAACATAGAGGACTAATGAATGCTAACATGAACTCACGCAACTAATGTGACACACATTTAACAGTGCAAATTAGTGCTCTATGAGCATACAAGGCATCAATCTGAAAAAAAAGGCTTAATTATACTTTTGGTCCCCAAATATCACGATGGTATGATTTTGGTCCCTCAAGTTTCAATTGCAACAATTGGGTCCCTCAGATATCGCGATTATGCAATTTTAGTCCCCCGGGTTCCATTGTGCCAATTAGATCTCTCATGTATTACGATTGTGCAATTTTGGTCTCCCAGATATTACAATTAAATGTCAGTAACCTCGCGGCATACATGAGACTGATTTGGCACTTACTGATACCAGCTTGATAGCTTACATGGCATTCCCATGTGTCAATTAAAGTTTGTGAGATATCAATAATGTTATATATGAATGCCATGTAAGTTGTCAAGTCGACCTCACTAAGTGTCAAATCAGTCTCACACGTGCCACGTAGGATAATGTCATTTTTATTTGGTAAACAGCTATTGTCATTTTAAATTGCATAATTATGATATCCGGAGGATCAAAATTGCACAATCGTAATACCTAGTGGATCCAATTGGCGCAATTGGAACCCGGGGGACTAAAATTGCACAATCGCGATACCTGGGGGACCCAATTGTCGTAATTGAAACCTGATGAACTAAAATCGCACAATCATGATACGTGAGGAATCAAAAGTACAAATAAGCCAAAAAATTACTATCGAATTATATGTATTTTAGACTTTCTATTCTTGTTCAGATTATGTTTTAATTATTTAATGGATTTTTCTAATATGTACAACAATATTTGTATTTTCGATTCCTATTACATGGGGTAGTAAATCCTTATTTAATTAACTAACAACTTATCAAATGGTTAGTAAAGTGATAATACCCAGCTAGGGAACGGGGGAAAGTGGGAAACATATGCCAAACCTAATATCTACCTATGATCTATCAGAATACATCAACGGTGGAAATGCGTATCGAGGTTGGAATTTGTAAATATCGTGAGAATCAATGTCATACGATCCATTCTATTCCTATAATATACTAACGCTAAAGTCACGTGGCCTTATTGGAACAAAGGTTCCAGATCCTCGGATAAGCACGTGCGCTCATATTCGGGCCCCAGGCTCTACCCAGGCCCAATCATATAAAGTTCACGAATCCAACGGCCACAAAATGCGAAGATTAAGTAACACGCCGATCCTCTCGTGTATCCGAACGCAACCAATAAAGTGAATGAAATAACTAAGAGAAGGCGCAAGATTACTATCATGCGCCTCACAGTTACGAGTGATAAAAGAAGAAGGCGCAAGATTACTATCATACGCCCTCTATTGTCCAAACTCCAAACCAAACCTCTCTCTCTTTCTCTCTCGAACCACATCCCTCTCTCTGCCTCCTTCGTCTGCGTCTCTGCGCTCTCTCGATTTCAACATTTTCATATAACTGAACCATACCACGAACACGAAGAAGATTAGAAGAATAACAGACTCCAAAACAATGAAGCACACTTCCTCCGAAGCAGTTTCCTCTCTATCTTCCGCACACGACGTATCACACGCTGCCACATCATCGCCGGCGCAATCGGACAAGTCCGCCCTAGTATCCTCCACCTCGTCGTCGTCGGCGGCCGCGGCTGAGGACCTAGCCATGGGGTCCAGAGACGGAGGAGGAGGCGCCGCCTCTCAGGAGACGGTGATCGTCGATCGTCGCGGCGAGTACTCCGCCGTGTGCCGATGGACGGTGCAGAATTTTCCGAGAATAAAAGCTAGGGCACTGTGGAGCAAGTACTTCGAGGTTGGCGGTTACGATTGTCGCCTCCTTATATACCCTAAAGGTGATTCGCAGGCTCTTCCAGGTTACATCTCAATCTATCTTCAAATCATGGACCCTCGCGGAACCTCATCTTCAAAATGGGACTGTTTCGCGAGCTATCGACTCGCAATCGTCAACGTCGCCGACGATCCCAAAACGATTCATCGCGATTCCTGGCACCGATTCTCCAGTAAGAAGAAATCGCACGGTTGGTGCGATTTCACACCTTCCTCTACTGTTTTTGATCCCAAATTGGGTTATCTGTTTAATAATGATTCGGTTTTGATCACTGCTGATATTCTTATTCTCAATGAGTCTGTTAATTTCACTCGCGATAACAATGAGTTGCAATCGTCGACGTCTTCTTCGTCGTCAATGTCGTCTTCCTCTGTGGTTGCGAGCCCCGTGTCTGATGTTTTGAGTGGGAAGTTTACTTGGAAAGTGCATAATTTCAGTTTGTTCAAGGAGATGATCAAAACGCAGAAGATAATGAGCCCGGTTTTCCCTGCTGGGGAGTGTAATTTGAGGATTAGTGTGTACCAGAGCTCGGTGAATGGGGTTGAGTATCTGTCAATGTGTTTGGAAAGCAAGGATACTGATAAGACTGTGATGTTGTCTGATAGGAGTTGCTGGTGTTTGTTTAGAATGTCTGTGTTGAACCAGAAGCCGGGTTCGAATCACATGCATAGGGACTCCTATGGGCGATTTGCAGCTGATAATAAGAGTGGTGACAACACCAGCTTGGGGTGGAATGATTATATGAAGATGTCAGATTTTATTGGCCCTGATTCGGGGTTTCTGTTGGATGATACCGCAGTTTTTAGTACATCATTTCATGTGATCAAGGAGTTTAGTAGTTTCTCCAAGAACGGGGCTGTCATTGCAGGGAGAAGTGGGAGTGGGGCAAGGAAATCAGATGGCCATATTGGAAAGTTCACTTGGAGGATTGAGAATTTTACAAGGTTGAAGGATTTACTGAAGAAGAGAAAAATTACTGGTCTTTGCATCAAGAGCAGGAGGTTTCAGATTGGTAATCGGGATTGTCGTCTCATTGTTTATCCACGAGGTGTGCCATTTTCTTGCTCAACAACTCTTTTATCATTTTCTCTGTTTACCACTTGCTTAGGCCTATAGTTAGCTATCAGAGATTTGCTACGTTGTTATTAAGTTAGTAACTCCATTAGGTATGATCTTTTTGAAAGCATATTGGTTAATTCGTACCTATATCGATCGAATTGAAGGAGCATACTTGTTGCTTTTTATATGCCTTTTTGGAACATTTCATCGAATTTGATATTTCATACTTGTAGTTTATGTATCTACTGATATCTAGTTGCTAAATCCACCATGAATATGGATGATAATCTAGATCTTGGTTCTCACTGCATGAATATAGTTTGGTCCTCACACCCAGGATTATTTTCATACACTGAAAAGGTGTTTAGGTTGTGATGGAAAAAGTAGTCTGATGAATTTTTCCATGGTTTTGATGCTATCAGGGCAGTCTCAACCACCATGCCACCTTTCAGTGTTTCTTGAAGTTACAGATTCAAGAAATACTTCCAGTGATTGGAGTTGTTTTGTTAGTCATCGCTTATCAGTTGTGAACCAGAGGATGGAGGATAAGTCTGTCACCAAGGAATCTCAGAACCGCTACTCCAAAGCTGCAAAAGATTGGGGCTGGCGTGAATTTGTGACACTTACAAGTCTCTTTGATCAAGATTCAGGTTTTCTTGTCCAGGATACTGTCATATTCTCAGCTGAAGTTCTTATATTGAAAGAGACATCAATTATGCAGGATTTTACTGATCATGATTCTGAGTTAAGCGGCAGTAGTTCCCTTATTGATAATTGTGGGAAAAGAAGTTCATTTACATGGAAAGTGGAGAATTTCCTGTCATTTAAGGAAATAATGGAGACTCGAAAGATCTTCAGTAAATTCTTTCAGGCTGGTGGATGTGAACTTCGGATTGGTAGGTGTTTTGTCACCGAGATATGTGCTATTGCATTATATCACTAGAAGTAGTAATTGCAAACTTTTACATTCTTGTTCTTTGATTCAAAGCTTATGATTCCATGACACAGGTGTGTACGAGTCCTTTGACACCATATGTATTTATTTGGAGAGCGACCAGGCTGTTGGTAGTGATCCTGATAAAAACTTCTGGGTCAGATACAGGATGGCTGTTGTGAATCAAAAAAACCCGGCCAAGACAGTGTGGAAAGAATCTTCTATCTGTACAAAGACATGGAATAATTCTGTTTTGCAGTTCATGAAGGTGTCTGATATGTTAGAAACAGATGCAGGGTTTCTTGTCCGTGACACTGTTGTTTTTGTATGTGAAATATTGGATTGCTGCCCTTGGTTTGAGTTTTCAGACTTAGAGGTAAGATCTTACAGGATTGCCTAGTCTATATGATACCTTGTAGTATTGTACATACAATTATTATTTGATAGATAATTAGATACCAAATGTTCTCTCTCTCCCCATTATTTTGGTGTCCTTCTGCTATCTATATTCTATAGGTTGACTCATTCTTGACTTTAGATACCAAATGTTCTCTCTCTCCCCATTATTTCGGTGTCCTTCTGCTATCTATATTCTATAGGTTGACTCATTCTTGACTTTAGATATAAGACTTCCTGTATATGCATGGCTATTGGCCATCTATACGACCGTGGCCCTTCTGCTTTTGACGTGTCACTAATTTAAAATATGTTTTGCATCTAACTTATACTCTGTATGGTAAGATAGGAACAAGCTAGTTAGGAAATATGGCCTCTTCCTTGGAACTTTTGCTCGTTATTTGCTGAGAAGATGCATGGAACGAGCTGATAAGTGACTCACAAGTTACTGAAGCCGATCAATTTATCTCATATCTAATCCATATGATATAGTTATGATCATGAGTTTCTTTATTAAGAAAATAAATGACTTATGTTTCACCTCATAACCTGTCAATTGTCATATGTTTTGAAGTCAGAGTTTTTTGTTATGAATTTTATTACGGCTACTTGCTGTATTAAGTTCTTATTGCTCTTATATGAGGTTGCACTTGCCTCTTCTAATTCAGTCTTTAATGTATAGGTTTTGGCTTCAGAGGATGATCAGGATGCATTGACAACCGATCCTGATGAACTCATCGACTCTGAAGAAAGTGAAGGAATAAGTGGAGATGAGGAAGATATTTTCAGAAATCTTCTTTCCAGAGCTGGATTTCATCTAACCTATGGTGATAATCCTTCACAGCCACAGGTTACTTTAAGAGAGAAACTTTTGATGGATGCTGGTGCAATTGCTGGGTTTTTGACTGGACTTCGGGTTTATCTTGACGATCCTGCCAAAGTGAAGCGTTTGCTTCTTCCTACCAAGCTCTCTGGTAGTTGTGATGGGAAGAAGGCCACCAAGGCTGATGAGTCTTCCCCAAGTTTGATGAATTTGCTGATGGGAGTTAAAGTCTTGCAGCAAGCAATCATTGATTTACTGTTGGATATAATGGTTGAGTGCTGTCAACCTTCTGAAGGGGGTCCAGTTGCCGAATCTGTTGATGCATGCTCAAAACCTTCTCCAGACGGCAGTGCTGCTGCTAGTCCTCTCGAATGTGATAGAGAAAATGGAGCAACAGTGTCGTCACAATTTTCTGTTAACGAGAGATTGGATTCTGTTGTTGAAGATAGCAGTAGTACATCTGCGGTACAGAGCTCTGATTCAAATGTTAATGGTATTCAGGATAAAACTGTTCCTGGACAGCCTACTTTTCCACCAGAAACGTCTGCCACTGGTTCAGATAATACGTCCATTCGGTCAAAGGTAGAAATTTTATTTGTAAGATGTGATTTTGTTACATATATCTATTGTTTTAATTGTGTGACTTTGGAACTTCAGACCAAGTGGCCAGAACAGTCTGAGGAGCTCTTAGGTTTGATTGTAAACTCACTAAGAGCTTTGGATGGGGCTGTTCCGCAAGGCTGTCCGGAGCCAAGACGGCGACCCCAGTCTGCACAGAAAATTACTCTGGTGTTGGACAAGGCTCCCAAGCATTTGCAAGCAGACCTAGTTGCTCTAGTACCCAAATTAGTTGAGCATTCAGAACACCCACTAGCTGCATGTGCACTTCTTGAGCGACTTCAAAAGCCAGATGCAGAACCTGCTCTGCGAATACCTGTGAGATAGACTATCATTCTTTTCCACAATGCCTTATCTGAATTGTTTTATCGTATACATTTAATGTCGTAGGAATACAATCTTCAATCTTAGATATACTTTGGCTGCATTTCCACCACTACCAAAATGATGCTGACTATGGTTGCCTTGTTTTTCTTCTACTGATAGCATTTTTATTTCTTAGGTTTTTGGGGCTCTTAGTCAACTGGAGTGTGGCAGTGAAGTGTGGGAACGCATTCTGTTTCAGTCATTTGAACTTTTGACAGACTCAAATGATGAACCCCTTGTTGCAACAATAGATTTTATATTCAAAGCGGCATCTCAATGTCAACACCTACCTGAAGCAGTAAGCTTGAATATATTTGGAAATTGCACCATGTTTCTTTAATATACTTGTGCCATCTTCCCCAAATGTTTTATGAAGCATTTATAAATTATAATTATTTCCCCCCTTTATGTAGGTTAGGTCTGTTCGTGTCAGGCTGAAGAATCTAGCTCTTGAGGTGTCACCTTGTGTCCTTGACTTTTTGAGTAAGACTATAAATAGTTGGGGGGATGTTGCTGAAACCATACTTAGGGACATTGATTGTGACGATGATTATGGTGACAGTTGCTCAGCTCTGCCATGTGGGGTTTTCTTATTTGGTGAACACGGCACATCTTCTACCGGGCTGCATGTGATTGATGAGCATGCTTTTCGTGCTAGTCGTTATTTTTCTGATATTTATATACTATTTGAGATGTTATCTATTCCTTGTCTTGCCATTGAAGCTTCCCAAACATTTGAGAGAGCTGTGGCTCGAGGCGCAATAGGTGCTCAGTCTGTAGCACTAGTATTGGAAAGTCGCCTTTCCCAAAGATTGAATGATAACACCATATATGTTTCTGAGAATTTTCAACATTCAGATAGTGTGGTGGAGGGAGATGCCGGTGAGCAATTGGGAGTTCAAAGGGATGATTTTACTTCAATTCTTGGACTTGCTGAAACTTTGGCCCTCTCTAGAGACCCATGTGTGAAAGAATTTGTGAAGTTGCTCTACACGATATTGTTTAGGTGGTACGCCAACGAATCTTATCGGGGGAGGATGCTGAAGAGGCTTGTTGACCGTGCCACCAGCACTACAGATAATGGCCGTGAAGTAGATTTTGATCTGGATATCTTGGTTAATTTGGTCTGTGAAGAGCAGGAGATTATTAGGCCTGTTTTGAGCATGATGCGCGAAGTTGCTGAGCTCGCAAATGTTGATCGGGCTGCTCTATGGCACCAGTTATGTGCTAGTGAAGATGAAATTATTCGCATTCGTGAAGAAAGCAAAACTGAGATTTCCAATATGGCTAGGGAAAAAGCTACTATATCACAGAAGCTAAGTGAATCAGAGGCCACAAATATTCGTCTCAAGGTATTTCATGTCTTGATTGATAATATACTGTGGTTATCTCATGTTGTTATCTATTGAAGAATTTAGGTCTGATGCATTTCATGGTTCGACAGTCTGAAATGAAGGCTGAGATTGATCGGTTTTCTCGGGAAAAGAAGGAGCTGTCAGAACATGTTCAAGAAGTTGAGAGTCAGCTTGAATGGCTTCGCTCAGAGCGGGATGATGAAATAGCAAAGCTGTCTGCTGAGAAGAAAGTTCTTCAGGACCGTTTATATGATGCTGAGACACAACTTTCTCAATTGAAATCTCGGAAACGTGATGAATTAAAGGTATTACAATATAAAAGTTTTAATTTCTATTTTATTGAAAAGAAAAAGGCACTTAGTTTTGCTAACGTTAAATGCTGCATCATACATATTACTTAGCTATATTGATCATGTTTACATCTTTGATGAGCCTGCATATTTAATAGGAATTAGGAAGTTGTAACATGATGTCTCAGTTAATTTTGACGGTGACTTGTCATATATGCATGTTTGCTATGGTTTCCAAACTGCAAAGCATCTTTACTCTCAATTCTGGAAGAACTATAGCTTTTATACTAGTGCTTTGGAATCAAATTTTCTAGTTTTGCCTTTGCATTTTTTTTAGTCAACTCCTGAAGGAAGATGGACTGGTAGTCTTTTGTTTCTACTAAGTTTTTCAGCTGAATGCTGATGGGTCACTCCTCTGTTTGGAAGGAGTCAATCTTTCTTATATTCATTATTCTAATTAAATATTAATTCAACACAAATTGCTTGTGGGCTTGTGGTTTGTCCAAATTCAGGCCCTGAGTGCTTGCATGAATGGGCACTTAGTGGTAATGGTATATAACTCATTCCCAGGCCTCCACTTTGTTGGTCCTTGACTTGAATTGTAGTGTATATGCTATGCTATACAGCTCTCTTTCCGAGCCAGCCTTTGTTTCATCTATCGAGTTACTCTAAAGAAAATAACATGATGAATTATTCTATCTTCTCAATTACTTGTTTATCATCAATCTTATTGGTGGATCTGAATCATCAACGAGTACTTGAAATAATACTGTATAATAGATCTATTTATGTATTTTTTTGACATGGCAGTTTCGAAAATGGTGGGACTAGGAAAGGGGCTCTGCTCCATTTTGGTTCAACATTGATAGTTAGTTTACCATGATGTGTCTTGTGGGATCTAGTTCAAAATTAATGTCAATTTGTATTATGTGCAGAAAGTAGTGAAGGAAAAAAATGCACTTGCTGAAAGATTGAAGAATGCTGAAGCTGCACGGAAGAGATTTGATGAAGAATTGAAAAGATTTGCAACAGAAAACGTAACTCGTGAAGAAATTCGGCAATCACTTGAGGATGAAGTTCGTAGATTGACTCAAACAGTTGGGCAAACTGAGGGAGAAAAACGGGAAAAGGAAGAGCAGGTTGCTCGGTGTGAAGCATATATTGATGGAATGGAATCAAAGTTGCAGGCCTGCCAGGTTTGTCTTGATGTTGACATTGTATTTTTCTGACATTATTTACCATCTTATATGTCTACATGACCAACTCATATGATGAGGTTAAGCATATTTCAGTGGTGACACTTCCCTTTTTGAACTACTTTGTGTGTGATATTGATAGGTAACCCTAATTAGTTGGTTAAGTAGTTAGTTAAATTGTTAGTTAGTTAGTAGGAAGTTAGAGTGTTGGTTAAGGGAAATAAGGCATGTTGCCTATAAATAAGAGGATAGATTGAGAGAAAGGGTATCTTGTCATTTGGGAATAGTTGGGGCCTTTAGGCATTTGGAGAGTCCAGGGTCTCTCGAATACTCCGGCATACATTCCGTAAGGGATTTTCCCTATTTTCTCGTAGTAATATCGCTTGATTCCTATCAACCGATATCGTAGCTCCAATCTTGGAGCTTTGGGGTTTTCAGTGCAAATGAATTGAGAGGTCATTTGAGAATTCAACAAGAGTGATGGACCCGATTCTTGGCATTTATGATGAAATAATAAAAGAGCTTGCAGATTGGAGAAGAGAACTCAAGGAGTTACGACTAGCGATACCAATCTTTGAAGGAGAAGATGTTGATGGGTGGCTGATCAGAGTGGAGAAATATTTTGATGCAAGGGGAGTATGTAAAGAAGAAGATCGGATATCAATGGTTCCACAGTGGATGAGTGGCAGTGCTCTCACGTGGTACCGATTATGGATTTTTATCAATCCAAATGCCACTTGGGGGAATTTTAGGGAGGGGATTCTTAAAAGGTTTCAACCAGATATTGCTATAGACAATTGGGCTCAAGATGACAGCCAAGAAGGAACAGAGCTGAGGTCAAAAATTGACAAAGAAAAGGAGTAAGAATGGGGAGAACCAGGAATCTTGAAACCAGAAGAAGAATCAAGAAATGGAAGCAAGGAAGAAGTGGCGACGGTGGAGAACAAGAGCAGGGGAAAATTACACAAGATGGGTCAGTGGACAGTACACACGCAGCCAAGGAGGAAGGCAGAAAAGGTTATCGCAAGAGGTGCAAGGGTGGAGAAGAGGTTGGAGAGCAAGATTCAAAGGAGACAACGGGGTGCACGTAGACGGGTCAACCTCTTACCACCGCCGAAACCACCAGAGGCGAGTTCTTCGACAGAGGGCGATGGGCCATTGACAGTGGTGTAGCAGAGTGGAAGGACATACGGGGAGGGCGCACCACTTAGCAACTACAAAGGCGGAGCCCAGAAACCACTAGACTGGAATCCTCCAACGGTGGTGACAAGGGCGGTGGTGGCGGCAGGCCGGCAACCCCAACCCAGCTGCATCACTCATAAGGGCAAAACGACGACTGAAGACCCACTTCCGATCAGGCCACCGCCGGAACCGTCGGACCAGAATCCTCGTGCGGCGGCTGACGGTGCACTTCCAGTAGGGGCAGAGGAGACGGCAACTTGGCACTCCCAAATCAGCAACACGATGGTGAACAAGGGAAGTGGCAGAACTGGAATTTCTCATGATAGGTCACTTTTTTTATCTAATGGGCCAGGCCCAATTCTATGATAAGAAACAATGGGTTATCAGGAAAATGGGTGGATGTGCACTGCCCATTGATCTGCAACACGATGGTGAACAAGGGAATAGTGGCAGAACTGGAATTTCTCATGATAGGTCACTTTTTTTATCTAATGGGCCAGGCCCAATTCTATGATAAGAAACAATGGGTTAGCAGGAAAATGGGTGGATGTGCACTGCCCATTGATCTGAGTTTAGTCTATATTAGGCCCCTTTACCAAAATTATTTCAATATTGGGCCAACAGAGGCAACAATGGGAAAGGGAGATTGTGCACAGTTGATGTTTGACAAAATGACTATCAAGGAGGGTGCTATAGCAGAAAACCAGAAAACAGAGATGCTAAAGGAGATGCTGTCTGGGAGTGCTACAATAACAAAGGGAAAATGGTATACGTCTACAACAACTGGGTTGTCATACTTCAAACAATGGGACCCAGGGAAAGTTGAATGTGGTTCACCTTGAGGACAAGGTGAAAGTTTAGGAGGGGAGTATTGATAGGTAACCCCTAATTAGTTGGTTAAGTAGTTAGTTAAATTGTTAGTTAGTTAGTAGGAAGTTAGAGAGTTGGTTAAGGGAAATAAGAAATGTTGCCTATAAATAAGAGGATAGATTGAGAGAAAGGGTATGTTGTCATTTGGGAATAGTTGGGGCCTTTAGGCATTTGGAGAGTCCAAGGTTTCTCGAATACACTGGGCATACATTCTGTAAGGGATTTTCCCTATTTTCTGTAGTAATATGAGTTGGTTCCTATCAGATATGCAATATTACCTGTTATCTTGAATTTCAATGCTGGCTGCTGTTCTCGGATTATTAAGCAGGTTTTGTTGGGTAACCCCGAAATCATAATCAAGTGGATATAATTGATATGTGTATCCTGGACGGACGGTCAAGAGAAATTTATCGAAAGCCTAAGGGGGGTATTGGATTGAGATTTCATGGGATTTTAATAGACTTTTTTATGACAAAAAAGTCTCATGGTATAAAATCAAGATTTTTAGATAATATAATTAAGTCTTGTGGTATTCAATCAAGACTATTAAGATTTTTTTCAGAGAGAATCCAAATCTAGTGATATTCAATCAAGACTTTTTACAACTTACAAAAAGTCCGTGGTATTCAAAAATTTACTAATTTCGATGGATTGTTTTTTATAATGGATTTTGTGGGACTTTTTAGTGAAAATTATACATATCAAATCCATCCCAAAATCCCACCCAAATCTGAGACATTTTTATTCCTTGATTCCCTTTCTCATCACATTTCCAAGACTTTTTTTCCCTCTCTCCCGTTCTGTTTCTTCTTTGGTTACGTTACAAGTTATTCTATGGTGTTACAGTACGAGTCCCCTTGCTTTCTCATTTTTATCCGACGGTGACAGTGGTGTTTGCATAATAGAAGAAAAAATCCCATGAGAATGAATTGTGCAAACGGTATGGTATATTCATCTACACCTTTGCTTATATATATATATATATATAGGGGAGCCTGTATATATTTTTTTGTTAACAAAAAAATTAGGTTGAGGGGACGATGCCCAAGTCTAAGGTAGGGAAAACCTTCGGGCTCTATGAGCATTTACTAAGGGATTTAAATTTACCTCACACCAAGGAGACTAGTGGGGGTTCGCACCTGCAACCTATCAGATACGAGACTCTGTCATACTTTACTAGACCAACTAATTAGGGTTACATGAGCTTGTAGATTATTAGGTTGAATAATAGGTTGAAGGCATTATGTATGTATATGATTAAATTAAAAGACAAAAGAAAAATAGCAAGGTTGAATTTAATTATGTTGTGCTTTTCTTTTATATTTCTTTTGCTTATAAAAAAATGTGCTTTTTTTTTTCTCGTACACTCATTTCAAATTGTAATTTTGTTGAAATGCCTACTTAGGAGGACATGAAGTTATACCAAATTGGCTATTAATTAAAAGGTTAAAAAATTGTATTGGATTTTAATTTTTTTATTAAAAATTATTTTTTTTTATTATCTATTTCATTGACTCTTATAACTTTTAATGTTTGCTAAAAAAACCACGTGTTACTTTCAAATCTTATAAATCCATATTGTCCACTAAAATCTTGTGATATAATCCTTTAAAATCCACATGTGAGAATCTTGATTATAACAATCTTTGAAAAAAAAAGTCTTATAAGTCATTATATTGCTACATGGTATTTTAAAATCCACAAGATTTTTTTAGGCCAAAACAATCTTTTAAAATCTCAATCTAATACACCCCTAAGTCCTTCCTATTAAGAATCTACTATGGTCGATTTTCCTAAAGAACTCGAATGATCAAGTTCTCCCCCGTACACTTGAATTCCATTCCCTTCAGAGGTCCCCGTATTCTTTCCATCGTTAACAGTCTGACAGATATTAGAGAACCAACCAGGAGGAATTTGCTTCTTGTATTTGAATGATCATCACTCCCTGCAACCTTCTCTGCCGTCATCTCCTCCTCCGACCAAGTGATCTTGCACCATTGGCCAACTAGATCCTAAACCATGACATCATCCTTATCACCCTTCACCATGGAAGGAACCAAAATCTCAAGGAGATTCAAACCTTCACTCTAGTCTCGCTATCACTAGGAAAATCCTAGCAGACACGAGATGCGAGGAAAGACCTACGTAAATAAATATCTTGCTAGATAAAAAAATAGGAAAGTGTTTTTATTATTAATGTTTAGAGGACCTTTGGCCTCGATGCTCGTCTGTTTTTTTCTTTCTTGTATTTGCAATATATAGGTTTTTACAATATTACTCCCGAGAGAAATATGGTTGGTTAATGCCTTTGTTTTACGTTTGCAGCAATATATTCACACACTTGAGGCCTCACTCCAGGAGGAAATGTCACGACATGCCCCTCTATATGGTGCTGGTCTGGAGGCTCTATCAATGAAAGAGTTGGAAACACTATCACGTATTCATGAAGAAGGGCTGAGGCAGATCCATGCCCTTCAACAGCATAAAGGGAGTCCTGCTGGGAGTCCTCTTGTGAGTCCCCATTCTATCTCACATAACCATGGATTATATCCTGCTGCGTCGCCCCAAATGACTGTGGGACTACCTCCCTCAATCATCCCAAATGGGGTAGGAATTCATAGCAACGGGCACGTGAATGGTGCAGTTGGACCCTGGTTTAATCACTCTTGAATGCTTGGGTCATAGGATGTTATTCTTTTTCAGTTATTTCTTTGGCATTTAGGCTGGTAGATCTGTTGGAGCGTGATGCTGGGTAAAGGAGTGAAAATTAGAAGGGTTGGGTGAAATTTTACCTTACAATTATTAAGGAAGCGATTCCAATGGAACTATCAGTTGCAAATGCTCTACTCATTTGCGCCAACTTTTTTTTGAGGGAAAAAAAAAAAAATATTACAGGCTTTTTTTAAAGTTCACATAGTTATATGCTGCTACATAGTTGGCTGAAGTGGTTGAATCTATTTGATCCTGGCTAGAAGTGAAGTGCTGTAAGAAATCTTGATTCGTATAGTTTGAATAGGTAATCAGCAAACAAAATCTTTTTCCCTCTGATTAGGCTCATTGCAGATTATGCGTTTCAGGTATATATGCTTAAATATTCTTCATCGCTTATAGTCGCAGTTTCATGATCTAAATTCATTCGATTATATTGTAAACGGGAATTTATTATTGGGTTTTCATTTTGTTGCATCTTTTTTATTATTTTCTTCACATAAATATCTCTTTACGCATAACATATAAGCAGTGGCCACCTTTGCGGAATTGCGAGAATTGAATCAATCTCAGTAGGATTTACACACAAAAAAAAGTCTTTCATGTTTTACATAATTTTATTACAATTGTTCATTACTTCCCCGACTTTTTCCCTTCCCATCAACGGCCATCAAGTGGTCTTTCGCGGCTTGTGTAAGCAGCTTTTCCAGATCTGTATACACAATGAAATACTATAAATTTGACATCATAAATTTTTTTCCGAGTTTAATTTTTATTAGTTGTCAGTGTAAAATTTACACTGACATCTAATATTTTAA
Source organism: Sophora flavescens (assembly GCA_030762895.1). Lineage (NCBI taxonomy): Eukaryota > Viridiplantae > Streptophyta > Magnoliopsida > Fabales > Fabaceae > Sophora > Sophora flavescens. The sequence continues at coordinate 30,790,964 of CM061067.1, read as the reverse complement.
CACATCAATATAATTGTTGTTTCTTTATCTTGTTGAAATAAAAACACACTTGTCAAGAAAAAATGTGTTGACACCCATTGCAACTAGCCCACTGCCCTGGCCTTTCTTTCTTTATGTTAACACCCAAATTGATTGGTTAGATTTGAAATTAAATGTATTACAGTATTAGAAACATGTCTCTAATAGTCTAATTTCAGTTTTAATATACTAATTACTATTTATATTTATGTCTTTATTTTCATATGTATAATAATTATTATATTAATTTTTTAAAATAAATTGTCTCCGCTGACTCAGGTTTTAGGTCCACCACTGTTTGTCTCCATTGTCGAGTGTAGTTTTTTTTATTGGATGTCAAAATTATGAAGAAAAAAATTGAAAAATGTGTAAGCTAAGTCAAAGCAATGTCTCATATACAAGAAACGCGTAGCATGAAAAATATGGGAAAGAGATCATGTCTCAAAATAATGTCTTATTAATCCCTGTCTCACTCACTTATATTATGTCATTTGAAAAATTAATTATATTATTTATTATAAATATATAATTTTTAAATGATATATCATAATTTAAGTGGTTGAGATAGGAAATGAGACATCATTTGGGGACAGTCAGACATGTGATCTCTGTCCTGGAATATGATCCTTGTCTCCATTCTTTAGAGAAAATTTTGAAAATTTCAAGTTTCCAAATAAGAGAGTCCCCATTAAAGATCTCTAAAGGCAAATAAATTTTATCATCCGTGAAACACACTTCCCTTTTTAATAGTAAATAAAGATAAGACAAAATTTAGGTACAATTTCATATATACACTAGATGTTATGTTTAACAACTGTTACATATGTTATGTTTTCATTGATGAGCTGTTACACATATCATATTGCTATTAAAAAATAACACCTAATGTACCTAAGGAATTGTACCTAAATCTTGTACATAAATATATGCATTTTAAAATAATTTTTATATCTTTTGTTAGTACAAAAATTAATAATATAATTAAAGATACAATACGCAAATAACATACCTCTACCATAAAGTATCCTATAAAAATCTGGGACAACCCTAATTAATGGTATACAGCTCTATCGACAAAAATTAGTTACCGTTTACGACAAGGAATATTTCGTAATAAGAAGTAAAAAAAAAAAATGTGTCCCATGGCATTGATTAAAAGACTTCGTCAGTAATAACAATGTATAAATGATTACTGATTGCAAAGTAAGTGTAAAAAAGACGTAAGAAAAAAGTAAGAGATTTATCGACGCATGTACATGTAAGTGCTAAAATGCCAGTGTTGTAACGTGTGGCCAGCTTTTGAACTCACTGGTTTTCTGTTTGAAGGGAGAGGGGGGCACTATATAACATATAGTTAATTATGAATGGGGTTTGGGGGGATTACATATACTATCTGAGTTCAAAATTTAATCTCCTTAGCCATATAGAGTGTAAGATCATGTGAAAGACATCATATCTCTTAGCCGGTTGATTCAGAGTAAAATGCCTCCTCACAGCCCTTACTCCCTCTTTGAGCTTCCAATACTTGTCTTCTGGAATTGCATTAAGCACCTCTTTCAACCTTGGAATATCCGAAACATCCACCTGACAGAAAACGCCTCCCATCGCAGCACATCACTGAAGGAATAGTAGTCTAGGTCTTTTGGAACAAACCCAATCATGACAAGCAAGCATGCATGAAGTGGTCAGCACCATGAGTTCTATTCCAGAAGGGGTACCTCGTAGATATCACTCTCACATATATAATCAGAGACAAAGTGCTTTAATTAAAGGAGTGATGTCTTAAGAGGATGGCGAATAGAGGTACTTGACCATCCATGTCACACTGAATGGAAGAAAGTAAACGTGAGCCGCATTGGTCCTAAACCTGCCTTCCCCGTGTTCCATCTCGTGGAGGAACCTCCCTTCAATCGAGTATATGTCCTTGCAAGGGCCATCGTGAACAATTGGTAGGTCCCCTTCTGAATATTTTCTCCATCTCCAAGTAGCTCCTGTAATAAAAAGCGGTCACTATTAACTTCCTGCATTCTCCTTTTTCAAGAAACTTAAATGTTCCTACAGAAATGATGGAACTACAAGCCCGGGACTTCAAACTTATTACGTGGTCAGGTAAATAGATTTAATAATTGATTGATAAATTAAAATTAAGCTCTTTTTAGCACAGTATCGTAAAGTATTGGTTAAGAAATTAAGTAAACGTAAATTCACATTGAAAAAAAAGATATATTCTTTTTAAAAAAGTTTGATTGGTATGCACTCGTAGTTAAATTTATTTTGTTAATCAATTATAAATTATTATATGCATGATTTTTAAAATAATTATGATAAGAGTCAAATATTAATAATGTGACAATTTGTAATTGGCTAAGTGTATTTTTTTTATATTAACATGTTAATTAAATATATTTTTAATGCATTTAGTACATAATTTTTCAATAAAACTTAATCTTTTTTAATCTTTAACCAGTCGTATTAGAACATTGGTTAATATTTGTTTTTGAAGTTATGTGCAATGATTTATATAAAAGTGTGCAATTAGTATTAATTAATTTATTGAATTTACAGTTGTTGCATTATTAAGACAGTAAAATATGAAGGGGAAAAAAACACATCAGCGTTCAAACCCTAAAATTACACATAATGAGTGTAGCTCGGTTGATTGTATAGACTGAGTTTGTGAAGGAGGACTTGAGTTCGATCCCTGATAAGTCTCTAGCTCATCTAGTTTTATGGCTAGTATGACCAGGGTTTTGTGCTAATTATATCTCATTTTCACCCAAATTAGATTAGATTGTCCTCAAGCAAGGTTTTGAGTCTCTAAAGTAGTTTTAGGTTAATTTAGCCAGTTTTGAGTCAAATAAAGCACTTATGGCTATTTTGTTGTTTTCAGGTAAAGTTAGAAGTCAAGAGAATAAAGAATCAGGGAAATTTCAAGTCTGGAGGAGTTCGCCTCGCGAGAGTTTTCTCGCCTCGCGAACCTGAAAGCCAGCTGAACAGTAAAAATGTCATCCTCTCTCGGTTCGCCCATGAACAACACCTCACCTCGCGACCACGATAAGTGATTGTTCCAAAGAAATGCAACCCGCTACGTGTCGCCTCGCGGATCCATGTCTCGCCTCGCGAGACTGAAGACCAGAAGCCATGACTTTTCCATCCCTCGCCACGCGAGCAATACTTCGCCCTGCGAGAAGACCAAACGTTGCAGACTGTTCATGATATTCGCCTCGCGAGTGAGTGTTCGCCTCGCGAGTGGGCTCAGTTTCTGAATACTATAAATTGCTGTTCTGGACAGATTGGAACAACTTTTGCTTCTCCATTGTTTTTACATTTTTCTGTGTGTTTCATTTTTTTACATGGAGAACTAAATTTCTTAGATTAGTCTACTGTAATCGAATTTCACTGCACTTGATGTTTTGTAATTCCTATTTTAATTGCTTTTCCCTTTTCAATATCATATTATACATTTCTGTTTGTTTAATTCAGGAGTGTATAGTGTTGTGTTGATTCATTTCAGTGATGTTATGTTCCTATACTTAATCGCGTTTGTTTAATTCGCGTGTGTTCATTCATGTTCGTTTAGTTCATGAGGGCTTAACCCCGTTTGTTTAATTCGGGAATAGGAACATATATCCGTAGTAGCGATTTCGTTTGTTAATTGTTGCTACAACTGAAATAGGATTAGAATCTGCTTAGGGCTTGGAATTACATGAACCGATGATAGTTGGGAATTCGAGAACAGTAGATTAATCGTCTTTAGCTATTTGATAATCTTTTCAACTTGCTCTGTTTTATTGTTCTGTATTGCTTTGTTTTCCATTTGCAATTCAAACCAACCCCCCCCCCCCCCCCCCCCACCAACAAAAAAATGATTTTTGTGGTAAATAACAAGTCAAGAGTCCTTGTGAGACGACATCCGAGTTGTCGTCCTAAACTACGTTTTTATAAACCGCTCGTTCTTTTTGGTGCGTGCGCGACAGCGCGACCAATGGGATTAGAATCTGCTTAGGGCTTGGAATTACATGAACCGATGATAGTTGGGAATTCGAGAACAGTAGATTAATCGTCTTTAGCTATTTGATAACCTTTTCAACTTGCTCTGTTTTATTGTTCTGTATTGCTTTGTTTTCCATTTGCAATTCAAACCAACCCCCCCAAAAAAATATTTTTTTGATTTTTGTGGTAAATAACAAGTCAAGAGTCCTTGTGAGACGACATCCGAGTTGTCGCCCTAAACTACGTTTTTATAAACCGCTCGTTCTTTTTTTTACGTCTTGTGCGTGACACCAATCCCCAATCCCCGCAGAATATATCTTTGGAAAGGACGAAAAATCTTAACTGTGACTAAGCATCGGTCCAAAGGATCTAAGCTTGTGGGATACTCCGTGGACTCACCGAGGAGCCAAAGGCTAATTTTTTGAATAAAAAACATTATCGTTTGAAAACATTAGTTGGGATATAGTGTGACACACCAAAATAGTATCGAAGATCCTTATCCATAATTTTAATCACTATATATATGAAAGACGATAACATTTATTTGACCCACAACAAAATGTATGATAATTATTGAATATTATTTTGGTTACCATACATAGGTGTGAAGTATCCATCGATTTTATCGATGACTAATCTTCACCAAAAAATCTGAGTGATCCTTTATTGGAGTCTCCCTCCCAATTATGTTTGTCTCATCGACAAGGCTCAAATGATAATTATTGAATTCTGATTAGATAAGAAATATTATTTCTTAGTATTAATTATTTAACTTAATTCACTGATCAAAATTCATAACACATGATCATGTCATACTTTACTGGAACCGCACTTGGCACCTCCTTAGTTAGGTCCATGACAAGAAAGGTGAAATCGTAACTTTAATATGTCCGGATGTTTGGATTTACTGTTCTGCTTACTTGGCAGCCTCTCCATGATTTGGGGAACTTTAATAAATTTTTTAATCACATTTGTTTCAAATTTTTTAATTATATTTGTCTTCTTTTTGTTTTATTGGTTGCTTATGTGGACGGTGATGTGTTTATGTAGATTAGACATTGATAAGAGGGCAACCGGTCATCATTGCACATCTCTTTGCTTTTCCATTTTATTTAAATTTTAATTCCACAATAGGAATGGGACTCATGTAAGGCGGTGGCCTGTCTTGGATGGTGAAATTTTTGAATTATTTTATTAATATTTTTTAAAGTTTAAATATTTTATTACTTTCAATTTTTTTAATGTGCCTGTTCCCAAAGTTGAGGGGACGTAAAGTAAGCAGGGGAGGGGCATTGCTTGCACTATTAAAAATAAATAAATATATAATTTTATTAATATATATATAATTTTATTATGTATGTTTTATATTATTCCTCCTTCCTTCAGATGTAGCTGGTCAATACATATGGTTTTTAAAAAAGGAAAATAATAATAATAAAAATAAAATAAATAAATGAAATTTGTCAGATACTTTTTTTCATTTTTTCTTTCCCAACAAACATAATCTTCATAATGATCTTTCTCCTTCAGTTTATTTCTTTAATCAACATACTTCCAAGTTTTTTTTGAGCTTAACAAAAAAGCAACAGTCATTGGGAAGCTAGTCCAACCACCAGAACAGTTCCCCACAAGGCTCAAGTCATCAAACACCATTATTGGATAAGTTCTCAAAGCACCAGTGCATAGATCAGGAAGAGAATATATAAATGGAAATTGAAAAGGGACTAGAGGAAGTTGAGCCCCTGCACACAAAAAATCATCTGGTCCCAAGGTGAAAGTAGATGAGATCTTCCTCTATAAAAAGAGAACAACAACACAGTAAAAAAAAAAAAAGAAAAACGAAAAGGCACCATAATATGGTTGTTTCATTCTCCAGAAAACTCATCCCTGACCTCCATCCTAATTCCTAAACTAAACCCATTTCCATCAACAACAATCTTTCCTTCCTCAATCTAAACACCACAAAAAAGGCAAAAACCAAAATAAACCAAGAAACAAACATACCCAGACAGATCTAAACCAACACCACTTCCACCGCTGCGTGCCGTCGTAGCTCCTCCCAGGACCCGCCGCTTGGGCCTTCTGCCACCACTGCGAGACCCGTTGCGGAGGAACCGTCCAAGGTCCATCACTACCGCCGTGAACCAGTCGAGCACCATCGTTCCGCCCTCTGCCTCGGTCGCGCCAGACCACCACTCCCGACGCTCTCGGTCGGACCGCCACGCGCGTCGTCACCGGAGCTCCGCGGACTCGCCGGAGCACCTCCAGCTTCCTCATTCCTCCATACGAGCACCCCACCATTCTTTTTTCTCCTTCTGCACATTGTGGGTAATGGGAACTTCTAGCCCTCTGATGTGTTTTGCTTTTTATTTTTGTTTTCTTCTTTTGATTTTTTTTAATTGTTTGAACATGTTATTTGGGTTCTGATGATAGGTTCATTTTGGGTTTATGTTTGTTGCATGGGCCCAAACATTAAAAAGAAAGGGTCTTCTAAGTATTTATTTAAATTCAGTTGTCTTTTGGAACTCATGCAACAATTTACTTGATGTACGATTTTTTTTTCGTCCTCAAGTGTTGTAAAAATTTATCGTATAGTTTCACTATCTTTAACCCTGTGCAAGAGGGAGTTCTCTCATTTTAGAAATAAAAATGGTTTTTATGTTCTATTTTGACAAAGGTTTTACAAAAATAAATAAATAAATAAATACTTTTAAGTATCTCTAATAAAGTTTTAATAAATAAAAAAATCTTTTAATTCGCGCAATAATCTATGACGTTGATGTATGAATTTTCATCCTCAAGTGTCATAGGAATTGTAAGGATTCATCGTATAGCTTGACTATCTTTGGCCCTGTGCGAAAGTTAATCACATTTTATAAAAAAATAATAAATGTTTTCAATTTACACCTTTTAACAATTTTATCCGATTTTATAAAACAAAAATAAAAAAATCTTCAAATTCCCGCAATAATTTACAACGTTGATGTACGATTTTTGTCCTCAAGTGTTGTAAAAATTGTAAGGGTTCATCGTATAGCTATGCCATCTTTAACCCTGTGCAAGAGTGAATTTCTTTTTGTATAAAATAATAAATGTTTTCAATTTACTCTGTTTAACAAATTTTATTCAATTTTATAAAATAAAATCTTTTGAATTCACACAACAATCTACGACGTTGATGTATGAATTTTCATTCTCAAGTGGCGTACGAATTGTAAGAGTTATCATATAGCGCTGCTATCTTGGACCCTGTGCAAGACTGAATTAATTTCAAAAATAAAATCCTTTTTTTATAAAATATTTCCGAAATCAAATCCCTTTTTTTCAAAAGGAAATAAAATTAATCAACCAATCAAATCTTTTTTAAAAGAACTACGTGGCTTTGAGTTTTTCATCGCACCCGGGAATACGTAGGAGCAAGATAAATTATCTTGTCAAGCCAAAACTAAATTTTCCTTTTTTTGTGTCTCTTTTTATGTTAAGATAATTAATCAAAATAATTAAACTTTTCTATTTTTTGGGATGCTCTATGGACACGGTGTCATATTCAGTCCCTAAGATTTGAGGTTACCCTGTGGACTCATGTGCCATGTTCAACCTCATTTAGTTTTTATAAACAGTAAATTTAAAAATATAAAATTAATAAAAATTTAAAATATTAAAAATTAAAATAATTCTTTCTTGTAAATAATTTTTGGGGTAAAATAAATATTTAAAATGTTATTAAAGTGCTTTTGCACAATTAACTTGAGGTACCGTTTTTTAAACGGGCGATGTGGGGTGCTAACACCTTCCCTACTCAGTGAAACTCCCTGACTCGTCTCTCTCTCTTTTTTTTAGACTAGTTTACCTTTAAATAATTGGTTTTTCCAATGTTTTTCCCAAATAAAATATTGGTGGCGGCTCCTCTGTCTTTACCTTTCTTTTCGCGGCTCCCGGACGGGATGGTCGCGACAGCTGACGACTCCACTGAGGACTTTTTTGAGTCAGGCCTATCATAGTTGGTTGTGCAAATTTTTTTTTAAAAAAAAAACAGCTTTGAAAATATTTGTTTTACCCTTTTTATTTTATTTCTTTTTTTTATGCTTTCATAACTGCTTTTGTGTATTCTTGCAACCTTAGGGTAGAGAACTTTTGTATTAGTGTTGTTTGTTCCGATTTTGCAGGTTTGGGTTAGTTTTGTTTTAGTAGGTTTTTGTGAAGGTTTGTATGCTCCCATCACATGCATCACTATCACATATTGCACACACTTTTGGACTCTATACCCGAGTCTTGGAATGCCATAAGATTAGAAGGGGCTTCAGTGATGTTATTGTGATGCTTCTGCATCCCTGACAGACATTGATTCTCCTGCTCGGATTGCTACCGGAACATGGACTGCCATATTGTGACTTTTCAGTCCCTGTGGCGAGGTTCATGGATTCGGGTCCTCATTTTTAGATGAGGGTAATCCGGAGACCATATGTTTAGGGGTCTAGATCTGTCCCGGAAGTCATGCACCTAAAATGCCATTAGTAGCCTACCAAACTAGGGTCTTGACCTCAGAAGTTCAAACTTTAGGATATGACCCATGTAGGACAAAAGGGAGCGCATTCCACCTTTTTTTGCAACATGAATAATCGTCGTGCGTCATAATGATTTTATGCATGCATTCCACAGACGCCTTCATTCATTCATGCATCCTGTTACATTCATTATTATTCACTGTATGCTCGTGCATGTAGTACTTTAAGTTATGCATTGTTAATATGTCGTTCATGCATTTTGTTACACCCTCATGCATAAGTAAATTTGTTCTACAAATGTTATTAACAAATTAAAATTTCCCTCCACAGATAATTTGGTTTGAGATAACACCTTTGATTACAAGAGATGGAAAAAGTCAGACACACTAGCAATGCTCCCACCACCAAGAGCTCCAGGATGATATTAAACTCATTAGAGAATCTGAAAGAGTTGAGCCAATCTTTGCCTCAAGAACATCGAAGAAGCTTCGCCAAGAAGTATGGAGGGATCTTGGACCTAATTTTCATACCGGTTGAGACTGCTGATTTGAGTGCTTTGTGTCGGTATTGGAACCCCCACCTCAGATGTTTTGAATTGCCAAACATGGACATTACTCCCACTATTGAAGAATATGCTTGCCTGTTAAGGTTGCCAATGCAGAAAAACCCCATTGTGTACTTTCACTTAGGGCAATACTTGACCACTACAAGCATAGCAGGGTTACTAGGGCTTCCTGAAAATGATTTGAAGTTGACCGGGCACTCGAACTCGCGAGGGTTAACCCGAACTCTTCTCGAAAATCATTTGAAGAAATTAATGGATCGACAAGATTGGGAAACCTTTGAGAGGGTATTAGCACTAACAATATATGGGTTGGTTCTATTTCCATCAGCGCTAGACACGATAGATCAAGCGGCAATGGATGTATTCTTCACAGTAGAAAGAAAGAAAAACCCCATGCCGGCAGTGTTGGCTGAAAAGCTTTTGACTCTAGAATTTTGCCAGCGGCATCCAAAGGGGAAGCTTCGATGTTGTGCACAGTTTCTCTATGTGTGGGCCATGACTCACATGTATGCAAAAGGTCATATCAACCACCATTCAGATCCACTAAGAGGCTTCCATAACATCCCTATAAGACAGCTGAAGGAAGAGGAATGGAAGAGCGAGTTTAACAAAGTGGAAAGGGACTCTTTTAAGTGGGTATGCCCATGGTACGAAGGTCAGCAGGGGCAAGATATCATTTATAGTTGTGGTGACTATCCCAATGTTCCTTTGATGGGCCCAAGAGGATGCATATCCTACACGCCCGCCATAGTCTTACGACAGCTTTGTTGGACGCAAACCGTGCCAAGGGAAGAACAACTCGGCGGATGCTGTTTCCGGTACGAGGATGGAGATAATACCAAGTTGTTGGCAAAATCAGTTAGAAATGTATGGAAAGATGTGAAGATGGCAGGGAGAGCACAATTGGGCCGGTCAATCCTAATCATTGTCTCAGAATATGAAGCATGGAGAAAGTCAAGGAAAGGTCCTGTCAACATTCCGGAAGAAAGCACGAAAGATATAGATTACTCCCCTTTGGTAACTCAAATGGCAGAACAACTGAAAATTCTAGAAGCACAAATGAAGGAAATGGAGCAACAAAAGCAAGATGCCCAGTTAAAAATAGCCATTGGGCAGAAGCGTTGTGAGAAGTTATCAAAGGAAAATGAACACTTAAAAGATCTGTGTGCCGATATCTCCACAACCTCAAGAGTCCAGAAGAATACAGACAATGTCTCACCAAGCATCATGGCTAAGGTCCAGAATCTTGAAAGTAACATATTGTCCTTGACAACGGAGAGGCATCGGCTAAGAAAAGAAAAGTGTCAGTTAGAAGAAGAAGTCATTCAGCAAGAAGGTTTGAGAAAGTCATTGGAGGCGGAAGTTGATCGACAAAGAGGAGTCAATAGCAACTTACAGAAGCAAATTTGGGCACAAAGTAGGATGACTGGTGAATTGGTACAAAATGTCAAAGAACTGAATATCCTAATGGTCAAAATCAAGAAGCAATGCAATTTAGGATGGACCTCGGCAAAGCATTATCCTGATCAAGTGGTTCAAGCAATGAATGTCGTGAAATGGTGGAGAGAAGAAGCACGAGAGCAAGGGATAGATATTGGGATATGGAAAAGGAGATATGTGAGCATGAGTTTGGAGCTAAGCCATTGCGTTCTGAGTTTCGTCCGAAGCTTTGAGAAGGCAGAACAACAAATCCGTGCGGACCCTATGCTTCGTCTCCCGTCTGAACTGGACGATTTTATGCAAATGTGTGGAGGGTTTGCTCGAGGGCTAAAGAGAAAGAGACCTAAGCTGATGACTTTAGGATGAAATTTTGTAACAATGTTGGAAATTATGATGCAATCCCAATCTATGTATTGTTTTGAGGAGCTTTTAAGGAAATCTGTTCTTGCCTCTATGATTCCTTCATGCTCCAACTCTCACACTTGACTTGCGACGACACCTACCGTGGAGCATGGTCTCCCTTTAGTATGTTGTCAACTACACCTTTGCCTTATAGGATTCCTCCTTCTGCGCAAAGGGTAGGTCGGGGCGTCTCAATTCAGAGTTCACATTGCGAGTGTGTTTGAGACAACATCTATTATGGAGAGTTGTTCCTCCCCTATATTTGTTGTCAACTCCATTTCATCTTATGAGCACAATGCTCTCTGTGTGGGATGGAGGGACCATCTTGCCTGTTATAAGGTGTTAACTCAAAAAATAATAATAATAATAATAATAATAATAAACTCGAAAGGTGTTTTTCATAAAAGCTTTTTGCATTTTTTCCAACATTTTTTTCTCACTTTTGTTTCGATTAAAATAGTGTGTGGCTTTTCTGAACAATTGCTCCAAGACACCTGTAACACCCTATTTTTCGTATGCTTCTTTATCAGTAAGTACATGCTTTAATGTATTTATTTTTGATAAAATCCAGAGGATGATTTTATTTAAAATAAAATCATTTTCTTGTGTTGTTTTAGCATGTGAAGTCACAGTAAAATTTTCGATTGAAAATTTAGACGAAAACCGGTATGCGTTTTGTCTGCCAGTACAAGTTTGCTAAGCTAGAGACAATTTTAATTCGTGAACGAGACGGTTAGTGTTTTCATGAGGTTTTGTGTGGTTTTGGTAAATTTTCGAATTTTGTTGTCCGGGAATAAAATATAATATTTTATCCGGACGAAACCTTCAGAAAATACGATCGGATGTACAACCGGTTACGTATTTAAGCAGTTAAAGGAACCCTAAAGGATGAGAGAAGGCTTGATGGGAAGCCTAATTAAATGCTTATGACACACCTAAGAAAAAGTAAATCTTAACTTCATTCCAAAATCTTACTTTTTCATCTTTCTCTCTCCAATCACATCACATCACCTTAACTCCTTATCCTCTCTACAAGCAACCACCTTCTTTCTTCTTCTTTCTTCTCTTCTTCCTCTCCAAAACCGTGCCCCCCTCCCTCTTACTCTATAAATACCACTCTTCAACTTCACTTCATCACTTTCCTTTTAAAACTCTTAAGCTTTCATCTTTCTCTTAACTTCAAGCTTCCAAAGCTCTAGTTTTTCTTCTTCTTTTCACTAAGTGTTCTTCATCAAAGTTGTTCCTCTTGTTTAGGGTAATACTCTCATGTATTCTTTTCTTTAAAAACTTCATCTTTTTCTAAAGTTTCTTCTTTATGTCATATATGAGCTTTTATCTTCAAAAATCTCTCAAAAATGGTAGAAAACTCCTTTTGAGTTGAAACCAATTTCTATGGTCTTGTATTTACTTGTAGTTTAACATACTAAAAGGTTGTGTAAAACAAAGTTTCCTAACCTCTACTTTCTAATGAGGCCGAAACCATGCATATGGTTTAGATGGATCTTGTTTCAACTTTTACAAGTATGAGTTTGTGTTTAAAGATTTGTTTCCCAAAATGATCATGGACCAAGGCTCCTTTATGTTAAAGGATGCCATGTCTAAAGTGATTGGAAAGTTTAAAGATTTGTTTCCCAAAATGATCATGGACCAAGGCTCCTTTATGTTAAAGGATGCTATGTCTAAAGTTATTGGAAAGTTTAAAGATTTGTTTCCCAAAATGATCATGGACCAAGGCTCCTTTATGTTAAAGGATGCTATGTCTAAAAATGATTGGAAAGTTTAAAGATTTACTCTACTTTTATGTCATTTACTTTGATGCCATTTATATTAATGCCATTTACTTTATGTCATTACATTATGTCATTTACTTTCATGCTATTTATATTTATGTCATTTACTTTATGTCATTTACATTATGTCATTTACTTTTATGCCATTTATAATTATGTCATTTACTTTATGTCATTTACATTATGTTATTTACTTTATGTCATTTATGTTTATGTCATTTAAGATTCATTTACTTATGTCATTATACTTTAATTACTTATAAGCTTATGTTGTTCTTACTTTATGTGCTTATGAGCCTTGTTATTTAAAGTCATATGTGGCTTTCAAGATGATCATAGACTTGAGCTCCATAAGTTATTGGATGCTAAAAGGTCTAAGAGATTGGAAGAATTTAAAGATTTTTATCATAAAAACCCCAGGATGACCGAATCTTAAAGGTTATGGACCTAGGGTGTTTCGTTTTTCATTTTTCCAAAGTGATCATGGTTTTGAGCTCCTTACTATTAATGGATGCTAAGCCAAAGAGATTGGAAAGTTTAAATGTTCCTAGCCTATCTTATTGGTCAAGGCCGAATCTCCATCAAGTGTAACTTGGTGGGATTTTTGTTCAAACTTTGTTTAAAGTAATCATGTTTTAAACTCCTAGCACTTAAGGATCATAAATCCCTAAGTTGCATGTGTTTTGGAAACTTCTAGCCCTAAGTTCTTGGTTGAGTTCTAATCCTTTGAACCTTGTGTCTTGAAACCTAGACTTGCATCCTAACCAACCTTGAAGAACGTTCGTGAAACTGTTATTTTCTCGCATTCTCTTACCTTCTTGAGGTAAGAGGGGATTTCCTAAAGATATTCAATAACTGTATGCATGTGTGTAGGTGTTTAACTGGATATTTATATGTTGATTGAGCTTACTTGATTACCTAATGTACTTGAATTGTTATGCTATTATCTGATGTTGAACTGTACTTGTTCTAAATGTTATAATGCATATATGTGATGAACTGCTTTCAACTGATATATTAGCATTGAACTGATAATATATACTGCTGTTGATTGAAAGTTTGCTAAGCCAGACTTGCGTCTGTGCTCAACTGTTATAAGGATTAAAAACCTTAATAAGCTTTGAAGATGAAGGGATTAGTGTTCTTTTCCAAAAGCTCATTAACTTAAAGTACTTGTTTTAAATGTTGAAATGGTTTTGGTGAACTATTGTTATACAAGAGAAAAATCATTTTTCGAACTATGTGTCTTCAAGTAAAAACTTTCAAGATTATTTGGCAATATCCTATTGGGGGAAATATTTCAAAGACAAAAGTATTTCAAAGATGCTTTATAAAAGATTTTCAAAGAAAAGGTTTTCCTAAATATTTTAGAAACTTTCCGATAGCCTGGATAGGTTATCGAGGATTCGGTTTTGAATTTGTTTTTCACTGAACGAAAAATAAGTACTTAAGAAAGAGAATCTAGTACGTGAGACGTCGCCTCTAGTATTTAGTTATGCGCACGTGATCTTGGATCAGTGTTAATTTGGGACTATGAGTCCTATTCATGATGTTATGGACTGAGAGTCCAATTCTCGGAAGTGAGGACAGTGCGTTCTGATTTCGCTGTGATGGACTGTGTGTCCTAATTACGTTGTTGCAGACTGTGTGTCCTAATCACGTTGTTTTGGACTGTGTGTCCTAATCACGTTGTGATGAACATTGTTAAAGGTGAATGTTGTTTTCTACGACCACAACCCTTGACTGCGGCATCGGTCTTGGGCGTTGTGATTAAGCATTCGGTCTGTGTGTCCTATGCTTCTGAGTTTTCAAGTGATGGGGAAATGATGATTAAGTCGTTAGCTTTGAGCTACGACAGTGAAAAGAATGAACACAAAGAAAACCTTTTAAATAAAATATTTTCTCATGTGCATTTTCCCAGGCATACGTGCCTTTCTTACATATCAGATACAAGGTGGTATCTGGGAGTCTGTCCATGTAAACCGAGTTCAGAGGCACATGTGACGTTGCTCGTCCTGAGACCTTAAATGCATGAGGGTATGGAGGCAACTGCCCGGTGGGCTAGAGATTGACCAACTCTAATTCTTCTCCAGTGGAAAAACGGTGTTGATATCTCGTGAGATTAAGTTAGAGCCTAATATTGAAGTGCCATGTATATTTTCAAAGAGCGACTGTGCGGGTTTGAGACCCTTTGATATAACACTGTTATGTTATGTATATGCATGATTTAAATGCTTATATGATTATGTGATGTATGTATCATGTATATGGTTGTTGTGGGAGATATCTTATTATGGTATCTCACTCTTACAATTTTATCAGGTCTCTTCGGGTTTTGCTGTAGTACCTTGGTACTCTAGTGCCGATGTTGCAGAGGAGTCTTTCTAAGTCAATTGAAGACCTAGTGTTAGGGGTTGGGAAAGTATTCTGATTGGGGGTCTCTCCAATGAATATTTGATAGAATGACCAACTTAGGAGTTTTGAGTTGGGTTGTATACCTAGAGAGGTCGGTAAATGTAGTGTTATATACATTCATCTGTAGTTTGAACTTTTCTTCCGAAAGTGGAAACTTAGAGAAATGTTGTATGTCATGGTAACTTTGTTACGAACGTGACTTTACATTTTAAATGTATGTATGATGGATTTCAGAGTTATCCTTATAGAAGAAAATTTTATGCCCCAATTTTCTGACTTAAGAGAAAACAAATTTTCCGAAAGCAGCCAGCAAATTATCTTTTAAATTTACTTCCGTATGGGTTACGAAGTAATGCCTCAAGGGGGGCGTTACAACACCCTTATCGCACTCGGTCACAGATAAGAGCCATGGCGGATGAACTAGAAGAAGTCCAAGAGATTAGGGATGGAGTCAGTCAAATCAAGGATCAGATGACTAAGATGATGGAGATCCTACAAGCAATGCAGAAGGAAAAGAACACAGAGGAGAACCCTCCAGCCTCGAACGAAGGACATCCGACCACATCTCTCCTTCCACCCGGTTTTGCTCAGGTTCCTATTCAAGGCTTCAACCAACCAGGGGCCATGATGCCTCTCACTATTTATCCAAGCAACCAAACTCATCTTTCATTTGACCCGAACAATCCCCCATACAGTTTGCCTCTTGGATTTGTGCCACCAACGGCCCCCAGCCCACAAGATGACATTCAAAACTCCGAACATATCACTCAGACACAAATCCCCACCGATGCTGTCGAAATGCCACAAACACAAACTGTCAACCCTACAGATGGTAACACCCCGACAGTGACACTTTCTGCCAATCCAAAAAATCCACAATACACCCTACATTATGGACCCCAGGGGACTCAAATGATGCCAAACTTCGGGTCCTCCTACATGCCATACCCCTTTCCCCAGAATATGTACTGTGAAACTCCAGTGAATCAGTCGGGAGGGAATTCCCAATCTAAAGAAAAGTTGGAAGTGTTAGAGGAGAGACCGCGGGTCATTGAAGGGGCAAATAGTTATGGTCTTCGGGATGCCTCAGAGCTTTGCCTGATGCCAAATGTTGTAATTCCACCAAAATTTAAGGTACCCGATTTTGACAAATATCGGGGAACCACTTGTCCCAAAAACCATTTGACCATGTATGTAAGGAAGATGGCATCATATGCTCAAGATGATAAGCTCTTGATTCACTTCTTCCAAGACAGTTTAATCGGCGCGACTTCAAATTGGTACACGCATCTCGAGTGGGCACACATCGATCCTTCAAAGATCTAGCGGATGCATTCTGAAGCAAGACAAGTACAATGTTGACATGGCTCCCGATAGGATGCAACTCCAAAATATGTCAAAAAAGGATGTAGAGACTTTCAAAGAGTATGCACAACGATGGAGAGAACTGGCTGCTCAGGTGGAGCCCCCCTCAGCCGAGAAAGAAATCATAGCAATGTTCATTAATACACTCCAATCGCCCTTCTATGATAGGATGATTGGGAGTGTGTCATCAAACTTTTCTGACATGGTCATCATCGGTGAGAGAATTGAAAGTGGAATGAGGAATGGCAAGATCACCGAGACTTCAGTAGGGAACGGCCCAAGGAAAGCCCCGTTTGTGAAAAAGAAAGAAGGAGAAGCACATGCAGTAACCTTTGAACCAAAGAAACCAAACCAATGGAGACCAAACCAAACAACCGCCTTCCAAGCCCAATACGCCCCATATTATCAACCACCTCCATATCACCAAGCCAACCAGCCATACATCGTTGCCACCTCACAATTTCCAAATCCTCAACAGATGGCTCCTTACTGACCATCATACCATTCTCAGACTCAAACACACCCTACCATGCAATCTCAAATTGTTCAACCCCTAAATCCAAACCCAAACACCAGCCAAACAAGACCACCGTATAACTCGAAAAGAAAGCCAGTGCGTTTTGACCCGATACCCATGACCTACACTGAACTATTCCGCCAACTTGTGAGCAAATCCGTGCTAACTCCTATCCCGACAAGACCAATAGACCCTCCTTATCCAAAGTGGTATGACCCAAATGCTCAATGTGAATATCACGATGGGACCACAGGTCACTCCACCGAGAGTTGTAAAGCTTTGAAGTTTAAGGTGCAAGACCTGATTAATGCCAAATGGTTGGGCTTTCAGAAGGATGCTCCAAATGTGCCACAGGGTCCTATGCCAAATCATGGGGGTGCAGGAGTCAATGCCATTGAAAGCTTTTTGGAACATACTCTCAAGAGTAAAGTGGTCGATGTTAGGACTCCTATGAGAGTTATTTTCAGAGAGATATGCAAACGGGAATTGATCCAAATCCCGATCATGGAAGAAAAGGCTCTCGATGGAGAGATAAGGTGTGACTTCGACAGGAATATGGGGCATTCGATTGAAGACTGTGCAGAGTTTCAGCAAGTTGTGCAGCAGATAATGGATATGAAGATCATCTTAATTCGTTGTGAATCAAAGGAGTATGCCATTGATATGGTTGCTGAATCTACAATTTCCCCAACCCCAATTAAGATAACCCCTTTTACTATTGTGGTTAATCCTCAACCAGTTCCTGAGCAAGTCACTCCGAAACCAGTGGTGATATACTATACTGAGAAGAAACCTTTGCCGGTTCCAAGTGGGCCAGCACCAATCGTCATCCGAGTTCCAAGTCCTTTCCCTTACAAGGACACCAAAGCGGTACCATGGAAATATGAGATGCAGGTTCAACTCAATCCTTCCGACGGGACTACTGTGGTTACCAACATTTCAGGAATTGGTGGAATGACTAGGAGTGGTCGCATTTGCACTCTAGAGGTATCGCGAAGGGAGGAAACAGAAAAGGAAAGAAAGGATCGCAAGGGGAAAGAGAAGGTGGAAGGAATTCTAGATGACAAGGAAGCAAACGGGGGTGAGAGTAAAAAGGAGGTATCTGATGAAGAAGTCGGTGAATTCTTGAAGTTCATCAAGCAGAGTGAATATAGGGTTGTGGATCAATTAAATCGAACTCCGGCTCGGATATCTCTTTTGTCTCTATTGATGAACTCTGAGCCACACACGAGAGTACTGATGAAGGTGTTGAATCAAGCTCATGTCTCTCATGACATCATAGTTGATAAGCTCGATAACATTGTAGGTCACATAATCACTGATAATTATGTCACTTTCACCAATGATGAAATACCAGTTGAAGGTATGGGGCACAACAAGGCGTTGCATATTTCTGTGAAGTGTCGAGATCATGTCATGGCTAGGGTTCTCGTTGATAATGGATCTTCTTTGAATGTAATGCCAAAGTCAACACTGGCAAAGTTGCCTTTCGATGGAACTCATATGAAGTCGAGCACAATGATTGTAAGAGCTTTCGATGGCACCCGAAGGGAAGTCATGGGAGAAATTGAATTGCCCATTCAGATTGGCCCTTGCACCTTTGAAGTACTCTTCCAGGTAATGGATATCACACCAACTTACAGTTGTCTCCTAGGACGACCATGGATCCATTCGTCTGGAGCTGTACCTTCCACATTGCACCAGAAGGTGAAGTTCATTGTCGATAGTAAGTTGATAATTGTTTCTGGAGAGGACGATATGTTAATAAGTAAGCCATCAACAACCCCTTACATTGAAGCTGTCGAGGAATCTCTCGAGACCGCCTTCCAGTCGCTTGAAATTGCCAATGCCACTTATGTTGGGGATGGAGCTCCACTCTTGAAACCTCAGTCATCTAAAGCGTCCATTATGATGGCGAAGGTTATGCTCGAAGGAGGATACCAACCTGGAAGCGGTTTGGGGAAGAATAGCCAAGGTGTAGCTGACATCCTCATGCTCACTGAGAACAAGGACAGGTTTGGGTTGGGATACAAACCCACCAAGGTCGACAAGATGAGGGTTATAGAAGAGAAGAAAAGAAAGAGGTTGGCTCGGTTGGAAAATCGTGAATACGAGGCTGAAAGGGTTCCCATCTGTGACATTCGACAGAGCTTCCGAAGCATAGGGTTCGTATTCCTGGACCAAGCAGCAACTATTGAAGATGATTATCCCGCCGATCGTGGTGTCAATCTGGTGTATCCATGCTCTCCGGATACAGAGCTCAACAATTGGGAGATCATTGAGTTCCCCAAGACCATAGAGTCTTTTTCAAAGTAATTCTGTAATGCTTATCCTTTAGCTCTGCCCAAGGCTTTAGGAATTTTGTTGTAATGGGCTTACTTGTTTCTGTTTCAGTTTGACTTATCAATAAATGCATGCATTCAGTATCTTGTGTTGTTATCTCTCTCTTTTTTACTTTCGTTTTTGTTCACCATTCCTCACCAATAAATGCGGTTTTTCGTCTTTAACCTTTATTCATTCATCTCTCCCTGATAACTACCAAAATGCAGATCTAAAAGTGACTCTCTTGAAAATGACAGTGTTAGTAACTCAGCATACAATTTTGATTATCCCATTGATCATGCTGAAGAGGTTATTGATGATGACGGAGAAGTTCCTCTTGAACTATTGAGATTGGTAGAACAAGAAGCCAGCGAAATTCGACCCCACGAAGAGCCGAGTGAACTAATCAATTTGGGAACCGAAGATGATAAAAAAGAGGTCAAGATTGCCATTTCCCTGAAAGAAAATGAGTGAAGTAGGTTGATCAAGTTGTTGATGGAATATAAAGATGTTTTCGCATGGTCATACCAAGACATGCCAGGGTTAGACCCTAGTGTAGCAGAACACAGGCTACCATTAAAGCCGGAGTGTCCTCCAGTAAAACAGAAGCTACGAAGGATGAAAGTGGAAATGTCCTTAAAGATCAAGGATGAGGCCAAAAAGTAACTGGATGCGGGTTTCCTAGAAGTCGTGAAGTACCCTCAATGGGTTGCCAATATTGTTCCTGTTCCTGAGAAAGATGGAAAGGTTCGGATGTGTGTTGACTATCGAGATCTGAACAGAGCTAGCCCAAAAGATGACTTTCCTCTACCACACATTGATGTTATTGTAGACAATACTGCTCAACATGCATTATTCTCTTTCATGGATGGATTCTCAGGATATAATCAGATCAAGATGGCTCCCGAAGATATGGAGAAGACCACGTTTGTCACTTTATGGGGAACCTTTTGCTACAAGGTTATGCCCTTTGGCTTGAAAAATACCGGAGCAACATATCAACGAGCTATGGTGGCTTTGTTCCATGACATGATGCATAAAGAGGTAGAAGTTTATGTAGATGACATGATCACCAAGTCCAGATCCGAAGATGACCATGTTGATAATCTGCGGTAACTTTTTGAGCGGTTAAGGAAGTTTAAGCTCCGGCTGAACTCGGCCAAATGCACTTTTGGGGTGAAATCAGGCAAGCTTTTGGGCTTCATAGTTAGTCAAAGAAGAATAGAGGTTGATCCCTAAAAAGTTCGTGCAATCATCGATATGCCAGCACCTCGAACAGAGAAAGAAGTTCGTGGGTTTTTAGGGAGATTGAACTACATTGCCAGGTTCATCTCCCAATTAACAGCGACATGTGAACCAATCTTTAAACTGCTGCGCAAAAATTAGGCAGTTACATGGAATGAAGATTGTCAAAAAGCTTTTGAGAAGATCAAACAATACCTACAAGAGCCTCCAGTCTTGGTTCCCCCGGTGCCAGGAAGACCTCTTATCATGTATTTGACTGCTAGATGAATCGATGGGTTGTGCATTGAGGCAACACGATGAATCGGGAAGAAAGGACCATGCCATCTATTATCTAAGTAAGAAGTTCACCAGCTGTGAAGCCAACTACTCGCTGCTAGAACGTACTTGCTGTGTTTTGGTATGGGCGACTCGCCATTTGAGGCATTACATGTTGTGTTATACTACCTGGTTGGTGTCCAAAATGGATCCAATCAAGTATATCTTTGATAAGCCTGCTCTGACTGGAAGAATTACTTGTTGACAAGTCCTGCTATCAGAATATGACATAGTCTATGTCACCCAGAAGGCAATAAAAGGTAGCGCTCTTGCAGAATATCTAGCCAATCAGCCAGTAGAAGATTATGGATCGATGCAATGCGATTTCCCAGATGAAGATATAATGGCTTTGTTTGATCGTGAGCAATCACCAGGAAATGAAAAGTGGACCTTGTTATTTGATGGAGCTTCTAATGCATTGGGACACGGAATTGGGGCAATCTTAATCTCACCAGGAAATGATTATTTCCCTTGTACAAACAATATAGCCTAATACGAAGCTTGTGCACTAGGGATCCTGGCAGCAATATAGCCAAAAGCAAGGATATTGGAGGTATATGGAGACTCTGCATTAGTCATCCACCAGCTAAAAGGGGAATGGGAAACCCGAGATGTCAAGTTAATCCCAGACCATGATTACATCAAAGGTTTGATTGAGCAGTTTGATGAAGTCACATTTAATCATATTCCCCGAGAAGATAACCAATTAGCTAACGCGTTATCTACCTTGTCCTCGATGTTCAAAGTAAGTGACAAGAGGAACCTACCACTCATCAAAATGGAAAGTTGTGATCATCTTGCATATTGTCAAGTGATAGAGGAAGAGTCTAATCAAAAACCGTAGTACCATGACATCAAATGCTTCATCCAAAGAAGGGAATACCCTCCGGGCACTTCATAAAATGACAAAAGAACTCTAAGAAGACTTGCAATGGGTTTCTATTTAGATGGAGATATTCTCTACAAAAGAAATCATGACATGGTGTTATTGAGGTGCGTTGACGCAGAAGAGGTACATGAAGGATCTTTTGGAACACACGCGAGCGGTCATGCAATGGCCAGGAAGATGTTGAGGACTGGCCAATACTGGTTGACAATGGAGGCTGATTGCTTTAATTATGCGAAGAAGTGCCATAAATGTCAAGTATATGCTGATAAGGTTCATGCGCCACCGGTTCCCTTGAATGTCATGTCGGCACCCTGGCCGTTCTCAATGTGGGGAATGGATGTGATCGGGCCAATCGAACCAAAAGCCTCAAATGGGCATCGCTTCATTCTTGTTGCCATTGATTATTTCACAAAGTGGGTTGATGCTGCATCATATCCCAATGTGACCAGGAATGTCGTGATCAAATTTGTAAAAAGAGAATTAATTTGTCGTTATGGGTTGCCAAGTGAGATTATCACTGATAATGCGACCAACTTGAACAAAAAGATGATGAAGGAGATGTGCGAAAACTTCAAGATAAAACATCACAATTCCTCCCCGTACCGCCCAAAGATGAAAGGGGCAGTCGAGGCCGCTAACAAAAATATCAAAAAGATTGTCCAAAAGATGGTAGTGACGTATAAAGATTGGCACGAGATGTTACCTTTTGCTTTGCACGGCTATCGTACCTCTATTCGCACCTCGACAGGGGCAACGCCATATTCTTTAGTTTATGGGATGGAGGCAATGCTCCCGATTGAAGTAGAGATCCCCTCATTAAGGGTAATGAGAGAAGCAGAACTGGAAGAAGCTGAGTGGGTTCAGGATCGACTGGACCAATTGAACCTCATCGAAGAGAAGAGATTAGCAGCACTGTGTCACGGTCAATTGTACCAGAAAAGGTTGATGAGAGCTTACGAGAAGAAAGTATGCCCTCGGCAGTTTCGGGAAGGTGATCTAGTGCTCAAAAAGATCCTACCAATCCAAAAGGATCATCGAGGGTAGTGGACCCCAAACTACGACAGACCTTACGTAGTGAAAAAGGCATTCTCTGGAGGGACTTTAATTCTCACCAGGATGGATGGGGAAGATCTTCCACTCCCTATAAACTCAGATGCAGTCAAAAAGTATTATGCTTGAACACACTTCCCAAGAAGAAGAAGAACAGAAAAGAAAAAGTGAAAAATGAAAAAAGAAAAGCTCGCTAGATTGAAAATCTGAAAAGACGTTCTAGGCAAAAGTTAGAGCAACCCGCTAGACTGAAAACCTGAAAAGGTGGTCTAGGCAAAAGTTAGAGTTCAAAAATAAAAACATAACAATGGAAGGGTCGTCAAGCCAATGAACTGGGGCAGTCAGTAGGTTGGATGTATGAAGACTGGGGCAAACAACATCTCCGAAGCCAATTAATGAGCAGTCAAGATTGTATGAGGGATACTAACATTAGTCATTGAGAGAGACATCACCTGAGGAGATGCGATTCTACTCCGCAATGTTTTGCAATTAATGCTTTGTACACCTTCTTCAATCCAAATATAATGACATTGACTTCCTTTATTTTATTTCACTACCTTGGTCCCTTCCTTTTAACTTTTGTCATTTTGTGTGTGCATTCATCCTGATAAGTATATACTGAAATGTGAAACAAGTATTTGTTTTCTTTAAGCAGTTAGAATTCCTTAGAAAGCCTCGAAAGGTCATGGGGGGCACGATGCTTCCCCTATAAAGGGCACTGAAGAAAGAAAGGAATATTGAGAATCAACCATCGGGATAATTATCATCAAGGGTGTCTACTATCAAAAACAAGAGTGCAAGATATCTTTCCTCGATAAGAGGGGCCTTCTTTTAGTTCATCCTCAAGACTGACTGTGATCGACGCTTTTAAGGGGTCAAGGATCCAATAATGAAAAGGAAGCAGCAAAGAAGAATTAATTTATCATCAATCTTTTGCATCATGCCCAAAATTAATAAGGGTTCTCATCATCATCATTCATTCTGTGAATTGAAAGTCAGTTATTTGAGTTTTCATCAATCATACATTGTCATTCCATCAATGGGTAAAACCAACACTCATGCATTGCATTTGTCTATCTGGTCTCATAAGCGAGCTTCTGACGGACAATCCACCCCGTGAGCTCATCTTTTATCTTTCAGTTCGAGCTTCTGACGGGCAATCCACCCCGTAACCTCTTTTATATTTTTTTTAAGCTTCAGAAGGGCAATCCACCCCGTAAGCTCTTTTATCCTTCCGTTCGAGCTTCAGACGGGCAATCCACCCCGTAAGCTCATTTATCTTTCTGTTCAAGCTTTTGACGGGGAATCCATCCCGTAAGCTCATTTTATCTCTTTGTTCAGAGCTTCTGACGGGCAATCCAACCCGTAAGCTCTTTTATCCTTCCATTCGAGCTTTAGACGGGCAATCCACCCCGTAAGCTCAGTTATCTTTCTGTTCAAGCTTCTGACAGGGCAATACACCCCGTAAGCTCATTTTATCTCTTTGTTAGGAGCTTAAGACGGGCAATCCACCCCGTAAGCTCAGTTATCTTTCTGTTCAAGCTTGTGACAGGGCAATACACCCCGTATGCTCATTTTATCTCTTTGTTCGGAGCTTAAGACGGGCAATCCACCCCTTAAGCTCAGTTATCTTTCTGTTCAAGCTTCTGACAGGGCAATATACCCCATAAGCTCATTTTATCTCTTTGTTCGGAGCTTTTGACGGGCAATCCAACCCGTAAGCTCTTTGAGCATCTAACTGGCAATCCACCCCGTAAGCTCATTTTATCTCTTTGTTCGGAGCTTCTGACGGGCAATCCAACCCGCGAGCTCTTTTATCTTTCTATTCGAGCATCTAACAGACAATCCCCCCTGCAAGCTTTTTATGTGTAAATCTCAGTGGGCAATCTAACCCGCGGGTTCTTTACAGGAAATCGGTTTGTAGACACAGGTCCTTTGCTTGTCAGTGTACCCCGGACAAAAATTGGAGTTCTTGTCTTTACTAGTTTCTTATAATGATAATCGGTCAACTATGATTATAACTATTATCTAATAAGAAACAAGTAAAGAGGGGCAGCTGTGAACACCTGATTTTGTCAGGTTCCTTTTAACAAGCTAACTTTAACAAATCAATACATCTGGTTTCTAAAAAAGGAAAATAATAATGATAAAAATAAAATAAATAAATGGAATTTGTCAGATACCTTTTCCCATTTTTCCTTCCCCAATAAACATAATCTCCATCATGATCTTTCTCCTTCAATTTATTTATTTAACCAACATACTCCCAAGTTTTTTTTTTTGAGCTTAACAAGAAAGCAACAGTCATTGGGAAGCTAGTCCAACCACCATAACAGTTCCCCACAAGGCTTAAGTCATCAAACACCATTTTTGGATAAGTTCTCAGAGCACCAGTGCATAGATCAGAGGAAGAGAATACATAAATGGAAATTGAAAGGGGACTATAGGAAGTTGTGCCCCTGCACACAAAAAATCATCTGGTCCCTAGGTGAAAGTGGATGAGATCTTCCTCTATAAAAAGAGAACAACAACAACACAGTAAAAAAAAAAAAATGAAAAGGCACCGGAATATGGTTGTTTCATTCTCCAGAAAACTCATCCCTGACAACCATCCTAATTCCTAAACTAAACCCATTTCCATCAACAACAACCTTTCCTTCATCAATCTAAACACCACAAAAAAGGCAAAAACCAAAATAAACCAAGAAACAAACATACCCAGGTAGATCTGAACCAACACCACTTCCGCCGCTTCGTGCCGTCGTAGCTCCGCCCAGGACCCGCCGCTCGGGCCTTCCGCCACCACTGCGAGACCCGTCGCGGAGCCACAGTCCAAGGTCCATCACTACCCCCGTGAACCAGTCGAGCACCGTCGTTCCGCCCTCTGCCTCGGTCGCGCTAGACCACCACTCCGAACAGCTCCAGGTCAGACCCGTCACGCGCATCGTCACTTCATCACCGGAGCTCCGCGGACTCGTCGGAGCACCTCCAGCTTCCTCATTCCTCCATACGAGCACCCCACCATTCTTTTTTCTCCTTCTGCACATTGTGGGTAATGAGAACTTCTAGCCCTCTGATGTGTTTTGCTTTTTATTTTTCTGTTTTCTTTTTTTGATTTTTTTTAATTGTTTGAATTATTTGGGTTCTGATGAAAGGTTCATTTTGGGTTTATGTTTGTTGTATGGGCCCAAACATTAAAAAGAAAGGGTCTTCTAAATATTTATTTAAATTCAGCTGTCTTTTGAAACTCATGCAACAATTTACTTGATGTACGATTTTTTTTTCGTTCTCAAGTGTTGTAAAAATTTATAGTATAGTTTCACTATCTTTAACCCTGTGCAAGAGAGAGTTCTCTCATTTTAGAAATAAAAATGATTTTTATGTTCTATTTTGACAAAGGTTTTACAAAAATAAATAAATAAATAAATGAATACTTTTAAGTATCTCTAATAAAGTTTATTAAATAAAAAAACTTTTAATTCGCGCAATAATCCATGACGTTGATGTATGAATTTTCATCCTCAAGTGTCATAGGAATTGTAAGGGTTCATCGTATATCTTGACTATCTTTGACCCTGTGCGAACGTTAATCATATTTTATAAAAAATAATAAATGTTTTCAATTTACACCTTTTAACAATTTTATCCGATTTTATAAAACAAAAATAAAAAAATCTTCAAATTCTCGCAATAATTTACAACGTTGATGTACGATTTTTGTCCTCAAGTGTTGTAAAAATTGTAAGGGTTCATCGTATAGCTATGCTATCTTTAACCCTGTGCAAGAGTGAATTTCTTTTTGTATAAAATAATAAATGTTTTCAATTTACTCTGTTTAACAAATTTTATTCAATCTTATAAAATAAAATATTTTGAATTCACACAACAATGATGTATGAATTTTCATCCTCAAGTGGCGTACGAATTGTAAGGGTTATCGTATAGCGCTGCTATCTTGGACCCTGTGCAAGACTGAATTAATTTCAAAAATAAAATCCTTTTTTTTATAAAATCTTTCCAAAATCAAATCCTTTTTTTTCAAAAGGAAATAAAATTAATCAACCAATCAAATCTTTTCTAAAAGAACTACGTGACTTTGAGTATCTCATCGCACCCGGGAATACGTAGGAACAAGATAAATTATCTTGTCAAGCCAAAACTAAGTTTTCCTTTTTTGTGTCTCTTTTTATGTTAAAATAATTAATCAAAATAATTAAACTTTTCTATTTTTAGGGATGCTCTATGGACACGGTGTCATATCCAGTCCCTAAGATTTGAGGTTACCCTGTGGACTCATGTGCCATGTTCAACCTCATTTAGTTTTTATAAACAATAAATTTAAAAATATAAAAATTAATAAAAATTTAAAATATTAAAAATTAAAAATAATTCTTTCTTGTAAATAATTTTTGGGGTAAAATAAATATTTAAAATGTTATTAAAATGCTTTTACACAATTAACTTGAGGTACTGTTTTTTAAACGGGCGATGTGGGGTGCTAACACCTTCCTTACTCGTAACCGACTCCCGGACTCGTCTCTCTCTATTTTTTTAGACCAATTTACCTTTAAATAATTGATTTTTCCAATATTTTTTTCAAATAAAATATTAACGACGACTCCTCTATCTTTACCTTTCTTCTCGCATCTCCGGGACCGCGACAAAATATGTTAGGCTATATGACTTTTTTTTCTTAACAAGCTACATGACTATTCTGATTCAACCTTATATGACTAGATTTTGTTTTATTCAATTCTTAAAAAATGTCTTCTCTCTTCAGTCGCTCTGCGCTTCTTGGTTCGCCTGCATTTTTTTTGGGAATTTTTTTTTCCTTTTGTGGGTTAGACACTGTATTTGAAATAAACAAAAAAGTCTTTCTAGAATTTTTTTGTTACCTCTCTTCCCTATCGAAATCATTTTCTCCCTAACCCATTTTCTTATCAAAACATGGCCTACTTTATTCTCCTCCACAGCTACGACAATTTCTTTCTTTTCAACAAAGAAATGACTTTTCACTTCTCCCTCCTCTGTTCATTTCCATTCCCTATCCTTTTTTCTTCCTTCCTTTCATTTATCTCCATATTTTCCTTCTCCTCTCGAGCTTCTTATTCTTCCATGGTCGGGTGCGACGACATCGTATCAGGGAATGGATCCTTTGCAGGATGGACCTCCACCATTTTCCTTGAAGGATTTTCTCAAAAGTTGATGGAAAGCAATCAAATATGTAGTAGTGATATGAAATTGTGCAGCTTATATTCATATTGATATGGTGAAAATTATTGCTTCATATCCAGGAATTATTGATTTGACATACTTTTTTTTTTTGTTTTCTTATATTCATAAATTTGAGTTGAATATTCATAATGAGAACTACCCATAGTTCTATTTTATATAAGTTCAATATCTTTCAGTTGGGAACACTTGATGAACTCCCTTTAGTTTTTCACACTTTCCATGATTGCCATTTGTCTCAGTAATGGCTTAGTATTTTGTTTTATGCTTTTTGACAACTCATGACTCCTTGCATGTGATTCTTCTTTCAGATGCTTACTTTATTCCTATTTCACTTAGTTTATGTGGTATGCCTCTAGGTGAATGCAGTAAATATGCTGACACGTATTTGGTGATTTTACAGGGATGGTTTGAGATTCTTTCCTTGTCTGGTCCGTTTATGCCAATGGATAATGGATTTACAAGGACCAGATTTGGTGGGATGAGTGTCTCTTTGGCAGGTATAGATGGTCGTGTAATGGGAGGTGGACTTGCGGGTTTGCTGGTAGCTGCAGGTCCTGTGCAGGTAACTTTTGCTGAACAAGAGGATATTTAATAGAATATGTTAAAAACTTGTGAATTTTCTTATCTGTTGTTTTCTACCCTTTCTTCAAAAACAAAAAAATATAACATTGGTGCAAGTCATGGTTGTTCAAATTATTCATCACAAAGCAATTGTTTTATTTAATTTGTAAAGTTTGTAGGCTAAATGATAAGTGCTCATATTAGAATTATGATGAACTATTTTTATGGTATATTTAAATGAAGGAACTAAATTATATGTACGAGGAACATTTGATTTGCCACTTCTCATACTGTATTCTGCATCAGGTTGTTGTGGCCAGTTTCCTTCCACATCACCAGGTTGAGCGATAATCCAAGAAGCCAAGGCTGGAGCGTATATTTGAATGCCTGTTCCTAGCAATTGCAATGTCTTGGGTTTCTTATATGGGTGGCATTCCCACAGCTATCATGTCTTTTGGAACATTCTTGACCTTAATCTCTTTCCTATTTGTTCTCCTTATTGATTCATTGATTCATGTTTTGGTTATTTTGCAAATTGATATTAATTTAGACTGTACATGTACACTTTAAACTATACATGCTTATAAAAAAAAACTTTAAACTATACATGTACACGGTTGAAAGAGGTACACAAATGCAACTGATGTCATTCAATTGTGGTTAAATGAAAATGCAAGTTACAGTACTTTGCAACTTTTAAATTCTTTGTTTAATATACGTGCTGAGATATATATAACCAGCCTTATACCAGAAAATGTTAATACCATATACAACTCAAATCAATTAGTCATAAATATGCAAGTTGATGTTTGTGGGGTTTGGTGATAATTCATCGCTCTTGTGATTCATTGTTCTCCTCTCTCATATTTTTTCAGATGTGTAGAACTTAATTGGTGTTAGGGTATTATATTTTTGTTTCAGATGTGTATACAAATCTGTTCTTTTGTTTTTCTTTATGCCTTAATCTCATTTTAGATCTGTGTAGCAGGGTATTTTTCAAGTTTCTATTTTTTAGTTTTATGGGTTTGTTGTCCCTGTTTTTGTGCAGGTTTTTGAACTTTTAATTGTGACTAGCTCTTAGCATTAGAGGATATTGTTGGTGCTAAATTCTGATGGATATAGCTTGAGGAAATATGTGGAAAAGGATATTCTTGGTGCTAAATTTCCAAGGTTTGAACTTTGAAGCTTTGTTCCCATTTAAGTTCTTATTTTTATAAATTTAAAAAGTGGAATTAGCAGTTTTTTTTCTCCATATAGAAGTTTATATAATTGGCATCTGAATATGATAGGTTCATCCCTCTAAGGCTCTAACTAACTTATCATTGGAGCATGAGAGTATCTTTTACTTAGTGCTACACAGGCCTTAGACACCCTCTTTGCTGAAAAATCATCGGTCAATCTGCTAATGACCCCTAATGGGGTAAATACAATTTGCATGCCTGCTGAATTCGTATACTTATCAAAAGGACCATGTTATTTAGATTCAGTTCAGTCCAATAATTGCTTTATGATAAATGCACTAAACTACATAGTGTTGACTTTGGATCCAAATATGTCATTCCTTCAAGGGTCCTACCAATATGAGGTGGCTTTGGTACTTCTTCTTCTTCAACTTTCTATTTGTTTCTTTGGTTTCCACTACAGAGTGTTGAGAATGCACATTTTGGTGTTGACTGTCCTTTATATGATATTGAACTATCCAAGCATTATTGTAGTTTGGCTATTTGAACTATCCAAGCATTATTGTAGTTTGGCTATTGAACTGTCCTTTATATGATATTGAATTATCCAAGCATTATTGAGTGCCTTTGATTTCTATTTTTTTTTTTTTTACTATTTAAGTTATCTTGCAAAAGGTCTATTATCATTTTTCATTATATAAATGGCTAAAGTACATAAGAAACATGGAATTCTTGATGCGTATGGCGAAATTTAGCCTCTAACACAATTTGTGATGGTGACGTTTACTATCTTATTAATTTTTCATTAATGCTTTTATTTCTCTTTATTGTCTTAATTGACAATTTGTTCTATGCTATCAACTTTAATAAAAACAAAGCATATAATTTATTTCGAATTGATTTTTTTTTATTCAGTTACAGTTTAACATATCAACAAATCATTTAAAATATATACTCAGATAAAGTTTATACTGCTTGTCATTTTTACCGTTTTCCCACTACACTGTCAGGTTTAAGTTATTAAATTAATTATTCATTAGTACTGTTCACTAATCCTCTCTATAATAGTAATTGTCATATAGTACCATGTTAGCATCCTTAACAAAAACAAAACTGAAGGGAGTAGGTGCCATATGAAGGAAGGAGAGGAAGTCGGTGACGGTGGCGAGGAGGATGAGTGAGTCAGGAGAGTGAGTGGCGGTGGTGGTGCAATAGTCGAAAAGGTTGAGAGGGGTGACGGCGCATTGAATCTAAAGGATCCACCACAATTTCATCTTTGTGGGTAATGCCAAATTCCATTCTTTAAGGCTGGCTATTTTATTCTTTCACATGCTATATTTCTTTCTCATTTATCTCATGTCCAGGTTCTAATATGATTTTTTTTTTGCCAAAGAAATTATTAGTTGTAGAGTCCGTGATGTAATATGACTTGGGGAGGTAAAAAAATTAGTTTCACCTCAACAATAATGGATGGAGAAGTTAGAAATGTTGTTTTTCCATTTCTTGATCTAATAGTCCTCTCCTCCATACAGATGTCAACTTATGGGTTTTTTTTTTGGTTTTTTTATTAGCTTATGTTTTTGGTTTTTGATTTTCATAGTTAATATTCCATTTTGAGGATGGTTACAAGTTAAAAGAGTGACAGGGTTATTTCAACAACATGGCCATGGAATATTGCAGAGAGATTTTGAATATATCAATTAGATGGTCCTTTTTGTTGTTGGTAATGGCAACTTATTGGGGAAGGATTTTGACACATGAGGTGCCTCTATCTTTTCACAGATTAAGGTCTTAGGTTCATTTGAATATGGATTAAATCATTGTGTGTTTTTTGCGGACAGAAAGTTTGTGCTCAATATTGGTAGCTGATTAATTTTATCAATGTGTGAAATTCTTCAAATGTGATGATCCTCGGTAAGTAGCTGATTTATTTTTATTTATGCTATAGTCAATTATTCTATTGGTTTTCTGATTTCAAAGATGAAGGTTTGATGGGCATCAATGTAAATTGCAGGTTGATAATCAGTCTCTTAATTTTCACCATTTTCTAGTCCTAAATATTTATTATGTAATCATGGTTATGGAATTGAAGAATGTCATTGACTAGAGAAGGTTCATGGGAAAAATGGAACTTTTGGATTAGGAGTATCAGATTCATTGCTTGTAAAATGTGGCTTACAGTTCCGTTTTTAAGGTTTTCAATCCTCATTGTTGGGATTGGTTTTGGTTAGTAAATTGTTTTTTTTAATCTTATCTCTCTTTTTACAATCTTTATTATAAGAAGGATAAGACACTCTATTACATTGTGACAACACTAGATTTGTTTATGATGTCTTTTTTAGAAGTATGATATTTGATTAAGTGGAACATTTGTGAAAGTGTGTATTTTCGTATGTTGCCTAATATTTGCTTTCCCTGTGGTCTTGGTGTAATTTGCAGACTCATAGCCCAAAGTAATGAAGTGTTGCATACTTCTATCAATCAAGATATAACTTAGCTGTTGTTTTAAGCAAGTTTTTTTTTTTTTTTTAAATGGTGGACTTGGAGAATTTGTTTTGTTGAACTTGGTTGTCTTTCTGCTTTCAGGTCTCAGGTCATTCAAGTTTACAACTTTATAAGTTTGTGGCTTTCAAACAATTCTATGGGTAATTGCTTGGTTAAAGTGAGAATAATTGGATACATCAATCAGATTCTTTGTGTATTAGCATGCTTTTTTTTTTTTTTCTGTTAGAATTTATGAGAATAACATAAAGAAGCTCTGCTGTTGTAAGTTTGAACTGATAATCCTTTATTGTCCCTTATTTGCTGATCACATACAGTGATTAATTTCTTGCAACTTCAGTCGGTCTATATGAATTGCTTTGTAAGTAATCTGTAGCATGATAGACCAAACATGTATAGTAAAAACATGTGTACATAAGTGAAATGGGTCCATAAGTATTACATGGAACTGATAATGGGTACATTTGTTTTCACTTCAATAGTTTTTAAAGGGAAGAGTTAGTGTTAATTCTTTATTTTTTTTTTCTCCTTTTTGTATCTTTCTTCGCTTGACCAGGGAAATTCTCAGGTCATCAATTAATCAGATGAATATTAGGTGATAGTTGAGATGTGGTATTTTAAATTTATTATCCAAGTTTTTATTATAAATTTTGTTTCCAGGCTATTCCAGCTTAATTGCTTTTCATTTTTGAACAATTTATAACTATTGCCCATCTATAACACTATACATGGACAAAGAATTTATTGTAGATTGCTGTTGCAGGTAACCGACTCTATGACCAGAACAAAGTGATGAGCAATGGTTGCCACCAGCCACAACACCAATGGCTAAATTAACTCCCCTGACAGAGGAGTTCATAGTTGAGGCATCCCATTAAGTTAAGTTTAATTGTCACTATTGATATGCTTCAATGTTCAGTTATTTGAATTTTTTGTCTGTTGTTGCTTAAATTATTGTCTATTACAGACAGAAAATTGGATGTTAATTGACTTGTGGTAACTACTTTTTTTTATTGTCACACATTTGATGTCCTGCTTGTGAGTATCACTCATTTTCGATAGACAACATTACAAAGTCACCATTGTTAGGCAAAGACAATCATTTTTTAGACAGCATATTTGCCTGTGAGGTTCTCTCCTTTGGATAATTATGAGATATTGAACCAATTTGAGGTTTTGAGTTAGCTTCTCCAATAGGATTTTCAACATTTGCCTTAGAGTTGTGGCGGATTAATTTCTAAAAAGTTATGTTTTTTACACCATTTAATCAAGGAAATAGTTGTATAAGAGGATCACTTCATGCTTCCAACTATTTAACCTTTATCTTCTTTTACTACTATGACTTTTTCTTATAGTTCCTGTAGATGTAAGGTTTTTTTTCCCTCTTTAAGATCATGCAGTAACCTATTAGGACCTTCCCACTATGTATCAAACACATGACCAATTGCTGCATCAAACATGTTTATTGCCGAAAGAGATAAAAAAAAAAAAACAGCATGTGTTTTACTTCTCAGGTAAACTCCCTGGCTCATGCCATTTTTAATTGAACTTACCATAGTGATTGGTAACACTGTTGTCAAAAATGCAATCAACACTACAAATCCTGAAATGTCAGCACCATTCTTCAAAGTTAAAATTATTTCAAGGGACAAATTTTTTATCTTATCCTCCGATGGGCTCTACCAATATTTGACAAACGAAGAAGTGGTAGCTGAAGTTTAGCTTTTCATTAAGTTGCAACCTAAAGGAGATCCAGCTCAGCATTTGGTTGAAGAATGTTATTTCATCTTGCAGCCTACCAAGGCTATTCATATTTACAAATAACTAATAGATGAAGGTGGAGATTTATTTTGATTGGCAAATTATGTGGGGTTCAATGAATGAAGAATCCTATGTTGCAGGGGAGTGGGGGATTTTTTGTCAAAAAAATGGCTTAAAACAAGACAGTCAGATTTTTATAATGTTTTTTTATTAGATTGTCGGTGACAGAAAAACTCATATTTTTTCCAAACTTCAGTGTGAGCTAAAGAAATGTGATTAGGAGCCTGGCATTGTGCTTGAGCCACTATTAGGTGGAACTAGGTTCGGGCTTTCTTTTTCTAAAAGCTTTTGTCGTAAAACTGTCATAAGCTGTCTTTGTGAATCACTTTAGGGTTGATATGGTTTTCCTTGAAATTGTCATTCACAGTCTCACTCACACTCACACTCACACTCACACGTGCGGATATCAGTTTATTAGGTGTCAATCTTATCAACAAATTCTTTGAACATATAGATAATATTAGTAATGAAAATGATGTAGATATCATCAAGCATTTAAGTGCTTACTTATTCATCATATTTATAGCTTAGAGATGTGGAAAGATGAGATCAGCCAAGAGAAGTTGGAGATGATAGAGAAGATGCTGGCAAGTACCAGTTCAGATGGTGAAGTGAAGCCAATAACACTACTATTAGGGAAAGTGTTCATAGAGATGAAAAACAAAAAGAAAACACAAGACCCCAAGTTGGGGGATTGTGGAACAAAGTCCTGGACTTGGAGGAGGCCTATCACCAAAAATTGCTTTGATTTGTTTTGAATTTGGTTCATGTGACGTAATATATATTTTTGTTGACATTTAGGCAGTCATTTAGGAAGTTATTGAAGTTGGTGGTGGGTGTAGTATTCTTGGTTTGACAAACCCTAACCCAACTCTGTGGTCTATGTTAGTTTTGGGAGTGTTGTAGCAAGTGGACATTCTGTCACTAAAATATTTGTGACATTTGATTGAATAAAACTATTATTAAGGCAGGATCATTTTAATTTCATTTTTGGTGATCTCCATTCATAGAGTTATTTTTGTGACTATTATTATATTATATATTGCAATGCCATTAGTAAACAAATATCATGAGTTTTATTACTTGCACTTAAACTCATCTTGGATGAAGTTGGATGGAGCTCTTGGACTTCAAGTTGATGTCAAAAGCTTGGGGAGGAAGTGTTTGTTGATGATGATAAACAAAGGGTTAGTCGATTTTTATGATAAAGTCTTGCTACAAGTTTTTTAAATACAAATGAGTTTAATTGGTTCATTATTATGTTCTAGATCTATAAATATATTTTCTAGATTAGTCAATAATTGTGACTTTTCTTTCCTTATTAAGTGTTATGCATTATACCATGGGGGACATATTTGCTGTTAAATTCAATTATTATAACTGACTGATTTGAATTTTGAATTCATTATAAATATCATTGAATTTCTATGGAAGGTAAAGACAAGGTAGATTTTTGACATATAGGTAGTGGTACCTCTTTAAAGCAATTAATCATTGGTGATATCATAATGTTCCCGTGTTTTCTATTACTATGTAAACATTTTACTTTTACTCTGTCCTACCTAAACTAATCGGCTTTACTCTCTCTATATTTTGCAGATTAATTCTTTGTCACTTGGTTTGATGTCTAAATTTTTCATTGGGTTTCCTATGCCCGGCGAATGGACACTTTTGAATAGGTGCAGTATTTGATTTATTTAGCGAGGAGTCTTTTTTTTGAAAGTTTGTTTCGTTTTCTCCATATTACACTACAAGAAAAATTGAATTGAGCGAGGGCCAAAGGTTGTCGCAAACAGCTTAAATTCGTCGCAAAACACATGTTTCTGACGGATTTGCGACGGCCATAAATCCGTCACATATTGGGTCGTCGCAAACGCTTTCTGACGGTTTTTTTAAATGACAGTCGCTAATTAGCGACGGCTTAGCCGTCATAGATTATAGGAAATTAGCGACGGCCAAATTAACATAAATTAGCGACGGCATGACCGTCGCAAATTATAGAAATTAGCGGCGGCATGGCTGTTGCAAATTGCAACACATTTTTATAAAACTAAATAATTTAATTAACTAATTTTTTATTAATTAATTATTTAAAATATGAATTATTTTTAATTAATTATTTAATATTTAATATAAAATTCAAAATTAATATAAACATTAGTTATTTTTTATATTAATTATAATTTAGACTATATTATGATAAATGATAAATGAATAATAATTTTAAACAATAAATGAAATTCATAAATAAAAGCAAATTGTTTTGACAGAGTGCATACATCATACAAAATAAAATCTAATATTAAAGAAACTAATAACCCAAACTAATAACCCTCTCTATAGCCCCGCATTAACAAATCTGTAAAGGATTGATCATCCTCGTCATTGGTCCGCAGATGACCCTCGGTGGGACGGTGGTGGTTGCGACCGAGGGTCTTTGTGGAAGGTCTTTGGTCCTGCTGCGATCGTGGGTGAGGTGCTTGGTTTCTATTTCATGTACAAATTCTTGAAATAGAAACATGATGAAAATAAGGTAAAAAAAAAATCCAACAGACCCTAAGATTCTAAGGTTTTGTTAAAAAAATTCTTAGAATCTTTGGAGGGGAATAGAGGCAAACATCCCTGAAACATGAGAAATTGATTTCCATATATGATAATGTCTTTTCAATATTCGAGCCACAATGTAATTCTCTGAAGCAAGTGAAATGTTGATGATTCAGGATCTAGGAAGAATATCTAGGCCGATGAAATAGCTTTTTGCCTCTAACATACTTTCCGGATGAAAGATATATTATTAGCTCTTAATTAAACACGAATGAAGTTGCAGGAAATAAAAACGGAGTTCAAGACAAAACCATCCTCAAGGATCTCTTGAATTCAAATCACAAATTTGCAAAATCAAACAAGAGCATAAAAGAAGCTTTATGCGAGAAAAATGTAATGAGATGCAATATCTTGGCCAATATAAAGCAACTACGTCTATCCGGCAAAGATGCATTCTTTACTTGTGCATAAACATATAAGGCAATAGTATGAAAATCTCCCTAAAATTATGGAGGAAATTATATTTAAAGAATTCACAATCAAAAGAAAGACTGTTGATTAGCAATTTAAAACCAATTGTTGTCAAACTCCATTGCTTGTTGATGTTGTGGATCATGGTGCAGTAATACTAACAGGATACAAAGCTGAGAGGTTTATATTGGAAAAGAACAAGGATGGATGTGTTAGAAAAGAGAAATGCTTAGGAGTGATGTCAAAACCTTTAACAGACAATGTCACATGGAGACTACAAATTAATGCCAAAGTGACAATTTCAGCATGTGCAAACATAGATAAATGCTCAAACCTCACTATGAGGAGAAGAACTCAAACCAGACATCAACCCACTGTCGCCGCATGAGAGGGAAAGGCATAAAAATGGAGCCCTAGGAGTGCCTACGCATAAAAATGAAAGGGAAAAAGGGAATGCGGTTCAGAGTTCAAAAATGTAAAAATGAAAGGGAATGAGGAACACAGTTTAAAGTTTAAAAAATGAAAGGGAATGAGGAATGCTACAAGAGTTACATACATCGCGGCAGTGAATGGGCGGTGGAGGAAAGGAGGTGGTGCTGCTGGTCTTCGGGATGGGTCGGCAGAGGCGGCGCGAGAGGTGGTGGTTGGGCGGCGTGCGGTGGGAGCAGAGAACCAGAGTGAGAGGGGAGGAAGATCGAAGAGGGTTTCTGCGAAGATGAAGTGAGGGACGAAGAAAACTGTTCGAGTAACTTAATGGAAATTAGCGACGGCCTTTTAATATTAGCGACGGCTAGGCCGTCGCAAATTAGTATTCCGTCACAAATTGAGAATGACCGTCGCAAAAGTACAGTCCGTCGCAAACCAATATGGCCGTTGCAAATGACATTGGACAAACATTTGCACATTAGTGACGGCCATGCCTGTCGCAAAGTGGCGCCAACATTTCGCGTAAAATGGCGGGAACGGTACTGACAGATTTGCGACGAAACTGCCGTCAGTAATCTCTTCTACCATTTGCGACGGCTTAAGCAGTCAGAAAACATAAAATTAGTGACAGATTTGAGGTCGTGACAAAAATTCCGTCGCTAATTAGCCTTATTCTTGTAGTGTTATTGATAGATGATATCCTGCTTTTCAGGAAATGCTATGGTGAAATTTTCTTTTTAAGTTAAATTTGCGAAGAGTATTAGCAGAGGAACTGTCCTCTGTACTTGACAAATTACTTGTGGAGTGTGACTTTCCATCTATTTAAAGATACAACAGAAATAGGAAACTGATTTTGTTTTAATGAGTAATTTTGTTTTATAGGGTAGTTATGCATAATTTTGTTGTAACTTTGTATTAACTTTAATTAAAATTATTGACTTACGTTTGGTTGAATTTCTTTTGGTGTTTTCCATGTATAACTTTGGTTCTACTTTTTTAGCTTAACTATGAAAATCAAAACTGTTATATAAATATTATGTTTAAACAAGTTTCTTTGTTATTTGAAGCAAACTTGCATAATTACAACTTAAATTCAAAAATTGTGTGCATGATTCAAGATGTATTGTTAAGGCTTTTGTGATGAAATGGGTTCATAATTATTACAAGGAACCGGTACTGGATAAATTTGTTTGAATCATTGAAATGTAATTATTGTATAATAGTGAAGTTTGTTGGGCTTGAGTTATTTATGATATAATACTTATATTTAGTCTAAAGAAAAAAATGAAAACTATTATTATTATTATTATTGTAAAAATTATTTATTGTGACATTACCAAACTGCACCGTGCGTTTAGCATGGATCAGTTACCTTAGTTATGGATAAAAATTCAATAACACAGAAATGTTACGGTGTGACTTGTAAGCAAAGACTGCAAAGTTTTTTGTTTTTTGTTTTTGATGAAACAAAGACTGCAAAGTTGTGAATAAGCTTTTTAACGTTTGATTTCCTTTTTAATGTTTATTTGAATTATTAATAATATAAGATTATTATTATTATTACTAGCGGTAAGACAGGCACGTAATGCTTTTACTCGTATTTGTTGTATAGATTTATTCAACTTTACAATGTATCGTAATAATATAAACACACATTATATACATCACTACGTTAATAATATCATGTTACAAATAATTGTAAAAATAAATAAGATACATATTTTAATAAAAAACAAATCCAAGATACCAAATATAATTTAGTTACAATTATTATTTGACCTCGACATCGTAGCATTTAGATCTATAAGGAGATTAAGTATGGATCGATTTTCAGGAGCTTTTTTCATTTCCCTGTATTACAAACAAAATAAATTTATAATGCATTGATTTATGTTAGATAAAAAGTAACAAAGCATATAAAATAATAAAAAAAAGAAATACATAATTTACTTCTAATAGTTGCTTACCTTGTCACGATTGTCAAAAAGTCTTCATACTTTTTATCATCTTTAATGTTTTTTTGTTTAATAAACTACAAAATAAATAAAAAATGTAAGACAAAAATTTGGAACATTCATTATCACAATCATTCATAACAAATATAATGTATTATTAAAAGAACACATATTACATCCTCAAGTAAGACCATTTTTGGTTCCAAATGCATTGAGCTATCACGACTTCTTGTGTTTGGTAATGTAGCCTCAAGTTTCCTAATAATTTTTGTTAAAAAAAGATAGTATTTTAATAAATTGTTGAAATAATAAAACTTATTATATAGTAAATATGTATATTATCATTTCGAATACAATACATAATACATTACCTTTCTAACCTTTGAGCCCACAATTCTCTTTTTACCATATTCCATAGCTGAGTCTTATCTGCTGTTACTGTGGCACCCCACCCAAAAGAGTATATCTTTAGATGATGTACCTGATTATCAAAAAATTAGAATATCGGTTTTTTATACAACGTCATAATATGAAGTATTCTAAAAATTTTTTTTAATTCACCTTGTTGTCAACTGGGCTTAAAGATGAGATTGACCGCTCAGCCTTGAATATATTCCATAGTTTTCCAAAGTCGTGATCCTATCATTTTTTTAGTCGAATTGGTAAGAGATTGATATGGAAAAATGTTTAAATAAAAGTTGTTCACATGAACCCACCTGCTTGTCACAGCACATGCCAGAAATATTTGTCATCATCTCTTGCAATAAACGGTAGCTCTCCTTGAACTCTAGTTCAACTGCACAATTTAAATGTATAAGATGATTTTTGGTTGTTCTGGGTAATATTAGTGTAATACATTATATGTATAAACGATTTAATAAATTTTAAAATACAATACCAGAGTCCGAGATAACAAAATATCCTTGAAGACAACATTTCTGGTGAAGTGGCCATCTTCCCCTTCAATTTTTCCTTCTTTTATCAGGATTTTTGTGTCATTTTGAGATACACATCTTGATAAAGCCATATATAGTTGACCATGACTGAACACATGTCGTGGAAGATAAATCCCAACATTGGGAATAGTTTGTCCCTGTGCCTTATTTATAGTTATTACAAAACTCAGTTTAACTGGAAATTGCTTCCTAATAAGAACAAAGGGAAGTCCCGCGCTCTCAGTTGTCTTTAGTTTAATCCTGGGCAAGAAGGCTCTCCTTCCAGCATGGTTGCTTATTATGATTTCTACATCCAACAGGTTCATAAATACACCATGACATAGTAATCGTCAACCATTACAGAGGCCAGATTTAGGGTCAATGTTTCGTAACAACATCAGCGGTGCTCCTTTTTTTACCTTCAGAATATGCGGTGGCAAACCACCTGGAGCAATGGAATTTAAGTATTCCTGTTGATATAAGTTTCTTGTGTCCCCTTCGACCTCATCAAAAGACAACAAACTTTGGTCTTCACCTGGTAAATGTTCAATAATAATGTCATTTAGTTTCTGAACATCCTCATTTTTTGGTGTTAGTATCGCTCTTTCCACCATATAAGATGCATCCCAACCATGATCTTCTAATTTGGGGAATGTTTGCTGTATAAGTAAACGTATCGAACTTTCTCCTTCCCATGGAATTGCTATTTGTTGGGGTACCCTCACCATATCATTATCCTTTGTAGGTTCAACACCATCTCCTATCCGCATAAGATAGTCAGCAAAATCTCGATCATGTAATGCACGCATGTTTTGGCGTAGATGCAATACCTTTGTATTAGCCCATAGATGAGATTTAACGATACATGCAGAAATCGTTTGTGCCTTAGTCCCTTTTGGAACAATAGGAAGTACTTGGCGGAAATCCCCTCCCATAATCATCACTTTCCCCCCGAATGGAGCATCACAGTCAAGAATATCCTTCAAGGTGCGGTCTAATACTTCTATAGCATATCTACTTGTCATGGGTGCCTCGTCCCAAATGATTGCTGTTGTTTCTCTTATTAGCTTCGCGAGATCAGATTGTTTACTTATTGAGCAAAAGGACCCTTCCTCTGTATTGATGGGTATCTTAAATCGGGAATGTGCCGTCCTACCACCGGGTAATAATGTAGCTGCTATACCAGATGAGGCTGTCGCCAAGACAATTTGACCCAAATGTCTTAATTTTCCAATTAAGGTGCGATAAAGGAATGTCTTACCCGTTCCTCCTGGCCCATCCACAAAGAAAACCCGACTTTTCTTACGGTGGATAACATCCATAATGGTATTGTAAGCAAACAACTGGTCATCATTTAACTTCTCAACGAAACTCAAATCTTCAATAGGAACTTGGACCGATAGCTCTTCCTGTATAACTCTTGGAACAGGATTACCTTCAGTGGTCTCCAATGATAATTCAGGCAAAGCATAATCTGTGATTTGTTTTCCATGTTGAAGTAATAGGTCATTCAAATCCCTTAATAGCATGTTAGTTAATGATGGCCCATTCACAGAGGATGTTGAAGGATAATCGTCTACCATGTGGGTGTAAAACTCATCCCATAGGCTTCTTACATCTGTTGGTTCACAAAAGACCAATATAGTAGCAAACAATCTCCGTAAAGTATATGGCATTCGTAGACTTGATGCTTCAACTAAACATTCGCGAATACTAGGGGTGGCAAAATGATCCATTTGTCCACCATCCATCCAGTCCATCCATGAGAAAATCCATCCAATCCATCCATTTATAAAAAAATAATATAAATGGATTGGATGGATTGGATTATTTTTTTAGTGGATGGTTTATGATCCATCCAATATTTTTTAAAATCCATTGGACCAACAATCAAAAATGTAATGGATCAGCTTTTATCCATTCCAAAACCAATTTATTTTTTTCATATTATTTTTCACCAAATAAAAAAAACCTCCATTTCTAACCCAAAAAAAAAACACTCCATCTAATTTTCTCTTTCGTTCCCTATTATTTTTTATTTTATTTATCTACTTTTTTTTTCTTTTTTTGTTACATTAAGTATTAACTAATTAATTGTTCTCAAGCTCCGGTTGTAGTCCACGTTATCACGTACGTTTTCTTTTTTCGTTGCCTTTTTTTTTGCTGAGAAACTTTAAAAAAAGTATTAACTAATTGAAAGCATAGAAAGTTGTAACAAGTTTCGTAAAACAATATCAAGGAACGTTGTGGCAAAACAACCTCTGTGGATGCACATAATCAATAACTCCCATATAATAATAGAAAAATTGTCGTGATACAAAATGATCGTGAGATAGAGTGGAGAGAGAGTAAACATAGAGATAGAGTAG
The DNA here is from genome assembly GCA_030762895.1 of Sophora flavescens. Taxonomy (NCBI): domain Eukaryota; kingdom Viridiplantae; phylum Streptophyta; class Magnoliopsida; order Fabales; family Fabaceae; genus Sophora; species Sophora flavescens. The sequence continues at coordinate 30,748,133 of CM061067.1, read as the reverse complement.
GAAAAAAAAGGAGAGAGAGAAAGGGTAGAGAGGTAGAAAGAGGAGAGCGAGGGTGAGATAGAGATAATATTTTAATTTTTTTTACAAATTATTTTATTTTAAAAAATATTTTATGGATGGATAAAAGAGATATAAAATTATTTAATTTCTTAAAATAAATTTTAGTGGATGGATTTGATATCCATCCATGAAAAGTTGTTAATGGATGGATCGGATGGATTTTATTTAATGGATCATGGATGTATTGTTTTGCCACAACGTTCCTTGATATAGGTTTACTTACTGCTAATTGTTGAGTGTATTTCCTTTGTAGTCTGTACTACCAGTTACCGCTTTTGTACAGGGCTGTTTGCTACAATTTCTTATTTATAAGGGGTCGGGGATGTATAATTAGTGGTTCCTTTTTTGGTACTTTTCATTGTGGTTTCTCCTGCATTATGGAAGATAAATGGATGTTACGCAAGTGGAAAAGATTTGAGGCAAAGTAGATGCTCAAGTGAATTCATCTCATTACATGTTGTTTTTGTTTTTTCTTGGCCACAGTAAAAGCATAGCCTAGCAGCCTGAAAACACTACTGCGAAACTAGCTCTATTTCTGGTCAGATTCGGCTGCTGACGACTGAGATAACACAAGGGAACTCACTACCCATTTCATCAATAACAAACTATACTAATTCCCCTACGCACGAATATTTGAGTGAGATCTCGTACGAAATATATAAGTCATCGACACAGATTTACAACTTGCAAAACATTTTCTACAATGACCGTTTCTATCAGTTTTATTTCCCAAAGGACCCTCTTCATGCCAAAGCCTCCATTATTAGCGGATCACTATGCTATACTTGAGTCCTGATTGTAACAATAGTATACAACCATCATCCTTTTTGGTACTGTATTGAAAGGATGAAAATCATTGCTACCAGGTATGCTAGTAATTTTATCTTTACCAGAGATGAAGGAGTAGTGATCATCAATGTTGTTTACAATCTCACCCCCCAGATGCATTTTTGTTTCTTCTTGTATGATTCTAGCATACCATTTTCATGTTGATTTTGGGTTGGTCCAGTGAGAACTAGATAGATTCTGCTATGCCTTGTTCTGATTGCTACATGCTAGGAAGTAAAGCATATTCTTTTATTTTTCATAACTTGAGTTGTTGATCCATATATTATATATAATAAATAATTAAAATGGCAATGAAATATTGTTAATATATATATATATACCCATTTTGGTAATTGCACATCCAAAAGCATTTTTAATCCAAACTATCCAAACAACATGAGTTGATATAAATCACTTTTTCCATGAAAGCATCCAAACAATATATTCACTGTCAACTCACTTTTAATCAAAATCAATTCTACAAAATCAGTTCCTTCTAAAATCACTTTGTCAAAACATGGGTTTGACTCAATGTGAAGAAGTTTGGCTTTCTTTTTGGGAAACTATTTTATCTTCAAAATCAATTCTGGGACAAAGCTACAATTTGTAGCTTTTACTTTTGAGTTTTACAATTGATTGTGTGATTTGTTGTCTTGGAGCAGTTGTTACATGTAATTTCTCACTGTTGCCCTTCAATAAATGATTTTACCTATCTATTATGGGATTTATGTTTTGGATTAAAACCCATTTTGATAATTGCACACCCAAAAATAATTCTGATCTAAACTATCCAAACAATAAAAATTGATAAAAATAATTTTTTTTATAAGGTCATCCAAATATAAATTACTCCACTTTCAAAATATTTTTAACTAAAATCAATTTTACAAAATCAATTGTTTCCAAAATAAACTTTATAAAAAACTCTTCCATACATACACGGAATAACGTGTATTGAGAAGTATGTATCAATTATAATTTGTAAATAATGGGCGTATCGGAAAATAGATTGAGCTGGCTCATAGATCGAATCTCTGACCACGTGCTTAAGGGATCTGGTTATCTACCAACCGTCCCACACCATGTTGGTATATGATTATTATATTTTTTGGGGTAGAAGCTGGCTTATATGATTGTGAGTGAGGATAAGAAGTACTGTGGTATTGATATTTGATATTACCATTTATTTTGATTTACTACTATTGGACAGGATGACAAATATACAAGGGAAATAAGTAACTGATGTACTAAATAATAAAGATAAATCCGTTAAAAAAAATTTAAGATAAAATTTATTAAAAACCATTGACAATTATTCCATCACCTTTTTTTAGAAATCTTTATCTTAAAAAGGAAAAAATTTATTCTTCACAATCATATTATAATAAATATATAGAAATGCAGTAAACGAACAACTAATATTTATATGAAAAATAATAAATAATGTATAATTGATTATATTTGTATTAGGAATGTAATGTTATAAAAAAAATTAGGAATGATTGGTGTTTATAGAGATATTATTTATTATACAAAGTAAACAAATATAATATGTACTTTTTTATTCATAATTATAATGATAGGTAAATAACTCGAATTGATATTTTTGGTTAAACTCAATTTTTTTTTTGGTTAAAACTCTAATTGATATTTGAATAAATTTTAAATATTATAAGTAACTTGTTTATTTTATTAGATTGGAAAATAAGTATATATATATATATATATATATATATATATATATATATATATATATATATATATATATATATATATATATATATTGATTGAAACCCTCAATATTCAGAAATCACGTTGGACTCCAACTAATTCCAGTTGATCCGGGAAAATCCATTTAAGAGAGCAAAGTTCTCCTGATACCAATTTTTTCCATTTAGAAGACTTGAACCCAAGATCTTGATCGAGGGAAACTAAACTCCTCACAACTTCGACCAACAAGCACTGGTCTTAATTATATTTATTTTTGAAAAAAATTGAAAAAAATTTATTTTTGAAAAAAATTGAAAACAAAGTGGACCATTGTTATATTCATTCATTGTGTTAATTTTTTCATGTGCATTCATTGTGTTAATTAAATAAGGGTAACTGATAATTAGATGTAAAAAAAATCAAAATAACATTTTAAATAAAAACAAATATTTGTAATAATTTCTGTTTATCGTAATAGATAAATAATTTAGGAATGATTGGCGTTTATAGAGTTATTATTTATTATAACAAGTAAACAAATATAAGATGTACTTTTTTAGTCATAATTATAATGATAGGTAAATATCTCTAATTGATATTTTTGGTTAAAACTCTAATTGATATTTGAATAAATTTTAAATATTATAAGTAACTTGTTTATTTTATTAGAGTTGGTAAATAAGTATATATATATATATATATATATATATATATATATATATATTTTTTTTTTTTTTGAAACCCTCAATATTCAGAAATCACGTTGGACTCCAACTAATTCCAGTTGATCCGGGAAAATCCATTTAAGAGAGCAAAGTTCTCCCGATACCTATTTTTTCCATTTAGAAGACTTGAACCCAAGATCTTGATCAAGGGAAACTAAACTCCTCACAACTTCGACCAACAAGCATTGGTATTAATTATATTTATTTTTGAAAAAAATTGAAAACAAAGTTGACCATTGTTATATTCATTCATTGTGTTAATTTTTTCATGTGCATTCATTGTGTTAATTAAATAAGGGTGACTGATAATTAGATGTAAAAAAAATCAAATCTACATTTTAAATAAAAACAAATATTTGTTATAATTTCTGTTTATCGTGATAGATAAATAATTTAGGAATGATTGGTGTTTATAGAGTTATTATTTATTATAACAAGTAAACAAATATAAGATGTACTTTTTTAGTCATAATTATAATGATAGGTAAATAACGCTAATTGATATTTTTGGTTAAATTCAATTTTTTTGGTGAAAACTCTAATTGATATTTGAATAAATTTTAAATATTATAAGTAACCTGTTTATTTTATTAGAGTTGGCAAATAAGTGTGTATATATATATATATATATATATATATATATTTTGAAACCCTCAATATTCAGAAATCACGTTGGACTCCAACTAATTCCAGTTGATCCGGGAAAATCCATTTAAGAGAGCAAAGTTCTCCCGATAGCTATTTTTCCATTTAGAAGACTTGAACCCAAGATCTTGATCGAGGGAAACTAAACTCATCACAACTTGGACCAACAAGCATTGGTATTAATTATATTTATTTTTGAAAAAAATTGAAAACAAAGTTGACCATTGTTATATTCATTGATTGTGTTAATTTTTTTCATGTGCATTCATTGTGTTAATTAAATAAGGGTAACTGATAATTAGATGTAAAAAAAATCAAATCTACATTTTAAATAAAAACAAATATTTGTAATAATTTCTGTTTATCGTAATAGATAAATAATTTAGGAATGATTGGTGTTTATAGAGTTATTATTTTTTATAACAAGTAAACAAATATAAGATGTACTTTTTTAGTCATAATTATAATGATAGGTAAATAACTCTAATTGGTGACGGAAAAAGAAACGCAGGACCCCAAAGCAACATATTTAACTCAGATTCATCTTAATTTTGGAATCCAAAAACGCCTGGAGCGGCATTGGAAACTATTTTCATTTGGTCGCTTCTTTTTTTCTTTCAAACTCTGAAAATGGCGCTCTTCAATTCTTCTTTCTATGATGAATCAATCTCACTCTCTCTTCTTCTCATTTCCCAATTCTCCATTTTCATCTCTCTTCTGTGTTGTGTTGTTCCAACTTCCAACTTCCAACCCAGAGATGGAGACTCGCGCTGCAAAGAGGAGAGCCAACGCTGCCAATCTTCTTCAATCTCAACCTCTGAAGAAGAAACGCGTCGTTTTGGGTGAACTTCTCTATTTACCCAATCTCACCGTTCCTCAATGCCTCAAGAAAGCAACCGCTACCAAGAAGACCCTTTCTTCTACTTCGGATTCAAGTGTTGATGCTACTATCAAGGATGACATTGTCATTGATGCAAACTCAACCAAGTTCAATGATGATCCACAAAATGGTGACCCTTTTCTTCACGACATCTATTCCTATCTTCGTGCAATGGAGGTAATTCTGTGAACCAATATTGTTCCCTTTTTGTTTGAATTTGAACCAATGTTGATTCGATTATTGTTTGTTTTTCTCAGAAGGAGAGTAAGAGAAGACCAACGTTTTACTACATGGAGAAAGTTCAGCATGATGTGAATGCTAACATGAGAGGAGTGTTGGTGGATTGGTTGGTGGAGGTTGCACAGAAATACAAGCTTCCCTCAAACTCTTTTTTTCTCTGTTTCATACATTGATAGGTTCCTCTCTCTTCATCTTGTCCCTAGGTCCAGGTTTCAGTTGTTGGGCATTTCCTCAATGCTCATTGCAGCGTAAGTCTCCATTCAATCAACTGCTTTTACTTTTCCACACACACTGATTATGTATTAGATTCACTTTTGTTTTTCCACCAATATTCAGAAAGTATGAAGAAATTAACCCACCCCATGTGGAAGAGCTTTGCTCAATCACTGATAACACATACAACAAATATGAGGTAGAGATTCTGTTTTTTTTTTATATAAATTTTTTCTAATCTTGGGTCTCTATCATATATCTTGTTTGATAATGTGATTCCATTTTCTTTTTTACTGGTAATACTGTAGGTTGTACATATGGAAGCTAGCATACTCAAGTCACTAGGTTTTGAAATGGGCAACCCTACTGTTAGAACTTTTGTAAGGCAAGAATTCTGAACTCTTTTCATGGTTTGATTATAGCAAATATTTAATATTCCAACTCAATTGAAATAACAGTGGTCTTGTTATGTGTATTGCTGTGATGCAGGAGGTTTACTGAGATTGCTTGTGAGAATAACAAAGTATGTTCAAATGCTTATTCTGTTTTTCAAGTAATTTCTCTAGCTTTTCTAAGTTTACTGATCTTTGTTTTTAAAAAAATAATTTCAGGCTTCAAAATTGCGGTTTTTGTTTCTTTGTGAGTATCTTGCTGAGCTAAGTTTGTTGGAGTACTCATGTTTGAAGTTTTTGCCTTCTGTGGTGGCTGCATCTGCTACATTTCTTGCTAGATATATCATCTGGCCCAAAGTGCATCCTTGGGTAAGTATTTGATTTTTTTTTTGTGAAAGAATGATTACCAGATTATGACTTGTGTTTCGAGACATTTATGGGGATGAGTTTCTGTGGCAGACTTCAAGCCTGTGTAAATGCACTGGATATAACGTAGCTGAGTTGAAAGAATGTGTTGTTATCTTACATGACTTGTATTTGGAAAGAAGGGGGGAATCTTTATCAGCTATTCGCAAGAAGTACCAGCAGCAAAAGGTGAATATCTTTACATCCTTTGGGTTGCATTTTTTTTGAATTTTATTATGGCAAGTTGAATGACCTTGTGATATTTATATTTTTTGCAGTTCAAATGTGTGGCAAACCTGCCTTCCCCTCCACAGTTACCAAATTCTCTCTTTGACTTGGTATCTTTTGCACAAATAGGATAAATTGACGCTGAATGATTTAACTATGAAGTCGTTTTGGTGCTGAATTTCAATTTTGTGAAGTGTATATAGCAGAGACAAATGACATTTAGCTCATCGTATATTAAGTTCTCTTAATTTGATACAATCTCAAATTTTCCTTTTTTTTCTTCATAATCTTATTCATATTAAGCTCGTTTCTTCGGCAACTGTTGTATAAATAATTCATGAATCCCCACGTCAATATATGAATAATTAAGGTGTTGTCCATGATAGAATTAGAAACGAGGTATGTGGGAGCAAGTGTTTTAAATCCATCATCTTATGCAAGTTTAAAGATAATAACTCAATATTAAGAAATCAAAAATGAAAATGTTGTGCTGAGAAGTGATGTATTTAATATATTAAAAGCTTAAAATTTATATTTTCCAATAAAAAAATTTATTTTGATTTTTTTGGTGCTCTTATTATTTGATGAGAATAGATATTTCAACATAAATTTGCTGTCCAATATCGTAGATTAATATGGCACATTTTTTTTTTATTGGGCTTGGTTATTGTTCACTATTGAGAAGCTACGGTTGTCTCATATTGTTCTCCATTTCTGTTGTCAAAAAATCATTTATCTTATTTGATTTTTTAACAAAGGTACTTAGAAATTTATGATCAATCTTTAATATCATGTAAAAGCACTAAAATACATTAATTTATAATAAAAAATAATGTTCAAAGACTTGCATGTGTTAACAAGACTTTGGGATAAAAGTATAACCTATCACATCTTATGAAATTAGATTATTACATGCTCTTTTGATCCATGAAATATTGACTTTACATTTGATCCTCAAAAAAGGTTATATTAATTTATTCCTCTAAAGAACTTAATATCAACTTAATCCCACAATAACAGAAAAACGACATTAATTTGATACCTCATTTACTAATAGTTAATCAATTTTAGGTCCGTAGTTCCATTCCTCCCACTGTTGTAAATTTGTAGCAATTTCCTTCCCCATGATCTAACATTTATATATATATATATATATATATATATATATATATATATATATATATATATATATATATATAAACAAAGATTATATTAATTAGGAGTACTAAGGGTTCTCAACCCAGATACAAAATCAAAACAAGAGACAATTTTGAAGATAATAACTCATCCCACATACATTTAGCTCATTGTATGTTAAGTTCTGTTAATTTGATACAATCTCAATTTTTCCTTCTATTTTTCATGATCTTATCCATATTAAGCTCGTTTCTACGGTTTCCTCGTATTATTGTGTATTTCTGTTGTCAAAAAATCATTTATCTTATTTGATTTCTTAACAAATGTCTCAACATCAATCTCAAATATCATGTAAAAGCACTAAAATACATTAATTTATAATAAAAAATAATGTTCAAAGTCTTGCATGTTAACAGGACTTTGATGTCAATAACTTGTCCAAACTCAGGACTTTGATGTCAATAACTTTCTTAATATTGAGTTATTATCTTTAATCTTGCATAAGATGATGGATTTAAAACACTTGCTCCTGCATACCTCGTTTCTAATTCTATCATGGACAACACCTTAATTATTCATATATTGACGTGGGGAATCATGAATTATTTATACAACAGTTGCCGAAGAAACGAGCTTAATATGAATAAGATTATGAAGAAAAAAAAGGAAAATTTGAGATTGTATCAAATTAAGAGAACTTAATATACGATGAGCTAAATGTCGTTTGTCTCTTCTATATACCCTTCACAAAATTGAAATTCAGCACCAAAAGGACTTCATAGTTAAATCATTCAGCGTCAATTTATCCCATTTGTGCAAAAGATACCAAGTCAAAGACAGAATTTGGTAACTGTGGAGGGGAAGGCAGGTTTGCCACACATTTGAACTGCAAAAAATATAAATATCACAAAGTCATTCAACTTACCATAATAAAATTAAAAAAAAATGCAACCCAAAGGATGTAAAGATATTCACCTTTTGCTGCTGGTACTTCTTGCGAATAGCTGATAAAGATTCCCCCCTTCTTTCCAAATACAAGTCATGTAAGATAACAACACATTTTTTCAACTCAGCTACGTTATACCCAGTGCATTTATACAGACTTGAAGTCTTCCACAGAAACTCATCCCCATAAATGTCTCGAAACACAAGTCATAATCTGGTAATCATTCTTTCACAAAAAAAAAAAAAAAAAACAAACATCAAATGCTTACCCAAGGATGCACTTTGGGCCAGATGATATATCTAGCAAGAAATGTAGCAGATGCAGCCACCACAGAAGGCAAAAACTTCAAACATGAGTACTCCAACAAACTCAGCTCAGCAAGATACTTACACAGAAACAAAAACCGCAATTTTGAAGCCTGAAATTATTTTTTTAAAAACAAAGATCAGTAAACTTAGAAAAGCTACAGAAATGACTTGAAAAACAGAATAAGCATTTGAACATACTTTGTTATTCTCACAAGCAATCTCAGTAAACCTCCTGCATCATAGCAATACACATAACAAGACCACTGTTATTTCAATTGAGTTGGAATATTAAATATTTGCTATAATCAAACCATGAAAAGAGTTCAGAATTCTTGCCTTACAAAAGTTTTAAAGATTGCCCATTTCAAAACCTAGTGACTTGAGTATGCTAGCTTCCATATGTACAACCTACAGTATTACCAGTAAAAAAGAAAATGGAATCACATTATCAAACAAGATATATGATAGAGACCCAAGATTAGAAAAAACTTAAAAAAAAAAAAAAAAACAGAATCTCTACCTCATATTTGTTGTATGTGTTATCATTGATTGAGCAAAGCTCTTCCACATGGGGTGGGTTAATTTCTTCATACTTTCTGAATATTAGTGGAAAAACAAAAGTGAATTTAATACATAATCAGTGTGTGTGGAAAAGTAAAAGCAGTTGATTAAATGGAGACTTACGGTGCAATGAGCATTGAGGAAATGCCCAACAACTGAAACCTGGACCTAGGGACAGGATGAAGAGAGAGGAACCTATCAATGTATGAAACAGAGAGAAAAAGAGTTTCTGAGGGAAGCTTGTATTTCTGTGCAACCTCCGCCAACCAATCCACCAACACTCCTCTTATGTTAGCATTCACATCATGCTGAACTTTCTCCATGTAGTAAAACGTTGGTCTTCTCTTACTCTCCTTCTGAGAAAAACAAACAATAATCGAATCAACATTGGTTCAAATTCAAACAAAAAAGGAACAATATTGGTTCACAGAATTACCTCCATTGCACGAAGATAGGAATAGATGTCGTGAAGAAAAGGGTCACCATTTTGTGGATCATCATTGAACTTGGTTGAGTTTGCATCAATGACAATGTCATCCTTGATAGTAGCATCAACACTTGAATCCGAAGTAGAAGAAAGGGTCTTCTTGGTAGCGGTTGCTTTCTTGAGGCATTGAGGAACGGTGAGATTGGGTAAATTGGGAAGTTCACCCAAAACGACGCGTTTCTTCTTCAGAGGTTGAGTTTGAAGAAGATTGGCAGCATTGGCTCTCCTCTTTGCAGCGCGAGTCTCCATCTCTGGGTTGGAAGTTGGAAGTTGGAACAACACAACACAGAAGAGGGAAAGAGAGAGAGAGATGAAAATGGAGAATTGGGAAATGAGAAGAAGAGAGAGTGAGATTGATTCATCATAGAAAGAAGAAGAGAAGAGCGCCATTTTCAGAGTTTGAAAGAAAAAAAGAAGCGACCAAATGAAAATAGTTTCCAATGCCGCTCCAGGCGTTTTTGGATTCCAAAATTAAGATGAATCTGAGTTAAATATGTTGCTTTGGGGTTCTGCGTTTCTTTTTCCGCCATCAATTAGAGTTATTTACCTATCATTATAATTATGACTAAAAAAGTACATCTTATATTTGTTTACTTGTTATAAAAAATAATAACTCTATAAACACCAATCATTCCTAAATTATTTATCTATTACGATAAACAGAAATTATTACAAATATTTGTTTTTATTTAAAATGTAGATTTGATTTTTTTTACATCTAATTATCAGTTACCCTTATTTAATTAACACAATGAATGCACATGAAAAAAAATTAACACAATCAATGAATATAACAATGGTCAACTTTGTTTTCAATTTTTTTCAAAAATAAATATAATTAATACCAATGCTTGTTGGTCCAAGTTGTGATGAGTTTAGTTTCCCTCGATCAAGATCTTGGGTTCAAGTCTTCTAAATGGAAAAATAGGTATCGGGAGAACTTTGCTCTCTTAAATGGATTTTCCCGGATCAACTGGAATTAGTTGGAGTCCAACATGATTTCTGAATATTGAGGGTTTCAAAATATATATATATATATATATATATATATATATATATATATATATATATATATATATATATATAGACACACACACACACTTATTTGCCAACTCTAATAAAATAAACAAGTTACTTATAATATTTAAAATTTATTCAAATATCAATTAGAGTTTTAACCAAAAACAAATTGAATTTAACCAGAAATATCAATTAGCGTTATTTACCTATCATTATAATTATGACTAAAAAAGTACATCTTATATTTGTTTACTTGTTATAATAAATAATAACTCTATAAACACCAATCATTCCTAAATTATTTATCTATCACGATAAACAGAAATTATAACAAATATTTGTTTTTATTTAAAATGTAGATTTGATTTTTTTTACATCTAATTATCAGTTAGCCTTATTTAATTAACACAATGAATGCACATGAAAAAATTAACACAATGAATGAATATAACAATGGTCAACTTTGTTTTCAATTTTTTTCAAAAATAAATATAATTAATACCAATGCTTGTTGGTCAAAGTTGTGAGGAGTTTAGTTTCCCTCGATCAAGATCTTGGGTTCAAGTCTTCTAAATGGAAAAAATAGGTATCGGGAGAACTTTGCTGTCTTAAATGGATTTTCCCGGATCAACTGGAATTAGTTGGAGTCCAACGTGATTTCTGAATATTGAGGGTTTCGATATATATATATATATATATAGAGACACACACACACTTATTTTCCAACTCTAATAAAATAAACAAGTTACTTATAATATTTAAAATTTATTCAAATATCAATTAGAGTTTTAACCAAAAAAAAAAAAATTGAGTTTAACCAAAAATATCAATTCGAGTTATTTACCTATCATTATAATTATCAATAAAAAAGTATATCTTATATTTGTTTACTTGTTATAATAAATAATAACTCTATAAATACCGATCATTCCTAATTTTTTTTATAACATTACGTTCCTAATACAAATATAATCAATTATACATTATTTCTTATTTTTCATATAAATATTAGTTGTTCGTTTACTGCATTTCTATATATTTATTATAATTTGATTGTGAAGAATAAATTTTTTCCTTTTTAAGATAAAGATTTCTAAAAAAGGTGATGGAATAATTGTCAATGGTTTTTAATAAATTTTATCATAAAATTTTTTTTAACGGATTTATCTTTATTACTTAGTACATCAGTTACTTATTTCTCTTGTATATTTGTCATCCTATCCAATAGTAGTAAATCAAAATAAATGGTAATATCAAATATCAATACCGCAGTACTTCTTATCCTCACTCACAATCATATAAGCCAGCTTCTACCCAAAAAAAATAACAATAATCATATAGCAAGATGGTGTGGGACGGTTGGTAGATAACCAGGTCCCTTAAGCACGTGGTCATGAATTCGATCTATGAGCCAGCTCAATCTATCTTCCGATACGCCCATTATTTACAAATTATAATTGATACATATTTCTCAATACACGTTATTCCGTGTATGTATGGAAGAGTTTTTTATAAAGTTGATTTTGGAAAGAATTGATTTTGTAAAATTGATTTTAGTTAAAAATATTTTGAAAGTGGAGTAATTTATATTTGGATGCCCTTATAAAAAAAATTATTTTTATCAATTTTTATTGTTTGGATAGTTTAGATCAGAATCTTTTGGGTGTGCAATTATCAAAATGGTTTTTATTCCAAAACATAAATCCCATAATAGATAGGTAAAATCATTTATTGAAGGGCAACAGTGAGAAATTACATGTAACAACTGCTCCAAGAAATAAATCACACAATAAATTGTAAAACTCAAAAGTAAAAGCTATAAATTGTAGCTTTGTCCCAGAATTGATTTTGAAGATAAAATAGTTTCCCAAAAAGAAAGCCAAACATCTTCGCATTGAGTCAAAACCCATGTTTTGATTAAAAGTGAGTTAAGAGTGAATATATTGTTTGGATGCTTTCATGGAAAAAGTCATTTATATCAACTCATGTTGTTTGGATAGTTTGGAACTTTGGATTAAAAATGCTTTTGGATGTGCAATTACCAAAATGGGTATATATATATATATATAAACAAGATTTCATTGCCATTTTAATTATTTATTATATATAATATATGGATCAACAACTCAAGTTATGAAAAATAAAAGAATATGCTTTACTTCCTAGCAAGTAGCAATCAGAACAAGGCATAGCAGAATCTATCTAGTTCTCACTGGACCAACCCAAAATCAACATGAAAATGGTATGCTAGAATCACACAAGAAGAAACAAAAATGCATCTGGGGGGTGAGATTGTAAACAACATTGATGATCACTACTCCTTCATCTCCGGTAAAGATAAAATTACTAGAACACTTGGTAGCAATGATTTTCATCCTTTCAATACAGTACCAAAAAGGATGATGGTTGTATACTATTGTTACAATCAGGACTCAAGTATAGCATAGTGATCCGCTAATAATGGAGGCTTTGGCATGAATAGGGTCCTTTGGGAAATAAAACTGATAGAAACGGTCATTGTAGAAAATGTTTTGCAAGTTGTAAATCTGTGTCGATGACTTATATATTTCGTGCGAGATCTCACTCAAATATTCGTGCGTAGGGGAATTAGTATAGTTTGTTATTGATGAAATGGGTAGTGAGTTCCCTTGTGTTATCTCAGTTGTCAGCAGCCGAATCTGGCCAGAAATAGAGCTAGTTTTGCAGTAGTGTTTTCAGGCTGCTAGGCTATGCTTTTCCTGTGGCCAAGAAAAAACAAAAACAACACGCAACGGGATGAATTCACTTGAGCATCTACTTTGCCTCAAATCTTTTCCACTTGCGTAACATCCATTTATCTTTCATAATGCAGGAGAAACTACAGTGAAAAGTACCAAAAAAGGAACCACTAATATACATCCCCGACTCCTTATAAATAAGAAATTGTAGCAAACAGCCCTGTACAAAAGCAGTAACTGGTAGTACAGACTACAAAGGAAATATACTCAATAATTAGCAGTAAGTAAACCTAGACTTTACATTCGGAATTCCAAAACACAAACTATGTTGTTTGAAAAACAAGCAGCAACTTTGTCACCGTCTTTGCTCCAACTGACTTCAAATATCCCACCATTTCCAGCATATGTTTTCACAATCTTGCCTTCCTTCACGGACCATATATGCATGCATTTATCCATGGAGCCACTAGCCAAATACTCACCATTAGGGCTGAATGCAATGGAGTATACAGGATCCCTGAGAGTTGCAACAGAAAACAACTTATTAAAATGCCTAACAATACAATATGCTGGAACATTGATGATTTCTAAATTCCAAGCAACAAAAAATCATTTATTTCTACGTTAGACCTTATTTCCTAATAATAAAGGGGTGTTGCTTAGCATATATTAGCATGGACAAATGCATGCATTCATTCTTGGTTCTACACATGCATGTGTGTTTGTTTGTAATGCAGGTTGATTTAGTTTCTGCACCTGTGGCCATTTAAGCTGTAGAGTACTTTCCCTAGTTCCACATCCCAGAGCTTTACTGTAGAGTCGAAGGAGGCACTGCTTAATAGAACAATAATCCAAATTACAAGTGGAAATACAAAACAAAGTAAATTTTTTAAAAAATAGGTTTACAAAAGAAGCCACATCCATGTGTTATTGTTGATTTTTATATAACAGTGGAAGCATATTTACCTTGCTAGCACTAACTGCTGATTGGGACAGTTGGTACCAGGGCCTGTAGGGCTCCATCGGATTGTATATATCTCCTGACAGATCATTGCATTGTTAGAAAATAATAAAGGGAAATTGAAAGAAAAGAGCACATATGATGACATATTTCCAAACCTTGACATGCTCCTTTAAATCATTTAAATGCTTGTCCTGCTTCACACTCCATATCTGCATCATAGTTTCGCGAGGAGTCAATTGGACGTTCATGAATACTTAAAAGCACAATGATAGTCAAGTTTATAATCCCAGAGGCACTTTAGTATTTATGTTTTTTGTCCTAAAAAGCACCAAAGCAATCGTATTCCATTCGGTTTTTTGTTTTATAAATCCATAAACCACTAACAAATAAAATTGAATGTTTTAGTGAATACACCCAATTTTTTTTCCCAGTACATACCTTATCTCTAGTTCTCTACTGACTACTATATATCCATTATCCCACTATTTTAAATAAATCTTTTAAAAAGGTATATGTGTGCTCCACTTGTATGTCTCTGTTTTATATGACAGCAAAAGTAGACCAAATCGATAATTTCCTGTTGATTACTTTTGCATTATGATAGTCGGAGCAGGAAGCCAGCAAAGAACCTGTTGGATTCCATTTTATGGCATTAACTTCACCCTGAAACAACAGCATTTCAGAATGTTTGAGCAAGATTGAACTGTCCTCATAGCTGATGATAAATAAACATATCATCCTATTTTGTGATGGCAAGTCATTATGTCATATCCAATTAAAAGTTGGTATATTATAATATTAATATTAATATAAAAAACCATCAGCAGACTAGTTGACTAGGAAGAGATACCTGATGCCCTGAGAAAGTTTTGATTGGTCTATTCTCTCCAATTTTGCATACATATATCATATTATCCGTGGAGCATGTTGCAAATGAAGCATTGTTTCGCCAATCAACATCAAGAGTTGGGGCTGGGACAATTTGGGAATAATTATGATTACAAGAAAAGCCACACAGGAAAAAAAAGTGTTTCCTAACCAAAAGACAACAAAAAACAACAAAAACTAACTTAACAAAAATAGCAGTTTTATCTACACTTCCATTGAGAAGATATTCCCCTTTCTTGTTCCACTTTAGCGAAAAGATTGGACCTTTATGCTTGTTTAGTGTGATCTTCAACTCTCATAAAGAACCTCAGAAGCAACACTCGAATTAACAACATAGAATACAAGGCCCAAAATTTAAATGTTAAAGTGCAGTTAATGACAGGAAATGTATATTTGTACAATAAAATATCAAATAGCTCACCATCTCTACTCCATATTCTTGCCTGCCCATCATAGGAACCAGTTGCCAATAACGTTCCATCTGATGAGATATGCCTTATTTCTTGGTGTTATGTTTCTAGTTTGTTATACTTTCTATTGTTTTCTTATAGAATAACATCCTTTATTTTAGGGTGGTTATTGCTTAGTTGTTAATTTCCTTGTTTGTAGTACCACGTAGCAGTTGTTGAGCTTAGTGGGCTGTTTTATTCTTATCAGTTAAGATATTGTAAGGCTATATATGCCAAACTTGCTTTATTTGAATAAGATAAGTCATTCCTCCAGATTGTTTGTCATTCTTGATTTATAATTTACCGTGTTGGTCATCTATTCTCAACATTCTGGTATCTAGAGCCCCCATTGGGCCTGATAGAAAAGAGAGCTGCAGTCTTTCGAGTGACTTGCAAACACACAGGAGAATAAGTGAGAGAGATAATGAGTGAAGGCAGTAGCAATTTCGTCCAGCCAGCCATACCACGCTTTGATGGTCACTATGACCATTGGATCATGTTAATGGAAAATTTCTTGAGATCCAAGGAATACTGGAGTTTGGTGGAGACTGGTTATGAGCAGTCAGCGGCAGGAGTAGCTCTGACTGAAGCCCGAAGCCCAGCAGAAGAGACTGAAGGATTTGAAGTTGAAGGACCTGAAAGTGAAGAATTATCTGTTTCAGGAAATTGACAGGACTATTCTGGAGACAATCCTGGAGAAAAATAGTTTGAAGCAAATCTGGGATTCCATGAAAAGGAAATATGAGGGGAATGCAAGAGTGAAGCGTTCAGTTCTTCAAGCCCTGAGGAAGGATTTTGAGACCCTCGAGATGAAAACAGGTGAGAACGTCACTGAGTACTTTGCTATGGTCATGTCTGTGGCAAATTAAACGAGGGCTTATGGGGAGCAGATGCGAGATGTAACCGTTGTGGAGATGATCCTTAGATATTTGACTGAGAGATTTAATTACATAGTCTGCTCAATCGAAGAATCTAAGGGTATTGATGTGTTATCAATAGATGAGTTGTAGAGCTCACTGATTGTGCATGAACAGAAGTTCCAGAAAAACAACGGGGAAGAACAAGTCTTAAAAGTCACAGCTGAAGACAGGTTTGGTGCTAGAGGCCGAGGCAGTTTTAGAGGAGGGGGAAGAGGAAGAGGGCGTCAAACCTGAAACAAGGCTACAGTGGAGTGTTACAAATGTCACAAGCTTGGACACTTCCAGTATGAATGTCCTTCTTGGGACAAGAAGGCAAACTATGCTGAATTGGATGAGGAAGAAGAAATGTTATTGATGTCTTATGTGGAGTTGAATGAAACTAAGCATGAGGATGCATGGTTTTTAGATTATGGTTGCTCAAACCACATGTGTGGGAACAAGGCTATGTTCAGTGAGATAAATGAGGATTTTAGGCATTTGGTAAAACTTGGGAACAACACAAGAATGACAGTGCTCGGGAAAGGAAGTGTGAAGTTGCAGGTGGATGGATTTTCTCATGTTGTCACAGATGTGTTCTATGTACCTGAGCTGAAGAACAATCTTCTAAGTGTGGGGCAGTTACAGGAAAGAGGGCTAGCTATTCTCATTAAATCAGGGATGTGCAAGATTTACCACCCAGTAAGAGGCTTGATCATTCAAACCTCTATGACAGCCAACGGAATGTTTATACTATTGGCAAGGACCCAAGTCAAAGAAGCTTCATGTTTTCATGCACATGCACCCACACAAGATCTTGCACATATTTGGCATTGCAGGTATGGTCATCTTAGTCATAAAGGACTAAGAACCCTGCAATACAAGAAAATGGTTTAGGATTACCACAGCTCCCTACACCAACTACAATGTGCACTGCTTGTGTAATTGGTAAGCAACATAGAGATCCCATTCCTAAAAGAAGCCAATGGAGAGCGTCTCAGAGGCTACAACTTATTCATGCTGACATTTGTGGTCCGATCACACCAATCTCAAACAGCAACAAAAGGTATTTCTTGTGCTTTATTGATGACTATAGTATATGGGTCTATTTTTTGGTAGAAAAATCAGAAGCATTTCAGTCTTTCAAGTATTTTAAGAATCTTGTTGAAAAAGAAACTGGTCAGTTTATCAAGTGTTTGAGAACAGATAGAGGTGGTGAGTTCAATTATGAGAAATTCAATGAGTTTTGGAAGGAGAATGGAATTAAAAGGCAGCTCACCACAGCCTACACTCCTCTAAAGAATGGAGTGGCCGAAAGGAAGAATAGGACAGTGATGCACTTGGTAAGATCCATGCTTTCTGACAAGAAGGTTCCAAAAACCTTTTGGCCCGAGGCAGTAAATTGGACCATGTATGTGTTGAATAGGTGTCCCACTTTTGTAGTTAGAGATATGACTCCAGAAGAAGCATGGAGTGGAGTTGCCCTCAGTTGAACACTTTAGAGTGTTTAGATGTGTGGCACATGTCCACGTGCCTGATGCAAGAAGAACCAAATTGGAAAACAAAAGCTTTCGCTGTGTATTGCTAGGTGTGAGTGAGAAATCCAAAGGTTACAGGTTGTATGATCCTATTGCAAAGAAAGTGGTGATTAGCAGGGATGTTATTTTTGAAGAAGAGAAACAATGGGACTGGGATGTGAGTTACAAGGAGCAGATACTTATGGACTTGGAATGGGGAGAAGAGGATAATGGTACTAATGAGAATGAAGTAGAAGAAGATGGCAGCGAAGGTGAAGAGATAGGTGGGAATGATGATGAAGAGTTAGGTAATATTTCTACAAATACAACAAGCGAATATGATGTCAATCCAAATGAGAAAAGAGAGACACGTGCTCCTGTTTGGATGAGAGATTATGTCACTGGAGAGGGGTTATCAGAGGAAGAGAATGAGTTGAATATGGCACTTATAGATCCTTCTGATCCACTAAGCTATGAAGAGGCTGTGAAAAGTCCCAAATGGAAACTTGCTATGGATGCTGAAATAAGGTCAATTGAAAAGAACAAGACATGGAGTTTGACTGAGTTACCTGCTGGAGCTAAGAAAATTGGAGGGAAGTGGATATATATGTTGGTAATGGCTATAATCTCAAGAGGGGGGGGGGGGGGGGGTGAATTGAGATATTGAAAACTTTCTCAACAATTTAAAGCAAAACAGAGTTTTCTTAAAGAAAATTGGTTTTCACTCAATTTTAATTCCCAAGAATCAAGTTATGTAACAGGTAATGATGTTAAGAAGAATTATAAGAAGGAACAACAAGTTTAACACAGATTGCAGATCAAAGATTCAAGTTAACAATCATTCTTAAAACTCATTCACAACACACAAGTGCATATAACATGTATATGGAGTTTAGAGATGAGAAGAACACGCAAACCGATTTATCCTGGTTCGGCTACCTCCTCTGGCTTGTCTACATCCAGTCCCACCCTCTGTGGTTTTCTCCACTATAACCATAAATTACAATATCCAATTACATCATTCACAAGGATAACCTCCTTGCTCAAGAACACACCAAAAAGCACACTTGCTTTTCTATACCCAAGGATCCCTTCTATCCTTGTTCAATCCTAAGAGATACCCTCTCTTAATCACACTAATTCGCAGAAAGAATTGAGTAAAAGAAAGACTCTAAAGGTCTGATTATACAAATTGAAGTTCTAAGAAATATCACACTTTCTCTAAGATGAATCACTTTTGGAAGCTTTTGAATCTTTCGTATTTTCACTTTCAGAATGTGTAAGGTATTGAAAAGTGTTGATATGAAGTCCTTTTATAGGTTTTTGAAGATTTTGATCCGTGGGTCTTATCACAAAACTTGTTACAAGTGATTACAAATTAGTTTGAAAACTTGTAACAGAATAGTTTGTGTACTACATCTGTCTATTCGAATTTTTCAGACATTTTCAAAGCTTGTACACAGATTAGATATTTTGTACATCTGTGTATTAAACCAAGTTTTCACCTTTTTCAAACGTATACACAGATTAGCTTCTTTTGTACACATGTGTATTTCTTGCGTTGTGCTTTAATACACATGTGTATACCTTGCATACACATATGTATAATAGAACATCAACCCAAAATGTTCAATACACAGGTGTATCATTTTTGGACATATGTGTATTGTCATATTTTTCAAAACAATACACCAATACATATGTGTACAATGCATGTGTACGAATTTTAGTTCCAGACCCGAGAGCTCACTTTTGTGTACACAGGTGTACAACACATGTGTATAGCCTTTCAACTTTGAACCCGAGAGCATGAATACTTAAAAGCACAATGATAGTCAGGTTTATACTCCCGGAGGCACTTTAGTATTTATGTTTTTTGTCCTAAAAAGAACCAAAGCAATCATATTCCATTCAGTTTTTTGTTTTATACATCTATAAACGACTAACAAATAAAACAGAATGTATCAAAAAAAAATAAATTGAATGTTTTAGTAAATACACCCAATTTTTTTCCCCAGTATATACCTTATCTCTAGTTCTCTACTGACTACTATATATTAAGGGTGACAAATGGATGGGTCAGATAAATTTTTATTCGGATCTTAACGGATGGATTAAAAACAATCCATTAATCCATTAAAAATTCATTAAAAAAAATCCAATCCATCCATGATCCATTAAATAAAATCCATCCGATCCATCCATTAACAACTTTTCATGGATGGATATCTAATCCATCCACTAAAATTTATTTTAAGAAATTAAATAATTTTATGTCTCTTTTATCCATCCATAAAATATTTTAAAAAATAAAATAATTTGTAAAAAAAATTAAAATATTATCTCTATCCCACCCTCGCTCTTCTCTTTCTACCTCTCTACCCTTTCTCTCTCTCCTTTTTTTTCCCACTCTATCTCTATCTTTACTCTCTCTCCACTCTATCTCACGATCATTTTGTATCACGACCATTTTTCTATTATTATATGGGAGTTATTGATTATGTGCATCCACAGAGGTTGTTTTGCCACAACGTTCCTTGATATTGTTTTACAAAACTTGTTACGACTTTCTGTGCTTACAATTAGTTAATACTTTTTTTTTAGTTTCTCTACAAAAAAAAGGCAACGAAAAAAGAAAACGTACGTGATAACGTGGACTACAACCGGTGCTTGAGAACAATTAATTAGTTAATACTTAATGTAACAAAAAAAGAAAAAAAAGCAGATAAATAAAATAAAAAATAATAGGGAACGGAAGACAAAAATTAGATGGAGTTTTTTATTTTTTTTGGTTACAAATGGAAGTTTTTTTTTGTGAAAAATAATATGAAAAAAATAAATTGATTTTGGAATGGATAAAAGTTGATCCATTACATTTTTGATTGTTGGTCCAATGGATTTTAAAAAATATTGGATGGATCATAAACCGTCCACTAAAAAAATAATCCAATCCATCCAATCCATTTATATTTTTTTTTATAAATGGATGGATTGGATGGATTTTCTCATGGATGGACTGGATGGATGATGGACAAATGGATCATTTTGCCACCCCTACTATATATCCATTATCCCACTATTTTAAATAAATCTTTTAAAAAGGTATATGTGTGCTCCACTTGTATGTCATTGAGAAGGAAAGTTGTGCCGTGGCAATAACCACTACCTGAAAGCAAATTCCGGCGGACCTCTGGTGCAACCCGATATCCGATTTACTCCC
Organism: Sophora flavescens; assembly: GCA_030762895.1. Classification (NCBI taxonomy): domain Eukaryota; kingdom Viridiplantae; phylum Streptophyta; class Magnoliopsida; order Fabales; family Fabaceae; genus Sophora; species Sophora flavescens. The sequence continues at coordinate 30,726,697 of CM061067.1, read as the reverse complement.
CAAGGTTTACACAGCGACATGTCGGACCCGTGCACTCGAGGCCAGAAACACGTTGGAGCCTCACAAACAATGTCCAGAAGAACAAAGACCAGAACCCAGAAAAAAAAAAGAAGATGAAATAATATTCAAGTAGAAGGAGAGACGTCCACCGTTTTCAAACTCATGCCCAAAATCCTATATAAAGATTGCATGGTCAGTTTCAAAATTAAAATTTAAAACTTTTAATTTTTGAATCAAATGCAATAAAACCAATTCAATATGAATGAACTGTAACAGCAAAATAAAAGGTAACGGTGCAATCTCTTTAAAATCAATAATAATGATGAAAAAGAAAAGGTATCAAATTGATTTGAAATAAATGAGAAAAAAAAGGTTATTGAATGCCATTAACTTTGCGGCAAAAGTAATCAACAGGAGATTATCGATTTGGTATACTTTTGCTGTCATATAAAATGGAGACATACAAGTGGAGCACACATATACCTTTTTAAAAGATTTATTTAAAATAGTGGGATAATCGATATATAGTTAGGGGTGGCAAAATGATCCATTTGTCCGTCATCCATCCATGAGAAAATTCATCCAATCCATCCATTTATAAAAAAATAATATAAATGGATTGGATGGATTGTATTATTTTTTTAGTGGATGGTTTATGATCCATCCAATATTTTTTAAAATTCATTGGACCAACAATCAAAAATGTAATGGATCAACTTTTATCCATTCCAAAACCAATTTATTTTTTTTCATATTATTTTTCACCAAATAAAAAAAACCTCCATTTGTAACCAAAAAAAAAAACTCCATCTAATTTTCTCTTCCGTTCCCTATTATTTTTTATTTTATTTATCTGTTTTTTTTCTTTTTTTTTACATTAAGTATTAACTAATTAATTGTTCTCAAGCACCGGTTGTAGTCCACGTTATCACATACGTTTTCTTTTTTCGTTGCCTTTTTTTTTTGCTGAGAAACTTAAAAAAAAAGTATTAACTAATTGAAAGTACAGAAAGTCGTAACAAGTTTCGTAAAACAATATCAAGGAACGTTATGGCAAAACAACCTCTGTGGATGCACATAATCAATAACTCCCATATAATAATAGAAAAATGGTCGTGATACAAAATGATCGTGAGATAGAGTGGAGAGAGAGTAAAGATAGAGATAGAGTAGGGAAAAAAAGGAGAGAGAGAAAAGGTAGAGTTGTAGAAAGAGGAGAGCGAAGGTGAGATAGAGATAATATTTTAATTTTTTTTAGAAATTATTTTATTTTTAAAAATATTTTATGGATGGATAAAAGAGATATAAAATTATTTAATTTCTTAAAATAAATTTTAGTGGATGGATTGGATATTCATCCATGAAAAGTTGTTAATGGATGGATCGGATGAATTTTATTTAATGGATCATGGATGAATTGGATTTTTTTAATGAATTTTTAATGGATTATAATGGATTAATGGATTGTTTTTAATTCATCCGTTAAGATCCGAATAAAAATTTATCCGATCCATCCATTTGCCACCCTTAAATATATAGTAGTCATTAGAGAACTAGAGATAAGGTATATACTGGGAAAAAAATTGGGTGTATTTACTAAAACATTCAATTTTTTTTTTGTCTTTTTGTTTTTTTGATACATTCAATTTTATTTGTTAGTCGTTTATAGATTTATAAAACAAAAAACTGAACGGAATACGATTGCTTTGGTACTTTTTAGGACAATAAACATAAACACTAAAGTGCCTCTGGGAGTATAAACCTGACTATCATTGTGCTTTTAAGTATTCATGAACGTCCAATTGACTCCTCGCGAAACTACGATGCAGATATGGAGTCTGAAGCAGGACAAGCATTTACATGATTTAAAGGAGCATGTCAAGGTTTGGAAATATGTCATCATATGTGCTCTTTTCTTTCAATTTCCCTTTATTATTTTATAACAATGCAATGATCTGTCAGGAGATATATACAATCCGATGGAGCCCTACAGGCCCTGGTACCAACTGTCCCAATCAGCAGTTAGTGCTAGCAAGGTAAATATGCTTCCACTGTTATATAAAAATCAACAATAACACATGGATGTGGCTTATTTTGTAAACCTATTTTTTAAAAAATTTACTTTTTTTGTATTTCCTCTTGTAATTTGGATTATTGTTCTATTAAGCAGTGCCTCCTTCGACTCTACAGTAAAGCTCTGGGATGTGGAACTAGGGAAAGTACTCTACAGCTTAAATGGCCACAGGTGCAGAAACTAAATCAACCTGCATTACAAACAAACACACATGCATGTGTAGAGTTGCTGCTTGTTTTTCAAACAATATAGTTTGTGTTTTGGAATTCCGAATGTAAAGTCTAGGTTTACTTACTGTTAATTGTTGAGTGTATTTCCTTTGTAGTCTGTACTACCAGTTACCGCTTTTGTACAGGGCTGTTTGCTACAATTTCTTATTTATAAGGGGTCGGGGATGTATAATTAGTGGTTCCTTTTTTGGTACTTTTCACTGTGGTTTCTCCTGCATTATGAAAGATAAATGGATGTTACGCAAGTGGAAAAGATTTGAGGCAAAGTAGATGCTCAAGTGAATTCATCTCATTACATGTTGTTTTTGTTTTTTCTTGGCCACAGTAAAAGCATAGCCTAGCAGCCTGAAAACACTACTGCGAAACTAGCTCTATTTCTGGTCAGATTCGGCTGCTGACGACTGAGATAACACAAGGGAACTCACTACCCATTTCATCAATAACAAACTATACTAATTCCCCTACGCACGAATATTTGAGTGAGATCTCGTACGAAATATATAAGTCATCGACACAGATTTACAACTTGCAAAACATTTTCTACAATGACCGTTTCTATCAGTTTTATTTCCCAAAGGACCCTCTTCATGCCAAAGCCTCCATTATTAGAGGATCACTATGCTATACTTGAGTCCTGATTGTAACAATAGTATACAACCATCATCCTTTTTGGTACTGTATTGAAAGGATGAAAATCATTGCTACCAGGTATGCTAGTAATTTTATCTTTACCAGAGATGAAGGAGTAGTGATCATCAATGTTGTTTACAATCTCACCCCCCAGATGCATTTTTTGTTTCTTCTTGTGTGATTCTAGCATACCATTTTCATGTTGATTTTGGGTTGGTCCAGTGAGAACTAGATAGATTCTGCTATGCCTTGTTCTGATTGCTACTTGCTAGGAAGTAAAGCATATTCTTTTATTTTTCATAACTTGAGTTGTTGATCCATATATTATATATAATAAATAATTAAAATGGCAATGAAATATTGTTAATATATATATATATATATATATACCCATTTTGGTAATTGTACATCCAAAAGCATTTTTAATCCAAACTATCCAAACAACATGAGTTGATATAAATCACTTTTTCCATGAAAGCATCCAAACAATATATTCACTATCAACTCACTTTTAATCAAAATCAATTCTACAAAATCAGTTCCTTCTAAAATCACTTTGTCAAAACATGGGTTCGACTCAATGTGAAGAAGTTTGGCTTTCTTTTTGGGAAACTATTTTATCTTCAAAATCAATTCTGGGACAAAGCTACAATTTGTAGCTTTTACTTTTGAGTTTTACAATTGATTGTGTGATTTGTTGTCTTGGAGCAGTTGTTACATGTAATTTCTCACTGTTGCCCTTCAATAAATGATTTTACCTATCTATCATGGGATTTATGTTTTGGATTAAAACCCATTTTGATAATTGCACACCCAAAAATAATTCTGATCTAAACTATCCAAACAATAAAAATTGATAAAAATAAATTTTTTTATAAGGTCATCCAAATATAAATTACTCCACTTTCAAAATATTTTTAACTAAAATCAATTTTACAAAATCAATTGTTTCCAAAATAAACTTTATAAAAAACTCTTCCATACATACACGGAATAACGTGTATTGAGAAGTATGTATCAATTATAATTTGTAAATAATGGGCGTATCGGAAAATAGATTGAGCTGACTCATAGATCGAATCTCTGACCACGTGCTTAAGGGATCTGGTTATCTACCAACCGTCCCACACCATGTTGGTAAATGATTATTATATTTTTTGGGGGTAGAAGCTGGCTTATATGATTGTGAGTGAGGATAAGAAGTACTGTGGTATTGATATTTGATATTACCATTTATTTTGATTTACTACTATTGGACAGGATGAAAAAATATACAAGGGAAATAAGTAACTGATGTACTAAATAATAAAGATAAATCCGTTAAAAAAAAATTTAAGATAAAATTTATTAAAAACCATTGACAATTATTCCATCACCTTTTTTTAGAAATCTTTATCTTAAAAAGAAAAAATTTATTCTTCACAATCATATTATAATAAATATATAGAAATGCAGGAAACGAACAACTAATATTTATATGAAAAATAAGAAATAATGTATAATTGATTATATTTGTATTAGGAACGTAATGTTATAAAAAAAATTAGGAATGATTGGTGTTTATAGAGTTATTATTTATTATACCAAGTAAACAAATATAAGATGTACTTTTTTATTCATAATTATAATGATAGGTAAATAACTCAAATTGATATTTTTGGTTAAACTCAATTTTTTTTTTTGGTTAAAACTCTAATTGATATTTGAATAAATTTTAAATATTATAAGTAACTTGTTTATTTTATTAGAGTTGGAAAATAAGTATATATATATTGAAACCCTCAATATTCAGAAATCACGTTGGACTCCAACTAATTCCAGTTGATCCGGGAAAATCCATTTAAGAGAGCAAAGTTCTCCCGATACCTATTTTTTCCATTTAGAAGACTTGAACCCAAGATCTTGATCGAGGGAAACTAAACTCCTCACAACTTCGACCAACAAGCATTGGTATTAATTATATTTATTTTTGAAAAAAATTGAAAACAATTTATTTTTGAAAAAAATTGAAAACAAAGTTGACCATTGTTATATTCATTCATTGTGTTAATTTTTTCATGTGCATTCATTGTGTTAATTAAATAAGGGTAACTGATAATTAGATGTAAAAAAAATCAAATCTACATTTTAAATACAAACAAATATTTGTAATAATTTCTGTTTATCGTAATAGATAAATAATTTAGGAATGATTGGCGTTTATAGAGTTATTATTTATTATAACAAGTAAACAAATATAAGATGTACTTTTTTAGTCATAATTATAATGATAGGTAAATAACTCTAATTGATATTTTTGGTTAAAACTCTAATTGATATTTGAATAAATTTTAAATATTATAAGTAACTTGTTTATTTTATTAGAGTTGGTAAATAAGTATATATATATATATATATATGTATATATATGTATATATATATATATATATATATATATATATATATATATATATATATATATATATATATATATATATATATATTTAAACCCTCAATATTCAGAAATCACGTTGGACTCCAACTAATTCCAATTGATCCGGGAAAATCCATTTAAGAGAGCAAAGTTCTCCCGATACCTATTTTTTCCATTTAGAAGACTTGAACCCAAGATCTTGATCAAGGGAAACTAAACTCCTCACAACTTCGACCAACAAGCATTGGTATTAATTATATTTATTTTTGAAAAAAATTGAAAACAAAGTTGACCATTCTTATATTCATTCATTGTGTTAATTTTTTCATGTGCATTCATTGTGTTAATTAAATAAGGGTAACTGATAATTAGATGTAAAAAAAATCAAATCTACATTTTAAATAAAAACAAATATTTGTTATAATTTCAGTTTATCGTGATAGATAAATAATTTAGGAATGATTGGTGTTTATAGAGTTATTATTTATTATAACAAGTAAACAAATATAAGATGTACTTTTTTAGTCATAATTATAATGATAGGTAAATAACGCTAATTGATATTTTTGGTTAAATTCAATTTGTTTTTGGTTAAAACTTTAATTGATATTTGAATAAATTTTAAATATTATAAGTAACTTGTTTATTTTATTAGAGTTGGCAAATAAGTGTATATATATATATATATATATATATATTTTGAAACCCTCAATATTCAGAAATCACGTTGGACTCCAACTAATTCCAGTTGATCCGGGAAAATCCATTTAAGAGAGCAAAGTTCTCCCGATACCTATTTTTCCATTTAGAAGACTTGAACCCAAGATCTTGATCGAGGGAAACTAAACTCATCACAACTTGGACCAACAAGCATTGGTATTAATTATATTTATTTTTGAAAAAAATTGAAAACAAAGTTGACCATTGTTATATTCATTGATTGTGTTAATTTTTTTCATGTGCATTCATTGTGTTAATTAAATAAGGGTAACTGATAATTAGATGTAAAAAAAATCAAATCTAAATTTTAAATAAAAACAAATATTTGTAATAATTTCTGTTTATCGTAATAGATAAATAATTTAGGAATGATTGGTGTTTATAGAGTTATTATTTTTTATAACAAGTAAACAAATATAAGATGTACTTTTTTAATCATAATTATAATGATAGGTAAATAACTCTAATTGATGACGGAAAAAGAAACGCAGGACCCCAAAGCAACATATTTAACTCAGATTCATCTTAATTTTGGAATCCAAAAACGCATGGAGCGACATTGGAAACTATTTTCATTTGGTCGCTTCTTTTTTTCTTTCAAACTCTGAAAATGGCGCTCTTCTCTTCTTCTTTCTATGATGAATCAATCTCACTCTCTCTTCTTCTCATTTCCCAATTCTCCATTTTCATCTCTCTTCTGTGTTGTGTTGTTCCAACTTCCAACTTCCAACCCAGAGATGGAGACTCGCGCTGCAAAGAGGAGAGCCAACGCTGCCAATCTTCTTCAAACTCAACCTTTGAAGAAGAAACGCGTCGTTTTGGGTGAACTTCTCTATTTACCCAATCTCACCGTTCCTCAATGCCTCAAGAAAGCAACCGCTACCAAGAAGACCCTTTCTTCTACTTCGGATTCAAGTGTTGATGCTACTATCAAGGATGACATTGTCATTGATGCAAACTCAACCACGTTCAATGATGATCCACAAAATGGTGACCCTTTTCTTCACGACATCTATTCCTATCTTCGTGCAATGGAGGTAATTCTGTGAACCAATATTGTTCCCTTTTTGTTTGAATTTGAACCAATGTTGATTCGATTATTGTTTGTTTTTCTCAGAAGGAGAGTAAGAGAAGACCAACGTTTTACTACATGGAGAAAGTTCAGCATGATGTGAATGCTAACATGAGAGGAGTGTTGGTGGATTGGTTGGCGGAGGTTGCACAGAAATACAAGCTTCCCTCAGAAACTCTTTTTCTCTCTGTTTCATACATTGATAGGTTCCTCTCTCTTCATCCTGTCCCTAGGTCCAGGTTTCAGTTGTTGGGCATTTCCTCAATGCTCATTGCAGCGTAAGTCTCCATTCAATCAACTGCTTTTACTTTTCCACACACACTGATTATGTATTAAATTCACTTTTGTTTTTCCACTAATATTCAGAAAGTATGAAGAAATTAACCCACCCCATGTGGAAGAGCTTTGCTCAATCACTGATAACACATACAACAAATATGAGGTAGAGATTCTGTATTTTTTTTATAAATTTTTTCTAATCTTGGGTCTCTATCATATATCTTGTTTGATAATGTGATTCCATTTTCTTTTTTACTGGTAATACTGTAGGTTGTACATATGGAAGCTAGCATACTCAAGTCACTAGGTTTTGAAATGGGCAACCCTAATGTTAGAACTTTTGTAAGGCAAGAATTCTGAACTCTTTTCATGGTTTGATTATAGAAAATATTTAATATTCCAACTCAATTGAAATAACAGTGGTCTTGTTTTGTGTATTGCTGTGATGCAGGAGGTTTACTGAGATTGCTTGTGAGAATAACAAAGTATGTTCAAATGCTTATTCTGTTTTTCAAGTCATTTCTGTAGCTTTTCTAAGTTTACTGATCTTTGTTTTTAAAAAAATAATTTCAGGCTTCAAAATTGCGGTTTTTGTTTCTGTGTGAGTATCTTGCTGAGCTGAATTTGTTGGAGTACTCATGTTTGAAGTTTTTGCCTTTTGTGGTGGCTGCATCTGCTACATTTCTTGCTAGATATATCATCTGGCCCAAAGTGCATCCTTGGGTAAGTATTTGATTTTTTTTTGTGTGAAAGAATGATTACCAGATTATGACTTGTGTTTCGAGACATTTATGGGGATGAGTTTCTGTGGCAGACTTCAAGTCTGTGTAAATGCACTGGGTATAACGTAGCTGAGTTGAAAGAATGTGTTGTTATCTTACATGACTTGTATTTGGAAAGAAGGGGGGAATCTTTATCAGCTATTCGCAAGAAGTACCAGCAGCAAAAGGTGAATATCTTTACATCCTTTGGGTTGCATTTTTTTTTGAATTTTATTATGGCAAGTTGAATGACTTTGTGATATTTATATTTTTTGCAGTTCAAATGTGTGGCAAACCTGCCTTCCCCTCCACAGTTACCAAATTCTCTCTTTGACTTGGTATCTTTTGCACAAATGGGATAAATTGATGCTGAATGATTTAACTATGAAGTCCTTTTGGTGCTGAATTTCAATTTTGTGAAGGGTATATAGCAGAGACAAACGACATTTAGCTCATCGTATATTAAGTTCTCTTAATTTGATACAATCTCAAATTTTCCTTTTTTTTCTTCATAATCTTATTCATATTAAGCTCGTTTCTTCGGCAACTGTTGTATAAATAATTCAAGAATCCCCACGTCAATATATGAATAATTAAAGTGTTGTCCATGATAGAATTAGAAACGAGGTATGCAAGAGCAAGTGTTTTAAATCCATCATCTTATGCAAGATTAAAGATAATAATTGTGCCAAATGGGTAGTGAGTTCCCTTGTGTTATCTCAGTTGTCAGCAGCCGAATCTGGCCAGAAATAGAGCTAGTTTTGCAGTAGTGTTTTCAGGCTGCTAGGCTATGCTTTTCCTGTGGCCAAGAAAAAACAAAAACAACACGCAACGGGATGAATTCACTTGAGCATCTACTTTGCCTCAAATCATTTCCACTTGCGTAACATCCATTTATCTTTCATAATACAGGAGGAACTACAGTGAAAAGTACCAAAAAAGGAACCACTAATATACATCCCCGACCCCTTATAAATAAGAAATTGTAGCAAACAGCCCTGTACAAAAGCAGTAACTGGTAGTACAGACTACAAAGGAAATATACTCAATAATTAGCAGTAAGTAAACCTAGACTTTACATTCGGAATTCCAAAACACAAACTATGTTGTTTGAAAAACAAGCATCAACTTTGTCACCGTCTTTGCTCCAACTGACTTCAAATATCCCACCATTTCCAGCATATGTTTTCACAATCTTGCCTTCCTTCACGGACCATATATGCATGCATTTATCCATGGAGCCACTAGCCAAATACTCACCATTAGGGCTGAATGCAATGGAGTATACAGGATCCCTGAGAGTTGCAACAGAAAACAACTTATTAAAATGCCTAACAATACAATATGCTGGAACATTGATGATTTCTAAATTCTAAGCAACAAAAAATCATTTATTTCTACGTTAGACCTTATTTCCTAATAATAAAGGGGTGTTGCTTAGCATATATTAGCATGGACAAATGCATGCATTCATTCTTGGTTCTACACATGCATGTGTGTTTGTTTGTAATGCAGGTTGATTTAGTTTCTGCACCTGTGGCCATTTAAGCTGTAGAGTACTTTCCCTAGTTCCACATCCCAGACCTTTACTGTAGAGTCGAAGGAGGCACTGCTTAATAGAACAATAATCCAAATTACAAGAGGAAATACAAAACAAAGTAATTTTTAAAAAAAATAGGTTTACAAAAGAAGCCACATCCATGTGTTATTGTTGATTTTTATATAACAGTGGAAGCATATTTACCTTGCTAGCACTAACTGCTGATTGGGACAGTTGGTACCAGGGCCTGTAGGGCTCCATCGGATTGTATATATCTCCTGACAGATCATTGCATTGTTAGAAAATAATAAAGGGAAATTGAAAGAAAAGAGCACATATGATGACATATTTCCAAACCTTGACATGCTCCTTTAAATCATGTAAATGCTTGTCCTGCTTCACACTCCATATCTGCATCAGGTTTATAATCCCAGAGGAACTTTAGTATTTATGTTTTTTGTCCTAAAAAGCACCAAAGCAATCGTATTCCATTCAGTTTTTTGTTTTATAAATCCATAAACCACTAACAAATAAAATTGAATGTTTTAGTGAATACACCCAATTTTTTTTCCCAGTACATACCTTATCTCTAGTTCTCTACTGACTACTATATATCCATTGTCCCACTATTTTAAATAAATCTTTTAAAAAGGTATATGTGTGCTCCACTTGTATGTCTCTGTTTTATATGATAGCAAAAGTAGACCAAATCGATAATTTCCTGTTGATTACTTTTGCATTGTGATAGTCGGAGCAGGAAGCCAGCAAAGAACCTGATGGATTCCATTTTATGGCATTAACTTCACCCTGAAACAACAGCATTTCAGAATGTTTGAGCAAGATTGAATTGTCCTCATAGCTGATGATAAATAAACATATCATCCTATTTTGTGATGGCAAGTCATTATGTCATATCCAATTAAAAGTTGGTATATTATAATATTAATATTAATATAAAAAACCATCAGCAGACTAGTTGACTAGGAAGAGATACCTGATGCCCTGAGAAAGTTTTGATTGGTCTATTCTCTCCAATTTTGCATACATATATCATATTATCCGTGGAGCATGTTGCAAATGAAGCATTGTTTCGCCAATCAACATCAAGAGTTGGGGCTGGGACAATTTGGGAATAATTATGATTACAAGAAAAGCCACACAGTAAAAAAAAGTGTTTCCTAACCAAAAGACAACAAAAAACAACAAAAACTAACTTAACAAAAATAGCAGTTTTATCTACACTTCCATTGAGAAGATATTCCCCTTTCTTGTTCCACTTTAGCGAAAAGATTGGACCTTTATGCTTGTTTAGTGTGATCTTCAACTCTCATAAAGAACCTCAGAAGCAACACTCGAATTAACAACATAGAATACAAGGCCCAAAATTTAAATGTTAAAGTGCAGTTAATGACAGGAAATGTATATTTGTACAATAAAATATCAAATAGCTCACCATCTCTACTCCATATTCTTGCCTGCCCATCATAGGAACCAGTTGCCAATAACGTTCCGTCTGATGAGATATGCCTTATTTCTTGGTGTTATGTTTCTAGTTTGTTATACTTTCTATTGTTTTCTGATAGAATAACATCCTTTATTTTAGGGTGGTTATTGCTTAGTTGTTAATTTCCTTGTTTGTAGTACCACGTAGCAGTTGTTGAGCTTAGTGGGCTGTTTTATTCTTATCAGTTAAGATATTGTAAGGCTATATATGCCCAACTTGCTTTATTTGAATAAGATAAGTCATTCCTCCAGATTGTTTGTCATTCTTGATTTATAATTTACTGTGTTGGTCATCTATTCTCAACATTCTGGTATCTAGAGCCCCCATTGGGCCTGATAGAAAAGAGAGCTGCAGTCTTTCGAGTGACTTGCAAACACACAGGAGAATAAGTGAGAGAGATATTGAGTGAAGGCAGTAGCAATTTCGTCCAGCCAGTCATACCACGCTTTGATGGTCACTATGACCATTGGAGCATGTTAATGGAAAATTTCTTGAGATCCAAGGAATACTGGAGTTTGGTGGAGACTGGTTATGAGCAGCCAGCGGCAGGAGTAGCTCTGACTGAAGCCCGAAGCCCAGCAGAAGAGACTGAAGGATTTGAAGTTGAAGGACCTGAAAGTGAAGAATTATCTGTTTCAGGAAATTGACAGGACTATTCTGGAGACAATCCTGGAGAAAAATAGTTTGAAGCAAATCTGGGATTCCATGAAAAGGAAATATGAGGGGAATGCAAGAGTGAAGCGTTCAGTTCTTCAAGCCCTGAGGAAGGATTTTGAGACCCTCGAGATGAAAACAGGTGAGAACGTCACTGTGTACTTTGCTATGGTCATGTCTGTGGCAAATTAAATGAGGGCTTATGGGGAGCATATGCGAGATGTAACCGTTGTGGAGATGATCCTTAGATATTTGACTGAGAGATTTAATTACATAGTCTGCTCAATCGAAGAATCTAAGGGTATTGATGTGTTATCAATAGATGAGTTGCAGAGCTCACTGATTGTGCATGAACAGAGGTTCCAGAAAAACAATGGGGAAGAACAAGTCTTAAAAGTCACAGCTGAAGACAGGTTTGGTGCTAGAGGCCGAGGCAGTTTTAGAGGAGGGGGAAGAGGAAGAGGGCGTCAAACCTGAAACAAGGCTACAGTGGAGTGTTACAAATGTCACAAGCTTGGACACTTCCAGTATGAATGTCCTTCTTGGGACAAGAAGGCAAACTATGCTGAATTGGATGAGGAAGAAGAAATGTTATTGATGTCTTATGTGGAGTTGAATGAAACTAAGCATGAGGATGCATGGTTTTTAGATTCTGGTTGCTCAAACCACATGTGTGGGAACAAGGCTATGTTCAGTGAGATAAATGAGGATTTTAGGCATTTGGTAAAACTTGGGAACAACACAAGAATGACAGTGCTCGGGAAAGGAAGTGTGAAGTTGCGGGTGGATGGATTTTCTCATGTTGTCACAGATGTGTTCTATGTACCTGAGCTGAAGAACAATCTTCTAAGTGTGGGGCAGTTACAGGAAAGAGGGCTAGCTATTCTCATTAAATCGGGGATGTGCAAGATTTACCACCCGAAGAAGAGGCTTGATCATTCAAACCTCTATGACAGCCAACGGAATGTTTATACTATTGGCAAGGACCCAAGTCAAAGAAGCTTCATGTTTTCATGCACATGCACCCACACAAGATCTTGCACATATTTGGCATTGCAGGTATGGTCATCTTAGTCATAAAGGACTAAGAACCCTGCAATACAAGAAAATGGTTCAAGGATTACCACAGCTCCCTACACCAACTACAATGTGCACTGCTTGTGTAATTGGTAAGCAACATAGAGATCCCATTCCTAAAAGAAGCCAATGGAGAGCGTCTCAGAGGCTACAACTTATTCATGCTGACATTTGTTGTCCGATCACACCAATCTCAAACAGCAACAAAAGGTATTTCTTGTGCTTTATTGATGACTATAGTATATGGGTCTATTTTTTGGTAGAAAAATCAGAAGCATTTCAGTCTTTCAAGTATTTTAAGAATCTTGTTGAAAAAGAAACCGGTCAGTTTATCAAGTGTTTGAGAACAGATAGAGGTGGTGAGTTCAATTCTGAGAAATTCAATGAGTTTTGGAAGGAGAATGGAATTAAAAGGCAGCTCACCACAGCCTACACTCCTCAACAGAATGGATTGGCCGAAAGGAAGAATAGGACATTGATGCACTTGGTGAGATCCATGCTTTCTGACAAGAAGGTTCCAAAAACCTTTTGGCCCGAGGCAGTAAATTGGACCATGTATGTGTTGAACAGGTGTCCCACTTTTGCAGTTAGAGATATGACTCCAGAAGAAGCATGGAGTGGAGTTGCCCTCAGTTGAACACTTTAGAGTGTTTAGATGTGTGGCACATGTCCACGTGCCTGATGCAAGAAGAACCAAATTGGAAAACAAAAGCTTTTGCTGTGTATTGCTAGGTGTGAGTGAGAAATCCAAAGGTTACAGGTTGTATGATCCTATTGCAAAGAAAGTGGTGATTAGCAGGGATGTTATTTTTGAAGAAGAGAAACAATGGGACTGGGATGTGAGTTACAAGGAGCAGATACTTATGGACTTGGAATGGGGAGAAGAGGATAATGGTACTAATGAGAATGAAGTAGAAGAAGATGGAAGCGAAGGTGATGAGATAGGTGGGAATGATGATGAAGAGTTAGGAAATATTTCTTCAAATACAACAAGCGAATATGATGTCAATCCAAATGAGAAAAGAGAGACACGTGCTCCTGTTTGGATGAGAGATTATGTCACTGGAGAGGGGTTATCAGAGGAAGAGAATGAGTTGAATATGGCACTTATAGATCCTTCTGATCCACTAAGCTATGAAGAGGCTGTGAAAAGTCCCAAATGGAAACTTGCTATGGATGCTGAAATAAGGTCAATTGAAAAGAATAAGACATGGAGTTTGACTGAGTTACCTGCTGGAGCTAAGAAAATTTGAGGGAAGTGGATATATATGTTGGTAATGGCTACAATCTCAAGAGGGGGGGGGGGTGAATTGAGATATTGAAAACTTTTTCAACAATTTAAAGCAAAACAGAGTTTTCTTAAAGAAAATTGGTTTTCACTCAATTTTAATTCCCAAGAATCAAGTTATGTAACAGGTAATGATGTTAAGAAGAATTATAAGAAGGAACAACAAGTTTAACACAGATTGCAGATCAAAGATTCAAGTTAACAATCATTCTTAAAACTCATTCACAACACACAAGTGCATATAACATGTATATGGAGTTTAGAGATGAGAAGAACACGCAAACCGATTTATCCTGGTTCGGCTACCTCCTCTGGCTTGTCTACATCCAGTCCCACCCTCTGTAGTTTTCTCCACTATAACCATAAATTACAATATCCAATTACATCATTCACAAGGATAACCTCCTTGCTCAAGAACACACCAAAAAGCACACTTGCTTTTCTATACCCAAGGATCCCTTCTATCCTTGTTCAATCCTAAGAGATACCCTCTCTTAATCACACTAATTCGCAGAAAGAATTGAGTAAAGAAAAGACTCTAAAGGTCTGATTATACAAATTGAAGTTCCTAGAAATATCACACTTTTCTCTAAGATGAATCACTTTTGGAAGCTTTTGAATCTTTCGTATTTTCACTTTCAGAATGTGTAAGGTATTGAAAAGTGTTGATATGAAGTCCTTTTATAGGTTTTTGAAGATTTTGATCCGTGGGTCTTATCACAAAACTTGTTACAAGTGATTACAAATCAGTTTGAAAACTTGTAACAGAATAGTTTGTGTACTACATCTGTGTATTCGAATTTTTCAGACATTTTCAAAGCTTGTACACAGATTAGATATTTTGTACATCTGTGTATTAAACCAAGTTTTCACCTTTTTCAAACGTATACACAGATTAGCTTCTTTTGTACACATGTGTATTTCTTGCGTTGTGCTTTAATACACGTGTATACCTTGCGTACACATATGTATAATAGAACATCAACCCAAAATGTTCAATACACAGGTGTATCATTTTTGTACATATGTGTATTGTCATATTTTTCAAAACAATACACCAACACATATGTGTACAACGCATGTGTACGAATTTTAGTTCCAGACCCGAGAGCTCACTTTTGAACCCGAGAGCATGAATACTTAAAAGCACAATGATAGTCAGGTTTATACTCCCAGAGGCACTTTAGTATTTATGTTTTTTGTCCTAAAAAGCACCAAAGCAATCATATTCCATTCAGTTTTTTGTTTTATAAATCTATAAACGACTAACAAATAAAATTGAATGTATCAAAAAAAAAAATTGAATGTTTTAGTAAATACACCCAATTTTTTTCCCCAGTATATACCTTATCTCTAGATCTCTACTGACTACTATATATTAAGGGTGACAAATGGATGGGTCGGATAAATTTTTATTCGGATCTTAACGGATGGATTAAAAACAATCCATTAATCCATTAAAAATTCATTAAAAAAAATCCAATCCATCCATGATCCATTAAATAAAATCCATCCGATCCATCCATTAACAACTTTTCATGGATGGATATCCAATCCATCCACTAAAATTTATTTTAAGAAATTAAATAATTTTATGTCTCTTTTATCCATCCATAAAATATTTTAAAAAATAAAATAATTTGTAAAAAAAATTAAAATATTATCTCTATCCCACCCTCGCTCTTCTCTTTCTACCTCTCTACCCTTTCTCTCTCTCCTTTTTTTTCCCACTCTATCTCTATCTTTACTCTCTTTCCACTCTATCTCACGATCATTTTGTATCACGACCATTTTTCTATTATTATATGGGAGTTATTGATTATGTGCATCCACAGAGGTTGTTTTGCCACAACGTTCCTTGATATTGTTTTACGAAACTTGTTACGACTTTCTGTGCTTTCAATTAGTTAATACTTTTTTTTTAAGTTTCTAGGCAAAAAAAAGGCAACGAAAAAAGAAAACGTACGTGATAACGTGGACTACAACCGATGCTTGAGAACAATTAATTAGTTAATACTTAATGTAACAAAAAAAGAAAAAAAAGCAGATAAATAAAATAAAAAATAATAGGGAACGAAAGACAAAAATTAGATGGAGTTTTTTATTTTTTTTTGGTTACAAATGGAAGTTTTTTTTTTGGTGAAAAATAATATGAAAAAAAATAAATTGATTTTGGAATGGATAAAAGTTGATCCATTACATTTTTGATTATTGTTCCAATGGATTTTAAAAAATATTGGATGGATCATAAACCATCCACTAAAAAAATAATCCAATCCATCCAATCCATTTATATTATTTTTTTTTATAAATGGATGGATTGGATGGATTTTCTCATGGATGGACTGGATGGATGGTGGACAAATGGATCATTTTGCCACCCCTACTATATATCCATTATCCCGCTATTTTAAATAAATCTTTTAAAAAGGTATATGTGTGCTCCACTTGTATGTCATTGAGAAGGAAAGTTGTGCCGTGGCAATAACCACTACCTGAAAGCAAATTCCGGCGGACCTCCGGTGCAACCCGATATCCGATTTACTCCCCAAGGTTTACACAGCGACATGTCGGACCCGTGCACTCGAGGCCAGAAACACGTTGGAGCCTCACAAACAATGTCCAGAAGAACAAAGACCAGAACCCAGAAAAATAAAAAGAAGATAAAATAATATTTAAGTAGAAGGAGAGACGTCCACCGTTTTCAAACTCATGCCCAAAATCCTATATAAAGATTGCATGGTCAGTTTCAAAATAAAAATTTAAACTTTTAATTTTTGAATCAAATGCAATAAAACCAATTCAATATGAATGAACTGTAACATCAAAATAAAAGGTAACGGTGCAATCTCTTTAAAATCAATAATAATGATGAAAAAGAAAAGGTATCAAATTGATTTGAAATAAATGAGAAAAAAAAGGTTATTGAATGCCATTAACTTTGCGACAAAAGTAATCAACAGGAGATTATCGATTTGGTATACTTTTGCTGTCATATAAAATGGAGACATACAAGTGGAGCACACATATACCTTTTTAAAAGATTTATTTAAAATAGTGGGATAATGGATATATAGTTAGGGATGGCAAAATGATCCATTTGTCCGTCATTTGTGACACCCTAACTTGGTCATCACATGGTTACCCTTTTTGCGGAAAAATGCTCGTTTAAATGCTGGTCGCTTTCGGAAAAAGATTATTCAACATACACAAGGTTACCAAAAAGGTACTTAATTTTTTTTCTTTAAAGAAAAGAAGTAAAAGGTAAAGAAACTCACAACTTGAAAACGACAACAGATACATACATATAATATTGCCTCGAAAGGTCTTAGGTTTTAACATTACACCACGGCCTTAATCAATATGGCCAACAGAAACGAAAACATAACTGAAACATAACTGAGAAGATAAGGTAAATAAAACACCAACTGAGAATGGGAATCTGGGAATCTAAACTCAAAAGAAAAGCTCAAAAGCCAAGACTAACGGACCACTCAAAACAAAGACTCCAACCACTACCAATGCCTACGACACTCGGAGTGGCCACAAACGCTCCCACAAGAAGAAGTCTCCGGCTCCGGGTCAATCACCTCTCCTCCGTCATCCAACGGGACATCCTCCTCCTCAATATCCAAAGGGTGATAACCCGCCTCGAGCTCCTCATCCCACCAGTCGTCTACCAGCTCATGAGGCTCCTCCTCGGGGATCCTCTTCGGGATCTTCTTCAGGATCTTCCTCCATCGGTTCCTCCTCTTACGGCTCGGCGGAGCTCAACGTGAGGGTGAAGTAGACCGGCTTCTTGTAGCGTGTTCAGGTACAACCATGGCGGTGGAAGAATCACGTTCCTGGATTCCACCGAGTGGATCCTCCTACCAGGCTCTCCATGTATATTAGCTTCAGTAGTAGTGATTGGCCCTCGGTACGTCGCCGTAGTCGCATTTGCGTCCATCCTCCAATTCCCAATCCTGTCGGCCTCGTCAAAAGTCTCTGTCCGTGTGACCTCAGGTACAAGAGGGACAAGAGGGTCCATCTAAAGCATACGCATACCCGGTACGAGGAAAATAAAAGAACATACAGACATGCAAGAGTGAGATACCGTCATAAGATATATCCCACAACAACCATATACATGATACATGCTACACGAAATCAGATCAACAGTTAAAGCATGCATAATCATCATAATATAACAGTGTTATATCAAGGGGTCCTCAAGCCCGTACAATCAGTTTTCGAAAATGTGCATGACACTTCAATATCAGGCTCTATCCTAATCTCATGAGATCACAACACCATGTTATCACTGGAGAAGATAGAGTTGGTCAAGCTCTGCCCACCGGGCTGTTGCCACCGCATCCTGATGCACCAGGCCTCTTGGTCAGACAACACCACATGCCCTTAACGAAACAGCTAGCAATGTGGTCGACTCTCGGATACCCCATGGGTATCCTCAATAAGCAAAGGCACGTCTGCCGGGAAATGCATATGAATAAAAACTTTCCTTTTAAGGTTTTTCTTTGTGTAAATATTTCACTTTGTCAAAGCTCAAAGCTAATGACTTAACATTATTTCCCCATCACTTGAAAACTTAGAAACATAGGACACACAGTCAGAATGCTCAATCCCAACACCTAGACCGTGGCGCGGTCAAGGTTTGTGGTAATGGAAATCAATATACTTTTAGTCATGTTTTACTTATCATGCTAAGGACAATAGCCCACAACAACGGAAATCGAAACGAACTGTCCTCGATTCCGCGGGTGGACTTGAAGTCCATAACATTACGAATAGGACTTTACGGTCCCGAATTAACACTGATCCAAGATCACGTGCTAAGCATGGAAAACTAGAGGCGGCGTCTCACGTCTAGATTCCTATTCTTTTAGTACTTATCTTTCATTTGACGAAAACAATTTTCGAAATCAAAGCCTCGATAACCTATCTTGGCTATCGGAAAGTTTCTAAATCATTTGGGAGAAAACCTTTTCTTTTGAAAATCCTTTATAAAACGTTTTTGAAACACTTTTAACTTTGAAAATCCCCAATAGGATATTGTAAAATATTTTGAAAGTTTTCACTTAAAACACATAGTTCGAAAAGGGTTTTTCTCTTGCATTCTAGAAATCACTAAAACTATATTGTCACATAAAACAAGTACTTTTAAACATTCAAGCTTTTTGGAAAAGAACACCCATCCTTTCATCTTTAAAGCTTATTAAGGTTTTTAATCCTTATTAATGATTGAGCACAGACACACGTCCGGCTTAGCAAACTTCAAACAACAACAAACAATATGTACACATATATATATTCACGATTAAATGCCAATATCACGAGTTCATCACGATTTATACACCTCAACATATATAACGATACAGTTCAACTTCATATAATAGCATAACATTTCGGATAATCCGAAGTAACTCAATAACAGTCAAGTAAACAATTAATCAAATACACACATGCATACAGTTATTGAATATCTTTCGGGAAACCCCCTCTTACCTCAAAAAGACGATAAGGGTTCCGACTACGAAAAACTAAGGATCACGAACGTCCAGCGCGTAGCGAATCTAAGGTTACACACATGAAACCATAGGTTAGATTTTTAATCAAAGAACACTAGCCACAAGGCATAGGTTCGGTTTTCAACAATGGTTTTGGATTAAGGTTTCCAAAAATCATGCAACTTATGGATTTATGATCCTTAAGTGCTAGGAGTTCTTAAAACACCAAAAGTTTAACAAGTTTGAATCAAGAATCCCACTAAGTCATCAACTTAGGGTTTCGGTTTTCATCCTCTAAAATAGGTTAGGATGTTCTAAATTTTCCAATCTCTTTAGGTTAGCATCCATACCTAGTAAGGAGCCTAAAACCTTGATCATTTTGGAAAAATGAAAAAAATCAAATACCCTAGGCCACAAACACTACCATTCGGCCTTGAGTAAAAATGAGGGTTAGAGGTTTTCAAACTTTCCAATCTCTTGGATCTAGCATCCTTATACATCAAGGAGCCCAAATCCATGATCACTTTGGAAAAACCTCAAAGTACATATAACAAAACACTTAGAGTTTTCACTTTTTCATGAAAATACATAAAAGTTTCTAAACTTTTACAATCACTTAAACCTAGCATCCTTATGTACATAGGAGCTCTTGGTCATGATCATGTTGGAATAACACTCAAACACAAGCTTAACCAAGCAAAGATGAAACAAAACTCACATGGCACAAAAGACATAGATTCTGTCCAGTACAGAAAATGGTGTTCGAGATTTTTGTTTTCCACAAGATTTTAGTATGTTGTAGAGGAAGTAAAAATAAGAATATAGAAATTGGTTTCACCTCAATCGGAGTTTTCTACAATTTTTGAGAATTTTTTTGAAGTTTAAAAGCATATTATGAACTTAAAACATCAACTATGAAAATAAAGCCAAAACTTGAAAAACAAATGGTATAGGGACATTACCCTTACCAATATGAACAACTTTGATGAAGAACACAACTTGAAAAACTTAGTAAAAATGGTACCTTTAGTTGTGTGAAGAAGAAGATGAATAGTTGTAAAAAAGTGTTTTTGTGAAAGGAAGCAAAAGTGTGAAATGGTTACACTTTGAAACTTAAATAGAAGAAGGAAAAGAGAGGGGGAGGGCGTCAGTTTTGGGGCAGATTGGAGGGGAGAGAAGAGCTTGGCTTGGTTGAGAAGAAAGGAGGTATGGTGTAGGTAAGGTGTGTGTAAGAAAGTATGGTGATTTGACTTGATTGGTGTAAGGAAGGTATGGACATGGACATGCCTATGTCATAGCCTTCACATCAGTCAATCTACTCCATTTTTGCTCTGCTCCAACATGCATCAGATGAATTTCCCGATCGTATTTCCCGACGATTCGCCCGGGTAATACTCGGAAATTCGGCCCCGAACAAGATTTCTCAAAACACTCCAAACCCACACAAAACATAAAAAAAACACTAATCGTCTCGTTCACGAGTCAATATTAGGTCTCTAGCTCGATGAAACTCGTCGGCTTTGAAAACCCCAGACTCGCTTTTCGTCGAATTTTATACCGAAAATTTTCTTGTGACTTCATACAGTAAAATAACACAAGAAAATGATTTTATTTAAAATAAAATCATCCTCTGGAATTTATCACAATTAAATACATTAAAGCATGCATTTACTAATAATTAAGCACACGAAAAACAGGGTGTTACAACTCCACCCCTCTAAAAAGAATCTCGTCCTCGAGATTACGTACCTTGAAATAACTCGGGGTATTGCATCTTCATCTTGTCCTCGGCTTCCCCACGTAGCTTCTCCGGTTGTTTCACTCCGGATAACTTTGACTAGAGGAATTTGTTTACCTCTCGAGCTGCTTCGTCATCTTATCCGCAATTAAATCACGGTGGCGTTACGAAAGACAGATTCTCTTTCAATTGTACATTATCGGGTTTTTATGACGTGTGATGGATCGGGAATATATTTTCTCAACTGAGAAACATGAAAGACATCATGGATGTTGGAAAGAAAAGGTGGTAAAGATATTTTATAGGCTCTTGGACCTACGCGACGAAGAATTTGGTAGGGTCCAATGAATTTGGGAGTGAGCTTCTGGATTTTATTACCACCGCCAATCCCAGTTGTTGGCGTGACTCTCAAGAACACATGTTCTCCTTCTTCAAACTCTAGAGGTCATCGTCTCTTATCAGCATAACTCTTCTGTCTACTTTGGGCAGTTCGCATTTTCTCTTGGATCATCTTCACTTTCTCGGTCGTCTGTTTGTACCGACTCTGGTCCCAACAATAGGCTTTCTCCATCCCGATACCAACACAAAGGTGTTCTGCATCGTCTACCATATAGAGCTTCATAGGGTGCCATTCCTATGCTTGAGTGGAAAGCTGTTGTTATAGGTAAACTCTATCAACGGTAATGACTCATCCCAACTCCCCTGCATCCTCCAAAACACAGAGCTCTAAGCAAGTCTTCAAGCGACTGGATCGTCCTTTCCGATTGTCCATCCGTCTGCGTGGGTGATATGCGAGAACTCAATTTGAGTTTTGTTCCCAAAGAGTTTTGTAGTCCCTTCCCGAACTCCGGCGTAAATCTCGGATCACGATCCGAAATAATACTCGAGGGTATACCGTGTAACCTAACAATCTCGTCGATGTACAATCAGGGTCAACCTTTTTATCGGGTACTTCATGTTGATGGTAGAAAGTGAGCTGACTTGGTCGATCGATCTACAATTACCCATATAGCCTCATACCCTTTTCTAGTTCTTGGTAAATGGTTCTGAAATCCATTGATATCCCGTCCCACTTCCATTCGGGAATATCTAAAGATTGTAACATTCCTGCAGTCTCTCGATGTTCTACTTTGGCTTTCTCGGCATACCAAACATGATGCAACATATTCCATCACATCTCTCTTCATCCCGTACCACCAATATAACTTCTTTAGATCTTGGTACATCTTGGTAGCTCTCGGATGCATACTCAACTTACTCTTATGAGCTTCTTCTAAGATCGGCTTTCTCAACTCGACATCCTCGAGGCACACAGATTCTTTCACCGAACCTTAAGATCTCGTCTCATGTGCCTTCTCTAAAATCGACAATGCTCCTTGTCGCACTAAATCCCTTTCGATCTGCGAGATACTAATCGAGTCTCTTGCTTTTCCTTTATCTGCTCCATCAATCCATTTGACACGATGATCTTGTTCGAGACACGGCCTTCCCCGGCGTAACCTCAACAGAAAAAACTCGGATCTCGGAATTGTTCCAACAATTCCTGCTCCCTAACCATCATCAGCGACGCGTGAATCGTCTTTCACGCTTAGCGCATCGGCCACTACATTCGCCTTCCCAGGGTGATACTGTAGTTGAAAGTCATAATCCTTCGAAACTCTAACCAACGTCTCTACGCATATTCAATTCCTTCGATCGAGCAGATACTTGAGGCTCTTGTGATCACGAAAACATTAAAAGTAGCCCCGTACAAGTAATGTCTCCATATCTTCAAAGCAAAGACCACAGCCGCTAACTCCAAATCATGCGTCGGATAGTTTCTCTCGTGAATCTTCAAGCGCCTCGAAGCATAAGCTACAACTTTCCGATTTTGCATCAGACACAGCCCAACCCTTGATGTGAAGCGTCAAAGTAAAGCTCAAAAGGTTCCTTGGGATTAGGTAGAATCAACACAGGTGAAGTCGTCAATCTACGCTTCAACTCTTGGAAATTCCTTTCACAAGCTTCTGACCAAACGAATGCTTCGTCCTTACGAGTCAACTGAGTGAGAGGTCCCACTATCTTGGAAAACCCTTCGATAAACCTTCGATAGTATCCAGCCAAACCCACAAAGCTACGAATCTCCGTCGCTGTTGTTGGCCTTTCCCATTCCAAAACAGCCTCAACCTTCTTCGGATCTACAGCAATTCCTTCGCGAGATATCACATGACCTAAGAATTGAACTTGATCCAACCAAAACTCACACTTCTCCGGCCCAGCATACAGTTGCTTCTCTTTTAGGATCTCAAGAACAATGCTAAGGTGTTTAGCATGTGACTCCTCATCCGGGAATAGATCGAATGTCATCTATAAAGACGACTACGAACTGATCCAAAAAGGAACGAAAGATCCTATTCATATACTCCATGAATATAGCTGGAGCATTGGTCACTCCGAATGGCATCACCAAAAACTCATAATGCCCATAGCGTGTTCGAAACGCTGTCTTAGGAACATCCTCTGCCTTCACTCGTGATCGGTGGTATCCTCGACCGTAGATCTATCTTGAAAACACTTCGCAGCACCACGCAATCGATCCATGAGATCATCTATCCTTGGAAGAGGATATCGATTCTTGATCGTGACTTTATTCAACTCGGCGATAATCCACACATAGCCTGGCCGATCCATCTTTCTTTTTCACTAACAGGATCGGAGCTCCCCACGGTGACACACTAGGCCGTATGAACTCCTTCCTCATCAATTCCTCAAGTTGCTCCTTCAAGGTTTCTAACTCCGATGGTGACATGTGATACGGTGCCATGGATATTGGTCCAGCACCTGGGACTAGATCAATCGCGAACTCAATCTCACGAACAGTGGCAATCCGGGTATATCCTTTGGAAAAACTTCGGAAACTCTCGGACGACAGTCACAGGCTCTAAGTCAAACTCGCTCTTGACCTCCGAGGAACACAAGAACATGTAAACTTGAGCCCCTTCTTTCAAAGAAACTCTTACCGACTAGCGAGATAATAATCCAAAATCTCATCCCTAAAGACTAAGGTTTTCGAAACACGATCTATTAGGATATGGTTGGAAGATAACCAATCCATGCCTAAGATCACATCTAGTTGTACTAGGGGCAAACAGATCAAATCCACAAGGAAATGTCTATTCTGAACAATGAAAGGACAGTTTAAGCAAACAGAATTAACAGTCACAGGTTTAGAAGTTGGGGTAGAAACAATCAGATTATAAGATAAGGAAGAAACAGGCAAGTTCAACATTTTCACACGATCCATCGAAATAAATGAATGGGTTGCACCAGAATCAAACAGTACAATTAAGAGATTATCATCAATGTCACACTCACCCTGCACGAGATCACCGGAGTTCGATGCCTCCGCACCACTCATCGTGTAAACTCTTCCCTTGGCGGTTGGCTTGCTTGCTCTAGTGAGGTTGAATGACTGCTCCCTCTTCGGTGCTTGGCACTCCTTTGCCAAATGCCCAATACGGTCACAGTTGTTGCACTTGTAGTCCTTCTTTGGGCAAACATTCGCGAAGTGATTCGGATCCCCACATCGGAAACATCTCCTTCCTTGGGCAACCAAAAAAAAAAAAAACTCCATCTAATTTTCTCTTCCGTTCCCTATTATTTTTTATTTTATTTATCTGCTTTTTTTTTCTTTTTTTGTTACATTAAGTATTAACTAATTAATTGTTCTCAAGCACGTATGTAGTCCACGTTATCACGTACGTTTTCTTTTTTCGTTGCCTTTTTTTTTTGCTGAGAAACTTAAAAAAAAGTATTAACTAATTGAAAGTACAGAAAGTCGTAACAAGTTTCGTAAAACAATATCAAGGAACGTTATGGCAAAACAACCTCTGTGGATGCACATAATCAATAATTCCCATATAATAATAGAAAAATGATCGTGATACAAAATTATCGTGAGATAGAGTGGAGAGAGAGTAAAGATAGAGATAGAGTAGGAAAAAAAGGAGAGAGAAAAGGTAGAGAGGTAGACAGAGGACAGCGAATGTGAGATAGCGATAATATTTTAATTTTTTTTAGAAATTATTTTATTTTTAAAAATATTTTATGGATGGATAAAAGAGATATAAAATTATTTAATTTCTTAAAATAAATTTTAGTGGATGGATTGGATATTCATCCATGAAAAGTTGTTAATGGATGGATCGGATGGATTTTATTTAATGGATCATGGATGAATTGGATTTTTTTAATGAATTTTTAATGGATTATAATGGATTAATGGATTGTTTTTAATTCATCCGTTAAGATCCGAATAAAAATTTATCCGATCCATCCATTTGCCACCCTTAAATATATAGTAGTCAGTAGAGAACTAGAGATAAGGTATATACTGGGAAAATAATTGGGTGTATTTACTAGAACATTCAAATTTTTTTTGTCTTTTTGTTTTTTTGATACATTCAATTTTATTTGTTAGTCGTTTATAGATTTATAAAACAAAAAACTGAACGGAATACGATTACTTTGGTGCTTTTTAGGACAATAAACATAAATACTAAAGTGCCTCTGGGAGTATGAACCTGACTATCATTGTGCTTTTAAGTATTCATGAACGTCGAATTGACTCCTCGCGAAACTACAATGCAGATATGGAGTCTGATGCAGGACAAGCATTTACAAGATTTAAAGGAGCATGTCATGGTTTAGAAATATGTCATCATATGTGCTCTTTTCTTTCAATTTCCCTTTATTATTTTCTAACAATGCAATGATCTGTCAGGAGATATATACAATCCGATGGAGCCCTACAGGCCCTGGTACCAACTGTCCCAATCAGCAGTTAGTGCTAGCAAGGTAAATATGCTTCCACTGTTATATAAAAATCAACAATAACACATGGATGTGGCTT
Source organism: Sophora flavescens (assembly GCA_030762895.1). Lineage (NCBI taxonomy): Eukaryota > Viridiplantae > Streptophyta > Magnoliopsida > Fabales > Fabaceae > Sophora > Sophora flavescens. The sequence goes on along the minus strand of CM061067.1, from coordinate 30,700,319 downwards.
CTTTTGTAAACCTATTTTTTAAAAAATTTACTTTGTTTTGTATTTCCTCTTGTAATTTGGATTATTGTTCTATTAAGCAGTGCCTCCTTCGACTCTACAGTAAAGCTCTGTGGAACTAGGGAAAGTACTCTACAGCTTAAATGGCCACAGGTGCAGAAACTAAATCAACCTGCATTACAAACAAACACACATGCATGTGTAGAGTTGCTGCTTGTTTTTCAAACAATATAGTTTGTGTTTTGGAATTCCGA